>CM058061.1:14845803-17308079 GCA_030157275.1 Cynaeus angustus
AGTCTTGTTCAATTTCAGTCTTTTCAATTATTAAGTATTCTTCATTTTCTAGTTTATCATCAATGGAAATATCTTTAATCTTCCGGAAATCTGATGGTTTGTCTTCTTGAAGCTCGCCTTTTCTGAAAACGGCTTCAATTTCTTTTACAGCTTCTTGTTCTTCTTTTAAGTCTGCCAGTTCTTGTGCTTTTAGATTCTGGATTTCGTCAGAGGTTAGTTTTGATATGTCTTTTTTGAGAATGCTGTCCTGTTCGGCGGAGGGAGTACTAACAGTACTGGAGTCTGTGGTTCCTTCTTTATCCAGTTTACCCCTTTTAGATATACTGTCAGGTTTTTGAATGCCGTTGACTTTCTTAGGACTTCCTGTTAGTTTGGAAATGTCTTTTGGTCGTCTCGAGATTGGTTTACGTTCAACTTTGACTTCTTTCTTTTCCGGTGCTGGCTTTGGTGGTTCTTTCTTTGGAGGAGCTGATTTGATCTTGGATTCCACGACTTTTCGGTTGTTCGCTTCTTTCGTGCTTTTGGCAGGAGTAGATGTGGGGGAGGCTTTCGGTTTTGGTTTTAACGATTCATCATTTAATTTATCAACTTGTTTCTTGGGAGTTGTAGGTGATGGTTTTTTCTCAGAAGCTTTGACTTTTCTTTGTTGTGAATCGCTGCGTGGTTTAGTTTTGGGCTCTGGTCTAGGCTTTGGTTTAGCTTTTTCGATTTTGTCTCCGTTTTCTATGATTTTCTTCGGTTTAGAGATGCTTTTTTCGCTCTCTGTAGAATCTGATTTTTTGACAACCGGTGCTTTTTCGGGTTGGACGCCGTTAACTTCGCCATTTTTGATCACAGCGTCGTTAGTATCAGATGGTGGCTTCTGAACTTTATCTTTTTTGTTGTCTAGTATCTTCTTTTCGGGTTGTATAAGTTTGTCTATTACAGACTGTTTGGCTTTGATGATAGTCGTCGGCGCTAAGGATTTTTCTGAACACACTGGATGTTTGATTAAATCTAAGCTCTTAACTTTGTCTAAGCCTTCGAAGATTTTATTTTGTGGGCTACTTCCTGGGAAGAGTATTCGCGTGATTGTATCTTCTGGGTTTGCAGGTTGCCAGACTAAGAGTGCACAGATCGAGACGAGATTTTGAAGCGGAAAAACAAACTCTTTGTTAGTTCTCGGATTGGCAAATAATTTTTGGTCATTATTGTTCCATTTTTGTAGGAACTCTCTGACTTCTTTGGAGTCTTTGGCAGGACTTAAAACGTACATATCTAAAGTACCGTGACCTACTTTATGGTATAAATTGATGGGCTCGGAATCACGATAACAAACCTGAGGAATGAGGCTTAGGTGCCTCAGGTTTGAGACTATTTCTTGACCTTCTTCCAGTAGGTTTATAAGAAGAGGGTCTTTGTCTTTATCACCGTCTGGACTAAGGATGGCTTTTCTTTCCTGTATGTTACAAAAAAAGTGGCCGATTTGCGGATACAACGCGTTCTGTTTTTTTCTTTTCAACACGGCACTTATTCCATTTACATTACTATTATTCAGTCTCGTGAGTAAAACAGCATCCAATCTATCCAAATGTCTAACGAAATCCCAGAAGCAAGCCTTCCGTGAGAACCCTCCATCTAAAAGCATGTTGAAGCCGTTGATTCCGAACAAAGCAGCGTCCCCTTGTCCCCCAGGAAACACATAGAGAGTAGGTCTAGAAAACCGAATATTGCCAACAACATCTGAGCTTTCCAAGACGCTTTCTAAGTCAGCAGGAACAAGAAACGGTTCTAAATAATTAATAAAGCCACTGATAGATGGTGATCCCGCCGTTAACACGTCATTGGAATTGACACGAACTTTACACCCTCTAGTGAACGGCTCTTTAGGCAAACGAGTCCAATCGCCTTCAGGTGCACAGTGGAGATCTAAAGAAATGCCATTTTCGTAGGCTCGTATCACTCGAAGAACTTCGATTTCTTGGAAAGCTTCCGAAAAGTCGGTCGAGGAAAAAGTGCCATCCTGAAAGGAATCCGTAATAAGCGTATTTTTTTCAAGAGTTGTGGGAAGATACCTGCAAGACCCAAGAACCGTTATTAGCAAAGGTGTATCCGGCGTGAATAATGTGACGATGTCGTGTGAAACTGCTTAGTAGGTTTCTCACGCATTGTGCCAACGTGCTCACCACTGGATGAATCAGAATTTCCGTCACCAAGTTTTCTGATGCAAACTGGATGAGGCGCTCGCCTGTAAACAAGTTTCTGAATCAATAACGTTTCAAGAAAACTTTTATTCTTTGAACTCAAGCCAAACACAAATAGAAACACGAAATGCTAGAACAAATTCATGACTTGTTAGCTAATTGTCTGTAAAAAGCAAACTGCGGATTACAAGAGGTAATCTTTTTAAAATACTATAAATCATTCGTTCGCTGATAAACTGTTTCATTAGCATAATCTAGAGAATGAAATTCCGTGGTGTGATGCCTTGTTTTAAGATTTATTATTTTATACAGCGTTATTAAAATTCGTTGTTGAGCACGAGTATTTATGGTTACGTGGTGTTGATATAACACGGTTTGGTATAGTAAGCCTGTGAACAGCTGAAATGTTGCCTGAATGCACATTTAAGGGGGCTTATCGTAACACTTGGGTGATATACAACCAAGTAATAGAAGCTGTAATGAAATATTGCATCATGAAAAACAATTATTTTAAATAAAATTAGTAACAATAAGCAGGGACAAAAAACACAAAGACAAACTCATTTACTGTTTGCTTAAAATTTTTTCAAATTAACTCACATATACAGATAGACTTAAGAATCAAATTTCAACTGAATTCCTACCACTCCAGCACAGTTTGATAAATTTCAATTTCATAACACCTTCGATTCAGCTTAGTTCTGTTCTATCTTTAAAATAAAATGCAGAAAACCAGAACACAAAAAATACAGTTATAACGTTAAAGCATCGATCCACATAAAAATTCCAACAAAAAACTGTACACAAACTCTCTTTATGCAAATGACTTATTCTGGATGAACCTTGGTGGATGCGCTGGGCTAATTTCCGTTAAAACGACGATACGCTTGCGATATTTACATACCATCTCATTACACATCTACATAATTTCAGTAAAAATTTGCCTTCAGTAGTATTTGCAGAAACTTGCAGCCGGCGGTGTTTTTACCTTTCATATTTTATAAGAAAGTTTCTTGTACGGCACGAAAAAGGAGGGTAGCTTGGGGAAATAAAAAGTTCAGTTTACTTGCCCAAAAATTTTACACATGAAAGCGTGTGTGGTGATAAACTCACACTTATGTACGACGCCAATGTTAAGTGTTAATAGCTTAACTTCATCTTCCAAAGTTTCCGGTAAATTGAATGATGTTTTCGAGTTAATCATCCAACAAAGCGTGCACGAAGAGTGTAAAGAAGAATCGAAAAAGTCACTATTGAGGAAGTTTCATTTGACACAGGCCTGAAACGAGCAACAATACACTTCTTATCACCATCTCGCTAGATTACTCTGAAATGCTACAATGGCAGGTTTTGACGCTTCGAAACAAGAAAGCAGTAAAAGATAAAGGACGACCACTCTTAGAAACAGTCTTATACAAATTCTTGCTGACGCAATAGATTATGTGTAGAAACGCGACAGTGAAATGAAGACGTGTTAAACCCACTTATGAGCTAAAGTGAGGTCACAGTCATCAGTTTTATTTGGTCAAAAAAGAAATAAAAGCTAAAGGAGTTGATCCTTGAGGCAATGTAGACTTTAGTTTGTTTACTTTGTGTGCGTATATTTGATCCTGTAAGGCTTTCTTAAATGCAAGAACTGCGCCGTTATTCTATCACAAAAGGAAAATTTAACTTTTGCTTGAAAAGTCAGAAATGGCAAAATTGGAAGTCTGAATTCCCACTCTTTACAGTTAATTTCGTAGATTTCAGATCCTCCTCAGAAATTTCGTCTGATTGTGACAGACGTCACGTTTAAGCCTTAACGTATTTACAAGAGAATTTGGCAAAGCTCGACTGAACATTACAAGCTTTTCTCTAATCCAAAACTGTCTAATTAAATCCCACTAACGATTATTAAAATTTTCGCAGAAAACATTCGAAATTTCGAACCTTTTTTAGGTGAACTTAAGTGAATCTCTTCCATTTTATAAGTTTGAGCATATTTAATGGCTGTGAATAATGTATAAGGATAAGTCTGTATTGCTACTAGTGAACGAAGATTTGGGCCCTTAGAAACGCGTTCAACTTTTATGTCGTAATTTAGAAAGTGCTTGTTGCTTACCATATCTGGCTTCTTCTCCTTCGAGAGCTTGTTCGGTTATTATAGCTAGCTCCTTTTCTAGATCGACGAGGCAGTCGTTTACGTCCCAAGACAGTAATCCTAAAACAAGAAATACAATGCTGTTAAAATGATGTCTAGAGTTGAATCTGCGATATAAAATTCCGTTTTAAAGCCACATCTAATTACTTTTTACTTTAAAAGCACTCATAAATCTATAGATAACTACAGAATTTTTTCGACAAACCTGAAGCGCCCGCTTCTTAATTGTGGAAATGCGGCTCTAGGTTAATTAAGCTTTAACTGAACCGACGCTGATGAAATTAACGTAATCTTTTTAGCATCAGTGCACTTAGGTGAAACGGTTTTTCTAAGCTTTCATACTAGTTAGTTCCACGAACAAATTAAAAATGTCTAGAGCTACACAAGCTTAACAACAGTAGAATATTCCACAAATTTAATTTTGTTGCAAAGCTTTGAACGTTAAAACAAAGACCGCTATCAAAACATCAAAGATTGATAGACATTCAGAAGCATTTTCTGATCCATCAGTTAATATATTTTTGCTTGCAGTGTTTCTTTGGAGGCATTCGATTTGTATTTTCTCTATTTTGAAAGACTTGTCCTCCCAGTTTGAATATGAAAGAAATTCGGTGGTACGAGAATGTTTCAGATACGCCTTTCAATCTTATATTACATTTTCTTATAAAAATCTACTTCTACATTATAAACCCGCCTCGGGACATAGCTAAAAAAAGTAAAGATTTGGTAAAAGTTGTAAAGTTCAGACGTCATTCTCCATTTGGAAGCCGACAATGTCAATTAGATCGAAGGTTTTTACGTCTATTAATAAATCAAATATCAGTAATGGTGCTTGGTTGGGTGAAACAATAGTTTTCATGAGTTTATGGTGAGTTCACATAGCTCGAATAATTTCATTAAGAACACATCAGTATTCAAAGTGGTATGCAAATGCGCAATCATATTCGCCATTGCTACTATTAATTAACTCTGCTTTATTTACCGGAGGTTAGACAAAATATCTCCGAGAAACTGTATGTAAATGGCATGATGTAAACTACACCTTCGTTTCGTTGTATCCAACTGAAAGAAACCCATGAAACATTTAAGACCTGGGAGCGCGAAATGTAATTTATTAACTCCGCCATTACACATCGATATCAAATATTTATTCCCTCTCTCTTCAACGCCATGAATAATCAAAATGCACGCACGGTTTCAATAAATTCCAATAAAAACAGCACAGCTCCTGGAGGATCCTTTCTATTTTCAACAATTTGTGTCTGTCATCGCACCATAGAAGCTGATAGCCTCGACCTTAGCTATTAATACAACTCTGGCATTCGAAATATTGATTTCACTTTCAACCAAAAATGCTGCAAAATATAGTAAAAGAGTGGACACAACAATCCAATAACATTTTACTGGAAGAATAATTGAGATTTTATCGTCACCATTAGATTGGATAAAGAAAAATGAACGTGCTAAACTGAGTTCTCTGAGGAAAAATAAAAATATTTCAAAGTTTTCGCTTTGTTGGAAAAAATATCGGACGTTTCATCTGTTAGTTGCCGGAGGACGAATTGTTCATTATATCGGCAAATTGCGGTCAGGGTGAGATATTTAAGGGTGATTTTTTGATTAAAAAGTGAAGGCTCACCTTTTGGCAGTGGAATTTCATTAAGTTATCACTAATAGGATCAAAAATTATTGAAATGCCACAATTCATTTAATCCAGCAGATAAAATACGGAAAATTCAAATGCAACATTAATTAAAAATGCTGAAATCGTACCTATTGATTGATTATTGGCGCGTTTGCGCACTCTGAGTACCGTGAAAAAATGTTAATTGACTCCGATTTTTCTTTCCAGCTTGGTATCATTCGCACTTGGATGAGGTAACTCTAAGCAACAACTAAAAACAGTAATTTGTGCCCAACTCCACCAACAAAGTAATTGCACAACTGAACCAGATGGAATTTATGAACAAGACGACTCATTTATTAATTATAAACTCAATTTTAGTAGAAAATTTAATAGAAGTCTTACAGGCTTTTAATTGAATATTATTACAGCAACAAGATTGCTGATGGAAGTTTCACAGGTGGAGTTTCATTTTAAGTACGTCATTAAGACCAAATTACTTTTTTACGTCTCTTGATTAATGTTGCTTTTTAAGCTAAATTTCCCTTAAACTCATCTATCAAAAAATACCTTCTCCTTTAAGCTTCAAGCAGTTTCGCCAAGAATTCAGTTCGTTACCAACAAGGTAATTGCCGGAATGCTGAAAGTGGTGCAATGTCGTGACCATAGTATTTGACCTTTGAAACTATTGGTACTAACCTAGTAAATTTATTCGATACAGTGTGCAAAAATCCTGAATTTATTACGAGGGAACTTTCCAATTTTGTATAATTCCAGCCATCTGTAAAGACTAAGGGATTGAAGCTCATTAAGAATGTAATACACGAAAAGTAATACCTTCCAACTTTGAGAAACTGGGACGCATTAACAAAACGCGTTTTTATTTGACTAAAGTATTTTACTTTCAGATAATTTCTTAAAGAATTCAGCGCTTTTAACGACCATTATTTCCGTGCCTGTAGTGCTTCCTTTTAGTCTTCTTATAGGATTAAATTTCAACCAGAATTCCGTCTAGACATGCGTCATAAAAAATGTACTCTTCTATAGTTACTTTATTGAAATAAAAATAGATGAATTTACAGAGAGCGTTTATAGATTTCCCTGTTATTGCTAAACCACAATGGAAGCATCAGTTGGCGTCACATAAATCTTTCTAAAGCTATGTTTTTATGTTTTGTACTTGACCTCTTTTGTTCATTTATTTGGTTGATTTGATTTACATTTGTTACGATAAGCGGGATATTGATTAGTTACATAAAAATTCATGTCAACAAATTATTAAAATGGAAAACGTTTTAGTAATGTGGGCAAACAGTTAATATATATATATGAATAGAGCATTGATTACAAATAAAAAAAACACGAAGAAACTGTAAACTGGAATGGAAACGTTGCTTTTGATGAATTACTTTTAGAAACGTATTCAAATATTTAAAATAGTATAATTTACAGACTTGCAGTTTGTCACTGCCTTTATTGTTTGAAGCTCAAATATTAACACGGCTAACAAGAGCAATTTAAAGAAAATAAAAAGTTGCGCGTTTAGTTTAAGACTTTATATTTTATTTGTTTATAAAATAAGATTTTTACTTAGTACGTTATTAAATCTGTTTCAAGGAAAAATGTGAATACTCAAACTAAACATGTCCAACCTTGCAAAGCACTAAATATGCTTTATTTGGTTACTGTCACAATAACAACATTTTGGTTTAAAAAATGTATCTAATTTGCAAATAATGTAAATACAAACACTGGAAATTTTCTAGCTTTCCTAGGGATAAATCCAATTTTTTCTAAAGAAATTTGGTGAAAACTAAGCGTCAACATGTCATCAACATCTGTGATAAATTATTAATGACAAATTGTGAAAACGTGTTCATTATTTTGTCTCATCTTATTTTTGTTCATTAGAAACTTAATTTAAAAAAAAAATGTACCCAATACATTGTTGAAATTATTTAGAGCGATGATGTATAAAACTCTTACTGAATAATGAATTTCCTATTCTAATCAATTTTAATTAGTTATTAATTAGTTAAATTGAGCGATTTTTATTATAATTGTGTATTGATATTTATTTTAACATGTAGTTTATGAATGTTTGTAAACAGAATTTAATTAATACGAAATAAGTGTGTACAGAAATAATTTGTTTTTCAGTAATATCTTTAAGTACATCGAATTTTAAGGTGTAGTTAGGCTGAATCTATGAATAAAAGTTGCTACTCATATTAAAGTAAATACTTATAAAACCTCTGTAAAAAGCAGCTTAAAAAATAGAAAAATTATAAATGTTGAATTTAAGACTCTTAATTAACAGCTAGGAATAAGAAAGTTTGAATTTCAAATGCAGCAGCTTTTCTTGCAATTTAGAAAACTTAAAACTGGCGCATTTTGAATGGAATACAATATTTCATATTTAATTTGGATAGGATTAAATTTGAAACTACTTAATGTTATATCAACATGTAAAATATCCGTTTGAACTTCTAATTTTCATTGTGTTCGCTTGTTTCAAAGCTAAATAGTTGCATATCAAACTCAACAGCGCAGCAGAATTTAATTTCATTCTATTACGTTAATACTGCTAAAAATGTACTTCTCATCTTTTCCAACAAAACTTGAAAAATAAAAACAGCTTAATTTAATGTATAAAAACGATTTCATTTTCTTGATTTTTTTGTGTAACCTAAATTCTTTATAAAATGTTACAGAAACATGAGCTCTTTGTAGTTCTACCATCACTGCATTACCCCTATATTGGCCCTACTTGATTCAATATTGAATTAGGAGATTGCTTTGAAACAACGAAAGCAAACTGCAGGACTCTGCAATGTTAAGTTTGAGCTAATTCCACACAACCATGCAGACATACGATGTTCCAGGTTTTGATCCGGAGAACCTTAAGCCGCACAGTGAGGGCTAAAATTAATTACGTTTCCACAGGAATGCATCCAGCCTGCAATTTTTTGTTGGACGTGTGAAGTTACTTCCGGCCGAAAAAAGTTTGGGGAAGTTGGGAAGTCTTTTAATTCGAATGGTTTCGTCAAGTGTGTAATGACGCTGTACTCAACTATATACAGTACGTAGTATTTTTCAAAACTTTATGTCCGTTGTGACTTCTTCATAAATATTAATGGCTTTGCGAAAATACTGAAAAATTTTGTTCGGTTTAACTCATGGCGGAATCTAAAAAACAAATCCAACGACTACTTTCATAAAATGTTGTGTTTACCTACGCCAGAGCCGTGTCAGACTGTCAATAGGGATTTCAATGATGAATATTTATAGCCGCCAAGCCAGTAGAAGCTTCTTCTGTCGCAAAATCAATTTTAATAGCGATTTCACTCAGATCTTCATATAATCTCTACTAGAGCTATAAAACACAATTCATTAGAAACATTATGTTTGTACAAAGGGCCCGGTATTTTTTTTTTTTTGAATTCTTGATCCGAGAATACCGGATTATTATTACCGAGAATATTCTATTGAATCCTCCGCTTATTTCTCATTACGGCTCAAATGGTTATTTAATTCTAAGTTTTACTCCCAACTTCGTATTTTAGACTCTCATAAAAGATTCATGATTCAAAAATAACAAGACTTTTTAATAAAAGTTTGAAGTTTAGTGGAAACACCGCATTCATGAACCTTGCAATGCGTATTGATCTCGACTCAAATGCCAAAGAACGGTCGAGTCCAAGACTTCTGTCCTTCATACAAATAAAACAACTTTATTTGAAATTATTGAACTGGATCAGTCTCATAGAAATATTATTAAATCACATTAATTTGCGTCAATGTGACAATTTTACAAGGATTGCGCGCAACGGCGAGCACAAGTAATGGATTGACAATGTCATGTTTCCCTTTAATACTCTTGATGTGTCTGATTAAATTGGGTTATATTTACTTTATCGTCTGTGTTATGGGGGCAAATATATTTCTTACCCTCAGGTGTCTTCATTTTATTGATGTGTTTCGGTGGGAGATGACGTTGATGGGAAATTTAACGCGATTTATTCAGAAGGGAGCGCAGATGTAATAAATAAAATGTTATTAGGACAAATTAGGTCATTAGTTATTAGGATACGAAGAAGTTCTTAGAATTGGTCATTTGATATAAAACTTTGAAGATTTAAGCTTGTTTACAGCAAAATGTTCTTCGTTATTTTCACACAATTGAAAATGATGTAACGATAAAAGGTGTGATATATTACACGAAACCGCTGTTACGCTGCTTTTATCGTTTAAGACATTTATTATAGGCTGCTTAGAGATATACAATGTAACAGTTTAGCTAGAAAAACCTGATCAAAGTAGAGATTTATTATCCATTCTTGAACGAGTTCGGATTTTGTTTTAAAGCACGGAAAGTAATTACATTAAATTTTATTTAATTAAATTCAGGCAACGTACAATTTTATTTATCTTTAACAAACAGACCTGTATCATAATTTCCAGGTCACGGAAACAAATTCGCTTTATCTTCCTTCTCTCAAATCTCGCATTTCTACGTTTCATCGCATAAAGAATCGATAACTCTTTGTCAGAGCTTGCATTTCTCAAATCAAACGAAAAGAATAGTAGAGTGCAGCTGACACGTTATAACAACTTGTATTGAAGTGTAAAATATTTTGTGGGATATATGGTCACAATCATATTTTTATTCATGTACCTACATAAAGCCAAAGTTTGACTAAAGTTGTTTAATAGAGAAGAGCTTCAAGCTTCGAAGAATCCTTAAATTTATGTAACAGTGTTGCCTAATTAGCGTATTAACGACTACATCAAACTCTGGAGGCTTGCAAAAAACTTGTATTCAAGAATGTTTGTAAAGTTAATTAATGTGTAAAACAAAGTTTGCTTGTTGCACAAGTGGCAACGTGAAATAAATACGCCTTTACAGTGAACAAAACTGATTTCGTCCTGTTTCAGATTTCTGCTAATTACGTGGTGCTTTTATTTATTTGTTGATAATTCTAAAAAAAGTTGAAACTGAAATGCTAATGGAACAGAATCCCTTAATGTGTTAATGTAAGGTGGGTAAAACACGATTATCGGAAAACCAGGGTTCAGCAGACTAAAATTCCCACAATGCCAGAGGTAATTAATTGCAGAGAGCAAATTATTTAAAACTTTCTCCGTGGCTTTAAGTTTGAAACTAAAGCAGTAAATTGATTAATTTTTTGTAATAAATGAGGTAATAATTTTTTAGGGAAAAATATAACATTTAAGTTGAGTAGATATAGTTCGGATTTTCTGAGAACTTTTCGATTTTTAGAATTAGTTAAATTCTATGTAATTTTTGCATCTCTATAGAGCTTTGGATATTCCAAGTCCTTTCAACTTTTTTTAAATATTTAAAGTTACGTACTTCTGATGCTCTAAATGCTTTAAATTTTTAATATTCTTCCGTTTATTCAATTTCTCTCGGTCTGTCAGATTTAGTTTATTCTCTAGACAGTTTTGACACTGCCTTAAATCTTTTTCTTTCTTTTACAAAGTTTAAGATTAAGATTGAGAATTAAGATTTTTTAGATTTTCTTAGGTTTATGTACCTCTGAAGTTAAATGTACAGAAAAATTGTGAGTGGTGGAATAGTTTGTGATGTTGCGACTTTTAAAATTAGATCCACACGAAATGGTGAAATTTATAGGACCACAATTGTTTTCTTCATTAAAATCTAACAGCAACGTTAGTTGAAGGGTTCCTTCACTAAGAAATATGGCAACAAGCTGAGGCGGTTTTTATATCGTTTTGGATGAGCTGTGTGTAGTTTTTTTCCAGATTTAAACATTAATGTGAAATTTATAGTGTTTTTGATGCGCATGTGCAGTGGCAACGGTAGAGAACTTTCAGATGAAGCTATCAATATATATACTTTGATTCTTCCAAGAAACGTGGTACAGACTCACACAAGAAGAAATATATTCTGGTACCCTCCACGTGACATTAACAATGTTATTAACAGTTTGTAATTGAGATAAGTCTGATAATTTTTCTTAAAACATGGAAAAGTTAGAGTGTTTTCAAAAATTTACTTTTTATCTTTCATTTCCGTTTCCACGATTTTAGAAAACTTTTCTCCAACTTTTGTACCAATTCTAGCAACCACTGAAATAGTGTAGTTTTTACAAGTGTCCAGATTTTCAAAAGAGCAGGAAAATTTATTTGTTTTGTACTCTTGGTTTTAAAATAAATGACAAAATCTTTATGTATACAATTTTCAAAAACTTTCCAAAAAGCTGTTAAAGTTGTAAATTCGATGTGTGTAAATTCAGCTAAAAGCTTCTAGACTTCTTACATTTTTCAACTTAAACTTAAAAACTGAACTTAAAATTTGTTCTAATCTTCAGATTTTGTATCCTTTTAAAATCCGGTTTTTTGTCTTTTATGACTTTGTATATCTTAAAAGTTGCACGTAATATGCAGAATTTAGTTAGGATATTTACAAAAAATGATAATAATAAATTAGTTTAAAACATCTCAAATTAAAGTTGACCAATGAGCGCACATCCAAAATATATTGTCAATATTCTGCCTAATGCATTTTTGAACATCAAATCATGTCCATTTTGATAAATATAACTTAAACAGAAATATCCTAAAATTGCACCTTTTTTTAAAACTATTATTTTCCACTCACTTTTGTAAAAATTTAACCACACAGAATAGGATAATTCAAGCTAAATTAATCACTTAATAAATGCAAGCAATAAATTAAAACTTTAATTGATTAAAATTATCTAATATTCAGTAATAACCTTTCTCAATTATCTGTCAATTGACTTTAATAGATCATTTTTTCATTAAACCACTCATTGCAACAGTTACTTTGCTTACAAACAACGTCATTTTACAATTAACATTAAACTACAATTATAATGCCACAAAAAACTGGATATAAAATTGTTTACATCTTTTTACAGCGTCGTGAAATTTGAAAGTAGGAGATAAAACGAGCACTAACTCTTAAAGTTTGCTAGAGAGATAATTTTTGCTCGCAATATCGATTAAATTGAATTGCATGAATTCACAATTATTTATGATTAATTATCTATAAAATTAACTGTAATGTTCTGCATTCCTGCCATCAACTCTTCAATAAACATTTCTAATTTTAATAATTAATTATTCACACAGATTTCATAATTAAATTAGTATTAAGCAGAGCGTTCGCTTCATTTTAGACCCGTTGTTTAAACTTCACACATTTTGGTGTCTTCAGTCCCGTTTCCTCTGGTTTTCTGTTTCTGACTGAGTTTTAGTGTGATTGGTAATTAAAAGCGCCAACGAACCAGATAACGTATACAGGCTTCATTACCAAAAACCGTTACTATGGTACAGTTTTTTTGATCAAAATCCCATTGTACCCACCATGTCCCCAAATTAAAGAAACCTTGAAGTATAAATTTAACTTGAACCCAACGTTGGAAATGTTAGGCTAGGTTGACACCCGTAGTCTGCTGGAAATAACTTCTTATTTATATCTCCTGGAAGACAAGTCGTGTTTAGACATACAGGAATGTTTACTTACAGTAAAAAGTGTGGATCCTTCCCTGTCTATTACTATTTTCAACCAGCAGTTGTATCAAAATGTTTCAAACAGACTCGTAATTAAATTCTATTCAAACTGCTTCCTTTGATTAGCATTACACAAGTTGCGATTTGACTGAAAGGATGAAAATAGCCTCCAATTTTCAGGGATCAAAGTTGAAAATTGCTTGGGGACGAGGCCATTGTAGTTTGAATTTGTTTGGCCCTCATTAACGAAGTGGTAATAATGTAGATTTCGGAAACAATAAACAATAAACGAAATAATTCTGTGGTGGATCCGCTTTTACGGTGGCTGCATTCACTAACGAAATAATTTACGTTAATGTAAAACAGTTCAAACACGTGAACTGTAATTAGTTGGGATAGTGTAGAGACAATTACATTAAGTTGAGTAAATATTTTCATCCTGTTAATTCGTAATTATTTTTGAGTATGTGCAAACACCCTAAGTAATTATCAAATCGAAATGTACTTAATTTATAACAAAAATGTATTGTTTATAACTTTTTATATGAATTTTTTTCTACTACATATTTTAAATCAATTCTTATTACTGAACAATGTGAACAACGACAATGTAAAATAAAACCACACAAAATTTTATTTCCAACGATAAAAACTGTGAAATATTCAATTCGTAAAATTTGAATCCAAAAGTAGAAAAAAGTTAACACATCTCATTTAGTTATTTTAATGAAATTCAAAACTACGAAAAATGTTTTAATGTTTTTACAGATAAATTAATGTTTTTATGTGTATTTTATGCAACTAAGCCATTACTACAACATAATTTTTTTATCGTAGTTATCCATAAAATATTCTAAAATCTGTTCCTACTTTTGAATAACGACTTCAAACCTACCATAAACTACACCCTTTGAGGACAGATCTGAACCCAACTATATGAAAAATTTTCTATAAAATATGCATATTTATTACACAGATGAAGCTCCACGAAACTTAGTTTTTTAAGTAAGATAAATGTGTTTCGCAACCTTGTGACATTTTCCTCTGTAAACGCATCCTTCTGACATCTCCCATAAAAACTCATCCTTCTCATCGCTGTCGGTCCATCCTTTTTAAATATGCACGACATGAGCTCAGCAATTCGCAACGCACGACTTACACTTTACCTTATTTACATACAAGAAAAGAGCGGATGAAAATATTTGACAACAGTTGCGATTTACTGCTTTTTACTAAAGCAATTTTCTCTCATTTCGTTATTCAAAGCTTCCTTGATGAAAAGAACTAATTAGGACATCATTAGTTCTTCAAGTTATATCCACGTGAATTCTGTTTATCAAAACTTCTAACCAGCAGGATAATTCGACTCTAGGATGCCCAGTACGACGTCCAAAAAAAGGATACAAAAATGAATTAAAGGTTCTTTCTGGATGAATCTGTCTTAATATATTTCGTCGTGACTGCGGTTTAATCGTTCTGTTTTCTCGTTTGTGTTTTTGTGGTTGAACGAAACAGCACACTAGCAATTTTCTTGGCAAGGGTTTTTACATTAGCTTTCTGGTTTTAGATGAAAATCGATCGATTTGCGGGAAAGAATGAAAGAAAGTGCAAAGGTCAGCTTAATTATTTATGAAGAAACGAAACGTTACTTTATGTTAGAGCTGAAGTTTATAGTCGGTTTTGCTTGTAGAATGTAAGAGTGCACTTAACTCCACTAATAAACCATGTTCTAGGTTTGTTTTAAAAAACATTTATGTAAAAAATAAAGCCAACATTTTTATCTTCAATTTAGTGGGAAATAATCAAAACTCGTTTCGTGTAAAAGTCACAGAACATAGATTTCCTCTACTGTCTCTGTATCTTTAGTTAAGCGGTTCGAACTTTCTTATTGGTTGCTCTGATTACTTCTTAGAAGTTTTGTTCCACTAATCTCACTGAATTTCAAGAGTTTGCTACATTTTTTTGAAACTTTTGACATCTTGAGCTGGGGCAAAGTTATTAAAACTTTACTTATTTAAGGAATACTGTGACTTGATACTCTGTTTTAAAGACATTTTCGTTATAGATTGTTTTTAATAAATTATCACGATTTTGTTCTAAGTTTGCTTCCGAAATCGAACATTCTCAGCTAAAACAATGCAATTTTTTTCGAAATTTCCAGGAAATTACTTCTACGATGAAGTGATAATCGACAATGTAGCGCCATAAAAGCGGTGCTCTGTATGGAAGTTCTGTTCTACAAAATCTTTAGTATGTTTACTCATTGACTATGCATAAGATATCAAAAAAGTTAAAAACAGTTCAGCTGAAACTCAACTTCAAAGAAGTTAATTTCAGGTCCTCAGAACAGACTTCATTACTTTGAAAGAAACTATATGATTTAACGCAGTAAAACAAATTGGCAATTCTGTTTCTTTACATTAATTACGTTTCAATTATTCAGACGTCTGCGTTTGACGCCTTACATTTAATTATTCAACATAAAATTGTATATCTAGCAACCAAATCTCCATAATATTGCCTAAATTTCATTTCGGCCTCCATCTGGATACACATATTCAGATTTATCAGAGTTTAATCCGAATTTCCCTTTGATTTATCCACAGATGATCTGTTTACATATACTATGAGTATGATATGTTTACGTGTTTATAGTCCCGTCTGCGATTGGCATTTAACAGTTTATAGCACTAACATTCTGGTTTGGATGTAATAATCACGGCATTATTTTATTACGACCGTAGAGTAGTAATATATTCTTAAATGATGTTCTGCAGATGACAGCGTTGAAGATGTGCCAAATCAAGTTCTTCATGTTTATGACCCACCATTAGATAATTTTCAAAGGTTTCATGGTAGATTACATTTCAGAAACCACAACGTGCGAAGGAACTGAAAGCAGATCCCTGTTTTGTCTTTTTTATAGATATTTCACCCACGTCCATGAAACGTAACTCTAATAAAGCAAATGTTGTCTTTTGCGACTGAGCAATTATTTAAGGCTTCACTTAGTAAATGCGACCTTGTTGGGAAAAAGCGTTTTAGGCTCGGATGTCACTGCATCATATGAATCGATCTTGAATCCACGACCCGATTTTAAAAATTAATGACCCGAAAACTGGACTCCCGGATTAGCAATGTTGGAAGTTTAACAAAGACCACTAAAACATTCATCGTTCCCATTGGAGTTGCCTACATGATGATGTGTGCTTGAATTTCAACCCCAAAGGTTTCGACTACAAATTGCTGGAGGATTTACGGACGTGTAGTTCAGACAATTTTTGTAGCTGACATTCTGTTGTTAAAGAATATAATTGAAGACAGGACGAACTTTTTCCACGTCTAATTACAGCTCTCAGCTTTCTTTAACTGCCAGATAAGCTCAAAGCGACGAGTTTAACCTAAATGTAAACCTCATACCCACTGAAGTATTTTTTTTATTCTGTTCAAAGGGTCTTGGGTGAATAATTTATTTTGAAACAAAAACTCATAACCCGGACGATTATTACTGTTCGATTTATCGCATTCTAATAATTTTTCTATGTGCGTAGAACGCATAAAACTTAGATTTTCTTCTGTACGTGTACAAACTTAATTTAAGCGTCTGTTTTATTGACAACACATTCTTGCTATTGATCTCACCGCCCTGTAGTGATACGGAAAAACAGAACATTTTTTCTTTTATAAATCTTTTCAAGATTCCACCTGCACCAAGCCCCAAAATAGAAGTAAATAAGCACCATCAATTAGTTTAAAAAAGCCCCTTAAATCCAAACCCGAATTTCTCTGAAAAGCCTTTTTACAAAAGAGCTCTTTTGAAAACTTCAGCTATGAAAATTGCCGGATTCAATTGCTGCAGACAGTTCCAGACAGACATCTTGGCGCCTGTAATCGTAGCTCGAGCCATAATACAACAGAGGAGGTGTGGTAGGATTTACATGATTTATTTCAGACACAATTAAAAGTTCACGTATTGTTACTTATCTTTCCATACCTACACATCGCAAACAATGGGCAAGGCTGCATAAAAAATAATAAATTTTGCTTAAAAGTTATTTCCACTGCCACTTTCAAAATAAATTATATCACCGTAAACACAACGTTGCGTCATTCGCAAGTGCAAACAAAAAAGAGTTATTACAGCTGCTGTAAAAATTCTACAGGGTTATCATTTAGGAGAATTAAGAACCACAAGCAGGTCAATTAAACTTGAAATTATTAGGTAAGTAAACTTCATCGTAAAATTTTAGGTGCAGTCAGCTTATAATTATAAACCCAATTCGTTATAAAGTGAGTTGAAGACATTTATTAAAAGTTTGTTTTATGGGTCTAGATCTATCAAGGTCATCCTTCGTCTGCTAATATTGTTTGTTAACGTATTAAGCTCCATGCACTGTAAAATTAGTTTACCATGTTGATCCAACGTACATGAAGGGTTGACTGACGAAGACGATAACACAAAGGACCAAAAGAGGACTGTTGCAGGAAGTTCTAGATAAGTTTAAAGTTTTGAGAAAGTTAACAAAGTGGAAATTATGGCACATAATAATGTCTGAAAGAGCAAAAATTCACGAACTGAAAAGTCTACTCAATGAAATAACAGTGGTAGGAAATGCTTTACTCTCATTATTTTTAGACAAATATTTGAATTAAATATTTGAGTGTAGATATAAGAAAATACACACGTGCGCAATTTCCTGCTGAGATAAATTCATTAATACGACAGACCTAATCTGTCGGAAACATATTTGATTTAACTCGGTCCGCGATTTATTTAAGTGAATTTTTTGTCGCTTAAAACTGTCCAAATAATCCCGTTTTTATGTCGGTATACTGCAGCTTAAATATTGTCTTACTTTATGATACAACTCATAAATCAAGAGAATTTAGCTTTCCATGATTATAGACGTTAATTGTCGCTGTCGTAACAAATATTCATAATAAACAGTAGCTTCCCAAAATTGTTTCACTGCGCCATTATTTAATTCCGTGGACGCCCTTTCGGATAATAATTAATGCTCTTATTTCCGTGTTGCTTAATAATGCCGTTGCAACACAAGCAAAACAGAATTTAAACTTGTCCATAATAGATTCCATTTAGGGTTGTAATGTAATGACCCGTTTACTATCATTAGTACTTTTACCAAGGTTTATTAATCAATATGATCAAGGAAAAGCGAATTTAAAGTACAAAAGCCCAACTTTCACTTAATAGCTTCAACAAACTTAAAAACTTGTGAAATTAGCATTAAAATCTAAATTATCTTTTTATTTTGAAAGAGTATTTTTCATTTCAGTATTCGCTACTTATAAGTTAGACTTTTTTATATTTTAGCATGTTTTTTTGTTTTAAAACTACAAATCCAATCAAAAATGCGAGAAAATAAGGCGGAAAAAAATTATCAAAGTTTCAAAAAAAAAAATCTAACACTTCAATCTTCTCTTAACCATATACTCAAAAATCACATTTTTTGCAAAAAGGGCAAAGGGAGATAAGAATGCTAAAATTGCCCCCAGAGCGTATCTTAACGATGCTTACAGGATATGTTCCTACTATAGAAGTACTTTGATTCTGAAGTTTTTAGATCTCAAAGTTAACTAGATTTTGAATAATAATAAAAAAAAGGCAAAAACAGAAAATATTTTTTTTCTCTTCATAGACTAAACCGATTTAAATAAAATTTTTATGGTAATTTAATATCTATAGAGATACTCTTTTGATTAAAATTTCAACTATATAGCTCTACATTTTCATAGAGAAAAATTTTTTTTTCAAGAAAAATGGATTTTTTATTATAAAACTTAAAAGTATAATTTTGAAAATATTTTTTTTGAATTCCCTAGCAAAAAGTACATAAAATATATGTTTTTCAAATTTTTTGTAATGGTACGCCATATTAAAAAAAATTAACATTGCACTACAAAAGTATGGTCAAATATATCAATCATATTCAAAATTTGAAACCAATCGGTGTAGTGAAAAAGAAAATTTTTTTATCCTTCTTATTTTTATTTTTTTTGACGAAATATCCTATTTCCGCACTTGAGATACGGATTTGTTAGCATTTAAAGCCACAGTATGACATTGGCGCTTATCTGATTGAACTATCTGTCCTACTTTCGTGGATATAAAACTAAAATCGAATTTTGATCATTTCGACGTAAAATGCAACTTTTCAACATTTCAAATCCGAATATCTCAGTAAAGAGGTCCTACGTTCTTCTTTCTTGTTCTTCGATTTTATACACAAAACTGAATTCCTCGTAAAATTTTGTGTAAGATGGAGTTTTTTTTGTTTAACCCCATATTTTGAGAATTTCAGTCCATTAAATTAGTAAAATTTTCGGTTGAAATTTACTGTTATAATCTAGGTAAAATCGGATTCTTAATATCAAGACATCAGAAACACAATGGCGTTTGCCGTTTCTTGATATCTCCCCTAGTTCCGGAGATGTGAGGCCCCGGAAATTGCCAAAATCGCATTTATGTGATTTGACGACATGCAAAAATTTCAAATGCTAATATCTTAGTTATCTGCGATTATACAACAAATGGGCACATACCGTTGAATTCCTTATACATTCTCCGTGAAACGAGTACAAGTAAGTGAGCTAAAAATTTCTTTGTTTGCAGTTTTGAACTATGTATAAAGTAATTGTTCTATAATTAAGGTAAGAATACTGTGCTTGCTATATTCCTGTAAATATTTCTAAGAATTACCAGTCACCAGGTATGTGTGACTGCAGCAAGAATCTTGAACGTAGTATAATAAAATTAAACAACAGAACCATAAGAGGGGACTCTGTTGGACCTATAAAACAGATCTTTTATGAAAATTAATTAGTACTAATTTACATGTATTTTCGGAAAACAAGCAAGCATTGTACCATGACTGGAAATTCCTTCCTCCTACATCAAACTGGATAGGTAGTTTCGAACAAGAAAGCTTTCATAACAGATGCTGCAATACTACAAAAAATACAGCGTTGAGTTCATACCTATATTTGTCGGTAACTATCAGTGTAAATTTCGTTGTTAACTGCTGATATTTTAGAATTTTTATACATCCCGATAAAAAAAAATTCACAATGTAAATAAAATAAAACAATAATGCCTTTCCATGTTTGCTTCTAACTCAACGTTGTTACTAATTACTTTAACCAGTGACAAACTTGTAGACCACATCCTTTGTCACTTAAAGCAGTCATTGCTCTAATGCAATAAAACCAAATTCGTGTACTGGGAAAACGTCCAAAATGACGGTCGTTCCAACTCCAGATTTATCGTCAACGCGCAATAAATTTCTCCGGCAATCGAAATTTTTCACCGCCATCGGCAACCAGAATTGGGTTAGACTCCCAAATATCCCATTTGGTCTAATATCTCTCCCTCCATCGAATTTTTATAGCATAACCTGTTCTTGATAGCTCACTTTCGCAGCATTTTCAGGCAATTAGACCTCATCGTCATGATTGTGTGACAGACGTGTGCTAAGTACAGACAACTTTCTGAAGGGCGCAATTTCGCCCAGCAACCGAAGGAAAATTGCAAATTCGGGCAGAGGGTGAACTGCGTTCTATATTGATCGAGAAAGTTGTGTGCGCCGTCGATGTGACCCTAGTCGACGCGCACCAGGTCATAGGATGGTGCGCACACTTTTCGAATACGTTTTTGATTTATTTTGTTTTATGTTTTTCGGAAGAAAGCAGGTGGTTTTAAGGAGGATTTAGCGATTGAGGTCTTATCCGTCTCCAACAGACGCCAACTTTTTTCGAGGTGTATAATAGGAGAATTTATGAGCTAAATTTCAAAGCTTGACTTGTGAAAACTCGATGGTGAAATCACGCTCGTTCACGTTTAAATTAAATTATAGGTAGAGGGTTTTACGGATTACTTCTTGCCTTAATGTCGCGTGTATGTATTGATCGTATTGATAATTTTCACCCTTTATTCAAGACACTTTGGAAGCTCTAATAAGGTCACCACGAAAAGTTTCACCCAAAATTACACAAAACCTGAACTTTCCTCACACATAAAGAATAAGGTGAAAGCGGAGACAAAAAGACATTGTCATGGGTTCAATTTCAATAACGCGAAGTTCTGCTACAGTTACACCTTGGCTCCATCCCCAAGGAGCCTACAACTTATTACCTTAGAATTGTTAGACATGAGAAAAAGCACCTAGAGTTATGATGAGAAAAGTTTCACTACGAACTTAGACAATCAATTGAAAGTGGAGATTTTAATTTCTGATAATCTCAAAACAGTTGTTTTTAAGACGATCCATCACTTCTTAGTTTGTTAAACAATGGGTACTAAAAATGGAAACAAAAGAGTGAAAATGATTGGTGGGTTTGATGTTGATTTTTGATTGTATTGAATATTGAAATTCACTTCTTACAAATAATCGCATTAAATAGTAGTAGATAAACTGTTGCGTGTGAAATTTTTATCACTGAAAACAACCCAGTTACTGTTCTAATGAATCCAATAAAAAGTAGCACTACTCGGAAGTTAACCTAGTTACAGCGCTTAACAAATTGAAATTAAATGTACATTTAGTTTATTTTTAACTCGAGTAATAGAAGCTTTTTCAAATTTTGTAATACCGCGGAAAAATAGGTTTTAAAAATGCGTTTTTCTAAGTTGAAAGAATCCTTTGAAAATTATGCAAAAGCTTTTATCCTCTGCTTATCATTGTAAAACTTGTTAAACTTTTGTATGGATTCTAACTTGAGTAATCATGAAAATTAAATTCTTTCATATGTTTCTAATTACTCTAAAAATATAAAACTATCACCACAAAGATGAAAGTTACTAGAAGAAAATTCTAGAATCTTCAAAACATTTTTGAATCTCAAAAATCTGAAAAATCAATCTGAAAATCTTAAAAACTACAAAAATGTTTACTCCCTCAGGTTTTGTATTCTCAAACTGAAACTTGATTTTGTCTTAAAGTTATAACTTCTAAAATTGGTAATTATTGAGGTTTATATTCATCAAAGTCGGAACTTCTATAATAACATTGTAAACTTTTAGATTTTAATAATTTTTAAGTAAATTTCATGACATTAAAGGTTTTTGCTTTTTTGTTAACCATTTTTACGGTAACTTTATCAAAATGCATTAGCAAAAACTTTTTATACTTACTGATTTAGATTTATTTGCTCTGCTTGAATAACAAATGTATTAATAATAAATAGTAAACTTTCAAACCTTAAAATTTCAAACTACAAACAAACTTAAATATTCCAAGGTCAAAAAGATTTTAGATTAACCTCAGTGTCCTGAAAAAACCTGCGTTGATGTAAAAAATTTAATATCAAGAATTCAGTGAAGATTGTACAGCCCAAAAAAATTTATCATAAATAATAAAAACGCTTAAAACTTAAGTAAAATAGCTAAACCATAAAAAGAAACATAAATTATGACCATAGATGTATTAAGAAAAACAGACTAACTTTTCATGAGTATTTTTTCGTTTTACCCAGAAGCAATAATTTTGATCCATTAGTAGAGTAATAAAATAATAATAAAATTTAACTACCAAACTTTGTTTCCGTCATTATTGCGTGTTTTAATATTAAAGTTTATAATAAAAATTTCTACTAAATCTTTTCGACGCGACATTTTAAATCCAATATTCATTTTCTGCTGCTTAGTTCAATAAAGCTCATATTATGAGTTGATTATTTACATATTTGCCATCCACTCAAACAATTCCTATATTATTCATAACATGGAAGCTTCCAAACAGAACAAAGCCTATTTTGTGCGATATTTAACGAAATATAAAAACTTGTGTGTTATAAACGGTAAATCCGTTCCATTACCAGAATTTATAACCAAAAAGATTCAGTCGTATTTCAAAATTAAAGGCCCACGATACAATTTATATCTGTTACGTTGATTCAAACTTGAACATAAATTATTTAGTGAATAAACTTTAGCAAAAATAAGTTATTGCCGAAAAATAATGTTTCTTCATAAATATTCAAGAAAAAGATAACTTTTGATTTTGTTGACACTTTACGAATTTAAAAAACAAAAAACCATGATTTGTAAGCTACTTTGCAACAAAGTATTCACGAGCCCACCCTAAAACTTTTGTCCTAAAAACTAAAATGAAACAGACGAAAGTTGCAGTTCTCTCACGCTTTTAAATGTTTAAGTATTCTCTAAGGACTCTTTAGAAAATGACTTTCAAGTTAATTAGCCGATTTAGGGCTTAAAATGTTAAATTTTAACCACGGCAGCCAGAAAATCACTGTTTAACCTCATAACGTCGCTCTACATTCTCTGCATGATTAATCGTTGCAAGTTTAAAAAAATAGCTACCGCAATAAAATAAAAAGTTTTGACATGGGTATTTTTTAAAAGTTGCTACTAGAGAAGGAGAGAGGTTTTAGTATTAAATCGATAAGCGGAAACCTCTCATACTTGTAATATACACTATAGGTACGTAGGACGATAACAATTTCTAATAAAATATTACGGAATTAGAAATAAAACAAAGATTTCATTACAGGCTGATAAATTATTATGTTTAGGCTGATTTAATTTTGATTTAATATTGGTTATACAACCTGGTGAGAAATGTTAATCGATATCGAATCAATAATTGTTACGCATTTTCCCTCATTCCGTCTTTGACTGTAAATTATTAATATAGTAGTATTGTGTTAGGCATGTGAGACGGAAATATACACGGTGCATTATATTTGAGACCTCGAAGCAGCAAAGCATGTATAAAAACACTTAAAATTTTAATAAGATGTTTCAGTAAAAATTTTTTAAATATCATCAGAATTCACGACAAATTCAGGTTCCATTACGTCAATAACGCTTCCAAACTCAGTTATCTATTCTACAACGTAACATGTACTTGATTATTCGATACTAAATCAATAATTTGCAATTAACTAGTTGATACTGACGTCATTTATTAAATTACCAAGCCTGTTGTAGATTTCCCTATCTTTATCTCCCAAAAATGATGTATCGCCTCCATTACCAAATTGAATTTTACAGCATTCCGTGATTTAGGTGTTACACTTTCGCCAATTCTGATGAGCCGGGTCGATAACCCCAACCCTTATATGAACACATTAAAGAGACATCACCCCATGAATTTTTAACAACCTGCCAGACAGAAATATCACAATAAAGACATATATTTAAAGTGTTGATTCAACCCCCAAGTGGGGATATCACCCCTCATATCATCACGCGCACTTGTTTACTCACGAATTTTATAGGCGATGTTTGTACAGGATTACAATAAGGTTGTAAATATCTTTAGACACTACACACATAATCAGCTTTTATTTTTCGAGCTACATAAATAACACCGACTCTACGTTTCTATAAATTTTAATTTTTTTACAACGTGAGGTTTAGCATAATGTTCCCCGAGGCGAGGGAAAAGAGACAAGGCGCAATTTTCGAGGACCTTTGCGGGCGAAAAAAGTTTAAATGTCGCTCCATTATTTTGAATTGTGTTTTCACACATCAGAAGCGCCGTAAATTTTCAGTGGAAATGAAGATAATTCTGCATATTTGTGCATGGGTTATCGAGATAAGGCACTAAACAGCGAACATACGTCCTCTGTTTTAATTGGTAGTGGATTTACCTCAATTTTCCATTCAGCCAACTGAATTACCCCATGTTATAAAGTGTCTTATTAAAGTCCAAAATTATCACTCAGATTAAGAAATCACCGACTTAATGAGCGAACTGTGGATAATGGACCATCTTTGTGGAAATTTGTGGGTGGCAAACCCCTAATATTTTCGCTTTAAAGCCATTTAAAATAACAAATTGCAAGCAAGTACCGTAATAGAGCTCGTTGCCAATTCTCAACGATCATATTCCACTGCAGTGATATTAAACGATGAAAGGAATCAATGATTCGGAAGTGTTCCAACCACGAATTTTACTCAAGAACAAGAAAACACCCTAATCCAAATTGATGGATGCTGGAGAAATTCGATAATGAATGACAGAATCCTTTCAACACTGAAGAACTGCAAATTTGTTTAGCGAAACAAAAAACGTATCACTCAGGAACTCGTAATTTCGTTGTTTGTGAACTTAGATAAAATGAAATTCGAGAGGAAAAAGGACGGAGCTGTACATACGCATTTTTCAACCACTTTCATTTTTTTGTCTCCATTACTATTATTGGAGTTTTACATTTCAATGTTTAATTAAAGTCAGCTTTAGATGAACTTCAAACGGAAAAGTTTGCAATTTTTGACTAGATTGCACCATTTACATTTGTAATTTCGATTCACTAGGCAGTAAGGTTTATTGACTGTTCATGAAATAATAACTAATTAAATGCTACCGACACTTCAGCGAAACCATTAAAGAGGTATCGCGTATGAAACCCGAGCTTTCGGAATTGGTGAACTCTGATTTAGTGCCGAATAGGTCACAATTTAGTTTTCTGTAACAATCAAATCGTTAATATTCCACCAGCACTTGAAGCCCAAATATCAAGAGATTAGAAATATCACGTGCAAGCTTCAATCACCAACCCAGTTCTTATTGTGTATGCGAACTTTATTAGCAACAACTTCTCAAAGCTTATCCCAATTGCTTACTTTCGACAACTTTCATAAAAGCTAAACATAAATTTTGCACCATAAACGAACCAAAAAGAAATTCTACTTGTACTTACAAAATTAATACTCAAACAATTACTTACAAGTTCCGGTTATAATATGGTGAAAATTCATAAAATCGGTATCGTAAAATGGTTATGAGGGTAAGCTAAATATTTACTTTGAATTAAATTTTAATAAATTCCGATAGACATTGTAAGGAAAATAAATTTTTCCCAGACAGAGTTTTTCTTCCTGTTTGTTGAGTTCATCGATTTTCTTTATAATGTATGGCATTCTTAAGCCGGAGTTATGAAGCAAATTTTGAGCCTGAAAAGAGTGACTGATTTCAAGCAAACCGTTGCATAACGTTGCATGAAACATAACCATTTAGATGTCTATCAGAACGTCTTATCGTTTTTGTTGTTTTCCCAAATTTTGAGTTTTTAGTAGATTTTATGCAAACTCATGCTGCACTTGATCGTCTCATTTTATTCTTATTTCGTGTAAAATTTTAAAAGAGATATTTTGCAAGCCGTGACCGGTTAGTAGTTCAGACGGATCGTAGTCTACCACAAAGATAATTTTAGTGCAGAAAGTTTACAATTTCAAGAACTGTTACTTACACTGCAAAGTTTCCAACTTCAATATTACTGCAATGTTTTATCGTTTTATCTAAATTACTTGAATTTGTCAACAAGCGTACAACTAAAGGGTAGAATGAAACTAATTATGGAAAAAAATGTATTTTCCTTAAAGGGAAAATCAGCAACACGCAATATCCGTGTGCCCAATATTTTCAACAGGCAAAAAAAACCGTGGAATATTTTTATTAGCGATGAACGTGAAATATAAAAAATTATAGAAACTCGCATCAAAAAAGCGTATAAAAATTATATTAATATTTTAAAATACTAATCCAAGCCTTGCATTCATGTGAAAATTTTAATACACCTCGACTTAACTATGCGATGGAACTAAGCTTAAAGCACAGCTTTTGTTCCAGGCTCTCTATTATATACACCTGCTAGATTTATACACATAATAACATTACGTCCTCGAGTCTAATATCCGTGCTTGAAATTAATCTTAATCCTAAATTGCGCTTGATGTTTGTATTCAAGTGGAGAACGGAAATTTCAACCGTAAAAAATCAACTTGTCTTTATTTTTGTACGACACCAAGCCACCGGTATTGAGTGAGTCAAAGTACTTTTTATGAGTCTATTTTCGTCTAATGACTTTAAAATCTAGAAAAAAAGATCCCCTTTTAATCATAATTTCCTTCTTCCTCGACGAAATAAATTCTTTCAAATTTCAAATTCAATAAAGACCTCCGCTTGCATAAGCAGCACATTTTTTGGCTCTGTTCATACATAACATGAAACGAGGATACGGAGTTGGGAATTTCATCGAGAATGTCAAAGAACTTCACCGAAAATGGCCATAACATATTCATATTCAATTTCAAACGGTGGAGTTGTGCTACTTTTGAAGCAGAGGAAGCCAATTTGAAAGATTTCAAATATTCATTCCAGGAATGAACTATTTATAGGTCATTGTGCACTGGCAAAATCCTCTTTTTTCGTACATACGAACAGTTTTTATTGCATGCTGTCATAAAGTTTCTCCGGTCACAGTTTCTGCGACATTTCTTGATTTGCATGCAGTTCCGCATTATTTTTATATTTCAGGATGGTGCGTTGCGTGCTAACTTTGAAGCATCAGAACGAACATAAATCTGAGGCTGAAAGCTGAAATTGCCTTCGCCCCTCTGTAATATTTTATTACTTTATTATTGATTAGTACAAGAAAGGGCTGCTTAATAAGAGAAAAAAAAATGCAAGCCAAAACAAATAAACACAATTGCTGTTGAGGTCATTAAAAAGGAATTTATAACGATCATACAAATTCTAGCAGGCAAATTAAGGCCATGAACTAATTTTAGAGATAAATTAGAAAGCAAAATTAATTGAACTCTGTAATTTTCAGTTTTCGTAACTGCTATATAGTTCTTAAATATTTCTCCCATAAATTCGATTTTCATATTGTGATTGTTATTAGCAAACTTTACCTTCCTGCAGCAATATTTTATTTTTTCTCCGTCACCACCAAAACAACCGATGCAAATTTGTTCGTAAATTCTCACCTTGATGCTGTTTGCTTAAGATAAGACCCAATTTATGGTCCTACCTGCATACGTAACTGCAGTAATTACCTCTGAAAACGAATAATCTACGTTTAATTTTGAATTTAAAAAAAGATGTGAATTCGTGTCCGCATGCACCCGCACGTGCCCGCTAAAATTAGCTTGTATCCTGTGAGTGCATTGTACCAAAAATAGCATCTCTATGATATTCCAGTCACATCTACAATTTTAAATTTTTTGAATTAATTTGTCTGTCAATGCCTTGCGCAACATGACATTACGAAATCGTTTTGACAGACTACAGAATCGTTGCGCATGTCCTAGAGTAAAAATCGAACACCACTATTAAAAAAAATTCCAATTAAGGATAGTGACCAATAACGGAATTAGTTTGATTTTTTGAATGGGTTTATGAAAAGATGACAAGATTCGTTGATGAGAGATGGGTGCCGTAAAATTTGCACGGTGCATGCAAAATTATTCCACTTTTTAATGACTCATTTACAGTTGTAATGCTTAATTTATTGCATGCGAACAAGATGTAAGAATATTAATTTTGCAAGCAGTTATAAATAATCAAAATGTAACGGATAAATCTCCCCCGATTTAAATTTGAGGTGTGTCGCAACGTCTTAATCAAGCGGAATTAACATAATAGCGTACTGATAATCGATAGAATTCGAGGTCCTGCTACATTTTTAATCCTGACGAAAGTCGCATTTTTGAGGTTTGATTTAGTTCTTGGGGAGGTCGCTCACCTTTAGCTACTCTCTGGAGGATGATGTCCTTGTGTTCGTTGCAATGCGGTTCCCCGATGACGATGAGGAGGTAACACCCGGTGAGAGGGCTGGGGGGCGGCGGCCCCCCTTTGTCCCCTTCTGACACCCCGTTCACAGCCTCCATCCGTCAAACCCTGTACTCCTCACAGCCCCAAAATTATAGTTTGTGTAAGTTTAAATCGACCGCTTAGGGTCAGGTCACACTGCTCCGGAACGCACCGGAGGCCAGACGACTCGCGAATGCCGGCCGGCGGTGCGCTATGCAGTAGCAGGAGCCCCCACCCCCTGACAGACAACACCCCCACTCAGCTGACTGGGGGTGCGATATGGGACAGAGAGCTTAGAGGTGGGAGCAAGGAGGGCGAAAGCTCCAACTGGCCTAATTTAGGCACGTAGAAACACTGAAAAAGACGCGACGACTACTAAGTGATCGTTTAATTTATTATATTTTAAGGGGGCACAGATTCTAACCTCCAACGACCGGATGCCAAGCAAGCTCATGCTATATGAGTTCATTTGAGCATCGAACGAAGCGCTGACTTAATTTAATTTTTTTACGTGAAAAAAGTAATTGCAAGAGTGGTACTTGTAAGCTCTCGAATTATGGCAAAGCTTCGTAGTATCATTCGAATTCAACGAGTGCAGTGCCGACCACTTCAGATTTGTCCTCTTGACAGAAAATGCAATGAGGGGATTTTCGGCTTTATGAATTTAACAAATCGGATAAAAGATAAAATCTTAATGAATTTTTTTTTATTTCTAAAAATCGTTTTTTTTAAATTTTACTTTTTAAATATGCTTGAAATGGTCGTGATTGTCTTTAAGCCACTTTTTTCCAAACAAATTTTTAATTTACTATTTTCGCTTCACTGTTTTCAGGTGCAGTTAAAAAATCATCGATCAGAATTTATGACCGAATATTTCAATTTGTTTCAATAAAACTCTGGAAATTTATTGTAAATTTAATAAAGCTACCAAAAGCGCTCTATTGTTTCGTCAGTAATTGAGTGGATTTTTAGCCTTTATCAGTAGACACAACGAAACAAACAGTTTTAATTAATAAATCCGGTCAAAATAGTCATAACCTAGTCTACAACTACTGAATATTTCAATGCGAGACTTATTTTCCCTTCAAAAAAACAACGGTTTTATTTCTACAAATAATCATGTTCAAAACACTGCAATGAATTGAAACTAATGAGAAAAATCTTAGGTCATAATAATAAATTTTAAGTTGTTTTAAGCGTGAAATCGCTTATCTTACATTCCGGATAGTTTCTAATAATCTAAATTTTGACCTACTTCGTGAATAAAATATATTCGATACGCCCTACAAAGGTCTGGAACGTAAACATTTATTTTGATAATGTCTGATGTTATTTCCATATATTTCTTAGGAATTTTCATAAATCTACGTTAGACTTGAAATTGTCAAAATGTCTTAATTATTGGAAAAATAAGTTTGTTTTTTCTTTCTAGATGTTTTTAATTTTTTCCTGTAATTACCACAACAAATGAGTTAATTTCCAAAGAAACAAATAAAATTAAAAGTGGTAAATGTATCACCATAACGTTCCCAAAATAAAACTGATGTTTTAATTTGTCTTCTCGTCGTCTTTCCTAACTCTTTAACGGTTAGGAACATAGACAAATGACGCAAGTCGTACTCCCGCTAATATCTCAAATAAAACGAAATACCCCGAACTTGTAGAAACTAATTTTAAAACATTTAATTTGAAGTTTGCAACATCGAAACCTGAACTTGGATATAAACCGAGAGGTGGAATTACCCCATCAATTAGCAAAGTTAATTAATAAGCATCAGAAACCTAAAATTCTTGTAGTGCAATTATGTTGTCTTGGTTACTCATAAATGAAAAGTTTGCCACAAGCCAGAAAGACGCACAAGTTGCTAGTGAAATAATTGTTGAGGGTAAACGAGTCTCGTGTTGTCTCTATATCACTAACATTCCTGTAATAACTTATCCAAAATCGGTACATTCCCCCTAGGAAATTCTAATTTGTGGAGAAACTACACTAACGGGGTTAGTTTAATTAACCCTCAATGAGGTAAAATGAAACATTCGATAATAATAAAATTGCCGAAAAAACTTTAATAACAGTTTTGCAACTCACTTCGGGGGAAATAACAGAGGCTGATAAAAACGTTTTACTTTATTTGACGGCGATATTAGTTTGCTGTGGTCCTTTATTTTTCAACCCCCTTTCGAGCATGTTCTCCGACGCGATTAAATTTTTAAAAAGGGGACTCAAGTGTCGCGCAAAATAAGTGAGTTTGAAATTCAGTATTATTCGTAAGGAGTCATTAAAAATTCACATTTTTTCTGGAAATGATTCTGAGGTTTGGATGTCAAGGGAATCGCTCTAGCGGAACGATAATTACCGCAACGAGAAAAAATAGACACCAATTGCATCGTAACCTTTTATTTGTGCCTAGAAATTCACTTCTTAATCACACGTCAAAACCAGAGTTTCACAAGGGATGGAAGTGCAAACAGCAATTAAAAGTAGTCTTTTCGACAGATGTGCTCCGACGAACGTAACGTGCTTTGATCAGCTCCTTATTAGCAGTCTTCTATTCATTCCGAATAAATGATCTGAAACGTCGAGTCTTTATCCCGTGATAAATAGTTTATCTGACAGCACTTTCAGCAATTTGTGAGTAATGAAATGTTTACTATTTTTCGCTTTGCTCCTGGCATTTCTCCCTGGAAACAATAACATTCTCGAGAGATCATATTGAGGTTAAATTTGAATACAGTTCTTCCGTTGGTAGCTGGCGATGAAGAAAATCCCTCTAATGTTGTGAAATCGTAAAACACCGCATTTTCATGTAAAACCTTACAAGCAATCAATTTCCGGAAACCACTACCAATTTCCACTTCTTTCCGGTGTCTCATCCCGTAATCGCTTTTACGATGGAAACCGTAATTAAAATTTTTCACTGCTAATTGCTTGAGAGTAGGTTAATGACAACGACAAGATTAAGCTCCTGACATGACTTGACAAGGTAAATTTGCTTAACACAGTCCGAAAATGAACCTTGAGAGTGCATGTTTCGCGTATTTTCGCTTTCCGACAGTTCCCCGTTTCATATGCAGAAAAAGCATTAATTTCATTGCTGTTTCACGAGCAGAATGTTAATGTATATCTCGGGACGTCAGACTAATATTTTATTTCAATTTTATTCATATTCGAACGCTTCTTGAAGCTCGAGCCGTCGGATAAGTTTTCGTTGAGCTTTTTCTCTAATAAGGTCCCGGAATTGTATATAATAAATCATTTATTTGTCGTTTTAAGACTTTATCTACATCATGCGTTGTCAGGTTGGTAGTTTTTCTACCGGGAAAATACTCAACTGATCTGAACATTACGAGGAACGTTTCAGAAAGAATTCAGTTTTTCTCCTTCCTCCTATTTACGACAGTTTTTATTACCGCACAGATAAAGTATTGATGAAATACAATAACTGGTGAAATTAGATAAATGTTGTTACAATATTCCAAGTTTCGATCGGACGATTGGGAATTGTGTAAGCTATGGTAGATTATAATTAACTAATCAATCTGACATTGTATAAGCTGAGTTTTTGCAAAAGTCGGGAGCTTGAGTTCACTTACTGAACAATCAATAATCAAGCGGAAATGATTACTTTATAAATATTAAACAGACGTACTGTTAAATATTCGTGTTTGAAATTATGAGAAGTGCAAGGTCAAGCTTTAATATTCTATACTAAACAAAATTGTAAAAGTTACACAGATATTGGTACTTTGATTTTTGCTTACATGCCCTCTATGCTTCATTTATTTATTCTATAGAATTTTCAAAACCATTCTTACAAACGATTTTAAATATCTGGTGTTTTTTTAGGATCAATCAATAAATCGTCTTTATCTTGAATTGAATTGAATTGAAACAAGAAAAAGCAACAAAAAAGAGAGAATTTAGATCTAAAATCTGTTAACACTTACAATAAAATAACATTTAACAATTAGTTTCAACAAAATGTTACGATTTTTATAATTCTTCTGAAATTTGGAAATATATAGTAATTATTATTTTTAATTATTAAATTATTAATTTTTTTATTTGTAGATTACTTACATATTTTTTTTTTGGTTTTTAAAATACTTTTTTGTCAACTTTTTAAACTTTTTTTTAATTATCAGGATTCTAAAAATATCTTAATATTTGCTTTTATTAAACTATGTTCTGGAATTTCAAACATTAATTTTTTTTAAGATTTTTAGAATGTAGGACATTTTATACATTCAAAATTTTAGATATTTATTATTGTAATATAAGATTTGTAAGATTTGAAAAAAACTATAGTACAAGATGTTTAAATTCTAGGACTATATGAAACATTCTAATATAGGATACTTTAAACTTTCCAATTACTCAATTTTTTGTATCTATTTTTTTAAGCCTAAAAAATTAAATATTATTGCTTTGAGAATAGATTTGCTGTTTTAAGAGTAGGTAACATTTCATCTTTTTACACTTTTAAATTTGATAATTAATTAATTAATTAATTTTTAATTTTCTTGACTTTATACTAAAGATGATAAGGCTGTGAAGCTGTAATATATAGCCCTAATTTTAATTTTTCAATTTAAATTTATTTTGATTTTTACTATTAATTATTTTGTAATTGTGTCACATTCTAAAAATAGCTAAAGATATATCTGTAAAATTGAGAGGATTTTAAGAATTCAAAACTTATAACAAAATGATAGTTTTTAATTTATACAAAGGCTTTACAAAGAAAAGTTTAAAAATATAAAATACTTTAACAACTTAAGAAAAATTTTAAAAAAATTAAAAAACTATAACAATTCAACAAAACATATTAAGTTAAAGAATATAAGAAAAATTCTTATTATTGAACATCTTAAGTATTAATCAATCAAAAAAATTGAATACAAAATCTAAAAGGTATTAAAAATATAAAGAATAAAAGAATTTAAAGAAATCCAAAGAAATCGTAAAATCAAAGTCACCTAAAAGATTGAAACTGAAATGTAAGTGCTAAACTAAACTAAACCAAATAATTACAAAAACCGTAAAAATAAATTTATTTGCTCAAAGAGTTCAGTATGTTTTTAACCTGTTACAAAGTTTGCAATAATTTGCTGCATATGTTCGATCTGTTTTTCAATCTTTGTTGAAAATATTTTGCTTTTTCGTTACTGGTACATCAATAAATTATATTTTTAAGTTAGTTAAAAAAATAGTTATAAACTAACCAAAAAACAACAAGTACTTGAATTTTTAAAGTCATTAAAAACCAGTAGTAATTAAAAAGTCATTTTTTTTTGTTTTAGCGCTGAAGCCTGAAACACCTATCGTAATATAATATCATGGGTTGTAAATGTTACGTCTAGCGAGAATATGCTTAATCTCTGCCTTTCCAATATTATTTAATTAATGGGCTAGGTCTACATTTCTACAGTTCACTTAAATTTTTAGGCACTATAGCACTCGAGTGAATTACTGCATGGCCATTAATCCGAATAAATTGTTGGGTGTGTTCATTTCTCATTCTGCTCTCTTTGTTAAGTATTTCAATATTCAAATTCGCGTTTAATTAAAGTCAATTAGTAAACCGTCTGATCGCTAGAGTCTGCTTCTTAGACTGTCGAACTCTAAAGCGAGTGCATAAAAATCCGACGACTCGAGATTTTTTCCAATTTCTCGTACAATCATGCAAACACTAGTACATTCCACTTTTTTCTCAAATGAATGAATATTACGGTCAATGCATGAGAAACATTTGATGCAATTAAACAAAAAAAGTCCTTATAGAAATCCAAGAGGGGAATAGTTTTAAGGAGGGGATAGTCTGCGAGTATTGAGCTGGCAGTAACACGCAAGCGTATATACGCTTACATTCTCCGGATTTCCGGTTGGCTCCGGTCCGCACACTGTTTTATTGGGCCAGCTGATCTTGGTTTGAAGGAATGTCGCTTAATCGTTCGCATACTCTCTTCTCAAAAAGTAGAAAAAAACAGGTATCATTTCTTATAAACGTCAGTTTTATCAGAGAATCTCCCAGATCGTGCACTAGTGCAATTTGCTGAATCGGACCATTTGCGTAAAGATGGAATTATACCGGAATGGAATCTTTTGTGAAGGTTCTCCGACATATCCTGGAAAAACTCCAGGATCACGAAAATTGTCCTTCACACAATGTGAACGTCGTTTAGGTTACACGAACGACCATTTAGAAGACCCTTTCGGCTTGAGCTTTTATTCAAGTGATCGAGATAGTCCTTAGAGTGCTACATCAATGGCCGAAACAAATATATTACGCGGAACAATTTATTGTGTGACTCAAGTTTCTGTACATTCTGACCATTAACGTCAGAGCGGAGAACAGTTTATAGACGAAATAATACTCGCTTCAACTTTTTTTTTCGACCCTAAAATAGATTCATTTAACGAATGTGTTGGGTGGTGAGAAAGCACAAAAAGCAACAAATTGAAATAAATCCTTTCGGTGTTTCGAATATGGTCTCACATTAATATTTGATTGCCCTTGGCCCTTCAAGAAAATCGGATGATGAATTAGACAACCAGAGAAACCTATCACAAAAAAATTACCCACAGCCGTAGCCATACATCATCTCCGACAAAATACGAAAACACAGTTTTGAATAAAAAACTCACAAACTTCCTAAATCTCGCAACTCCACCTGTATTAAATAATCACTACTCCCATTAATTACAAAACTTGTTTTATGTAAATCCTAATTGTCGTTAAACAATAATTACGGGATCTCAGAAATTCTCCCATTAAAATAAAACACCTAATACTTGGGTAACTTGGGTTTGTTATAAAATCCTCAGTACTTGCGTCACACTCGTTACATTAGAATAACAACGAGCTTTTGTTGTGAGCTTTAAGTCTGATGTGTCCTAAACCTCGAACACATTGTTTCTAGCTGATGTTTCTCGTTCATAATCCCGCGAAAAACAATAGGTGGAATATCAGCAACACGAACTCTGTCAGGATAATTTATAATTGTCATTTAAAAAAAATTCACGCTAGAGTTAAAAAGGCACGTTTAAGAGTGGAGGACAATTAAAAGAGGGTTCTTTGTTATTTTGACAGTTATTAAAAGAGCACTTTGTTATGTTTGAGAATAGTCAATTTATGAATTTATCAAAAAAGAAAAGAGCAATGAAAAGTTATAGGTGTAGTCGATGTGGGATTTATATTCGACCTAGAACTTGAAACTGTGAAAGACGATCTTGGTGTTATTTCACTCTGACGGTAATTTATCAAATGTGTAGGTGCAAAACTCTGTCTCTACCTCTGTGAGACAAGTTTTCAATACTAATAAATGGATATTATACTCCTAAAACTTTCAAAAATTGAATTCATGTTACCTTTAAATTCATAAGTCGAATAAACATTTTCTTAGCTAGAAACTGTACATTTCGGTTCTCAGGGGCTCTTTAATTCGATTTCAATTCTGTTCCTAGTCAAGTTACTGTTAGTTTAAGAATTACGTTGGAGAGACGACATCATTTGAAACTTGTACCAACAATGAGATCTGAACCACCTGAAAACTATGGTGTGTTGTAAAAAATAAACCTTTTAGACGAAATCTGAACTGGAAAAATTCACTCAATAAATTATTTTACTTTGGATAACGATGGTTTAGTTAAATTTAAAACCGTTTATTTCTGCCTCAATTACCCTAAAACACTTCTTATCTTATCCTTGCCCTTTCTGAACCCGGCCTTCCTAATTTCTGCTTAAGATAATTGCGTGGAAAGCCCCATTTGTCCTCGGATTTTCCGGTCACTTTCTGTAATCCTGTCCAACTTGTCCTGATCCCAGTACATTTCTGTTTTCCTCACGATCTCAAAAAATCCCATGTAAAGTCTCAATTTTCCAACCACCATCAAAAAAGCATTTTCCAGTACATCTCAATTCCTCCCTTTAAATTAATCAACGCTGCTTTCCTCTCAAATGAAAAAACTTTTCCAATTTACATCAATTCGTTTTGATTAAGAGAAACATCTCATTTATCGATTTTGTGTTTTCTACGGTATTGCATAGGCAACCCACATTACAATTTTATCTTGTCTTTGAAAGTCTCTTCTTCTTTCTGTGGTCCTGGTCGAAATGGCGAAGATGGTGCGCAAGTGCCGCGCATTTCGTTTCCTCAAGTTCTTCACGCAGCCTCAGATATCTTCGTGGGGACGTCTACCGTCGTTAACACCTACCGGTGGTCAAAGAAGACATTAGCAGGATTGACCAGAAGGAGGGGTATTGGAAGACAGCTGTCAGCCGTCTATCATCCATGCCACTGCGACGTCACAATTCTCCGTTTCTTAACAGGATTGTAGAATGTACAAAGAGGTAGCGGACGACAACCCCAAAAGGAAAGATGGATGAAGCCTGGAATTAATGACATGGAGGGTTTTATGGTATGAGGGTGACAAAGAAATTGATAATGTGACAAAGCGAGGTGGGAAAGATAAAATGAAATGATTAAGATGAGGTGAAGGATCGACGTGTTGTTACCTTCACCGGAGCGATCCTGACAATGAAATATTCATATAACATAAGAATATTTTAGTAAGATGTATCTGAGACATTGCATGATTAAAAAACCGGTTTATATCTGTAAATATTGATAGTATAAAAGTCTAGAACTATAACTAACAGATTTATAAAAGTATAATAAGCAATGTCTAAGCGATGACAAGAAAATTTACGAAATAAACAAGATTTCCCAAATAATACTTGTATGAACTGGAAAAGATTTCTTAAGTCTACAATTTTAATATTTCATCGATCAAAAGTCTTAGTCAAAAAGTCTCAACTAACCTATTTAAAATTTTAGAATTCCATGTTCTAAAACACTGCTTCACAAATACCAAATTCGGCAATTTAATACTTGTTTTCATTCATCAACATTTTAAACTACAAAAAAAGAGCCAAACTTATTAATTATTAAAACAAAAATTCTAAAAGCCTGATAATTTTGAAATCCTCATTTCTGTGCTCATTTTTGTCACAAATAAAGGTTCAGAGGTCTGATACCGAGAAAACAAACTTTTTCTTATTTACTATTTGTGAATATTTATGAACACTGTATCTTAAGATTCTCAGGACAACACCTGTTGAAGCTAATCCGGTGTCATCTACTGATAAATCAAAATAGTTTTGATATAATTGATTTCGAAAACACGAATATCATCATAAAAAATATTAATCAATGATTCTGCATCGGTTAATTAAAAGTCAAGTCGCGTTCTTCCAATCTCTTCAATCTATGTAATTAAAATGATCGCACGTAAACCATTCATTCTACTTTGGTTGAAAGATATTGTTTTTCGTTCCAGAAAAATTGGCATTAAATCTACGTGCTAAGAAAACTTGAGCAATAACGTGATTAAAAGAAATTGTAATTTTCAGCACAATTGGCAACAATATAATTGAGTTTCTAGTTGAGTTTTGCGTTGTAATATTGAAAGTCGACGAACTGTCGTTGTTACCAGAGAGCTATCACAGCTCATAACATAAAAATAATGAGAATGCCAAGAGCTAGATTTATAAAGCTTTTAATTTTCCCCCCGTTATTGTAATCTTAACGAAGATAAGATAAAATCAACAAAACTCATCTTCTGGCATCAGAAAAAAGTTGCTAGATCACCACTTTTATGATTGTAATAAAATCAGTTCAGCACAAAACAATATTAAAAAGGGATCCCCGTTGAGAAGGAAGTTTCGAGTAAGAGAATTCAGACCAAAGCTCCCGTTCCTGAAATGGAGCTTTAGGGTAGTCAAAATTTACTTCCTTAGTCAATAGTCCTGGTTATGTCAACATATGATAAAGGCTTTCCACATGTCCCACATATGACGTAACATTTATGGTTACACATGGTTGCTGAATAGCGAGCATAGTTACTAGGAGAACATCGGAGCGAAGAGGAGAATTAAAAGCAAAGGACGAAAGCCGGTATTGCAGATAACTTTCACAATAAAACAAATTCATTTGAAAAAAAAACATGTTAAAAATAGCAGATTATTGTTGCAAAATTTTTTACAATGAAAAGTTTTTTCGACGTGTACTGTAGATACTTGCAGACTATTAATATCATAGATTTTCAGTAGAGGTCGGGACAAGCGTCCAATTGATTTTCCCCCTCTATCTACAAGTCACATCAATTGAAATATCGCTCTCTTTATCTCTCTGCTGGCATTCCGATTTTTCGTTTCACTCCAAAGATTGAATGAAGTAAAAATCCATGCTTTACGTACACATAAGTATTGTGTACCCGCACACGTTCAACAAAAAAGTCATATTATTTTATTAGTTATTTTATTAATATTACGGCCACTGTTTCCTCGAAAGCAAATTTCTGTTTTCTGGCTTTTTCCAGAAAATTTTTATATAACGTATCAGGATCACATGACCAGAGGACAAGTCGACGGTTGACTATAGGAATTTGTGACGTTCCTAGCAGAAATATCCCCATGGACTCAATTAACAAGAAAAAGTCTCCAATAATCCTGTTATCCACGAAAAAACACAATTTAATTCGTTACAAACAATCACAATTAAAAAAGTGAAATCGACTGTTCTATTATTATAATAAACACAATAATATCAATAAACACAACAGTCGTGAAAAGAAACTTTTTGGAATTTGCGTTTCAGGTCTTTTAGGCTGTTTCTTATTAACACTATTTCCAGACTTTTAAAAAAAGAAACATCGGAAACTGAATAAAAAAGAATGAATAAATACAGCTGTATTTCATATTTTGATGCGAGTTCCTGCGTGGAGAGTTCTGTCGTTGTTATAATCTCCTGGTATAAAGTGTTCTTCATTTGCATAAAATTGTTAAATGGATTCAGAAGAAAACGTGGGTTCGGGCCGAGGAGGCATTGTGTCGTGTAATTTGTTTCTGCTTCCAAGCTGTTTTTTCTGCTTTTACCGTGATAAAATGTAAAATAGATTTTCCAGTCTTTGGGTTTTATTAAGTAATCTCTATACTTTTCGTGACAGTTCAACCCAGGTGTCGTATTAATCAAAATTATCCTGATAACAATAATAAAATGATTTGGCCGTCGTCATAATCCAATTTTTTTTTCTTTCACACTTTATCGTCTTTTCCGGATCATTTCCTGCTGTCACACTACACACATGGTCTGGATACTTTCCTCCTTCTACATCTATCAAATTCATGAAACAACAACAACATTAAAGCCAACCACATTTGTTTTGCGCTGTGCACACGCTAACATATCAACTTTTGCAGGAGTATCTAGCAGGAATGCAGGAAATGCAAGTGGTGGTGTCTACAAGTCACTTCGCCGGCTCTCAAAACCGTGAAAAACTCCGATCTCTTTGCATCTTCTGGAACACTGGTGGCTTGGAGCTTGCAAAGGCGGTCCTGGGGGTTGGCTGAAATGCTGGGGCGTAGCCCTATCACCTCGTGCACACTCCCTACGGCTATCATTTATTCATTTTACTGTATGACAGGCCCTGGATTTTAGGGAGTAAGTAATAAGAGGGAACTAGGAGGGGAGTGAAAAGGATCGCGATGTGGCATCATCAGAGTTAATGGATACGGTTTTATTTTTTCTTGATGAGGTCGACGAAAGTAAAGAATAACTAGTGGTCGTGATGACATTGAAAGTTTGGAGTGAGGACGAGTGGGCGGTGATTTTGATCGTTTATCATTTTGATAATGATGAAAACACTTTAATTATCATTTCTCCGCTTAAAAAAGACACTTGTGTTGGTGATGAAGATTTATTTACAGTTTTAAATTTAAATGGTTCTATTTTGGCATACCAAAAATATAAATTTTAGGTGGACCACAAAAAACTAAAATTTAATTGGTTCTAAAATAATTCTCTGATTTTGAATTACAACGTCTCGACAAGTTCTGATCCTTGATTTATTAGTAACAATTTAAATGACAGCTTCGACAAATTAACATAAAAATTCTTGTGAACCTCAGTTACAGTAAGTAGTTAGTTCTCAAAATAAGATCTTCAAATGAGCCACAGGATTACTAATTTTAACACATAGACGATAAATCCTAAAATTTTGATTGTAAGTTACTTATATCAAATTAATAATTTATAAATTGATACAAAATTCCTTTACGTCGAAAATGCAAATCATTCCAAAAGTATCCAAAACATTTTGTTATGAATTTTTGTGATAAATTTTCAATCGTGTCTTTATTAGCTTCGATCAATCAGTTTAGCCATATTGTACTAACAGAGCTATTTGGAATAGACGAAAAAAAGCCTCAAACTCGTAGACAAAATGCTCCAGATCCAGTGAGCTTTATTTATCCTGCTCTTTTGAAGACGCTACCAGTTTAACCCGTCAATATCCAAGTTTGTTATTGGGAAGTCTAGAAGCAACATCTCTCTATTTATGCTGTCCTGATTATTGGAATACGACTTTGAGCTTACTTTGGGACATTCGAGGAGCCGCAATAGCTGTCTGCCTCCCCACAAGGTCCAAAGACCGAATGCAGGAATTGTCACAGATTAAGTTTATTTAGCTTTCACAGATTCATCTCATCACCGAGAGGAAAGGATGGCGCAGGCTGCCAGCGATTTTCGACCAAAGCGGCGTTGGGTGTTCAAAAAAGAGCAAAGAAATAAATAGAAAAGAATCACACGAGGATTATGAGGCATAAAACTAGATGTTTTTCATCTTTAAGATTTTTGATGTTATATTCTTTGTCAGTACCCCGTAAAAAAATTATTTGAATGTGCAATTTTCCGGAGGTTAGATCGATATAAAAGTGAATCAGCCAAAATTTTGTGGAATTTGTTGCAAAGTACTGTAGATCTCTACCTTTAAAATGTTTAAGTTTGGTGCACCCTGAATAAAACTGCCGAATAAGCTTGCTACCTGACTATGTTCTCCTGATGATTAGAAATAGATTTTGTGCTCTCTGGAATCGAGACCGTATTCTCGAAACACCACCCACCCTTCTTGAATAGTTCAACTGGTTCATTCCAAAATTCTGTTTTTTCTCTTCACCAGTAAAATTGAAACCTGAATTCCCGTCCAATTTTCCATATTACAATCAAGTTCTGTTAACAATAATTATTTTTCACATACAGTTTGCGTTTGTGACCATAGCAGGAAGTTAATATTTTTGACAGCCCTATCAGTTCATGTCTGCCTGCTACACGAAAAGGTAAAAGCATCTCGCTTCGTCAGAAGGAGGGTACGTGGTTGATAAACAACAGAAATATTGTAAAACGTTGTTAAATTGTGTAGGACTGGAATCACTTCCACGACTGCATCAAGATATCTTTTAGTATCATGTTTTCCTCATAGCACGAATACGATTTTGAGCTTAGTTTGGGACCGTCGAACCCGTCGTTGTCGTTTGTTCGTCCATTCAATGCCCGCCGCTGGTCAAATATAATTAAATAAATTATTGTAATTAACTTAAGTTATTCTCACGATCACTAAAAACTATAGAGGAGAAAAGTTAACTTTTCGGTAATTGTCAAAACTGATCAAAATGTTAGGTACAGTAGTACTAAGCTAATTAAAATTTTTGAGTTTGAAAGGACAAGTGCAGCACTTCTTACTATACACGTCATCTTAAACACTCGCTTATTATGATATCCTGTTGATCAGAAAGGTAAAAATCTCTCACATCGTCTGTAAGCTTTTAAACTAAGTAAGAAGTCTGTGGAACCGACTTGCTCATGATTTTCACTATAGATTATAGAAAAAGACACTTCGTGTAGTGCAACATTCTAGCCAGTGGTACATATCTTTGATTTCATGTTTTCCTTATGATAGAAACGTACTTGGTGCTTGGTATAGAACGTTGCAAATAGATCGTCAGTGTGGATTCTATATGTACTTTTTAATTATTCAAAATGTGGGGAAATGCATGAAAATTTCAACCTTCGTTAATTGTTAGTTAATTCCTTTAAATACTGTTAGTCGGTATATTAAATTGGATTTTTTTGATGTACTAAGCAAAAACTGAAAGTATTGACGTATTGAAATTATTACTGAAAGAAATAGAATCACATTTATTAACAAAGATATTTTAGTTTATGGCAGATAGAACAAAGTTCGAGTTGAAATTATTTCAACTTAATTCTAGTTGGTTGTAAAGTGCCTGTGGTTCGTGGCAATTTAACCAACACGAGTATTAGGAAACTAGAAATTAAAAAAGCTACCGTTGTTACTTCGGCCGAGCATTTCGAGAATCAATAGCACTTATCCACATTGTTCGATTAAAATTTTCATACTATTTTCTATTAAAAGCAAACATTTCTTTCATTGTTTTATTTTCTTTTTTTTGGACGAATCATACTTTTTCAGTTAGAGGTAAAGACTGAGTGAAAGACTGAAAATATGGTTGCATATACTATTCCTGCACGTCGACAATTTAAAATAAATAAATATTTCTAAAGTCAAAAACAAATAATTGTACAAAACACTATAAAAATAAAATTATATATATTTTTTTTATAATTTTATATGCTCTACACTCTAAAATTATTTTATATTTGACAAGACTACGACTTCATTTCTACAAAATTTAAGTCATAGAAGCCCCAAAACAAATTAAAAGGGTACGTAAATTGTTTACTTTATCAACTCGTAATACGTCAGTGTAACTTTATACGAATTCATTGAGGGCGAGTCTAAAGAATGTTATCAGCAGTTTCATTTGAAGCTATTCCCATATGAATGTTCATTATTTCATTAATTATGATTATCACAAATTGTAGTTCCACTAAAACTGATTAATTAATTTTGCAATGTCCGCATCTTAACTCTATTATTTATTTTAAAACTTTAGAATAAGTCCTTAAAATTGGAACAAACTGATTGTGTATAAAATTTGTCAATCACTTGAAACAGTACTTCAAGTGTAATTTTGCAATCAATAAATGGTCCATAAATATATAATAAGGTTGCGAAATGTGCCGACATAACTGCACTCGTTCGTAATTAGAAAGTTGCAAGGTAAATTTTGAACACTGAATGTATGAAATAATTATCTTGCTTATTTTGAGGTTTATTATAAAGAGAATAAAAAATGATTGACATAGTTCCATTCATAAAACGTATCATAAAAAAGCTTATTACATGCGCTTTGCTCTGTAGGAATTTGTATTAAAAAATTTAACCATTGTTGTGCCAATACAGGTAGTCAGTCATTCAGATATTAAAATAAATATTGGGCAACAATGTAAAAATTGTTGTTTACAAGTAGCTACTGAAAATTGGGTTCCACGTTCAAAACTGACATGATTCGTTTGAAAATGAAACGAAGACTTTTCAATCAATCTAAAATCAAATTAACTAAAATGCATGTGAGAATTTTTATACAATTTTGATGTTTAAAAAGGCTTGAATTTTTCATACTTTAAAAAGTATATATTTATATTTATAAGTTTATTTTAGATTTTATTTTTTGATATTAAAAATACTTGAGTAGTAAATTTATTTTTTATTTTATTCACGCTTTTTATATAGAAATTTTAGTTTCGAATATTCATTCATTCTTTGTTTCAGCTACATTTTTAATGCTTTAATTTTTTCGTTTTTATTAATGATCCTACTGCAAGCTTCTCAAAATAATTTTCTTAAAATTTAAGAAATTTATTTTCATTTCAATTGTATTCCTTTATTATTTTAAAGCAGAAATTTACTATTTAAATTAATGATTATAAAGGAGAAACAAATTTTTTGGAAGTTTTCAATTCTTTGCCAAATCAAAAATTTACAACTTTTCTTAATATGATTCTAGTAGTTTTAATGCTATGGCAATGAGATTGAGAAAAAATATTATTTTTTTTGGAGGTGTCTATTAACTGTGCTAAATTGCAAGATTATCGAGGAAAAGAAATAAATTTTAGAAATTTTCATTTTTAAGACGACTAAAAATTTTAGCATTTCTTTTTAATATATGTATTTTTGTGTTTTTCACGTTAAAGCGAGGAAAATTTTGGGAAGTTACCATTTTCGACAGGCTTATCAACTGTTGCAAAATTATAAAGTATAAGAGACAAATTTTCAAATCAAAAAAATCTCAACTTTCTTTCTTAATATTCGTATTTTTGATGATTTTAACACTGAAGTAATGAAATTTGGAAAACTTGCGATTTTTGGCTTGTCCATTAACTGTGCCAAATTCCAAAATTATAAAGTAGAAAAGACAACTTTTATTTTTATTTTTTGAACAAGTACATTCTTCATTAAAACCTGTAATACTGGCATTTTTGTGAAGGTTTTTTTTTTGACTCAGTTAATAAATGTTTTTTCTAATTTATTCAAATGGTCAAATTTATAATTAAAAATTTAGAGAGAAAAAAAGCTCGTTTATTGTTTAAGTTTTTGTCAAAAACAAAAATCTTTCAATTAAGCACTAGATAAACTATTAACCTAATAATTTTTTGTTATAGTTATTTTATTTAAACTACAAAGAAGTACTGATGATCATGGTAAGTCACTATTCCTGAAAGAGAAGTCTACAGCGGAGCTGATATCTTGGTTCATGATCAATAGATATATTTTTTTAATTTCTATAAAAATTACTTAAATATAATCTTAAAATTTGGTATAGTTAATAAAATAATAAATATTATGCAATAGTTTAATTTTTTAAACGCTTTTTTTTCACTCTTCTGACTACTCGTACCCTTAAAATCTGCAATTCTTTTTTTTCTTGCTATGGCAATGAAATTTTGGAACTTATTATTTTTGGCCTATTTACTATACCTATAAAATTTTTGAAAGTTATTAGATTTAAATTGTTTATTAACTGTGTTAAATTACAAAATTAAAGAACAAAAGAGACAATAGCATTCATTACTATCTATCAACTTGACTTTTACAAGTTTTATAAAAAAAAAACTAAATTTTAATGCTTTAAATTTTATATTTTATTGTTTACTGAAACACTGAAATATGCGTTTAATTTGTTTTTTTTTTTTCAGTGTTGTAACTGTATAGGAATTTTGACCTGCTGCTTCGTGTTGTTGAGTTTATGACTGGACGCATCTGAAGATAACACACAGAAGATAAGAAGAATTTCTGTCGTCACCGATCCCGAGTCTCTTATTTTTTCAGATCTTAAGCAGAACTGAGAATGACGCAAGTTTGCATAAATTTCTGTCGTCCAATCCGGGAATGAAATCCACAGTAAAATCGATTTCTTCTCAAACCAAGGAATATTCACTTACTACCTTTTTTGCGAAACTACACAACTTCACACTTAACGGCTCAAAAGTGGCAAAAATCAATCTCTTCGTTTTTCTTTCAATAGCAATCTATCTATCTTGTTTTACGTGCGAAAAAAACGTCAAACGTTCCGTAAAATCGTTGACAGGGCAAAATAACGAAAAGTTACGGTGAATCAGTGCATTAGACGCAAGCTACATGGAGAAATCACAACGGAATGTTAGTTTCAGCAGCACGAATCTAGCGAATGCCTGGACTGTTACCAAGTTACCACGTTCATAACAACTCTAGGATAAAACCTGACTCATTGTTAATCAGTTGTCCGATGGATTCGGGCAGGTAAACTTGTGCTGGTGCTCTTCGACGGTCGCTGCTTGTGTTACTTCGCGTTTGACATCCACAAGTGGTTTATCTCTGTTTCTTCAGTAAACAAAAAGCGGTTGATAACACTTAGTGTTTTAGTGTAGTGTACGTGAAGTTATACCTGTTTATTATCAATTCAAATCGATATCGATTGTCCTTGGCGAAAAATCGGATATCTACAATGGTGAGCTATTTTCGATTTTTTCAGGAAGCGGAAGTAAGATAACGTGGACTTCAGGTGCTTTCAAGGTTCCACTGATAAGTAAAGATGCAAAACGTGTTTCTTTATTTTTTTCTTTGTTTTTATTATCCATTTCCTTGTACGTCATACGCTAGATACGGTACGTTGCAAAATCAATGAGACTTTCATCAGTAATTAACCTCAATAGTGAGCGTGACCGCTGAGGACCAGCAAAGAAAATTGTTTTCTAAAACCTCCACAATATGTTTACCTAATTATATTAACAATTTTAACAATTAAGCGACACGTGCAGTGTTGGGAACTATTGATATTCCGTGAATAGCAACAATCACAATTTTAGATTCGAGGACTTTTATTCAGTGTAATATTGTTAATAGATTTGTTAGTTGTGTTGAGGAATATGTTAACTGACTTGTTTGTGTATGGTAGAGATTTATGAGATAATGTAAATTTACAAAGGCTTTAAACTAATATTTCACAAAAAAAAATGTCTGATAATTATTGTGCCGTTTTCTTGAATGGCTGCTACTTCGGTTGAGTTTTACAACAATATTTTGAATTTTTCTTACATTTATACCATTTATAAAAATTGACTAAATTTTTCACGTTTATTTTTACTTTTTTGACACTGAATTCTGAAGTTGTTTTTTTTCAACCATATGAGCATAATCTTTGCTTTCTATCAGTCTGTGTTATTCCTTTTTAGTATATTAGTACTTTTTGTGTTGTTTTATTGAGATTTATTTTCATATTCTTTGCTGGGTATTTTCTGTTTTACTCTGTTATTTGAGATTGTCGTTTTTCAAGGTTTTAATTATCGAATTAGATTTTTTTTTACTTTTTCAGATTGTATTGATTTCTTTTTTAAAATTGATGGATTGCACCATATATTTTTTATTAATTATATTTTTTTCAATCTTCAATTTCTTTATATTTAGAAATTTATTAAATACATTTTTGTTTGTATATAAGGAACTATTAAAATCGAGTTTAGATTTCAGTCGTAGCTTCCGATGTTTCCTAAAGTACGACATATTTTTACTACTTTTGATGACTTAGTCTGTAGATTTTTGTTTGAGCTCAATGGAAAAATAAAATAAAATAATAATACACACTGCGTTTGGTTTTAATATTGGGCATTGAATAAAAACAAATCTCAGGATTAATTAATATAATTAAAAACGAAGTCATAGTTAAGCCCACTGCATTACGTGTCACGACGAAATACTCAGATTACCCATTTTCGATGACAAATAATCCAATTGAACGATAAAAGTATTGTTATCGAATTGAATGAAATAACCTTCAATACTTTGTTATCTTAAAAACTGAAGTCGCAGGTTTGTAAAAAACAGCCTTGTCCCGAGTTTTTCAAGCTTTAGATTTCTTTTCCTGCAAGACCATCATGGTCAGATGAGGGTTTTGAAATACTTAATTATACCATGTTTTTGTTGCCTTGACTGTTATACCAACTGATCTATTTAATTTTTATAATTTTATTAAAAAAATCGGACGACGCCAATCATAACTCTGCAAAACATGTACAAATATCATAAAAATGTGTTTGTCAGTATTTTAAATTGTTTATTTTCCGGTTGAGAAGCTTTGTCGCAAATTTACATTTTTTTGCTAAAAACAGACATGTGCACGTAATTCATTAGTACTGTATAATTTTCGAAAAATTCCGAGAGTTAAATCCAGACAAAAACCAACTAATGCGCTTCGTTATTTTCGTGTTATCATGTTTAAATACGTGCTAATATTGATCGATAAAATTTAAAACCTAGAAACTACAAAAACAATTCTGATTAATAGGACGAGATATCAAAATTCCTATTCGTTGGGTAATGAGCGACAAATATTGATGACTAATGTTTACCCTGAGCGACTTCCACAAGTTTTTGTGTTAAAATTTATTTTTCTGTAGGTTTTCTTACGTCCAACTTTCAGGAAATGAAAGCAGCAATCTTTGCCTTTAATCTAGAAAACCACTTCCAATTATTCAGGCACGAATACGGAATCATTCTTAAAAACGATAGGCAATAATTAGGTCATTGTATGTAGCACAATGCAGCTTATAACATTATCGCCAATAATGTTAACAAACACCGATAACGAGTGCCTATAAATATTCCACCAATGCTTAAAAAGTGCAAATATTTAAAGTATACTTTGGCCTTGATCAATGATGAAACCATTATGGTTTTTGTAACCCGTTGAGCAAGAATTATGTTATGATGTTATGAATATGATCAAAATTCTGAAAATCACATTCGTCTTATATAAACACTAAAAAATCGCATTTCATGCTCAATGGTTACATCTTTTGATGTAAACAGAGCAGAAATTCAACAAGACAGTTTCACTTTGTACATTTTCTTGTAAAAGAAAAAGAAAAATATGAATATTTGGTTGCACAATTAGAAAATGAGTTTTCACGCTTTAAAAGATCAATCAGACTTTTGTCACACTCTTAATTGTTACTTTCACAATTAGTTTTCCTGACTCTCGTACCAACTGTGATGCCATTTAAATCGCTTTCTTTCTATCCCAGAAAATGTTCACTATCATTTCTGGAGCGTAACTCATTCATCTATTGTATCGATCACATCATAAATTTTAGAAAATGACATCCAGGACGTGTTTTGTCGCAAAGATGTTATAAACTTTCACATTCGCAAAGTGTAGGTTTGAAATTCTGCATCATTAACGATTTACGTAGTTTTTGCCTGGGAACCGTTTTTTAGTGACCACAGTATTGTGGATTTTTTTTTTGAAGAAAACATTGTTGTTTTCTGAATGGTTGGTAACTTTTGTTACGTTATAATATGTCCTTATAATATTGGCCAATGGCCTTTTAAATCAAACGGAAACCGCACTTTCCCTTGAGGCATCCGTCAGAAGTTAATATTAGATGGAAGACTAGGTCACTATTTTCTCAACTTATCAATTTAGACACGTAAAGCTCAAGTATTTCATCGTACGGTGCGTGATTTTGAAATTAGCGTGCTGATATTTCAGTGCTAAACGAGGAGTTCAAGTTAGATTAACATGATGACTTGAAAAATTAACACCTTTAATAATAACTATAGCCACACCTTGTGATTAAATCCTTTCCTTGTATGAACCGTTGATGTTTTATCTTCTACAAAATTGCGGAAGTTGATTTGAAACCCGTTACGGTTAACAACTTAAATAAAAGAACTTCGAACGCGTTGTTAATTTAAAGATGGTGATTTCTATTCCTAGGAAACTACACTTAATTCCTTAGTATTAAATTAAACGCATCTAACGAAGCACGGACGAATCTATCAAGAGTTATGTAATTTAATTAAGTGATTTCTGAAACACCTACTTAGTTCGACGGTGACACAAAAGTAGGTTTGGATCCTGGTCGAAAGTGGAAGATGGAAAACAGTGACTAATAATAAAATACGTACATTTATAAAATATTAATTAGGCTATTATTATTCGCAACCTTGGTATAACCACTTTACCATGAACGAACTCAAATTGGAAAATTTTAAGTAAATTCATACTTTTTCGTGAGTAAGCTCCAAAATGTGTAAGGCATTCTATTGTGCAAATATTTTTTATCTATGTTTACGCTGTTTCACTTTTACCAGGTCAAAGGCCGGTGAAGAAATGACTTTCTTGCATGAGTTCGTGGTAACGATAAAAACAGATCTTTTAAGATGATAATGCCGGTAATAATAGAAGGAATTCTTTAGAGCATTTAAGAGTGGCTATCAAAAAAGGATTTTCAACGGCTGACGTTGACACTAATCCATGTTATCAACCGATGATATCACCTTTTACTTGTCCGTGAAAGCAAAAATTTTGTTTTGCTTTTACCTTGACAAAAGTGTTCTGTTACCTGCATAGAATAAAAGATAAATCAGACATGAATCTTCACATGATAAACAAAATGTTAATTTTAGATGTTCACAATTGGAAAAATATTTCAGCTGAAAAAATTGTTTGCTACACGGATTCCACAATTTAAAATACAGTGGTTTTATACAATTCACTTTTAGATTTCCTAAACTATTACAATGTAGTCGTTGGGAATTTCTCTCGCGACAAAAAATATACACGCGTTAGCAATTTTGCCACAAAAATAAGAATGATCTTGTCTGTTGCACTCTGTTTTTATCTCCAAATGGTGCTTGTTGCCGCCAGAGGCGGAGAGTATCATGTTAATTTTATCACGTAATAGACAATGACGCTCAAATTCTCTCTATTTTTTTAAGCACTCTTATTTGTTTGTTGTTATTTTATTATTTCTCTTATTTTTCTGAAGGTTAAATTTACATTATCTCATTTCAACATGAGATTTATAATTGGAGAAAAAGGACACTTTTTGCGACCCGCATAGCCATGTGGCAACTCTTAACATTATTGTAATATTTAGTATGTTCCTTGCATCACAACCGCAAACAAAAAATTCTACACTTACATAAAAATAATGAACCATGAAAACGAAACTATAACTTTATATAATATGCCTTAGATAAGCCACTAAATAATGCAAGTACAAGTGTTTGAAACACTTTCGTTGTTCGTGAGAATTTTCTTGTGACTTATTGTAATGGGTGTGAACTAAGTCACGGATTATACTTAAACACAAGTTTCCTGCTTATTACATATTATTTGCGTTTAAACAACAATCAGCAATTATGTTACATAATACAAAGCGATCAAAGCGATGAAGCGAATCATGCCTTTACAATTGGAGAAAAAATTCTATTGTTAAGAATGAGGAGTGCCCTCTGAGGGAAAAGTACATCTTGGTTTATTTACTGTGAATTTGAAGTGAAGTCGTGACTAGTTCAAGGTGTGCGACATTTGCAGTGAAGAGAATGGATGATACTTAAATTTATATTGTGGTTGTGGACTATTATCTTAAATTATTGCGGTATGAAGGAAAAAGGTGCGGTTGGTATGCTGTAGTAAGTGCGGGTGGATGCAAAAAATATGCTGGTCTATATACAGTCAGATGGTGGGAAAATAGCACAAGTTGAGCTAGACTATTATTTACATCGATTTTGGTTTAGTAGGACACAATCAAAAATTATTTTTTAAAGAAACGAGAAAGAAAGTGCGAAAAAATCGGTAGTGTTTGAAGAGATTAAGATAAATTAATAGTGTAATATAGTAACATGTGGCAGCAAGCTTACATCTAAAACTTAAAAAATGTAAAAGTAAACGAAAGTGTGTAATTGCAACACATGGTAACAGTCAAAAGGATGAATAAAAAAAATATATTCTGCAAACTGTTTTTTAAATGCTGATTTTCTGATATGTTTGTAAATCAATTTTATTTGTTTATAATAATTTTTATAGAAGCATCTTCACGTGTAATCTAATGATCATACTAAAACCGTGACATCATTTTTTAATTTAACAGTTTTTTTTTTCAAAAATGGTTAGTAAATTATTCATTCGTGCGTCAATCTGACCATGATAAAAAAAAGAAACGAAAAAGAGTTCTTGTTTTATTCCTTTCATTATAATATTATAATATTATATCTTAGGATTGTAGACGTGATATTAATAAATTTCGATGCTCTAGGTCTCATGAAACCTGCTTTCAAAGAGGTAAAAATAATAAGTTAGACAGCAAAATTTACAATGTTTTCTCTGAATTGAGTGTAATAAAATTTTCCTTCGTTATTTTTAGTTAACATTACTAACTAAACAGAAATTTAAAGTAAAAAGTACTAATTTAAAACAATATAAATATAAAGTAAATATATCTACTAATAAATATAATATACTATAGAAACTAAAACTTAAAAATATTAACAAAAATCAAAAAGAGTTTATTTATTGTCGAAGTTATAAACTTAGTTTTTTTTATGCTACTTTGGAAGTTGTTAATTTTTTGACATTTAAAGACTAAAAATTTAGTTTTTTTAGGAATTGTATTTTTTTTGTTTGAAAAAGTCAGATACTGTTTTTTGATGCTTTTTTTAAATATTTTTTCTCATACATTAAAATGTAAAAACTGATAATTGCTAGGATTTGTGAATCCAAGTTCAAGATTTACGTTACAAAAACTGTCGATTTAAAAATTTGTCTCGAAAAGTCTATAATTTAAAAATATAAGATCTGAGAGCGAAGGAGCCGACATTTTGGAATGTGGGAATTTTAAATCTGTTGTGAGTTTATAATTTAAAATGTAGGAATTCTTAAGATTTAGAACCCCATAATCCCACAATCTGGAAACTTAGAATTTATAATTTTTAAATGCAAGAGTCAGAATCTAAAATTACAGAAATTAAAAATTATATGAGCTACGAATACAAAAACTGATTTTTTTTTCTGAGAGTCCCTAGTCTGAATAGATAACCTCTAAGAATTTAAATTTTGGAAAATCTACATCTGAGATCTAGAGTATAAAAACCTTTAAAACGAGCTCCTCATATATTCTTAGATTCAGGACCTCATAATTTCGTAATCTTTAAGCTTATAGCTAGTTAATGAAAATTAACAATCTTCTTACATTACGACAATAGCGATAAGACATTTTTACTGCTTTTTTTCCAAGTTTTGCTACCTTTTTTGAATTATGCTTTTGTAAATACATTTAAGTAGAAATATAATTTACTTTGAATAAATTTGTTTTTACCGCTATCACTTTATTAGACTCATCTTAAATAGCTGACAACAAACCGGGAAATAACCGTAAATGGGTAAAAAATCCAGTTTTGTTTGAAATCAACGTATATGGGTGTTAAAAACTGTATAATTATTGTAAATGAATACTACATTGCCATTTTTGAGAGCCTGATATTTAAAGGCATAAAATCTGAGAATTTGGATCCTAGGGATTTTTTATTTAAAATTTAAAATTAAATATCTAAAGATTTGTCATATGAACATCTACCATTTAAGAATCATTAAAATGAACTCCTCCTCGTAACCTATGAAAATTCTTAAGGTGTGACTGATAAACACCAACCGTTTTTGAAAACGGAGTAAGTTTCACGTAGCAAATTTTATAAAAGTTATAAATCAGCTTTTAACCATTGTTATAGTAACAGTAGGAGTCACTTTAAATCACCTAAACATCAACCAATAATTGGATTTCATTTTGTTTCCGAGATGTTTGAAATCCTCGATCTTTTGTCTAATTTTCTGTCTTTAATTTTTTTGAATTCATTATGTAACGTTGTTATACTCATCAGAATTCTTAATACTTGTCCTTCTGCACTTAAACTGTCTTTGTTGTAGACCAAATGACTCATTTCTTGTGTAGGAGGTCAATTCTGGGACAACATTTCTTTCTTTAGATTCTCAGAACCTTACTAATAAGACAATTATTTAATTTTGCCTAACATGGTGCGATGTTTACTTTACACTTTTTAATATTAGTGAAAAGAATTGTTCATGTTTAAAAATTCCTCAACGTCGCTAATAAAAACAACATACCTACTTCATTCATTCAGAGATTATTGTACTTGATTTCATTACGAATGTATGACCATATCTTCAGTTGTAATCAAAAGTCAAATCACATAAAGATGAGGAGAAAATTAGAAAATTATGTAGATAGTGTCTCAGACTGGAATGTAAAACATTCGGTGACTATACAAAAATATGTTTTTTTGCATCGTCCTCTCACGATTTTTTCAGTCGTCCTCTGACTCAGTACCTTGTAAACCTTGTTCGTACATTTATTGCAAATATTATCTATTCAAAACAAGATTCTATCTAACTTACAAACGTTTCACTTTTAATTAAGTCCCATAAAAACCAACAAATCTTTACAACGTTGAGTAACCTCGGTTATTTTTCGAGACCATTGAGATTTGAAGGTGCGTATTCTAGTTTCCTTCAAGCATGTTTTTACATCACATCAATAAATTTCTCACCGTATAGCTCGCTCATTTCCGTGTTTACTTTTTGTATTATTTGCAAACTGGTTTGGTTGAAACGAAATCATCGTTGCGTTAACGAAGAGGACGCTAAATTATTAATCTATTTCTAATTAGACAAAAAATCTGAGAACTGTTAGTTGACGATGACAAGATTGTATAACCGTGTTAATTTCGGTAAAAAACTAATGAATGAATTTCTAATTGAATTAATTTGGAAATTACGACAACATGGCTTCTGAAAATATTCCTTGATAAGTCTGGCCCAACGTTTTGACCCCAATGAATATGAGCATCTGTTTGTCTTCTTTCATATGCACAATTGTTTGCAATTCAACTTTCTAGAAATTTTACCAATCGTGGTTAGTTATTGCAACCATGACAAATTAAGAGCTACTTTTTCCTTCGTTAAATGTGTTGATATAACAATTACCATTTAAGCATAATTTTTGTTATCTTGCGTATTTCCGCTATTTTTACCTCGTCGATAGCATCAAATATCATTCGCAATAGGATAACGAGTTGCGACACAAATTGCAAAAGCAAAAGGAGAGAGAACACGAAAGGTTAGTTACATTGTGAAGAAGTCGGGACTACTCTTTGAATAATAAGTGGAAGGTGAGGTTTGAGAGTACCACGAGGAATATTTACAGCGTTTACCGTGGAAAATCCCGCGTTATATAAGAGTCGCCACAAAATATTTTGTACACAAATATAGAATTGAAAAAAATCAATTAAACGTGTTCTTCAAGGACAGTATTGGAAATTTATGACTTTAAGCAGAAGCACGGGAACAAGTTCTTCGTGGTAAAAACGTGCAGTTTTGTTAGTATCTAATAAAACACAACCATTTAGTAACTCACTCATGATAACTGTATCCTGACACGAACCGCTTAAATTCTTGTTCCATATCATGCTTGACTTTCTCTTTTCGCATTTTTTCTGTTACGCAACTCGCAAAAAGATAAAGCTGCGCTCGTTCTTCGGAACTTCTTCTCAAATCAATGATGCGCTTATGTAATAATCAATGAAAATGATCAGTTTTCTGATTTCCAATAACTCAAACACGATCACCAGAACCTAGATTATATTCGTGTCAAATGTAACGGGATCATGGCTTCCAGCTGTTGATTAAAAAGGTATTGATGGCTTGCGGATACGCACAAAGAAAAAGGTCCAAGGAGCTGCTTTGTATGCGTAAAAATTTCAAATGCTGTCACCTACATACAGTTATGGTATGAAAACAGAAGAAGTAGGGCATGGTTGCAAATTCATTGTGGGTGTTTTGTGTAGGTATGGAAATCAAACAAGTTGATGGTCATTACCGTGGAAATGACAATACACGTGAGGGTCCATTGGTTGTCTGACATTGACTTTTAGTCACGTGGAGATGGGAGAAAAAGGTACATTCCAGTAGTAGTTTTGAACCAGCCGTAGTTTAATCAACCAGGTAGTAATATAAGAAAAAGTAGCAATTATTTTTCTAGTTAATGCGCCCGTAATTGCAGGCAATTAAGACAAAATTAGAAAAATGAGACATGCGGACGCGAAGATCTAGGCTTTTTCATAAGTGCATCTTAATCTAGATGTGTTTCGCAATCGACGTGATATTTATTGTAGCAGTTTTATCCTTTCTAATTGTAAAAAATGTGGTTTTGTGTATACAAAACATAACGGCACTTTACAGTTGTTAACACTTGGGATGAATGACAGTGAAGTTGTAATTATTGCGTCATTGCTCTGTTGATAACAATAGATCAGTGTTTCCCAAACTTTATAGGTCACGGCAGCATACAGAGAGGTTAATGTGTAACATTTTGTGGGCCACACTTTGTCTAGTAATGACGAGTGTAATTTTTGTTGTTGCCAAGAAATTTTGCCGCAATGTATTTTGTTGTGTGTTTGTCTTACATTTTGCTGGTGCTACACAAAGGATCATTTGATATTGCTTCTTTTTTAGTCATTCACTTGAAAAATATAAAAGTTTTGAGATGCTTGGGTTTAGAAATAGTATAATAGCTACGAAGTATATAATAGCATTCTTTTCAAAATCAACAGCCATAGATTTGGATGAAAGGAATTTGATAACACCTTAATTACGTCATATATAAACCGCTTTATTGAAGTGGTAATAGTTATATAAGTGAGCAGGAAAAAACCTCTTCGCTTTATTCAATTCAAAACTAATTATTTTATTAGTATATTAAAATTTGCATTTGAATGATGCGCATTTGTGGCACATCGGCCTTCAGGTTCTGTATTTGAAGTCAATTAAAATTAGTTAGCAGTGTTGCTACGACACTAACACAAGGAAACATAACAATTGTAGACGTATTGGCGCATTGTTTGAATTTTTATTACACTTATCTTATCAGTGGGATTCTAGTTGAATGTTTATAGAAAAATAATATATTTTATTTCGTTACAGATAAACAACATTTGGCGATCATAGTAACAATGCCATCATTATGGGCTTCACGGTTCGGTTCATGCTAGGTATGTTGAATTTTGTACTTTTTTTGCTTAATCTTTGGAGGTGTCGTTTGACATTTAACACTACTAATTACCCCGCCACTAATTAAACTACTCATTTGCAAGTCTGATTCAACATGGCTTTGCTACGCGAACAAATATTTCAGGACAGTGTTCAAAAGTCACGTCAGATTGTAGACCCACTGTAAATCATTAGACATTCACGCCGATAAAATAAGAGATAATAAAACGAGCGTTGTGAATCACGTCACGTCATTTTGATGTCGGGCTGATTTAATGAAACTAAACTATAACTGTGTATATTTATGATCGCGTAATTGCATACTATTGTACCTCGGGATTTCTTGCAATTCTCGTGTGAATTTTTTCTGGTCAGGGTTGGAATAACAATAACGAAACTTGTCATGGAGTTCTACACAATTTTAGTCTCTAATTCCAAGTCCTTACTTGTAATAGACTTGAAATGATCTCAAGAACAATGTAATTAACCACACCGTAGCAAGTGTCATCGTCCTAATCAAAAAGAACGAGTTAAAAACCGTAGCAGACGCCATGTCGATACAGTTAACACACACTTAAGATGTTTCCGTTAATTTAGGGACGGTCATGGTTTTGTCACAAAATCTTAGAAAAACGGTTTTTTTTTTCAGGTACTTTCCTGGTTTTGCTATGCTTCTGGTCAGCCCAAACCACGCAATTAAACCGTTTCATTCGTCAAGTCAGCCACAATGAAAGTCAGACGTCTGACAAACTTCCAGAAATTCAAGCTGAAAGTAGCACCCAAAAAATTTTAGCGAATCTCACTGATAGTAGCAAACCAAAGACTGATTTTAGTACTGATAACAAAACTATAGATAAAACAAATAGTGTGATAAGTAACTCACAAAAAGTTGAGACAGCGGAAATCGCTAGGTCCATAGATATAGAGAAATATGTGTCAAAGGAGTTCCATAATAAAAATAACGTGTTTACGTTACCTACTTCGTCAGATACCGAAAAGTTTATAGATCCTGAGTTTGATTACCATGCTACAACGCACAAACATGAGTTTGAGTATGATTATCATTCGGAGTTAACAACGCCGAAGAGTGCTATTTTTGACGATAGGTTCAAAGAAGCCGTAGCGAGTGTTGAACAAAAATTAGAACACATTGATGAATCCCACGAAATTTCAACGGAACTAGAATCCAAAGAGAGTCCAAGCTTGGAGAGCCTTTACGAAGAAACCCAGAAAAATGACACCAAAGCTGATTTAAATTACGTCAATTTTAAGAATATTCTTAGTAACGACACAGTTGGTAAACATGCGATGCACAAGGATGTCATTGTGGAAGCTGGGACTAACCTAGATTTCCATTCTACCTACAATCACACCACTGTTATCGACGAAGAGGACGATGGAAACAACACCATTGCTAAAGAACCAAGCGAGAAGAAAGTCGAGATGACGACTTTGTCCAATCTAATACCAGATAAAGGTGATTTAGATCATGCGGAAAGTTCTACGGGTAAAAGTTTAGTTCTGACAACAAGGAAGAATAATATTCTTACTAAACCACCGTCAAGTAGAAACGCCAGTCATATATCAATACTCAGCAACAATATTGAGACGGAAACTGTGAAAGCTATAAATCCTGTCCAGTCATCGACTGACCGAAATAAAGGAGAGACAGAAACAATACAGGAATTGCATCTCAACAAGACACCGATTGTTCTTGCTAAACGGCCATTTATGGTGGCTGAAGAACCACACACCGAACCTGTCATAGACACAAATCATATCAACAAGTCTGAACAATTGCTACAAGAGAATCAAGTCATTCCGGTACACGTCGAAGCTCCAACCACCATGAACAACAGTACCACAGAATCTCCGACTAAAAAAATCTCGACTGAAAGTATGCCCAAGCAAGAAAAAGAGTCAACTACAGAAAACATACCAACAACGACAACTTTGCTTACAACCACGATGAAAGTAATTTTCACGACGGAGGCACCAACTGTTGAAACAACACCAACAACTCTTGTAGTAGAAACATCAACGGTACCAACAAATCTTGCAGATCTCGTTAAAAACGCAACAAAACAACCTGAAACAACAGAAGTCGAAACGATAATATCTGTTGTTACCGAGACGAGTGTTTCTCCGTGGACAAAATTGACGACAGTGATGCCTGTTGAAGCAAAAACTCTTTCTACGCCTGAGATAGTAACAAAGGGAGAAACAGAAGCACCAGTATTAACTGAAGTCGAAAGTACAACTGTTGCGCCCACTGAAAGTGAAACAACGACTTTAGAAACAATAGCAACAACTGGAGCGTCAACTCCAATCAAAACAACAATTGTGGAGTCAATTCCAGCTAAAACAACAATTGTGGAGACAACTTCACCTAGAACAACTGTGGAGTCAAATTCACCCAAAATAACAACCGTGGAGCTGACCCCAAGTAAAACAACAATTGTGGAGTCAAATCCACTCGAACCAACATCCACGATAACAACAACTATGGAATCAACTGCACCTACAACAACAACTGTGGAGTCAACTCCACCTACAACAACAACTGTCGAGTCAACTCCACCTACAACAACTGCGGATTTAAATCTAGCTAATACAACCTTAGAGTCAGATCAACTTAAAACAACAACTGTGGAGGTATATCCACCTAAAACAACATCTGTGGAGTCAGATTCACCTAAAACAACAACTGCGAACTCAGAACCACCTAAAACAACACCTGTGGATCCAGCTCCAGCTAAAACAACATTTGTGGAGTCAGCTCTAACCAAAACAACAACAGTGGAGTCAACCACACTTACAACAACAACTATGGAGGCAGTTCTTATGACTGAGATCCCGTTGAACACAAACACGGAGATTGATTTCAGTAACAGAAGTACCACGGAGAATTCAGTGCGAACGTCTAAAGAAATGGTGTATAAAGACGTGCTTACATCTTCAGAAACTTCACAGGCAACCACTGAACCAATTCTTACAACTCTTCAAACAACAGAAGTATTAATCGAAACAACACAGGCAAAAACAGAAGAACCAGAGACTACTGTTGTTCCTATCGCTATAAATCATTCGACACGTGTTGTTCCAGAATTTAAGTCCATAGAACAAACTGAATCTTCAGTGGAAGTCGACAATACAACCGAAAACAACTCGATCACTTCCGAATTGTACGAAAGCACCAATCCCCCCGATTCTGATAACAGTGGAACCATTGCTGCGATTGCCATTTCTTCTATTGGAGCTGTGTGTCTTGTTTTATTAGCAGGACTTTTGGTAAGTCGCGATGCGATGATTACATGCTCTTACTCAATACTTACAGGTTATTATGCGAAAAAGACAGAAGAGATTCAACTATGGGCAAAGATGTCGACCTGTGAGTCTCGACGACTACAGTATGGACAACGTTTCTGTCTATAATAGCGTGAGAAGAAAAGGAGCGATTCGAGGTTCCAAAAGATCTTACGGGAATCCCGCATTTGAAGATCCTGTCTGTGTTAGTCATCCATTAAATTTTCCAGCACTAGGAAAATTTGCTAACAATTTGGAGGATATTAAGGCCGAATTTGAAGAAATTCCGCAGATTACGGCAAGGACTAACGAACTTCCTGAGGGGTGTGACACCAAAAATCGTTATGCTAATGTCATTCCTCTTCCGGAGACGCGTGTTTTCTTGACTTTAATTGATGGTTACCCTAACAGCGATTACATCAATGCTAACTACGTCACTGTAAGTTGAATGTTTCGTTTAAAACTTAATCTAAGAGAAATTGTAGGGTCCCAAGAATACCAAAGGCTACTATATTGCTTGTCAAGCTCCTCTGCAAAACACTGTAGATGATTTTTGGCGCATGATTTGGGAACAACAGTGTAAAGTTGTTTTGATGTTAACGCATCTGTTTGAAAATGGAGTTGTAAGTTTATACTCAAGAAACCTCATCTCTATCTAACTGTGATTTTTCCAGGAAAAGTGCGTGGACTATCTCCCACCTTCAGAAGTCTTGGACTGCCACCGCCTCTTTGGTGACTTCCAAGTGACTCTAAAAAAACGTGAAGTCAAAGACAAATACATCATTTCGAGTTTACAACTTAAGGTACATCTTCATATTACGTAACACAAAAATCACCTTCCATTTTCAGAATATGGTCTCCAACAGTTGGCGAGAAGTCACGCACTTCTGGTATTTAGGTTGGCCCGAAAAAGGCGTTCCTCAAGAGGCCAACTCTCTGATTGCGTTCCTCATCGAGGCACGAAGTTATATGAAGTCCTCTTCTTTAGATAGAGTAAGAACTGCTTTGTATTGTTGCTCACCTAACTTGCACTGTTAACAGAAGGATGTTACCAACGGAAACCTGACCAATGGTATGACCAAAAACGAACTGAATCCTGTGGTGGTCCACTGTAGTCCTGGTACAGGTCGCACAGGAGTGGTGATAGCTTGTGATATTGCTATAAGAGAATTTGAACAAACTCGTCTTGTTGACGTTCCAAGAATAGTTTATAAAATTAGAAGGGATAGGGCGAGTGCTGTACAAACAAAGGAACAGTACGCATTTATCTATAAAGTAGGTTTTTATATCTTTAGTTTGAACAGAAACTCATGGATTTTTTTCAGGTGATCAATCTGTATGCAACTAAACTAACCGGAGGTGCTTTAGATTCGCTGTGAATCATTTATTGAATGAGATATTGGAAGTATTTGTGATACAAGTGATAAATGAAGTTTAAAGAAGTTGGATCATTGTTCCCAAATGTTTTATTCTATGTACACTTTGGTTTTTAAGTTCAGAGATTCTAACTCATTTTGTGTAAATAGTTTCATGTATATAAAGTAGTATGGCTCTCTATGCATGTGTTAGATTTATCAAATGTATTATTTTTGTATAGCTAGATTTTATTGTTATTGTACAAAATTAAAATATCATATAATGAACACTGTTGACTTGTTATTTTCTGTAGAGATTATATTATTGAATTCATAGCGATTGTTTTCAATGATAAAAAAAAGAAATAAAACTATGAATCCGATTTCGTTTTGTTTGTTAACTTTTAAACGTTTCCAGTTTTTCAAAAAAAAGCTAAAAGACAATTAAAAAAATAAACAAATACAAAAATTTCAAATTTCAAAAAAATGTTATTTATTCGAACAAACTTATTTACAGTTTCATTATTTCGGTTAGTGGCAAAATTTGTGTTTATTTTATAAATCTAATCTACAAATCCTTAAAAAGCCACAGTAAAAATTGCAACATTAATTATGCAATAAGTGACGTTTTACAGATATTAATTTTAATTTTAAAATTTAAACATTTAAGAATTACTAATTTTTAGTCTAGTGAAAAAAAAAATGGCAAAAATTTTGAATTTTTCGAAATAACGATAAGACCAAATTAATATGTGCGGTAATTCCGAAGATTAGAAAGACCGGAAACGGACAAAAAACGACCCTTTTGTCGTTTTAATCACAAAATATATTTTTGGAAAACTTCAACTTAGAATATTTCAATAACCAAAGAATAATTTTGAAATTCCAAAGCAGTGCAGAGTTATTATTATCCAATATATCCAATAAATTGTGGTGTCAATCGAAAGAGGGCGGTTTCAATATAAAAGTATGCAAATTTGCAAAAAAACGTCCAATTTTAGTCATCCCACCTTGTAAGTGTTCAAAATTTTAAATGAAAGAAATTCAGGAATCAGAAGTCGGAAATGGATTTTGCGCACGCCACTGAGTTTCTCGTGGAATTCTGCGTAACTTGAACCACAATTTACAACGTTCAGGCCAATTTATTCAATTTATAAGTACGAGAAGGTATTAATGATGTTTTTTTTTGACACAGTTCATATTTTGAGATTTTTTTTCAGGGCAAAAAGGCTGTCAATTTCTGTAAATTGGGCGTCTATGAAAAGAGCATATTAAATTGTTTAAGCATACAAAATTTCATCACAAATGGTGGTATAGTTTAAAAAAAAAAAAACGAATTTCTGTACATCGATGAATTTATCGATGAAGTAATTATTTCAATTTTTATCATAATCGAAGAAGTATGAGCAAATTTCTAATAATAGCAGTGCAGTACGAAAATTTTCAGTCAAATAAAGGCTGAATAACTTGAATGTCATCCAATAGATATTGTTATAGGAAAAAACGTACTGCTGCTACATAAACAGCACGCTTTTTCTGTCAAACTTGCCAATGCATTAGAATTATTAAGAAAACAGTTGCATGTCTGTACCTTCATTTGCTTTAAATGCAAATGTAAATACTGAAACCAATTTTATAATTTTTTTCTTAAAAATTATAGAATACATAATTATCGGAAAATTTACAGTTAAATTAATTTTAACCTGGCTAGAATTAATTGTTTTGTATTTATTTTTTTATCTACTTTTTAAATATAATCGATAAATGAACAACCTGAGTGGCAAACTCAACGCAGGCGCATTACAAACTTGTCTAGAATTCGACCAATAAACGCTTTTGTCATGGGAGAAAACGTCATTCATTGTATATTTGGTTGACTATATTGAAACAGTATTTAGTTTTTTTAACAGCTGATGTAAAAATATGGCTCGAAACGAACCAAAAGTGTTGCTCGGTTTTGAAGACGAATTAATCACTGAAAAATATAAAAATCAAATTAATTTCACTACTAATAAAATCGGAGGAAAACCTGTAAGTACTTCCATTAAGTGCCATTACTGTTATTAACGCGTTTTACTTCACTGTATAACATTCGCATTTGATGTAGACATTTTTCTACAAGTACATCAATAATAAAAAATAAACGGAAAATTTAAGTTATACTGTATATTATTTTTTGTAAATCTTGTTTGTTTTTTTTTTAATAAACAGCAAAAAAAAGTTGGAGGAGCTGGGATTTGAACCCAGGACTTTCAGCATGCGAAGCAGACACTCTACCACTGAGTTACACCCCCTTGTGTACAAAGAGATCTGCCAAATCCAAAACAAGTTAAACACATCGTAAAAAAATAGATTTATATAAAAGTTTATAAATTTTGACATTCTAACTATTTAATAAAGGAACAAAAATAAAAAGAAGCGTAAAAATTAAATCCAAAAGTTAACATTTAAACATTTAAAATAAAACTCTTTTTTCAGGATCTACCTAGCAATGTGAAACTCGAATCTCCAATTTGCCCATTATGTCAGCTTCCGAGGCCTTTAGTGGTCCAAGTGTATGCTCCACTAGAAAACTCTGCTTTCCACCGTACACTCTACCTATTTGGATGTATAAATCCAAATTGTTGGAATCAGAGTGAAAGGTACTTGCATTTAAAGCAGCCCAAGAGCCAAATTTTCTATTCTGTAAAATTTTAGTTGGATTTGCATACGGGTTCAATCTCAGGAGAAAATTATCGAATATGAAGAGACAGCTGCTGTTGCATCCAAAGCAAGTGTTACCGATTGGTGTGCAGATGCGGATGACTGGGATGATAACAACGCTAATATGAATGAAGAAAACGGAAATCTTATTAATAATATTGAAAAAGTGTCCGACGAGGATGATGAGAGTTGTAGTCTTGAGGATTCTGTTCGGACCGGTCTTGGGAATTTGACTGTTGATGACCGCAACGCCAACAATGGAGCTTTTGGTGAGTGGAAATATTTATTTCTGAAAGAAGCGCATTTTCTCTTAAAATTTTACTTTTTCGAGAATAATGAAAGGTTTTACTATTGCAATTGGAATCGTCAAAGGATACATTCAAAGAAAGGTTTAGTGGGAATAATAGGATTTGGCAGGAATTATTAGATTCATAATCACGTCATTTTATTTCCTAGAATATTACATCACAATAAATAAAATGTACAATTAAATGATTAAATCTGTACATATTTATCTTGAAAATGAATTTACTTATGTACTACATCACAACATAGGAATCAATTAAAACCTATTTTTAATAATAAAAAAATTACATTGTGGGTGCAGAATGTTTCCATTTTGTTAAAAAGTAAGAGACATTTTCATATGTTAAAAACGTAATCATTGTTGCCGGCGTGACTCTCAATAAATTGGTACCTAAACCTTTGTAGAACCCCCTGAAGCCCTCATGTAACCACGTTTTTCTTATACATTCTAAAGACCCTGAATAGTGATAGTGTTGATTTTGCAACCTCATTCTTACAACTTGATATGGATATGTCGTTCCAGCTGCTATAATTTTAGACAGAGCAGCAAAAGACAGATACTGCATAGTCCCGTGCTTTGTCGATATCGGTAAATCATAAAATTTGTTATATTTATTCTTCAGTTCTTCATACACCATAAATTGAACAGCCCCATGGGACACACCAAAAATTCCAGGAACCAGTCCTTTATAATATCCTCTAATTCCATCTTTTTGGTATATTTTAATCAAAGCATCGATCATTCCTTTATACTCTTCTTGACTAGTTTTTCCAAACTGTAAACACAGTCTAGTCTTCACCACCCACAAAGGATTTGTAATAAATAAAGTTACTACTCCAGCTTCCGACGCTGCTAAAAGATGTTGAGTTGGTGCAAGGGGTGTATCCGCGTTGCCTCCTTGTACCCATAATTTTAGAGTTGTATAAAACAAGAAATACAACCCCCATGATGCACCCGCACCCCAAACGTTGGGGGTTACGCCGCGGTAGAGCCCGCGTACACCTTCCTGGCGGAATATTGTAGTGAAGGCGTTCCAGATTCCAGAATATTTCGGAGTTGTTAAGAGACGACCATCGTGTACAGCTAAACGGACTTTGATCACATCGAGGGGGTGTAAAACTAATGTAGAAATGACACCACCACTGATACCAGCGAGTAAATGTTCGTATTTGAGATGATTTAAAATGTTAACATCGTTTTTAAAGCCGGATGCCGTTTTCGTGACGATGTTCATTCTTGTATAATGAGCACGGTTAATCTCATAATTTATAGGTTATTATCGGTCAACGTTTATCAAAATTGAGGTTATGTAGAAAATATTGACAATTGTGACGTCAAAGACGACCATGATTTGGAAAACGGCATGTCTAATATCATAGTGCACAGATCCTCGGTAGTATAGTGGTCAGTATCCCCGCCTGTCACGCGGGAGACCGGGGTTCGATTCCCCGCCGGGGAGGATTTTTTTTCCTCTTTTTTTTAGTCGACTGAGGTTTAATTTAGCAGCAAAACCTTTGATAATCACAAAAAAAGTTACACCACTTAGAACCTTATCATTATTTTTTTTACAGGGGGAGCGGTTGGGAGGTTGCACTCCCCCTCTGCGACCGCAGAAATCGAAGGCGATGAAGGCGAAGTGATCAGCATCGACAGTCCTATTATGCCTCAAAACGACATCATCGCTCTCTTACAAGAAGTCACGCCGTTACCACAAGATCTTTGCCAAAGTATCAATTCCGATCCACGAAAATCGTCTTTGTTGCAGTTTGTCCCTTCGTTTATGAGCGTTTGGGAAGAATCTTCAACCGCCCCTAGCATCAGTGATAGACACGTTAAACAACTTCTTCAAGAATACCAACAGAAAAACGAAGACGGTTCGAATTTGCTTAGTCCAGACAGTGGAGAAGCATCTGCACAGATTTCTGACACCACCTACGAAAAATATGAAAAAGGCAATCCAGCGCATGGTGATAAAATGTTCCACCATTTCCTGTCAAAAATCCAAATGAATCCAACTCAAATCTTGAGGTATAACAGGGACACCGCCGCGCTTCTTTTGTATCCTTTACAAGGATTTCAGAGCACTTGTAATTATTGTAAAGGCGATGTAGTTTTCGAATTCCAGGTTTTACCGACAATTATACCAAAACTTAAGTTAGTTGGAGATGCCAAACAATTTTCAAGACTGGAATTTGGAACTGTTCTAGTGTTCACGTGTCGTAAGAGTTGCTGGTCGACTGATACGAATTTTAAATACGAGACTGTTGTGGTGCAATCGGAAGTCTATTGAGTATTCACGCAATAATCTACAGCTTCTAATATCTATATAATTTCCAAATAGTCAATTAGAGCGATTATTTTACTCTTAGTTGTAGGATTGCATTAATATAGACGCAAGAAATATTTTGTGCCTCTAAGCTGAGCACTGCGTCCATTTCGTTCTGTTTTTACACTAGACACTGCAGGAGAATTCGCTTAAATTCAATTTAGACAACAAATCAAAATGACTTTGTTTTCAAATAAAAATGTATTTACAAAGATAGTTTTATTTGTTACCATGTTTATGTCCGTCATTACTTTAGATTGAAACTAATAATTAATTAGAAGTTTACGATTATCGATCCTGTTTATAACACACGGTAATAATAATAAAAATCTGTATTTGCCAGCAAGGAAAAGCTTAGATGAGTATTATTTATTTGTTGCTGTTCCTGATACTGTCCCTGTTATGCAAAAACCTACACATTAAATACTGAGAATTAATTAACGATTTACGAAGACATGGATTGTCTGTTTTACGTTTTTGAATAAAGATTGGAGCCTGGATCCCATAAATAACAGAATCCGGTGAAGCCTTTAAAAGTTAATATTGTCGTCGAGCTTTCGCATAACAATCTTGATTATATTATTAAAATCTTCACTTTCTCAACGATTTTTCTACTTCTCTTTATTATTATTACTGACAGATACGTATTTACGAAAATTCTTCACATTTTTGTCGAGTGTACTTTCTACATGGTAACATGGTAACCACGGTTTCTGTTAGTTATCACAACAAGTTTTTCAACTAAGAACACGGACTTAAATAATCTAAGGGTTTCTTCTCGGGACTCTAAGATGTATTATTCTTCTATTTTCGGAAGGATGTATTAATATGTTCTTATTTCTCCACTCTCGGCGTTCTAACTCTTCACGTCTCCGTTTTCTATCAACATAATTAATGACGCAGCTTGTGGGAATCCATATAAGGGCAGTGACTAAAACAACGGTTCCCACAATGTTATCTCGTAAAAACAACAACACTTTGTTGATATTGATATCTTCAATAATGTCCCAGAATCGTTCGACGACATCTTGAACGGTTTTCTCACAGTGGCCCTAAATTAATTAAGGACTTAGATGAAATCATTGCAAGAAGTTGACTTACTTTGTTACAAAAACCTTGAATACACGGTGTACCATCTTGTAAAATATCCGTAGGGTCAACAGGAGAACACGTTTCATTGATACTCGACCGACAACAGCGTTTACAGGCATCCCCAACTATAAAAAGGTAAAAAGGATTGAAATCTGATTTTTAACACACGTATCACACTTACTTGTATCGCACATACAACTTTGAAGCCCTTGCGTTTCGCAGAACGGAATACATTTACCTCCCTTGCATTTGCCGCGTTCTTGACAACTAGTGCCGTCGTCCATGGGTGGGCTTTTAGGACACTCTGATTGATGTCCTGTACATTTTGATTCTTGTTCGCAAGTTGCGTACTGTGCTTCTCTGCATTTTACGTCGCTACTCATGTATTGGCAGTTTTGACAACATGGTGAGTTTTTGTCGCTACAGACTGCTTTTGGACGCAATTTGCAGTCTTTGTCGCAACAAGCGTCGTTGTCTTCAGTGCCTAAGAGACCAGCGTCGCAATCTTCATCCCCTTCGACTCGCAAGTTTCCGCAAAAGCTTTCTTCAGGCTCTGAGAAACAACGGCCTGATTTGGCTTGAAGGACTTTTCTTATAGAGCGTAAACTGCATGGTGAAAATCGCTAAAAAAAGCGTGAACTTGACAGCACAAAGCAGACTTTTAAATTACTTTATTGTTGACATCGTAGCCGCTGACACTGTAGGTATACATGAGATATGAACCTCCTTGACTAGCGCTGGGGGAGCACTCGGGGATGTCAGGATCATGTTCAGAGCCCCAGTTATGACCAAATTCATGAGCTGTCACAAGGTCAGCTTCTCTGGTTATGACCCTCTGCCCATAATGGTTGCGACTAGAACTCAAGCCAGAGTTCAAATAAAGAGTGTAACCGTTCTTGAAATATTCTGAAAAGGTACGAATTCTATAAACTCGTGAAAGTGCCTCAAAATTGCCAATAACTGAAATAAACTAATTTTTTATTCGTTTAGTTAGGAAGTTTGGAAAGTTAATGTTACATGCTGTTGGAAATTCTATTAAATTAAATAAAAAGAAACCACTACAAGTATAGATACCTGGGGTACAGATGCCCCCAACAGAGTTGCGCCTTGGAGATCCTACATAAGCCAGTCCCAAAATACCTCCTTCAAATTTCAAGTCGGTAAACAAGTGGGCAAGACAGAAGTCTTTGTGAGTGTACTCTCTGCTGAAAACCTACACCACAATGCACTGTTAGTAAGAAAAGGTAACTAAAAACCAAAAGAAACCAAACCAAGTGTAAACATAAAAGAAAAAATAATAACCAGCTGTACAGATGCCTCCACGCGATCCAATTCGAGCTGAAGCAATATACGCCAGCCCTAAAACTACCTTAGGTTTGAAGGTTTGGTGCGTAACTAAATGTGCTAAACAAAATCTCTTGTTTTCAGGATTTCGGGAAAAAACCTTCAAAAATAAAAAAGGTGAAATAAAGAAAAACTAACATGAAAAAGTATAAATCATAGTTACCTCAAGTAGATTTCTTACATCCCATTTTTCTCTAACCATGTTATAATGAGCTTCACCAGCTTTTATCCGGGTTGGTTCACTATGAACGACGATTTTTTTAATCACGAACCCCATGCCTTTAAAACCATCGGTTTCTTGGCGATCTTGCCAGATCGTATCGTTGTAGATTTTGTGAACTCGGTCAATCAGACTTATCTACAAACAACGTTAAGACCGCAGATTTCTAGCTAGATTTTATTACCAAATAGTTGATTGTAGTTTTTGTGTTGCTGGCACCCATTTCTTGGAAAAATCGGTAATCGGCAACTAGCAAAAGCGGACATCTTGTTTTAGTGGGGGTATATTCATACTGATCCACTTGTCTTTTATTTCTGTGATGTTCAGAGGTCCATTGATTCTCCTCGCCTTCATCATCAGCCAGATCCTCACCTTCTCTGACATAGCCACATATTCTCGGACCTACTTGTCCAGGAGGTAGGTTTTCATGATCCCAACTGAATTTCACGTCTGACTGTTTGTATGTAATCATGGTTCTGTTATCCAAATCGGGAATATGGCGCCAAGAGGGCTGTTAAGACATTTTTATATAAACTGTGTTAACTATCAACAACTTTACCTCAACATGGTAAATTTCATCAGGCAAATGAATGCTACCAGTCATCACTTTATCTTCCATATGAAGACTCACGTGGGATACAGATTCACCAAAAACTCTACCATTATAGAAATCTTCATGGTCTGTTAACAAACCTTAATAAAGCAAAGCAAAACTCTTGAAAAACATACCTATGTGTACACTCGTTTCTTTCCCATCTCCATCAACTGCAAATGCTTTGAATTTGGAATGTAAAACACTTCTTACTGGGGTTAAAATCAAACGAAAATCTCTACCATGAGTGTTAAATGTTACTTCTTTAATTTTGTTAAATGGGTGTGTACTTTCAGGCGTGCCCCTTTTCACTATAGTGTGGGTAATTTGGTCCGTATGAATCGTTTCAAAATGCTTTAAATTCTTATAAATTGAACCTTTAAAGATGAAATTAATTTATTAATTAATTCAAAAGATTTTAAGTAAAATCCTTACCTTTAGATAGAAGAATAAAACATGAAAAGATCAGGTATGTTTTCATCTTAATATGGCACAAACACTATTTTTTATATCTTTTCAGTCATGTTGAAAATACAACTCTCAAAATTAGTTAACCTTAAAAAGATGGAAAACAGCTGTTTGTCAACAAGACTGACGTTTTAAGGATTTGAAAATACCCGCGAAAATGGTTGTAATAAAAAAATATTTTCAATATGCATTTTCTACATTTCTTTTAATGTGTTGTAATAAAAGGGTAGTATTATATTGTTATTATTATTACTATATTTAAAAATAATAAGAAAACAGGGCAATATCATTCAATATAAAATATACAGAATACGATTTAAAATCGATTGTCATAAAATGAAATAAATAAAACATTAAACGGTAATCTTGCAGTTTCGCACCCTAAAAATGAGCACGGTTACTCATTAGACGTTTTTGATATTTTTTATTTGCATTGACAATATTTCACTGTAACTGATACTTTTTGTTTTGCAAAAAGCCTCTAAAACAATAATAAAGTTCTGTGAATTCTTGAGTATATTCGGTTCTGGTATAATTTTCTTGGGTTTAGGTTTGAGTCTGAGAGTATTTCCCAAAAGCCAAGCCAAGCCAAGCCAAACCAAACGACGTGAATAGTAAATCTGATTTTTTTTCCACTGCTTGAGACGGACATTCTTTAATATTTGGCAACACAGCATCAAACTCAAGTGTTTTCTTCCAAGAACACGTGCAGTATCCACCTGTACATCTCCAAGTTAGAATGTGACAGCATTTCGTGAAAATTTGCTCCAGACAAGTAAGTTTATTTTTTGTGGTTTTCGTAAAATAACCAGGTTCCCACAGGACTTTCATACTACATTTCATACTGGCGCAAAGCCTGTACAAAATGCAGACTATACGAATACGACAAATTACATTTCCTTTAAACAGTCAAACTGATCTCTTATTAACCCTTGATAGATCTACAACGATTGGCGAAGTACAGAAAATAATTAGTAATAAACTTGGTGTAAATATCTCTGAGCAAAAATTATATTTTGCAGGAAAAGAAGTACATTTTTTTCACCTCTTGGTTCAGAATTATTAGGTAATGTTTTTTAGCTAACGTCCGTTCATTCTGTTTCGGATTACAAAATAAACAACAATGATGTCATCCAGTTGATGATAAAAAACAAACCTGATGATTACAACAACTTAGGAAGAATTGAAGAAGTTTCTATTACAGAAAGATTTGGCGCTAAGAGTCTTTATTATGAAGTCGGAGATGCGGTTGATGTGATTTATGAACAACTGGGTGCGTGGTTTGAAGCCAAAATCACCGATATTTTTATTGATAAAAAGATTGAGATTATAAGAGAGGAAGATTTAATATTCCAAGTCGTTATGGACCGAGAGGAAGAAACGGCGCCTCTTTGTGTTAAATTCACTGACATTCGTCCACGAGCTAGATATACGTATGACATTGCAGAACTGAAACCTGGAATGATTATATTCGTTAACTACAACATTAAGAAACCTAGAGATATTGGATATTGGTACTTATCCCCTTCGTGTCCATCATTTTTCCTAACAGAGTATTGTAGGTATGATTTTAAGATTACAGATATTGATAAGAGAAATAAACTTCATGGTACTCTCCTAATGGGCAAAAATCACGACGAAATTCCAGATTGTATCATTAAATTCGCAAATGAGTTGATGAGAATCGAAAAACCACGGTTTTTATCAGAGAAAACTGGTGAAGATGAAAATAACATTCCATTAAGTATTTAATAATACAAATGTTTTAAAAGTCTACTAATATTTTGTTTAGGAAAATTGCCACTTTACTGTAAGAAATGTAAAGATGTGAAAACACAAGATTGCAGAGAATGTAGTTGCAATGTGTGCGGGAAAAAAAATTTTGTTGATAAAATGATTATATGCGACGAATGTGATAACACCTATCATTTGTTTTGTTTGAGTCCACCTCTGGAAGAAGTTCCCCAAGAACCAGAATGGTAAGTTCATGTTTTTTTCTTGGTACTAGAGTTAAATAATATATCGCAAAAAAAAGGTGCAACATTTTTTTAAAAACACTTAAATCATTCATTCTATGTTAACTCTCTATCTACATCTTCGTGATTTAGGTACTGCCCTGAGTGTAAAGTAGACTTTAACGAAATAGTTAAAGCAGGAGAAAATTTGAGACAAATCGAAACCGTTGAAATTGAAATTGAACAAACTGAGCTTACATCTACTGCCGAAATTGAAGCAAACACATTGTTTGGGCCTATTCCGGGATTAGAAGTTGGTACTTGGTGGAATATCAGGTCTCAAGTAAGAAATCTATTTTTTCATGCCGTCCTCAAGTCTTGAAAACCGTTTACGATTCACAGATTACAGAAGATAAAATTCACAACAGTCTAAGCAATGTCTGTGCAGACAACGCTGGCGTCTACAGCATTATACTAGAAACACGTCAGGAAGTGTACCAGGACTCTGGTTATGAATTTTATTATACTGTATACAATCGGTATAAGGCACCAAAACCAGACGATATTAAAACGCCGGTTCAACACTTTCCCAAATTGTCCAGGTATTTCTCGTCATTAACACCCAAGGTCTTAATTGTTTTTCTAGACTTTTGGCTTCAAATTGTAACAGTGAGGAAACAAACCTTCGTTTTGGTTTTGGAAAAGCGAATGGGTGGAGAAAGGGCAAACCGATCAGAATAATAAGAAGTGAGAAACTATCAAAAGTTTCGAAGTTTGCGCCCAAAGCAGGATACCGCTACGATGGTATATACAAAGTCGTAGAATATTTTCCAGAGATCCACGAATCAAAATGGGTGATTTGGCGTTTTCTATTGAGAAGGGACGACCCAGTTGCGGCCCCATGGATTATGATAAGGCAAAACTACAGAACTAAAGTAATTATCGTTTTCAGTGCTTTCTTTTTTGATTTTTTTCTGTAGGTTATCTGCACTGAAGTAAGCGTACCCAATTCAAGTAAACGACCGAGAATGGACTTGTTTCACCTCGATGAAAATGTGGCGAAATTTATAGATAAAGATACAGTTAATGAAAAACTGTGGGAAGAATGTAAAAAGTTTGTCCAACACGGGAAAAATGAGTTTTTGAAGAAAGTCCGAGAAATGTTTACTTGCGTTTGCTGTCAAGATGTTGTCGTTATACCTGTTACAACAAGTTGCAAACATAACATTTGTTACGTAAGTTCCCTATTTGTTTTAAATTTAAATTATTATTTTTTGGTGTCCAGGTTTGTTTGAGACGGTGTTTTCATTCTGAGATTTTTTCATGTCCGAATTGTCGATTAGAATTGGATCAAAAAATTATTACTAGAGTTAACCACAATCTCAATGCAGCATTGAATGTTTTATTTTCAAGACAACAAAATAAAACTTTAACTACTGTCGAAATTTTTTAAGTATATTATTTTTGTTTTTATATGTAAAGGATTTATTTTATGTTAACATGCATGTTTTTTTAAAATTTTATTCACAAATTTTTGTTACGTTTATTTTGTACGTAAATGTTTACTTTTGTTTGGAATTTATAGATAAAGTATTTTGTTAATTTTATGCAATAAAGGATACAATGTACAATGTAGGTTACTTATCTGTAATTGTGAATAATATTAATATTTGCTTTACAGGCTGTAAGAAAAAGAGGGCAATACACATATCTCAAAAAGTTAGATGTTATCGGTTGAAAGACATTTCTGACCTGGTAGCAATAAATTAACAAAGCTCAGGCTACAAATGCAAATGAGAATTTGTAATGCAGATTTGTCCCTTAGTACGATATTTTTAGGTAAAGAACAAATACTACAATTAAATCAGTGAATGGAAGAACAGTACTAGTTCAAAATTTTCAACCTCTTCAGGCTACTACTTTTACGGTTACTTGCATGCAGTTTCTAAAAATCGGATAATAGCTCAATAAAAATATTTTGTGAGTGCTGAAAAAAATTAATTAAGGTATCGGACAAGTATTCTTTTTCCACTCAATTGCGTTTTATTACTCTGCACTCTAATTGAAAGTCATTTTTATTAAACCAATGAAATGTAATTGTGTAACAAATGAAGAAAAAAGGAACTAAAATACTAATTCAGTCCTTTTCTTCCACGTTGGTGGTGATCTTCCACAAGCAGATATTTTGATAAAAATAAATTGTTTCTGCGGCCTCTGTTCGAGCTCAGGGATAGTTAAACGAAGAACCATATGATTTAAAGTGGCAATTGTGCTATAAGTTTTATTTCGGTAATGAATTTTGACCATACAAATCCTTGTAGCTTATAGTCATCCGCCTACTTGCACCCTTTTTAGTCTGACGATTGAATGATACTTTTTTTAAAATGTCTGGTTTCACAAGAGGGTGGTAGCCTCCTGGTATTCACTCCCACCAAGGGGGTGGGGATGCAACCTAACTAAGGATCCTAAACAGGCCCCTTATAAGCATTTTCTTTAGGTGGCTCAATGCTCAACTCGATTTTTGACAAGTTTGAAAAGTTTTGGAACAATCAATATCAACATCAATATGATCAAAGTCGTCACCTATCCCAACGTTTTACAGTCGTAAAGAAACATTTTATATTTCGACACTGAGAATGCACAATCTTGTTGGTTGCCTCTAATAAGATTTGGATATCTTTAATAAATAATAGGTTAAAATTCGACGTTTAAATTTCTGTACAACTTATGAAACATTCTGCATATCGTCGATTCAAGACAATGTTTTCTGGCTGAAAAAACAATTGAATATTTATCATTCTTGAGTGATAAATAAGTATTAGTTATGTTATAATAAAACCAAACCCAATCGGTCCTAATCGTCTTTATCAAAACTGTCCCGAAACCAGGGGTCGCCGTACTGTACCACAATTTAGTTCCGTAAATTTTAAAAAAGTTATTGATGTATGTAATATAATATATATAATACATATAAAATAATATATTAAAAATTTTAAAAAATGTACAGAATAATGTGTCCAAAAAACTGTAAAAATAGTGCATCCACATCGCCTCAATGTACTTGTAGTGAGACTAAAAAATGGTGGATGCGCAAAGTCAGTGCGTACGTTTTGCTTTTATCACAATTCTGTTGTTTTTCTAGATTTTAAAAACAACGCCAGATGCATTAATAAAAAATATTTTTTTATTTAAAAAACAAGCATGGCACATGGTAAAATACTTGGCAGCAATTTGCTGGATTTATTCTATTTCAAAATATGGATAATTTCGCATTAGTCTTCTGTTTGGATGTCTTATCATCTTGCTTTCAAACTCCCCCTCGTCATATTCGTATTTTTCACGTTTACGTCCCCGTTTTCTATCCACGTAATTAATAAGGCAACTGACAGGTATCCAAATAATGGCTGTACCTAATACAATGGTTCCAACAAGATTGTCTTTTATAAACAGCAACAGTTTGTTTATGTTAATGTCTTCTATGATATTCCAAAATCTTTCAACAACATCTTGGACTGTCTTCTTGCAAATACCCTAAATGTCAATGGATTTTAAAAGTGACCAACAACTTATTTCTCTAAGTACCTCTATACAAAAACCCTGTATGCACGGTGTCCCGTCTGGAACTAAATTCGTATCGTTCCTCGGTTCACAGGTTTCGTTCATACTAACCCGACAACATCGTTTGCATGAATCTGCAACTAAAAATAAAAGTCAGAAAGAACTTAGACATTGTAAAAAAACTAACTTATGTCGCACATGCAACTCTGTAAGCCTTGCGTTTCACAGAAAGGAATGCATTCACCACTTATGCACTTTCCTCCTTCTTGACAAACGGTGCCATCAGCCATCGGTGGACTTTCAGGACACTCGGCTTGATCACCAGAACATTTAGATTCTTCCATACAAGTGGATTTCTGCGCTTCTCGGCAAATCACATTATTGGGTGAATACTGGCAGTTTTCACAACAAGGTGAATTTTTATCGCTGCAGACTGCAGTAGAGCGAAGTTTGCAATCTTTGTCGCAACAAGGATCATTGTTTTCGATGCCTACAAGTCCAGCATCGCATTCTTCGTCACCTTCTACGTGTAAGTTGCCACAGAAGCTTTCCTCAGGCTCTGAGAAACATAGCTCTGACTTCCTTTGCAAAACTTTTTTAATAGATCGCCGACTACATGGAGAAAAAATCTACAAAGGTTTCAATCTATTATTAATTGAGGTATTTATGTAAAATTAAACATGAACATACTTTGTTGTTTATGTCAGAGCCACTGACACTGTAGGTATACATGAGGAAAGAACCTCCATGGCTAGCACTTGGAGCGCACTCTGAAATATCGGGATCGTGTTCAGAACCCCAGTTATGTCCCAGCTCGTGTGCCGTTACGAGGTCGGCTTCTCTGGTGATCACTCTTTGTCCGTAATAATTGCGGCTTGAACTCAAGCCAGAATTTAAATAAAGAGTATAAGCTCCTCTTAAATGATCTACAAACATTTTCAGTTAATAAGCGTACAATTGTTCGAAATGCTACACAAACACAATTTAGGCAATCAAGAGTCAGGATTTTACTGGTTTTGTTAGAAATTTCAGAACCTCCACCAAAGCAATAGTCTAGAAGAAACACAGGTTTATTATAAATGGGGCAGTTTTGGGTTAAAAACGTATTAAGATATACCCCACGAACACGCATTTTAAAAGGAAAGTACCTTTAAGCAGACAGTTAAAGAAACAACAAATTTAATAGAACTGATAATAACCAGCGGTACAGATGCCTCCATGCGATGCTCTTCGAGGTGAGGCAATATATGCCAAGCCTAAAACTACAGAGTCCTTAGCTTTGAATGTTTGGTGCGTAAATAAGTGTGCTAAACAGACTTCTTTGTTTGCCGAATTGCGAGAAAAAACCTTCAAAAACAATGTTACATTTTATAAAACCAAAAGGTTAGAAGAATGTTCTTGATTTGAATTATTAATGTTATAAAAGGCCCAACCATCCAGTAGTGAAAGATCAGAGATTTTCTAAAACTAAAATGAAACAAAATGTTATTCACAGACAGAACTCGTCGTTCGTTTTAGTTACTTTAGGTGCGCTAGTTTAGTCACTTTGGGGCAAAAATCACGACATTCTATGTCAAGAAATGGACAATATTTTTGCTATAGGAATAAACGGATGCACCTTTATATTCTAATTATAAAAAATAGAGAACACATACTGGATAGTTTTGGATGTTTCTCAACGGTGGTTTATTCACAAATGTTTACCTCTAGTAATTCTCTGACATCCCATTCCTTCATGTCCATATTGTAGTGCTTCCTGCTACCTCCTACTTTTGTTGGTTCCCTATGAACTATAATTTTTTTAATCACAAAACCCATCCCTTTAAAACTACCATTCTGATCTTCCCAAACAGTATCATTGTAGATTTTATGAACACGATCAATAAGGCTGATCTACAAAGCAATTTACAATTTACCATCAACACTGTGCTCATACTACCAAATAGTTAACTGTGGTTTTAGTATTATTGCCACCCATTTCTCTGTAAAATCTAAAATCAGCGACCAACAAAAGCGAGCATTTTGTTTTAACTGGAATGAACTCATCTTCATCCAACTGTCTTTTTTCTCTGGGAGACTCCTCATCTAATTCTTCGTCTCCTTTGATGTACCCACACATTTTAGGTCCTAACTGGCCTTCAGGCAAGTTGTCATGATCCCAACTATATGTAACGTCTGATTGTTTATATGTAATCATTGTTTTATTGTCCGAGTCAGGAATATGACGCCAGGAAGGCTATTAATATGTTTGTTTGAAAGATTTTAATACTAAGCGTAAAAAAATGTACCTCGATGTGGTAAATTTCGTTTGGTAAATGGATGCTGCCTGTCATCACACTGTCGACCATGTGCAGGTTCACGTGTGAGTCAATTTCTCCGAAAACTCGCCCGCTGTAGTAATCTTCATGCTCTGAAATGCGTGAAAAATCGTAATGTGTTTATTGTTTTTAAAGAATGTTAGTTCAATCATTAATAGTAACTTTAAAAACTATAATAAAATCTTTCAAATTAAAATCTACATGAATTTTGATAAATCTGGAAATACCAATAGTGGGTGTCTATAAGTATGTATGAAAATTTAATATAGTTCTTAAATATGACGTATTAAAAATATATATAAATTCTGCATTTTTAAGAATGGTAAAAATATACTACTACTTATGTTAAACATTTTTATACATGAACTTTTTTGCTGACATTAAACATAGTGCATACCTATATGGACAGCAGTTTCTTTTCCATCTCCATCAATCTCATATGCTTTAAACCTTGAATGTAAAACTGTCCTTTTAGGGCTCAACATCAGCCGAAAATCCCGACCATGAGTGTTAAAACTGACTTCCTTAATTTTATTAAATGGATGGCTACTTCCTGATATTCCTCTTTTAACAATCTTGTGGGTAACTTTATCTGCATGAATTGTTTCGAAATGTTGTAAATTTTTGAAAATCGAACCTAAACAAGGCGGATCATTTAACGAATTTTTAAAAAAAATTCTCTATAACCTTTTACTAATGAAAATAAACAAAAAAACACAAAGTAATGCATCATTTTGAAAACACTACTTTAATGCTCTTGAAACACAGATAATTACGTATATGATAAAGCATTACGCAATAAACATTAAATACTCAACAACTTTTGAATACACTGCCGAAAACAGCTGTCTAATGTCAAGTATTTGTCAGTTCTTAAACTTTCAACGAAATTCCCCTAAACAGAAGTACATGGGCGGAGTTAACTTCACAACGATGTTCAACATAATAAACGTCATAGCGAATGTACCTTTGGATGACACTAGTGATAAACTGTAACTGACGTGTCTTTCCGTACTGCGCGTGCGTGGACGAGCGCAAATGTCAGCGTTTAGTACCGGTACAGAAAGAACGTGATGGAGCTACTTGTGAAACATTTTGAAATTTCTGGTTTATTCCTTTTCTTTGCGAGTTTATTAAGTGTGATATGCAATTCAGAAGTCCCAAGGCCCAGAGGAGTTTCATTATCTAGGGCGTCTTTATACAGCCCAGATCGAAACTTTTTATGTTTTGATAACAGTAAAACCATACCTTTTTCTCAGGTAAATGACGATTATTGCGATTGTTCTGATGGTAGCGACGAACCAGGAACGTCCGCTTGTCCCAACGGAATTTTTTATTGTACCAATGCTGGTCATAAACCGTTAAATTTGGCGTCAAGTCGCGTGAATGATGGTGTGTGTGACTGCTGTGATGGCAGTGATGAATATAGTGGAAATACCGTCACTCCGTGTCCCAATATTTGTATGCAGTTGGGGCGACATGCGAGGGAAGAAGCTCAAAGACTTGCAGAATTAGTAAAAGCCGGTAAACACTTAAAGGCTGAACTTAGTCAAAGAGGTAAAAAAAATGTTTAGCTTGCTTTTTAATCTTTGAGAATGTTTCAGGTATTCAGTTGAAGGAGGAGAAGAAGGAGAAGTTAGTACAGTTGGAGAAGAACAAAGAGGAAGCTGAAAGAGTAAAATCTGAAAAGAAACAACTTAAAGATGAGATTGAAGCTTTGGAGAATAAAGCTCTAGAGTTGTATCGTAAATTAGAGGAAGAAGAGAAAAAGAAAAAAGCTGAAGCTGAAGCGGCAAAGAATAGGGAAGAAGCAACTCAAACATTTGCTCAATTTGATTCTAACCAAGATGGATTTGTGGATATTTCTGAGTTACAAACTAGACAAACTTTTGATAAAGATAGAAATGGAGAAGGTACTTGTTTAACTTTAAATTTCCTTTTAATGCTCACTTTGTTACAGTGTCAGAGGAGGAAGCTAAATACTTTTTAAATAATGAAGAATCTGTGGATCTTGAAAAGTTTATCACAGAGTCTTGGTCTAACATCAAACCATACCTGATGATGGATGCTGGACTTTTCAAACCACCTGTATCCCAAGAAGAAGCTCCTTCTGAAGCTGATGACATGCATCCTGCTGAGGAAGAAGAAGAAGACCAAGATGAAGGTCCCACTGATGAAGAGGAAGAACAAGAAGAAGCAGAAGATGTCCCATACCAACCTGATCAAACTCAAGAAGAGCCTTCACATTTGCCTTATGATGAAGAAACACAAAAATTAGTAGACCAGGCTACTTCTGCTAGAAATGAGTTTGCTGAGGCTGAAAGAGCTGTGAGAGAAATTGAATCAGAAATCAAAAACATTCATGAGTACTTAGAGAAAGACTTTGGACCAGAAGAAGAGTTTGGTACTTTACAAGGGGAATGTTTTGAGTACACTGACCATGAATACATTTACAAACTGTGTCCATTTGATAGAACAACTCAACAACCAAAGTCAGGGTCTGCTGAAACTAGATTAGGTGCTTGGGGTTCTTGGAGTGGGCCTGAAGACAACAAATATGAGTCCATGTTGTATGATAGAGGACAGTCTTGTTGGAATGGCCCTCAGAGATCTTCCAGAGTGAAAATTGTGTGTGGTATTGAAAATAAAGTGACTTCTGTAACTGAACCTAATAGATGTGAATATTTGTTTGAGTTTGTTACTCCCGCAGCTTGTAGAGAAATTGCTAGTGATGGAGAAGATGTACATGATGAATTGTAAAGTGTCTTTTGATACTTGTAAATTTGTATCTTTTTATATCATCTATAGTGGTCTGTATATTTTTTCTAGAAAAAAAATACTTTTTTTTCTGTTTAAAAGTTGTAATATAATTGTTTAGAAGGAAATTTTACAATTTTGTTCATGTTTTTTGATGGTGATAAACGTAATAAGACCAAGAACTGTTATCAGTTGTGAATTGATTACTATTTAAATAAATAAAAGGCTAGATAAAAATGGAAATCTTAATTACCGTGTTTTTTATCAAAGCGAAGGTGCTTTTATCTCATTTTTATTCTACTTTCTTGCATATTCAAATACAAATATGTTTATCCCTGATTTTTATGGAGAACTTCTTTACCTAACAATTATTTTTGTGGAATATCTAAAATTTAAATTTTTGAATTTTGCGCCTCGAGTAAGTAATATTTTGTCTACGAATGTCATGTCTTAACCTTTAAGTTAGTTTGCGGGAAATTTAAAATTTCAATTTTGTCGTATTTTTTTTTTTTTAATTTGTCGGATCTACGTACAATGACGAAGCCTCTGAAACCAGACAGTTTATAAATAAAGCAAGTATCAGTTGAGAAACACCCTCACTTTCCAATTTTTCGACCCACTGTAAAAATAATCTTAATATGTGACATCCTTGCGTTGGTCATCCTGACATTTTGGAGGTGGATTCAGATCCGGCACTTAAATTTCTGCCTGTCAGCTTGTCATTCCTTTTCTAACCAACTTTGCTTATATTTGGCTGTGATAAAGCACTTTTCATGAATTCCCATTAGTGAAACCAAGACTCCAATTTCACAATGTCTTCAAAAGTGTCAATTATAATTTGTTTTACACTTTTTGTAACCGTTTTCTGCCACGAAGATGACGTACACACAATCAAATATTCCACTGAAAATTTTGCTCAAGAACTTTCAAAAAAGAACCACTTTGTCATGTTCTACGCCCCCTGGTAAGACAGTCTAACCTTAATTCATTGTTTAAGTGTCTTACTCTAGGTGTGGCCATTGTCAAAGACTGGGTCCCACTTGGGAACAACTTGCAGAAATGTTAAATGAAGACGACAGTAATATTAAGATTGCTAAAGTTGATTGTACCACAGATAGTTCATTGTGTTCAGAACATGATGTGACTGGTTATCCTACTCTTAAGTTCTTTAAAGTTGGTTCTTCTGAAGGTGTGAAATTTAGAGGGACTAGGGATTTGCCGACACTGACTACATTTATCAATGAACAGTTGAGAGAGGTAAATAGGTGGAAAAGTTAAATTGGTGATATAATGTTAAAGTCTTAGGGTGAGGAAGAGCATGCTGAAGTTAAGCCACCACAACCTATAAGTGGTCTTGTTGAACTAAATGAAGACAACTTTGAAAAATATGTAGCTACAGGCAAGCATTTTATCAAGTTTTATGCCCCTTGGTGTGGACACTGTCAGGTACTGCTCTAAAAGAATGAACTTTATCAAATCTAATGCATATTTTTAGAAATTAGCACCAGTTTGGGAAGAATTAGCTAAATCATTAGAATTTGATTCTAGCATTTCTATTGCAAAAGTTGACTGTACTCAGTACAGAACTGTCTGCAACCAATTTGAAGTTAAAGGTTATCCTACTTTGTTATGGATAGAAGATGGCAAAAAAGTATGTCTCCATTTTTCATCATCTCCCTACTAATATTTCCTTCAGGTTGATAAATACCAAGGTGACAGATCTCATGAAGACCTTAAATTGTATGTAAACAAGATGATAGGATCCCCAGAAGTGTCAACAGAAAGTGGTAAACCTGTTGCCCAAGAAGGAGAAAGCGTGGGGATTCTTACTGGTGATAATTTTAAACATGGCATTGAAAGTGGTGTCACCTTTGTAAAGTTTTTTGCTCCTTGGTGTGGACACTGTAAACGTCTAGCCCCCACATGGGACAATTTAGGTAAAAAGTTTATAGGGGACGCTGGCGTTAACATTGTCAAAGTTGACTGTACTCTTGACATTAATAAAGATCTCTGCAATGACCAAGAAGTATGTAATTACAGTTTAAAGTTATTGATATTTGAGATATTTTGTTTTAGGTTGAAGGTTTTCCGACTATCTATCTGTATAAAAACGGCGATAAAATATCAGAATATAGCGGAAGCAGGACGTTAGAAGATTTGTATGATTTTGTTAAACAGCATGTTGGACATGATGAACTTTAATTTATCTTTGCAATTTTTGAAGTGTGTTTGCAGTTTTCCTATAGTGTTGAATGTATTTACAGTTGAATTCCAGTGTGAAATTTTCTTCTTTTTTATACGAATTTTTACCATCACTACAATAGTCTGTAGTCGCACATTACTACAGTAATATTCAATTTGTTTGATTTGCGAATTGAATTTCTTTCATAATTCAAAATTTTCTTAGAAATTACACTTAAAATGTGTTTTTTTTTTAATGTAATTTTGAGTTCAAAAAATAGTTAGCCTTTGAAATGACTCTGCGATTAGCTTCACGATTGTTTTAAATCACATTTTAGTTTGCCAGTGGTCTCAAAACCTTCCTTCATTGCGGAACGCCGTGTCACTTTGTTGTTTTTATTATTATTTTAATTTAATATTACATTTTTGAAACAGGAAATGAATTGTTTGTTGCTCACTTCACCTTAAGCCATTAAGATAACAATAAACCAACTAGACTATCCACAAAACCAAAAAATCAGGCTTGCAAGGAACTTTTATTTTCAAGGTCGTCTTGTAAAGAACTGGGGTGGCTGAAACTAGGTGAACTTCTTCGTGTACGTCCTTGACGCAACGTTCTGATTGGTTAGCGTAAATTCCACAACGACGATGAGACAAGGAGCGTAAATAACGGTATTTATAGGGGTAAAACGAGTTAAAGTAGGTCAGCTTCTTCGCGTACGTTCTATAAACAGGTTTTTTATTGGCTAGCGTAAATTCCCGACTTCCTAGAGAAAGTACTACGTGGGTAATTAACATAAAAAAAGTGGAATTAAGAATGAGAAAACATTTGAAATTAGTACAAAAATGTTTGGATTATGTTAATAACTCATTGAAGGGATCAACAATTTAGTTACATTTTTGGACAGATATGTCTTTTATCTATTTTATAAAAAGTCCCATCAGTTTTTAGATGTTATTTGGCTTTTACAGTGTCGTAAATGTCTTCTGTTTGTAATTATGGAAAATGTTGAAAATTGCAAGGAAAAAAAACACAATAAGTAATTTAAAATTTTATTAACATAATTTTATCGGTATAAAATATCACATAGTAGATAATAATTACGACAAAACCATTACTTAGGAATCAAAGTTATTGGCACTGCAACTGTAGGAACGTTTGAGATTTTTGGCTTATCCCAAAATTTATCTCTTGTTCTATATTTTGTAATTTTCTTCGGTTAATAACCAAGTCAACTGTAATAACCTCTCTAATGTTATAGATTTTATTAAAAAAAAAAATGAATTGTTGGTTTATCCTAAAATTTGCCTATTTTGCTCTGTAAATTTATAATGTGACAGTGTTAATATGAAGTCACTTATTGAAACCTTTTAACATTTCATTATAACGCTAAAATTGCGAGAGCAACACGTTATAAACAAAAATGTCGGAAACTTTTGACTGGTGTTAAAAGCATTTTTAGAAAATTTCTAAAATTTGTCTAGTTTCTTACATAATTTTGTAATTTGGCAAAATTAATAACCAAGTTTAATGTAGTAACTTAAAATTTCTTTCATACAGGTATAAAACTGCCAAAATTACAGATTTTAATAGAAAATGTCCGAAACTTCTTATTCATCCTAAAAACAAAATTTTTTAAAATTTATCTTTTATGCTGTATAATTTTGTAACTTATGACTGTTAATAAGTTAGTCATATATAATGACCTTTTCAAATTTTATTATTGTGCGTTCCAGGTTCTTATAGGAAATGTTGGAAATTTCTCGTTCGCTAAAATTCGTTTCTTCTATGGTTCATAATTTTATAATTTGCCGTGGTGAAGAACCAAATCAAATTAAGTAACCTTTGCAAATTTCATTGTTATAGTGGTATAGTGGTAAATTTTAATAAAATTTTTGAAAGTTTACTTTGTTGCTTTATAATTTCGTATATTGTTAGAGTTAATAAGCAAGTTGAAAAAAGTAAACCACCAAAATTTCATTGTTGAAGCCTTAATACAATCAGAGTTACAGGTACTGTAATTATACAGGATTGTTTGAGATTTCTCTGGTTCACCGTAAAATTGAAAACTGCAAAATTTTGTTTTTTTCTGCTTTATAATTTTGTTAAAACGTTGAAACATTCAGGGTTATTCCCAAAGTTTTTACAAAAAAAAAAAAATAATGATAAAAACAAAAATTCTAAAAATTGGTTTCTTCTGCGTTGTAATTTGGCATATTTAAGGTAAGTCTTTTAACAGAAACTGTTGGAAATTTTTCGTTTCTTCTAATTAAAATTTAAGTTTGTTTAGACTTAGAATTTTTTAATTTCAGACTCTCTATCTGACTGACCAGAAAAGAATATACCTTTTGTGTAAAATCAATACTTCGTCTTTGTAACACTAGTCGTGGACACTTATTTATTTATTTATCCACAAAGTTCTGCTTTTAAAAACATATGGGACTTATTTTTCAGGATACCGCTTATAACGACCGTTACAAGCTCTCTGAAAAATTATTCAAGAGTGTCTTCCTCGTAGCGTCTCCGCGTTGTAATAATTCGGCATCTCTTTTCAACTCAAAAAGTAATTATCCAGCCCATGATCTAATCTACCAATGAGAAAACAGGATTCCTATTTTATTGGGAACATTTTTATTTGATTGATCACTGATATCTTCGGCGTTTTCGAACAAGATTAATATCAGGAAAAAAAAAACACTAAATCATTGTCTAGATGTCAAATAACATCGTTAACTTCATCCCAAAACTTATAAATCATTTGTTGATGGTGTAAAATCAAAAAGACATTTTTGTATGGTACATTTAATTTAACAATAAATAAAAAATATACAAACCGTTCACATTATTTTAACGTTCTATTTTCAGAACACGTTTTGGAGTTTTAATTAATTTATTTTACATGATTGGGTGTTCTTTTAAGGTACTACTCTTAGTCGAATCTATAGAAAATTGATATAGACAAGTGTTAACCCCTAACATTTATTAATAGGTACACAAAGAGTTTCATTAGGTTGTTGATTATGTACTAAACATACAAAGATGTGATATTTATTTAGTAGGTTTCTACTATTTCACTCTGGGGTTTAGTTATAAAGAGATATTAAACATTTAGAACAAAGCAACACGTGTTAGCGAAGATTTTTTAAAGAAATTAATTTGATTAACGCAATTATGTTTCCAATAAATTACTTTTATCTACAATTTTATTGCTTTAGTTTCTTATTTCAAAAAGCGACGGAAATATGAACATTTAAAAAAATAGTGGAGTTGGACCCTTTTACTTTTTCGAGGCAACTAAACATTTGTACATGTGTTAGTTTTAAAGATAAAAAAGATATTAAACAAACGAGATGTTGATCAAGATGTTGATTTAGTTAGTAAGTTTCTGGGAGATTCCCGTGTACTTTGAACAAATGTCTAGTTACAATTGTCCAACTAAGACAGAGAATTTTCATGTTATTATTAGAAGAGCTTAGCATATGAACTATTGCGCAGTCAGTTTCTTATTATAATAAACTAGATTCTCTAGCCCTATTATAATGAAGTGAGCAGATTTTCCGTCATATCCATCGCCGTGTTCGGATTTGGTCACCTTACTCTACCCGAAGGCGACCTCAGGTGCGAGCGTATATAACCTGTACGATAATCCACCACGTCTCGGCGATGAGCTCCCTGCAATCCATGCCTGTTCCGCCTGCTCCACCTGTGTTATGTATCATATTTTTTATAAAAAGAAATTTTCTATGTGTTTTTCTAAGGAAAGGTAACGTGAGGATCTTAGATTTGTACATGCAAACATGGCGGGGTTGGTGATGGCGAGGAAAAGGAGGTGTGAAGGGATTTTTTGGAAATTGTCACTAAACATCAATTGTGAATAAAATATTGAGTGATATTAATCTTGTTCGTATTGTTAGTTGAAGTTTAGTGCTTCATTTCCTCCAATTACACTCTTTGTCTGTTACCATTTTATATAAACAACCAATAGAACTAAGAACATGCAAGCATAAACAAAGTGTCGTTCTACAGAATACTAAGAAAGACGACTCACATTTTACAATACTCGTCGTGAGGGTGTTAATGGTTCGGGGGCAGATGTAGATCCTCTCGCTTGCAGAACGATGGCCTTTGGTGCCAATGAGGTACCATTAGGGTACCAGCACCATTAGACCACATATCACACACACAACGAGGCACAAGAAACAACACAATGAACAAAAACAATTATACTACGTTAGAAGATTACGTGCTTTGTACAGCGGCTAAAGCCAAAGAAAATGTTGATTTTTGTCTTGTTTGAATCACATACGGATTTTGTGGTAACAACAAAAAGCGTCCCTAATTATTATTTTTTGCAACATAAAATACATTTATTGTCTTAAATTCGGTCTTATAAATATTTATGTATTGTTTGTTGCATTTATGAGCAAACAAAGATTTCGTTGGTTGCCGCAAAGTGTAATCTAAAGTGAGTGTCCAAAGAAACAATTAGCAGCAAAAGAGAGGGTCCATGCAAACCAAACTGAAACCTACCTTCCATTACAACGTACAAGAAAATAGAATGTGCCAAAACCAAGAATTGTGTGTAATGTGTTTAAGTGTTGTTGTCAAAGGGAATACATAAAAATGCAGGTTTACTAAGTCTAATCATTTTAAAGTAGCCAAAACAAAAAGACATAAAAATTTATTGTCATCTAAAGGGATTGTCATCTTACTAAATCTACTTTAACAGTATGTTTTTACATTTCTATCGTATTTTGTACAGCATGAGGAGAATGACGCAACACACTACACATACATACATTAATTCACGTTTTTTACCCCTATTTGGGGTTGGCATACTATAAATTAAAAAAGAAAATGAGATTACTACAAGAGACACAAACAGTATTTGGACGTTTTCAATTAAGATGTTGAAAATGAGAAATGCACTATTCGTAAATAAAAATAAGTTCTAAACGAAGTTAATCTTCTAAACTAAAAGTTCTGATTTTAACAATACAATTTCTACAGTTATTAGTTTGGCTCTACATAAATTCGATAGCGACATGTTTATAGATCTGAAACTGAATGTTTTTATCATGATAAATTAACTCATTGTTTGCACTCATAAAAATCTATAATTTCTTTTTGGAAAATATTTGTTTTTATTTATTTTCTGTTTCATATCATGTTCCATTACTCCCAGTTCAAGATAATCAGCATCGATAAAGTTTTAGGATCAATTTATTTTGGATTAAATAATGCCAAAGCCTTTGATTTTCTGTGATATAAAATGTGACTTAAGCAGATTTTTTTTTTTAATTTGAAATAATTAGGGATCCTTTTCAATTCTAAATTCACTTTTAAACTTCACGGTTCAACATGTCGCTCATCAATTTTTCCAAGCAATTACAAGGATCAACTTCAAATTTATTTATTGGCATCTAATCGCTCCTAACATTAAATAATCGAACAATTAACTAAATCTATGAATAAAACTACACGACTGCCTACATCTCCACAGTAACTTTGTGTGATGTTTGTGTCAAGTGTATCTTGTGTCGTATCAAGAAATGAAAAAATGGAAAAATATTAAAACGTCACGACAAATAGATTAACAATAAAATGAAGAAAGCGTGCAAACAAGAGTTATTTCTAATGAAGAGTCTTACCTGGCACTGTGACTCAACAGGATGATATTTCTGCAACAAGGGAGTATAAAGCGTTTAGTAGAATTTTAATAGTTAGGTTCGTTAATGTAATGGAGTAGCAATTAGCCAAATGCAATAAGTTATCAGACATTAATTAGAAGTGTCGGAAATGCGAAAGTGAAATAATGAAACATAAAAAGCCGTAGAAATCATGCTATCTAAAGTATCTAACAGAAAAAGAGGAGTATGAATATTCGAGCGATTCTTCACAGACATTATTATTGCTAATTAAGCACATTTTTGTGATGCAAATATGATGCTTCGGCTCCTCTTAACCCACCATATTTGAGCTAAATCTAGCTATGTTCTTTGAAAATAAAACTAATGATTGCAAATTAGTCATACTTAAAATAAAATTCTCATTAGCAAATAATTTTTAGCTAGCATAAAAACAAACCTTCCCTTGGAAGAATCGTGTGGATTTTCTGCAAAATTAAAATTTTAGGTCCATATAAGCTGCGTTGCTGCGCTAAATCGGTTTTATTTGAAGTATCAAATTTTTACTATTTACCACTCTAGAATGAGTATGTGGTGAAACAGTGGGAGAAGAAAATGACAATAGGTTTAGATCAATAAAAACGAAAAGTTTTACAGTAGTCGGCAGTAATTCTTGAATGTTTTAATTTCCCAGCACTAAAAATGCTAAACAAAAAATGCCAATAAAAGTCACAAAATAAAGAAGTTCAAGAGCTTGAAATAACATAAATTATCATGAAATTATAAAATTATCATTCTTCAAAAAGCAATTAGGTATCATTTTTTGATTTCCAGGAAACAGGTTATCTAGAACGATGTCAGTAATAGAGAAAACTACAATTTTCTTGGATCTTACTTACTTGGTGTTCACAACATTATACAAAAGCACTTGCTAATTGACATACCAAAAATTTGGCAGATAATTGCCCACGCGTGTTTCGTTAGAGCATCATCAGAGCGATGCAAAGGAACACTCAATTGATTTAGATATTTTGCATATATTTTTTTTTTATAATTTGTCTTTTCTAGTTTTGATGGAATCAAATTGATTTTGTATACATTTTTCTTCAAAATTCTTAAGATTTTTTATATTTTTTAGTTTTATGTACTGTCTAAATTCTTTACTCATGTTCTAATTTAAATTCTTTGGACTTCTAGACTTGTTCAGATTGTTTGTATTATTATTTTTTCAATTTTTCAAATTTTAATTAATACTTTTTTAAAATGAATTTTCTATAAACTTGGAATAATTTTTTGACTAATTATATTCTTTGATTTATTTTGACGTCCTTAAAGTGTTTGAATATTTTAATCTGTTGGGTTCTTTTCAGACTTTGGATATTCTCTAGATTTTAAAATTTTTGACTTAAATTTGTGTTGAATTTTTTTTATATTCTTTGCATTTGCTATTTTTTTAGATTCTGTAGATTGTTCAAACTTATTGAAATCTCTGTATGTATTACAATGTGGGGATTCTCTAGACTTCCTAGATTTTTTTAAAAAACGTTTTTTTGATGTATCAAACTTTAATTTTTCAAATAAGTTTAAATTTTTTTACATTCTCGAATTTCTGTTAATTATTTCCTTATTTTTATACATATTTTTTTAGATATTGATTTTAAAACATGTATTTTTTTGCCATTACTATTTAATTTGCAACTTACACTAATGTTACTAAACAAAGTACCAAAACTGCTAAACATTTTTTTACTTTTATAGAAACAATAATGTTAACATTTTATTCGATATGATCAATAGTGAAAGAAAAAAAAAGTTTTTTGTAAAGAAGTCGTATTTACAGAAAATCACAGCGGATACAACTGAGTTGTTATCATGATAAAATTTATTTTTGCGACAGTACACCAAGAATTTGCTTTCGAGTAATCCCTGCTGTGAATTTTGAATTCACAACAAAGATGGAATCAAAATTTAAGTGTAATATTAACCCATCAAGGATGCAAAACCATTTTTGAAACCTAGTGGTTTTAAACTTTGATTAAGAAAATCAGTAAGTCAACATTTTGCTTTGAAATTATTATTGCAGCAATATAATCTCCTGGCTGGTCGTTTCTATAACCCAACACAAACCATTGTGAAACTGGTGATTGTGGTAACAGATTAGAATGTAATCACACTGGGGTTGTCCTCACAATGTAAATGACGACTTTCCTGATTATATGAGACTTACTACAACAAATGGAGTAGTTGGTTGTAAATTGAATTGTCTGTATTTCAATCCAACAGAAGCTTGCTGTCAAGACAAATTTAACGACCCCAACGAATGCACGCAGATAGAATCTGCAAATTATTAAGACGCGTCAATGTTGCATACGCTAATAAATTAAGTACTTTTAGTTGAAAAGTTCAAAAGTCCCAAACTTCTGACGTCAGTTTTTCACTGACATTTCAGATATGCTATAGACATGGGTTTGACACTTTCAGGTTTATTTCACAAATTTTTCTCAAAGAAACAACTTCGCATTTTGATGATCGGTTTAGATGGCGCCGGTAAAACAACAATTCTTTACAAATTAAAATTTGGCGAAATAATAACTACAATTCCAACCATCGGCTTTAACGTAGAAATGGTGGAATACAAGAATATAACATTCACAGTATGGGATGTAGGGGGACAAGACAAAATTCGACGCCTTTGGTGGCATTACTTCCAGAATACCCAAGGGATCATCTTTGTCGTTGATTCAAGCGACCACGATCGAATCGATGAAGCCACAAAAGAGCTTCAAAGTCTCATGTTCGAACACGAATTGCAAAACGCTGCATTACTGGTGCTCGCAAACAAACAAGATTTGCCCGTATCGATGACAGCGAGTGAAATTGTTGAAAAATTACAACTCGGTTCGATGAAAGGGCGCAAATGGCATGTTCAAGGTACTTGTGCGCTCAAGGGCATCGGGTTATATGAAGGTTTTGAATGGCTATCTAAAGAGTTATTGTAATTGAAGTTACTATCGACTACTGCAAACTTGACCTTATTTTTTATGTTGTTTTTGGTGAAACTAAGACTCACCTTAGGAGTCTTGTTATGTAATCAGGCCAATTGTCGGGGAACATCACGAGGAAGAATCCGACGGCGATCAGGATCATCCCAGCTAGTTTCATTCCTTCAAAGTTAGCACCATACAGCACCACGTCTAGAGCTGTAATATTAAATGTAGTAAATGTGTTTAGTGGTAATAAAATGTAGAACATTTAGTTTAACAGTTTTCGTAGGGTGTCTAGCTTTGCTGGGCGGAAAGCTATAAAGCATTCCATTAATTTACCATTAGAAGAAGTAAATCTCTAAAACATTATTGGTACATTATTTTTACCTGCAGAAACCGGGACAGCTGTTATGAGTCCTAATGTAATGAACAAGTCGTAGGTCAGGGCAACACTAAAATTACCCAGTAAATTGGCAACTGAAAAAGATAAAAAACTCTCAATATTATGGTACAATGTTGAATATGTAAGTAATTTATTTTTATCCGCGTTTCATAACAATAATTTAGTCTCTTTTACCCGAGTTATGCACTGTATTTCTGCTCAATTAAAAATTCCATTCATCTTTTATAGCAGGGAGGTATGAAACGGAAACTTGAAAAACTAATGTTGCATAAAGTTTTTAACGACAAAACTTGAAAACAACGAAATCATGCATAGCTTATACATGTTCAGATTTTGAAATAAATCGTTTTTGGTGATAGGACTCTAGTTTGAATACGTAAAACGAAAATTTAATAATGATTTTATTTGAAAAACATGAGTTTACTTCAAACTCTAAGTTAGATTGCACTTTACCGACTTAGTTTTAAATGAGTTAACCCCACTTACATTAGTTTGAGGAAACTGATGGTTCCCGCAGTCTCTAAAGATTAATTATTCATGGATGGATAATGAAACAGACAGAACATTGGCAAGTTTTCAAAAACACAGTTAAGCGATATCCGACAAACCCTTATTGCTTACGATACTGTCATCTCCATTTTCCCTATGCAAATTATCAAAAAATGTTTTTCAATATTTCAGCATGCCTGTCGAATGACTGGCCGGAAATCTTATGAAAAAAGCTCACAACATTGTTACAAAAAAGAACATTGCAAATTGTCAGAAAAGCACAATTCGGATGATGTATGGTTATTAGGGCTGTCATCTCAAAGGTCTCTACAGCTCCCTTGGTTGCTATTTTTCTTTTAAATTTATTCCGGCAATTTCCCGCATTCGCTGAATTGATGCATTATAAAGAGGCTTGCGTTTCGTAAAAAATATAAAAAAGAATAATTAATTCAAGTAAAAGCTTAAATTAATGCGGATTTCTGATAATCGAGCTTGTGCTGAACTTAGAAATCGGAAATATGAAAAGATCACGCGTCTCTATTTGCAGGGACGGAAAATTGTTCTCCAGAGAATGTGTGGAGGGTAGATCTTAATTAACCGTAGGCCCATCTAGAGGATAAGTTTTTAAGCGATTTGGGTTGTATTGTTCTTTTAAAGAGTTTGTGTCACACAAAAGAAGAACATTGGTCGATCATCTTCCACGAATGAATACCTCAAAAATTTATATTCAGCTTACGTAGAAATTTCCCTATCGACTCTTTATGTTATCTGACTTCTCTTTTATACTAAGATTGCGTCTTCCGGTTTTACAGCCAATTTGTATATAAAGATAAGGCACAAAGGTACAGTTCCTCTTTGGTTGGAATAACACAATAAACTTTTATCATAAGTCATAACTCACCTAGAGAAAGAGAACTCGCAGTAAGCAGCGCAGGCCACGGTAATTTATCCCAGTGCATACTTTCCACTCCTGTTAAAAATAATCCCAAACTTAAAGGCCATAATAAAGCCGCATTCAGCATTCCTATAAGCGAGAAGAATAAAGCCACTTGTCCATAAGTAGCCTCTCCTATAATTTTTTTGAACAACACTTTATAAACTGCGGATGCTGCTGCCGAGGATGTTGCCAAGACCACGCCACTTAAAGTTGGACTTCCAGTTATTCCATCCATGTAGGCCAACAAAGCAACCCCTGTATCGCAAATAATCACAGCCATTATCTGCAAGCAAGCGGATAATTTTCGTCAAAATGGCTTTCGGTCCCTGTTAAAAAGTAAAAAATACTTACTCTTATCCCAACAAACTGCTCGTGGAGAATAACCCACGATAAGAGATACACAAACGAGACATTTGTAGCAAAGAGAGCCATGACGTCAGTAGCCAGAAGGATTCTTAAGGATAAAATGTACATGTAGTTTGTGCCTACCCAGAGTAGACAAAATAAACTGCACCTAGTCATAAATCTCCCTGAAAAAAACCACTAGGGTCCCAACACGTGCCATTCATGAGGAACAAACCTGCGGTGAAACCCTTATCTCTGTAGCCACGTATACTCTCCGAGAAGATATCGGATGCGGACTTACACCGTTTAGAGCTGAGACGGCTTAAAAAATATAAAGGAAAGAAAAGCATAGTCCAGTTCGTAACAAACCATGTTGTAAAAAAAGGTGCTTGATATGATGCGGTCTGTAAAAAGTTATTCGTTCGTTGAATAGAAGGTTCGCTCTTTTAACTTTGAATACGTACATACTGTTTTTGAAGAGCAGTCATGTTGAGTCCGGTGGTATCATGGGGCACCAAAACGGGATCATCATCGATATCCATTATGGGTCTCCTCAAGTATAAATATTTGATACAATGCGTGGCCCCTACCCACGAAGCAGTCACGCATATTGTCACCCATATCCCAAAATAAATCTGAAACAAAACCAGGACATCTCATTTTACCTTGAAAAGACTTAAAATTATGTAAAACTTAAAGGTTACGGGATTTTAGTTCTATAACTGCTCAGTTAATTAGTTAAAAGCACGCACTTGCAGCTGTTACTCTTCCGGCGCCTCCACCAAACTTATCAAATTACAATAACAAGCCGTTTATCAGTTTTATAACGTTCGTTATAATAATTTATGGATCTCGTTGTGTGTCTTGCATATAAACATGAACCTGAAACCTTTTCGTGTTCGAAGTATTCGATTCGAGCAAGTGGAGAAAGTGTTTTCCGTTTTCGGTGCGAAATTAATCACATCCCATGCCCACAGAATATTTACGACGAGCGATTATTCCAAAGTAAATTTAATTCAATTTCTCGGACGTTTATAATTAACACTTGCATTTTATTATGGGTAAGGATTTCTTACTGAAGACTGCGTTAACTGTGTTGTTACAACGTGATTCACAAAGATAAGAAAGCTATGTAGATGTTAAATTATTCTAGAGGTCGTTCTAAAGTAAACATAGCCAACAGTCGAAAGTGGTTATCAGTAGATTTTATTTGCTTTGCCACTTGAACTAGTTAAGCTCGCGTGATTTTTCGAATAATGCGTGCCGATTAGTTTTCCGATTCCATCGAAGAATTTTCCTTCAATATTATGAAATATGCAAATTGTAAGAAAATTATAAAAATTTCAAGTATTGAACAAAATTCGCTGCAAGAATGTGTGGATAAATTTTTCAATGCAAAAGAAATATTTCTGTTCGCATGTTTTAACGTTGACGTTAACAATTGAAGAAATATTGCGACAATTAATTGTATTTATTGACAGTTTTTTTTCTGACCTCATTGGACATTTAATATCTTTAAAATCGATAACTAGTTTAATCAAAATTGCCCATTTTTAACACTCTGTAACTTTGCGCAATTTCAAAATATTTCTTAGATGCAAGTTGTTATTATTGAAGAAAAATGTTATTGCCTACACGTATAACTATAGAGTCATGTCATAAATCTTGAGATCACGCAACAACGACGAACTTGAATGTTGTAGTTAAAAAAAACAACTTTCTTGTTATTGTCACGTTTTACTAAAAAAATTGTTCTATATTTATTTTCAACAATCGAAAATGCGCTAAATGTTTAGTTCACATTAAGACTAAATTTAACACCAGGACAAATGTAAGTTATAAATACTTTTATCAATAACAGAACCATACTGATCTAAGAATTTAATCATTCGATTGATTTGTGACGTCAGACACGTTATAGAAAATTGCTTGAAATAAATTACAACAGAAAAAGATATAACAGAAAACGTGAAAATCACTAAAGCTACAAAATTTTTAAAAACTTTAAATATTTAACATGCGATTTTCTGCTTCGTGAATTTGTAGAATACAGACAAGAATTCAAATAAAGTAATTTTACACTCTGCTGGTTTCCACTTTTTTCGATGCAAAGTCGAAACAGATCTAATAGCTAGAAAATAGGAGTTCAAGATAGACGTACATTGTTGTTTATAAATTAATGGGACTGTTGGAGACTCTTGGCAATTACTTTTATTGTTGAATGTCTTGTAATCACTTAAATAATGTATAGCTTTAGACACGTTCGTAGAAAAAACTGTTATTTTAAGAATTCGCCGCAGCACACAAAATCAATCGTATCGAAACTATTGATCGCTTGTGAAAAACGTGTTGCAGCACTTTGTTCAACTTGTGCTCAAACGATCTGAGATTAATAATGTAATGACTGACTCTTGTAAGATTGATGGTTAAAAAGCAAACACAAAACCCGAGACGCACAATTTATAACAAAATATGACATTTTCACTCCTCAAGCGGCCACGGTAAAAATACGTGCATCTGCGCTGAATTAATTTATTACCTTCAACCAATCAATTATTACTCTTTGTAATTTATAGACACTCTTTATTATTTATTAAGTCTTATTCAATCAATATTCACTTACTTTACGCGCTGATTTAGAACAAAACGAAACGGAACAGGATTTAATCCTAGCTGCCAATCCTGTTGGAGCTGTCGGAGATGATGTTTCGATTGGTTCCTGCTGACTGCTGACAGAGTCTGCATGAGCGAACGGTCCGTTAGCAACTCCTTCATCGGTTACAAGAACGCTAGGGGCTCGATTTCGACCACGAGGATTGAAAATTGTTGGGATATCACCGTCCCGCGTCATGGCCCCTCAGAGGAGTGCCTTTGAAGATTCATTGGGCATCTCACCATTGATCCACCTGTCACAAAGAGATTTAATAGTGTTAAATCAATCTGAAGTCAGGATTTTATAAAGTTTTATTGATTTAGATGAAAGCGCAGTGGGCGCGCTCAGGTTAGTTTGGAGTTTCGTTAGAGAACTTTGTGGTTTAGATGAGGAGAATAGAATGTGGATGCTGAGTTGAGATATAAATGTATGTGGAACAATATAAAGTTTTTATTAGATGCGGTAGTAAAAGCATAAACTTTGAGACCAAAATTCCATTGTGTTATTATAATTGTCTTTTTTTAAAAAACTAAAATACAAATAGAAACAATAAGTTACTGTTTACACGCTTTGGTCTGTGTTTTCTATTTGGAAGCAATTATTATTCAAAAAGGAAGTCATATTTAACGTCGCTATCCGCCTACAAATGTAAACAAATCAAAGGTTTCCCAACAACAACAAGCTTGTGTGTTTAGGTAATAACAAATGTTCCCATCTTTTTAACAAACATAAATGCTTACTTTGTGCAGCGAGTTGAATTATTCTACTAATTAGGTAAAAATAAAAGAAATTACAATTTATGAAAGTGTCTATATTTCAAAATACATTTATGTTTAATCACATTAAACTTAATCGTGTTTCTTTTTCGGCTGTTGATGTCAAAGTGACAGTAAAATAAAAATCTTTCGTTAAAATGTTTTTTTGTAAAACATTGTCACATATTTCAGTTTTTGTGAAAATTCTATTTATCGGGATAAAAAACACTCTTGATTACAGGAATTTCAAAGTGTTAATTTCTATAAAGTTGTTGACCTAAATCATGTATAAAGGAAAAGAAAAATTAAATTTACCTCTGAGACATTGCAAAAATTCAAAAATATTTTTATTTAAAATAATTTAAGTAAACATCTCTTGATGATGCTAAATTTTTAATTTTATACTTTAGAACCTTCATAAAATAATTTCTTACAACTTACGTAGATTAAACCATTTCTCAGTGTTAAAAAAATGCAACAAATTTAACAAAAAATGTGTAAATATACTGGATGAAATTTTTAAACCAATTTTTTGCATCTTGAACCATCTCAATTGTTTACATCATTTATTTAGAAGCTTTGTATGTATTCTAAAATCTTTTAATTTGGTTGTATTTCAAAGTTAAAGTTTTAAATTTTTTCTGTTCATAAAATTCTTCATATTAACCTCTTTAAATGCTTTGAATTTTTAATTATTTAAATTATTTGAATTCCTCTGATAATCTGTGTGTTTTTTAATTCTTAAACATTATTTAATATATTTTTTTAATATTTGGATTTTAGAGATAGTTTGTATACTTTATATTGTTTATTTTTGTAGATTTTTAAATGTGGTTTGGCTAAATTCCCTACATTTTTCACCTTGCTTCAGGTGTTTTAGATTAGATTCATATGGATAGATTTTTTTTTCAGATTTATTGTATCCACTGGGCCCTTGCATTTTTTGAATTTTTCAGGTTTTCTAAATTTTTTATATCTACATTTTTAATAGTTTCTCGATTAGAGGTTTAAATTATTTGAATGTGCAACAGATATGAAATTCTAAATTAATCTGAGGTAGTTTTGCTTTTGTCGACAATTTTTTATATATCTGCATTACAGTAATCGTTCCGACTTATTGAATTATACATTTTTTGGAAAGAACGTATATTTGCAATAACATGCACAATAAGTAATTAGTTTTAAATATTTCTCATGAAAGTGATTATTCTACTAACCTCAAATAAAATCAAATATTAAAAAATTGTTGCATTTCGTTTATCTAAAGTCCGGTCTTAAAAAAATAAAAAGATCTTTTTAAACTTTACATTTGTGATTTTTACATACTGGAACATAAATTATTAATGAGTATTATACATTTGTAGTAATTAATTTTTATTTAGTGCTATATACAGCATAAAAAAAGTGGAAGTATTGATTTTGTAATCAACAAATCAACTGTATAATGTATAATGTGCGTAGGTTAAGGTGTTCTTTAACAATAAGAGAGAATTAGCATTTTTAGTACCAAAGCTCTAAAAGTGAAAAAATCTATAAAATCTTGGACTTTTTGATTAAGTATCAAATTATGTACAAATCCGTATGTTTTAAAATTATGGTGAAAAGAAAAAAATAGAAACTGCAGAATTTGAACGTTTTAATAAATAGTAGTTGGTTGTTTCCATTTTCAATATTTTCTATTACAAAATGTAACATAAATTTTGAACATCTGTTACATCCACCGATGTTACACTGATCTGTGCAAGTACGTTTTTGTAATATTGCAATCACGAACGATATTACATTTATTAACCATCATGTACAACTAACCATAAAGATAAACACATTATACCTAACCGACCTTTATATAGTCTCCACTTGATACATAAATTTGATAGGTACTTCAACCTTTTCTCAATTTATCGGCTCTAAATGATTGTTTGCAGAAATTGGAAGCGGGATTGCTATTTTCAGATATTAAAGCCAGCTTTAAGCTCAGGATATAATGACAAACTATATGACCCCATTACATTGTTCTGTCTTACCTTGAACTAGAAACCTTCGGCAAACATTATCTTAGTTAATCAGAGCTTAATTGGAACTTACTGGAAAACTTTTATCAATATCTCTAACTTTTGAATGGAATATTGCATAATGAATGTTGAAAATGGAAAATGGAAAATGGAAAATGGAAAATATTAATGGTTCTGTTTGTGTGCTATATAATGAATAGCTTCTGCATAATAATTTTGAAAAAAGTTGGATAGACACAAAAGTTAGATAAACGAGGCAAGATAAGTTAGTTCAAGGTGGAAAACTCTATTTTCATTTAAACTTCCATAACTTCATTTCAAAAGTTGATATCAACTAACAAGGTTCGTTCATTCATCAAATCAATTTAATTAGAACTATTCTCTATTGATTTGTTTACCTTAAAACCACTCCATGATCCTATAAACTATATAATCATCATAAACAATTTTAAATAATTGGACTGCATGAAAAGGAGAATACAATTCAGACCGAAAAATGAAATAAAGAAGCTATCAACCGATATCTCGTGACGAGTTGTTCCGACATTTGAAACAAAAATTGATTGAAAATCGAATCGTCTAAAAATACAGTTGTTTTTCCCATGATATAACAACAAGTAATTTCACGGACATTGTTCTCAACACAGTGAAAAGCTTACCCTGGTGCTCTTAGAAATAATGGGTGTATCGACCTTCTCGATATCTACAACTTTAAGACATGCAACTTGCAAAGAGACAACGATCGCCACCCCCAAGTTAACTGGCGGAGGTTCAACCCGCGACTGAAGTGGTGTGCATGGGCGCAGTTTGCATTGATTACCGAGCGAGCGTCACGACGCAAGGCGCCGTTTCGCGCATATACCCCTTAATCGTTTCTTTTAGAGTTTATAACCACCTTAAAGACGGTAAATTTGTTTGTTTAATTTAGGCAAGGTTTAGAAAGTTTGACAGATTTCGTGAAAAAAAAATACAAAAGAAGCTTAAAAAATTGGGGGGGATGTTTTATGTCTCAATGAATTAGGGGTGTAACACGACAGGAAAATGAAAGAAGACGATAAAAATAGAGTTGCACGTGAATGGAAATGTTCTATGTAGACAGCGTGATGAATGGAAAGCTACGAAGTTTATCAAGATTATGTTTGTAAATTACCCTCACATTTTTATGTCTTTTCGAAGTATATTTATTGTCTAACTGTAAGACAAATTATTATTAGAAAATGTGTTTCTGTGAGGCTAAGGTATCAGGTATCAAAGTTTCCGCTCTGCTTACTTTAATATTTGATATTTAATTGTTTTCAATACAAGAATGATAAACTGAAAGCAAGCCAATAAAAAATATCGTTAATTGATTGTAAAATAATTTACAACTAAAACGGTTATAAAAGAAGTCTATATGGAATTCGAGCGCACGGAGTTTTGCGTTTTTTATAGCATAAATAACCAATTTTTGCAAATTGAGAGTGTTAAACAGCTTTTGCTGGAATAGGTAAAACAGACAAATAAGATACTGTTTCATACTATTTTTTTTTTATTGGAGCCAAAATAAATTCATATGGTTCTTCATTATTTTCAGCTATCCATATTGTCCCACTTTTAGCCTGTTTTATTATTTGCACCAACGCTAAGGCTACACTTTCCGGTTTTTGGCAAGGCCTTCCAAATGCATTGACTATACTCTCAAAATCCTCTAACAAATTAGTCTTAGTAATTCCGAGACAAAGCACCGATACTTTTGTTTTTGTCTTAGCAACTTTTGCCCCAAAAGCAACACTTAAACTTACAACGGCATGCTTACTAGCTGAATAAATTGGACAAGCTGCAAGTGGACACAAACCCGCCATAGAAGAAATGTTTACTATAACACCTTCCGACGATGACATAGACTGTGGAAGGTACTTATTTAAGCCGAGTAGCGTACCATTGATAACTCCATTCACATTAATTTGAATTACTTTTTCCCAGTTTGATTCATCAAAAATACCAGCACTGTTTATTAAAATGTCCAACTTATGAAAATGTTAGGTAGTTGCTTTAAATGCTTCTTCATAACTATTTTTGTCTCTTACATCTGTTTTCAAGTAAATCGCTTTTTCTTTTCCGAATTCTTTTTCAATTTCTTCCAATGCTCGTTTACTTCAGTTGTCGTTGATGTCTGCTAATGCCACAGCTCTTAATTTCTTTCTTAACAGTTCTTTGGCACAACACAATCCGATTCCTGAAACACCCCCAGAAATAAGAGCCACTTTTCCAGTAATTTCGAAAGACATGGTTGACTACTAAGAAAGTTACAAAAGTTGTGGGCACACGTATGGAATGTTTGCATATTTTATTTACTGTACCAATGCTTCTTTATCTAAAATGAAATTATAAAATGCTTTTAAAAAGGTACTGATAACAACCACATTTATCATTATTATGATAGTAGTAAATGCTTAAAAATAAATAGGCTGTAACAGTCTTTTTAAAAGGTATTGATAATAACTGCATTAAATAAATTTGCTTAAAAGTCAACATACAATGAAAGTTTTGTAACTTAAAACTAAAAACAGTATCAAAAATTTTGCACTAAATACAACACATTTGTGTAATTTAAAAAAGATCACATAACATACGTCAGTGAAAAAATAAAATAATGACTATATTACGCTTATCAAGCACATTTTGAAAGCTATTCTTACTCAGAAGCACTGTACTTAGGATTCTTCTGGATGGATATGTACTACTTTAAATTAAGGGTTTTTTCTTTTATTATCAAAGAGAGAATTTTGATAGATTGTTAAAAAAAAACAATTTTGATCATCTATTTGCTTTAATAAATAAACCACCATTATCTACCGATAATAATTTTTATTTTTCTTGTCCTTTTAGATATAAAACAATTAGTAAGTAGTAGTAGCAGCCAGTAGAACCTTGATAAGTTGAAAACCTCTCCAGCTCGAAAGAAACCTTTGTTCTCTTCCCTTCAAGCCCCAACACCTCTATTACATTTCAATATATATTTTCCCTCTATAACTCGAAAAAAATATATTTCACCTCTGTATCAATGTTTGATTCTACAACCTTTACTCAATTTTTTTTTCTAAGGATTACCGATTTTTACGACTGACGTCAACACGTGTTTGTCAGGTGTCTCTTTGTTTTATTTTGGGTGTTTATTGTTATTGTTGTGGCTTTTGTTTGAGCTCTAGCGAAGCAAATTTTAAATGTCCAAAGATAATAAGCAAAACTGGTTTGGTTGTACTGGCATACACATCAATTTCTGCAACGGTATACACACAAGTTTATACAAGAATGAGTGCTGTGAAACCAAAATTGAAAACTTTGAGTCTCTCTGAAAAGTTTGAAGTGCTCGAAGCTGTAAAGAACTGTTAAAAAAAAGATGTTTGCTAACCAATTTGGCATACCGATGAGTACTCTACTAGCAATAACAATAAACAAATCAGAAATCATGAAAAAAATTAAAAGAATGTTTAAATTATTTAGAGTAAAACTGACTTGTTGTAATTTTTTGTGTATTCTATGTATGTTGTCTTACCTGTGATTTTTTTACGTATAACAAATTCGTAAATTGCGAATAAATATTACCTGCGTAACATGATTTTTTATTTAGTTTCCTTCTGTGACTTAAAATTAGGATTATCGATTATTGTAAACGATATTCTTTTTTTAATCTGAAAAATACAGTTTCAAATTTTTATTCTTTAAATTCCGCTCTCTAAAAAAAATTGTTGACACATGATAACATGCCTTAAACTGCCATGTGTTAACCCTACTTTGGGCAGTTTGACGTTAAATCAAGTGCAACTTATTATAACGTTTAAAATCCGAAATGGAAAATTTAAAATTCCAAATTTAAAACAAACTGTTTCTTCGGGAAAGAAGAACAAGCGACAAAAATTTGTATAAATTTGAAAAGGAGAAAAAATGACAGCACATGTTGTTAGTTATGCAACTCATTATACATTTTTACAGCTGATTGCATCACTTCTGTCAACGTCAATTTTTACTTGTCGTTGATGCCATTTTTTATTCTTTGCACTTTTATTGTGTTTGTGCACGGTTCGGTTCCTAAAGTTCAGTTTACATGTGGTTGAATAAGTAGACTTTGGCTAACAGAAAATATCTCCAAAAGAAGAGGTTAAACTGGTGCGTAATAAATAAGAAACCTTTAGTTATCAGTATATTAATTTCAGATGCAGTTTATGCTGTTGTTTAGCCGACAGGGCAAATTACGGTTACAGAAATGGTATGTAGCCCACCCTGATAAACTGAAGAAAAAAATTACAAGGGAATTAATTACTACAATATTGGCTCGAAAACCAAAAATGTGTAGCTTCTTGGAATGGAGAGATTTAAAAATCGTGTACAAACGGTAAGTGCACCAATCAGAATGATTTGTTTCTAATTTTCCGCTGTTGTAGATATGCCAGTTTATATTTCTGTTGTGCTATTGAACAGGAAGATAATGAGTTGCTAACTTTGGAGGTAATTCATCGATATGTAGAGTTGTTGGATAAGTATTTTGGCAGCGTAAGTATTTTAATGCATAAAAACAAGAGTTGAAAACAATCCCCACAGGTCTGTGAATTGGACATCATTTTTAATTTTGAGAAGGCATATTTTATACTTGATGAATTATTATTAGGAGGGGAGATTCAGGAGACCAGCAAGAAAACCATTCTTAAGGCCATTGCAGCTCAGGATCTTCTACAAGAGGTTAGTCATGGAAATGTTGAGTTATAATTATGTGGGGACTAACATTTGGACAAACAAATCAATATAATTATTGCTAGTTATTATGAATATTTAGCCTAGTCTAGTCTTTTGTCCAGATGTTAGTAGATTTTTACTTTCTTCTTCCAATAGCTCTGTTGCACTCTCAATGTTATCATCACTACGTGCTTGACATGTAAATGTTTTGTTACCTGTAATTTTTTATTTTGTGCACTCAAAAGGATCTAAACGACAATTGATCGTCAAATTGCCATATGTTCGTAAAGTAATGCTACAAAGTTTTTAGCCTTGTTGCCAAATCGCTTCAAAAGACATTGTTGATCTTATGTGCTAGGTTCTATTCTTGCAAATGTGATGCCAAGGTACCAAATTTTTAATTGTCACTATCAGAGTCGGGATGCAGAGAGAAGTGAATTCTTAGTGGCCCAGAGAAACGGCTACACTACCTCGAGAATGGCAGATTTATTTACTGCTCTCTTCATCTTCCGACGTGTGACAGTTAAAAATGTGCCACAAAAGCGACCAGTAAGTGACTAAATTGCATGTACTTACTAAATATTACTAAAAGCATGATGCATGATTGTGTAATTCATGAAATAATGTATTTATACGGTGTAAGTGAAAACCATAATAGTGCCACAATTTCTCTTCTGTTAAAAAACCATGATATGATCATATTTTCATATCTGTTTTGTACCAGTAGTGATTGTCATGAGATTGCTTGCTAGCTCGTTTCAGTATTATTAATTCCATTCGTCATAAGATCCGGCCAGTATGACAATACTAAGATTTCGAATGTTTAGTTTTAAAGGTGATGTAATTGTTGTTGAAATAAAAACTTCAATCATATTTTTGTAGTTTGACTTAATTTCAAATGTTTGGCTTATTATTGCTTGATGTTCTGCAATGCTAGAACTGTTGCTTCCTTTTAACTTCTAAGAATACTAGTGTGTTCATGTTACTAACATTTCCGTAGTTTATAGATAGTTTCTTATTATTCTTTCCTAAAGGATGAAGCGGTGGAAGGTGCTTTAAGGGACATTGGTTTGCTGTAGCGTCGTACACGAAGCCACACGACACTTTTTTTCAGAAGATAGTCATACCATATCAATTTTTTTTTTCTTTTCGGGCACCGTGACCAAAGAGCAATAATTGTTTCGGACAATTACACATTTATACTTAACTGTGGGACTTAATTTTGCTTGCCATAAGATAAGTAGTTTTAACAGTCAGTTTCTGTGTCTGTAATTACATTTATACGTAACAAAATGAACTTCCATTGTTGCACCAGATATACGAAGCACTCTGTGGTTATCCATTTCATGTTTCTTCACGTTTAGTGCCACTAATTCATGTGCCATATATTTACTAACATTTTTACTTAGTTTAACATTAATGGGTCAGATGTACTACATTATTTAATATACGGAGGTATAAGTAGATTTGTGCACTTTCAATAACCCTGTAGTTCTTCCTTTTTCGTAATTTCGACGGAGAATAAGCCGCTTTTTGGTGGGCGCTCAAACATAAAAGTAACAATCAATATGAACGTGGATAAATGGAGTGCAACGTGTAAGGAAATCAGAAATTTTTAGGTATGTGATACTATTTTTATTTATTTTTTAGTTTAATTTCTATTTTATCCACATTCATATTGATGTTTATTGTTTATAACTTCTTATTATGTGTTTTTGTTGTAGGAGGAAACTCCCCAAGGGTTTTTCGACGACCATGGTCTTGGGTAAACATCTTTGCATATATGGACAACCCAGCTATTCGCTTTTCTATTTACACGACTTTTTGAATAATAGTAAGATATTTAAAACCGTATTTTTAATTTTGTACGTTTGCTTTTTTTTTCAATTTAGGTAAGTAGTTTTTTAATTGTTGACTGATCAGTTCGACGACCAGTATTGACTTGTTTGAATTTCTAGCTTGATAAATATCTTTAGACAACTGAATAATTTAGAGAAAAACGCGTATCATGAATACTTGAAAAAATGTGCAATATTAGAGTCAGGCTTCTAGTATTGGCTGTAATTTTAAGTAGCTATAGCTTGTTGAACATTCAAACATTCTATTACTCTAAGAATATTTGCTTTCACGTATGTTGTTTATTACAGCTTGGATTAAAAGAATAATTTTTTAAAACGAGTTTTAATTTATAAGTGTGCCCATTTGAGGTAAGTAAGTTAGTTATTGTTATACTGGTGTTCACAACACTTAACAAAAAACACTTGTTTACCCACACACTATAAAATTGTTCGTCTTATCGCTCACTTGCGTTTCGCCACCAAAGCTTCCATCATCAGAGCGATGATTAATATTGAAAAGTTGTGGATTTTTGCACGACTGGGAAACTTAACGCGCAATTTCAACAATGGAAATTCTGCTTCTCTCACCGTGTGCAAAATGCTTACTTTTAGTGGTAAGTTGTTGCGAATCAGTTTTTACACTGGTTTATAACACCTTGCATATAAACTTGTAACACAGAACTCAAAAATTAGATCAAGTGTACAGTATTGTCATCTATTTGACTTCTCAAGCAACTATTGTAACCGTAACAGAACACTAATTTTTTATTACGAATTTCCATAATGGAACAATGAAAACATAAGTGATTAATTTCATCGACGATTTAACGGTGGAAATTATAATCTACGTTTTGATTGACTTTCATGTGGTAACCGTTGACTCAGTGATTTCCTTTTTTTTTAATATTGATGAAATGAAAGTGTTATTTATTTATTTAAGTTGTATATGTTTTAAAAATTACAGTTGTAGTGTAGCTTCATCAAGTAAGTTATAAATGAAAGTATGTGCTTAAATTTTGGTTACAATTTTATTTAGAATGTACCGAATACGGACAAGCAGTTTACATACAAGAAGATAGTCCAATACTTTCCCGAAGACCAAAACAAAATGTTCAAGCTGAGTGCGGAATAGTTTCAGTTCCTTTAATTGTCGGAGGCACAATAGCTTCCGAAATGGAGTTTCCCCACATGGTAAGAATAACTGATTGCTTTATTTTAACCAATTTTTAATTGTGTTTAGGCTACGATAGGATTTGGACCGTCGCCAGAAGCAGAACTTTCATGGGATTGTGGAGGTTCTTTGATAAGTGATTTATTCATTTTGACAGCAGCTCATTGCATGGAAAATAGAGAAATGTAAGTTTCAGAGCTTCTTAAAGCTTAGAAAGAGAAAATAAAACAGTTGCTGTAAAACTTAGAGGTCCTGCGCAAATGGTACGAATAGGAACCATAGGCTTAGATTATGCAGATTCTTCAATGCAAGAACGTGGAATAGAAGAAAAAATACCACATCCGCAATACAAAAGTCCGTCCAAAGCGAACGACATCGCTTTAATTAAGTTGGATAGTCCTGTTATATTTACACCCTATGCGAGACCTGCTTGTCTGAATACTGAAGAGGTAAAACCAGATACGAAAGCAATAGCAACAGGATTTGGAAAACTTACTTATGGTATTACATACTTTTATTGTTTTTGCTTTGTAACCAATTTTCTTCATTCAGATGCACCTACTGGCAGCCCAAAATTAATGAAAGTTTCCCTTGAGGTTTATTCAAGTGATAAGTGTGTTAAAGCGTTAACAATGCACGATGTTGTTGGTGATTCGATGTTATGTGCGGGCTATATGGAAGGTGGAAAAGATACGTGTCAAGGCGATTCTGGAGGACCACTGCAGGTGGTTTTAGAAAGACCGTTTTGTATGTACAAGATAATCGGAGTTACTTCTTTTGGAAAATTTTGTGGTTTTGCGAATTCTCCGGCGATTTATTCAAAGGTTTCCAGTTTCATACCGTGGATAGAAAGTATCGTATGGAAATAAATATTGTTAAGTATAAGTTTTTACAACAATATTAATATATTATATGATTGTGCAAAAATTAGTGATATTATTTTTATTATTATTATTTTTTCATGTTTTTAAACTTTGTTTTTTTGGTATTATCAGTTATTACCACTTTTATCTCCTGAAACCCTTTCTTTTTGAAATGGAGCGGTCTGCAATTTGACATTTTAACAGGTCGCGATGCCAGCGCCGGACAAGTGAAACGGAACTAAATTTCTTAATGTCAACTTTGACAGTTGTTTTACATGTCACTTTTTATTGTGTACTATATGTCATGTTTTTTTTAAATTAAGCGATGCATGCACGGTTTGGTTCCTAAAAATCAATCGCTACTTGTTCTAAAAAGTAGATTTTGTTGAAAATTATAATCACGAGGTTGACGTGGTATGTGGTACTAAATCAGAAAACCCTTCATTGTTAACTATACCGGTTTTAGATGCAGTTTATGCTGCTGTTTAGTCGGCAGGGCAAATTACGATTACAGAAGTGGTATGTAGCACATCCAGATAAATTAAAAAAGAAGATAACAAGAGAATTAATTACCACGATATTGGCTAGAAAACCAAAAATGTGTAGTTTCTTGGAATGGAGAGATTTAAAGATTGTATACAAACGGTAGGTGCACCGATCATACGTATTTCTCTCTAATTTTATTTTGTTGTAGATATGCCAGTTTGTATTTTTGTTGCGCCATTGAGCAAGAAGATAATGAATTGCTAACTTTAGAGATAATTCATCGATATGTAGAATTATTAGACAAATATTTTGGTAGTGTAAGTATTTTAAGGTATAAGAAGCAGAATTAAAAAGAATCCTTTTAGGTGTGTGAATTGGACATTATTTTCAATTTTGAGAAGGCATATTTCATACTTGATGAATTATTACTAGGAGGGGAAATTCAGGAGACTAGCAAGAAGACTATTCTTAAAGCAATTGCAGCTCAGGATATCCTGCAGGAGGTTAGTCACAAAAATGTTGAGGTTCTACCTAATCCAGTGAATCTCATCTTCATAGGAGTCCTTGATATTTCTATTTTTATTTATTTTTTCTTTAAATTGTATGGTATGTGTTTGAGCAACCATAAATGTGCTTTAAATTTGCATGCCAGCATTTGACGATGATTTCTGTTCACTCAGTAATTTAAAAAGAGAACAAACACTGGAGATGTTCGTGATTATTTACGTTTGTGTGCTTTTATGCATGTTTTTTTGACAACTAAATTTTATTATGCTACTAAAATGTACAACTTTTTGCTTTCCAAATTTTCAGAGCAATACTTTAGTTTATTGCTTATCCACCTTAGAATTGGTGATTTATTTACACGTTCCTACTATAATTTTTTATTATAGGAAGAGACCCCACAAGGATTTTTTGACGACCATGGGCTTGGATAAGCATAATCACATTTTCGTATTTCTGCGTAACAACTCGACAATTTCTTCTATTCTTACAAATAACTAAATAATATGATACCTCTTGTTAAGATCAATATTTTCTATTTTTATATTTATTTATTTTGCTTTTTTTTTTCGTAATAAAATAGGTAATATAATAATATTAATTAGTTGGTGACGGAAATGTTTTTTTTCTTTTTTTTGCAACCTGAGATCGTGGTGAATCCACGTGAGAAAAGTATCGGGTGCTTTGAGCAAAAAGTGGATCGAGTGATTGTGTTGTGCAATATCAAGTCAGACAAGCAATTAGTACCGGTTTTAATTCAATATTGTGGATATTTAAATACGTAAGCTTGTTGATTATTTAGCCATTATGTTAAGAATATTTACATTTCACGTGTGTCCTGCTGAAGAGTTTGTATTAAAAGAATTATTTTTAACACGTGTTTTAATTCGAACAATTAAGCCCCTTTGAAGTCGAGACAATAAATTATTGATAAAGTTGACACTCATTTTGATAAAAAACATCCCTGTTCAATCGATTTTCCCGCTCCAGACAGATTCCCGTTCCGCATGTCAGCAATTTGTATCCCTCCTCCACAAGATGTAGCGACCGTGGCGCCTGGAAGATGGGCGGGCCGAGGAGAGCGGCGCGGCGCCGAGACGCACAGGTTCCCAGCAGCAGCAGCAGTCGACGCGTCCAGACGTTTCGCGGATGCGCACTCGTAGTTCGTCTGTGATGGTCAGCTGTGTACGGGAGACGTCGAGAAATGCGCCTTAGGCATGTAACTCTGGCTTGCAGAGATACCCTACGGCCGCAAAATGTTCGCGTACGGTTTCGAGATTACATAGACCTGTAATATGCCTGTGCCTAGTGCGAGTTCACGGTGAAAATCTGGCGTGAACGGTGGCTCGGAGACATGGCGTCGGTGGCGGGCTCGACCGAACAGCCGCCTGCCGCGCACGGGCACAGCTTCTGCAAGAAGACCTTCCACAAGCCCACGTACTGCCACCACTGCAGCGACATGCTTTGGGGCCTCATCCAGCAGGGCTTCATCTGCGAAGGTGAGACATCCCCGAAATAGGTCACCCACACCCTCTCGGAACTCTTCGCCGAAGCGCACCGCTCCTCTGGGTACCACATCTTCGCTAAAAACGTCTTCCAGATATACATCTAAATCTACGGTCTCGCGGATCTCAACGGTCGAATCGTGATTATGGAAATTGAGATAAATCCGTTTCCACAAAAATCTCAACCCCCAGAGAAAATTCGGCTCTTTCACTACCAAATTCTCTCTTTCCGCAGAAGATGCAAAGTCGACCACGTAGAGTAAAATTTTATGGTTGTGCTCTGAAAACGTCTTCAAGCTTTTAAAACGAGAGTTATCACGGCGCTGAAGACATGCAACACTCTCATCCGGATGCTGCATCTGTATCAAATCCTCCCTCTTTCGTTTTCTGTCTTCCATCCTGCAAAAAGTATCTCTCCTTTCACATTTCTCAAGTGGCTTCTCGTTCCATCCTTCAGTGTGTCATCTCGACTTCTTGTAAAATGAATCTCCGGTATGATACGTGGATCGTTCGCGACGCCGACGCCTCTCGGTGCGCTCGTCATTGCGCATCGATCTTTCGCTAGCGAATAATCTCGAGAAGGTCCGATTATTTAGCGACGCATGTGTAGCGTCGTGACGTCAGTTCGTCACCTTTCGTCGTGTGTAGAGCAGGTGTCGCATATGAACACTTTAGCGCGACTCTTATTTCCCAAATGATTATTATGGGTCGTTATTGCCATTTTTACTGGTACATTTCCAGCACTTTTACGATCAAGTAAATTGTTGCTGAATGGTATAGTTGAGAGGCGCGGCGCTTGCACACATCAAAGCAATTCATTGAATTATAGGAGAGAAATGTTGGACGATTTAAAAGGGATCTTTAAGGTTTGATGAACGTCTGGATTAAATTTATTAGAATTATAAACAAATCAGACTATGTTTGAGTAGGTACGGTATGAGCAAAATCGCAAATTTTGTCATTTTGATTGATTTGTCAAAATGATAGGTTCAGAAAACGCCGATGACTTTAATAGGAAATTTCTAATAAACAAAGCTCCTACTATCTAAGTTCAATTTTACTTTCTTTAAACATCTTTACAAAAAAGGTCGCTTATGTGCAACAGTAAGAACTATCAGAAATCAGTCTATGGAAAAATTAAACCACCTATAGTTTTCGAAAGGAAAATCAAACTTTTTTTTTTTTAAATCTTAGTAGTTTACTGGTCGCAAGGCAGCTCTTTTCTCCAGATTTCCACAGTCTCACGAATCTAAAATATCAATTTCTCGTTTTTTTTTTGTCTTTTTTTATAAATATGTATAGCTCCTAGTTCTTGCACTGTATATTTTATATCTCTACAATATTTAATTATTCACTTCTTATTGGAACAATGTCTAAGCGGAACGAAACAACTCCCTAGAAGAAAAACGTTTTCTACACATATTAGGCATTACGAGGAGTTGGGAGTACTAGCTAGAACACATGTTTTTATTGACGGTTTGTAATATTATCTTTTGTCATTTTTAATTTTTTTAGATCTGTATTGACTTTATTTCTATTTGTCTGAAAACCCGTCATTGATCTATTTTAAATGTATTTTTTATTTCGGAAAATAAATAATTAACATGGCCGGTAGAATTTCACCAGTCCGTTTGTGTAAAAAAATAACAGTTTTGACGAACTGTTTCCATTTTACTGGACAAAAGTTTGATTCTGATTTCTTATAAGCTAGTTTTCTTTTATTTTTCTGTGTTTCTTTTTTTGTAAAAATTTCGATGTTTTATAATGCAAAGCATTTTGTGGAGATTCCAACCGTTTGAATTTTACTTGCTTAATAGGACCCATTGCAAAACATGATATATGAGTTACCGCGTTACGTGAGTAGAACAGCACATCTGGGATCACTTTGTCTCCCACTTTTTGCGTAATGACGTTTTCTAATTTGGTTATTGATGTTGTGAAACAAACATACAATTTTTGTCTTATCAAATCCACATCAAATTTCCCAAAGTGACTCTTTAGGACCTCGCGCACTCCTAGCCGCCATGACCCTACACAAAAACCCATTGTTTTTATTTAAAATTCGCAAGCGCTAGTTTATTGATCTCGTTATCAATGGTCAAATATTTTGTTTTGGTCGTCCTAAATCGGAGCCACTTATTCCACGGAATATAACTAGTTTTCTATTCTGATCGGCCTTGCCATTGAAGTTCGTTTTATCTCCCCTTGGGAGATCTCTATTCACAACGGAGCAATTGTATTAGTTAACGTAAGTTGACTTATTATAAACATCCAGGTATACAGGAACGCGATATCGCAGCGGAATATGTCAGCGCTGTTCCCTATTGTATACGGCTAAAGCTCTATTATTTATAGTCCTGCGGAAAGGTCAAAGAAACCGTACCACCAATACAGTCCAATTCTTTACAGCCGACTCCCACACCTGGAACTTACTCTGCCGTCTGCGTCTGCCGAGAAATAAATAGTCCAGCTTTTGGCCGACGTGTACAGATGCGGGATACTTTGAATATTCTAAACCTGTAAAACAGGAGGAGACGGTGGTGCTCTCATGCACTCAAATTTTTCCACGAATTGTAAAGATAATTTTTTTAATTATATCTTTCGATAGTCGTTCTGAATAGTTTACAACAAACACAAATATTCTCGTTTATGTTTAACTGAGATCAAATTGGTCAAACTAGGCCTTAAAAGGAATACACCGTTTTAAAGGACAAGCTACCTAAATATGGGCACTGTTTGCTTCTGATATTAGAGATGGTTCTTTTTCGTCTTGTAAGCATTTATTTATTTATAATATAAACGCCTTGACTAACTGTTTAGAGCTTTATTTGGCTTAATTTCAGTGTTTTTTAAACATGATCAAAGTAACAAGATCTAAACAGAACAAGAAATTTTAGTTACTTAGATCACCACTAAAAAAATCGTCTTCATTTTCATGACCACACACGGCAGTAATTATTTAATATTTTCAAATTCTTTAGTTTTTTTCAGTTAGTTGGGGTTTCTGTATTAGACACTATCTTTGTGAAAAGTATTTATGTTTGAGAATTACAGGGCTAGACCACTTAAACTACCCAACTAGTATATGTGTGCGTGTCAAAAACTTGATATTTAATACAAAAACTTTTTTAAATTTTGGGGGTAACTCGAATTTTTTTTCAAAGTCGTGATTGTTCCTGCAGCATAAGTAATTAACTGAAGTATTTTTGCGTGTTATGAGCAAGTTGTCTGTATGCGGATGGTAAACAAGTAAAGAGTCGAAATGTGCGGCTAAATTTTCGCGGAGTGTGCGATAACGATGCGTGTAGAGGCGTCTCGGTGCAGCCTCCGGATCAATACCTCTCCGCAACCACCACCGCCACCCGCCGTTATGTCCGGTACGAGAGATAGCACCTCTCATCTGGTTAAGTATGTAGTAAACATTAAACGACTGAAATGATGATATGCATGGATGGTATCCGACTAGTTTCCAATATATTCCATTGATCTAAAGAGAGCTAAGGTTTCCCAAAGATGCTTTAGAAATTTGTGAATATTACAATATCTATGGTTATTGACCAAAATGGAAATTTCGACACCACTTCCGGAGGTTGTGGTTGCGTTATCGACATATTTCCTTTATGATAATCCAGTTTTTTCTGCGAATTAATTCACTTATTTTATGTAATGCACAACTTTAACGCGCACAAAAGAGATGTAAGGATGTTTGCAATCTTTGTAAGGGTTCTGCTTGCTGACCTATTTTTGTCAAGCTACAGTGAATACACCAAAAACACTTTTCTATGGGAAGATACACTACTAAATGAAACAAAGAATAACACAGCTATGCCGAGGCGTCGTAAATAGCACTAATACCTAGATATTAAGCGTTGAAAGTAAAATATTAATCAAGTAATTCCAGTTTACCATTGACTTTTTCTACTTAATCAGATTTGTACTGTTCCTACGTATAACGTATAACTGAAGTAAGTAGTTTTTTGGTCGTTCTTTTGTACTACTATTTTCCACTTCTCCAAAAACTGAAAAGAGGCATAAAAGAAAATCCAAATGTTTTAACATGATTTTTTTTGCTGATTTTGTTCTCTGCAAGTCGAGAGAAAGTACCAAAATTCAGTTTGAAAACATGATAGATAATTATATACGTACGCATATTAACTGTTTATTTACTGTTTTTTAAAAGCTTGTGTATTTTAAGCTTAAGAAATTTAGAATTTTTTTAAATTTTGTGGATTTTTGGAGAATTTCTGGATGAAAAATTGGATTGAATTTTTTAACATCAAAACTTGCTACGTATTGTGTGGATAGCTTCTCAGTTTTTTGGATACGTTGCAAATTTCAAAACATCCACATCCATTTGTGTATAAGAAATATTGAAGAAGAAGAAGAATATGAATTCTAGAGACTTCAAAAAAAGTTTTATTTCTACCATTTTTTCTGATCTTGTCGGTTATGTAATTCTGTTATTAAACTGCAAGATTTGGAAATTAGGGAACTTAAGTACCTGACATTTCGTGAATCTACTGTAGATTTGAGTATACGATTTTGTAAAAGTATAAAATTTTGGATGTGTGAATTAATTTAGTATTTGAAAGTATGAGCATGTAGAATTTAAAAAACTTTGAAATAACCTTCTCGAAAACTGCTGAATTCGATTCAACTCATTATTTTATAACTCAATTTCTTAGAATCTAAAAATTTAAAATCCAAGGTTCAAAAATTTAGAACTCAATTATTAGAATATGAAAATTTTAAGTATTTGAAGATCTAAGGTTCTAGATATGGGTGAGAAAAGCTGTGGATTCTAAATTTTGTTTCTGAAAGTGCTTTTTTAAAAAATAAAAGATTTGAGAACCCACAAATATGAGAATTTGTCGTATAGGCATGTGGAATTTAACAATTTTTGAAATGAGGTTTTTTAATATTACTGAATTTAGGACCTCATAAGCTTAGAATCTAAAATGCCAAGGTTTAAGAATCTGAGAACTTCAAAAATAGAAAAACCACAAATCTATCTAACTAAAAGTTTTAAGACCTAGAAGTGTAGATTAATTTCCTATGGTCATCTATGATCTAAGAATCTTTGAAATGAATATAATCTAATGCTGGACCTTAGTCTTAGAGCCTTTTATCTTGTTAAAATTGGAATACTCTTTAAAAAGCATGATTTTTTCCAGTAAAAGCACTTCTGTGTTGTGATTAGGAACCAGAGCTTTCAAGTATTGTTTTTACATCTTCTGAAATATTCATGTAGAATATAGAATTAACATGGTTAAATTATTATATCCTTTACATTTTATTTGGTTTTTATGTTGACTGCATTATATCCTGTTTAATATCTAATAAAAAAGAACATTATACGTTTCTATTTATAATTTCCAAAAATAAAACAAGGTAATCTAGAAATAGCTTTCTATATGGTGATGATAACTACTTTTTGTAAGCACTAATAGGTTAAAAGAATTTATCAAAAAATTGCCTTTTGTGGAAACTAGTTCGGTAGTATGACGGATTTGCGTGCAGGCCCATTTTTCCGTCCTAGTGATTGAATTAGATGTTAATCCCCAGCTGATTACATATGGCAAAAGAATAACTATTGCACAGGCGCATATTGAGTACGAGGTGATTGTTGACGTCAGTTCTGATATACTTGTGTGTATATGTTTACATCTCTTCACGGACTGCTGCTGTTGTATTCAGGGTCGCATTTATTTTTATCAAGAAATTTTCATTAATTATATAACACCCACGACATATGGATTATGGTTGCGTTCTGCTCTAGTTCCACAAATCCAGGTGGACCTCAAAGGCCACTGGACGTTATCGAATCGACATTGCGATAAAATTCATCAGCTCGCTCGGAATTACCTCTGCTTATCTGCAATGCAGATTTTGGAGGATAAATCTTACTAACTTATTTTTACAAATGTTCCGAAATAGTATGACTTGTCTTATCTACTCCTGAAATACTTCACCTGTTATTAATGCTACATCATACAGGTGGTTTATTTTCATTTCGAATCTATTAATAATACGGCTTCATTATCAATCCTTCATAATCACTTGATACCTAGTTACTTTTTTGTGTTATCTTTTGCCGTGTACCAACTGGAAAGGTCCTCTCCTCTGTATTGATTTATTTGCAAATGTTGTGCAAGCCGCCCGCTACGTCATTCATATGACGTCAGTTGGATTTGGAAGCGGCTTCAGCGAAAGCTCACACCCCCCAAAATTGCGTACGACTCAAGAAAGCACCAATTTAATAAACGCTAGAGAACTGATAACCGTAAATGAATCAAAAATATAAAATAAAGGACTACGGGGGTAGACGATATCTAGCGCAAAAAGTGCAAGAAGATGTTCTGCAAAGCTGTTATTTCTCTTGCAATAATAACAAAGCTAGAAAAAAAAAAACACAGTTTTTTCATGAAGTCAAATCTGTTAGAATATAGAATCTGAATCTGTGAAAATACAGCGTATAAACAAAAATTCTCATAATCAATTTTTTTATTTAATCAATTGTCGTCTCTTTTCAGTGTGTAACTTCGTAGTGCATGATCGCTGCCTAAAAACTGTGGTGTCCCCGTGTTCCAGCATCGCCGCCAGCCTCATCAAGGTGAGTTACAGAAGAGCAATTGGCCTAGAATTCATATGAATTTTTTTTAGAATCCGGTAGCCCACTGTTGGTCAGAACCTTTCCACCATAAGCGAAAATTTTGTAACGTGTGTAGGAAAAGGCTAGATGATAGTGTCTCCATCCACTGTGAAAGTGAGTATGAAAAGGCCGGAATTAAGAAAATTATTATTGCAGTGAAAGATTATATTAACTATCACTAGAAAAAAATAAAAACGTTATTCATCAATCATCGATTACATCCTTATGGTTTTTCTCAAAATATAATAATACCACGCTAGCGGAATATTCCCACTGCCATTTTATATTACACTTTCTGTTTGTCAGGGTTTTGAATCCCAAATATTTATTGAGAAAGGAGCTTGAGAATTTCTCCAAAAGTACTTTTAAATTTTGGTACTGAATTTGTTTGTTTTCTTGTTATGAAATAGAATCGCGCGCGTTAATTAAAATTCTATGAAACTTGACAGTTTTTCATATTAAAGAAACCTTTTTTGTCTTTAGTATGCGAATATTACGTACACACCGAATGTCAGGATTTCGCCGTTGCCGATTGCAAGGAAAATGCTACATATCTTCCGGGAAAGCAGCTGTCGAACGTGCACCACCAACACCACTGGCGAGAAGGCAATCTTCCAAGCAATTCAAAGTGTGCTCTCTGTAAGAAAACATGCTGGACAACGGAATGCTTGTCGGGATACCGGTGCGAATGGTGTGGTATGACTGTAAGTATCTCCTCATGTTAAAATTCGTTTTTTTACACTCATTCTTATAGTGTCATGCCACCTGCCATATAAACATAACATCCGAATGCACATTCGGGGTGCTGGAACCGATTTATCTGCCACCGCATGCCGTCAGTATTCCAAGAACCGAAGTACCTATGGAGGCCATCATCGGTGTACAAGTTCGGCGCAAAGATACCATGTCTCGTGAGTATTCATGCCGTAAGTGTTGCTTTATTACTAACTAGGTGTTGTACCTTTGTTGGTAATTCTAAGCAAATTACAAAGAACACAGCTAAAATTAACAGTTTTATTTTTGGAAGAAAGTGTTTGAATATGTATTTCGGTTTTATTTTAGTACCGTGAAAAACGTGTGTGCATTAACCTCGCGCCTTCACCATATTGATTGGTGTCTTATTAAATTAAAGGAAAAATATGCGCATTTCATGTACGCGAACACGGAAAAATTATAGGAAAACAAAGACACAAATTTTATCAAATATAATTTAATTTCTACACCTAAAAAGTTTTTTCTTTTAGAACTTTATAAAACTATCTATTGGCTCAGTTTACTGTTTTCTTTTTTATTCAATTCGATATAAAAGACCATTTTGCAATAATTAAAACTTGATATACGAAAAAGAAACGAAAAATAACGAAAGTAATAAGGAAAACAGAGAAGTTTATTTCTAACTTTGCAGTACTTTTAGGTGAACAATATACAGGCTGATTCTTAAATAATTCTTCAAACTCAAACCTTACTGATCATGTTTACTTATTTTCGATTTTAGAACTGTTATTTTAGTTTTTTTTTTAGATTTTATACGTTTTACATTGAAGCTAAAAATTCATAATATTGATACATATTATAGCGCTTAATGGCAAGAGCATTTTAACAAAAGTCCCCAACTCGGTTCCTTTTTTGATTTTCTTTCGTTGCAACAGCAATTATATTTTTTTAAGTGCTTAATTTTGTTTTAATTTTTATTTTAAGATAACAAGGGAATGATTTTGCAGTCATCAGTGGCGATAGACGGACTGCTTTATCGAGTGTTCTGAAGCGTCTTTCTGTTGTTTTGCCATCCTCATGTCAAGGCAAATGCCAGCCCTCACCTCCTTATGTTCGAGGTATATTTGATTTGCGAAAGTATTTTTAGTTTAATGGTTTTCTCGCTTCGTATGCGCTTGTTTGTTTTCTGTAGCTTTTAGGAATGGTCTTCAGCCAACAAAATTATTTTCATTTATGCAATTTTACAATTGGAAAACTAACCACACTGAAAAAGCACACTAATTAGGTATTTTGTATTTACTCTGTTGGTTTTATCGCGATAAGAAATGTGATAGAGTGGTATTTTAGCCCGGAGTATTTCGGAAGAATTCAGCAGCGGAGATGCTGGCCGCTACAGGGAAACGGAGGAATATAGTCAATCTCACACACCGGGGCGCGACAGCAGGCAGGACAAAACCAACAAGGACAAGGAAGATCGGGATGAAGGTAGGTTAAAATTAATGATTGAAAAATGATTCTACGTTTTATGTCGAAACAGAGGTCATCAAAGTTTATGATGGAAATAACTCGTTGAGGAGAAGAATTTTCCGAACTATTGTGGTATCTCGACAGGCACCATTGAAGCAAGTGTTAACACAGGCTCTACGGGCATTTCATATCACAAAAGATCCAAGTTCATTCCACCTGACGGATCTCTATTCTTCGGAAGAGGCGGTTCTTCAAGATCCAACACCAGTTTTGACTCTTCATAGAAAGGAAGGGAAGAGGCCGGCGGTTTTCCTCCGATTCAAGTACGTTGCATTCTTTGAAAAAAGTGTTTAACTAAACTTTTGCGTGCATTAGGGATCGAGACAACGACAAGGGCGAAGTACGAGTCTACCCTGGAAAGTTACAGGTATCCCAGGCATTCTGCACCGTGCCTGTGGATTCCAATACTACCGTCGGTGATCTCATACGAGAAGCTCTAAATCGGTTCGGTCTCGAAGACTACAATTGCGAGGATTACAGATGCAGCGAAGTATTGCTTGATCGAGGAGGTAACATCTCATTCTTTTCATTATTAAAATATCTTATCGTGTTTTCTAGTAACTGAACGCGTTTTATCGTGGAACGAACGTCCCTGGGAAATCATGAAACAGTTAGGTAAAGACAGCATCAGGCAGATGGAGCTCATGAGGTTCTACCTACAATTGAAACAAGACCCACACGGACCAAATTTAGCATTATTTGTGGGCAATCTGCCTCCGAATCTTTCCGAAAGAAACTATGAAAATATCCTAACCGAATTTTTAGGAAAAGGTAAGACTGTCTGTCTGTCCAGACAAACTATTCCTTAATTTCTTACAGAAAACAAGTTTTCTAAAATTGGTCCAATCTATTACGAATACGGGTCGATGGTTATAACATACGAGGATTCTGATAAGGCCGTCAGAGCACTATATACTCTAAGAGAATCAAAATTCGAAGACAAACATCTGCTTGGTTAGTCTACAACGTCTATTTATTGCCTTTCCTATGTTTTCTTTTTCTAGTGATGTTGCTACCAAACATAGAACCTTCGATGACTCCAAATGGTGTACAACCGCTCCTCGTCTTCGTTAACGTTAAGTCCGGAGGATGTCAAGGTTTAGAACTCATATCCAGCTTTCGAAAACTCCTCAATCCGTATCAAGTGTTTGATTTAGACAACGGAGGTCCTTTACCTGGTTTATACGTGTTTCGTAACATCCAGAATTATAAAATTCTGGTCTGCGGAGGAGACGGGACCATCGGTTGGGTGTTACAATGTCTTGACAATGTGGGGCAAGACTCCCAATGCTCTTCTCCAGCTTGTGCTATCGTCCCACTAGGGACAGGTTTGTACATTTTCTGTCGCTTTTCAAAAAGAACTGGCTCAAAAAATTATGATATGTTAAATATTAGATAAGATTCAAAACTGAGGATATTCTGTTCATCCAGGCAACGATTTAGCCCGAGTGCTAAGGTGGGGACCAGGATATACAGGGGGCGAAGATCCAATGAATCTTTTACGCGACGTAATAGACGCGGAGGAAATCCGGTTGGATCGGTGGACAGTGGTTTTCCACCCAGAGGATAAACCAGATGACAGCGTCAAGCAGGTCAACTCCACCGGTAAGAAGAGGCAAAAACTGTCCAAAATGAAAGTGACCAATGAGCAAATTAGAAAAGCAGGTCAATCATATGTGTTTATAGATGTTGTTTTGCTGTAATTGAGACTAACGGGTTAACAATCAATTGCGCGTAGTTCGTTTGGCCATTGCCTGCTGAAATTGTAAATGAACTGTAGATCTATCTACCTACTTTTTCTGAAAGCAGGATGGAATAGATCACTCTTAGAGCGCTTGGCCACCATTAATAAACATGTTTAATAATCTCATTAAATGATAATTTCAGCGGTAACTGTGAGTATGTGTTCAAGTTTTAATCATTTCACCACTGCTTTTATATTTGGAACTATTAGGGTACTGCAGCAACGCTTCCAAATATAATATGTACTAGTGAGCATAAATCATGAATGCACACAGCCGCACCTTCATCTAAAATCAAACATTAAACGAAATCTCTAAAAATATCCAACTAAAGCAGTTCCAAAGTAGACTGATCACAGATAGATGCATGGCTTTCATTTTAGTTTACGGCAAAACAACATTATTAAAAAGATTGGTAAAAATTCTAGACGCTTTCTCAAAAAGTAGGTTGTCCGATTTTGCTTGAGTTCCAGATAAAACTGGCCCAAATTCTAATCATTCAGAAACGGCCCCCTCGTTTCTTAATGGTCGGAAAACGTAACTCTCCCAAGAGTTTAACTCTTACCTGAACACTTACTACAGTTGTAGCAGGTTCGACGAGCGAGGACAACTCCCAAATTTTCGTCATGAACAACTATTTCGGAATCGGAATCGATGCGGATTTATGTTTGGATTTTCACAACGCACGCGAAGAAAATCCCAACAAGTTCAATAGTCGCCTGCATAATAAGAGCGTTTATGTCAAAATGGGTCTGAGAAAAATGGTGGGGCCAAAAATGTGTAAAGACTTGCACAAAGAAGTACGCTTAGAAGTTGACGGGAAACTTGTAGAACTACCTCAAGTTGAAGGCATCATTATTCTTAACATTTTAAGGTAAAGAATGTTAAGTTTTTCTACAACTTGGCAAATCGTGTTTTAATAGTTGGGGATCTGGAGCTAATCCGTGGGGTCCAGAAAAAGAAGATCAATTTTCGAAACCAAATCACTGGGATGGAATGTTGGAAGTTGTGGGTGTGACTGGCGTCGTTCATTTAGGGCAAATACAGTCTGGGCTGCGATCGGCCATGCGGATTGCACAAGTAACAGATTTTAACTTCTTAAGATCTCGGTTCATGTATTTTTCTTTAGGGTGGTCACATTAAAATCCATCTCCATTCAGACATTCCAGTCCAGGTGGATGGTGAACCATGGGTGCAAAGCCCTTGTGATGTAGTAGTGCTCAAGTCTGCTCTGAAGGTAAATCTTGTTCTTATTTCTTACTTTAGTCATAGTATAGTTTGATTTTTCTCTACTGCTCTTGTTTTATTTAACGTAGAATTAGTGGTTATTTTGAGTTAATATTTTAGACAACTTCTAATCAGTTTTTACACTATTGAAAACACCCGTTAAAGAGTTTGTGTAATACTTCTTTGTGGTCAACGTTTTTGTTATGGTCAAGTTTTTAATTGCTGCAAAGACGTAACTGATTTTTTCTGATATCTCACAAGTCTTTCACTTCTTACAGTACTGTAGCTAGTTTGTAACTGTTTTCATATTGATGCATGTAGAGCAACGCATCACCCCACCCTCCCCAACAACCACAGTCAATGTCAATACCACTCCACTAACAGAACATTTAAAAACTTGTCTAATACGTCCTTTATTTCACCAAAACTTTGTTTCAAGGAAGAGGTGAAGTAAAGAATTAAAGAAATAATATAACCAGAAATGCACTAACAATTTTTAATTAAATTTACCAAAAAAATAAGCTCTATAAAACTTAACCAACTTGGGGTGATCGGTTTGAGATTTAATGGAAAAAATGTTTTGGTTTAAGAAATCTCCATCACAGATTTTTTTTGGAAAAATCACTATTGAAGAAATTATTGAAATATTATCTTTGGCCATTTGTATCAACATTCATTAAAATTAAGTAGTTTCTAAAAACTGGAGAATCATTGATCTAACAATTGTAGTGACGAAATTTAAATATTGCTTAATGTGAAATAACGTGGGTGCAAATGGCTTAATAGAAAAAACCGGCTTTCTCTGCAGTTCTTTCACTTTTTTTAAAATTAATCAAACTCGAATTCTAAAAGAAAAAATATCAATAATTTAAGTTGATCTTTATCACTCAATTTTGTTTTTGTCTTATAGAAAATTTGCACAAACTCAACTAAAAAATATCTAAAACAATTTAAAAATTAATTTGAGAAGCAAACATCCTTCACCAAAATCTAAACTATAAAATATCATATTGGCCTGATTGCTTACAATGAAATGGTAATTTTAACTCAAAGACGATGAAAATATAGAAATAAAATTTCTTAATCATCTTTGAAGGTGTCTGAGACTTTTACCAGAGATTTTAATAAAAACCAAAACCTGAAACTTGGTTATAACTGATAATCTATAATCTTGTGATCATTTTAGCTATGAGAAAAATAAAATCTAAAGTTTAATAACTTTGAAAGAACGAAATCATAATTTAAATCATCATTTTAAAACTTAAAAGATAAAATTAATGATCTGACAAGAGCTATGGATCACATTATAATCAAAACTTACCAAAATATTCTCAATGCTAAAATTTAAAAAAGGGAAATAAATATTTTAAAGTATGTTCATTATTATGCAATCTGGTATTAATTAAACAAGAAATGAATATAATATACGTGAAATGTCTGCTTCTCACTCTGTAAATAATAAAAGCTTATCTAAATTGTAATCCGCCCCGTATCAATGTAGTGTTTTGTTAATCTGGACTCGTTTAAAAAGCTGTAAAGTCTGCCACCTTTAGCTTTCCTCTGCAGTGGAGCTACCATCAAAAATTTGCTTTTAATGTGTATAAATAAAAGGATGGTAGTACTATGGTAGAGGCGTAAAAACTAATAAAAGCCCGTAAGACGGTATCAACCCGCTAACAAATCCGCTGTTGAGTGTTCCATCAGGCTTGTTGTAGTCAAATATTTAATGGAAATTCGTTGATGCAGGCGACCATGCTGAAGAAAAATAAGTTCAAGCGTCGGCCTACAGAACCGAACATTCTTCCTGCCAATGGGGAGGGGGGCAAGAGCACCGATGACTAGACCCACCCCGTTCCATAAAAACACACCACTCTCTCACAAACTCGACTGTGTTTTCTAAAGTTTCTATCATCTTTATGTTCATTGGCATGTATAATATTTTGCTTGTTCGTCATGTACTGTTCGATTTACTGCTTTTTCAGTTGATTCAAGTAGAGTTGATTGATTGTTAACCATACGTTGAATTTTAATGAGTGTTTGTGTGTGCGCCCCTCCCCAGGCCACCATGCTGAAGAAAATGAAGGGTAAAATGAAGAGGCGCAACACGGAACCCACGATGCTAGTGTCGCCTGGAGCTCAACTGGCTCCTTTACCTTCCAACGATGGCGAATCTCCCACGGATCCGACAAACACCACCTTCTAATCATCCCCAGTGTTTTCTCAGTTTTTACGTGTTTTAGTAGACAGTAATCCCAATGGGCATGGGCTATTTTAGTTCTCTTGCATTTACGAATCGTATTACATAAAATGTATAATTAACGGTAAACTGTAATAATTATTACGTTATAGTATGGTATTTTACCAAACTGTGGTGAATTCATATACTTAATTAAGAGTCGTGGCGGAATGCCCGTTGAGTTTATTTAATTTTAAATAGTTTATTTACGAGTACAAGTCATGTACTGTAGATCTGTTGTAGTTTTTTAAAGTTTATTTTACGAAAACCGAATATAAGAAAACGTGTGCATCCTACCTCTGCACCAGCGACAAGTGAGCAATACTCACTAACCATGCGACGGATAGAAAATCGCCGCACAGGGGGCCACATCGCGACGCGTCGCCCCCACCTGATATGTCCTGATATATGATCGGCCACGTCACTGGAAGGCGCCTCCCGGACACAGAAAGTGGACATCCAAAGGGACGATTCGCACAGACAAGACGCCAAAGTGGCAAAACTGGTAAACCGGGAGGTTTGTTCCACCACTGGCCGATCGCCCAAGAGGCAAAAGTAGGCTATTGCAAATTCTAGTCACCCTTCCCAGAAGACGGAAGTCGCCAATAAGGCGACAGGAAATGTGCGATAAGTTGTTTGATGGCAACGTTAAGTCTCTCTCTCCAGGAAGCGACATCTTAACGTTGTCGTTAATCTGCCGGGACGCAAGGGGCTCAGTTTTTCACGGGTTGCTGCCTGGGGCTTAACCCGTGATTAATATGCGTCATCGACAGATTTTCGAATTGACGGTACCATAATTTAGCTATTATCTTATTACTACATTGATGTGCTATGTTTGTAATTATATTTCCCAAACGTATGTAATTTATAGATATGATCAGAACCGTTAAGTCTGTTCTCCATCTATGGGAAAAATTTCAATTCACTAATTTCCGCTAGGGTGATCACATGGTTTAGATAATACACGTTTCGACTATCTACCATGGTCATTCTTCTGATCCACGTGAGCTGAGGTTTTTCTGTTACATATAAGATATGAAATATATGTATATGTGATTATAGATATATTAAAAATTGTGAAATATAGAAATATTAAATGTACAACTAAACTATCTAATTTATACTCTTCCCTTATAAACGATTGACTCTTGAAAATTTCAACGCTTTTTTATACTAGAACATTTTTAAAAAATGCGGAAGTATTCCAGAAATTAGTTTGTAAAATACAACTTTCATCTTCTTAAACGCCAGAAAGGAATAGAAACAAAAACGACTTTATTATAAAACAGTTATATTAAAAATATTACATGTAATAAATAGATAAAATATAAATAATGTTTTAAATATATTAATCTTTAATATTGCAACAATTTCGTAACTAAACATTACATCAGTAATTAAAAGCAGTCTATTGTAAAATAGAATAAAAAATACGTGGAAAATATTTGGCACACGGCAAAAATGAAACATATGGAAGACAAATGAGGAAAACCTAAATAATCAACGAACTCGTAAATACGTATACATCTTCGTTTGGACTTATCAAAATGAAAAGATTTCTACCCACTCAAAAATCACATCAAACTCCTATTTTGAAAGCGATAAACGCTACTTCTACTCCATTTTTTTAATTCTTAGAAAAGATTCACTTATAATTCTATATCACCATGAATTGGTATAAAAAAGAATTAGCACCAAACTGTAGGCACTGAAATACTGCAATCTAAACTTGGAAAATTCCGTCTTCTTCGAGGAAACTAGCCGAGTTCCCTACATTTTTCTCCTCACTTTTTCCAGAGCTGCTCGTTGATTCAATACTGGACGATGCTTGTTCTTTCTTAATACTATTAATTCTTTCGTAACCAGGTACTTCTGAATCGGTATCATTGTTGAGATGTTGGTAAGGCGGTCCAGATTTCTGCGACTTAGTCTCACTAGTGCCGTTTGAACTTTCAGAGGTGTCGATGTTTTCGTATCCGCGTTTATTCGCATCTTCATTCACTTTTTCGTACGGAGGTTCCTCCAAGTCTCTTACACTTTCGTAATTAGAATGATTAACTGACTCGTAGTTAGGATCTGATTCGCTACCCGATTTTAGAGCTGCGTAGTTATGCTCGGAAGACAAGGATTCGCTCGGCATACTTTCATAGTTTGGTTCGTCTAAACTGAACTCTTGTGAATTGCTACCGTAGCTGCTTGACGTTCTGGATTTATCATCATTTTTATTCTGTTTGTGGACGACGGAATAACCATCAACGGCAGTGTTGTATTTAATTTTTGAGTAACCGGCGCATTCACTGGTGTTTGAACTTGTAGGTAATTCTTCGTAGTTTGGATCTACTTCAGATAAAGGTCTCTGTTTTAATACTTCATATCCGGGATCCGAATTCGTTATGCTTTCCGGACCGTTAATACTAGCATATCCTGGTTCTTCATGTCTGATTCTTTCATATCCAGGATCCATGCAGTCTCTGTTTGTTCTCAAAGTCTCGTAGTTGTGCTCTCTGTGTCTTTCTGGTAATTTCTTTTCTTCCAAGGAGCTGCAACTGGAAACTGACTTCCTACTAATGTTATCACCGTTTTTCTTCTTCTCCGGTGTCTTCTCTCCGTCTGACTCTTCCTTTTTTTTACTTTTCTGAACTTTTGCGTAGAGATCGTCGACATTTCGTTGTATTTGGTGAACGTCGAAACTGGAACCGGGAGGTGGAGGAGGGAGAGGCGAGTTAGCTTGGCGTTTCTCGGGTTTCGGGGATCCAATGTTGGCGATTGAACTCGACGACGATGCTGTTGAAAAATAAAGATGGAATGGTGGAAAACAAGTTTGAAGCAAATTTTACCTTGTCTAGAATGTGAATGACCAGTTACTTGTTTTAGAGTGTTAACACTTGGAGGTGGCGGTTGAGGTGCTGGTTCGTAGAATTCATCGTTTTCTAAGGGTGGTGCATTTACCTCTGCTTCCACTGTTATTGGATGCGCAGGAATTCGAGCATAAGTTTCGCTTTCGCTTGTGTAAATTTGGTTATTGGGGTCTGGTATTGTGGTGTAGACGTCATCTGAAGACAAAAAGTAAAACTGGAGGAATCCACGAAGTTTAAGAAGTTTCGCGTTTACTGTAAGCTTTAAAAACTAGACGCTCTGCAAAACAACAACTCAAATAGGCAGAAGATCCAAATTTTACTATCTCAAACAGTAAATTTTGGTAGAACACCTAGGGTACCATAGTAGTGACCAATTCGTAAAATCATTGTTTCCGAGCAGTCGTAGTATCTAATTATTATATTTTACGACGAAATAAATCAATCAATGGAATTTACCTAACCTGTGGAACAATACGCCATAACCTTACCTGAATCATCAGATACCGTGGAATAATGTTGATCGAGGTCTCGTTTTTTGTTCATTTCCTTCGTCTGCGCTATAATATTTGCCAACGGTTCTCGAACACTAATACTAGTGTAACCCTCTGAAACCGACATAGTTTACAAAAATACATTAATTTTACTATCAATTACTTGATGAATCTTGGGAATCCCCACTAAAATTGGACTGCGCAACGGGCGGCGTCATATAAGGCAATTCGGGACTTGCTGCAATACCCCCAGCCACAGCAGAAGCAGCTGGAATATCCACACCTAGCCCACTATGAGCTGAAGATCTTCGAGACCTTGGGGGTGCTGACGGTTCCGACGAGGTGGCTGTTCCATCAGGCCTTAAAAGAAAATTAGAACTATTTTATCATACCTTAACAAACAACAAACATACCTTAACAAACTCGTTCTTTCTTCTGGTGCAAGCTTGATTTCTTCCAAGACGGCTTGTCTACTCGTTGTGGGTTGTAACTGCGCGTATGGATGTTCTTTTGATTTGATTTTGTCATATTTTACTTTTTCATAAGGAGACGAAGTGTCATCAGCTTGACTTATGGAACTGTGTTGTGATATGCTGGGTCTAGTCTCCACACCGTTATGGATTGTTTGTCTCTTGGCTATAAAAAAAAACTGTCAGCGGAAATTGGAAAATTGTTTAATTTTGTACCATTCTGGTATTGACCAACGGTGGCGTAATGTTCCGAAGAATTATCACCAGGTTCCCAATTAACTGCAGCCCCTTGTTCAGACGGTATGTCTGGTAAACTTCTTCTAGTATTGCTAGCAGGGACATTCCTATGTAAAATAATGAAAAATTAATGGTTTTGATAAATAAGTGATATCAGCATGCTCGTGCACAAAAAAATCACAAACATTCCATCTTTGGGGTAACGAATTGTGAATGTAGCAATTAAACACATGATTCATCGTCGTGAAAAAATGCATACAATCAATAAATTAGTCACGATTTCAAAAACGTTCTCTTTAGCTTATCGTTTTTAAAGATCGTACTTTAGGAGTTACACTGCAGATTAAATATTTGCTTATAATGACACATTTAGTTCACACATTTATTAATTTAAAGTAGTTATATAAACATACGATATTCAAGATTAGATAATTCCCTCAAGTGTGCGGTAACAATACGAGCTCACTGATTGTCCCTATGCACTTGAGACAAATGCTAAGGCTATGAAAAGATAATGCATATACCTTTTATTAGACTCGTTAATGTCAGTTGCACTAGCATTCACGCCTTCAACAACAAACGGTGCAGCAGAAGGCAAGTGATTAACATTTTCGTCAGGGTTTTTTTGAATGACCATGCCATCAAGCCCTAACAAGTCATTTCTACAAAACAAACTTACATTTCAAGCAAACTACCTCAAATCAATATCTTACTTGGGTGACTTCTTCCTCCAACATAAACACATCGCTAAGGACATTACGAGACTGACCAAAATGCACCCCGATAAAACAACTGTCCACATGACTTTAACAGGTGCAAAATGAACAATTCACATTTTTACAGTGGAACATGCAAAGGTCCCATACTTTTTTCACAACACTCATTTTAAGTGCTGATTAGCTACTGGTTCAATTTTGTTATTCATTATCACGATGCATGTTTTTCTAAATCATGCTCATACACGCAGAAGGTAGATTACTGCGGTTACACCTAATTGATAAATACATTCCATTATTTAAATAATTGGGATTTAGATTAAAGTACCATAACCTCACTTATTTGATGAATCATTTTTAAGCATTTATGACTTGGAGCTAACAGATTAGTCGAAACGAAATGTAATCAAGATTTACATGAAATTAACTATTTTTACGTTTTTACACAAATATTCGAGGTAAAATACAGTTTAGTACAATCTGCTGCAAGAACTGTGACAAAATCTTCTTTTTGCTAAAAGTGGGCTGAGCAATCTACATGGTTGGGCTTTACATTAAGTAACTGGTTTAACAGACTAGAATCTACACAACAAAACTATAAAAGAGGAGTAATACATTAATATAAAATATGCGTTGTTTTATCAAAGGCCTAATGACACAGTTTCACAAAGATCGTTCTTACTGACTCGTTGTAACCGAAATTGTTTGCATTGTGATGAAAATGTAACACACAATTCACAAAACCCTTTTTTTCCAATATGTTTAAAAGAAAATAAGAATAGAATATGTAAACACGAACTCTAAATACAAGGAGATAAAACACTGAAAAACGACAACAAATAAAAAACAAGGTTATGGTACCAATGAAGTACGTATTGTCAAGTTAGATGTGTTCGTTTAACACAAATTGGCATTTTTTGGAAACTGCGTAAACACACCACTCATTACTGTCACCATCACTCACGAATAATAACAAATGTCAAAGTGTCAGATGTAAACAAACGCGTTCTCTGTTAGATGGCGCTGCTTTGAAGCTTAAAGCAGTGGTTCTCAACCTTTAAAAATGAGGTAAAATACACACCAAACTCAAAGCACTTTTATAAAAATTACAACACGAAGAGAATTGACTGACGAATGATGGTTTAGATTTATTGTTCAAAACTGGTATTTGTTTGGAAAAATTAATTTATGGCTTAGAATTTTAATATTTTGATAGAGTAAGTTTAGAAGATTGCAATAAAAACGACAATTTTTTTTAATTGAGTTTCTTTATTTTTATACTAAAATCATTCATTGTTATTAATAAGCTTGCTATAGGCAATCAATTACATAAGTAGTTTTTCATGTAGTGACATGTCTTTTTCTGCATATTTAGTTGTATAACTTCCATTGTAAAAAAAATAAGTTTTATTTTTGTTAATTTCACCGAGATATGATCCACAGAAAAATATGTAACTAATTCTTTTGTCAATAGGTGATTAATAATTGATTGCCTTTATTAACAAACTTGTTTGTTAAGTGACTATTTTAATACGATGTTTAAAAAAAAACTACTACTGAGTGAAAATTTTTTGTACATTAGAAAGTATATTGTGATATACATGCATAAATAGGCATTAAGCCCGTGCGACGGCACCATTGCTTTTAAAAGTCCTATGAACGCATATCATATGCAATTTTTTATTACACCTGCATTCCATTGGAAAAAAAAAACATTCCTGTGAGGTAATGTGTGGTTCTATTTTTTAACTGTTTACAAGAAGACGGTTATTACACACATTTGTTGGCAAATACTATTTGTTTATTGTTGTTGAGATATGTTAGCGAACGCTAATATCGTTGCTTTTGTATATTTTAATCGAAGATTTTACAGCAGACATAATAAAAATATTTATTTCACTTATTTAAATACATTTACAATTGATGAGTGTTCATTTTCAGCACCGAAATTTGATGTTGCAACTCCAATACCTTCTGTTTTAACAACAAATTTTCTTCTGCTAGACAATTATCAGTTTGAGGCTTCAGCGATAACTCTTCCTGAACGCTATTTAAATGATTTTCGGTCTTTATAAACTTTTTGGTCAAAAACATAAATAAATCCAAAATCAATCCTCTAATTTCGAAAAATCGTTGCCATAAATAATTCTTGATCTCCTGTTGGAATTCATCCAGTAAAATTTTCAACTCTTCTCTAATCGCGATTCGTACCGACTGTTCTAAATTGTGACGAATTGTTTCTGATTTATCAGAACCTAAAGTAACAATGGGTGAATCCGTAGAAAATGGTTCTTGGTTCCAAGCGTCAGGTGTGGATGTGACTGGAGCTCCCAGACTACTTTGGATTTTTTCTTGTTGAATTCTCGCTGGGTTTAATGGGGTGTTTTGTATTAACAATTCTCTGCTTTGTGAAGGATACGCGGTGGATTCAGATGTACTATTATGGTCCATGCCCATGGCCGCAAGGAAGGAGTCTTCGACGCTGGTGGAACCAGGTAAGGTGTTTACCGGATCTTGTGACATTACAAGGTTTATTCCCAAAGACTGGTTACCGTTCGTTTCATCAGCAGCATTAGCAGTTTCTTTAATACTATCAGAAGAGAAACTAAAACTACTCTCGTGGTTTTCGCATTTCCGAAACGACAAGTGCTCAACACAGCCATCGTGGCCCTCGTAAGTATAAATCGGTTGATGAGTGCTTTTTACGTCGTAAACGTAAATTTTTCCTTTTTGTGACGCCATGACCACGTATTTCCCATCAGGAGAAAAATCAACCGATGTCATGTTGTTTTCCACGAAAATGCTGCCGATGCATTTCCCAGCTGCTATATCGTAAAAACAGAATTGACGATCCAAACCAGTGGACACGACCAAGTTAGAGCTAACAGGAGAAAACGCCACACCCGTTATGGGGGCTTTATGAGAACCATTAAAAAATTTATGTTTATTGTTGTGTATATCCCAAACCGCTACAACTCCTTCGTCGCTTCCTGCAACAACGTAGTTCCTCTTGAGCGGATTTGTTCTTAGCGCGCTTATCGTTTGAGAGCGTGGAATCTTGAAGCTTCCAGACAAGTTGTTCTGGACGTTACTGTAAATAAACGCTTCTCCGTTTTTGGAAGCGGCAACAACATGACTATCTTTTGCTGTAAATTCAATCTTAGTAATCACAGAAGCAGTTTTAGAGAGCGTTTTCTTAATTTTTTTTGCTTTGATGTCGTAGATGAACACCTCGCCTGTCTTCGTACCTACTGCAATATTCTTTCTTGTGGTAGTCTGGAAAGAAGCACACGATGGTTCTTCAATTGCTTGAATGGTGTGAATTAACTTGAGCTGGTCTTTCACACTGATAATTTCTGCGTGGCCTGTATAGGGTACAAAAGCCAGCCAGTTACCATCCTTGCTCCAGGAGACGCTGCGTATTGGACCAGTGATCTGAGAGCATGGCTGATAGTGATGAACAACATTTCCAGAAGGAAACTCATGGAACTTTAAAGTTGTTGATGCCGAGACAAACATTTCTGGGAAAAAAAATTAAATTTAGCGCCAATCAAGCGCTCCTGGTTAAACAACCGGTAGTTTGACAATGACAGCTTTCAAACTCAAAAAAAATATATATATTAAAAAAATACAGCTGTACAACAAATGCTTTTAATTTATGAGCAATTCTTTCAGATGACGGTAAAGTGAGTTTATTAATTTTTAGGGCGTCGGTGGGTTTTGTAGTTTTTTTTCGGTCGTTAACGGTCGTCCTACGGTATTTTCAGGAAATGACATAAAGAAAAATCAAACTAACCTGTAGGCACAGTAGAGCTCTATTTAAAGTCTCTGAATACGGAGAAACCACCTTTTATTAAGGGTTAACTGATCTTTAAAGGGATTAAAACTTCTTGTTTGAATCAACCAAAAACATTTGGGAGAAAGACTTCAGCTACATCTAGCGCCGGTTGTTTGAACACGTTCTTGACGTTTTTAAGTAAACATAACCTTATTTCTCCTGTGGTGGTTTTAATAATATTTTTTAATGAAAGTGAAGGAAAAACGTGGTACGATGTCGGATGGTGAGTTAATTTCCAAGTTTTTGTTCATTATGTTAATCGTATTTCTTTCCAGAGGACATAATAAAACGGAAGTTGCTGATTGATGGCGACGGTACGGGGGATGACCGGAGGCTCAATGTAATATCAAAAACGCTTCGAAAATGGGCAAGTTCTACTGACGACTCTCCCCTAGAAAACCAAGCAACTCACGACAAACTCTTGGCTCAACTTAGTTTATGTGAATATTCTGTCAAAAGATCTCAATTATTAACAAGAACCACATCAAAACAGCTTGAGAATTACAAAAAGACTTATGAACAGTTTGAACGACAGATTAGCGAAGTTAAAGAGTCGATCAAACAAAATAAGGAGAACTTGGTGCAAGCTAAGATCTGGAAGCAGAACCACATGATGTATGATCTCTTGGCACAAAGTATTGCTGAACAGCCTGCACGTAAAGAGACAAATCAGAGATTGTCTAATCTACAAGCGGAACTTAAAGAACTTCACAAAGAGAAGGTGCTTTTAGAACAGAAGCTTGATATGAGGAGAAAACAGTTCTATGTTTTGGTCTCAAGTGCAAGTAAACTACAGGCAATGTTAGATGAGTCTGAGAATGAGTACAATGCTAGCATGTTGGAGGATGTCACAGACAGCACAGGTCCTGAACCAATGTCTGAATAACGTGCCAATAAAGTAATTAGTCATTTCCATAATTTTATTTTAAGCACTTTTGTTACATTTCTAATAGTCACAGAAACCCTAGTTTCCCGTCTAATTTTATCACCAACGACATATTGTTTTCCACAATTAAGCAGATTGGCACAGCCTTCATCAACAACGTCGAAATCGACTTCTCTAATGGAATGAAGATATTTAGAATACATGTCATCTTTTATGACCACTAAACTACACTTCTCTAACAATAATTGACAAACTTTTGTTCTATTTTCGTTATTTTCTAAAAATTCCAATACTGTATGTGAGCCGCAGGTAATTGTAGCAATTGTGGGATAAAACAACGGCCCGTCAGTGTGGGGCATTATTCCTTGACCCGGAAGATATTCGTTGACTAATACTTGATTGGGTTTGTTCCCTTCAAACACGTTCAGTTGAGCAACCTTTTCCATATATTTTGTGAGCCAGCTCGGTATCGACTCTGGAACCATTCCTTTTTCATGGGGAACTCCACCATAATCTTGCAGTCTTCTTTTGGATAAACAAGTCCATTTAGGCTTTGGAACTGAATAAACATTCTTGAGAATGTAAGCCTCCTCTTCGGAAGTGATGAAATTCGGAATGTAATAGACAGTAGCGGGGGCTTGCAAAACTTGAAAACTACTCAAATCCATGGTGACATCACATAAACTGAAGAATTCGAAATGGGAAATATAGAATTTGGGGTGAAAATGGAAGAGACAACTAATCTGATCTAAGTACAGGGATGAGAAAGGGGGTTGAAAATGTGTGACTTCAAACGCGGCGGTTTGACATTTATCTGACATTTACTTAACCTATAAAATGTCATTAATGACTTTGTTTTTGGTTTGTATTTGTGTTTGTTGTTGATAACAATGCGTTTGTAGTTAATGCCATGTCTTTGGTTAAGACAGTATTATTTCAAAAAAATGCGGCGCTCTCTTTTAGAGCATTAAGAGGTGTTAAGAAAATTCGGAATTTTTCAGTAACCGCCAGCTACTACCAAAAACAGGATGAACATTTTATGCATGTCTTTGATAGGCAGACTAAAAGCCTACAGAGGAAGCGTGCGGCCACCGCACAAGATGTCAACGTCTACGACTATCTCAAAGACGAGATTGGTTACAGGTTAGCTGATAGAGTCTTTGATATAAAACGAAAATTCAAGCTTGCTGCTGATATAGGTACGATACCAAAATTTATTGATAAAAATCTGACGTGGTTTTTAGGATGTAGCAGAGGTTACGTCTCTCGCCACATCTCGCCCAAATGTATTGAAGAACTAATCTTATGTGATATGAGTCGCTTTAATTTAGATAGTTTTCAAGTACAAGAAGGAATCAAAGTGAAAAAACAAATATTAGATGAAGAAAATATAGAGGTTTGTTTCAAACCACAAAAAAACTCTCATCATCTTTTTTTTTGTAGTTTGAACCAAATTCTTTAGATTTGGTCATTTCTAGTTTAAGTCTACATTGGGTAAACGACCTTCCTAAAGCCTTCAAACAAATTCTCAAGTCACTGAAGCAAGACGGTGTTTTACTGGCGGCTGTTTTTGGGGGCGACACCTTATACGAATTACGCTCCTCACTCCAATTAGCTGAATTAGAAAGACGTGGGGGTCTCTCACCTCACATCTCGCCCTTTACTGAAGTGCGCGATATTGGCAACTTGTTGACCAGAGCGGGTTTTACTATGCTCACAATTGATACTGACGAAATCGTTGTCAATTATCCCAGCTTGTTTGAGCTTATGTGGGATCTCAAAGGTGCGACTTATAACAAAATTCTTCGTTATTTTAATGTTGTTTTAGGCATGGCTGAGAGCAACGCGGCTTTAAATCGATCACTCCATCTTCACAGGGATACCCAGTTTGCGGCTGCCGCTATTTATCAACAGCTATATGGGAAAATCGATCCTGAAACTGGGAAAACTACAGTACCTGCTACATTTCAGGCATGTTTTTGAATGGTCCATGGTTCTTTCCTTATTTCTTATTTTCGTAGATAATAAATATGTTAGGGTGGAAGCCTCATCCTAAACAGCCTAAACCACTTGAAAGAGGATCTGGGGAAGTGTCCTTGAAGGATCTATACAAGTTGGATGAAATTATTAAGGAAGTTAAGAAAGTAAAAGATGATGACAACCAAAAGAATTAAGTAACTACGATTTGTTTAGTCTGATTATTTTGCTTTTGAATTTGTATATTTTATTAAAGTGTTTGAAAAATCTATAAGTGTATATCAAGTTTGATCCTTACAGTTTTCTGTTACGATGCTAGTTACTATTGTATAAACAGCAGGGATTTTTTCTTTTTACGTTGTTCAAATAATTCCAAGTACGGTCTAATGCAATTATTTTTTTTAAGTATTTAATGAGCATTTCCGGTGCCGGAAACTACACGGAAGCTGACTAAAAATTTTAAATGACCTAATTTGGGATATCTATCGAGTGTTTTACAAAATAACAACAATTTACAAGTAGAGTGGAAACTGTAACTGCGACTCCAACACTCAAGGTCTTCAACGTCAACGTCAAACCCAAATGCTACTTGTCAAAAACTAAACAAACACAAGTTAAAGCAAACATCAATAATAATACTCGGTTTTATTAAAATTTTACTACCCGTTACGTAGTAATGCTATTATTACACACTTTGCCGAATAATTAAGTATGAGTCGCCGACGGAATTTACCAGGTAACATGTTCTCAAGCTATGCCAGATTTTATGCTGATACTCGTAGATGCATCAAAAGGGAACACCGTGGGTCGTGCACATTCCACGCTTAGTGTGTCAGCGGTAGATTATTATTTGAATTTGCCAGTATCTAGTCCTCCTTCACCGGCAGTTTCTACAGTAACTTTAACTCCAGGGAGAATTCGAAACATCGATCAAGACATGGAAGCTTTGCGAGCGTCCAGACAAGACAACCCGTTCATTCAAGTAAGTTACATAATTTACACCACGTGTCACTATAATTATCCTTGCAGCAAATTATCGCGAGCAGGGAAAGTCTGATAGATAGTTTAGAAGAAGAATCAGATCATGCTAATTTAATGTCAAAGGTAAAGAACGAGTGTTGACCTTTTGATATTGATTACATTGTTGTAGGAATTGTCCATTGATTTAGACATAGACCCCCTCACTCTTCCAGAGATGCATGAACATATGATAAGAAGTCCACCTCCAACCACATGGCCAAAATCACCAAATTTTAAGATTTTTCAGTTTCCAAATGGAGAAGAGGAGACACTCCAAGTAGAAGTTAACGTAAGTGACTTTGTGTTTTGTTGACTGTTACTGACATGTATTTTAGACCAAAGATAAAACAAAAAGTGAATTAAAACCTAAACATTCAAGTTGGGATGGATCTGATACTTCACCTTTAAAGTCATTTTCTAAATCTCATCACCACCTTCATCATCAAGATGTTCTTTCTCTTCTGACACCAAATTCGCTTCGGACTTCAGGTGAGGATAGCATTCATTTGATGGCCGAAGACTAAGCATTCCAATGAGTAATACATTCCTAACATGGTAATGTGATAAATAGTTTTTCTAGTCAAAGAAAATGTACTTAGTTCGTTCTCACAGGATGTTAACTATGTTCTTAATGCCATTTTAAATACCAAAGACATTGTTTCAGAGCCATAAATACGTTTATTGTTTGTTGTATATTTTATTTATTCATCTGTTTGTTAAAAGACAGCTTAAAGTAGAAAGGGTAATTTATAGCACAATAAGTTCCATAAGAAAATATAATTTTTATAAAAATATATTTACTAAATGCCCTAGTGTTTATCAAGGCATTATAAAGGAAAGGGAAAAACTTCCCCATTGAAACAGAAATACAGATTAAATTAATTGTAGCTATAAATGATTTATTGTCCACGTTACGTCAATTTTATTATACAAGTTACAGGGTGGACCCAAGTCCATAAAACGATTATGATTCATTTTTATTTAATATCACCGAATAAGCGCCAAGACGGTAACCATCCACTTATAAGCTGATCAGATTTGAACATTGATATTAGATATCAAAATTCATGTCAGTATTATTGTTTGCGCCACTGGCAGCTTCTGTGATGCTGGTCATCATACAAATTACGGTACTTTGTGATATTGTTTATAGTACCTAATCTTAGGGCAAGACATCTCAATATTTTTTCTCACATTTGGGCTTAAGGTTCAATTCGACTTCGTCGTAAGTGGTCTTATATTAAACTAAAATAAAATCTATGTACAAAAATGCTCCTGTAACAGTACTTTGTTTTGTAAAGTTTATGTGTCGTTTATTTCCAAACTGTAATAGTAAAATGTGCAATGATACTGGAGCTAACGAGAATGGACTAGAGATTGTGATTGCTTTTTTGTTCATTTTCATTAAACCACATTTCTAGTCCATTATAACTTTAAACTTATTAATAAAATATTCTACTGCTTTAGAACTCTATTTACAGCTTGGTCACCTTCCTTTGAAGCTAAGTCTGAGTTATGTACGCATAGTCAGAGAATATTTTATTGTTGAATTTCCAGCTGCAAAAGCTATATGAATAAAAGTGTATATGTTAAATTTTGTAGATTAATGTCGTGTTACATGTTGAATATTATAGGTGAAACATTTTTCAAATAAAATTATCTATTACAATTTGCTTTTATGACTTTTATAAATGTCATTCTCATTTTATTTTTTGCGGTATAATTTCGGCGTGGGTGCGCGACCACTTAGAAGAAATTATATTGATTGAATTGTGGGTGGATATGACGCGTACCTTTTAGTTTTATAAAATTCAAGTTTTTATTGAATTTTCATTACATGTTGGCAACTCTATCTGTTGATTTGAACATTCCAGGAAGAAACAGAGTAACTTACAAATTTTAAATTGTAAATGCGCTTAGATCTAGTTGATTAGTTGGAAAAGTTTAAAATTTAATTTAACAAACAAATTTAATGCTAGACTTTCATTGTATTGAAAAGTTTTAAACATTTTGAAGTACACTGTAGACTTTATTATATTTATCTCTTTTTTAGTGGTTTCGCATCACGCTTCAAATGGCCATTGAACCCGATTCTTTCTTATAATTTCAGGTTTGTCCTTTTTCTTTTATGTTGATTCATTGTAATCCACCTTTGAATTTTTTGTTTGATGTCGCATATTAAAAGAAAATGCTGGAGAAAGAAGACTTTACTTGCCATTTTATTATTTGTTCCTTTGTCATTTATTACAACATATATGAGCGTGGGAGTCAGGTATTTTTTAATCTTCGAAGAAATGAAATATTGATTTAGTAGGTGGATGGGTATGATGTAATCCACGTGGGCTTAATAAACATACTGAAAAAAGTTAAGGATGTATTTTGAAATCAATTTTATGTCATCAGTGTTGGAAGCAATAAAGCAACCGATAAACACTATCACGTTTTATGGAACTCCTAACTTTTTTCGTCGTGTTTATCGTATATATTTTTACCTGATTTGTTTAGTTTTAGTTTTCGTCGGTTTTTCTTTGAAGAAAAGTCGTAAATATAATTAAATTAATTTTATATTTAGTAATACCTAATATTGCATTAAAATTTACAATTTGATGACAAAATTTGTAACGGAATTTATAAATATTGGACGAGTTTTTTCTTTTGTAATGTTAACATATTTTATAATGTATATTCATTAGATACACCTAAATTTTGAAATAATTAAGTAACTAATAATAGTACACAAATTTTTATTTGTATAGAATTGAAAAATAATGATAAAACATAAGAACAATGCAATATGAATAGTTACAAGTATTTATGTACAATTAATTATCTCATACAACCAATGAAGAGTTGATGCAGGTGACAGGAGTGCTGATCTAATAACTAGGTTTTCGGTGGTGTGTCTTCGACGTTCCTCTCGAATGCGATGGGGCACAAAATGGAATGGTTGTGTGAAAATTGTGCACGGTAATAAGAAAACACACATTAGTACTTAAATAATGAATATCGTATATTTGTGCCGGCAGGTACATACAAGAGAGAGAGGTCATTCGAGAGGGCGTCGGAGCATCACCGTAAGGAGGGAAGCGACTGTCCTAAACAAAAAGCAGCAAGATGTCTTGAAGGTGGGAATTACCTACACCCTAACTTATCTAAGAGACACGTATAGACATTCAAGTATCGACTTGGATGTGGCAATATTCAACACTGTATCAATTCATATTGCTGCCACCACGTCAGTCAGATAACACAAGTGATCAGTAATATACATTCATATTTATTATGTTTTGCAAAAAAGCATTTTGATGTATAAGTAAACAGACATTGAAAGAATCCTATAGATTTGCAAACTGTTGGCTAAGAGAAGCGGACATTTATAGAAAATGTACGACGAGATGGCGCCGCGGTCGCCGGGCGCACAGTACGGACAGACTACCTCAAACTCGAGTACTTTACAAAAATAAGTGAATATAGTCATGGAGGACCCTCTGGGGGCTTTGGCCCGCGCCGCTTGCACCTCGTCGCTTACATAATAACAACACCGTGCAATCACCTGTCAATCTCTCAAACACGCAATGCACATTCACGCCTAATCAAAAGAGGCTCAGTTCTTGCGAAGACGGGTCGCGGCCGCGACCACGACCTGTCCACGGCTTATAAAATATAAGGCCCCCTTCCGTAAGGGCGGAGGCGTATAAAGAATTTGTACTCTTTGAATGCTATCAGATGTTGGAGCGACGACGGGCCCGAGATCTGACGCAGGGGTGGCCCGCCGCCCACGCCGTTTCTCTTTTTCTTTAAACACACTGTACAGTATTTTGTTCTTTTTACAAATTATAATTAATGTTTTTACTCCCAGTGGAGTTGATTTTTTTTTGTGCTCTTAGAGCACTCATGGGCACGCGAGCGCTACAGACTTCTCCGGAACCCCAAACTGGCCGAGCTCATCAAACGAACCCACTGAACTAACGCGATTTTCAGACCTTTCTGCGACGCTAGATTCAGTCACCGTCAAACGAAGTTAAATACGCACAAACGCTAATTAATTTTTTCACTGACGATAGGCCATTGTCAAACACAAATTTTATCCTAATATTGGTTGTATTTTTATTACCTGGAACAATCCATTTACAAAAAAAAAAACACAAAAGGAAGCAGCGTCCGGAAAGTCTATGGAACACAGAGGTATTTTAACAATGACATATATAATACGGGATTACGAACAATAAAATTGTGCTTGAATTTAATTCTGATCCTCAAAATATTTTCACGGATGGTTGTAATAATAAAATTGAAAATTTCATTACGATGATTTTTTCTTTGTTCCATATACTTTTGTATGTAGCTTCATTTAACGGTGCTGCTTTTTCTTTTTGAAAACATTTTCACGTTTTTGAGATATTACATCTAGAAAGGTCCGAGATCTTCCAAACAAGGCGGTGGCAAAAAGAAAAAAATGCCATCGAAACAATACTTCCTCAAAGCCAATTTCGATTTAATTTTTTCCGCGGTGTTAACTGTTGAGCAAATAACGTCAGTGGGATTAAAAAATAAGAAAGGGGTCGTTTTGGTGTAAACGAGGTATAAGAAATCGCGCGCGCGGCCCGCAGGCAGTCAGGTCGCCTCGATAATAATAACACTATTCATACTCTGATTTAGATTTAAAATATTTACAATGTACATAAATAATAATTTATATTGTGAATACGATGATAATTTGGAGGTGGCGCACAGATAGACAGACAGAGATGTGTTCGTTGACTAGGGCAAACACGTCGCGCGGGTGCCATCAAGGCTAAATAGTACTGGCTGGAGGCGCGTCTGCAGCCCGGGCACGTCCGTCTATCGGTCTACAGCACGTCCATGACGTCCATCTCCGATAACGTAAGGCGGCTTGTCGACATGGCCACCCCGCTGTCGCTGGACGTCGACTGCACGCTGGAGTGGTCGTCGGTGTCACTCTGGGTGCTCGTGTAACCGATGACGTCCACTTCGTCTGAAAGAAAGAAACATGATACAACAGGGATACAAATAAAAAACATAAATAGATAGATTCAAGATGTATCCTTGGTTTTAATTTGTTGGCCAATTGTTCCATTGCATGCACTATTTCCGCTTGATTGCATAACAACGGTATTTGTGTCTGTTCGAAACGTGGTACACTGCTATTTGTCAATACCCCTCGTAATTGTATGTTTGCTGTCTTGTCACCGACAGATGCAGAAAATGTAAAATACCTACATCATCACACCTTGTCCGAAGACTACAAGCAACATGCGCTGCTTCGAGGAACTTTACGATTCGGTCTTTTTCGCTAAGCATTTTTGATAATGCTTCATATCTGTAGTTTACAGGATTAGAGTGAACTTAGGGACATAACTACAAGGGCTACTTAAACCTGGATGACATATATCTCATTACAAATAATGTCGGTGCATGCTGCATCGCCACTGATAAGGTAAATTGGTGAAGAGGAATTTATCGATGTATGCATCTGCGAAATCCAGCAAATCATGCGCGCTGTAACCGCGATGTGAGCTTATTACGTTTGGTCATTTCCTATCTACATACAGCAGAGCTTTGGCGCTCAACCAACACAGCTGAATAATGTTGTCAGCTTTCCGTGGCATCGCCGATCGACCGGTATATTTCTGTTCACTGAACATAAATTATGAATGTCTGACGGTTGTGTAATTTTCAAGAAAAAATCCCCGTTTTCCCTTGTTTAAAAGTGAACATAAATATCAATTTGAAACGAATTAAAATCAACGGTGGTCGCACCTAATTTAGGAAAATGACTCTAATAACTTTCAATAAAATGTACCATCCACTTGCATTTATATTGTTGTTTAACAGACAATAATGTTTGGTAACCGCTTCTGAATTAATTCTCTAATGGCGATGGTCGTTAAGGTTGACAAAACTATTTATTGATGCTGCAGTTAACCGTTGTTTCCAGTTTAGAATCTCGCTCGCATTAGTATGCCACACTCATATACATTTACATGGTAAACGCAATTCACCAGATGCGGGAATCGTAGTTAAAATAAATCTCATTATGTTAGAACTGGTAAATAAGTTACGGCTTAAATGTTGTTCGACCACCTGTGTAAGGCTGCAGTTGCATCAAAATTTACAAGTACGTTTCAATTTAGTGAGTAAAGTTTAACATCAAAGCGGCCAAATACCTGTTTTTAGTAGCACTGATTACGAAACGCTGCAACTAAGTCAATTTCGCCCACTTCTATTGTTGCCTTATCTTTATCCAGATTAGGTTTGTTAATTAATAAAAAAGCTACATTTGAAGTTGTTGCTCGTAATGTATGTAGTATTAAAAGTTTAATGAGGATCTAAAGTTTATAAAATTCCCTTTTGAAAAAATCGCTAGTTTCTTCGCTGAATGATCACATCAACTACTATCGTCATAGGATATGCTATTACTATTAAATTACTCTACACGCTAATTTTGAAATTCTCAGAATTTCTAATTACCTGAATTTAACCTGCAGGTAATTATCCGCGACTTGCATTTGCAGGTAACTTGCGTACTTCAACCTGCAATTGCACTTTAAACCAATAGTTGTTTCGGTGTTCTACAATTTGCTAAATGTAGGGCCAACTATTAAAAATTTTGAAACCAATAAATAAGGTGCAGAAGAATCGGAATTATAATTATAATTTCAAATTTCTCGCATGAACTAATCGTTGCCACATGACATTCTTCTTCAAATTGAGTTCAACACGTGACATTTATGAGTAGGTTTTCATGTTTCAGTAAAAAATAGTAATTTTAAGTATAAGTATTAGATATTTATGTACCAAGAACATTATGCAGACGTTTATGCCCTCTCTGCGGTCGACAAGATTACAAGCCGGAAGGCTTAACCACCTAAGGGCATAAACGTCAAGTAATGTACAATGTTGTACACCATAGATGCAATATATGTATTTCTGTCTTACTGAAATTTGTAAAAACTTTTTTCATTAAACAAATTGTATCGCAAAAATAACAACTTTGATGTTTTTAACGACACTGTTATATGGATTTTTATTTTGCGTGAAAGGTCAAGTTGCAACCACATGGAGGAAGATGTTCCGCAAAATATTTTGATACAAGCGATATAGGTCATAATTTGTTGTCTGTAAAACTAAGAGAAAATTAAACAAAAGAATTTGAGGTTTTTGTCAACTCGAAGTTGAAAAATGTTATCACCGTAGTAAACAAAATGGTGGTAATGGGATACTTGCAAGAGTTATGTTATTACATTACCAATTTGTATCATTAGGTAATTTTATTGTTTTATCGCAATCTGAGAAATATACAGTTAACGACAGCGTTAACATTTCCTATTACAATAGTTTGCTGAAACTCAAATCAAAAGACGACATTACCAAGAACTGCAGAGTTTTGACGTTTATAAAAGGTGCTCCTAATGAGTTGCATAAGGTAAAAAATAGAGATTTGAACTCTCCATCGTAGGTAGTCCTAATTATAGGCGTTTACGGGGCTTTGAGGCGAGGTGAGATGGGTAAAATGGCAATAGACAATATACAAGATACAGAAAATGTTATACTTGTAAAAGTCCCAAAACCAAAAGAGGAATTAAGATCCATATTGTAGAAAATGAAGAAATAGGTGCTTTTAAGTTAGTTCGACAATATGCAGCGAGTCCAACGAAATTAAAAGAACGAAAATTTTCCCTGACCTACAGAAGTAACTGTTGCACAGTTCAGTCAATTTGGAAAAATAAGTTAAGAACTCTACCATTAAGACTCTAAGAAGTCTACCATTAATGACTGCAAAGTACCTGAAATTAAACAATACAAAGGAGTTTACCGACCATTACGTACGTCGTACATCATCTGAGCCAGGTGGTTCAGTTGCAATGATAAAGATGCATGAAAAATTGAAAAGTCCAATTAGTAACAAAATAAGAAAACTACGTCCACAGTTGCATCGTTTAGTATAGTATGATTTTCATCAAATGACGAAAAACTGCAACCTTACAACTGTTTCGTGTTGGGCTTGCTCCTTCTTTTGAAAATTGTTAATTTGATTTTAACAAGTAATGTTTTGTTGTAATTACGTATAAATAAAGTTAATAATGAGCAAGAATTACAACCATAACGTCTGCTCATGATATTCCTATTGATAGGAACCTCTTTATAGATATAGTTAAGTGAAAACTAAATTAATATAATATACACCTTGCATGAAATCGTGATAGAATTTGCGCCTTCCTAACGTTTATATGGATTTGAGTTAGGATTATGTGAAAATACCGTAATACAGGCTTGGCGGCAGTGGCAGTTAATAAAATTTTAATCTGGAAAAGTTTACCATGTTATAAGGCGACCAAAATCACACATTCCGGCTAAAAGGGTCCTTACTAATTACTAATTTATTGTCGAACACCCCTGTAGTTAGCATACAAACAACGAACGGTGGATAAATTTATATACATGTCTCATATAAAGCTTTTTCCCGCCGAATCTTAAACTGGAACGTGAAATTTATAATTTTGATATCAGCCAATCAACGTTGTGAAATATCCGTTAGAAACGATCGTACTTTTACTATACAGTGTAATTTCCTCATGATTTCGAGGTAACGCTTGGAAATCTCCAGCGAGATCAAGCTTAGCAATTTATATAAATTATTTGCAACCTCCATTCCAACTTGAGTCAAAAATTTCGTAGTAAATTAAAAAATATAATTATGTTGATATTAACATGATGAAATTTTTAATTTATTACTACAGTTTGACCTCGACTCCATCAACATCAGGAAGATCGTTTGAGAAACTCGCTTCTGGTGTGTCTAGAACATTTGCAGTTAGTTCGGAAACAATTTATTTGCAAAGTGGCCGAGGTTTATTATTATTACAGGCTCCCGCTGTTTAATTACGCGAACATTTTGCGGTGAACACTTTATATTAAAAATAATAAAGTGCTTCCAAGATCTGAACTCGTAGCGCCTAATATTGTCTCTAAAGTACAAAAGAATGTACCCCATTGTAATTTATTACACCTTAAAAAGGATATATGGAAGTGCTAAAGCGGTTCCACGTAAGCTCCCGGTTTAATTAAATAAAACGCTCGGTAGAAAGAAAAGCGTCGAATTTTCTCGACCTCGACAGGTTAACATGTCGAAATTTGTTAACCGAATTTTATATTTGACGAGTCGACGCTGCGTAATAACGTTATGCGGCCACGTTTTGATGATATTAAAAAGAAGCAAACATAATAACACACGAAAGGAGAATTTAATATTTCGAGACAAACGAAGTTGTCTGAAAGAAATTACCAAATGCAATAGAAAATATATCTGACAGCCGCATAGACGTCGCTTCTAATTTAATAGTGCTTTTAAGGAAACGTAATGTGTTTTCTGTAACTTTGAAGTTCTTACTCGTGTATATTTTATACAGAACGGGAATAATTACGTTAAACTTTCTATGGCCGTATTTAAGTTGATAACATGACGGTTCAAGAAGATCTTTCATGAATCTAAATTTATTAAGTTGGATAGTGATAAACTTTAAAAAGTTTCAAAAGCAGAGACGATGTTGCAAAATGTATTTAGTTTAACGGATTTCAAAACTAGTCGTTTCGTCGAGAAGAAAACACATGGACTTTACCCCCAGGTTCTTGTTACGGTCTGAACTATTATTACGAGTCTCCGCTCTGTATGAAGCTCTGTACATATAAATAAATTCCAACCTGTTATTTCAATGGAATATAAGGGTAGAGTGTGTACAGTAGTCCCATTACGTTCGGAAATACTCATTCTTCTTCTGGAGACTGTTATTTACGCAAAGAAGTTTAATTTATCTAAACATTTAGCACCAGTTGCGGGGTTCTTTCCTTTTCGTCGCTTTATTATACCTTTAGCATCGGCTACACCTTAGTAACCGTAAATTTCGATAACGTTCACAAGAACGGTCTGAATTGTTATAGTACAAGGTGTGCGCAATGTGATTTCATCTCCAACACGAAAATATGCTAATAAGAGCCATTAGAACAGCGGCTAATCCTTATACCGCCAGTCCCCTACTAAAAATCCTTATCTTCGTGATTATATTCACAAAACAAGAAATTTAATTATCACACAGAGTGAATTGTGTCCATTTCGCAATTATCTTAATGTATAAGCGAATTCAGGCAGTAATCCCTCGTGCGGTTTTGGGTATCAAACAAAAAGCCATAAGCGGTTCTCTAGTACGAAGCAATTAAGCAAATAACGACCTAAGAATAAAAGGATCGGAACTAAACGTGGTCAGATTTTCGAGGAGATATACGGAACGTTCGTCCTGGACACGCACCATCTATATGGGGCCGTTGGGTCACTTACAATTACATTTATCTGGAAAGAGAGCGTTGATATAACCACGGCAGGTTTGGATACCCCCTATAAATGTAGGTACATCTAGGTTGCTTTAAATCAACGGATTTGTTTCGAGGACGGTCCAACCATTAACTTGAAAAGTGAGAGGGCGTTACTTACGTGAGTGCCTAATTCTAAGGCTCTTAAATGTAAAAAACAATCAGAAAAGCTTCCAGGCGGATTCTTGTTGGAGATTAGTGGTTATGTTTATTTTACTTTGTTTTATATTTTGTACCACCTACGGAGAGAGAAAACACATCAATCCTCATAAATTCTTTATCATTGCCATAGAGGCTCTTTTTCGTGACTGAATGACATTAAACCAAAAATTGGGTTTACCATGTGAAAAGACTTCTTTTATGGAGATTGTCTCAATAAACCCTTTTCTTCTGATTTAATAACTATAATAACACAAATATACATCCATCACATTTTACTATTCCAATAGAGTGTGGAATTAGAGGCCATAAACATGATGAGTACCTGCCTCATATGGCATCACGCACATTTCGATTCATTGTCATTAATGACGTCACATGCCTAAATAAATGCATCAATTGTGTTACATAAGAAGCACTTTACTGGAGCATCGTTGAGATTCACTGCATGCATACATCTACTAAAGCGGTTTAACGTAAGCATTATATTATAATTAAAACGCGGTCTGGCCGTAAAAAAAACAATTATAACTTAAAAAGAAAACAAATCCTAACATCTTGTTGAAATCGTTTTTCGAGCCTCCGCACTGAATTCGCTTCTAGCTAATTTCCTCACAGAGAAATTTTTCTTCTTTTTTTTAATATCCCCGAAATCGTATTTAAAGAACGACCTCGAAGCGAGAACCCGAAGAATGGTCACTTCATTCCAGCTTCTGATTGGTTGTATTATTGTGGAGCTGGCTCAGATTCAAATCTTGCCGGACTTGTGTCCTGTTCGTTTCTATCATCGGACACGACAGGAATTGTTCAGAATCGAGGATATTTCCTTCACAAAAAACTCGGACGTCTTAGGAAAACTATCACAAAGTTTTTTTTACTACACTTCTGAGCATTTTCCATAACTGCTAGACACATGTCTGGGCTAAAGTTTACGATCGAAACATCAACATTACGGAAAAGTTTTCCAGTAAAAAAAGATAATGTTTTCCGAGACGGATATTGGAATTTCGTGTTAAAATAAAATAAGATAAACAACTCGATGCGTCCATGATATTGTTGGAAGAATCCGAGAGGGCAAGCTAATATTTCGTGGAAAAAAGTTTAGGAGAACACCAACTGCAATCGCATACAGATCTCAGTTGGGGATTTCCCTAGAGGAACCGACAGGTTAGCTTGAACGCCCTTTATCCGAGATTCATCTTGGCCGAACAATCCTTCTTGCAAGGAAAACGTTCAGTCGGTTTCATTTTACCCTTTTTAGTGGAGGATTATAACATCATCATGTTAAATTGCGTTCGCCAAACCCAGAATCAGGAAGTATTTCTACTTTTTATCTCGATTAAAATAGAAAAATCGTGCGGAGCTCACACACGTGATTATCTTGAGATATAACTACGAATGGTGAAAATCCTTGGAAATTGGACAAAATTTGCTGAAATTCACAACGCCTGAAACCCAGATTATGGTCGGTCGATAAGTGGTGAAAAGGGACAGTTAACGAATTTTTTATGACTGTAAAAAACGAAAAGGAAGTTAAATAAGAAAATCGGAAGATCAAAGCGGAAGTTAGAGCAAGGAAAAGGTAGTTGAAACATTCAAGATATTCCCAAAATAAATATTATCTTATTGCTGGGAACGCCAAGGAATTTTATGAGATTCTAATTAATATTATTATTTGTTCCATAGTACTGGTTATTAAATAAGAGGCCTTTTTTGCCGAGCTCAATTATTTCGTCGTCAGGATTAGGATTGATCTTCCCCTAAAAACCAGTTCGTGTTCTACTAACACAAGTAGCAATCCCGCACAATTTAATTACGCATCAGTTCCATTCAACTTTTTCCCCAATAATAACACTAACAAATCAAGCTCTTTTTATTGCGATTTGATGGTATGTTTTCCTTGCGTGTTAATGTGAATGTAAATTATCCGCCAAACATTAGAGAGTGGATAAGATTCTAATCAAAAAGATTCACACCTTCCTTTTAATATTTTTCCCAATTCTGTGTTGCGAAACAAATTAATATTAACACTGGCGGAAGTGAATTCGTGTTGTTGCTAGAACTGTAATCGAATTAATTCGGTGCGCAGTAAATCAGCAAGAAAATGTTGAAGAACATGACCCTAGTGAGAGTAGTAAATCTCTTGAATAAGTAACATTATGGAAAGCTTTTAATCTTAATTTCAAATATCGCGCTGTAGCTCGTTATTATTTTAATCAAATGCATCTGGGGTGTATGTACATTACATTTTTTAATAAGAAATGATGTGGGAATTTGCAAAAACAAAAAGTTGATTATGATGCTCTGAGTTGTTAACGAAAATTTGTCATTTACTGAGGAGAGAGCATTGGTACGCATACAGTGCAGCAGTACAGTGACAGTGTTAACCATTTAATTATCAAATGTAGCGCAATGTAGGTTTTGGCAACTGATTTTGACGTTTGCGACGTATTTACGATGTATATATTTTGAGCTGAAAGTTGCTTTATTGCTCTAACACGATAAGATAACATTTGCACTAAAAACATATCTAACTATTAACGTAGGTAAAACATAGTTTCCTGCTAGGTTACAATTTAAGTATTTTTGCCAATTATTTTTGCATTCAGTCCCAAAACTCGTCCGCATCGCCATCAAAAATCGTGTTGATTATCTGCAGATTTATGGCAGAGTTGGGCATAATGTGATCGATCTTTGATGCAAACGAATCTATTTGCATAGGATTTATTCCATAAATTTGAAATAATGACGTAAAAACACATTTTTGGCGAGAAATCGCGTTAACACAGGTCCGTAATAAATACCCAACTTGCACAAATGGAGCATGAAGGCATAAATTCCTCGGAGGATGCAGCTCGCATATCTTTTCAAGCCGTGGCATTTTTGAACGGTTATTATTAACAGGAGGATTGATTCGATGCCGGCGGAAAGCAATAAACCCGGAGCATAGGTTCAGCCTCCACCAAAAGAGAAGCGTTAAAAATGGCTAGCCGAATGAATAAGAAGATCAAAGAAAACTTATTGAGGAAAGGATGAGTCGGTTGCTTTTATAGCGCGTCTCATAAATTTGCAGTTAGTAGCACGATCGGTTCTTTCCTGGTTCGTCAGTGGTCCCGGATCGATGCCTCTTCTCCACTTCGCGTTATCAAAGGCGGCTTCGTCATGTGTGAGAGGCAAACACGGCGCTAACTACCGGCAAATATTTGTCCACCCGTCCGTCCACCACCGCCGCCACCGCTACCGCCCCGCTTTCGTTCTGGGAAACGCCCCGATGGCGAAATACTGGACCAGGATATGAACGAACGTCTTCCTTCCGCTCCCAATATCTGAAGGATTACGACACAAGCGAAGCCCTGTAATTGACAAGGGAAGACGAGAGCGATAAAGAGATGCGAACTTTCAGCCGTTCATAGATCGGATAAAAAAATCATAATTTAGAGTTACTGCCGCTCGGTGGACCTAAAATGAAAATGTTGAGATAAAACTTTTTCCATACTGATGACGAATCTACTCGACTTCCGGGGACTTATTTAAAAACGGTTTTCGTGCACTCTGCACCAAATGCTTCTTTTAAAAGTTAACTCTTGCTAAATCACCTTTTTCTCTTCTCCATCGACATTCAATATGCTATTTCGAACATTAAATCACCGCTAAAAAAGATCATATCTACTGCTTTAACATTTATATTAAATTTATATTACCTTTGGAGAAAATGAAATATCAAACACTAGAAATTAGAGACATTTGAACTTTTGTAATTTCATTACCGTAAAACTGTTATATCCACTTTTAGACTGAAATGGAACACTAAACGTTGATGTCCAGAACATTTGGGTTTAAACATGATTATTACTGTTATGAATTCCTAGGGGAATGTACAACTCTCGACAGAACGAACAAACAGGTCAACAACATATTATGTAGGATAACCAAGATTTAAAGGACTGATTAATTACACAAGCAAAAGATAAGGTTTCACAAATCTGGCTTTGAGCGAATTGTCTAATCTTCTCATCTCAATTAAATTTTTACCCACATTTTTTCTATAATCACGATCCATTTTTGAAAATTATTTGGTTTTTCATTGATTGCACAACAAATATCACCAAATATTATGTGATATAATGCAGTTAACTTTGTTAAAAAATATTTAGATTATTTTATACGAATCTATAAATATTGTGAAATAATATTTTGTTCCTTCAACCTGTTTTTTAGTTTTACCGCAATCAAACACAACAGACATTGTACAACAAATTACATGTAGCTACAATTCAACTGCACGTTTCCATTCCAAAGCTGCACTTAAATAATCGATTTGAAAATGTTTCCGTACTTTTACTTAATTACAATAACGAAAATATGACGTAGGCGTCGTTATTGTTATTTTATCAGTATCATTTATCGTTTTGCGGTTTAGAATGATTGATGCACGGTAATTATTTATAAAATCCGTACGCCTCCCTCACACATCCAGTTAATATCAGGATTTTGTGCTGCAATGGTATTTGTTATTTTTTTGCAATCAAACCTTTCACGTTCCAAATAAACCAGCGGCCAATCCATTCCATTTTCACACGAGTTTGGTTATCGAAATGAATGTGAATGCATCCAGCCATGGGCATAAAAAACGCGTACTGGTAACAAATAAGGAAGAAAATACAGTTTGATCGTTGCACTGATTATGAGCATCGAATTTAATTCAGAACGATGGGGAATTGCTGAATGCAAATTCTCGTTGGGAAGCTGTAAAATGAACCGCGTCCTTTGGGTCGAAGCCCTTCGATGATTGATGTGTGCGTAGCAGTAGAGTGCAATTTATCTCGGGGAGAAGGAGCGTTGCGACTTATCAATAGGGAAAGCGCATTTTTCCATCATACGTGGAAGACACGCATCATAGAGTTTGCAGTAACCGATAATAATGGAACAGTTTGGAATTTTGAGGACGAAAAATCTGTGTATAGGATTTAATATTAATTACTTCTCAAAATAGGTGATAGCGTTACGCGTTATCGATCCCCATTTATAATATTAGCTTCAATAATTTTGTAATTACACGTCAAATGTCTAATATATAGCGGTAACGTATCAAAGGATAGATAAATCACGGTGTAAATAATTGCACAACAAAACAGTCGGTTAATAACAACTTTTGTAAAATTTACAGCTCATGTCGTTTTTAATTATGCTCCGATGCATAAAGTGCTCGTGCGTGGCTTTAATTGGAACTGTAATTACCAACTTGATGGCTCCTTCCAGGTCGGGGTGTAATGGCGACGAAATGCCAACTTATCGATTGCGCTATCAATAACACGTTCTTAGTTTTTCCAACGAATCAAACACGTTTTGCAATGATCAACTACAACGTTGCTATTTTTATCCTTCAGTGAAAGTGTCGTAAATAGAAGGAAAACACAACTTTTTTATGAGTAGTCTTAATACCTCCGCTTAACACTTGATAAATTAGTTCTTGTATTGGATCTGTCGCGACAAGAAAGAAAAAAATTACTTACCCGATTCGGAAATAGGTGATGGCGCCGACGAAAGTGACGCCGTGGAGTGATTGCTGGAAACCGTTGATGATGAGCACTCCGACAAGGAGCGTCTTTTAGACAACGCATAACTTTGCGAAAGCTGTTCGAGTCGTCGCCTAAGAAATCTCTGTTCTCGATTCAACTGTTCTTTGTGCGTCGAATGTTTACGTTCTTTGTCTTCAAGATTCTGAAATGAACGAAAAAAGAAAACGTTAGATGACATACTGAAACTTTGGCAGAATGCTTGAAATATTTGGTGTAATTAAATTCGTCGAATTCTTTTCATGGGCAACGGTGCGAGTGTTGTTCAACAAAAAAACTCGGAAGAAACGGCGCTCTCTGAAAATAACTTCGAAGGTAATGCTCATTAAAATATTTGAGCCGTTAAAAAAAAGCTCAAAGGCAGACTTCCTTCATCACAGGAAGATGACAGGTTCTTTTATCAGCATTTCGCCGGTTTTAATCACTCATCTACGTATAATCCCTTTATTCTTGCAAACCTCCTTTTCTTAGCCGCTTTCTAATAAATCGCTAATTACATTTCCCGCATCTTTGGTGAATTCGGAAAATTAAAAGAAATATTCGCGAAATCATTTTCGAACATCAAAGACGGTGTATCCAATAACACCGAAGCTGTGAATAATCTTCTCATAATTACCCATTTTTATTCATTACTTACAAACGCAAATCGGTATTGACATATTTAGCTTCTAAACTCTGAATGTTGAACCCGTCTTGTTATATAAAGTAATTTCTTTGAGAATATGTTTTAGGTAATTGTGATCACGCATCAATAAATGTGATTAAATTAGAGATTCTCCCGTTGTCGGAAAACGTTTCATTCAATTTCTTCTAAAAATAAAATACAATTACGGACGAAATTAGAAACAGAAAGCTTATTCATAATAAATTTGGTGAATGCGCCGGGATCAAAGTTGGAATTAATTCAGAAGCAACTCCTTGATAATGTCAATATGTACCAATTATTTTCATTACAAAGGACAGATTGTTCAGAAGAAAGAGGGAATTCTCTTTATTCAGATTTTAAGTCCTTTTGCCAGGGTGAATATATTCGATCTATTATAAATTGTACGAAATGTTTCAGTCGTGATGATGGAATGTCAGCAATATACACTTGATCAAAATTTGGGATACCTGAGGCGAGTTCCTTGTATAATGTTTGTTTTCTTCAGTCTACTTTTATTTGTTAGTTTTCTCCATTCCATCATATTTTCATTCCCAGTATTATTGGAAAACCGAAAAGTGTATTATTCCTAAAAGAAACCACTTTTATACATGATTCAGACAAATTGACATTTTTAGTCCGTAAACTTTGAACGCGTGTAAAAGTTTCTTTGTTCGATAAAGTAATTCTCTGGAGTGAGATTATAAGATAATTGTTGATCACGCGTCAATAAATGTGATTAAATTCAAGATTCACTGAATGTTTGAATGGAATGTTCGTGAAAACTCTCCATGTTTAAGTGGAAATTCTAAACAAAAGTTTATTCATTACGTCTAAATTCGGTGAATGCGTCGGACCCAAAGTGGTCATTAATTCCGAAGCAATTCCTCGATTATGTCAATAAATATCAATGATTTGCCTACGGTTGCTGAAAGTTAAATTTCCGGTGAATAGCGAGCAACGGAAGTCCGCTCTTCGGTCATATTGATCTAGAGAATGGCCGAACGAACCATGGTTGCAACAAAAGCAGTCACGCATCCACCAACGTGGCCGTATCTACTTTATTAGACCTATAAAGAGTCTGCTTTGTCTCTGCAGCGCCGTCGGCATTCGAACCTCAAAATTATCAGCAACCTCATCTTTTACGACGCTCCTATTCACATTGACGATCCGTAAAAGTTGCGCGAAAACAAAGATGGGATTTTTACAGATAACGAATTACGAATTAACAAACGCCTTTCAGTCTGAAGTTAAACGTAATTACGTATTCCTCATGGTATTTGTGTAAAAGTTTTCACTTGAAAGGACAAGTTTTTGCTGAATCAAAACCAATCAAAAAACCACGAAGTGGCAAGATCGTACAGAGCTTGAGATAGAAAAGGGGTTCGGACGTTAACGCTTACTCAGCATCGCCAACCCGAAGATTTTTCGCTAAGGAGCTTTAAGAGAAAACTTCATTATTTAAGATAAGGTAATCCTTGCGCCACAACACTCGCTTACAAGAAATGCAAGAAAATCACCCCGAAGAAAAACAATACCATGACGTCGAAGAAGCTTAATTTGTAATAATACCGAGGGAATAAATACTCTCCGACATAAAAATATCGCAACAAAAAGGAGCAAAAGCAAATTATGTATCTCTTATAACAAACAAAAAGGATCTGGTCTGAAGAGCGTAGTCTTAATTTAAGTAGTTTCAATAAAAAATTTAAATGGTTTGACTTGGAAAAAATTGCAGTGACTCAATTACAGAGATCCTCGCTTGTCGCTCGTTAATAATTAAATTGTCCATTTTTGTCTGCGACAATGACTAAATACCAGTCACCAACATTCAACGCGCGATAAAAAAAATCCCCCAAGCATCACTTCGGACAGACGGCCAAATCAAGGTTATGAAGCGCAATTAATTCAAAAGTAATAAAAGCGAAGACTCGACGCTTCCAAAACGAAGCACAAAACGAGTATTCATTAACTAGAAGCGGACAGAGGGAAACGGTCGCTTTAGTCATTATTCATAATTATGGGAGATATATTGTTGCTGCATTTCCAAGACGAAGGAGCCTCGCCTCACCCACCAATCAAGTCTATATTGCAACTGCTTCTTAATTTATAATATTGTTAGCTGACGGACAACGGTGCTTCATGTGCCCGATATAGAAACGTTAGAAACACCGCAAATGAAATATTGCCTCGATTCGAAATTATACATTTAATAAATTGCCGCAGAGCTACCTGCTTCGCTAACGTAAAGTTACGTTCGACCTGCTACTATAAGATAAAGTTATGTTCAACCTGGAGTAGATGCATGCTGCGGCCACTATAAATTACGACCAATAGTGTAACTACTCTACTGAGAGTAGTCCATTCATGGAAAAATTGATTGCATTGGGTATGAACTTCGAAATTTATAACCAGAGAAATAAATTACTGGTTATCGGGAGAATCATTTGCCGGATGTATCTATTATAGTACATATTTTATAGCAAATTGAAATTTTTCCCAAAATCTCATATATTAGTGCAGGAAAACCGGTCCAGTATACTCGACGACTATTCTGTTCGTAGTTTTCAAGCGGTACAAAGATTCGTTTCTTCAATTTTAGAATCATCCTGTACCTGTACTGCTCCGTTGCACCTAATAATGACTCGACAGTTTTTACTATAGTAGCCACAAACGTGACGTTGCATTTTCGATTCATTTCTGAATAATTGGTCAATCTTTTACGGTTGCATTTGAGCTAGTAGGTCAGCAAACCACTCATTTTCCAGACATACATTTTTCTAACTATAAAATTGAATTATTTCAAAGCAGATGCAGAACATCAAATTACGATCGCTCGGAAAATTTTATTTGTTTATTGACTCATGGTTGCAAATCTGAGCGCACACCCCTATTATTGAAGATGGTGTATTTTATGTACTTTATGTCATTTAAAATCGATTTATTTTATTGCAGCGTTTTATTGAAATATAAAATTGCTCGCTCGGATTTGATTCTGCTATTGCGATTTTATAAGCTGGTGGACTTTAATACACTAAATGGAGTTTTAACAACAACGTTTTATTTCGCTGTAAAAATAAAAGTTTAAAACGGTTAATGTCGTTACACGTTGCAACAAAAATAGAGATTATAGTATCTGTTGTACGTTGAACTACATGGAAAAAAGTCCCCAGATAAAAAACGTGCAAAAAAATTCAAAATAAGAGAAATGTTAAACCAAATTTATTTTGACAGAATGAGAGATCTCGCTGGAATAATAATCAAGTAAAGCCTTTCATGAATTAGTGTATGTAGGGTTTCAAGCATTACAGTAATCTCTAAAATTGACATTAATGCTATTTAATTGGACGTGTAACATTAAACTCCATCTTCAAGTTTCAAAAAAAGTTTTCTTTTAATTCCAATTTTGATTGGATCAAACTGTTCCTAAATATATTTAAAGGCCTCAAAAATTACTAAAATAGTAATAGGTTGGTAATTTCTACTTTTAGTTTAAGCAGCATCAAAAAACATCAACATTATTATTTAACTATTAACGTATTAACGTTTTATTACCAATTTGCATTACTAATCAATGTCTAACGTTTATTCGTCGTTAAGTAAGTGTATTTTATAAATTAATAAAAAATTTAATTGTATTTTTCAAAGTTAACAAGCAGCTAAAAATAACCTAAAAATATCCTCATAAATATAACAAAAATAAATCAATTTTGTGAATCAATTACTCAAATATAAAGTGACATGACTGTTTTTCTAATTTTCGCTTTCGTGACCAACGCCACGGCGTTGTTTTAATCGTTTCTGTTTCATGCGGTTATATTATTTGTAGGAGCCATTATAAGAGACATTTTTAATTTATAAGCGACAAATATAAATTAAATATTCATGCTACTATTTTTATTCCAAAAGGTTCAATCTATTATATTCGTGGAAATTAGCCGTGTTAGATGTGGGAATTAATTATAAACTAGAAGCGCTTTTACAACTTCGCGTTTCAAAAAGGTACAAAACTTTTCGTCTTATTATAGGATTTATAAACTTCTATAATACAAACATATAGACCGAAGCTTGTTGCTGTTAACTTTATAAAACAGCATCTTATTAGATGGAAAGTCAATACACTCCTTCGCAAAACATGTTTTCGAGAAAGAAAATGTCACACAACTTGTGTTCCAACGTCCAAGTAAAATGCGCATTTTTCTCGGTAAACTTAGACTTGTTCCAAAGTTATTATAGCATAAAATCAATTAGCTTCGTGTTACTCCATCAAGGTTTTGTTTCCTTTTCGCATAAAATACGCTAGGATGAACAGCTTGCACCCATCACAGTAGCAACCGTTACAAGGAGAAATTTATCATCTAGGAAATTGAAGAGAGCGCTTTTATCTCAACAAAGACAGGAGCGGCGACCGTTTCCTTTACCTTAAACCAATTTAAATATTCCGCCAAATTTGGAGTTTCCAATAAACAAACCTGTCACTGTAAGGTAATAAATTCGTTTTTATCGAATAAATATCGAAGATATTAGTGGCCCAACGGTGAGGTCGCAATATACAGGGGTTGTGCCACTATATCAGATGATTAGTGGTAACGTCCCTGTTGGTAGCCCTGGAAACGTGGAATTGGATTAGGAGGAAGCTGTAGCAGCAACAGCAGCCACGTTGGTCCTTGATTCTAACACCATAGCGAGTTATTGATTTACACCGGCCTATCTCTGTAAACAAATCTTGCAAAGGATATGACACACTGCGTCCCATCTGCATTTCATCAAATATTCCCCGATTTATGCATACATTTCACTTTTACGGTTAGTATTTTATGACGGTGAAAACGCCTAAATCGATATTTAATCCAAGATGCGCAGGTGATATCTTTCTGTCTTGAACTAAAGTCGTTTAGGCTCTCATTGTTCACTTCACATCAGATGCAAATAGCAAAGGTTAAATCGGAAATTCAACGTACTTTTTTTTGTAAAATTATTGCGGACCTGACCTGATCTAATAAAACGAATTTTAAATAAAATATTTTCTTCCATTAATCCCATAACTTTTTGCATTTTTGTTGGTTTGAATTTTACGCGAAATCAACCAAGCTTTGAAGTTTTTCTCATCAAACCAGTTTTTTTTTTGTCTGTATATTCTTAAGCCCTATTTCTTTTTAACGTTTAAAATGTGAAAATGGGAAAAATTAAAATTAAATTGGTTTGTATATTAAGAGCGTACAAAATAGATACAGAAATTCAAAATGTTTCAATGAAACCAATCAACTGTTTCAATTAGAGGCAGATTTTTTTTGGTAATAGAGAAAATTGGTTTTTCAGTTGGGAAATATTATCAATTTATTATTATTCGTTTTAATGTTCATCATCTTTCCCAATGTCAATAAAAAGTAATTACCAAAGTGGACAAAAATCGAGACTAAACTACTAGATAAAAAACTATTGATTTTGAATAATTACGAGACTGAAATAAAAACAAAACTCTCTGAGAATTGAAAGCTTCATTTTTTTCATTATTTACTGCTGTGACTAAAACGCCAGAAGCACGTCTGACTAAAGTTTGCTATTATAAATGACGAATTTTTGTCGCAGGTTTCCTGTGACAAATCGTGATCTCAAGCTGTACAAACAACGATAGTGAAATTAGTCCGGAGGTTCTCATTTACGTAATAATTTGCTTAAGAGGTAGATCTTCTATTTCGACACAAGTACATATTTGCACTTTTATGAGAGTTATTTTTAATTTACATTTTTAACGAAATCCTGAAGGAATTTTTAGTGCATTAAATTGTTTTCATTTTTATGAGTAGTTTTCTGATTCATTCACTGTTTGAAAGGCAAGTTTGCTGAAAAAATCAATCTTGTAAAGCGCATGCGGATTCGTTTCATTTCGCGCAAAGCTTTGTTAATTAAAGTGTAGCAGCAGGAAAATAACAAACAGCGTGCACTGCATGGTCCCCAAATCCACATATCATGTATTTTGCGGTAGCGCTGTTACTTCTATTCAGTTGGCAAACACACATTGTATTCTTATCTTATGCCGGCTCCGATTTGACGTTTTTTATGAGATAAATGCTTAGAGATCTATATTTGAGAGATTTCAAGCCGAGTGCAAATTTAATGTAAATTGTGGCACATCCAGAGTCAACACGAATTTAATTAAGTGCAGCCGCAGTCTATAATTAAATAAACAGTTTGATGAATCGCTTTCCAATTTTCAACATAAATAGAAGCCGAAGAGAACAGACTCGCTCGAGTGGCAGCTTTGCAGTGCATCCACAATGCCAAACGAATAAAATAAATTTGCGCACAGAACTATTGTTTAGATCGCATTAAAGTCAATAAATTGTTTCTCTTTGTTTTTCGCAATGGTTTCAAGCGAGTGTATGTTTTAGTTTGGAATAAAAAGCTCTTTAGCGTACAAAATCCGTGCATAATATGGTTTGAATAACTTCCCTCTCGGGGCATTGTGCTGTTATGACAGGCCATTTTTCCCATCATATTTTCTTTTAATAAATTATCTTTTCAGAATTAAAATATCTGCTTATATTTCTTCAAGAAATTCGATATTCTCACTGTTCGCGCTTGACAAAAGAAATTGATTTTGAAACAAGTGCGATGACATTAGTTAATTAGTTGGTAAAAGAAGCGTGCAGTACGCATTTTTACTGAAATGTTCTTCTGAATGGCTTTTAATTTACTAAAGTAGTCTGAATAACAAGTACCATGTCGTAAATCTTATCATTCGTCATTATTATTTCATGGACGAGCTTGAGGCCAAATTATATTCAACTATTACATCTACATAATGTTCCTGTGTGTCTGCAGTATGACAATACTGTAATAAGATCAGAACTTTATGGCAAAAGTATGGCTGCAATAATCATAAAATATGATTACTTCGGTTACATTTGATTTGAAATATATCGATGCGAGAAAACAAGGCAGATGTCAATGGCAGAAAGGCGACACAAAACGAAAAATATAAATTTCGAGCAGAAGACAATCCGGTTATGAACTACTTCCTTTACAAAGTTTGCATCAACCTAAGAATGTATTTTTTGAATTAATTAATTGTCAATTAGAAATTTGTATGCTTTATTTAATGTTGATTTTTAATTTAATTTTAATAATTTTTCCCTTGTTTGTTCGGTTGCTCTAGGAAGTATGATAAAACAGACAATAAATTTGGTTTATACCACCGACTTCTAAATTTATCTTCCTCATGTTTATTGCCGTATGAAAGTAATAAGTAATAAATGTTGAAAAATGTATTCTGGAAATTTCCGACCCTCATAACATATTGTAATAACTTCAAAACATTTATAATAATTTAATTTAAATTTAAATTGATAGATTGGAGCCAAGTGTGACAAAAACTGCTATTAAATAAAAGTTGAGTTTACAGAATACTTCTATCCCGGCGCCTCCACCAAAAACACAACGATTAGAAAATACCGCCTATTTGAAAAATTCCACTGAAAATTAATTATCTGTCAAGTGGTTGCAACATGTCAGGTTATATCCTGCCAAGCAGCGCTTTGATATCGAGTTCTCTTCCGAAATATGCTGAGAATTCGAATTACACGTTGGCAACATCTGCAATAATCAAACATGCAGATCCGTGTCGGTTCTCTGGCGAAATTTGCTCGACATTTTGTGAGCCTAGCGGTTATGGCGATGCAGTCTTTCCAGCAGCGTGCGCCAGCATTTAAATGTCAAATACGTTATTGACAGACGGATTTGATGAGTCCTGAGCGGTGTGGTGCGCCCTTGCAAAATTACTTGGTACGGTTGCTTTCGGCTCGACACGACTACAATTGCCATATTACGTTTTAGACGTCTTGGGAGGATTGGCTACGTTTCAGTCTTGAATCGTAAGCTCGTAAACGAGGAAGGAGGGGGTGATGTATTATCTGTTGTGCTTTGGAAGTCAAAGAAGCATGTATTGATGTTTTGTGTAAGAGGATAATCGAAAATTTTCATTTATAGGGTGCCCCGTTACATTTTCGTTTCCCTACTACAAAATTTAGGTTGGATTGCAAGAAAATATATAAAATGCCCTAAAAAATGTTCACTCACCTTAATAAACCTTTTAGCCTTCGTTAAAAGTCCTAGTGTAGTGTGTCTAGATGCTTCGGGACCCAGCGGTACTATTTCCTTAAGTATCTCTAAGCAGTTCCGCAGATGTGCACGCCTGTAACAAAAAAGAGCCCAATTATAATCTCCCTTCGAAATAAACGAAGTATTTGAAAGAATAAGGAATTTTTCTATGCAATGTGTTTATTTTTTTAACTAACAACACGGAACCCTCTAATTAGAGTAGGCAGATAATTGGCGGATGAATAGAAGCCAATCTGCAAATCAACGGCAACACCATGAATGGAAACTTGCACGTTTGAATAACGTCATTTTTTTACGCTTGTGCATCGTTCAAATCGAGCTTTTAAATCAGAGGAGGAAAATAATTAATCAAAATTCTACACAGGCAACTCATGTAACGACAAAAAGCAATTTGCATGAAAAAAGTAATCTTGAATACGACGCAGATATATAAATTTAATGAGAACATTTTCCGCTTGTATGTTGCCTTCCTCTCGGTCCTTGTTTACGGAAGGAGAAATTCGTAAAGCGAGTAAATCATCGTCCTGAATAATAACGACTTTTATTCCTCTATCTCTGATCAAAAAATTACTTTCGTCAAACGATAAAAAATTGCGTAACCAGATCATTTATTACGGAACGCGAAAACAGCGGTAAACAAAGTAAATGGGTAGACGTAAAACGTAAACGAAAAACATCGTACTTTGGGTTAATTTCTAGTATCCCGTTGCAATTGAAATCATAAAATAATCCGCGGTTGATGTGAAAATAGCGTTTCATTTCCATACCTGCATAAAGAAAATGCACGTTTTACACTTTTTGTACGTAATGTAAGTGGCATGTTATTTGCAAATAAGAATTCCAGCAATCTGAAATGTTTTAAAAATTCGCGGAGTTTTCCGGATATCAAATAATTTCACCTCTATTCATGTTCCAAGATAGTTTAAATTGTCTGTCAGCCAGGATAAAATGCAGTTTGATGTTTAACGTTTGCATTGTAGAGAATGGTTGTTGGCATTGAACGGATAGACACTCAACAAAATTGCATGCACGAAAAGATCTCAACTCTACGTCAGTTTTTATTGAGTTCCTTGGTCTATGCGACTTTTCCACGTAATCAACTTTTAAGGTAAAATTTAAAACGGTTTATTTGGTGAATAAATCAATAGGAAGAAGCTACTCTTACTGGTCCGCGTTACTCTTATTGATCCCCTTCGAAAATAATTAAAGAGTTTTTACTAATTGTTGCTTCCGTTTTATATCGGATGGACTTTACTTTTTAGGGATAATAAAATTACGAATTTAATTATGGCTGGAAGACAAATAATTGATTAAATTCTGTTTTAGCCAGAAGAAATTTTGTCGAGACGAAATCCAGGCGCTTCCAAATTCATCAAATTGAGGGTGTGCGCGTTGGCTTATACTTTTCCCATCATAAAATTTCACATTCGTGGTAATACGAAGTGACAGGCAATCTCTTGATTTCAACGCAGTTCGTTTTTTAGCGGTCGCAAACCCATTTCTTCTGATGAAACATTAATGTATATAGCTGTGACTATTTTTAAAAATGTATGATATCATTGTAGACAGTCTAAACCTTTTATCTCATATTATCCTTTTCACCACTACCTCTAGTACTGCTTCCGGATCGCACTTAACGTTGCAAGCTAATTTTTCTCCAACGACGTGGCATAAAACACGAGGATAACGTTCTTTAATTTTAAATACGTTCAGGAGTTCGTGTATATCCAGCTTTGCGGAGATAAGAATTACGTACGCCGCAATTGGGATTGTAGTACAGTGACATTATGAAGATTTATTTTCGTTATCACGTAAATAATAGTTATTTATCTATTCAGAGGGTAGCGCGGTGGTTTCATTGCATATTCCAGGGATTAACAAAGGTCACTGATAATAATAGGAACACCGACAGTGTCAGTTGGTAAAATATGTCATATTCATGTCACAAGTAAAATTTTATTGGAAAAATTACCATAAAATGTGGAACGACACGGGAGTATAGGGGGAAGATCCTACATTTATGTTGAAATTTTTAGTAAACACAGTGAAATGCTCCCTTAACAATTTTACACTGTTGTGCTATATTTTTTTAATGCTTGCGGCAACACCGCGTAAAAAATACTTGTATTTTCATAAAAACATCATTATATGTATGAAAGTAACAAAATAATTTAGCATTGAGGAATGTATCTCGTTTAGAGGTGAAAAACTAAACTTACTATTAAAAATACGTTTTTAACCATTTTCACTGCCTCAGTTGTTTTAACTAGGTCATTTTTGCATTCAAAGATCGATTTTCTATGGAAATTCATTCAGATAAAAAGAAATTTTTCTCTTATTCTACGAACGAAATACCTTCTTTAAACTTCAAATAGGCATAAAAACGCAAACGAAGCAAGTTTCACGGTGCAGCTAAATTTCGTCTATTTTTCGAAACGGCAAATTTTGCGTGTTAGCCAGCCACATTTCATAAATGTGCACAGAATGCGACGACCATAGTTTCTACGCAAATGTTTTCTATGTACTTTTTGATCAGTATCTAAAGTTGATACATCCTTTAAGTTAGTCAAAAATCATAAAATCTGCGAAGCAATTTCCTTTTGTTAGCCGAAATCACAAGCTGTGGATTTAAATAAACTTGACTTCCATTCGCGCAGCAACCACTCTTGGTATTTCTGTTCGTCATTGCCGAAGCCTCCATTAATTTCGTTAAAAGTTTTGAGCCTGGCTCGGCAATGGTCATTTCCTGAGATGTTTTAGTCGTTGAATACAGGATCAGAGGGTGGGATTGCAAGAAATAGATGCAATTCTGAAGTCGAATGTTTGTGGCCGAAGGATCAGTCAGAATTTCGTTAGCTGTTCGTATTTCCAAGTGAAATAGCACGTAGTGGCAACACTCTCGAGTCCGTTTGGTCAATTTGTCCAAACTTGAGATGTTATTCAAGTCGTATTTCCCATTTGACGTTTGTTTTTAGTTCTTGGCCGTGTTTGTTCGTCTTAATAGTCGCAATAAAAGTGACTAATTGCCTATCTGAATCAATCGAGGGTTCTGTTTGTGCTGAGATGTGGGTGTGCATGCTGAGTGAATCGTCTTGCGGCACCGTTCAGTAATGACTTTACTTATAGCCGAAGCTTAACTAACTTTATAATTCTCGAGCTATGGTTTCATTGTGGAGCTTGATACTTGCTAGTTCTAAAGCTGGGAAGTTGATGTTAACAGCGTTGGACCTTTTTTTCTAAACTCGAATGAACAGTTGGTGGCACCGAAATATTATCGATTTAAATGTATGGCGTTCATAATAAAAGCAATGTTGTAAAATAATGCGTGCCCAATAATAAATTTTCCATTTATTTAAAACGAATCTCATGCTCATGGCACGTTTGCATGCAAAGTTGGACTTTCGGAATTGCCGTATGTATGGAAGTCTAAGGGTTCCCGTGAGCTGATCGCATCTATAATTGCCCAGTATGTTCTTCAGCATAGTTGCGTAAACAACTATTTTGTATAAAATTTAAATTAATTCTATCAAGTCACGTTATTACACCACGTGCCATGATATCCAACTCTATTTTGGTCACTATCGTTCGCAGAAAGACTGGATAAAGCATCTGATAACGAGCTGAAATCGGGGAAAGCCCGAAACTGGATTATAAAGACTACCAACACCAAGGATTGAAAGGGATCAATTATAATTAACAAACGACACAATGCGATCGTGTCGGCTGTGTATTCCGTTTGATAACACAATGAACAATGCCGCAATGGCGTGGAGGCGTGGTCTGGCGATACTGCGCCGGATGTCAATCTAATAAATGTCACCATCCTGCTTGCGTGCGTTATTAACTGCTAAATTAATTGCATTTTCTTTGACATTTCGATTTTAAATCACGCACCGTTATTTCTCCAAAGGTGTTATTATAAGCGGAAGAATTATTGCGTTTCTATTGACAGGGTTGACACCATGGAATGTTCTTACGTTGCCACGAAATCAGCATAAAAACACGTACCTGTCACGTTATGGAAAAAGCAGAAAGTGATATTAAATCACTGACAGTCAATGTGTCGAATGATGAACAATATTTCTACAAAGCCAGTTTCGTATCTCGAACAGCTAATACAGTGTCAATATCGCTCGCCGCACAAAACGGTATGGGTCGTTTTTACTTATCCCGTTAGCTAAGATAAACGTTTTAATGCTTCTAAACACATTCCCATTCTTCTCAATGAAACACACTTGAAATCACCAAAAATATCCCACCGACTGAAGACAACAAGCTGGATTAATGGTCTTCAAGTATGTCTTTAGATTTTTAACTTAGTGGCGTTTGTTAACATTTACAAACTTTTCTGTAGCTTTCAAGATCATGTAAGTGTGATGGCTTCCATATTCCCACAACGATGAAAGCTTGATAAACATTCAGAAAATTACTGTTTTAATTTGATAAAATATGTAAATGTAATATTGTAATGTAGCTAACAAAAAGTAATTAGAAATCATGTTCTTTTTTGTTGTAATTAAATATCTACAAAACATTTTAATTACATTTCAAGTGCTGTTGAGGCTTTTAGTTTGTTCCTTTCATAACAAAATTTGTTGAAAAATAAAAATGGAAAACGGCATGAACAAAACAAATTTGTGTTTCCCGAAAAATTTCATTAATGGGAATCTTGCAGATTTTTCCTTTCGACCCACATAAAAGGTATTTACGATAAAATGTGAGGACTGACTCTTTTGCATATCATCTACATTTTGTAAATATCGTTTTGTCTCCATCTATAAAAATATCATGGCGAACGAGCGTCTGAAAACAGACTTGCTTTCAATTTACATAATAACAACACGGTACGTGTTCGCTGTAGACACTATCCACAAAAATCTAGAATAAAAGTATTCTCCTAATTTATTTACAAGGGCAGAAGCATTGAAAGTCCATTATGGTCATCCGAAATAAAAGAAAATCCTGCTGGGAAAGGAAGAATTAACAAGTTGGTTTGAAGTGAATAAATATTAATTTTCTGTAACGCTGTCGACGTGTTCTTTGTGCTTGGGAAAAATAAAAATTGTTGTTTATACACATCTCTACATCTTCTTTTATGCTGAAGTAGCAAAGCTGAGCCGTGTTTGCTCTTGTTCTCTATTTCGATATGGTGCTGTTTGTTGCAGGAATTGAGACACAAGAGACGACAAACAATTTCAGAACCATGTTTGGAATCTGGACATTCCCTATTGAAACTTGTGATTGGATTCTGTACACAAGGACTCTTTTCCAATAAAACTATTGCATGTGTATCAAAGCTGTTAAATATAGCACAGATGTCGCGTTATCAATCGACGCAAATTCGCTAATTAGAGTTTATTAACAATATAACGGTTGGATGGCAGTCTTCCATCGTGTACAGGATAAAAATAACAATCCCGTTCATTAGTAAGATCGTGCTTTACATCAAGCATGTTGTTTATTTTACATCAGAATGATAGACATGTAACACTTGGATACAGGCCAGAAGAAAAAAAGCAAATTCGATGTGGAGTAAGAACTCTTCGCGTGGAAAAGGCCTTCTGCGTCTCGTCATTGATAACGGTCCATTTCTCATAACTACATACCTGATACGAGCCCGGTTCCCGGTACTGTAAATAATTCAGCTAGAAACAGTGGAATTTTCTCCACTTCACATAACAAAGTATACATTGGACGGAACGATATAACTTCCCATGTTTGGAGTAGATTCCAGATCATTATTCCGTACTCAATTTTGATAGACGTGCAATTGATTCCGTTCAATCACTTTGTTGTCAGACATTCAATTTACAACTCGAACTTCTTAGTTCGTAATTAGAGAAGTTCCGTCTTGTTTTCATTGCGAGAATTCTTGCGCGAAAACAAACCATACATTTCGTATTCTTTTCGGATGAGAAACTTCCATTTAGCTGAGCGGCCACCTAATGGTGTTTGTGACTAAACTAAAACAACACAATTTAAAACAACAGCGTACTTTTTTCGAGGATCGAACGAGTTCGTGACACTTCCATCCGGATTTAACCGTTGGAAAACGAGACAAATAAAAGTTTTAATAAAACACCGTTGTTAGCGCAAACATAAAAAACAGTGTCGCAACAATAGACGCTGTTTACTGCAATAATTAATTATTGAAGGCGATGTACAATTAAAGAGATGATAAGTGCACCTACACAACATTCTAACGGAGAGACCTCATCAACGTTACACTTGCTGTACAATAGAGCATCGGATTATGATGCATTGTTTCAGCTTACAATGCAACCGAAAAATGGCACGTTCTTTCTCGCAGGGATTTTTATCTGGATGTGGCTGACACGTTTCAATTGTTTGTGAAACATAATTTCGTAATGGAAAAAATCTTGCGGTCGCGTCATTTAAGTATCTCTTGTGAAATCGCATCGTCCATTAGTCAGATTGACTGAGATATGATGGCTGGGAAATCTCGCTGTTTCCAGATAGATTTAATACAATTATTACTTACAACTTTTAAAAACTCGGGTACTTAGAGGAACAACAAAAACGACTTGTCCATCGTTCGTACCATTTCCTCGACACAGAATTTCAAACGTATCACCTCGAAGCAGTTTGCCATTCGGAACGAGTCAAAGTGGTATAACTGATATAGAATAACATCAACAAAGAGGAATGGTGAGCGTTTGTCGCTCATCTCGTGCAATAATAACAAACGAACCGCATCGAATGTATGTGATAGAAGCATGCCCGCAAGTAATGTAATGGAGTGCATACAGTGGTAACACGAAGACAAATGTTATGATGTAACTTGATTATTCAAGGAGGAAGAGACGGTGCATTTCCGCCAACAGACTCGTCTGACTATCGCCAGAAGGATAGATAACCGCCTGCAGTGCCGCTGCACCAGCTTATACGGGCGGTGCCTAATGAAAAGCAGAAGTGACTTATGTAAACAAACTTCGCTGGATATTGGACCTTCAAACAAAGCTTCCTCCGAGCTGGAATGTAATTCGGAAGGTTTTACGAAATGAGAAAACAACAGAGAACTTTCTGCATCAACTTTAATTTCTTGCTAAAATTCATTGCGATGAGATAAATGCGGTCAGTGAAAATTGAGAAAACACATATCACAGGGATTTCTGATCACGGAACACGGAAAATTGTTACGTGACTGACTTCTTGTATTCGTCCCGATCAAGAAATGCGCGATCAGTAGGTACGGAGTAATTCTGCCTTACAATTGAATGAAATAAATGAAGAGATTTAAAGAAAGTGCGGTCTCGGTTCATGTGCCGACATTTATTTAGCTCTGGGACGTAAAAGGTTTACAAACACAAATTTGTGCCACCAGTTCTTTCAGAAAAATTCTTCCCTTTTGCTTCTTTATTTTACTTAACTCGAGTTTATTTTAACTTCAGATGTAATACATCTAATTTATCAAGTATAACACCGAAAACATCAAATGTAATAATTATTTTGCAGACTTCAAAATTTTCGGCCGCCGCTTTTAGGAAATATAGTTCTATCCGTAGCAACTGCCGGACTCAGACTTCCAACTAATGTTACGAATATTTTTCTGAAATACAATTTACAGTTTTGAAACCATCTGAACTACATGACTTTATTTGAATCACAACTGGAAATAGCACAGTTCAGATAACTAAATCAGAACAGGTGGACTAAATTAAAACTGACATGGCTAAATACAATTAAATCATAGGTTCTGAGAAAATACTGAAAAATCTCAAACGTCAAATCAATCACGGAACATGTTCGTTTAGGAATAATGTCAAAAACTAATTCATCATAGAAAAAATTATTTTGCAAATGTAATTAATTTTTAAATTCTCAACCTTCCAAGCATAAGCTAAAAACTTCGCAAACAGTGAATTGATTTTTAAAATCCACAATTTGATCTTTCTAAGAAACTAATTATTTGTTTGTACAAACAAACTGCAATTAGACACTTTTTTCTGTTTCTCAAATAACCGACACTTTTTATTATAGTACAAACAAGTACAAAATCAATACGTGCACTATTTTAATTTACAATATAATATCCGTGTCACCAATGCCAGTTTCCGGTTAGAAAGACCACATCAAATGTGTAAATATGATTATATCCGGGTGGGAAAAACAATACACAACAAATGGAAAAAACACAATTCAACACGTTTTATTTACATATTTATTACTTCCGTTCAGTAGTGTTCGCCGGTGACTGATTTTTGAATCAAAATTTGCACAATTTTTATTTTTTGAGTAAACAAAATAATAAATCTAACGTCTGATCGACAAAATGCAGGTAGTTATATTAACTAATGCGATTAATGACACTGTTGACTGTTTCTCAAATTAATTGCATATTCGTTTCATTTATAGCTCATTTTAATTTTGTTTGATCAATAGTTCTAGATACAGCGCTAAATTACAATTGTTTATCATTTGGTTTGAAAAGAAAGGTGAAATAAAGCATGGGGGAAAAACCAGTCGCAATAATATTGTCTCTGTTTCTTTGTGTTCATATTACGTGCCCGCCGTCACAATTCACTCACCACCTGACTCATAAAATTCTATTATAGCTCCAATGCACTCACAACAATACAAATACTAAAACTAAAAACTGAACTATTCCAGGTTATTGAATTATCCGAGTAGAAAGTTTACACTTAGATATCCGTAGGTTCTTTTATAAACGAGAAACAACCTTTAACTTTTATGGGTGCAGTTTCTTTTAATATCATCAGTATAGAAACGCATCATTAACCCTTTGAGGGCTATTAAATATTACAACATTACGATTAAAATTGCTATAATCGATGATGTTATTGTGTTGGATTACATTGAAACGTTTTCCGATATTGCATATTTTATTTATTCTTTAAATTCACTTATTGCATATTAAATGCAACTTCGTTTGCTAGCAGTAGATGAAAAATTCTGAAACAGTTACGATGTAATGAGAAATTTTACATATAATTCTTTTAATATCGAATTTGTGTCTTATGGTTATACGAACAAAAGGTAATCTAAAACAATTATTGCCAGTTTCAGCACAATACGTTTTCCATTTGTTTTAACTCTCTATTAGGAGAAGTTGAATGAAACTTACAGTTAGCAATCAGTCTTGGTAATTTGAGAATTAATATGGTTGAATATTGCAAAAGGTGAAAAGTTCAAATTTAAATAATTCCAGTAGATAAGTGAGTACTCAGTTCAGGCATTCATTTCTAACTTTGGTAGTAACACAAAAAAAAAACAAAAACGTAAAGAGCATTTTAAAGTAGTTAATTAAAATTCTTCACAGTAATCATAAAAGATAAATTTATCGTCGTCGTTTACGCGATTAGAAAAATTGTGAGTCGAACCATATTATTATGTTTCTACATATAGATCCACCCTCCGGGAAAAACGATAAATATTTGATGTTCCTATCCTCCCGCGTCTGTCAATTGTCAGTAATACCTACAATACAGAAAATTATAAATCCCTAATTACTCGGGAATATGGTTTTAAAACATTTATCGAGATACACCTTGGCGTCATCCTCAGACATGAAAAGCGCTTAAATAATACATTTCCTTCTCAATCGTGGCGTTTGTCTGTGCATTTTCGTTTTAAAATTCAAACTTAGCGTGACATTTTCGGTTGACGTCCATTAAAACGACCTCCGTCATGAATTCGGGGTTGTTTCGTAAAGTGCGAAAGCTGAGAAATCAATCATGCGCATATTGTTTCGTTATTAAAGGAATGTATACAGCTGTGATTGATTCTGTTTACACGTTGTATCCCGAATTCGGTTCTGGAAACAATTAATCCGGGCAGGAGGTAAGCTCTCAAGGGATAATACCTTCAGTCAATAAACACCGACATATTGATTGCTCTCTCGTTCAGCGAATGTATGAAGTAGCTTTGGGGGTTCCAAACTAATTATCGACTGCACATAAACATGCTTTTACTCGATGCATGCAAAACGGTGGTTTACTTAGATAAACATTTCGCGCTGATATACCTAAGTTAAATCACGAACCCGGAAACTTCGCCTTAACAGGTACATCAAATATTACGCAGATATTACGTAATTTGATTATAATTCGAACATGTTGCGCAACTTCATTACAACTTAATTTTCAACCGAGCTCGATCCTGATGCGAAAGGGATAATAAATCTACTCTATTCCGACGTAGATTTTTAGCTGTATGCCTAGTATTTCATTACGTTACGTAAGGAATATAAAATGTAATTTGCTCCGGAAGCGCCGCCACCAAGATCGACTTGGTGTGAGGAACTTTGCTTCCGAACAAAATCATTTCGCTTTCCCTATAACGTAACCCGTTTTAGACGAAATGAAGAGTAATTAATCTGGTCAAATTTTGTCTTGCACATAGCATATAATAAAATCATGAACGAAGAAATAGGATCTTGGGAAAGGGAAGTGGAATTTATTTACGAGAAACGTGGCTTCAAATCTGCATTCAACAATTCTTGATCATAGTTTTTTTACCGTTTGAATATTCAATTTAACACGACTTAGTATCGCAAACATATTTATCTTAAGTGCATTAGTACAATTCTTTCAAGACGTTTTAGATGAAACCTGAATCTCGCAATCCCTACAAACATGCTACCAAAATCAGTTCCGTTTATCTCCCTTTCCAAAAAAGATAAAAGTCATTGCATATTCTAGCAGTCAACAAAACACTTAAGACCTAGATCTCGGTGATGTTCTAAAATACGAGAGTTCAAGATTCACGATTAAAAAAACTTTACAAGAGAATTATGTTAGTTGAGTAAAAGTACCGTTTCCTTTATGTAAATGTCGTTTAATTTGCGGTTTTAACATGAGTGGTTTAGAGCTTTCATGTGCAGCCTTAATTAGAAAAATATGTTTGTCACTTGAAGAATTCATGAAAAATGGTTCCGGTGATTTAAATGTGTATAATTAATTTATTTTATACAAGTATTACAAGCTGTTTTATGCTTAAAAGAATATTAATAACCCGTCTTCTGTTTAGATTCACATTGACTAATTTTATTTCCTTAGTTGATTGAGAAAACGTCACCGTGATTAAAGTTATTAAAACAAAATTAGCGAGTTGCCTAATGAATTTTGGGCGTTTTTCGTGAAACTTGGTGCATTCAAATACCGCCTGGTGTAACTCCAATTGATGTTATAGAATGGCGTGGAATATTAAACACTTAGAACTTTAACCATAATGAAATAACTTGATCGAGTATTGAATCCGAGACTTTATAGACCGTTGATCTCAGATATTCATTGTTAGTGGCGAAGCGGTTACTTTCAGAACCTAAAGCACTCAGTATTCCTATCAAATTACGTCAAAAGCTTTAACTTCATAATCTTGGCAGCGAGACGCTCGTGCCGATGAATTTAAACTGTTCGGTCGAGAAGGATTAATCGAAATTCCTAAATTGAGTTACTTGAATGCGATTACGTCTAAATAGATATAAGACATGTGCCCTCTTTCCCAACAGTTTTGTTCTGGAAACCGGCACTTGTACCCCGTGTCAGTAGAATTAAATTTGCATTCACCGTTGTACTCTGTGGCCGTAATTTGTTCGAAATGTATTCAGATTTTCACGGTAAGTACCAAAAAGTGCTTCAAAAAATTGAAATTTCTACAAAAAGAAAATCTTCTGTTTCACTGACACGGTAAACAAAGCGATTTTGTTGGTTGTTAAAAAGTATTACCCTCGGGCAGATACGAATGAAAATTAATGGGAGAATGAATGGAAGAAGAAGCCACTGACCAACCATAACTATAATTTGAAAGCTGAAGTACCAGCTTAGCCTGCATTTATCTGTCCTATATTTCCCAATAAATAGCGGATGAATATTCTTGAAAAAAAAATGTTAACACTGCGTGGAGTAGAGTAAAATCGTCGTGCTTGAAATTATGCTGCAATAATAGCACGGTAATGATCGAAAATGGAAAAACAATCAAAATACAATAGGCAATTTTTGAAGAACAGTAATGGGCAAATTACTATGTAATGAACCTTGTCCAAAAAACAAGTTTATTGTCGGTCGCAAAACCACAGGTTCCATGCAGATTATTAACGCAGACGTATTCCCATTTTCTATGGTCATTAATTATACGAATCTCCATAAAATATAAAATGTAAAAAATGACAGATAGCAATAAAAATCCATGAAACATATAAAATAGAATATTTGATAGAGGATTTGTTTTATGTCGTCTATCCTTTCATTATATAATCGATAAGGCGGATAAGGTATAGCGTTACACAAAGCCTCTGAGAAATGGAATAATGGAATGCAAAAGAGACATCTTTCTAATTCATTATCCACGGAAAAAAGTCGGTAAAAATCGATATGAACCGAGTATGAAACAGAAATTTCTTATTATTACAATATCTTTATTAAAATGCTGAAAGCGCTGCTGAAAAATTGCGAACATTATAAAGATAAACTGAAATTTTAATGTTTCGTTTGTCTTTGTTCTCAATAACAATGTTCGAAATTTCTCAAGAATAAAAAGTAAATTAACATCAAGAGCGAAAAAGCTTTAATGGGGTGAAGCGCGGATGAATATGCAGACGCTGGTCGTGGCCAAAATCGCATCAATTAAAATTCAGCTCTGACCGTATTCTTATTGCTCAAAGATGTAAAAAGCGGATAACAAAAGACCGAGGCACGTTTCAGGAACGCGAACGACATCGTGCCCAACTATTTTCACGAGTCACGATTAAAGACGAAAAAGTACAGACAACGAATCCAATTTCCTCAAAAAAGTCACTAACAAAGTTTTAATAAAATTTAATTGATTGTGAGCGACAGATCGTGAAAAGTTGAGGTGTAACGTATTTAACATTATTTAATCTGGACTAACGTGACAAGCTGATTTCAGCCATCATCGTTAAATGTATAATCAGTTTAGTGTCAAAATGGATTGCTCAACCGTTCGTCGGGTGAAAAGGACAGGCGCATCAGCGCTAACCACTGACATAAAATACTCATCTTTATGTAAAATTGCACGTTTCGCTGAACAATCGGTGGGATTTCAGCCTGATAGAGCAGCAGCATGCTATCAAAAATAAGACATGAATAGAGTTTCAAATTTTCATGTCCTCTTCGATAATAATTATCAACGAGGTAGCAAAAGTGGGGCATTTAATCAAAACAGAATTTTTCTTACTTTTTTGCATCGCTGACCTTATGTAAAACCGTAAAGGCTGTTATTACGTCGATAACGCTTTTAATTCGGTACAAACCATTTGTTTAACTTGTAACATTCCTTGATTATCATATCCACTTGCGAAGCTCTGCAGGAAATCTACTTCGGAACCATACCATTTAACGATAGTCTATCACCAAGTACTTGACAATAATAAGGTACCAACAGTTAAATAAAAAAATACGACAAGGGCCTACTTTCCTGGTAATTGCAATTATTTACTAATAATAAATTTAAAATTTACATGAACAAAACTGTACACTCGTATTGATATATCGTTACATGTTAGGCTGTCATCAAGATAGAGGTATTTGTAAATTTGTTTCCTCAACCGGAAAGTGTTCCATACACGGTAATGGTAAATACATTTAGAATCTACCTCATGATGGATCAAACATCGTGTTGAACGTTACTGTGTACTAATGTGGTGAAGCATACAATAATATCATTAGCATACGTCATGGTTCAATGACTAAAAACATAAAGTGAATATTGTTTTGACGTACATTACAGGAATTTATTGTCAGGAAAATATACCTGGGTTGCTAGAATTAACAGCTGGTGTCACTGACGACTCGAGATCGCCAGATTAATAGAGAAAATCTCAAAGTAATTGTAGTATACTAGAGCTTAATTAGAAAAAACTCTTGATAAAAAAAAATCAAGAAAATTTATTTTTTTTGGATTTTTGATGCAGCGATATAAATATTACGCGCATATTTTTGCAGATAATCAAATAGTAGATTTTTATTTTCTTCGATTATTAAATTTTCTAGGTTTTTAAGCTTGCCAATTTATAGATTCCCATATTTATTTATTAATTATTAATTATTAATTATTAATATATTTATGCTCCCAAGTTCGTCTTTTGCGGGGTCTTAGGTTTTCATGCAACGATATTCGCGAGCTCTCGGCTATTCAGTTGCTTAGTTTGTTTATGTCACAGATGCTCAAATTTCCAAGCTCTCAAATTATCGAGGTTTTACTTTCAACGTAAGTTTTTGGGTTTCACTTTTCCATTTATTAGTTTTTCAGGTTATCAGTTTGCGTCGCTTCCCAATTCCTCAGTATCTCAGGTACTCAAATGATCCAGAGTTAGTTTCTCAGTGTTTTAGTGTATCAGGACACCAATGTTTTAAGTCCTCATAAAGTGGAAATTCTTACTTCTCAAGCTTTGCTTCCCAAGTTTAAGTTTAAGTTTATCCAGATTTTAGTTTTTAATTTCTTATTTTCTCGCGCAACTTCAACTATCTAAGATTTTGAAAATTTAAAACCCTGAGAAACTGGAAACCTGAAATCAAAAAACTAACAATTCCTTATTGGATTCATTGCTAGAGTTTCTAGTTAGAATCATTTCCAAAAATGATAATCATAACTTTCATTGATTTTTACATTTGACAAAAAACATTTGCTTACCCAGGAACCAAAATATTTCTCGTAAACATGTGGTTTTGTTAAGTGTTGCGAATACCAAGAAAATTCATTCGAAAATCGGGAAACTGCCAAATTTCAGCCAAACAATATGTAAAATAAAATAATAAATATAAAGCGTTTAAAATATGTCTCTAAATCCTTACTTACTGTAGTTAGAATAACAAAATACATGTAGAAAATACAACAAAAATAAAAAAAATATTGCAAAACCCACGGTGAGATTACAAAATTTGCGTTCACATTCTCTTAAAGATTCGTCTTGGTGCATGTTCTGATCTTGGAAGTATCCACACGTGGAAGACATGAAGAGAAGAGCAAACAGGTCATCAATTCTATTAGCATAGGTCGTGTACGCGACACAAGAAAGATAAATATTGACATAACTGCATTGACTGGTTTCTTGTGAGACTTGGTTCTGTAAAAGGAAGCGAAATAAAGCCTGTTCGACTGTAAGGACGTATCATAAATACGCTTTCTACATATTCAACTATCATACATAAATACTATTAAGTTGCAAATTCTTTTGGTCAATGTACACGATTTTCAATAGAGATTTCATTACTTCGCCGGATGATGTAAGGGTTCTTGAATTTTCCCCACATTTCATTTCATCAAAAAAAAAACGCTTCTACCCCCGGCAAAAGAAAATAGAACGTAACAACACTCAACCTTTTTTTTGCGCCATAATTTTGAGAACGAGACTTTAATAAAGCAAAACAAATTTGTTATTTTTGTTGTAAATATCTCGACGCTACAGCACGTGAAGCCTTAAAACTCGGAATTGTCGTTGGACCATTTGCATTTTTATATATCAAAGAAGGGTGCGAGTTAAAATAAACCGTAATGAAAAACTCATCGAATGGAAAATTCGTTGTGTTGTGACGTCGCCACCGGCTATTGCGTTTATTATTCTTCTTTTTGCTACTTTTATCGAGGATCTTATTGCCATCTGTACTTTATTGGGTCGTTGACGATACGCAGTAAATGCGACCGATTAGCAATCTAGTCAAGCAAACTTACTCGTAAAAAATACGACAGATAGAAGTAAAGGCATTTTCTCCTAATGTTCTATTCTGGTCTGAAAAGTACGCTATTTTATGGCAGTTTGACGCCTAAATTAAGGAGACTTTTCCGCGCCAGCGATGGGGAAAAATCAACTTCACAAAAGAACTTTCACCACGTCGGTCGCCCGTAATAAATCTACAACACTAAAAAAGTTTGTGATATAATGGATAAATGTTTATGTAGAAAGTTACGCAATTTTCGAAACGTGCTAATCTAGGCTTTCATTTCAGATGTAAATGTTGGAGGTTGGTATAATATTAAATACATATTACGTTCTCATCAAAGTGAGGTTTATATTTTTGTGTCCTAGTTGGAAATACGTGAATTTCTCATTTCTGAGCATATTAAAGAAATATGTAATGTAAAAAAGATCTCCTAATTGGGTAGAGGTCAATACCATAAATACTTACGACTAAAAGTGTAAACATAAATTTTCAAGTGTCAATTCCACCAAAAAAAAAAACAGATGGTTCACCGAGTTCGCCCATTCGAATTTTTTTTAATGTGTAAATCACACATCTCTACCGTTTCTTTTTCTACGGCGATGATTACAATGATGGCTTTTTTTAAGAGTTAAATTAGCTGTTGCATAATTTGCACATTGTGTGGATTGAGAAATTTGCTTTACGGTCGTTGGCTATCACACGGATGGGACTTCGCACATTACACGTTACTTGAAATACGTATATATAAAACTTCCATGTTTTGTAACACGAACGACCATTACAAGCGACGTGCTAATTCCGGTTGCATAACATTATTAAATAGAACGAGCTACCGTTGCTTATGATCACTTTAACGCCACTATTCGACAAGTATGGTTTACAATAACCCGTAATCTTGATGGAAAAAGAGAAGAGCTCGAGGATATAAATGAAGAGATATTCAAATTAGTTAGTAGTGTATGCATCGAAAGTGTAACAGCACTCCTACATCAAGATTATTTATCACTCTGTACATTAGATATCTCTTGCTGAGTACGGTAGAGCTGGCACAAAAATTTAGATTACCCATTTTCACATTATGTAATTTTGCATACAAAGTACTTTACATTTTTAAGTACTGTTGAATATTACGAAGCATGTCGAATATATTCATTAACTTGGGGGAAAAGTAGTGTCAGATGTGATATGGGTGTAAGATGAAATTTGAATTTTAAACTAACCAGAACACTAAAAATAACGTATTTATGTTTTTACTGAGGTCCGTTATGAAAATGGTAAAAACTGGTATCAACACGCTTGATTCTTGTTGCATAATTTCCTCAGTTTTCTTTATCAACATCCATTAATTTCTATCGCATTTCCTTTCGATAGCTTTACCGTTTTCTGCAACCGTAAATAATGCATTTGCGTATTAAAATTTAATTGGAAACGGTCATGAGAGAGCGGTGTTTTATTGATCTGCCTACATTCACGTTTTTTCCTCGTACGTATCGCGGCGACATTTGTGATAATGATGATAAAACAGCTATTATTATTTCCATTATGAATAAGTGATTGTCTTATTGTATTCTACGGTCATTTTACCATTTATATCCACACACCCACACCTTGTACGCCTTGTTCGCAAGTGAAGTACAATGATTGCCCTGATTAATGCCAGCAAGGTTACCTCTACATTAATGGGATTTAAAATATTTAAATTAATTCCACACAAACAGTAATTACATTTGCAAGTGAACTCGCTTGCATGAAATCTCTTTTACATTCAGGAACTCGACTACCCTGCAAGTAGCACTGAAACAGCATAAACTGAAAAGTTTTTTCGAATTAATTGCGAGCTTTCCGCACGCTCGATTCGCTTTTTCTACTTCATATGGGCACAAACTGATGTCTCGGCGGTTTATTAACCTAATGACCTCATTGTTTACAAATATTCTCGTTCAAAATTGCATAGATTTAACGACACAAAGTGAAAAGAAATAAATGCATTTTGGTTTCTTCGGTTGACTTTTTAACGTCTGCAGATAGTGTTACTTTAATGAAGTTTGTTTCATTCTAGCCTCTAAGACCGTCCCTGAATAAAAATCTATCCATTATCTAAATTAATGATCTGGGTAACAAACAACTGGATCAAAAACTTTTGAGAAAACGCCGTCCATTTTTGTCGAGCCTCTCTCATCAATCTAATAATTCCGCGTGTCACTAATCCTTTAGCCACAGCAGAGTGGCACGTTCATCTTGATCTTAATGTATTGTCGCAATTTTCAGCCGTGCTGACGGTCCGTCAAGTGCCTACAAATGGTCGTGCTAGTGACCCGCCTATGAGTACACTCATGAGCTTTATCTTTAGCAAGCTTTAAGGAAAATCCGACTGATAAGACTTGGAGATTATGAGCGCAAAACGAAAGTTTCATTAACTTGTAATAAGACGTCTTTATCTGGATCGAGCGCCCAACTTCATTGACACTTTAGATGCAGATACAAGAAGACCAGATTGGTTTGGAATTAAACAGATTACTTGTCTGAGTGGTCCATCACATGTAAATTGCTATTGGGAGTTAGAAGAGAAAAACTTACTCAGCAGGGAAGCCATTGGTGGACTCACCTAAAACAAAAACAAAATTGTTAAAACGTTTCCTCATCAAACCGGGTTCACTTAATTGGTTCATCAGATATGTAATTAACTGAAACGGCGCACCACCTTCTTGCTTGGTCCCCAATGTAAACATTCGTCGAGCTATTGGTACATTCCATCAAGTTTTGTGTAGATTGTGGAGCAATTAGAGTCAATATTTCAAGGGGCAAGAAGCTGATCGTGGCCTATTACAAGAAATCGTGAGCACGATCATTCCGACCCCTCGTGCACGATTCCTGCATTACCGACTAGCTCACGTGACCCTATGAGTCCCGCACAGATACGACTAACCTCTAAATAATTCTTTACGCGCGCACGGCACTCATTAATTTCTACCTTCAGGCGTCTATTCTACACTCGAATTATTGGTGCACTGATTTAAACGGGTCCATAAATGAAGGAACCTTCAGACCCGAGTTTATTAATTATTGACATGGGTTAAGACCGCACGGGAACACCTTATTTCCGTGTTCAAGTGACCGGAAAAAACAACTCGATCGAAATATCATCCCGAATCCCAAAGTATCCCTAAGGAACAAACAAAAAAGAGAACTTGGAAACGCCGAGTTAATAAAAATGTTAAATAAACACAAAAGAGGTTCTCGCCAAATTTTGTAATTTTACAATTTGATTAGACCAGGGTCGTGGTAAACAAGCGGCAATCGTCCACTCGTTCCCCTATGAGATACAAAGTTGCGGTTTGCGCACATGAACGTAAAAATGTAGATCTTTACGATTTTACTCGATGGGTGTTATTAGAGTATGTCAAAAGGATCATTTCTGCATGTCGAATATAACTGAGCTCCCAGCTTTCATATAGATAACGATAACCATTTAATTCCAGGGTTAAAACAAGCAGGCGAATATTTACGAGCAAGATTTATCTATACTATTTTTCGTGGAATTGTTCCGCTTTAAGTCTGTATAAATCGCCGCATCGTTCGCCTACTCACATGCGAATTCTTTTCAAACAATGGTTCAAAACAATTATACAGTTGTAGAATTTGAGATTTAACTGTATTTTGACCGAGAATATACTTTTCCTAGTCTTTGAAACTTGTTTCGATGAGGACTTAATCAGTTCTGACACGAACTTCTCTATGACAAACGATCAACGTCCAACAAACCAATTTGAATCTATAATCAAATGATTACATTTATCACGTTAGATTCTATTATCGTCTGCTTTCCTGTGTACCATCGGCCGATTTAATTATTTTACCCCAAAGGCAAATAGAACTCGAGTCTAATACCGTTCTACTTGGAAACTGTTAAGGTTGCTTTTAATTTGATTACGCACAATGATAGGGAATTTAATTCAAGTATTTACATTTGAATTCACACGGAAAAAAATTTCAAGAACGAGAACGCAATCTTCCCAATTTAGTAAGAAGAAAATTTTGACAATAGTTGTTCCGGGACCATGTTTTATTTTTCTTTATTTATATTACCTCCAGGGTAATCTTTATTACCATCTCTCGTGGGTAATATCAAGTTGAATGTCATAAAACTCGAGTTAACATCTTAATTGTACAATGCCTTTATATTCACCATTAACACATTAAGCGTCTTTTGGTAATCTCATATATTTGAGTTTGTAACTACGAAAACACGCACCTCTTTTTGTTTGCGCTTCACCAATAAAATCCAACATAGAACAAACACGGGCTAGACTGCTTTTCCTATGGATTACAAAAAGAACTTTACGAGCTTTGCCGTGAAGATATCAGCTGTTTACGACCGATCCAGCTGGCGAAACTTCCCCACGTCAATGCAGACACGCTTGGCTTATACACATGTGTGCACATATTCTTGCGTTCAAATGGACTAAAACTACTAACTTTACTCCGAATTCATACTAGAATTAGCACGTGAAAACCTATTTTATTACGGCCGAACCCTCGTAAGGCCTTTCTTCTGTTTTCTTTATTTGCTGTTAAAAGGATCGCTCATTGGCAGTAAAAGTCAATCTATGTTTTATTTATGGACCAATGTACAGCGTGATTTCAAAGAAACACAGAAAACGAAACATTGCTTCTCAACACTGAAAAATGAACCTATTTTGTAAAATATAAGCAAAAAATTCATTTTTTTTTTTTGTAAACTTGTAAACTATAATATTCACTTGAAACAAAGGTTCCTCTGTTCTTGAATTTACCGCAAAGTTTTATAGCCAATTCTATTAAAAACACTTCGTATACGGTAAACATAACAGTACTTTTCAACGTTTTTATGACCGTTGTTGCAAGATTTTATCCGTGGTATTTTTACATATCTAACAAAGATTTTTAGAAGTCCTATTTTGTGATTATTGCCTCAAACACCAACGTCAATTATACAAATTTTACATATTTATACAACGTGCACGCAAGAAGAGAAGAGGATCGGTCCGTTTGTTGAAGAATCCGGTCCTGTCGTTTTTTTCCTAACCATTTTTGAAGCATGTGCGTACAATGAATCGGAAAAAATCGAGAAACGGTCAATTTCATTGCACAGACAATTCGGTCATTTATCATAGCTGACAGTCTGTTTCGAATCGATTCTCCCTTCTTTGTTGTCGAGCAGAAAAAGAAACTTTTCTCGCTTGACGAGCGAGCGCTTCGTACTAATTGTTTTAATTGTTTTTCTTTGGAAACTTTTCCGAAACTCTGTTTAATTACCAAGGTGAAAACTCGTCACCTTTCCGACCTCAAGATTACATAATAATTTTAATGTTCATTCAAAAAGAGATTACGATCTCATCATCTGAAAAGATGAAATGACCGCAATTCCCTTTCGTGACAAGGTAAAAAATCGAATGAAACAAAAGACTAATCGACGTTTTCACGAGATCCTACACTGGAAACAAGCAAATGATGTGAAAAAATGGCATGGATGCAAACGAGTTCGTAGTGTATCGATTTAATAATAAAAACGGCTGCGTTTGGAACTCGGAGGCGCTCCGCTAATGTCTCTGGTGATTAACGAAAAATATTACTTTTAAATTTGATTAAATAATCAAAGAACTGTGGAACTCTTTTTAAACTCAATAATTGCTAAGTTGGGATTAAAGCGTTTGCTCTTTGTAATTAGAGAAAATTTGACGAAACGCTTTTATGACAAGAATAATGCTATTCCATTCCGTCCATGCCATTATCATTCCGGCAACACGACAGTATTAGTAATGCGTTGTGTCACGACAAACCATAAATTAATTTATTAGAAAAACAATTTAGATATTACCAGAGGTAACCCTTTAATAATATTGGCACAAACTCCTCAATTACAATGTAACAATTTGCTCTTCATTATTTCGCCTACGCCTGAAATTGCTACTTAAAAGAAATATCAAAGTCAACTGACGATATTTTTACTACTTTTGATAGTAAATATAGGACTTTGCCTTCGTCTTGAAGGGTGTTATCCGAAAGTTACAAACAGGAGGATTTTCCAGAAAACTGATAATTATCTAGACGCAGAGCGATATGCGAAGCTCCTTTTCTTGACTGTCACAACCTTTTAGAACATTTGAACCAATTAGGACTCATGTCAGATACGAATTATATTTCCGTTTTCTACTCTAATGATTAGGACAAATAAGCTTATCAATGTAGTTTATTCAGTATAAACTAGAAATTCTCTTGTTCCGTGTAGTTTCAGAAATTCTCTTTGTTCGTTTGCTTTCCATACCGTGGCCGTAGGGGCGCCACATTCGCAACATTAAACGCTTACACAGACATAACACACGTGAATTAAAACTAGCCGAGCAAGTCCTGCTATAAATCCAGCCATGTAGAAGCATTACATTGAGGTCCGCGTTTAAAATGGTAATTACATTATAGGAATAGTCGTAAATGGGCCAAATTCGAGATACGGTTTACGACCTCTATTATTAGGAGGTTGGCACTTGGGGGAATCCTGCGTCCTCAAAGGCCGCCTGTCAAATAAACTATACGCCCTAACAAAAACTACACCCGGTTAAAGGATAAAAAAGAATCACATCACGCAATAAACGTCAGCCTCGTGCAGCTCCATGGGCAAAACCACAATGGGGATGTGTAAAATGCTGACTTCAGAATTCTTACACAATACACATCAGATTTATATAACCGACAATGTTGCTGAAATTTCATTTGCCATAGCAGCTTGGCAAATAATTTTTTCAAAGGAATCATTCCGCGAATGCGGTGCTTTCTGTCAGCTTGCAGTGCGAACAACACGAATTCAAAGCAAATCCGAAAGAATGTTCGCGATATACTTTGACCTGATCTGATCAAATGCCGTTACCTCCCACGTTGACAACCAAATAGGCGCTTATTTTAGAGCTTTCAACTCCTAGAAACCTTTAGGGTGCTTTATCGTCTCTTTCTGTTAAGCAGTTTACACACTCACATCAAACAATACCTCTACGTTCTAAAAGCGAAACATCAAAATAGATACGTTGAGATAAGGGCAAAGGAGGTACTTTATATTGCCGCATTGTTTCTATTTTACATAAATGTCAATAAAAAATAAAAAACGAAATGGATGATCCATATTGATAACAGGGTAATAATCAATACTGGGTCCGTAGGATGTAAACTATTTTAAGAAATAATAAATTATGCAAGAATAAACCGCCTACGCGAACAGGTTAGTAGCCTCGCAGATTCTTTTTAAATCTGAATATTTATGGTGTTCTGAAACGCACTTAACGCTGCATATAAAACTTCATTTAGCTTGTATTTCCATAGGCTTACTATTACAACCCATATTTACTTATGAAATTAAAGTTGATAACAAGATTATTACGTGTATAAGCAAATATTTATATACTGTGATTGTTTTATCTGGGTCAATAATGCTAGGTCATTACAAGTAAAACGGAATGCGACAAAGGCGGTAAAACTATCAATACAACATGTATTTGGAAATTGTTACTGCAATAAATTTTTAGAACAAACATACAACTTTGACGAGGATATTATACAAGCTCATTGTTTGCTCTCTAAAGCGCATATCGACGTTCAGTGCATAAATCATTATTTCTCTTATTACTAATTATAAGCTTGACGCTTAATTCGACATAAATTCTAATTAGATATGATTGATTTATTTGTGTTCTGGATGAGTGTCATTTTTTTCGCGAATCACGCTGCGAAAATTTCAAGTCAGATTGTAAAATTTCTAACAGGTTGTTTGGTTATTGTAACTGACATTTAAACAACAAATATTGTTTTAAACTTGAAAGTTGAGTGTGTTTTGGCACAAATTTGCAAGCTTGGTAAACATTCACATTTTATATTTTAAATACGGTTTTATGGTTATTCCCAGTGATGCAATGAAAACGCACATGAATTGATAGCATTTCGTTTCTTTTGTTTCCATCCCAGACAAACTCGTCTCCGGAAATGGTTCTTCTTTTGATTCGTTTGCCAACAACGGAACTCTGTCGTGGCATTTCCATCGAAATGACAAGTTTCGTGCGGGTGGTATATGTGTAAACTGCATCCGTCTTTTCTATCAAATTCGCAACGTCAGACACCTATTTCATTTTCAGGCACCTATATAACCGGAACGGAGCTCGGGCGATACGTTCATCTTATTTTCGTATCGGTAAAAACCGTCAGAATTGAATTTTGCATTCATATATTCATGCATCGTAGATCCACAGAATTTCGTTTGAGAAGACTAAATTGGCGAAGGCGATGGAGTGGACTATCGCAAGGTGTGCAGGAGGTGTATATACGGAGAGAATCTAATGTGATTTACTCCACTTTAATTTCCTTTGCATAATAGGCCGCCACTTCATTTCCCTCGACCCGAAAGCCCGACAAAATTTCACCACGGCCGAGTAACACTAGAAAATTTCACCACACTAGTCGGTTTTAACGGCCCTCCGACAAAAACTCCATTATTCGGACCTTTTACTGCGAGTTGTAAAATAAATTGAAAATAATGCTAAAATACCTCTGAAAAAAAAACGTAAAATGAGCTTTTTACAAGAGTGGAACGACGGCGGAATGTTTCTCCATGGTCGATCGCCATTCAAGCGCATAATAATGCATTCCGCTCAAGAATTACAACCGAAATTTTAGAGCATCCAAAAATTGATGAATGCTAAATTTGTGTCCTTAATGCAAACGAGGGAAAGTTTCTGTTTTCTAAGAAAGTCTCTTATTACAATGCGGAATTCGGGACTCTAAAATTTCTTAGGTTGTAGACAGTATCTTCAACAAAACAAAAAACAAGTGGCTGAAAAACGAACTAAAGCACCGATTAAATTTAACAATGAACAACAATTTTTAATTCCTCCCTGTAAAACTACAACTTTATAGTCAGCATATATCGTTGGCGGATAAATTTTCCTGCAATTTTGAACTCTTGTTGATAAATTCTTTCAACGGAGAGAAGTTCAAAGAAACCGTTTAAAAAAGAATTTATTTCGTTTTATCATGTTTTATTACGTCGTTTTTTATCAGAGACTTTTCATCTATTTCTTAACTGTCACCCTGCGTATTCAAGCCGTTCCTCATCTTCTTTTGATGTGTTATCACGATACAAAATGCATGTACTTTTTCGGAGCAGAGGGTGAAATTTTAAAACACATGACACATGGCGTACACTCAATTCCGAGCTTGTAGCATATGATAAGCAAGGAAATTTTATGTGTCGTCAATATGTAATTTTATTGACCGACATAAAGCAAACGGAAGTGTCTCCTGGTTTGTGTATAGTTTTAGAACAGAATGAGAGGCAAAAATTCAAGGTCGCTGGGCAAGTTTCCAACCAAGCAACCGTAGCGTTTGTCACAATTTCAAAATTGAATTATTCCCCACTAAAAGGCAATAAATTAAGAGCAGAATCTGGAAAAAACAAACGGGATAAATGCTACTTTTACTCAAATCCCTCTATATTCACATAAAATCGTTGTAAAACAGAACGGCATCAAGATGTCACATAAAAAGCCCAAGAACAAACAAACATGTTTGCCATAATAATTTAAGCATGATAAACATTCGAAACAATCGGAATGACATTTTTCGTATATCTTTGCCGTTCGTAAGCACCCAAGTCAAAACACGAAAAGCCTCAACTCCCTCTGGATCGCTGGAATGTACGCAAATAAATCAGGAAGAAGCTAGAACGACGCCAACATTAAATGAAATGCGTGTCGTCGGCGGTCGCGTTCGAAGTACGCCTCCAAGATAAAACTAATCTCCTTTAGGATTTATAAACTTATGTGTGAAGACGCCAGGGAAAATTATTTCGGAAAACGGACAGATTTAGATAAGAATCGATCATGCGGACAAATTCCCACTTTACGGACACGCAAAATGAAAATTTTTGCTGCCTGACAAATCGAGCTAAAACAACTAATGCACAAATCCAATAAAGCAGAATTAACACATCACTTTGGCATCGGAACGTTCTACGAGCGGAGATTCTTGTAAACTCGCCAAAAAAATTTAAAATTGGATAGGGAAATCGATTCCTGTTTGCAAAATTTCAAATTATGTATGTTATAAATAGGGTCGCGAATGCATTACGATGTATCGATTTAGCCGTTGATGAATAACCATTTTTTTTTTAATGAAAAGTAGTTCACTTAATAATCAACATTGTCATTTTCGTTATTAGAATACCAAATGATTGAAAAAAAACAGCAGAAGCAGCCTTTGGAATTTAAATTGTGTTGGTACCTGTGCTCGTTATCTCACTCCTGACAGTTTAGGATTAGTTTTGAAATGTCAAAATCGATAAATAGTAGTGCTACCAACCTGTGAAAATAGTACGAGGTACACTTTTCGTAGTTTTCTTTCTACGAACTGTTAGAATGTACCTGTAACTATCATCACCCTTGGGCCAAATGAAAGGTACCATGATACTTTCAGCAGACTGCCACTTCTACCAATTAAAATTATTACATTTACAACTTTTTAATTTATTCTGACACGATGAAGCAACAAATTACTATTCGAGTTAACGACTTAAATTGGAGAGCACTACTCTACTCGTCATAAATCATGGCGCCCAGCAGTGTTCAGTATTTATAAAGTTGTGCATAGTTGTAACCCAAATTCATTTAAAATTAGAAACACAAAATTCAAACAGAAGTTGCTGTCAATACTTCATCAACATCAAAGAATGAAAGAAAACAGTACGCATGGTCAACAACATTTTAACATAAAATCCTTTGTTTGATTGACACAACAATGGAGCAATTTATTTCTACACGCCCATTTTAATACCACGAAAATAAAAAAAAATGCAAAATTTTCAGTCCGTTCAGCGAACTGTGATGAGGAAAGTTGTGTATTTATTCATCGCATGTGTATACATTTACAAGGAAAAAAGCGCATTTATATTAAAACCATTCAACTCTGGTTTATTTTACTTGAAGTTACCACATCGTAAAAACGTGTTGCAGGAGCGTATTTTCTTCGTATGTCGTCTTTTATTTTTTGGTTAAAAGAAGCGTCGATGGAAAAAAATAATGATAATGTATGCACGCAAGTAACAGCAATTCTGTGTTACGACCTGGTAAGGAAATGTTTATACGGTTTTAATTTGTATAGTGCTCTTCTTTGCGTCGTTCCGATCGCCTCTTTTCTTTAGATGTTGGCTGAAATATGGTCTAGATAGTTGTCCTAGAAATGATGTGCTTGATGAAATAATAATTACACGAATAACAAAAATAATAAAGTTGGGAAATGATCGTAAAACCATTCCGTGAAACAGACACTCCAACCAAGCATGACGATGGCAAATTTCAACGTTGTACACATAAACCATTAATCATTCTGAATTATAATTACAAAATTTGTTTTCAATTTTATTTGTTATTCCATTGTCCACGTGGCTGTAAAATAAGTGGACCATTGACATATTCGGATAACGAAAATTTCAATATCCACTTTGTTTTGCATTTCAGATTCCGAGTTTGCAATTCAGGTATAATAGGATTCACGTGTTTCGCAACGTGATTGCTATTTTTAGACCGAAGATAAAATGCCAGTTGAGTGACCGAAAAAGAAACGAAAAAATATATCTATATGAAGGCACCCACACGCTCGTGTTCTAAATAATTATAGGTTAGCCGTTTCGTTGCTCGGCCGGTAAATCAAGTACTCAGGCGCCTTATACGGTTGTGTTGTATAAACGTGGCAAGCATTATGAATTATGCACACACATGCTGCCCAAAAAACTTTTGTTGATACGGTAGCTGTTAAACCTGTTCTTTATGTGGGTCGCTTACTCGTCTTGCTTATATGATGATCAGATCGCTATAAATAGCGGCAATTTGCTAATTTTACTTAACAATTTTATGTGTTGCTGTAACGTGACGATGAACTACACCAGCGAGAACTAACGGTGAAGCTGTCGATAAACCAGTCCTTAATTCAACGAAATTCGACAATGAAGGATCTGATAAACATGAGAAAAACCAGAGATAAAATTGTTTGTTTGATGCAGGGCGCGAGAGAAGACCTTTGAATGGCAAAATAGAATTCATTTTTCATCTTATCGAAGTGAAGCAAATCTAATTTCACGAATCTGGAAACTACGTTAAAAGCACTAGCGCCAATTATTCATTTAAGATTTCGAAGTCAAAAAAACAGACTCATATTTGTAATTTACATTTCTCTTTCTTGAGCAACTATATTCAAATTTCAGACACTTCTGAAGCCTTCTAATATCCATCTTGCGTTCGTACAAATTCAGCTTTTTGAATTCTAAGTTTTATTTCTTTACATTGACAAGGAATCTTCATCGAACTTGCAGCAAAACAAATTCTTTAAATTTTTCCTATTCTTGCTACTACTTAAAACGGTCTATTTCTTTTTCATCCTTAGGTATATAATTTCTGTGCCAGTTTTGCTTTCTTATCAGGTTTAGCTCAACACTTTACTTGTTCACTTGTTTTCTTAAGTTCTAGCTCATAAATCTCCGTTTTATCCTCCATGTAGTTCGATACTTAGTGTCGATATATCATTTTGGGTTTTTATTTCCTTTCTTTAGTAAGTACCATTGTTTTCTAAACTTCCTACTAGTTTTTTTATTGTCAAATCCACAACAGAGTCTATTTTTTATCGAACTACTGTTCTTTCTTTCCTCAGCTTCATTTGGAGATTGTGATTGCACTCCCTCTGGCTTTTTTGAACTTGTAAAAAGATTTGGAAAAAATGGCACTACAATTTTTTCCGTGTAAGTAGTTTCGGTAGACTCTCATGGAAGCTACTTTTCTTTGTATTATTATTATTATTATTATTATGTATTATTTTTGTTTTTTTCTTTATGTCCACATGAACTTCTACAATCATATGGGATTAAGTAATTACGATTTTTTACTTCCTGCAGATTTTTGAAAATCAAATTCACCACTTAAAAAAAGGAATTTTTGTGAATGCTTTCTTCTATCCGTAGTAACTTACTTGTTTGTAATTCTTCTTTGTTTTGTTTCTTATTCAGGTTATTATTGTTTATTTTAAATGTTTCAAGTATCTAACAATCTTTTAAGTAGAGATTTCCACTGCTTGAAAAGTTCATTTTGTTACGACTTTCTTATACACAATGATTTTTCATATTTAGCTTGAGGGTCCACTTTTTTATTTAGATATTTCTTTGGTAGATGTCATAACGTATATTCCAATTTTAATTGTCAAAAACCAACCATTTTTTCAATTTTAGAAGTCAGTTTATAATGGATAACTGATTTTTTGGACGACCACTCGGTCGTTTTAAAGTATAGATTCTTTTACGGCCATAAAGACAAATTTTAGGAGTCATCTGTCAAAATGTACTTAACAGACTGGAGAGGAGAATTCTTTTGCGGCCGTAAATGATAAATTTTATGAACTCATCTGTCAAAATAGACTTTACGAACTTAACCTCAATTTCTTACATTCTGCGTCTTACATTTCGCTAATTCGTTAATTCGGCCGATTTGTATGCGTCACTGCGTCACTTCGTCCTCCAAACGTCGGTGTCTTCAAAAATTCATACATGGTTACAGAATTTGGATATTAAAAAAAAGCAACATCTTTTGTAATGAATTTGCTGTGTTGTAGATGTAGATGAGCCCCAAAAAGTGGCTTCTAGTCCCATTGAAACATAAACAAACCACAGCACAGTAACAGTGTTAATTTTGGATTTTTATATATTTATATATTTTTTATCTCGTTACTTCTTGGTTAACCTTCTCATTCTTCAACACAGCACGACGTTGTTCGTTTAGTACAAAATGAAACAAAAGGAAAATGTTTACATTACTTGTCGCTCTACTATTAGCACTTGGTATGCGAGACGCTAAATTAGCAAGAAAGATAGCATTATCGATGTTTCCATTCATAATGATAGCACGCCATAATTTCAAACATGCCTCAAAGGGTTTGTACGAGTAAATTATAACCCATCCATGTTGAAGTAAATAATGTTTGTTGAATTTGACGAAAAAAAAAGTTCGAAGCATTAAGCACATATTGTTAATAAAAGACCAATTGTCCGTTTACCCAACGTTAGTCATGTTCACACACTTTGACGATTTCTTTTATTAAAAAGTAGTAATTACGTCTGCAAATATTTAAACTCAATTCACACCAACTATATAAACTACACAAATCGAGTAGTAATTGAAAGGTTGGGAACAAAAGCAGGCGGTTCACCGCCAAGATTTGCTATCTAATTTTGAGAACTGTGGAAAAAGACAATCCTAAACAACAATTACCGATAATTAATTGTTTCGTTTTTCTCATCTATCAGTTTGCGAACTGTGTAGCTCGAGCAAAATACTGAACTTATATACTTATTTAGTTCTAAAACTTTAGCAACTGGCTTCCTTAATTACCGTACCGGTGTTTACGTCCCCATTCCATTACCGCGGTAAAAACAACCTTAAAATGTGAAATTGTCAATAATACTTAATTAAACATAAATCGAATCCATTGAAGCAGCAAGTTTAAAAAGTATCCCCTCTAGATTCGTGCAGTGCGCAATCAATACTTTGTAAATGAATAAAAAGTGACGACATAATCACGATTTACTGCGGTTTCTTGTCTGGTACAACTTGTGTAAAATAATAAATTACTTAAAAGTGGAAACTGCACCAAAAACACGAGTACGCACGACTGGCAATAATAAACCGCAATTAATCTTTAAAAGGATCTGAATGTGCGATAAAAATAGGAGATACAATATGACTGTAGGTATACTGTTTCCATGATAAAATACTATAAGCACATGATAGTGTACTTCAGCCGAGCTTTTATGTTTCAATCATAAATACTAAAGATCAAAGCAGACTTCCCTGCATATAAAACTGATTACTTTAGAATTTTATACATAAAGTATCCTCTCTATTTTAAATTAGATAAGGTTACTCGGTTGAGGTACATTGTTGCTTCGTATTACTAAGAAGCTTTAAAAATTGGGAATTCTTCTATAAAGTTCGTCAATCACTTTCCAGCCACATGGAAAATTAAGTAGAAGACCCCACGATAAATTCTGAAGTTTACTTAAAAAAAAAGTTTGAAATTTTAACATGATTAGGATTTCATCTGAGATAATTGTAGTTATTTCTAATTAACGCTTGATGTAATTTAGATTAAATTATAACAGAACGAACGTTCTGTGATGGACTTCAAAATTAATTACACGGGACCCAAATGATTTGACGTTTGAAGAACTAATAATAACATTAAACAATTGTATTTTATCTGGAGCGCTCATTATTATTGCATGTGTGTTTCGTTGATTAAACATTTTACAATTTAAATGGATCGCTAATTGGATTTAATTTTTAAAATCACCGATGAGGGAAAATTTGATATGATCAGAACGTCAGTTCGTCAATATGTAGGAATGCAAGTTCTAGCAAACAAACAAAAACAAAGAATGTGGGTTCTAGCAAACAAACAAAAACAAAACTGTCAATGAAGTAAATTTTTAAACTGGTCATAATTTGAAGCTATGAATTTCGTTCTTTTATCTTAAACTCCTATAAATAACCGATTTAAGCACGATTAGAGCAAAAACCTATAACTGTTGTAATAAATCCTTCCAACAGTATAATTAGAAAGACAGCAATATTAATTTGACTTTGCAGTAAATCTTATCTTAACGACAGTTCATAAAATTTAATGATGAAGACGATCATGTTCTGTTCGTCTACGCAAAAAGTAGTCCTGCTTTCACTCAAAACCTACGAAAAACTGCCGCTGTTCTCAGTTAGACGAAAAGATGTATCTATCATACCGCCGGATAAAAATAAACGACACGAGACTATTCAAAAATGGTGTGAAAACAAATCGACGTTCACAACATTGTTAAATTGGTAATTTAGCACAGGGAGCAACAACCTTTTGAATGAGTTGTTTACGCAAAATGTGCGAATTTTACGGCTTCGTTTATAAAATGGCCGCGATATTTTGATGACTTGAAGGAAAGCTACGTTTCACTTGAAATTTTTGAAACATTCTCATATAACCTAAATATATTTTGAAATTTGTTGCACATTAAACACTTTTATTCGTTTTATGTTATGGTAGATGAGGTCAAAACTGCATTGAATAATGTTGCTATTTATCGCCATTAAAATTGTGGCAATGGATGGCTAAAAAATGATTCACATTCATTGTTTAAAATCCTGCAAAACGCACTAATTACCCAAATTTTGTTCACAATAACTCGCTTTTTACTGATGTGTGCATGCACAAAACCAAATGGATTTTAAATCCAATGTAATTAATTACTGCTCCAAAATTAATACAGATGAAGTTCATTTGAATTTAAAATATAATAGTACAAAACCACGCTATTATGCAAAATATGAAAATGCTGGCTCCATCAAACATTTCGGGCCACGCAAAAAAAATATGACCGAAAGAAAGTCATGCGGCACACAAATATCCAAAAAACGATAACCATAACATAATAACTGTCGTCCTTCACAAATACGGGGTTTATTATTTTTGCACAACTCTTGCAAAAGGTTAATTAAAAAGCGGACTCTTCTCGAACACTATTTATTTGGGTAATATTTTATATTTCACTCGACTTACACTAACTGTTCAGCTGCTGTCAATCGCAAATTATTAATGAGTTTGGAAGTTTCCTCGGTTTACTTTTATTTAGTTGTAAGTTAATTTTGTCGATGATTATAGTAGACTGCAAGTTGAAAGTCTGAATATCAAGTGGGACTAAAACATAATTTGAAAAGTTTTGCTCGCTCTGACTCGAATAACTGCATTCATGTTTAGCATTGAAGTAATGTGTAAATCTAATTAAAATGCCCAACGTCGATTTATACTGTTTTATTCTGACCGAGTAAAGTTAACCAACACCGAACTCATTAAGTGCCTGATATTAGCGACAGCATATGCGTAATTATCTGTCTAATCCGAGTTGTTTGGAAACGATGTCAATCTTTTATTACACTTATTAATATTATTACTAAAAAACATCCTAAAGTATTCGGTTACGAGCACGCACCACCCACTTCACGTCTCGTATGAACCTCGATCCATCACTGTCTATTGTTAAGTGCGATCAATTTGTCCGCTTCGACTTTCTAGTTTCTATACAATCGAAAAAAAAATATTTCCGGATGACCATCATCTGTAATGAAATCTTCAAAAATTGCATAATGTCAGTTTGTAGCCGTGACCTTGTTCGCCGCTTTGTAATTTGCAAATGAGATGACGGATGGTGTTGCCGAGATGAACTCCGAGTTCATCCACGTGCAACAAACAGCCGATTGTTCTTTTTCACTTGGTTCCTTTGTCCACCATAACCGACTCCTTTTATCTGGTTGTCTTCACGGTCGAGTTTCGTTGCCTAATATAATTTGTAGACTTCGGGTGAGTGACTCTATTACCACCAACTGAGAATATGTCGCGAGAACGTGAGCACGACTTAAAATTGCGTACGGAAAGAGCACGAAGCGTGCGGTTCTTCCTGGTCGTGTTCCATTTTAGTATGCACAACTGCACGCACCCGCGAACCAGTCAACGAACTGGACTTTACACATTTCACATTAGCCAAATTGAAGACTTCGTGAGTAGAACATGGCGTTAACATCACCGCATCAATGTCAATCAGGAAGTTCTAAACTGTTGAAAGGTCAACGTCCATTGGCGACAGAATGAAAAAACAGGTCCGAGGAAAAAAATGAACGATGGCGAACAGGCAAGGATACAGTTTTCCGACGATGCACAAACTAGCCTTGTGGTCTATCAAAAAATAGTTAATCATCTGCATGAAGATCATTCTTTTGCTCGAATGTGCTCTACAAATGTTGGTCAAATTGATGGTGACCGTATGAAGCTGGCTTCTCTTAAAAACATCGTCAAACTAGAAGATGCCTCTATTATTACGTTAAACACTGTATATCTTTGCTCAACATAAACAAACTAAAGTTAATTATTACAGAAAATTAATACGTTTACTACCATCTGCGATCAACACCGCGGAGCAGGTCAGTGACAGCAACATTAAATTTTAAATGCGTTACCAACGAGGAACTGTTATAAAGAATCAACTGAGTTTAGGAGAAAATCGAAACCAGCGTTGAAAATAGTTAATTATTTATACAAAAGAAAGAGCACACACAATCGCATGAGAACTGTTTAACCTCAAATTACTGTTTGACTTTTCAAAGTGCAATAAAAATGTAAACATTGTTTCCGACCGATTTTATTCAATAAGTAAAGAAATGTAAATATAGTTGAATTATATTCCCAAGGGTGAACAGATTAGACTTTCACGTCAGTAGATGTAGAGGTAAACAGTGCTTTTACTACACCCGCCCCTTTCCTGCATACAATTAACTTTAGCGAAGAAATAAAAAGGCAGCATAGCGGAAATGAAAAAACCACCATATAGCAAAGAAAGAAATAAAAATTCATTAGTGGGCCCCGCGTTTATTATCATGATTTATGTTAGTTATTGTTAGCATTTGCTAAAGAAACCTTCTGTTTACGCCATTATGACCGCTATGTGGTGTTCTTCTCAATCTGGATCGTTTCCTTGTAGTTAATCATCTCAAGTGTCTATTAATCTCCTTTTTTCCTCAATGCAACCCACGAATTAATCAAGAGAAATTCATAATCTCCTCGGTTGAACATCAGTTTCATTAATAAGAAACTTTTTTCCCTTAAGAGATCACAGTAGGATGGTGGCACGACCGGATACAATGAGATATGGGTATGTTAGTGTAGTGGCTTATATAGCGGTTTGGCCTTGCGGGCTTTTAGCGACCCGGTAGGATCATATATCGCCTTCTTCCCAACCCCGCCTACGCACTATGTCATCGCTTTGCTCATCGTTTACATCGGATCCGGCGATGTGGTGAACCTACTTTACGCCTGCCAAATATATGACCTGTATCTATACACGCCCAAGTCAACGAGTTTTTTCGAAAATAAGACTCGCATTCGCCATAATATGCACACCCCACGCAGATGGTCTTTAGTCGAAGAGAAATGCTCCACATCGATTTATTATTGTACCTCGGAGGATCGTATCTATCCAGAACTTATGGTAACGACAAATGGCGGTCCTGTGTGTATTTCTTACATTGCCCTCTAGAAGCGTGCCATGTTTAAATATTAACAATGAATATTTACGCAAACTGCCGATTTTCATAGATAAATTTTACTTTCTATGTGCGTGTGATGCTAACTTCTAGTTAACGCGAAATAATGACGGGTTTGGTGACCCCTGCGATTGCCTGATTAGTTCAAAAATTATCCCAACTGATTAGTTGTTGATTAAATCGGAATAGTAGGTATATTACACCGAAATAATGAGATTGATTTTTTCTAGAAAAAGACTTTATTACTTGGGAACAAGCATTCAGTGCCACCTCTGGTATTATATTTTTCAAGAATTACCTATATAATACAAATATTACAAAAAAAAAAAACAGTGCTCCAAGAGTCTATACTGCGATATTTTTTTCGAATTCACTTCAAATCTTTCGGTCTTTAAAAAAAGAACATATTTTTGGTACTTTTTTAAATTTTAGATGTTTGCATTTTTAAAAATGTGTCCAAATTAAAAGAATTAAATGCTTAAATTACTGACTTTTGAAAGATTTTGATCATTTAAGACTTTGTATATGCCAAATATTTTAAGGGAAATTTTTACTCCAGAATTTGACACATGTTGATATATTTTTAAGTTGTCAAAGTTTTAAGGTCTTTGAAGATTTTAGACAGTTTTGTATTCGTTTTTATACTGCTATTAAATGTTTTTTTAATAAAAAATATAACATTATACTTCACATAAATTTTTTGGTGCGTTCTGAAAAAAATCTTTTTTTCATTGAAAAATATAAAATATAAGCGAAGCGGATTTACCAGCAATCAACATTATTTCTCGCACATTTTGTGTGTACCCTGACTTTGGGAGTTTTTTTTTTTCTTGAAAATTCTCTAAATTGGAAGTAATAAATGTATTACTAAACTCCATTAGAAAGAAAGTAAAAATATTTCTCTTTATGTTTTTAAATTTGTCCTTAAAAAAGTTTCACATATCACTCTTAGAAATAGCGTTTGATTCCACAATAAAATTAACAGAAGTATTTCTTTGAATTCGAATTCGGAATAACTGACTTATCAAAACTTTAAAATTTCAAATTTATTTTTTTTCTGAGTATTATTTCAGATTATAGATGAGCTTTTCGTTTAAAAAAAAATTCCAAATAAAAAAAAGAGAGAGAGAAAGAAATTTAAGTAGGATTTTTAACAGATTTTGGTGATTTTAGACATGTTTTTAGCATAAAAGCAAATATTTTGGTTGATTTTTGGACAGTTTTGCCCCGGAATCTAAAAAATGCTTTCGAATTTTGTAGAATTTTGAAGGTTTTAAAGATTTTTCTTTGTTCGTTTTTATGTGTTTAAATTCTTGAATATTTTAATTAATTTTGTTGACAAGTTTCAATTTTATAGATTTTCGAAACTTTTGTAAACTTCAGAAGCATTATAAATTAAAGATGTGTATTTTAAAATTAAAAACTGTTATGGTTTTAAATAAAAATATTACTATTATCATTAAATTTATTTATTTTTTACAATCAAACATTTTCGACTGAATTTTTCATTTTCTCAAGAGAACACTGAGAATAGTACACTTTCATAACGTTTTTTTCAGTTTTAAAGATGTTTGAACACTTTGGAATTTTACGTTCAAGAAGTTCTTAAGATTTGTTGATATGAAAATTTTTGCACATCACCCATAAATTAAATAATTAAATTTACAACAAAAAAAATTGGAAATGGTTTAAAATAGACACATCAACGCATTGTCTCATAAATTTTAAAAAGCTCTAGAGGCCAAAAAGTATTGTTAAATAAATAAAATAAAGACCAAAGATACATGAAGAATCCCATTTTGGCAAAATTTGTTTTTTCAATTTGAATTTGTAAAGCTGCATGATCTTAAAAACTTTTAGTGAACACCTAGTACAAAAAACATAGGCTCCCTAAATTGTAAGTTGGTAGCTCTGTGATGATATCATATTTATTTGGGAAATGGGGCCATATGATTAATAAACACAACGCATAATAAAGTTTTGTAATTTAGAAGTGCGTTGATAGCTCTCTCCATTAGTTTAAGCTGTCTACCTACCTACTTGACAATAATTGGGATGCAAAGATATTACAATTGAGAGTTCTAAAATTTCAACTATTAAAAAACATATATACAGCAGTGCTACCAACACGTAGAAAAATACAAAGGCCACTGGACGTTATTTTCTCGATATTTAACAAAAACAACAATGCAATTATATATCTTGTAGTATGCAAGTTTAAACATCAAATTCCTATTAAGAATTTATGTACTTACCAACTTGCTTAATCAATAAAACACGGCAATACATCGCTTACCTGGAAACAAAATTAGTTTAGAAACAAATTATAAACTACAATCATTTTTTAATCACATTTGTTAAATCATTTTATTTCGTTGATGTATCAATTGCTCAAAACCCCAAAAGATATATATCCTTTTCGTAAGTGAGCGTAAAACAATCGACCAAATATTCTTGATGGTGTTATCTAATGCGATAATCCGTGATTTCTAAAATTTCATTAGCAACAATGGGCAAGTTCCCAGATTTCTTCCTTTGTTCGTGGGTGTTTTATTTCGTTTATTCGAAATTATTTTATGGTCTGATTCCATGGTGCACGTGCCGTGTCGAGTTTGCACTGTCACAGTTCAAAGATTTCATCCTTATTTCCCCTTGTATGTTCTTTTTCATCGTTTGATTGAATAAGTACCCACGAAAAGAGCAACGTATGTTTTTGATCAGATACGCAGATAGTGATTATTATTTTTTAATGTGTAACACTGTTATACTAACTGTGATCAAATCTAACCACGAAATGTAAATAAGCAATTAATTTCTACTGCATTCATTAGTGTGATTGGGTTTTCTTTTATCCTTGGGGAAATTTTAATATGCATTCAAAATGTAAATGAAATATCTAAGTTCTTCCAAATGTAAATGCTTTCTTGTTTACATAAAATTATACAATGCTTGTAACACATTTTGTTTTACTTGTTAAACTTCAATAATAAGGATACGATGAGTTTTTGAAAAGACAGTGTTTGATGTAAAGGTGGAGAAATTAATGTACTGATTGAAACTGGTATTTATGTAAACACTTATTTACTGTTATCCGGCACCATTAATATTGAAACAATGAAGACACGTCGCTGGATGAAATATTTCTTTTGTTTGTGAATGTTGTGGGTGTATGAAAATGTAGAAAGTGGTTTTTATTGCTTCTGACCAAATTGTGTTCATTGGTGTCGAGGAAAATGAAAGGAGATACTTCACAATGATATTTGTAGTTGACAGGTGTTATATTCTTTAGTGCTTACAAGAACAAAACGACTAAAAGCAGTTTTAATCCAACTGTACTTAAAAAGGCTACAGAACGATATCCTTTTAGCCGTAAACTATAATTGTCTTTGCTGAGTCGCGGAAAATACAAAGCCCTTAAATAAAACTTTTCAACTAGTTCTAAATAAAAGGATACGTTGGAAACAAGCGCCGACAATAGCAAAATTGTATTTCAACATTTCCTTTTCAACTTCCTTCTGCAATTACTGTTTATTCTGGAAACTGATCTTGTGGGATTTAGCCTTAAATCAAGCTAAAATGCTCCACGTCATTTATTATTTCACTTTAAAATATGAAACGTCTGACTTTGAACCCAAAACGCGCAATATTGAAATTGCACGTAAAAGAAATCCAGCGGATTGTGGGGTTTCCTTGAATTTCACGTTTGGCTTGTTTTGCCCTTCGTTGCGCTTATTTGCAAGCCTGCATACTAAATGCAGATTTTACAACAGTGTTTCGCCTCATCAAAATCAACGAAGCAAGAGGGGTGTACTTTCTTGTATTCAAATTTCTTAATTAGCTATTTAGATGTTTGGATTACTGGCAGTAACATCGAAGGGTTGTTGGTTAAGTTTCTTCGACGGTGCTGGGGTATTGAAGTGGTCGTAATCGAATTAGCTTGATTGTCGATAAGGCTCCCTCGCAGGTGGTAGAGTGTGAACAGATGCGTGCATGCAACAATTCTGTTAATACCGCAGACATTCCTTAACACCGGTGCATTATTTTAATTTTTACGATGCATGTTACAACCGTGAGAATTAGTGTGTTTGGTGTAATCGAAAAAACTAAATGAAACAAATCAGTAGGTGCTTAACGAGCGCATTTAAATGTAAATTCAATCAGTTCATATTGTAGTGCCTTGTTACTGAGAAGGCTATTTTTTCTTAGGTCTTAAATGCCAGAATCCGATTGAATTGAAGGCATTAGAAAAGTCTGACACTTATTGGAAAAATTTTCAGTGAAAAGGGCGTCCTGGGTCATATCTCGCGTAGTTCGATACTAGACTGATAGAAGTAGCTTGTTTGATCCGTGGTTTCTAATATGCGTTAGAGCTTTTCTATTTGATATCCGCCAAGATCCAGTTGGTGTAAAATGACTTCATGTGAAACGATCAAACTTTTACCAAGCCGTCGAATAGCAAAGCAACCACATTCATTCTCTGCAAAATCTCCCAATAAAAAGACCCCCGTATTCAACGCGAATCATGCCCAGAAAGTCTGAAACGAAGTGGATGTGTTTCAGTATAGTTCTGGTACATTACTCATGAAAAAAACGTTTTTCGAAGTGAATGCATCAATCATGTAGAAAAAAGTCTTTGGTAATCTTATCGCACACAGGGCAGTGCTGCATGTCTGCAAATCACGCAAGGGTAACTGGATGGTAGACAGGTGGAGGCAATAACAGACGCCGTAGTTTGCGATATTAACTGCTTGTTCAATGATAGACGTCGAGCATTGAGTATAAAGCACGCCTGCCGTTAACTGTCACTCCTATTAATAAAGCTATGCAGCGCCATTGTTTCATTAAAGCACACGAGTAATGAACAATGAATCACTGAGTGGAGATATCACTGCTTCCAACTTATAATAATTTGTATTGTGGATATGCGGGGCGTAGCCGAAATTACTCCTATGATGTGTTGCGAACAAAGTTAACTACACTTGGTGCTTATGTAATTGTGTCTGCTGCATGAACAATGGGAAAATCGTTTCCAATTTGCCTATTCGAGAATCGAATCGAAGCGAGTCCTCATTGGCACGAATCCTATCCGAAGCGGCATCGACGTTCATTGCGTCGAATTATCATCGTTTATGTAGCTTACAAGATGAGGTTATTTCAAGAAAACATTTAAATCTTTTGAAATAGTAAAAAACTTGGATATTTTGAAACACGTTCAAACGTTAACACATGTCCCAACTGCGGGAAGCAATCTATGGTGAATAATTTGAAAAACTTGTCCAACATATGTTGCAGGTTATAAATAAACTATTATTATTATTGTGAAACAAGAACTAAATCTTGCATTGCACAACCAAGTTTCCCGGTTCGATGGTACAATAAAATTTTTGCAATAAATTCGGCACTGCATCATACAACACATTGAAACGAAATGAAAACGTGCGCTCCGGCAATAAATTTAATTTATAAACGGTACTGTCTGTAAACTAAAGTGCAAACCAAAACCAGTTCCACATAAAATATGAGCATTGCCTGTACAACACACATGCACACAGTAGTCCGTTATGAGTTTGTGGGAGACGCTGTCTTGTACTGATTTAAATATAATACGTTTGGACCAACAATACACGATACGTTTATCGGAATTGGGACGTGATTTATTAAAGTTAGAAGTTAACGATAACAAGACACATTATGCATCGCGAACGACGAAGCACTTGGAGATTGCTTTTGTTGTAAATTCCTAATACTGTTAGGAAAGGGAAACAACTGTTGAACGGAAAATAATGAATTATGCATGCTGAAACATGAAAACGATTCGATTTTTATGGAAGGGTGTGTTACATATTTTACCGTATTAACATAATGAAACACGTTTCATAATTTACTTTGAAGACACTACAAGATTCCTCCCACATTTATTATGGAACACACTCTTTCAATATCTCACAGGCGCACAATAGAACACGTAAACAGTAAAAGTTTCGAACGGAAATAAGCACGTTTTTGAATACAACTTCACAAATACACAACGATCACTTCTTGAGATCCAATATAGACAACTGCTCAAAAATGGTGGATGCGCCGGGTCACCGCTAGCAGCGTATTTTTTATAATTCAACTGTAAAATAATCATCCATTATCATGTTTTTAGTTAAAATTAAAAAAAACATAATAATAGAATTGCTACAACATGAAAGAGGTTTTTCAAAGAGTTAAAACAAAATTTAAACTTCGTTAATAGCGATGTCAGATTTGCAAGCGTGCCAAACTACATTTACAACTGTTCAAAGTGAATAAAAATAGCAATCGATTAACAAAATTTGAGGTCCAATTAACTGGGTCATGACAAAATGTCGCATGTCGACGAATAATTAAGTAGTTAATTGAATTTAATCGCTAAGACGAACACGGAAAAAAAGGTTATTTTTATTAAAACTGTTTATAAGAAATGTATGTGTAACAATGACACCATTATTGTGGAAAAATACCAAAGTATTTACTTTAAGTTGTTATAATGTTGTTTTATACTTTATTTTGATCTATCGGTTTTCACTTCCAACCTTAAAAGCGTGTATTGTTGCAAAATATTTAGTTTCAAATTAAATCAAATCCGTCTCTTTGAACCGATCTTTGTTGTAATATCTCGTTAGAAATCAAACAATTCACTGCTAAAAACGTTCCAAGAATACTTTTTCTTTTCCTTTTCGTTTATATTTATGTGCCGCCGGAGTAATTGTTGCAATAAGAGAAACAGGAAAGTGAAACCTACGCGTCCCTAGAAAGTTGTATGTAAAATATACAGTTCGTGCCAAGCGTTTTTACAACTTATTGCCAACACGTTTCAGTAGTAAGACATACAAATGCCCTGTTGTAGCCCAGCAGACACGAAGAAAGTTTATACGTATGTGTTTAGTATCCGAAGTGCGCATCGCCAATTCCGGAAAACTTAGAAACGAAATCCGATGTCGTTCTATTCTTAGTACAAGTATGAGGCATTAAATTGTTTGAAAGCAATTATGTCGAGCACATATGCACTATGGCTACGAGCATTTTATGTGGTAATTAAATCAATTATATTTCCTAGTAGAAAAGCTGCAGCTGCAGTAAAGCTTAAAGCTCCGTAGCTGTCAAGTAATCTAGCAATTAGGATGCAGTTTTGCTTTACACCAGTAATCATGACGAAGGTAATTCGACCACTTTTATCACCGCAGCAGTTTGTCTATTTCTCTCGGAAATTTAATGTAAGAGCGACACTCCCTTTTATCTGCTGTTACCCTAAACCCGCATAAAAAAGACCTTGGCAGGATCACTATAACATGACATGTTCCAGAGGCAAGTTAATTAAATTGAACATAATTTTGTCCTAAAATAGGACGAACCGTTAGACTCCAAAGCAGTTTAGGTTTGAATTACGGGATAAAACCGCTTATTAGATCCCCACGTCGTGCGTTTTCGACTCCACCTGGAGCTATTTATTGCGGCCAACTAACCCTAAACTACCGTATTATGAAACTTACAGAACGCACTATCTACCATACTGCAAAATCCATAAATAATTAATTATTAATAGAACGAACCAATCGTTACAGCTACGTGGGTTATAAATAATTTCTCAAAGTTTTAGGGTAATTACCCGCTCAAACTACCAAAAAAATTCAGCAGTTTTTAAATCTGAACTAAGCTGTTCTATTATTTATAAAAGCAAAGTAAACAACAAATATTACAATTAGGGGTTACGCACACAAAACTGCAATGAAAGAAAGAAAACATCAAACCGACACTTATTTTATAAATATTTTACTAGTTTTATTTTGTATTCAGCTCCCCATGTTCACTACATTGCTCCTGTGGACTCTATTTTAATTAGAACTTCTCCAGCAAGCTGAAAACTTTGTTTTAACTTCACAAGGGAACATTTGATAATGTTGAGACCCTTAGTCGAGCACTTGTTAAAGCTGTTTAAACCAGAAAATGACTATTTTTACTTTTAATTAATAAAATATTTTTCACACGAACTTGCTCAAATCTAAACAAAAGATTATTAGTAAACTATCAGCATATTAATTAACTAACTTTGTTATTATAATGGTAAGTTGAACGACCTAACAATAGTCGCTAATAATAGACCAACTTTCACAACTACGCGAATAACTAAAATATAATTTCGCGCCTATTTGACTATAACAACGTCTCATAAATTGAATACAAAATAAACGTTTAATAAAGTGTAATTTAATAACAAAAGTAAAAAAAGATGACCTTTATAAAAGACGTAAATTGATTCCAGTCAGACTATGACAGACTTGTTTAATAATTTAATGAGCTTGAAAACTGCATGAGGTTCGCATAATCGATTGCTCCGTACTTGGTGGCTGGGCTGATGATTTTTGTACGTTATTCATCCTGACACAGTTATTAGTAAATGGACCATATGCATAGTGGCAATTTGTGGCGCCCATTGTTTTCCGTAAAAGAAACAAAAACTCTCCAATCCGTCATAATTAAGTCTTTTAACGGAAAAATAGAGCCCAGCATGTAAAAATTAACACCAACACTGTTTATACATGCAAAGCCAGGAAGAATACAAAAACACCAAGTTTTTATGAAGCCTGGAGTAGAGCAGGTTCCGTTAACGGCAACTAGGACATAGGCCAAGCATATAATTACTGGAAATTTAAAAATCACTCTATATATTCCACTGTTATTTTAAATTTCATTATAAACTGCACGTTTTTGTACTGAAAATAGTTTTCATAATGGGAATCTGCCGGTAGTTTCGTTTAAGGTCGCATATAAAACTTTTACCCCGAATATGTGCATTATAGCTCCGCGTCTGCAACAACTACCTACCATAAGCGTGGCGTTGTTGTTTGCGGTAACTTTTGTATTAAATTTTATTGCCTCATTATAAGCGAACGTTGGATGTTGCAGTGTTCGGTTTCCATCAGAGCCATAAATCTACTATTGAGTTATCGGCGTGACAGCACTCTGGCATCGAATTTGGCATGAAGTATTGTCTTACAGCGACCACATCCTGCTAAAGCGGGGACAGTATCAGTCCCCTTACGCTGCAGTGTTTTCGTTCCTGCAGTCACCTCCCTCGATTAGGTGAACGTTCGCAACATATTCTCCGTTACAATGACTCTCTGCCGGTCCATAAAGAACCGGCAATGGCTTATCTTCATCCCATGTTTGGCTACATTTCATTCCGTCAATGGCGAAAGGCCAAAGTTTTGTGCGCGCATACACATGTGTATATACCATCCTTTCACAATTATTCGGCGCCTTTAAAAACCCCATAAAACGATACGACACTAAAGCAGACAATAATTCCCTAAACAGTCGCCAGTTTCATTCCTACAGCTCCACCGATAAATGGCCATTTCACAGATTGGGGAGTTTAAACAACCCCTTACATAAAGTCGACGAGCATAAAAATTGATACATGGAAGCTTTCGGATTAGTTCTTGTTTGTTTTTCTCGACCAACTTTGGTGGATATGCGTTGCAGTTTATGGCTTATATCGACAACACCGAAAAACAACCCGGAACGTAGACGATCAAACCGTACTATAAATATTTCAACGATTTAAGTTCTTTCGACAATTTCCTCCTTTATTTTGTTATCTTGCGGAATATTTCGCATGAATTATTGATAAGATTACAGCGAACAAAACCGCAGGCTTACAACAACGCGCCTCATTTAAGCCCCAAATACTAGATACTGCATACTCCAGCAAAACTGCGCCTAAAACATGATAAATAACTCCAACTTTTTATATCTAGGTATAAAGAGAGTCCACCGAAGCGGAAGGAAACGATAAAATGACATTTTTACTTTGTATCTCATGTAAATCGGCAAGTTTGACGAATGAGAATCCTAAAAACGCTTCCAAATTCGAAACGAAATGTATGCTAAAACGGCCCAAAAACTGCGGGCTATATTTTTGGATGTCTAATTCCATAAAAAAAGAAAGTTTTTACGATCCGAGAATTCTGAAAGTTTACAAATTTAATATTTCTAGATACAGAAAACAAGTTTAATTCATATATCTACCGAATTTCAACAAATTAAACAGATTTTACGATTCGAGAATTTTAGGTTTTTATTTTTTTGATTATGACTGTCGAATTTACTTTTTGGTATATTGGATTATTAAATTTAACGACAATTTTAAATTAAAATCTAACCGTCTAAAACTGAAACATGGTCGTCCAATAACAAGAATGTCGATAAAAAGACCTTGGTGATCCATACATCTACACCTAGCGTGTTCGGATAGGATTACAGAACAAAGGCGATAAGTTGCCATAAATATTAGGTAAGGAAACGGGTCCTTTACAGTCCAACACCTATCGTGATCCCAACGTAATATAAAAAGCTGCTTCTTACAGCCGACCACAAAGAGAAAAATGGGAAAGATGAAGGGGAATCGTTAGTCAAGTTCTGACAAGCACGTCTGAATGAGCCGAAACGAAATCCCACTCAATGTTACAAACCGCAAAAATTAGAATTATCTCGCTCAACAAATACATTACTCAACTTAGTCACTATTCAAGTCCCGTTATTTATAAATTTCACTTTAATTCGACGTTTAGCTTAAGGGAATTTTACACAAATTTACTTTTTACGTGAGTTCTAAGCCAAAGTTTCAACATTTTTAATAATCTCTAAAGTTCCGTCGAAGTATAATACATTGAAGCCGCAGATAACTGCTGCATCACCAGTCTTCCGTAACTAAATAACCAAGTATACAGATCCAGAGAGGTTAAAAGTTTGAGAACCCTTTTCCAAACTACATTAAACTGTAATTGGAAACGCGCCAAAACAATAACGCCAGTGGCTTTCGGTCGGAATAACCAGAAATAAATGAAATCTAAACCACGGCTTGTATGCCGAATATATGCTCATATTTCCAAGCAAACGACAAGATATTACATTTTTTATTAGCAGTTAATACAATTGCATTAAATTTCATGTCGTTTGGTTTACGTTACACCATATTATAGCCGCATCGAATGCTGTCATCGGACTATGTCGGCCAAAAATTCAAACCGAGGGGGATCAAATGTCAGAACCAGGAAAGCGGAAATGCTTCCCTGTTTGGCAGTCAACAAAATTTTTATTTGGTGCATTTTACCTTGTTTACGCTACGAATATCTCGAAAGCAGCACATTATCCGTCTTAAAAAGCAAATACTCTCTAAACATAGAAAGTTATATCTGCAAAATTTGTAAAGCGCCTTAGAAAATCTCATACAATCGTGTGAATCCTCATTTCCTAAATAGTCAATAGAAAACTTTTACAGGTTCACCTGAGAGGCCATGAAATTTAGAAGTGTGGTGTCATTTATTTCAAATAAAAGTTAAATTTCTCGATGTGCAGAACAGAATTTTATTTTAAAAAGCATTTGCTCCAAGTTTCTACATTGTCCCAAAGTGAACAAGTTAAAACTAGACTCACTGCAAATAAGCGTCATTTCAAATTGAAGTTCATACATAAACTTCTAATTAATTTTCTACTATTGTAGAATTAGCCCGGTTGAAACATTTTCAATGCACCATGTCGAACGAAAGTTTTTGCTTTATTAAATCTGCCTGAATTTCTCTAACAAAGCAAGCAAATAAAATTCTATCCTTCGCAATAAGACTTACCGAAAGCTCCAACATTTATAAATTATGCTGTAATAAAATATCGCAAAGCTCCACTAAAAGTTGTACCAAAAGATTTATCAAAGCTCCAAACTAATAAAACTGTCGTGCCATTTTGGTAAATAATAATTTATATCTCTAGTGGATTTTTTTTGACATATTCCAATCATTTTTATACTTGCAACTAACAAATCTGTATCCAATAAAAATAGGACGTAATGTAATTAAGTTAAAAGTATATGTATAGAAACAATTATAAATAAAATGGAATTTGCGGCATCTCTGTTCCAATTGGGAGTATTTTCGGATCGACCAGATTTAATTAAAATGCTAATTTTATTAGTCCGCTAAAGAGGCTACTTGAATATTTTACAGCAGCTTTTTCCGATATTTATCTGTACTAGTTCAGCTCTGCGAACGGTCATCTAGAATCGGAAAATCGCGTGCACACCCCAAACGTACAAAACATTAGCCAATTTTCCCGGTTTTACAGCACTTCCCGTAATTACCATGCAATTATTATGTACCTACGGCAAACATAATGGAAATGGGTACGCTCGAAAACGTAAAACTCCAACAAACAGCAAAATAATCAGCTCTGCTCTTAGCTTTATTGACGATAAATTTTATACTCCGCTAATAAACGCGAATACGACATAAACAACTATGCAAATCAAGACATAACGTTTAATTTAAATTTATTGACAGTTTATCTTGCTTCGCCCCTACCGGTAATTTCCAACGGAACGTGAGCCCCAGAACAACGTCAGACCACTTTATAGACCACTTCAGTCCTCTTACCTGCAATAACCCTGCACCAATTACTTATCATAATTTCGAGCTATAGACTTTTATATCTTCGCGTAATGAATAAATCACCGTTTGGCTCAAACTCGAACAAAGAGAATCTCTTCTCTTCAAAGTGAAGTATTTTTTGACAAGTGGAAACCAAATTTACGAGTTCTTAGTACTCTACTGGTAAATTATAGAACTACAACGTTAAGCGCTTCGCCGAGAACACAGTCGAGGCCTATTAAAAGCGCTTAAGGTTTGTGATTTGTATGACAATGAAAACTTAAACTTCCAAAAAAACACTACGGTTTGTGACAATTTTTTTGTTTATTTTAAGAGAAATATTAAAACTTCAAAATCCTATCTATAATTATTTATTTTTTGGAAAATTTTTCCCCTGCCAAACGCTCAAAACTTTCTACCGCTACAAATCAACATCGGCAGAATGATTAGGTCAAGTTCTGTTTCGAATCGACCGCCGTCGCCGCCACCAACAAAACAACGGCAGCAGCTTTACGACTCTAAATATTTGCACAACCGGCAGTGTAATGGACGAAAACGCCATAAACTCCGAATAAATCCAACACAGGCGCTTTGCAATTCCAACGATAACGTTAATGATGTCATTCAAATTGAATAGCGATCTGCATAGTGAGGAGCGAGGACGCTGCAGAACGATTCGTATCTCACTGTCTGACATAGCGGAAGAAGTGGCCCGTTTGGGTTCCACTAAAACAACGATATTTTCTATAATAGATGCAATTTTTCCATTTATGCTCCGATGAAACGCTTTCCAAAAGCATCAACAAAAGCCAAGTCTCTCCAGAAATAGTTTTCCAATTTTCTTGTTAGGAATTGGAATTCAACCGATTTTTCCAGCGCTCATTAGCGTAATTTGAATACTCACATAATGAAACGAGAGAACAGAGCGTTGTAAACTCACCTGAAACAGAAAAAAAAATGTAGTGGGTGTAAGAAACGTTAGTTTGTTTGCACGTAAGAGCAGCGTTGCAACGTTCTGCGTCACCGAGTCTGCTACCATAGCGAAACTGCTTTTCATATTTCGCAATTAACCCAGGAACAGCCGACAGAAAGCGGATGTAGATGTCGTTTTAAGAACTTCAACTATCCATTACTCTGATTAGACACGAAGTCCTTTTTGCTTCTTGCTTAAAATGATAATAAGCTTTTCTGCGTCAAAATGACTTTTCTTCAAGAATCTGTGTGACATTTTGCAATAAATTTTCATTTTCAATTTATGAAGACTATAAATACTGAAAAGAACTAAACAAAAGCAATTTCTGCATGAAAAAAAAAGATAATTTAATTTTCAGTTGTTTCTGTTAATGATGTTCACGAAAGAATAGTAAAAAAATTGATGAGATCTTTGTTTGCGCTTTTAATGAATTTTGATTTAACCGCTTGATATTAAACAGCACACTGTACATAACTGTTTCCAAAATCTAACATCTGTCTTTGGCTCAGTAACTTCGCGGTTTGTTCACCACAAACACTTCTAAACTTTGCTCATTTACATCGAGAATTTATTCAAATATTAAAATGTTATGACTTTCTGGAACAATGAGGAGGAATTAGTTTTTATTGCTAAAATTCCGGCGAAGCATTCAACAAAAAATTAAAAAGTCGTAAGAACCGTACTTAAACGTTGAATTTACATGAAAGATTCGAAAACTGAATGAAAATGAGGCAAATATTAACTTCTTGAATCCAACTCAAACACCGATGTTTATCTATTCCATCGAAATGGGCATTCCTAATTCCAACAGCAAATGTTCCATGGTTTCCGGAGTTGACATACAATTATCAACTGCCTATTATTAATGTTTAATGTATGAATCCATTGAAAATCCGTTAGTGAAGCGCACCACTTGAGCAGAAGTGTATAGACAAACAGTTCCAAATTCGCCCCCAGCAGTCCACCCGAAAATAAAAAAATATTAATGACAGATGCCCCATTTGGCCTTGGAATTCTACCGACCAAATGAGCAATGATTTGCAAACAAAAACGTGCCTCTGGCCTAGCAACAGTTTTTGGTTTAACGGCTTCACATTTATTGACTTTGAGTCGGCGAACACGGCGCCAAGTGAACGTGTGAAAAGTTTACTCATTATAAAATTAACAGTACGAAATTAGCTTGCGGCAAAAATATGTGAAAATCATCACCAGGATAGTGAAAGTGCTAGATATAAATAAACAACTGCATGCATAGATCTAATTGCGGAAAATAAATACAGAATTTTAACACGAGCACTCTTTGATAGTGTTATCACGAGATTATCTAGAACTGATTTTTTGAAAAAAAAATAATTAAAAACTGGCTTTATTCATCCTGGCGTATAACAAATACCTTTGATGCTGTTGTGATAGTTAAATTAATTCATTGTGAGGTTATCTAAATGCTAAAAGGTCAATATTCATGATTTTTAATGACGAAGAAGAATAAACTGGTTTAGCTAACAGTATTTTCTGGTTATTGTTATGTTATTATACCGCAGTTCCAGGCTGTTGTAGAAAGAATACATAAAAAAGAAAGGCCACAATTTTGACGATATTGCCCAATATTTGAGTTCTTTTGGAAAAAACTTTTTAACGCACATTTCTGTTATTTTTATTGGTTAATACTTATGAAGGGAATAAGAGATGACCCGTTTAAATGAATTTACAACTTTCAACTTCCTACAAAACACTAGTTTAACGTAAATATCACGTATGACGTGATAATTTTTCTCTTCTTCCCATATAACGGTCCGTTTTTGTCAAGATAAAATTTGGATCACTGACAAAGCAAAACCATGAAATTTAATAAAAAGAATCACATCGCACTATTTCAATCTGTACCTTGAAGGGTATCCCTGAACGGGAATTAATCAATAAGAAGGCTGTAACAAGACCAATAAAACCTTAAATATAATCTCCTAAAATCCTTGCACGGCTGATTTCCAATAGAAGAAACCAACAGCTTTAATGCAGCGTAGCTGCAGGCAGAATAAATCAGATTTTAAATTAGAAAATCCGAATCCAGTCGCCTTTTGTGGCAAAGCGTGGCTTTGTTAAAGTATAGAAGATGTAAGAACTTTTAGTCGGCCGACTTAAATTTCGGAACGTTGTTAGTAAGAGCATCGCGAAAAAAACTCCAAATTGCGAAGGAAAGTACTCAACAGTGAAAGAAAAAGCTTTAAACACTTCGGAACATCAACTAACGCTCCTGCTTTTAGCATGAACAATTCCGTTGGAGATCGAATTGTAAGGCAACAGACGTAGACTTGGCTCTGAAATCTCTAGCTGAAATGCTTTCATCGTCATTGATATAATTATGATGACTGTGAAAAACTAAGAGAAACGTTCGCGTTACTTGAAGCTATTGTTTCGAAAATAAGGAAGTTCGGGATTATTTCGTTCTGCAGTTTTCATCCATCATATACAAAGAGTGGGTCTCAAGACGAACATTACGTGGAAAATGTCATTTGATTTTAACAAATTTGTCAGCAAAACGTATAATCTGAATCTAATAGCTTTCACGTAAAAAGACACTTAATGTCAACTGTTTAATTATGGTGTGTCAGACAACGGTCTTTCCATCGGAATCATTGTTTACTTCTGCTTTTGTTATCAACTAATTGTTCAGATAATGATGCAATTTCCGTCTAAATCAATTTTTATGTAAACAATCCTTTCTATTATTACTTTAACGGCAAAAATGTCAATTCGTTAGAATCGTAATGAGTTTGATAACAAGCGTCTGTTAATAGAATCGTAGATTGTATTAAGCAAACAATAAAAATGCAAGTTTTCATACACAGATAATTCCCACAATGCAACTCTGTATCTGACACTATCAAACTCATCAGAGGGTAAACCATTTTTTGCCAGCCAGTGTAAAATTCGGTGTCAGATCCGGCGCATCCACCATTTATAAAAACTGCGATCGATCGCTGCATTTACCCCAGGTTGGAAAATTGCAAATCCGACCAAGAAATAATGACGCATTGTGTTCGACAAAGAGAAAATCGAGTTGCACACGTCGCCTAGACTGCAGTGTTTGTAGGCCGGTTATCGACACCTTTTCTTACTTAACCTCGCTTGGCGCGCGCCTGTTTCTAATTCGAACCGTATTCAAACAAAGGTTTCTATCCGCATATTTCGATGATAATGTTCCAGAATATGATGTTCGCTATAAGCAAATCGGCACGTGCACTCACTGATATTAAATATTCGTCCTGATTATACATCGTTCGTATTCTCTATCCTTAGCTATGTCATATTTATTGCTTGTTTAGCGCGTTCGTGCCTAATTTACACAGTTTTATGTACATACCACTATAAATAAATGTTTTTTTCGTCTTTATCAGTAATGGATGTTATAGCTAATTTAATTTGACAAGCGTGAGAGGTGTAAAGATAACAGAAATTGATAAAATTCTAGAAGAATAATGACGGAAAAGTAATAAATCACATGATAAATGAGGCTTCCCATTTTCTGCATGTCAGAACGGGACATTTCAATATGATTTCTTCTTTAAGAAATTAGAAGGCAGGGCTCGAGGAATATATCAATAACGTTGCGATGTCAAGTAAAGTATACATTGTCCTCACTTGACTCTATTTTTTCCTTTGACATCATTTAATTAATATTAATAGATTTACTTGCGATTTCAATTTAAGAATTTTGGGTCGTTAAACTGAAATTTTCTGTGCAACGCTGTTATTTTCTTCAGATAACTGTAATTTTTAATGCAGGCAATTCCGTAATCGACCGTAATATCCAAGTTCGTTCTTCACCCAATTGTCATTTTCCTGGTAAATAAATGTAGATACGGGCGACGTGAAATTACATGTGGTTATTTAATCGATGTTACAAACCACGTGTAAATATTTACGTTGTTACCATGCAACGTGCACAATATGATTTAATCGAATTTTTATTGCTCGTTAAATTCTATTTGCTTATGGCGCTAAACATGCTTTCCGTAATAAGATAAAAATAACGTGGTCAGGTTCACTGATGTGAGCTTCATACTAAAGTCTCAAATGCCGAGAATTATTTACAGTGAAGTCGGTTTTACGTTAAAATAATAGACCCTTCTAACCGATAGATTGCTTGCTGGCAGATTTTGTATTTCTTTTTTTGTTTGAATATTCTGAAGCAATTTTATGACGCTGATATATATCGACCGATTCTTTAGATAAAGTATTCATTCTTTCAAAATGTCTATAAAATTTTAGAAATCTCGCAGTTCATCCAGGAATAAACTTTGAATTGAATTTAAACGTTGCATCCCTTTTGCACTTTGCAATTCGTCTCCGGCGGCGGTTTATTCCAAATTGAATAGGAACTAATTTCCTATAGAACGTCGGTTTTTCATAGACCCTGACGTCTAATCATCCCAAGTCGACTAACATAAAGATATTTAAACGGAACGTCATCATCAGCGAATTAGAATGCGTCAGACACACCGAGATGTGCAGACGTGGAGAAGTAACAACCATGTGAAACCCGTATTGATCTCTGATAGAAGCAGATACCAACTGCACTATATCTATATACCAAAGTCGGAAGTGTTGACAGTCGTGACTTACGATATTACATTATTTTTTATTAGTTCTGATAAGTTCGTGGACAAAAAGGGGGCTACAAAGATATTCTTCAAGGTTGGAGACTTTTTGAGTGGCCAACAAAAGACTTTCAGTGTAGTTTGGAAGGGATGTCCGTGACTGGCATTCAAATCGTACCTCAATTTGCTCGATGTGGTTTATAGACTGAATTGTTGAAAAATACTTTTTGGGAGGGGCTGAGAACGAATAGTAATATTTTAATTAGGTCAGGTGATAGTTCCAACATCGGAAACGTTGCATGTCACAATTGTCACGTTTACTTACGGTTTTAGCGCTTAAACTGCTCGTGGTCATGTAAGGTTGAAAATAATATGGAATGGAACTGTGAGGAAATGGGAACTTGTGACGATGACCTCTATTCTACGAAATTAAATTTAAAGAAAGTGTGCTATTTGTCCCACTTGGTAGTAAGCAAAAGATCTCAAGTAATTCAATGGGTCACTTAGTGTTCACTAAGACGGTGAAAACTAATTGTCACTATGACTTTAGTAACAAAAATTATATAAAACTTTAACACAGTTTCTTTTCTTTTAAAAAGAATAGCAAGATTTGAGATCTGCTTCACAATCAGCACAAAAAAATCAAAGTTTCGAGTGATTTTCGAAAAATAATAACTTTTCCTGTCATTCTGCATACGAAGAAAAACGAAACTTTCTAATAAACTTACAAGAGCTTATGTAAATTTTCCTCAAAAGACGAGCGAACATGTCTGAGTATTTACAACTTTGCAAAGTTATGCAACAAAACAAGTTCAGTTCGCACCATTTAAAGTTGGAAAAGATACACTAAATACAGCAAAACAAACTACACCCATTAGAAGTAATTGTAGCGAAATACCCAATTCCACCACATATTGAACAATTGCAGGAAATGCAACCAAGTGTTTTCAAGTTATACATCGTTCAACTGACCCTTAACTAACAGAGGGCGAGCACGAGTTTAATTCTTCTGGAAATTCGCCAAGTCGTTGTTTCATTGCGCTATAGTCTGTTGTTTACCGTTAACTTCTCGCTATTACAGTTGCCGCTTTTGCCAAAATGTGCGTGTAAGTTCAGTTTCTAATCAGATTCTGATTTATTTCAAAAGTTTCGGAGCGTTTTTGATGTGCTGCAAGATGGATCATTTTTGACAGATTTCGGATGGGAGAAACAAAGCTCCGTCTTTAAGTTTGAACAGACCAGTGATGTATGATTCACGGAGAAAAATTCGTGTTGACGTCTTCAAAAAGGTAAAATTCCAGCGTTTTTAATCGTTGTTATCGTTGCTTTAACTTTGAGTTTAAATAGCGTGAGTGATAATCCCGTTTAAACATGCAGCTTGATTAAGTTAAAATAATATCTCAACATCTTGATGATATAAATTCAAATACACGTTCCAGTTGCGAGTTTTAATGTATTTTTCCACTTCTGATAAACCGTGTTTTTTAGAGCAATCATCGCTGAGTTGTTATCTCACATTTGCATTTTCGTATTAGACGAATATTCATAAATAATTGATTTCCGTGTCGTCTTCAAGAGGTTACAATGTTAGTCATTTGCATATAAATGCGTCTTGGTTGATCTATCGCGGTCCTTGCAGCATTGCTGCCGTATTTACATTTCATTACTTACGGTTTCAAGTCATGAATATGTTGACAATGTATTTTACGTAAGGACAGAAATTGTTTGTTTTTTCCCCATAACAAGTTATTTTACAAGTATGGAAAGCTATTTGAATCAAAATAAATAGATTTTCGCTGTGTTCCATATTTGAGTCATTATTCGGATGTAATAACTCTATAATTCGACGCAAAATGGCGAGCCAAATGACATTTCTCGGGTAATAAGAAACAAATTTGTTCCGAACTAATTACAACGGCGAATTTGTTCGTGATTATTTTATAATTACGATTGCAATAGGTAACTTTGTTCTTTACTGAAACAATGAAGTCATTTCGGCAAAAACTGGGAATGTGTCCATTCTTTCTACCCACGATGCTTCAATTATAAAAAAATAAACGAAACTCGGAAATGGAATTTGAAAAGATTTTACCTCAAAACACTTTCGTAAACAAAAGCTGTTGAGAATTAATTAATTTATTTTGGCTTATTGAATTCTTCCTAAAAAAAGAAAATAAAGAACCATATGCTAAAAAGAATAAAATAAAAAAAGAAATGTCAAGAGATATTAAGTATAAAAATTGAGGAAACAGAGAAATATGGAATAGACTAGAAATGAAACAAATTCGAAAACTACCCGTTACAGGCAACAATAGAGGACTGTGGAAGTACAAAAATAACAAACAAGCGTATAAAAAAGAACAGAATCGTGAACCACAAAAAGCCCAGAAAAGTACAAAAAATAGAAAGACAAACAAAAAAATCATAGATAATATTTTGAGAAAGAAAGTGATGATGAGGATGCGAAAATTATGGTATGGTACTATAAAGTGGCTAAACGATGTCGGCAAGGAATTTCAAAAATTGACACATATTGAGAAAGAACAAGAAGAGAAAATCGATGGAGGGAAAGTAATACAGAATAGTTGTCGAGCTAATACAACAAAAGGAAAGCTACAAAGTTACAAAGCATCAGTGAGAGATAAAATAGCACCTAAAATAATAAAATAGATATATGAAAAAAAAATTCATCAGTTAAACAAACTGAAGAATGCGATCATCCAGGAATAGTATCGACAATATAAAAAAAAAAGTGATAGGAATTGTAGAAACTATAGAGAAATCACATAAACAAGTATTCCAAAAAAGAAAAAAAATCATTGGCAAGCATATTAGAAAGAAAAAAAGATAGCATAAAAGACAAGACCTAATATTTACCATAAAGCAAACCAGAAAAAAAAACTAGAAAAAAAAGATACATGCTTGCTTTATAGACCTTGAAAAGAAGATTGACCGTGTAAGAAGAGAAGACGTATGGAAAACCCTAAAAAAAACAAGTGGTTAAAAAAACAATGTAAATAAGGCAGGACACAAACATAGTAAGAACAAACAACGAGGAGTCCAAGAAATTAACAACAAAGACAGAAGAAAAACAAGAATGCGTGTTAAGGCCCATTATAATTCTCTATAATATAACAAAAGAAATTATAGAAGAAGTTAGCAGAGAAAGTTAGAAGCTATAGAAGAAGCTAAAGGTATTGCCATTGGAACAAGTGGAGAACTGTGAATGTTTGAGATCGGAATATAGACCACGAAATAAATTAATCAATAAAAAAGCAGAAAAAAACAGGATGAGAAAACCAGTTCTACAAAAAAAAGAAATGGACTAAAACAGAAATAGTGGAAAAAGTGGTAAGATCAACAATGATATACTGTATCGAGACATGAACAATGACAGAAGAAATGAAAAAAGAATAGAAAAGACCAAAACGAAAATGTAATGACAGCATAGAAAACTAAGAAAAAATGACGAAAGAGAAAATTCTGCAAAGATTTTCTAAATCATAACCAAGTCTGTTGAGAATGTATTAACGGAAATCCGTACAGCTCAATAGTTACATTCTAAAAAAAAATATATAACTTTTAGATGAAGCTGCATTTTTAATTTTCCTAGAAGTATATACATTATACATATCGCACAAACAGCACAAAAAAGTTGTTTTATGGAAGCTATAAACGGCATTAGGAATTGAGGTAATTGTATAGAAAGTAATTTTACTTTTTTATGCCGTAATAACAAAACATTCAAATTAGACACAACTTTAAAATCGTCATAATAGTTGTGTTGTTTTATAGTGGTGAAATTCCTTTCCATTTATACATTTCCATCGTAAAACTATATTTCTGTTTAGATGAATTCTTCCTTTTACTACTTATTGTTAGCACAACTGAGTTTAATTTCTCTATAATTTTCCACTCTGTAAATCCCAGATGGACGTCAAACACGTTTTAAAAATAGATTTTATCTTATCGAACATTATTCCGTCGACGAAACAATGTTGATGCTTTTCACTCCTAAAAATGAAATTACCGTGTCTGTGATGGTAATTTCACAGTTTACCTCGAAGTATTTACATGCATTTATCTCCCTAGCTTTTCCAAAATCGCCATTTTTGAAGACTGCTAATTGCGCCTATTGTTAAATTTCGCCTGTTGGTACGCTAATTAACCACGTTGTGGCCTTGGCTCGACAACAAGCGCCGAGTTTTTTCTCAAGAGCTCCGTTTCAACAACAAGAAGCTTTCCGGGCTTGAGTGGGCTCCGTGTCGAATGCAAGACCTTCGTATCCCTCATTATGTTAAAATCCAGTGCACCATATTGCAGTGAAAGGTATGTTGAATGGCTGCCGTTTGACCGCACCAGAGTGGAAACTCATGTCCGTACTACACTTGAACGAGGTGTTATTGAAAATGGAACATTTGTGTCCCCAACAGATTTCGTTCTGTCAATAGTCGACCACCCACATCATAATTCCAAAGCGAAAGGGGAAAGAAAGTCTTTTAATATCCCTCACCCAATAAATACAAGAAAAATAAATGACGGAATATCTCCAACGTTCCTCCGGTGGTAATTTACAAAGACATTAAAAAGCTGGACAAGACCGCATTCAATCAAGGAAATTAGTTGTGACTTTGGATCAACAACAATCCATTAATCAAAAACCCGAAAGAGCTGAAAAAGACATTTGAAAAGGCGATTCGAAAAATTAATTATTTCTTAGAGCTTTCGCGCAGATTCCAACAAAGACAAATGAAAAAACAAAAGGGTGTATATTCAAAATTGAAAAAACACATGTTTAACGAACGAAATGGCGAATTATAATGGAAGTTTAATTAAAAAATCTCAACCGGGGTATGACTGATTTTGACATGCTAAACATGGGTCGAATGTTTGCAGCTTTGAGTTTGCGAAGCTGAACAGTTATCTAAATTGCGCAGTCATGACAAATTTTCTAAGCCAATACAGAAAATTATTGGCACTTCGAGAACTGTAAGAACACTTGACCAAAATCTTACGGATGACTTCGAATCAATAGTAAAGATTTTATACGGAAGCCTACATATTTTTATTCGAATCTGACATATTTTCTACTCCTTTTTTAACTTCGAAGTAATCAAGGTTTAATAGGTTACACCGGCAATCAACTCAATTTGAAATCCTTTCATGTGTACGGTTTATTAAATTTTGTGACATTTCCACCAACGTATTTACTCCATTTAAAACGAACAATTTATAGATGTTATCTAGTAAAATGTATGTTAACTGATAGAAACGTTCGTTTGAAATATTTTATAAAGGCACGTGCTCAAACCCACGTTTTTTAGATTGTTATCGAAAAGTGAGACGTATAGACGCCATTACGGCGAGGGTTTCAGTAATTCAGGAATGACTTTGAGTTGTGCTCTTTGCACATTTTTCTCTCCTTCGAAATCCAAGTGACTTCTTATTAATCCGACATTGTTAGCAGGTGAAGTTTATTTGTGTGTTTCATACATTGAAGACTCTATTAAGAATTCATAAATAAGAGAGAGTTATGAATATCGAAGAGGCACCGAATTGGAAATTGCCACCTTGCAACAGCACTGCATGTTAAGTAAAAAAAAGCATTTAAATCGATTCTTTGCAGATTCGGCGTGTTTTTCCCGTGTGAAACATTTTACGGGATATGTGAGGGAATTTTTTCCCATTTTCAAATTAGTTTCGTGGAAGTTTTTCTTTTCTTTATGAAATTGAAGTGTATGCTCTAAATTTAAGATATTTTTGAAATAATTTCCACTTTTTTGTAACAAATTCGAATAAAAACGAAATGATGGACGTTTCTATTTATAGAAAATGTCTTAAGCCGAATCAACTATTATTAGTTTGGTGTTTCTCATCATCGCAGTCAGCGGTTTGTCGACAACACACAGGGCCGGATTCGTCGTAGATTTATCAAAAAGCAAGGTGATTTCATGCACTTGTGTGATTCCGTTAATAAGTATTAACTTTAATATTATAGATGAGACATTTTAAATAATCAGATTCATTAAAGAGCCACTATCGCCTGTAAGTTTGCAATCAAGACTAAGTTTTGTATTAAATTATATCACTCACTTTAATTACTATTAACAATGATTAATTTAAATTTTACCCGACATCATCATGTATTACAGAAAAGCATAAATTTGTACAGGTGTACAATGAAAGAAAGTGGATAAAAGCAAAGAATAAATATTCACCCCAACCGCGTCCTCGACCAACCCTTTTAACTTTGTACAAAGTTAATAGGTTGTTAAGAAATGTCGAAAAAAATATCTCTTAAATTAAATTTCTCTTTAATACAAAGGCAACGAGGGTCCGAGTAAACAGTAGAATATAAATGGAACACTCCCAATTACCGCTGAATACACCCCTGCATCGCTAAATTTGCTAGAATTGAAAGAAATTGAATCCAGCAACGACTTGTTTTGCAAAATCATAATAACATGTTTGGTGCCAGTGTAACATTCCCTGGTCTGGATTTGATAGCAATTCACGAGGATGGGTATAATGCTCATCACGTTTCCATTGAAATCGTAATGAATAACTGGCTTGTTTTGATTTTAACTGAATCAACCACATTGATATATAAATAACAGTTTCTACGATGCCTTCATATTGCTAATATATGCATGCAACCGGCGTTCTCGTCAATTGAAATTGTGGTGTAATAGTTCGAGGTAATCTCACTTTAAATCTCTCTTATTACATCAATTTGCGTGGATATGTTGCAACTTGTAGAATAATGCAGTTCGCTGGGCGAGTTGGACAAAGAATGGCGAGCTGTATTGATTATTTGATTCAACGGGTCTCCGATTTTGTCAGTGAGCCGCAGATTGCAAAAAATGCGCTCCCGTTTACAAGTGATATGCACGCACTGGTGACAGGTTAGTCCACCCTTTGACCTCAAAACAAAAATGGGGAAAAGAGCCAAATTTACAGCAATAAGTTGAGTTAAGTTTCATTTATCTCTTGACATTTATCTACTTTTTCTTGTTTTTTGACAAGTGCACAATCCGTTTCTGTAACAAAATGCCCAGTTTTTTTCTTCGGCTTTTAAACAAAATTTTCACTCCTTCGTATGATTTATCAGTACAGTGGTTTCACTTTATCTGAACAATGTCAACTCCATTAAGTTCGGTAGGCCAACATTCACCGCCGTCATGCTTGCACTGCTTCTACCAAAATCGATACTAAATCAACGACAACCTGGACTTGCATTATTAATGGAACAAGTTTGTTGGTAAATAATGAATTGAATTGTTTCCATAATGACTTTAGTTTTTTTTTGCGCCGTAAAGTTGTCAGTTCTTATGCGAATATTAACTAAGATCACATAAAAGATGATCGCAACATTGTAATGATGGTAATTCTTTAAATCGTAAAACTACCATATCATTTATCACTATTAAGTATTCCTATCGTTACTAAATCACCACATTCATTCGAAAATGAGTAAGTGCTGAATCCGTCGCAGTAATAATTCTTAGATATCGTATCGATGAAGACGCTGGAATCGTGGTATAAATGCATCAGCAAAAGTCACAATGTTCATAGATAGAAACTTATAGTGTAGAAAATTGTTCGAATAACAATTTCACTCCGACAATATTGCGCCAACTCCCTCCCCAATGGACAAATACTAAATTTTTCTAAACGAGCCCAATTAAACGACAAATGTATAACCAGCTCAACAAACGACCTATTATCTGCTCGGATAATTGGAACACTGGAAAAAATCCTGCAATATCGCACGGAATTCAATACTAACAACGAACGGATGTTGAATGGTCACAGATTTTTCTAAAATCCATTATCTTTCCGCTGGCTCTGCAAGACGGGAAAATTCTTCGAACACCTTCAAGTAATTAAAGGCATTTTGTGAAAAACTCGCTGCCATAAATACAACAATTTTCTTGAGATTCAGTCGTTTGTTCGCTCGTTAATTACAAAGTATTTACAAAAGGTTTAACCCGCAGGCACCTGCAATTACTCGTCGTACGAAAGTTTTGCCAAAATAATCACCCTCAAGGACTATTTTTGCTATTCCGTTACCTTGCCCGTCGCCGCATTAGTAGAAACTTGACGTCCTTACCTGTAACGAGAAAAAAACTATATTAAGCATTGTTCGGTAGCGTTTAAAAAATGTTGTATTTTTATTGATGACAAGTACGATAGGAGATAAAAACAATTCCGTACGAAGGTCGTAAAACATACCTTCAAATTACATATTTAAAACTCGGGGGAGTATGAAGTTTCCGGATAACCAAATTATACAACTTTTCGTTACTGACACAAATATATCTTTTAGTGTGAAATGGAGCAGTTGAAATTTATTTCGTGCGATCTAAACTTTACACGTTATGATACCGCTAAAAACCTAAATCCGACAATACCCGAAACTGAAAAAAAGTGGCGTTAATATTGTTCCAGACAAACGCTAAATTGGATGTCCTTTGGATATAAGTTGTTTATCCAAGAAATGCAGTTGACATCCAAATAGCCGTCCAATTTTTGATAACAATTTTACTCCAACGTACATAATAAGATGCCTGGCTCTTCGTCAAGCTTCAAATTCCAACACAATTTTTTTCACTCTGTTACCTCGCTTGGGCGTACTACAAACCAGATTTCGCTTTTACTCCGTTGAAAATAAGATTGATTTTGATTTCTTTTATAACAGTATCTGCCATTCACTTTTATTCGTCGATGTTGTTGACTAAATAACCTGCCGAAAAAATATCACAAGAACTCGTTCGGGCGTAGTGTGCTATTTACGCGCAAGTAACCACTCGAATTTGTTCAAAACTCCATTTATCCATTTTTGAAATGATGCTTTTCACTACTTTGTAGGAAAAGTTGAGCTTAATACGAGACTTAAGTATCAATTCGCTGAGTTTGCATAATACAGCGGATCGCAGATGCACCTTTCAGTTACGAAATTACGAAATGCATTTTACATGTAAAGTTGGTGCGGCCGTAGCACACAATCTCTTCTAAAATATTTAAGTTTATAAGGGTCCCACCAAACTTATGATAAATCACCTCCCATGTCTGGGGTTACCTCCTGCGAAGAAAGCGTCTCCGGTTCAGTTAATAAACTGCCAAATTGATTTCTGTCGAATCAGGCTACGTAAAAAGATATCGTGAAGAGCACTGACACAGTAAGTTTTTTAACTCTGGGTTTTATTTTCCTTCATCAAGAAATTGAACGCTTGCATTTCCAGTAAATCACCCCTGGTCGGGCCCCATAGCCCATTAATAAATCACCAGTGCCTTTGTTCTTGTTGGAACATATTGGTGTATAAATTTGGAAAAACATAAATAATTCTTAGTTTTTTGCGTTTCGCCACATATCGTAGGAAAAATATGATTTACGCGTTCCATTTTAAGTCATTCTTGCTCGCAAACCATAACTCAAGGTTTTTAGTCAATTTACTGAATTAATATCGTTATCGATCTTGTTTTCCTCCGCCTGTAGCTTCCAGGCAATACGAAAATAGCTCGCGATAACAAGTAGCAACATTTTTGCATCGTTCGACAATATAATAGATATTCACACCGTGGATTGATCAGCTTGCACAAAGTTCAACAAACAGAAATGAAGTGTAGTAATAGGAAACTAGCTACCCTTTCTCTTTGATAAATTTAATCCATTCGTTGAGCTTGCAAATAATTCAAGTCAGGAAGATGTACGGACACAATTATAAGACGTAGAGCAGGTTAAGTAGATAATTAGTAAACTGGGAGGAAAGCAAGAGAAACACGGTTCTAAATTCGTGCCGTCATCCATTATCTTGGGGACCGCCAGTGGAAAAGTTCTCGGAAGTGGGCTCGATGATCGGGTGCACTTCGCGGACAAATCTGTTGTAATTAGACCTTTAGAACAATAGGTAAACGTTTATTTTGTTAACCGTCATAAAATAGTATAACGGTGTAAAGATCTAACAAAATCGTCTTTTCCGATCTCTGAAAACTGTATTTCAACCAAACGATATCGAATTATCTATTGAAAGTCACAACTAGAAAAATATCGCTTTCTTTTATAGAAGATATATCGAACTGATAACAGACAGCTAAAAGCTTCTAAAAGTCTCTGATATATTTTACCTTTGAAAAATTATTTCTTGCATCAGCAAATTGATAGCTGCTTTTACCAAGCTCACATATTAATTTATTATTATTGCTTTTATTGCATTACTATCCAAAACACTTATTTCCACAATGCGAAAAAGTATTTCTTAACAAACTTAATTATCATTTCTTTATTCATTTTTTTTTAATTATATTTTGGAAATAACTGTTTAAACTACTATTATATTAAAAACTGTCGCTATAAGTAAGAATAGTTTAAGTTTAGCTACTCAATAAAGTTTAAGAATATATTTGGAAGACATTAAAAAATCTTACAAGGCAAGTTTTCTTCTAAATGTGATTATAAAATCGACAGCATGCAACTAAGTACTGTTATTTATTAAATATCCACCGACATTAAATAAACGACCACTGACATTTAAATTGATGCTCAAAATCTTTATAATAACGTCATTATCAAAAAGCACATTGCTTCTGAAATCATTTATAAAAATGACATGCTATTTAATAAAATATATTCTTGAACATTAAATACCACTAACAATTTATTACCAACTCACCTAAAAAACTTCCAAGCTCATTAAAAAACCATAAAGATGTGTTTCTAAAAATGACACATTTATTTCCATTTGTTCTTAGACATCATCAAAAAAATTTCATTGAACCTTTTGAATACTTGAATTATCCCAACAATCTGCTTTTAAAAACGACAGCTTCTACTCGTTAAAAAAGCCTGTTGATTAATCAAGACATATTCAAATTAGAGCTAAAAACTGTGTTATCACTTGCTACTGAAACCTTTTAAAGACTGACAGCATGTTACACCTCACATTTTTATTTATTAAATGATTACCGCTTTTCAACCGATGACAACTGATATCAAAGTGAAGCAGACAACTTCTGAAAGAACGTCGCCATGTCAATTCAGGCTTAAACCGTTCTGGAATCGATTTCAAAACCAGTCTAGCGGTTCAGCTTCGAAAATAGAACGTTCAAATTTCTAGATATTAAACGACATTTCGTCGTGTCCTTGTGATGCATTTTGCGGTTGAGTAAACAAGAAACGTTGTGTACGCAATTTGGTAAAGCTGCAAATCATTATTATCCGAAAATAATTCGCGAATGCAGAAGAGTGGACGAAGTGACCGTTATCTGCGATTAAACCGTTAAAACAGATTTTAAAAGTGAATGTTTGCTTGAATTTAACCTATAAATCAAGGCAAATGTATAAGCACCTTGACACCGAATGTGTTGCTAAAATTAGCAATTATATAACATTGTGAATTTAGTTGTTTGTTTATTGATGAGAGCAACTATTAATTATAATCCAATTAGATTTTCTTGCTTTAATAGGGGCTATTATAATTTGAAATTACTTACTAATGAAGTGGAAGGTTATAAATTCATTACGACACGTCAAAATTAATTACTTCCCTTCGCACATTTTTCTTTGCAGTTTCCTATGTCGAATCAACAAACTTTTTCCTTGATAATTAAAATATCAGGATGAGTTATACATATTACTTAAAATATTAATCTCAGAATGAAAAGACGTGGCATTACACGTAGCTCGTAATTTCTGTGTATCTGCGCTGCAATTACACCATAACTGTGATTTTCTCTGCTATCTGTCATCAAGAAAATTTTAGTTGAACGAACTCTACTGGAGTGCGATTAAATTATACAGAGTAACGCATAAACACATCGGCAACTCCCAAGATTGATTTTCGAGGTGCAAAACGACGAACTTTCAATTATGCCAACAAAGCCACTCCTCGGTTTGTATGTCGGAGATCCCAACCTGATTTAATAACACTTTTATTATTATTTTTATGGCGAGCGTTAAAGTGACACAAAAGCTGATAGAATTATATCAGAATGAAACGTTTAAAGTGTCCCCTCCGTAATGGATTGCGATTTTTCATTTCCAGTACGTTCAAAAAAGATAGTGTGTTTCACTCAGAATTTTTTTCATTAATTAACTTTATCTAAAGTGCTCAATTATTTAGTTAAATGTGTGTTTAGTTAAATCCTTTGTGCTTTACCTAATTTAGACGTGAAAACTTAACTTGTTTACAATTTGAAAGGGATTTGTTAAATTATTAATCAGGCTTAAGTCAATTATTTCGCGACTGACAACATATTCAAGATTATCTCCCTCTAATTTGATAATGCAAACTGAAATCAAAATTGTAATGTGGTAATTGGTTTGTTTTCGCGTGTTACAAATCAATCCTATTTCATGTGATACGTTCCATAGTAGATTTACAGTAAAGATTGCATGAATAGATGTCTGATTTGGAAAATTTCCCAACATGTTTAACAAAGAAAAATGTACCTGTCGTTCTAATGAAACAATGTATGTACAAAGCAGATGTAATGTGTTTTGCAAACTTTCGCCATAAATTCAGAATGTAATTTTCAATTGCAGACAGAATTTTGCGTACCTCATGAATAAAAAAAAAACAATTTTCGAAGGTAATAGCAGTGAGGAAGCTATTCAAGTTATGAGTGTTGACATTTTAAACCAAAATAAGTTATTTCAGCGTGTAAATATGCATCGTAAACAACAGAACAAGCGTAATTAAATCTATTACACCTTGTTCGACCACCTCCTTCTAATATGCAATTATTCACATGGTAATTTACTAAGGTTAAACTGTTAAGTGTTGCTCAGCCTAATGTTAAACGTTTGCTAATTGTACTTTTTCTCCGCTTTCGGAAATGACGCAGAATACTGAGACTTTGTATTCACTTGACAAATTAATTTAGCTACATAACGTTTACTTTCAAATTAATCCAAGCATAATATCGAAAATTCCACATTTTATGAGTTGAAATTAAACATTAAAAACAAACACGATATTATTTATGATGGTAATAAAGCAATGTAGCAACGCTGAATTAAAATTAAAGTAACACAAATCAAAAGAGATTTCATTTTGGATTCGCATTCGCGCAACCTTGATTTCAAACCTAGTTTTATTATTTAGTTTTTCTTGTCAGAAGTTACGAGATGTTTTTGAAGGAGACATGCTTTGCAAGACGTCTACGCCCACGAATCATGAATTTTGGAAAGTAACCTCGAGGACAGAAATGAATTTTAATTTACCAGTTTCATGTAAAGCAAACATAAGAAAAGTTTTGTGATGTTGTTAAGGAAAACGTCGACGACTCACGCTAAAATTCCAAGCTTGATATAAGAAACACATTAAATTGGTACGCTATAATAATGATAGAGCAACAATTTCGGGACATTCGTAGAGTCAAACAATAAAAGCAATTACCTGGACGAAAACAATATGAATAAAAGTGTAAATTAAAAAGAAAAACACAAAGAGAGAAAGATATAGATTACGAACAAAATGTATGCTACGTAACGACCACTTTTCTTGCAAAGAAGGCACTTAATGTTGCCATAACTACTTATATAGTGACCTTTAACCTTCCAGTACTAAGCGACGCCTTTTTAATCGTGTACATAAAGTTGAAGGATCCCGCTCCAACAATGGAGTTTTCCAAAGGTTAGAGCTCTAGAAGAGAACTTAAAGAATGTCAATCGAAATCCTCCGTTTTGACTGGTCGCTTCCATCCGAGCAGGAAACACTTGTCCAGTGAGTTATGACGATAATTTGACGAAAAAGACTTGAAATATTTCAAACCGGAAAGTAATGGAGTTGGCATGTTTTACTTTAATGATGGGAAGCTCCAGGAAACATATTTTTACCATTCAGTTCTAGCCTCATTTACTTTCATTGTTTGTTGCTGCGATTTTACGACCCTTATCTGCAGTAGGAAGTCACTAATAGCAGCATTTAGAACAAAAAATGCAAGCACCACAAAAATGATAAAGACGTCGTTAAAGTAAAAAAATGTAACCGTCCACTTACAATGTTTAGAACAGTAAATTTTAATATAAGTTGCGGTTTTAAACCTTAGTGTGCTTGCATGTTACTTTATCACAAAACATATCGTTCATTTTTCAAGTTCATTTTCTTCTGGTACGGTAATCACAATCACGAACAATGCACTCACGCATTTTACACTTTGTCAGAATAACATCATTCATTGTCGATCGATCGACATGACGTAAATGCGTTGCTTTAGAGGACGAAAATGAAGGGAACATGTGAGGCAAAAGTATTGTTTCCAGTTCTAAGGTGCAAATCAGATATTAGAACTTCAGATAATTGTCTAAAATCACGGGAAAGTTTAGCTAGAAGTTAAACCTTCTAAAGGAAAAGTACAACTAGAAGCTATATACTGAATTTAGATTAGGGTATGAATTAGTTAAACCTGGCTTGTTCAAACCGAATAATTTTTTGATTCCAATCCATAGCTTCAACTCGGTCTTAAATAGTTTATCGTGAAAGCAATGGCAATAAAACAAAGTGTGTCGGCAAGAATGAAACGAAATTTGAAATAACACTTATCAAGTTTGACCTGGGTTGTCATGTTTCTGTCATAACACTCATAAACATAATTCTTAATAACACAACAGAAAAATTTTGCCTCTAAAATATTAATTTTAAAAAAAATCCCAAAATTGGATCTATGGATTAATTAAATAGTTAGGAAAAATAATACTTTGAAAGTTAATTAGTTATTTGAATATAAACTAAACCCCTAATGTTAAAACCAACAAAGTGAAAAACAAGAAATTAGGGAAATTGGATTAAAATTATATGATTAATTCCAGATCGATCAAAACAAGTCGAAGTGTTCGAAATAGAAGAGGACAGGGAATTATTATTTTATTAAACTTATTATTAATAACAATCAGAGAGATTTTACCGTAACAAAGCTTTTAGTAACAATTAAAACGATATAGGTAAACACAGATTATATGTCAACCTGAACTAGAAAAAATATTTCTTACGTAGAATAAAATAAGATTTTAGACACTAGATCACTCAAGCTTTCGTACGTTTGAAAAAATTTTATTCAATTATCATAATATTCACATTTCAATGCCAGTGCATTATCAAAATATTACTTATGTATAGATAACAGAAAACAATCTTCGTAAGTATATCTGCCATATCTGCATGAGCGAGATCAATTAAATAAAATTAAATGTAAACGGCCTAAAGAACATTAAAGTCGCTTAAAGAAATATTTTAAAAAGACGAATAATAAAAACGACAGACGTTGTGTCTAAATTTGCGACATTTGTGCACGTAGTGAAATAAATTGGAAATAACGTAACTACATTTATTGGACAGATCGCGAAACAATACAAAAGTAAAACAAATGTAATTTCATTTTAATTAAGGCTGGAATGTGTTTTTCCAAATTTTTCTCCAGATCTTCCCGATTTTTTTTTCAATTGAATATATTCAACATAACGAACAAAAAAAAACAGACACATCGTCAAAAATTATCATTTTTGCAGTGTGTCCAAATTTTATGTTTGTAATTTTCCCGATTTTTATTCCTGAAAACTTTCTGTGACTAAAACGAACAAACCAAAAAAAGCGATCGTGGGAATCGTGGGTTATGGTTTTGAATTCATACAAAATTCCATAGAAAACTTTTCTATTTTTTTGTCTCTAAAAAGCTTTTTCGGAATATTGCGAACATTAAAAAAAAACGTTCCAGTGGTTTTCAAATGATGCTCTTACGAAATCACTTTCGGTTTTTCCCGAATTTTTCATTATTTCGGGCAACATTTTTTAAAAAATTGTTAAATCCGTGCAGTCGTTCTCAAGCGATGCGTTTAGCAACGAACATTTGATTTTGATACATATATAAGATAACAAGACAAAGCTAGTTTTTAGCTGCAGCTTAATTACCCCTAAAAAGAAAACATGCAATTTAAAGATGAATTGCAGAAATAGATTAATTAAAATCCTAAAATCACGCCAAAATATTATTGTCTACAATTTCTATATCTTCTACAACCCCAAAAGTTTATTCATTCTAAAATAGTAATTTGACGAATTTCTTGAATCTATAACAATTTTGAAGTGTATTTAAGATTTTGAATTTCTGAAACTCTTCAAGATTGAAATTGGTCAACATGCTCGAAATTGTACAGTACCTACCCAAAAACCCCAAAACATCGATAACTGAAAAAAAGTATTTTTTTAAATTTTAGTCTGAAATATCTAAATGTCAGCCTAAAATGTTTGGCGTTACATAACACAAAAACTTCTAAAATGACCGAAAGAAGAAAACAGAATAAATAATAACAGTTCTTGTAAACAACGCTTAATTACACATACCCAATTTATTAAATCAATAATCTGAAAAAAAAAGCGCATTTCTCAGCTAAAAATTCAACGTGAAAGCAAAATGTCTGTTTAGATTTCATTTAGCACTTTTAAACAAACAAAATTATCGTTTATTGCCAACTTTGAATACAAAACTTCCAAAAGTGACAATTTTGTGTTTGCCAACTTTAAGAAATAAAATTTTTCCAACTTCTGTCTTAAATTATCAATTACATATATGACTAGAATGTTACCTATACAAACTTAAAAAGAAGTATTTGTGCGAAAAACAATGTTTGGCTTGATTGCTGGTAAACTCCCTCGCTTCGTTCGCAATAGGTAGTCAGGGAAGTTTTGTAACGATTTTTTAATTGTTTATATTTTAAAGAATTATATAATACACAACTGATAATGCACCAAAAAATATTTGTTGTGAAGAACAATGTTTTATTTAATCATTGGAAAACTTGATTATTACAGTTTTTTAATTACTCCACGTTCTCAAAGAAAAACTAGAAATTTCTCCTAGACAAAGTCTGGTGATGCAGCTAATAGAAGGATAAATCAATTTTCTTTGACAAAAACTTGCGAGCAAGAGTTTCAAAACATATTTTGCTCGAGTGTGTTTAAACTTTCATAACAATTGTTTGAGAACATAATTATTCAAAGACAAAGTGTACCAATTTCGACCACATTTTCTCTCAAAGCCCCTTCTACATAAATCACTGCAACACAGTAACCAAAGGTCTTGTTTTCCCCATTTAAGTCTAATTAGGATTTTGTGGGCAAAACACGCATAATTCTCCTTTCTAAAAGTAATTTGCGTACTCGTAACAACAACCAGTAAGAAACAGTGCGAATCGTGACTCAATTCTATTATTTTGTGCGGATTGTAACCGCAACAGCGGTCGTCGATCCTCTCTGAGAAGGGCAATCACATAATGTGAGTATTTCCATTCCGTCCACCAGCACAATTTGCACCAGGTCGGATAAAGAAGCACTGCAAGCGAACCTGCAGCTCTCTTCACGCTTCTATAAACCATGTCCCATCTGGTCGCCCAAATCAGGCATGATCCGCTTTATAAATTCGACGCTTTTTTTAACCGACTGCCGGTTTTCAGCACGCAATTACGGAACCATATATTAGAATGAAATATTAAAATTCACCGAGATCACTATCGAATGGTAAAGAAATGGAAATTAGCCATTATGTTACATTGAAACCATTGAAAATCGAGCGTGCTTTTAAAATGCAAAATATGAAGCTTATCTGAATCAGACATTACGTCACAAGGGTAACGGATGGCATCATACGTTTCTTGCTTTGATATTTAGAAAAAAAGGAACGCTTTAATTAATTCGAGATTTCATCGCATTTCGCTTTTTGCTTTTTTTCTTTTCACTCAACATGATAATATTTACGGGGCGCGGCAGACGATTATCCACCTGGAATTTACGTGATAGCACACCAATTGTGCATTACTTTCGACTAAATTACAGCACACACGCTGTATTTATTCAATTTATGTCACGGAAGTAAGGTGACGTAGCGTCATTAAATTGATGTAGGTAAAACAATTCGTAAATTTTCCACACACAAAGACAGATTTTTTTAGATCTACCCCCATCTGCGTCTCCTACTACGACGAAGACTAAACAAGACACTAAAACCACTCTGTTTATTGTTACGATTATTTAAGTTTATATGAAATGTCGACGCTTAATTATATCAGCTTCTAAAAAAAGAAGAAACATCCTTTACTATGTTTTAGAGTAAAGCAAATAAACATTAATCACGTATTAACACAGATAAGTGCAATGTGCACTCTCCGTGCAAACTAGAAACATAATCACAACTTTCCCTTATTATCTCGTATTGTACATACAACTTCATCTCACATTAATTATTGATTTTACTTTCCAACAATGGCTATTTGTACTGTCGGCTCGTTCTTTTTCTACTTCGAAAACAGTTTCAAGTTCAAAATTACGGTATCTGACCCTTATCAATATAATCAACACCTTGAAAGCGATAATACACGTTTAAAAATTAACAAATACAAAACGTAGTGACATTGGCATGACCTGTTCCAATAATAAATGTCATTGTGTTAACTAAAAACAATGCACTTTTACATGCATGCCTTAAAATACATAGTATCTTTAAAAATGGATTAAGCTATCATTAATTCCATAAAACCGCTTTTTATCAATAAGATAAAATCTAGTTCGTAAATCCACTGGAAAATCTACACAATTGACATATTAAAAACTTGAAAAACTAAGGAGCAGGGAATTCCAATTTCAAGTTTTTATCATATTTGTAAAGCTGATCATATTTGTAAAGGTGTACATACAAATTTATTTGTGGTAAGAATTTAAGAATGTGGAAAATTTTACAAAACTTAAAGTATATTAAAAAAAATCCTTTTTAAATTTTAGGTACCTTATTTTATAATTTAAGTATAAGAATAATATAAGAACTATTGATAATTTGAATAATTTGAAGAATCTAAAAAACAAAAATCAAACTATTCAACAAATTCAAAAATTTTACAAAAAACATTTGTTAACCCATACACCGAAAAATTCTCTGAAAATTGCTGTTTCAGTTTAATCATGACAATAGCTTTGCTACCGAAACTCGCGTTGACAATTTTCTGACAATGGTGTGTATGTATAAGTGTTTTCTATAAAGTGTGAGAAAGAAAAAAAAATGCAGGAAAAACTAGATAAATACATTTTAATTATATTAAGAAACTCTGCTTTGCTGCCTGCATATTAAATTTCATTGCATAAGTGCGGCTCTTTGGCCAACATAAGAAAACTTGCTTTATTGAGCCTATAACCACAAAACATTTACGTAAATCTAAATAAAATGAATCCTGGATAAAAACAATAGATAAAAATTAGCATAAAAACCGCAAATTTAAAATAACCCTTGAAACCCGATATTGGAATTTGAAAACTTGATTTCATAACCAAAAACTTGATCTTATCCAGCATATTATCATATTTATGTTGCAATGTTGTTCACTAAAAAATAAGAAATGTAAATTTATTTCAAGCTAACGTCGAATGTGTATTAGCACAATTAATTCAAAAATTCTAATTTAATCTACAATTACTACGATAACAATAAAAACAAATCAAATAATAATGTGTTATTAATGCAGTGATTAAATAAAACGCTTACTCCATGCGTGGCTTTAACATTTTTTACTGTTTTTCCACCAAGTAAATAGAGAACACATTTATTTTGCTAAAACTATTTGATCTGACACCAAATAAGATATCGAAATACATTTGATATGGTTTTTCCTACAAATTACCAATATTTACATCCATGAATAAATATAATTGGCAATGACTTATTTATTTAAACGTGTCCAAAGTAAACGGTGAAAATAACACACATTTCTACTTCATATGCATCAATAACACAAATCACATTTTTAATCTCTCCAACTTCTGACTTTGGTCTGAATCAAACCGGTGACAAAATTGTTTATCATGCTGAAGTTAATTAATGAAGTGCTTTTACATAATGAAATAAAGCTGTCAGCACAAAATTAAACTAAAAACTTGAAAATCATTTACAAAGCTGCACAAAACGCAGCTCAGCCATCATAAATATTAATTGATGAACGACCACTTTAAAAATATCTGAGTTTGTTATAAAAAAAAATTCGATCGCCGCACTACTCGGAATCGATGGAGTTTAATTAATATATTATGAGGGTATACTGACATAAACGCTCACTTTTTAGTGACATCGTTAAAAGAGGGGAAAACAGTAAATTATGTAACAATTTCGCGTAATAAAATTTACTTGTTGGCTTCCGTTGGCTAATTCATCATTGTCAAAATCGATTATACAGTAAGGGCGCATGTGTAGGTTGTTCTTTGAATGCGCCTGAGTCTAGGAAACATCAAGCAGCTGACCGTCAAAAGCTACCAACCCTGTCTCACACCCCTTGTTATTAAGTACTTTATATGGTAATTTAATCAGAATAACGCTACGAGGTATTTTTTAGTAGCATTAACTCCCTTTTCTTCAAGTTTACCCGCTGCGTTACTCTCATACATTGACAAACAAAAAAGGAGCAGCCCCACGATTTTGTCAACTTTATATGGTAGAGTAGAAATTTATAGTTGCGGGTATGATGATGTAAAAGTTTATTGTCAAACAAGCTACGCAATGCAAAAAAACTTACATATAGAGGGCTCTAAATTTTTGCACCAAAGATTTTAAAAAATGATGCTATTTTTTTTTTCAAATGTACGAGATCAATATCTAATTAATTTCTGGAAAATATCCGAAGTCGGCTGAACGCTTACAGAATAAACACACTGAAGATGAGGGTTTGAAAAGCTACCTCTTTCCAAAAATTTTGTATCGTCAAAGTTATTTTTGACACCTTCTCATAATCTTTAAAACCTGACACATCAATTTCTCCCCTTTTATTTTATAGGCCTGAAAATTGTTGACTTGGAAAGTATTGAATTTTCATGAGTGAATTAAAACTTTGGCTTAATTATAAACGAAAAATTGATAAACTTCTGCTTTATCGATTTTGAATTTTTCATAAGAATAAGTCGTGTTAATTTTTGGAGATAAACCAAGAGAATAAATGTGCTATGGTTGTGGATAAATTAAAAACGCTCATTACGAAAGCATCAATGAACAAAGTCAACAGTTTAGATGCGCTTAAAAACTCACCCAGTACCAGTTGCAATGTGAACAATGAAAATTAAGCATAACGAAGAAGCTCCCGTATAGTCACGGCCCATTAAGTAGCAAGTGGCAATCCAACATTGTAGACACTGAGCATTGTAAACACCATTTTTGGATAGACCGAGATTACATAAGGAGTGTTATCTTTTTAACGTCTGTAAGAATCCATTAGGAGTGCTAGATGTCGACGTGTCGCTGCGGGCAATGCGTACGAAACAAAAACAAGTCATTTAGCCTGGTGAGTCTGTTAAACGAAGTGGAACCCGAAACGTCGGCGCCAGATGCTTTCTTTCCCCTAATTCAGCATGCATCTGAAATTTACCGGACACACTATATCTGCTGAAATATTACGTCTAGGTGGAAGCTGTGCTTGGCATGTTGTTGCTAAGCCCCTAGTTCTGACGTGAATAACAGCGATTTTTCACGATTTCTAAAGTAAACGGGGAAAATTTAAGTAAACATTGAAAAACTGCCTCCTACATGAAGATTTCTTGCCGCAAAAAAAGACGATGCTTGCATTCGTATTCTTTACGAATAAACTGAAAAAAAAACTACTTCCACGACTTAAATGAAAGAGTTCCAGATGAATTAACATTTTATTCCCATTGAAAATCTCCACCAGCTCCGCTCGAGTAGTGCTGAATGGTTATGGTCTCATTAAAAATTGGCTTAGGCCAAATTCGAGTAAACGTGCTACCGTATCGCCTACCATTTAACAAGGTTACACATTCATTAAAGTTATTCCGTAAGATAAGATAGTAATTATAAGAGAATAAGGCATTAAGAACATTAAAATTATGGGTCTCATAAAATTTTCCATTATATCTTTACGTGATATTGTGGTTTTAAAGCACTAATTTTGTCATTTGCTGGCTAAGAAAAAAATTACGAGCTATTTATACAAGGGTCATTATAGAAATGAAAAACTGACGCATCCATTAATGAAATTTTACGAGCTATGCAAAAGCATAAAACAAAGGATTAAAGTTAACATGCATTCGCTCGAGTTAATTTAATAACAAACTTTAACAACTACTCTATGCCTCCAACTTAAAGTGTAATGAATATTTAATTAGATATAGACGCACAAGGCGTAATACGTCTTTTACGGCAATGAAAATACAGTTTCAACAAAGTTTTTTCAAAAAGTCAATTTATTCTCCATTACAATAAATCCATAAAATGAAGAAATGTGATGCAGAGGAAAAAACTATTCGAAGATATCATAAATGAAGTCAATTATACCATCGTCGAGTGTTACGATTACATGTTGAATGTGAATAGCAGTTGAACAGTTAGGTGTAATCTTACAAGTAAGACTGATTTTTACAGACACAGCTTTGGATGAGAGCAAAAATACTAGTAACGATACATAAAGCAGCATATACATTTTTGGTTTCAGATTTTAACAGGTACGGAAATTTAATATTAGAAGTACAACAACAGGTGTTCAAATAAAAACCTCCAGTGTTTTATAAGAAACGTAACATCACAAAAACTTAGTCAAAAACTAGTTCACCAAATGTCATATAATTCATCTTCCTTTGTCATTCTTACCCAAAACTACGATCAAATTGACATTTATCAAAGTACACCCTGTATATCCCGCATATTTGTATTTAAAAGCAAGTTTTGTTTATTAAACTCGCCCACAAAATTTTTAATTAAGTCAACAATAATCAGAAGTGAAACTTTTGAGACGTCAAGGTGTTTTAAAGTCATATATCTGCACTGTAGAATTTTTCAAGGTGCGTGTTGTGAAAAGTTTGCGTGTAACTGGGGTGCCTTTATACAGCAAAGACGTGCCCACCTAAAATTTATTAATTCAGCCATGTATTGAAAACAAACCAATCGAAGGAAGGCACCGTTCGGTATGTAAGACTGATATAGTGTAATCACATTTTCTCATGCCGATGCCGATCCGAATGAATTCCCTAATAAAGAGTTGCCTGTTGTTAGCTGCTGATTACAATCACCTCTGTAAATTACTTGTTAGATTTGTTTACGAGTTGCGTGCAAAGGAAGGTATTGTGGTTATTTGATATTTTCTGGGAGGAAGTATAATAATTACTAAAACCTGCTGCGTGACCCACTACGAATATTAAAGTGAGTTCATCAATGTAACAATTGTTCCTATTTTTCGAACGCCAATAATAAAGTGTTATATTTAGTTGCCTAAAGTGTATCATTGCCACGTTATACTTCCATTTGTGTCGCCTCGTGGCGAAAACAATTAGGTATTATTATATCTACACGAGAAAAACACATTTCACATGTTAACTCATTATGTTTTAGACGCCATTACTGGGAAATAAGAACACAACATTAAAATTATCTCTTGCGATAACGTCAATATCTAAAAAAGTTGTTCTGATATCGTTGCAAAACCCAACGTTGGCACACAACCTTACAATCGGACAATAAACAAATTAAGTACGTAACACGTTTGCAAAAGAAACAATTAATGCAATAATCCCAATTAACAAAACACTGTAACGACCATTTAAATTAAAATCAACTCTAAACGCTTCAGTTCCAATTACACTTTTTAAGAAACACGACTTTCGTGAAAAGTATATTTAATTTCGTGACATGCGATTCTAAAATGGACTACAAAACTCGTTGACCCTAAAGAGTCAACTTAACATTACACGAAACACCATGATGTAGAAGCGATGTTAATTAATGGCAATTGTTCACAGTCTATACCCAGTGCCGGCTGTCATTACACTCGTCAATACATTAATTGTAAAACAACGGATGTTTTTAGTAGAACAGCTTTCAATTGTTAGTTGATGAAACTTGCGAAGACAATTTCGCTTTAATGAACAAAGAAAATGAAACTGCAAACTTAGATGCTCTATTTTCAATTTTTTTCCTGCTGTGGATATGCATTATGCACGCCACTAAACAAACTAATCATCGGTGGAACAGTGTTGATGTAATATCGTGACCGCAGTCAAAATAAACCATCCGGTCATTTTTGATCGCTTAATATCAGTGCCCACCTGCAAACACGGCAACTTCTAATTTACAATTTTTCAATTGCTGAAACACCGTTATATAACAAAACGACCTGAACCATGAACTTGAATTGCCTAAATAAACGATTTTTTGACGGGATGCCAAGTTGTATTTTTCACCAATTTTAACAAAACGAGAAAATCAGAAATTTCAGTGTAATTACTTCATTAAACTTACTATTATAATCAACACCTACCTGCGACATAAAGGCCGCAATAAGTTATGGGGAGAAGCAGGTAAAAACCAGCCCCGCAGAACTCATTTAAAAGGAAACCTCAGATGATATGTTAGGGTGTTCAGTATGAAAAATTTTATTACAGGCAACCTTAGTAAAACGTCATTTCCATACGTAATATGAGGAAATATTGTGTATCTTGGAACAGGTTATTGGGAAAAAGTTATTGAGAATAAAATTTTATGTTTACCTGAGATATCGGATTCTCCCTTCTCATGTGATAACACTGATTGAATTGTAGCTAAAGAAGTGTTTACCAACTAGTCAATTAGGCGCGACCAAAAATCAACCTATAAGTTCACATTACATTCTAAAGTCTCGTTCTGTAAGAGGGTAAACGACATCAAGGGATGGAGGAAGTATAAACAATGTACGATACACCGTAAATCTTCCACCTGTCTCGTTCGGTCGTCTACTTTGTTTCACAGGTAGAATGCCAGCTGGTCGTTTCATACGGTGTCCTGCATGGACAACAAAGAGGACTTGGAATCTTCTTGGGATGCACGATCCCTTTCATGATCTAATATATTTCCCAGTATAGATTCCACAAAAATGGAAAGAGAAGTGTTAATCACGGAGTAACGTGGTTCACCTTTCTCTTCGTTCTTATGTAATAGAGAATGTAGCTTACTCGTCTGAAACGAGATTTTCTAATGTTATTTTTGCAACAAAATAGGATATCCTCTGAGATACCATTATATATGGACATAAAGAAAATCATATTACATTACATCAACAACAACGCGAACATCTCCAAAGCAATGTTTACGGTGTGAATCGATAGTAGCAAAATTTTTGGAAACTTCCAACAATTTCTTTAATGTCCATCAAGCAGATATTTTGTTGTAACGATTTAATTATTTTATTACAAAAAGCGTAATCCGCACACGTTTCCGTGCAAGCATTTTTACCAAATTAGAATTAATTAACTCTGTTTTTATGTAACTGTGTTAATTTTGAGATAAAACGACTTCAGTTACGCAAGTAACTTTATATAAAGAATTAATTTCCAAGAAACAATTATGTTTGTTTTTACCGAGTACGCTATTAAAAATAAAAAAGTTTCAGTTTCATTTGCTGGTTATTGCAAATAATAAATGAAAACATCTACGCACTGATTTTGATTTTTTTATCTCACCATATGCGGGCAGCAAAAAAGACTGGCATCGCGCTTACCTGAAAGAAAAAGGAAACGTTAAATTATTTAATTGGCAGTTCAGAATAGGTTGTAATATAGGCAGTATTAAGACTTTTATATAGTTTTTTGTAATACATCGTGTATAGATTTTTTTTGAAATTTTTTCCCACACTTACACTTTTGTTACATAAATAAAAATGATTCTTTTGAAAGCATTCGGTGAGATCCAGCTCCACCTTATTATCTTTTACAGTAAAACTTCCCGGCAATTGTTCTAGATGTGATCACAATGTCATCAAAAGTTTCAATAAAGCCCGAACTCCGTTTTATGAGGTTGACACGACTTTGGGAGAAGTGCGAGGATGTGGTATCATCTAAGACCAATTTATATTTCATTACTTTGATTAGGTACATAATTTAGACACAGCCACTATGGAAGGATCATCGGAATTTCAGATATTTGTATCCAAAATAATATACGAAATTACTGGACTATTCCACAAACTCCACAAAAGCTTTGGACTAGCATTACCGATAAACATAGCAGAAATTCCAGCCAACCACATACCACATCTACATATAAATTAATTTTATTGAAATTTTTGGCAGGATCTGGTTCAGCTAAAACACACACTGCTACACATCTATAAAAGATAAATAGCATCCAACCAACATTTCGTTCCCCAAAGAAATAGCAACATATACTTAACTTAATTGGCCGACAAATCACTGTTAATAAGATTCAAGTAACCTCTCATTTAATGTTAATGGCAGAGTTGAACGGTATCGCATGAAAGAGCAGGCCGTGTTGCTCAACACATGCAAAATAAGGTTAATTCCAATTATTACACGCGAAACACACTCAACTCCATGTTGACCCGGAGAGTCCGGTTTTTAAATTCCGGATTCCGGTTATTGTTCCGGAATGCATGAAATGTGAAAGATCTCACGTGAGTTTTAATGAAATTTGGAGAAACAGCCTTCAAAGTCCCCAAGCAACCCTGCACCCTCAGAATGGATGTGATGTCTCTTTGTACCAACGTACTCGCTTCAGGATAGGTCGATACAAAGGGCGGTCAAACCGTGGACAGGTCGACGTGTCCACGCTTCAGCTCATCGTGATTAATCTCCAGCGGGCGCCTCCTGTCCAACTCTCTGTTGTTTTGACGGGTGCGTGACCCAAGCAAGCTCGACCTCAGCCCCTCCAGCTCCGCCACCTCGTGCAGCTAATAATTATGCGATACGTCTGTTGATTAACAGTTCAAAGACCTCGGCATGGCAAACATGTCACACTTTATAGAGGCAATTTTGGATTACAGGTGAACAAACAGAAGACCACGATGACAGTTTTCCATCGCATCCGACCAGAAAGTCGGGTTGACTTAAATGCAGGAATCGTGTTAGGCCGGGTCAATGTTAGTTTTGATTTTGTTTAATGGCGGTAATTTGATAGCTAAAATGAATGATTCGGCTAAGAGAAACTGACAAATAGAGAGGGCACACCACCCTTGTTTCATAAAACATGCCTCTCTAAATTAATGGTGACATAGCCGGCTCGGACATTTTAGGGAAATTGTTCTAGTCTCGTGTTTCTGAGAAAACGCCAATTTCTAGGAGTGACGCCAAAGACGAGATATTCTTGTCTTGTGATATTAATATTTTGGCATATGTAATCATCTGATAATTCATAGCTTAATAAGATATGGGATTAACTTTTTGTGCAAAGATTTGCTGCTTAAATTTGAAAAGCAAAAGTTTCTCGATCACTGGTTTGTTTAAAAGAACACAAAACGTACAAAAAGGGGGGCAAAATCGAGTTTTAAGATTCTGACAGAAAAACACCCACTTTCATTTTTTTTCTGTATATCATTTATCCATAATAAATACAGAAAAAAAAACAAATAATATTTACCAATTTCAATACTTTTCAGGGGTGCAGAATTTGAAATCTCTTGACAGCTGTATTTACGGTTCGTGAACAGTTTCAGGTGATGATGAAAATGAAATGATCGTCAACAAACCACAAATATGTACCATTCTCGTTCATAAAAACCTAAGTTGTAACAAATTCCTCGATCTCTTACTTGATAACAATTCGCAATTCAATCAGTACAAGACTGCACCTTGCACTTGCATGCGATTGTCACGTCGATAACCGTTCCAACAAGCAATGATCCTTGATAACGTGTCGATTTTGCTAATGTTACCTAATTTTGGCACATGGCCGACCGGTTATTTTGCAATCGTTTGATAGTTTTCCAAAATAGCGAAATCTCGTTTAAAGCCAAGTTCACAAACATAATGACGAAAGTACCGCTTCTAGAAATAGATTTCTTGATGAAAAACAAGTCTGCCATTGTGCGAGGCGACGAGGCTGCTTTAATCTCGGCGTGATCGGTCACTGATTTTCTGCCGGTTCTTAAACGCCATTATATCCTCTGATAAAACTTGAAAGTAGAACTTGGCGACTGTTTTCAGCATACGCCTCGAGAAAAGTAACCTTTTGTTTTCGTTACAATAATGAGCAATTTCGGATAAAATATGTATCTTGATACTCTTCCCTAACTGGTTCCTACTCGGTGCGAGCTATTTGATATCCGCTTTGTTCGGATATGATGTAACGCCGGAAAACTTCCCCAAAAGACTTTAATTCTTTTTATTTATTCTATGTAACGGTTGATGATGAAAATTTGGCTGTTTGCATATGAAACATAATTCAAATGTGTGTTCCAATCTGAATTTTTATGAATTATTCACGCTCCTAGATCATAAATATTTCAAACTTATAATTCTTTTTTTTTGCTTTATAAATTATTACTATTTGAATGATGTTTCGGTGATAATTACGCTTATATACTTGAGATTTCACAACTGAGTTGCCATATTTCTCAACTAGAATTATATAATCTGCACACAACTGTGACAGTCATCCACACCTTGGCAATTTTTCTCGCGAAAATCTAAAATCCAATATCCATAAATAAATTAGGTCGGAAGCAATTGCCAACTATAACGAAATAAACAAGCTTACGCTGATTTAGATGTGGACGGTTGAAGGAATAGCAACATGCTTAAAGTAGAACCAATAAATTACGAATTATTAGGACACTCCAAACGACCTTATTCTTAACGGACGTTCACCTTTTATATTTCAGCAAGCATTAAAATTTATCGTTTTTTATATAGGGAGCAAGGATCTTGTATTGACCTATGCTAATCCAAATAAAACTTCAAAATGTGACCCCAAAAAATGAAAGCAGCAAACATCTATTTTTAATCCACTTTTTCTTCGCGAAGCCAAAATAAACTCGCTTTATTGAGGTTACTACCAATCTTACAATTTATCAAGAAACTCATGTGATGAATTATCTTCAAAAAAAATATGTGGATATTTAGAGATTGAATACTCCTAATAAAAAATAAATGACATCATATAAATAACCACAGCTAAAAAAAAAATCGAAGGCTAACAAGTAACTCAAGAAACTCAAAAAAAAAAATTAATAAGTCAACAATAAATCTGAAAAATGAATAATTAAGTACATTATTGTTTTTACTATCATGTCATTTGCAAATATTTTGTCGTTTCAAGGCCGCAATGTATAATAAAAATAGCATATGGAAACCCGGTCGCCAAATTAGATTTATCTTAAATAAATCTGTAATTACGCTAAAATGTTAGGCTGAGAATTTAATTATCCACTATGTTATTTTAATGAAAAAATACTTTCTAAATACTTCCATTTCCAATAGCGATGTATTTTATCTCGCTTTATGTAAAATATGAATGTAGAAAATTCGAACATTTGTTTCCAGTCGTTAAACCTGCACTGTAACTGACAATTATCAAAAAGCCTAGCGTGCAAATATCTCCGAATGTTCGTTTTTAGTTAAATTCGCCGGAAAGCGCTTTGGGCACGATGCATCCAACGCAATATTCATTTCAGCGTAAATGTTCAATTAATAGCTGTACTGAACCATTGAAAGCTTCAAGTGATACTCATGAAATAATTTGTGCAAAAAGAGCGAAAAAATTTGGTAATAAGGTGTAGCTGAAGCAGAGCTAGTAAAATGAAAATGAATTAAAAATTCTTTTAAGGGAGTTGTAATATGCGCAAAAACCTTGTTGAACGTGATAAAAGAATTTGCGCTAAACTGATTCTACTTAGCAATGATCTGGTCTGTACAATATTCATCATCATCATCATACTTCATCTCTTCTATTTTCCAGATTTAAATGGGATTATTAAGCACAATACCTTGAGCTTTGAGCAACTACATATGTATGATGCTGTGATATTGACAATGACGGAGTTAAGCACTTCATTACATGCAAAGCAACGATTCTCCCTCGAAATCTTAAGATGAAACACGTTCCAACATGACGCGGTCGGTTGTTTTGAATAATACGAAGTGTATTACACTACCGGTCGTAGTATAGCCGTCACGGAAATGTTAAATTTGATGGTCAGCTATATTCAAGACATATTTCACCCCCAAGAAGGCGTTCGTTGGTATCATTTCAGTTCTACTGAAAAATGAATTCGCTTCTTTGGGGAGGCGAGGATAAAAAATGGACACGATACATTTTCACTAGATGAATACGTGCAAACGTTCCAGAGAAACAATTGACCGTAGATTGGACGGAATGAAGATTTGCCCATGTATACTATATATCTCAGTTGGCCACGTTGAGAAAGCGAATGGCTAAGATCGAGCACGGGCCGCACGTCTTACGGTCTGAAAAATCGACCGACTTCATAAATAATTCATTCAGCGACACGGCTTTTTTTAAAGGGGTAGTAAATAAACAAAAAACATGAAGCCGTTTGCTTGCTTGCAACCAAACTTTAGATTGCTCGGACCGTTATGATACTTTTATGTCATTGATGAGTTTTTGGTGACTTGGAGGAAGCGCTGTTTTTATCACCAAATTTCTCATTTCATCCCGACGAACGAACAAAAAAGGAAATTTCAACTGAAGGTTTCTACTTGACTTAAAACATTCTGTTTTTAACAATTCCATCTACAGGCTGACAACTCAAATGTTATTAACCTCCCAACAAAACTATATGTTTACATTAAACTCAAAATTACAAAATAAAGTTAAACATGGCAAAGTCTGGAATAAAGAAAGACATTTTTAGAAGTCAACTCAAAATCAATCAATATCGATCACGGGATGTCGCCACGGCATAAATTACATTAAAAAACAAGAATAATGATCCCCGATAAAAAGCATCATGAGTGTAAACATGTATTATGTTACGTATTACCTAGAGAAAAAATATGTTGTAATAAATTGAAAAAGCGACGAATCCGTCATATTAAAGGCATACTTCCCGTAATCATAATGTTTTACACCCTCCCTATCTTACATAAAAATGTATGCAGGTTTGAAAAATTAAACTCGAGGTAAACATATCCATTACAAATGGTCCGTTTACTTTGTCAACCTTGGCATGTTGCCTTTTTTTATTTAAACAAGAACGATCGTAGTACTTATGCAATAGCTCTGGTAAACAAGGTTTACAATAAAACCAAAAGAAAAACTACATTGTGACTTGGCGTATCAACAAAAATGTATTGATAAACAACAAGTGAGGTAAAAGACCAATGTGTAAAGAACAACATTTAAAATGTCTTATTATGCCATAAAGTATCGCATTATGGAGTGTAAACATAGTTTATTCTTGAAATTTTGATAAGGTATCTTGGCAATTAAAAGAAAAAATATTTACACTTAATTTCGGAAAAATTGTGCGTAAGAGTTAACAAACTTGTAAAAACGCACCAAAAACTAGTAGTTTAATTTGAACACAAAACGAGAAACGAGTGCAATCTCCTCATATCTACAGAATTAGATTCTTCACTTTATAGCCCTTAAATTGCACCCAAAAATCGATGATGACGACCACATATTCGTCACAAAAGGAAAAAACAACAAATTAAAAGAAGTTACCAAAATATTCCCGTGACGAGAAGTCGATTAGTTTAACCTTAATCTAATGAAAATAAGATCATCTTATGTAAAATTTAATGGTGTACGCAAAATTCAAATCGATCTCTGATTGCCAAGTTACACTATGCGGTAGTAAAAAATTCTCAATTTCATCCACTGCAGTAAAATAGAGGTCACAAAAACTAAGTACGTGTTGTGTTTCTTAAAAACTCCGGCGACTAGTATATAATTTGGCATATTAACCATTTTCTACCTCTGCTATCGAATCAGGTTTGTCCACACTTTCAACACGAAGAAAAAACAAGAAAAATCACCGAAATCTTTTGGCGATTATAAATTGATTAATTTATTAGTTTAATCGTAAATATACTTTTAAAAAAAAATTCAAGGATTTAAACGATATATCCAAAACCCATCTATGATCGCTAATTGTTAAGTTATTACCATACGAAATTTGAAAGGTTGCAAGTTTACATATTACATCTGGAATTAGAACAAAGCCGTAACCCGCAGCGTTTTTCTGAGATTTAAAATGAACAAGAACCCAGCCTTATTTCCATTTTAACAATCTCAAACAACAAAAATATTTTCAAGGGCCAAACAAATCGTGGTTTTTACAGATTTGCTTCTAGTTTCTACAAAACTCCACCGATCGGAATAAAATTTGACGTAGGTACCTACTTATAGATTTTGATTTTTCTTCTTTCGACGGATTAATTAGCTTTGTCCACGTTTTTAGTAAAAAAAAAACAGCTTCCAGTGAATAAAATCGAAAAATTCACAAAAATCTTTTCGTCTCAATATATCGATTGTCTTTAATGTAAACGTGATAAGAATTGGTTAAGAATCGTATTTTCAGTGAGAAAAATGGGCTAAAAAAACTTTAAAAGTTGGGACAAAATTTGACTTACTTACTTTTGTTAACGAGGAATCAATGGTGTGCTCAAGCATTATTTTATTACTACTACATTTTATTCATTCAGCAAATTCGTACAGTTGTTTTTTAAATAAGTTAGTTGAGAACTATTAATATGAACAAAAGTTGTTTGGTAAACACAGTAACTAGAATTATTTGTTGCAAGAATTTTATATTATTTAATATTTTCAAGTAAATCATATATAATTAGATTTGTGTCAAGACTGACATAAATGCCCACATTTGAAATCTAATCTTGAGCAATAAAAAGATAGGTAAGTTCTTGACAACTCATGAAATATTTATAGCTATCAATTTTGCGCATTTGATAGATGAGCAATGCAAATAAACAAAAGCAATTTTGGCAAAGCTTTTCGAGACAAAATCGCTCTTTCAAAGCTCGTTAAATAGTTGTGAAGTTTGAAAAAAAAATTAAAACTGTCTAAAATCAACTTCCATTATACTGCACTGTACTGCTTATAGTTAAGACAACGCAGGTATTAAAGTTCACTGTGCTAGTCCGCGAATTTGACTAATTTACATAAATGCTAATAATATAAATACTCCAAGGCATAGGCTCGACGAGATGGAGCAAAAGTTTTGCCTCAGGAGATTTGCCAAAAGTCTGCGCCTATGCACATGTATCTAATCTAGTTCTCCAAAACCGTTCCGCGTAGGTTTATCGATGTAGAAACAACATCTCAATTTTAGATAGCATATTGTCCCACAATTTGCTATTCAAAATAATTATTTATGGACCGTCGAATTGACTTTGTTGTAGCGAGAAGCTTGAACATAGCGGTTAGAATAATGTTTTATAATCAACACATTTGCCTTTTACAAATAATCAGCTTAGCTTATCGTTAGTAACAGCCAACAAGACACTAATGTAACAATATGAATTATTTTTGCGTCAAGTGAAAATCCTTGAGCAAAGATCAAAATCAAAGTTTCCGCCAGGTTAATTACTTAATGGTTACTTTTCCATATATTCTGATAGCAGGTTGAGTTGGTGCATATTTCGATTAGGACGAAAACTGTTGTTGGGCTTGGGTTGATGTGATTTTCGATTTGATCGACCTTGCGTGCGCGTTCCTGACCTTCATGGTCGGAAACCAGTTGATTTTTTGTCTCGTTGAGTTGTCTTGTCAACTTATGTTATTAAACTGAAGTTCCATGCGAAGAATGAACGCAATATGTTCATACTATAATAACATGTTTTTACGTCTGCCGAATATGTCTGAAATGCATTAACGTACAGTTCAATGACTAACAAAGGGGCGACACGGTGGAAATTTGAATTTCAATTTTTCCAAAACGCTTTCATACATTAATCATTTCGAAGATGGGGCGGCATAATGTTTCGAAATCATTAAAAAATTACATTTCGTCGGATAATACACGGTAATATTTATGTTCAGGGACGGACATATGTCCGAATCACCAAACTAAATAAAGGTGGGATTAACCCCTCTGCACGCGCTGTTGACTTGTGGAGCGTCAAGTTGAATCAACATGCGAGAGCTGAAGGGGGTGCCAGAAATGGAAATGCACCTTTGAGGAATGGAATGCACTAAAAGCGACAATACATACAACCTGCACTTCACGTTCCGAACAAAAATGTGCCAATACGTTACTGATCTTATGCAATACCTTGACCGTTTTCACCCTCCACACAAAAAGTACTAATACCATTGATTTATTTATTGAAAATGCATCGAAAACATGTGGTAGTTACTGCGACGTCGGTGGAAGCATGTCCGAACAACGAGGAAGAGACAGTGGTATTGATCGTTGGTCCGGACCGACGTTTCCACCTGGGCGACGCATGCGTCCAAATGCTAAGGTCAAGGTCATATCAGTATCATCACCGATAATGTCTTGCAATAAGCCCTTTATTACTGAATAAGTATAATCACAATGTCATATGTAAACACAAAAATGACATTTTTTTGAATAGATGATCACGGACCCTACCATAAAAAACCAAATCGCAAGAAAAGTATTTTTAGAACAAGGCGATTTCGACCAGAACAGAGGTCAGCACACCGTGAGGTTTTCCCGGACAGCTATGGACACATATAGCCTAAAGGTCAGCTGCTTTAGACGTTAAAAATTCGAAGCAATTTAATCGTAAAATTATCACGAAAAATTCACGAAAGGGCAAAGGCACATAAACAAATAAATGTCGAAATAATGGTGTTCCCGTCTTGTGTCATCCTACAGACAATTCACTAATTTATCGAATCGTTATTATGGTTTTAAGTCACTGGAAGTAACTTTATCGTTTTTCTTAGTGTGACCGCAGCTTGGCTAAGTTCGCCACCTGTTACATTTTCATTTACTTTTGGCCAAAAACTTTCTACAAGAACCCGAACGACTTCGGGTCTAAATCATAACTTCATTTATAATTATGCAGGAAAAAAAAATATCTTCCAAACACAAAAAACTCCAAAATCCTTTTCGCTTTACTATTGCACTTTTTCTATAGACAGTTACAGTTTCCATGACTCGAAAGTTTCTCATTTAAGATCCCTTCAGGATATGACATTGTTGAACTTAATATTAAAATTTGACTTAGTCACTGTTCTAAAACATCAACGTGTACTCCAAAAAAAACATTATAATGTCCAATTATCTTATTAGAAATGTTTACAACCATCAATCATTTCTTTCGTAATTTGGGCGTTACAAGTGAAGCGAAAAAAAAATGTTAAAAATCCGGGTCAAATCCACATCCCTAGAGAACCAAATTTAAACAAAACAAAATCCACTTTTTCGGATGATATGAACTTTATGTCAAATGAAAGTCAGAATTTTGTTATAGGCATAAAAGCATTCAGTTTGTGTGTAAAATAATAAATAATATAAATAGAGAGAGTTTGTGGTATAAAAAATTAAACGTACAATTTCGACTTACAAAACCACTGGTTTGCCCTCACACCAAAAAAAAACATCGGATTTTTCGCGGACGTGCCTTTCAGCAGCACCGCCACCATCATCAGAGCGAGGGTTCATTCATTTGCTGTTGTATTGTGCAATTTTAACGATTTGATGAGCTACAATGAAGTTACGTCAAAAAACTACTTGTTTTTCTGTGACACTACAATATCTAATATTCCTTCAAGCAAAAAGTATAAGTTTTTCCAGCTTGACTACAGAAGAACAAGGATACTATAAATTACATCTTCATTTTATTAGCTTTTAAAATCGCATCAAGTAGACGCACATGAGCTCACTTATTTGATGTAGGTATCACAAATAGGTTTGACAGATAAGCTCCAATTCAATTTCCGCAGAGTAAAAATCTTAATAAAACAATAATAAAGATAACACTACAAGGTTTTCTAGCAATTTAAATAAACTGGAACACTGGCAATCGCAATAATTATCACAAATTTCGACACTGATACAATTAAAAGGACATTGCTCTGACTATCAAAAAAGATCGAAAAACAGAAAGATACAATAATAAATCGTCTGAAGGTCAAGTTTAACACAAATTCCTAATCCTGATTGTATAATGTGAACGAACGATAGAAAATTTTCTAAAAACGAATGGATAAATTTTATTATGTGTACTATTGTGCCGATACAAAACAAAATGCGACCTATAATTAAAAGAATTTTAATTTTGGTTGTCAAGTTTGAATTAACTACTATGTTATTGCATTGTTGCGATTCCGTAAAGACCTCATCTAATTATTAAATATTTACACACTACGTACTTTATTGTATATCTTATTAAAAAACAAACGGAGCCACATTTTCTATTTTTTTTTTACGACGACAAGGAGAGCCACTGAATTGGAAAGAATTTGATAATAGAAGCCCATCATCTTGTATTTCCGGTTGTCACTTCTCGCCTAAATTCAACACATAACAATATTTAATCATGTGATGTAAGTCAAGTAATTGTTCAAACGTAAATTGTTTACGAGATGATAAGATTGCTCAACACAAATGCAAAACTATTTTTACAATTCGGTTACGTGAATTTTTAAGTTTGCAACTTCACCTTCACCTCTAATTTTTATTTTTAAAATCAACGGGCTGATAAAACGTGGGAACACGTAAACATAGCCAACACAGCTGCTGTCATTAAAACTATATATAAATTTCTACGGTGTTATGTAAAACAAACAGTCCAAGTTGTACGATCGCTTTGCTAAATTTGCCTATATACAAAAAGTCCCTTGATAATAAAGCAAGAGCTCTGTAGAGGCTCTAATACGTCAAGTGTCATCGCTAACATGACATTGTTTGACTAAACGAACTGCTTTGTGGCACAGCTAACTTAAGTTAGTTGTTAAGCTCCCCGAGTAGTGTTTTATGGCTCGATTAGGAAATGTCCATGGTTCTTATCGATCGATCAGCTTCTGTGCGTATGCGAACCCTGGATTTCTTTCGCCTGAAAGCGAAGGAGACGGCAGTCGGAGGAGGTCCGGATATGCGTGTACGCGGTGTCAGCTGCGTGTGTTTGCCTCGTGTGCGTATGACTACCTAGTTTACAATCAAACCCATTCGCTACGTGTTCGCTTCAAACTCTTCAGACCTTGTTATCCCAGGATTATAAGGGTAGTTTCATTGATTTCCCTTTAACATATACTTAAAGCAAAAGGTGGAAAAGGCGTGATTGATGATGGCCCACCTGAATATCGGTTCCAGTTTGTTTTCTGATTAACACCGTTTGATAATCGAAAATCCATTTATTGTACAATCACAAAACAAACTGAAGAGAATTATATATGATAAAGACAGGTCCATTTCTATGAATAAGAAGAATTCCCTCATAGGAAATTTCAGTTTTAACAAAACTATAGTACCTACCTATATTCTAGACCGTTTCTAAATTTGAAAACCTTTCTACCCTGCATCCCAAAAATATTCCAAGAGTTACACAAATCCTGTATAATGGAACGGCCATAAAAGTTTAGTCGTATTGTTTGAATCGAAAACCCGGGAAGAATCTTGAGGCTATAAGTGATAGTTTCCAGAAATGCAAGCTTTATCATCTTTTAGAAAAATTGTCCGTATGTCTAATGACATGATTACAAAAAGTTGGTAGTTTACAAAGAAAATGTAAACATAGAAGCTTTCCTAGAATTAGACCTGCATGAATTATGGATTATGAATAATAGTGATAAGAAAAAACTGTGGTCTATAAATGGATTCACCGCGCAATTTTGTAACTGCACTAGCTACTCACAACTAAAGATGAGCGATGTAACTTCCGAAGTTTTGATGTGGTCCTCGAGAAGGATATATTACGAACGCTTTTGACACTCTTATCACATAATATCTTTAGAAATCAATGCCAGCAGTATTATTTTCGAGGTGAACTGGTTTCTTTCAATAGGAAGACAATTCTTTTTTATGATCCTTTATTGTTATTGTAGATCTTAAAAGAGAAGATCGTAGCCACAGAAATACAGACTTTGGAAAGATCTATGAGGCAGATTTGGGTGTCAAAGATCCAGTTTGGTTAATGATGTGTTATTTTGTTGTGTTAACTCTTATCACATTATCGGCTAAAACGATCACACTTTAATTGATGACCTGACAAACACTTAAAAATAGCCAGATTATACAGATATCTAGATAAGTACAGATACATGCACTCGTTTGTTTTGTTTTTTTCTTTCCGATCAATTACAAGGATCGTCACCGTCCATAAAGTTATCCATAAACTTTGAAACCAATATCCATCGAACAAGCGAGCTGTTATTTATAATCATTAGGTTACACTGTTTTAATATGTTGATAAACAAATTAACTGCGTACTTTTTGTAAGGGGAGATTGTGTATCAATTAAGGTTAAATTAGAGCTCCCAACAAGTATCAAGCGGAGAACCGGTGGTCGGTAAAAAACAACGTCATTAATTTAAAATGTAGGAAGCTGTAGAACATGTGAGCAGTAGCTAGTCATGTGTTTTTAAAGAATGCCGTTTGAACTGTCGACACCAGACTACACGTCCAAGAAAAAAGGGGCTTTCAACGAGGATCCAAACGATATTTCAATACGGATCTTTTCCACACAACACATGTCAGAAATATCGGAAACTCACCGTGGCAAGATTTGCACGGAAACCGACAAGATTTAATTGGTACATGCGTAAATTATACATTATGTGCGTTCCTTTTTGCGATCCGAGACGGTTTATGGGTAATATAATTTTAATGGCTTTTCCAGGCAGTGTTCCGCATTGGATTGAAATCATTTTATGAAAAATTCGGTACCATATAGGTATAAATACGAAAAGTTAATCCTATTGTCGTCGTCGTAATAAAACCAGGACTAAGCGCGGTGTGTATGTATGCAGTACGGTTAAATGGGCGATTTATCATTTTTATTACTTTGTATGAAAGTGTAACTATCTTTTGTTGTTGTTTCAAATTTATGGAAATGCCTTGTAGGGGAATGGAACGCGAGTTTATTGTAACAAAGTGTTGAGTCACATGCTTCTGTTGTTCAAATTTATCTATATCGCCCTTTCAGGTCTTAATTTTAAACGCGATATATTCCATACCTGTCGGATGTTATTGATTTTATACCTTAAATACACTACATCTAAGTATATTTGTGTTTAAAATCGATTTAAATGAAACATTTCAGAATTTATCTATATGAAATGAAATTTACTTTAGCTCCTTTACGGTTGAAAACCGTCATACATCTTAATTTTTTTTAATCCTTTTTTTAGTGGAACTTCGAACATATCTACTTATTTAAATTGCATTAGAAGCTTGAACGAGTATCTAAATTCACCATCACACGTTATATTTCACGACTAATAAAGGACATAGAAGCAAGTGTAAGATCCTATCAAAAACTTGAGAAACAGAGTGCTTCAAATATCGTTTTCAAACTCAATTTTGGCTACCTTTGAAACTTTCAAGGTAACCTTCATGTAGATAAAAACGAAATACAGACAACTGCGTTTTTTACAACCAACTTATCTTCCTAATTTTAAATTTTTTATCGTCCGATAAATAGATTAGTTGGTATTTACAACTATCTCATAATGACAACTCAAATTAAACATATCATTTATATGTTATATTATAAAGAATTCATATCCATATATATACATTTATGTATATAGAAACATTTCATATCATTTTGTGCACCTATATTAAAATTTTGGTTATCGTTAATCGCAGTTTCGTTATCCGCCCATGAAGGCGTGTTCCATTATTCTCCATTATTGTCGTTTATGTCAAACCTACTAAAAAGTGATGCACCGCTGTTTGTCAGCTAATGTGTGTTTCCCCTGACAATGGACTATTTATTTGTATTTTTGTAATAGATCTGAACAAAGATTATTCGTTTTATGTTGGTGTGAAATGAAATAGCAGAGGTTAACAAACTGTGGAGATTAGATAAAAATCCTGATTCATTGAAATCAACCCGCACTGCTGAAACCGATATAGATAAGAAATGTTATTATTGTTATTTTTAAATTGAGCGGTACTAAAGCGAATCAGCGTGGTTTGTATGCAATTATTCAAAGGTCACGAGGTTACCAACTGGATCATTTACAGTCAAATTTGAAATAATGATCGCAACAAGTGAGGTTACATAATTTAGCAATCTAAAAGTCGACATCTGCACATGCTAACTTGGTATTAATGTTAAACAAACAAACGGATGTATGTTTATCGTTTTTGTTGTTACTAATAAAATACAATTTGTTGCATTAGAGTGATGACTGAAAACTTTATTGCGTGATGGCTAAACATATGCCTACAATCCAATTAGTTTCGGATGTTGTTCAAACTACAATAAAAAGAGGTCCAGCGTGTTTCAAACAGTGTCGCATATTAATTAGAGGTTATCTTACGTTAATCCCTAAATCAACACTTTAGATAAGGCACTCATCAGTGATGTTATAAAATTGTGGAAATGTTCTCCCATTATCGCCCACATTTTTCGAAATTAAATACCATGGGTACTTATATTCTGAGCCGCTATAGAATTAATTTAATAAATTTATGTGCTGACAACAATAAAGGCTAAAACTAGTAGTGAGTGACAGGATTACAGGCGCCCGGTTTGGTCTTTAGTTGATTTTTCGGGTGTCAGTTAGGGGAATGTAAAATATATTCACTTGTCTTGTTATAATGAGCCTCAATTCGCGCTTTGTATTCATAACTTGTTTTCTTTCCCTTTTGTATATTTTTTCACTGCCAGATTTTTGAGCTTTAATTTGTGAAGCATGGTTTGTATTATCTTCAACGAGACACGTCTCCAATAGGAATTAAGTTTAAAAATACGGTATACTTTTGATAAATACAAATATTAGCATTTATGATAATACATTGTCGTTTTTTTTATCGTAACTCTATTGGTCCTAAGTCTTTTTCTTTTTGTTTTAAAACCAATGCTTTCAATAATACGGTGAATATTCCTCAAAATCATAAATTAACACCTTTTATTTGATTATTTTGATTAAAAAACGCAGCTTAACAACAGTAACGGTACAACTGAACAATAACAATTGCTGACTACTATTAATCTCAATGATGTGTCGTTTTTTTTCTAGCACTTCGAAGATTTATGACGAAATAAGTTGTGCGTAAGTGTTATTGACAAATTTGCCTTTCCGGACATGGAACAAAATTCTCAGAATTTCGTCGCTATTTACGATCATTTTTTCGTCGGCGATAATAATTCAGTAACTGGAAGACGATGGAAAATAAATTCGAGGCGTGGCTGTACATAAATTTTACTCAGTGTTTGTCATGCTTTTTAATCAGAAGGACTATGGAATTAATGCAGATTTATCGTCGTCAAGATTACACTGTGTATTTAAAAACATTTTGGTCAGAACGTGCCAAAGTGTTCGGAATACAGATCGCAAAGACCGATTCAGTAGCGGTTTTACATAAAATAAATAAAACGAAAACGGAATGTTTACAAATTTAAAAAACCATTAGGTTGAGTGACATAATGTTGTTTGTGCAGCATTGCTTTTCTCAAAAGTTTTTATATTCTTGAAAGCCTAGCGAAAAGAATTAGAGTAGTTCTGATCCATCTCTGTCCACCCCACATTGTAGGGGTCAGGCTGCCCCTAGAGATTCCCATCGAGTTCGTTTTCGTCGTTCAACCCCTTCGTCAACCCCCTACGGTACGGTCAGCTTGCGTCAAAATAGTTCCAGCACGATAAATTTAACATCACTTCACTTGCAGTTGGAAAGAAGTTGGAAAGTAGAAAGAAACAAAAGGGAAATTCGAATTTAAACTTTCGGATTACTTACCGGAGCTTTACGGCTGTTTTTTTACTACTACAATGATTTTACCGAGGATTTAAAAGTCATTTGATGTAACGAGGAAGTATTAGTTTCTTACAACTTTCACAGCACTTAGCCGGTTCAACGGTCATGCAGGTACAACTGTAATTTTTATCAATTTTATTGACAACTATATAAATGTAAAGAATGGATGTATTAAAGACTACAAAGGCATACTTGCTTTTCCTGTTGTGTAATAAATAAAATAAAGCTTTGGAATTTAAAAAATGTTGATAATTTTGTTGTCTATCAAATTTGGCATTTCAGAATTGTCATGATGATCATGTCAACAACGACTTCTTTGCACGTTAAAAAACGAAACAGGCAGAGCGACCGACAGATTTGAAATTACAAAGCTTTCTTAAATGATCATTTAATTATTTAATCACGTTTTAACAGAATCGATGAGCTCCTAATTCAATAGATGAAAATGATTGTTGAAATAATAAACACAAAATTCAGACCAATTATGAGTACTAAATAAAAAACACGTAATGCTTCCGTCTCGGTTTAAACTGGAACCGTCTATTTGTTACATAACGGCCTGGATACACACCTACACCTATACCATACACGCAAAGATCGCTCCAAGGTTATCCCATTATACTCGAGATTGTGTACCTAAAAACTCTCATCTATGATTCATAAGCTGTGCACCGTTTCGAAGTTGGAGCAGTGAAAGTGAAACTGCATCAGGTAGATGAGATTCTGAGAATATCATAAGATTCTGTAAGAAATTCCGCAGTACCTGCCTCGTCAAACTGACATTGAAATATAAATCCGTACCACGCCTTGTCGATGCTTTGTATAAAAAGGCAACTACAAAAATATAATAACCTAATAGAATTACGTGACCGGAATGTTAGAGATGAGGGTGATGCGTTGGAACTGATACAAATAAATCTATTCAAGATGTCACGTGAATTTAAAAAGGAAAAGTTTAATTGCGAGTGAAAAATGAACGAAAAGTTAACAAGAAAAGAGTTCTCAATTACTCGGGTTTGACGAGTCGAAATTTTCATTTTCATATCAGTCATCAACTATAAAAAAAACTCGACAATATTCAATTTCCGTATTGATCATAGTAAAGTCTGTAATATCAAACACAAGGAGAATCGTTGAAGAATTTCACCACCCGACACACCTTTACGATGAACGCAAAGACAATAAAAAACGAAAGCTCACCCTCTTCCCTTTGCGTGTTTGTGCTTGTTATTTACGGCCATGATGCAAAAATTTATCTGTCCATTCCGTTATATTGCGATTTAAAAAACATTATTTTCAACATTAACTTAAACATTTCAATGATTTGTATCATAAAACTCGCGTTTATACCCTCTCTAATTTATTATGAGTGCGTTTCATAATAATACAAATAATTTGTGGTTCCTGGTCGAAATTCCCCATTTTAACGACCTCGATATTTTAATGAAGTCGTAAAACGCACCGCATCGCGAAACAAAGACAGTTTGTTAAAAGCAACTTCAAAGGAACCTAATTTTTATGGAAGAATAGATATCAACCACAAAAGGTAATATTCACAAAAGATGACTATAATTGGAAATCAAATAAGTGCATAAAATTTGAACAGTATTACAAAATAATCGCTGTGTGTGCTGAGAACATGAATGCGGGTTTCATATAAACGATTCATGTAAGTGCATTTGATCGAAACGAGGTTCCAACGACGTTTCCAAAAAAACAACCTCACATGTTTGCTTTTGGTCCTCGAAGTCTATTTTAAGTGCATAACGAAACAATTGGATCCGGGCTAAAAATTGAAAGGACAAACACGCAGGTTCGAAGTGTTGTCACGACAAATGAAAAGTGACACCATTCATGGATTCTAAAATGTCCGGACAAAACACGCTGCCAGCTAGCAGAATCATAAAACCACTTCGAGATTATCCAGAACATTCCCAGCACGCATATGAAATAAATGTCTTGCCTGCTTTTAGACAGCTCTTCTTAAGAATCTTCACAAAACACAACATCCAGGTATCCGAACCGTTTCATCATCATAATCAATCTTTAAGGAACCGGTTGGAACGAACGGCCCAACGATCATGATTAGACAATATGGAAAGTCGAAGAAACCGACGATATTGTACGAAAATAAAACTGAGATGAAAGTTTACCAGAAATAAGCAAATGTAAATGTTTATTCGTTAAATTAAGCAAACAAAAATGGCGACGGTTTTAGAAAGCGAAATATTTGGCCAAGTGCAATAGCAATCAATTCTTAATGAAATTCGCAGCGAATATTACGAAAATAGACAGCAATTTTGGAGAGAATTGTAACAAAAACAGTACAGTCGGACACGAACAGATAGAGCGTGAAATGTTTAATTGAAAATTACATAATTATGAAAAACCGTAATGCAATGAATGAATATGCACTTGTTCCGCCCGATGTGGTTGCATTAACATAATGCAGATACGCAATAGGTCGGTTATAGAAAAAGGTTCGTTGTTTGAGAAGTGGGGTGTTAGTCACTTAACCCTCTGATGGAAAAGGTAAAAAGGACACCTGCGCGAGAATAAGACGGAGAATCAAAGAATACAGTCCAGAGAAAAAAAATGAAGGTTTGATACAACACCAATCTTGCTGCTTGGAATTTTTTATAGCCATAGCGCACAAAGTTACCTATCTCGATAGGATACCCAGCGTGCATCTGTCCTATGGGACTATCCTTATCTGTAAATTTATCGTGGCCCATGCCTATTCAAATACATATTTATTTTTATAGTCACAAAAATTATATCCCACTAATCACTTCACTTTAGTTAAATAATGCTGACTTCTACAACGCGCAAAATTGTTTTTCTGTTGCCAAGACCAGGCAAAAATCTTCTCTGTTTGCTAGGCAGAAAAATAACTGTAAGCCTTTAAAACCTGAACAAAATACGTAAAATCGAAACCTGTCCAAATTTCGAATTTACATTAGTCGAGTAATGTAAATATACAATCCAAAACAACAATTAGTTTCCAAATTGGGAAAAATTCCATGTTAGCCACCAATATTCAAATCTTGATCGTACACAATCAATCAAAATTGTTTATAATTGACTTAGTGGATGATCTGATAAGATACCCTAATATAACGTCTAGATTCCCGATTTAGCTAATGTTGTTAGTACATAAATTTACAATGAGATATTGAGATAGGACCAACTGTAAATTTTCCATTAACGGTCACGTAACATAAGAAAACTATGCGCTATACAATCAGATGGTTGTAAAGTCTATTACAGCTATTGTAAAATCAACCATAATCGATCTGGTTGTTCAACAAACAACGTACTGTTGAATATACTAGGAATTCCCAAATGAAACAAACATACAGCACTCATATTAATTATATTTTTATTGTGATACAAGTGTCATAAATATGTGAAATAAAATTTATTATCCAATTAAAAAAGTTTGCGAAAAAACATGGCCACCAAACGCTGTCTCTGGACGTTATATAACATCTCAAGATTTTAAAATTAAGTTGAAAATTCATCTGATGCTATAATACCTTTTATCAAAGTTGTTTGTATTGTTGACTCAAGGTCTTAGATTAATTGACATAGTGACACACCTATGCTAAAACCCTAAATAACACTATTAGCTCCATTAATTAAAAATAAACAACACAACCTCTTTCGTTTTGATTAAACTGTTAAATAATTAAAAACACTTCTAGGTTTCCGTAAATAGGTTGCTGACACTGTACCTTGTGGTAATTTCACCAAACTCATACGCAACCATACCAAATGTATGCTAACTAAATTTGCATGGTATGCACTTCATGCATGACCATGATGGAAGCTTGACCCGATTACGTATACTCAAACAGTGAACTCTTTTGAAAAAATGTAATAATAAAGTTATATCAATAAAACACCGGGAAGTTCCCAAGAGAAAGAGAAAAAAACTGCTGAAACCCCTGATAAATTATTTACTGTAGGCCAAGTTGCAGTTTGGTGTTGTGTTGAAAGATAAATCAATCTTAAAACTATTTGGGGACCATTTATTTATTCGGTGGTTTCGTACCTTACGATGGTGGAACTGCCACACCCGAATGTATTGCCAAACAGTAGTGTTTTTGATTACACAAGGGGGCAGCAAACTCGGCCATTTTTTTTAAATGAACAATCACACGTTTGTAGCCAATTATCTAAATAGCTGGTTGAAATTACGTGACAGCGCACTTAGTCGTAAGTATGGTTTGTCCCTTGTATTCAAATGCGATAACAACTTATTGAGTTGTTAACTCTGTAAAAGAAATGTAGGAATGTGGATAAGGCTTTCAGCGTTCAATAGGTTCATGTAGTTGCAAGAAAAAATACTTCTACATACTACAGAGATAGTCTAGTCGTTTTTAAATGGTACAAGTAATTAACAGTCATTTTTGATAATTTAGAACTATCATGAGACACATGCCATTAATGATTTCTTTGCATCACAGTTAATAGTAACCCCAAATTGTCCAACAAAGGCTTGGAGATGGAAAATCAGATTATCAACACATTACAAAATCCAAAGTCTGCATATTATACCATGTGGTAATTTAACAGCCAAAAAGTAGCAATATTATTTTTATCAATATTAATATATTATCTATTATCCAGAAAGATCCTTAACGATTACATATCCTTCAATAAAATAGAAACTAATACATTAATCCTTAATAAAATAGCTTTACTATGGTAAAAAATCGATGTGGCAAAATTGGTGTGGGAGAAATTAAATTTTACACTAGTAAGTACGTCTCTAGATTAAAAAAAAAAGTGCCGCGTTGGTAACTTACCGTTTGAAAAATACCAGTTTCTTCGATTTTAGAAAACATTTTTTATAGATTTTTTCATTGACATTGTTTCGTTGATTCGTTGACCATGCCTTAATAAAATACTACTGAGCAAGTCAGATATTTTTAGAGCTTCCTATAGAATTGTATTATAAATAGAGATTTTGTATATTTGTTAATAATAAAATTATCTTGAAACGTTTGAAATTTTAAAAACTGACATCTCAGAACTTATAAGTTCAGAAATGACAAATCACTGAATTAAGTGACAGAAATTGTATAGACCAAAAAAAACTATTTGGTGGGTTTTTCTATTTTTTATATATTGGTAGCACTGGTATCTATCGATTTTGACATTTCACAACTGTTGAGACACATGCAATCAATTATATTTTTGCATTTCAGTTATTCTCTGATCTAAAATTATCAAAGAAATGCTTGGCGATACATAAACAAAATTATTAACACATTTTCAATTGAAAAGCTTGCTTATGCGCAGTTTTATTCGAACATATGGTCATTACACAGAAAAATAGCAAAATCGTAATGTAAAATATATATATTTTAATATAAATTTGATAGTTTAACCACCAGGGTGGTCCATGTTTCCGAGAAATTTATCTGGTAAATTAGTTTAACCATCAAATAATAACCTTCGTTCACAAATATCCTTACAGATTTCATCTTTTTGTGTGTAAAGAAAACGGAAATTAATAAATGAACCTTGCTATGGTACAACAATGCGTTTATTTTTAACCTTTTACTTATTCATAAACCTCAAAACTGATATTATAATAGAATAAATGTATGAGAACTGAATTTCTAACCCTTCTTGCTTAAAAATGTTGTACTTTCATTGTTATCAAATTTAAATTTGTCAACAAGATCTAGCTGTCAATCACATTTTAAGAATTTGTTAAGATTAACAAACTACAAAATTTATTTAAATCATTAATTTTATAGCCTCGTGCTGGTTACAGTTATACAATTATATTGACACCCCTGATAGCTGTGTATTTTGACAGTTCAAAACCTTATAAAAACACGTCACAATGACGTTTAACGTTTAATTAATTAATGTTTTACCTTAAACTCTCAAAGACTCTTTTTGAGATACAAGCAGATTCTACCTAAGCCTGGTTAAATACCGTTTTTACTGGATCGTTATACTATAGTAACATCAAATAAAAACGACGTCGTATCTGGTTTAAAATCCGATATAGGTTGGTATTTTGACATTTCATAACAGTCATGAGGATCACGTCAACAATTACATGTTTGCATATGAATGTGTACTCTCAAACTGTCAAAGAAACACTTTAAAATAACACGCAAAGCTGCCAACAGATTTAAAATTCCAAAGCCAGCTAAGACATCGTTTTTATTCAAATGACTGGAAATCAAAAAAATATTTTGTTCTGGGCTATAAAACTAGTTCTGGTTTTTGAAATAAGTACGGAAAATGAACCAAAGCTTAGTATCAAAGTATGTTTTAGTTTTTTTTAAAACTGTTGATGACACTATTCGAAGATATGAAGAAGACATTTTTTTTATTTACAACATTTTAACAAAGTAAAATTGTTAAAAGAAATCAGGATATTTTAAATAAATACTATGCAAAAATATATTATTATATATTTATTGAAGTAAAGTAAGTAAGTCGAACTTTATCAACAGAATTAGAATATCGAGAATCAACGAAGAGTTTTTCCTAATTTTTGAGACTATTTAGCGGAATAGACTTTTGCGTTGTCACCGTAGTAACAATGTGATAAGTTGATCTGAAAGAAATAAAAATGAGGACAAAAGAAGAAAATATGACTATCTCGAACACCAGTGCCAAACCAGCAAATCTGATTTTAGTTTCGAATTCAGTAGACCAAAATTAACCTAAGTCGGTTTTTAAACTTCGTGCCACAGAATATTAATTGCGCATGTCTTTGGTATATCATTAAATTGATAGTCAAATTGAAAACAAAAAAAAAAACGGAAATAGATAGAAATTTTAAATGAGGATTTTCTAAATTCCTACAGTTACAGAAAGAGTTTTTAGATGAACAAGTTCCTTTAATGAATGACTTAATTATATTCAATATTAATCACCCGATACTTCCATAAAATACGTTCTAATAACAATTAGTAGTGGGTGTTTATTGAGATTGACAATTCGAAACTGTCATGATTATGTCGACACTGATTTCTTTGCATCATGTCAATTAACGTTTAACTTCAACTGTCAAAGGAACGTTTTGATGTCGGTAAACAGAGTTACCAACAAATGTCAAGTTCTACAGCTTGCATCGATCACATGGTACTTTTATTGTGTTTACTAAAAAAAACTTCATTTAGTATGTTAAGTAGTGTTTTCAGTTCAGTTGCTTACGAGCGGTAATGAATGTAGTCTTTAATGGAAGCTAACCAAAAAACTATAAGATTGTGCGATTATACATCTGGTCAAAAGAAAATTCACCATATTTAGTAGTTGCGTACGAAACATCGTGCTCTGTAATGAAGATAGAATCTAGAATATCTTAGAACGCCGCAATGAAGCACTCGACAAGACTGCAAAACGAGAAAAAATAGTTTCATGAATTATTCGTATCTGAAATGAAGTTTGAAAGATCAGATAGCAACAAATCAGGAACGTAATGTAAGCGCGTATAGCCACAGAGAAAAGTCAAATTGGAACAAAATTTCCGAAAGTGAAAAAGGGAGCAAAAAATCCAGTTATTTGTATTGAAAGATTGTAAGTGGCATTTGCATGTTTAAACGACAAAGTGCACTATGGAATGGCAGCGCAACGGTTGCATCACCGGCTACTCTGATTTGTAATAATTTGCGAATGGCAATGCGTCCCGCTCTCAATTAATTAGTCAGCGAAGGCCCTACCGGCGAATTAGCAGAACCTCACGTCAGCCGCTTATAAAACTCTTAATAGAATGATTACTTTGTAACGGAGAACTGTTGCCAAGCGGTTACGGCCTTGTTTTCATTGCACCAGGCTGCACTAGCAGCATCACCTTGGTACGAACTTCACACAAATCACAAATCACACACACATCACATTGCACTGATTCCACCGGGACAACGGGACTCACCTATTTTTTTCCAGTTCGTTGTGAGATGTCCTGCAACAAGAAAAACAATGCAGAATGCAACAAACAATGTCACATGTTTAGATTTGACGTCACACAACAATCGTAACAAGCGTCGAGAACAAAGGAACGCAAGTCGCGGCACCCACGTTGGGGTGGCTTGAAACTTACCTATTGCCCTGAGATTTTTTATTCTTTGGCCTTTTTGAAGCACTTCTGAGATCATCGGGAATTCGCACGGTCGAGGCGTAACCATGTTCAGCTTCTGAAACAACAAAACAGCGTCAAAAACAGCTGATGTACCAAAATAGAACTGCACGTTCGGTTGTTTTTTCTCCATAGATCTACTGACCTCTCTCTCGTCTTTCTATGAACTCTGCTGCTTGTAGTAAGACATTGAGGGCGCTCATATTAATAATAAGTTTTATGGAATATAGACAAAGGTTCCGTCCCGCGAGTCGCTACGATGCACGTTCCCCACACACTTTGAACACACTGACTGGCGATTTATCGTATCGATGTATCGTGTGGCGGGCTCGTAGTTGGCACTGGATGCGCACTACGTTCCGCGCCGCTCGCGATTCATCGCGATCACCACTCTGTCTCTGGGGCCAACAGCTGGTCGTGTTTACATTCAGGCGCTGTTTGGCATTCGTAATCGACCTGCAAAAACAATTTTCTTTCAATGCAAAAAGAAAAAAAACTTCGGAACAGTATTCGTAATCATAATTAAAACTTAAAAATAAACATGTGAACTATACTTTTAACGAAAAAATTGGGAACTTTGGGGTTTTTATAGGAATACACATTGCAGTTCAAGAATAGCACTTATCCAATATAACTGGGGTTCAAAAATAGTTAAAAATTAATAAACAAGTAACCAAAAAAGCAGCATGTTCCATTTTAAAAACTCAGCTGTATAAACAAATACGTTTCCCTACTGTGTTTATTTATAAATGTAATAAATTTTTCATATTTTCGGTTTTCAAAATATGTATATATATTTAAAGTCACTTTGTAGTTAAAATGTGAAAGAAAAGCTTGAATTCAATGAAACATTTTGTCATTTTGTCTTAAAACATGATTTCCAATTACGAAAATAACTCAAAAATATGCTCAGTGTCAAAATACATATCACATTTTTTCAATTGTGTAAATTTTTGAAAAAAAATGTTTGTTTTATAACCTTGAAGTTCCACACAAAAATTGAAAATTTTCGGAAATAGCAGATTATGCGCATCCACCATTTTAAATTTTATTTTGATTATAGTTTTTCTTACTAGAAAATTTCTAGATGTTTCTTATTTCCTTCTGCTTATTGTCTGCTGTTTATTATCTCTGATATAATTGTTTCATTTGTTTAATTTAATTTTTTGCTGATTTTATGATTTGTGATTTGTGATTTTCGACCAATTTCGAATAATTCACACACAGATTTTAAAACATTGTCACATATTTGTATTTAGACAATCTTTGACAATTCTTGTTTTGACACATAAAAGATACAAAAAAACTTTCAACAAATGTTGAAAATTTTTCAAAAAACACTTTTTTTAAAAGTACAGAATTTTTTTTTTTTAGTGTAAACATTATAAATAAATCTGTTTTCTATTTTTGTTACCTTTTTTCTCGTTTTAATAAATTTGAGGTATAGTAGATCACTTTTGCAGTTAAAATATTAAAAAAACCTAAAATGCTCTCATACAAAAATTTTCAAGCATGTAAATTTTTTAAAAATATTTTGTTTCTTTGTTTAGATACGTAAAAATAAATACGGCGTTTTATGAGATTTGAGCATTTAGCAAAAGTTAGAAATTCTATTTTGGCATTCTTTATTTTATTTCTCTTGTGTTGTTGTATTTGGTATCTGACTAATTATTTTGTTTAATATATTTTTTTTATTGCTTTTCGTTTCCGAAAATAAATTTAAAATCATGGTAGACCAATCAATATAAAAAGAAGGTTTAATTTATTTAACTTTTTGTGAAATTTTGTTGTTTCTGTATATAGCTAGATATATTATTCTGTATTTAAAAAATAAAATAAAAAAACTACCAACATTGTACGTCTTAGACAAATGTGAACATTTTTGGAAATAGCAGATTAGGCTCATCCACCATTTTTAACTTCTTTAATTTATAAAATATTTTTTTGTTCTTTTTTATAAAGAAAAATTTTATGTAAATTAGATGTATCGGGTGTTCAATAAAAAAAAAGTCAAAATGTGCTGTGAAATTTTTACATTTGTCCTTACCTAATTCGTACTTCTGTTATTTTTGCTCTGATTTTAACGCAAAGTTTTTTTTTTTTTTTAATACAATTCAGATAAATTTTAACTACACACTCTAAACCAGTTCCAATACCCTAACAATAAAACAAATGACAGAAAATTTCAAGCTGGTTCAAAAATGGTTCAAAAATCGACATGACTTATTACGAAAATTTAAATTATTATTTAAAATTTTATTATTTAAAATATTAAATTAAATGCTTTTCCGCGTCTTGTCAAGTTGAAAATTTGGGCTTTTGATCAGTTTCAAAGACAACCCAGAATTGTTTAAAAAAATAAGATTTTTTTTAATCATTTAATTTTTTGATAAATGTTTTGTTTCTGTTGATTATTCTTTAGTTATAATTTTTTTCTGCAGTTAAAATATAAATAGTTATTTTTGATTCTAGATTGCGAAATGATACTTTTGGTTTTTCTTCTTTTCTTCCAATTTTTTGTCCTCTACTTTTTATCTCACAATCAGATATTGTTTTTTTTTCACTGATTTTACTCTTATAAAAATAAGTTTTGAGTTAAAATTTCAAAACAAACCTTAAATGCTTTCACACTTTTCGCCAAGTCTTTTTACATTAATATATGTTTAATTATTTGAATTTAAATTAATCAATCATGTTTTATGACATTGCAACTTTTAACAAAGTTCAAATTTTATTTAAAGTAGCAAATTTGGTGCATCGACCATTTTCATCATTTTGTTAAATTCAGATTTTCTTGGTCCTTTTTTTTTCTTTGTAAATCTGGAAAAAAGCTTGTTTTTTACTTTTGTTCTTTTTTTGTATAACAAACATTTAATATTTTGTTCGGTGAAGTCGAAATTCTACTGACGGTAGTTTTAAAATTTGAGCTTTTGCATGCAAAAGCTATGTGAATAAGCGTCGACAATAATTGGTGGCTAGAAAAAGAAAACCCAACACCTGCAACAACTGCATTAAGTTATTACAACCAACTACTCACGAAAAAGAGTAATTTATACCTTCCTTCAACAAGGGAGCGAAATGAGGTATAATGTAAATGTAAGTCGTTCGGAATAATGAAAGCCAATTGATCATTTGGAAAAGTCATTACAGACTATGTATGTTTACCGAACGATAAGACGAAAAATTGGCCATAAAACTGGAGAAAATATTTCATTTTGAAAGGATAAAATTAATTCATATTTCGCATAAAAACGGCTCATAAAAATTCTGATTCTAAAATATTCAAATCGAGATAACAGTTATACCAACTTATAAACAGATTTTATATTGTATGGTGAAATAAATGTATTGGAAAAAAAAGATTTTTATTTAGACGGAATGATGGGATAATCAATAGTTATGTGTTATCAATAATATGTTTCAATGAAACGTATTACAAAAAAGAAAAACGTTTGACTTTACAAAACCAGCAACTTTTGTTAATTTTACACATTCATTGCATCACTTGTCAAAAAACTTTGCTAATTATATAGATATATAGTCTTTCCCATTTGTTATTTAAAAATGTTTTACTATCTCTTAGTTTCCTTAATTGGCCAAAGTTCGGATTTTTACAAACATCATTATGTTTTTGGGCAAAAATCATTCGTATAATTGCAAATTAATTTTTGATTTATTTACTACAATCTTCAAGAAGTATTGTCTAATAAAAAATAAAAATGATTGTTTATTTTTATCAGAAACTTAACAAAGTTAGTTTTTTTACGCATTATCACTTTTGTAACAACTAATTTATACTATAGCTAAAAAATAATGAAAAATAATGTTTTATAATTGATAGATTAGTCAATAATATATAATAATAATTAATCAATAAAAGACAAAAAAAAGTCCATTTACTATACTTGCAAAGAGATTTTATGATGTTACAAATTAGAGAAGGAATACATATGTAAAAAAATTGTGGAAGACCTCCACAAAAGGTCTGTCAAAAATAAACATCCCTTTCAAGGCATTTGCGCACATTACAATTTGCAGAGGGAACTTTTACAGTGACATAGTAGGAGAAAAATTATTTCCTGCTAAATGTTCCAGATACAAAACAAATTTAAGGGACGTGGATTGAAACCATTTTAACAATCAACCTTAAATATCACATCACATCACAAGAAAACTACAGATTCGCCTTTCTTGTTTAGGACGCCAGTCTAGATACACCTCTACAAAACAGATAATTGCAATCAAAAAATTATTTCAAAAACATGATAATAAAAACATACCTACACAAATATGATTCACCTTCGATACTGCAAGATTTGTCACCAACTTTTAAAGCTGTCGCCATTTTACTATCGGAAATTATTCAACCTACCTGTCCGACCATCGACAGTGCCATTCTGTGACAAATTGCCATCACAGGGACTGAAACCGACCCAACATTGGACGTAATTCCTCAAAAGTTTGACACGGCATTAATAAAAATTATTTTAAAACTAAATTTCTAAATTTTGAAATTGTTTTCGCGTTAAGATATTACGTATCAGCATCACAAGTGATAAATACGTGCAAAGAAAAATAATTTTGGCATCATTCCCATACAGGAGTGCCCTGACGGCAGTACGACCTAATTACGGTGCTCTACTTTTAAACATAGCTTTGGGTTGCCAATTTCACCCTTTTACCATTACTTTAAATAAAAGAGGTTTTCAATTTCTGCTCGGACGTTTTCGAAAATTTAAACTGAAAAATACAGAAAAGTGGCGCCTCTAGCACCGTTCATTTACCGACTCTTTTCTTAACATTTCACTTGCAAAAGTGGACGATACGTTTTAGCTTGTGTTACATCTCAATACGTCAGACAACAAGCAGATAATAATTTATAAAATAATTTGTTAGTGGTTTGTGCATATTTAACTCTATTTTAAAATACATTTTAATGGGGTAAAATAAAAAAAATTCTATAAAACTGGGTCACTTCAATATCTGCTTATGAATTATAAAAATGAAACTTTATTCCAAAAATGCAGTATTCACATTTTTCTTACTGGTTCTATGTTTAGGAGACCTAATGATATATGGAACACTTGTTGCACTGCCTTGATCAAGTAAATTCTTGCATACATGGTAGGTAATAAATGTTGTTTGGGAGTCTAAAAATTGCATTGTTAAAACTAAGCTATAGTGTGTAAATATCACGGCCTTACTGTTAAAATTTTAACTCTTCTGTAGTACACACTAAAAATAGATGACAAATTTGATAAAAATAACACCAACTGATGGATATTTACTGTGCCCCTTCTAATGTCTGACACACAACTAACAACAACCATAGGAAACTGTAAAATATAGACATAAACGATTTCCCATTCCTCCTATAAAATATTGATTTATTTTTGTGGATAAAATACGTCAAATACTAACTTTCTGAGTGAGTAAAGAAAAATCCACAGTTTCTATTGAAGGAAGTGCAGAATATGTATGTTGTTGTACATGTTCTTCAAATTGCTTCAATAAAGCATTAAGTCTCGCACAGTTGTATAAGACAAAAGATGGTCCTTAAAAAAAGATAATAACAACTCTTAATGATCTGTAAAAAATGCGCACCTTTGTTTGTAGTTTGTAAATCATTTAATGTAATTTTCGTCGTTTTATGTGTTCTATTCTGCAACATTTCCATAATCACTGACGCTTTTCCTAATTTGTTAAAATAATCGCGCCAAGGAGCTTTCAACTGAACTCCATATTTATGTTGGGCCATTAGTTGCAAATCCAATGATCTCTTTCTACAAAAATGAAAAAATAACACAAGCTCACATGAATAAACTTGAGCACGTGCTTTTTACTCTCTTAGTAAAAGCAAGGGCTCATTTTTATTCATTCCATTCAGTGCTTATTTTACTTGTATAGGTCACTGGCGGTAGTCCTGACGTCTTTGACTCCTTCCTCATTTAAAATAGATCCACACATTAATACATTTTTTAATTTTTCATTTGAATTGACAGTAATTCTAATATCACATGCTTTTGATGTCCCACTTGTTAATTTTTCTAGTATATTTGTGGTTACGTTGTGTATTATCATCATTCTTAATTCGGTTAAGCTCATTTTTGTCAAATCACTCTCAACATCATCCATAATAACATTAATTTGATCATCAAAACATTTAACTTGTAAACCATAGCTGTCTTCTTCTTTTATAACTTGTTGGAGGCACGTCTGTATTGTACAAAATCGGTGAAAATACAAATGGACATCACTGTTGTCTTTTATTTCATACCTAGCAATCAGTAAAGTCCAATTTTCACTAGATTTCAGTAAAGATTCTAGTTGCTCTGTTAGTTTCTTGGATGGATGTAAATAGTCAAAGATTGTAGGTCTGCTCCCTTGAACTTCCGTTTTCTTAAGAGATAGAGACCATTTTTTTAAGTCGAGAGGAAAACTGATGTCTCCCAGAAGCTCAAGTTTTTTCGAGTGTTTTCTAATAATATTACCACGAAGAGTTGTGCTCCCAGTTAAGTATTCATTCAAATCAACCAGAAATTTCTCAAATGGGTACATTTTTTTACCACTGTTTGACAAAATAACCTCAAAATGTCACTAATGTAAAAACATGACATTAAAATCCAATTCTGCCAACTCTACTGAAAAGTAACCAACGTGTATATGTCAACGTTGTCAACGTCAGTGCTGTTAAAAATTAGGTTATGGCAGTCAAAAAACAGTACTCGGCTATGGAACAAGATCGACTGTGCGCTTTTATTAATTTTTAACGTGTGAAATCTATTTATTTTAAAAAAACATAACAATCGTCGTGCCAAAAATGATACTCAGAACGTTATGGTGTACCGTAATAATTCTCTTCCAAACTTATGGAACTCATTCTCAGTTACTGGAAGGAATATACTGTGGAAAACAGAACTGTTACGATATTCTGGGTGTTACGAGAGAAGCTACCAAAAGTGAGATCGCCAAGAGTTACAGAAGACTAGCAAAGCAATACCATCCTGATTTGCACAGGGATAAAGATGCGAAATTAATAGCAGAAGAACAGTTCAAAATCGTAGCGAATGCTTATGACATTCTCAAAGATGATGAGTTTCGTTCAGAATACGATGACATGTTGGACAATCCAGATCAGTACTATGCTCACTATTATCGATACTATAAACGAAGGATGGCACCTAAGGTAGATGTTAGGATTGTTTTAGTTGTTACTATTTCCGTAATTTCGGTGATACAATACTACAGTGGATGGCAGCGCTACGACACTGCAATCAAATATTTCATGACTGTTCCAAAGTATAGAAATAAAGCAATAGATATAGCTAAACAAGAAGGATTGTTACCAGATGATAAAAAATCAAACAAAGGAAGGTCAAGAATGCCCAAAGGAGTAGACCAGATTATCAAGAAAGTAATTGAAGATAAAATGGATATTAAAGGAGCTTATGCTAAGCCTAGTATTACTGATATTTTGTGGGTACAGCTGATTATAGCACCTTACACAATCGCCAAATACATTCTTTGGTATGTATCTTGGATATGGAGGCATACAATTTTAAAGCAGCCCTACACTGATGAAGAAAAACTTTATATCATTAGAAAGTATTTGAAAATGGGTCAGTATCAATTTGATAGCCAGGAAGAAGAGAGAAAACAAGAGTTTTTAAACAAGGAACTGTGGATCAGGGAAAACTTTGATGAATGGTTCAAAGAGGAAGAAGAAAATGCCAAAAAGCAATTAGCTGAGAGTAATAAGTATAAACAATATAGGAGGTACTTAAAAAATCATGGTGTTGGTAGGATGACGTTCGACGATTCGTAATTTTCAAAATTTGATTTCACTTTGTTAAGTTCACAAAATCATACTTGGCGTCAATATCAGTAGTTCCGACTTTTGTACTTTTGAATATATCCTGGTTTCTTGAACGTCTGTAACATAAATGTTAATTAAATCCCATACTTACATTTTTGTTTAATTTTTCTCCCATTCAAAATCCTAAAAATGGTGACTAAAATTATCTAAAAATTTATCCTTCTACTCTTCTTACATTCTTTAAATTCTTCTTTTCTTGATGTAATATAAGACTGAATCAGCTGTGGACAGCCAATAGGAAAAAAAAAACTTTGAAGGTCAAGAATCAAAATCAAAAAAGTACTAGTTATAATCTATTAGAATATAAAAAATTGGCAGAAAACAAGCGTTTGAATGACGAACTCTTTTCAATATACTAGAAAATTTTATTTAGAGTAAATGTTAATGCCTCTGGCTTCTGTACTTTTGAATATATCCTGGTTTCTGGAACGACTGCAAAATAAAAGTTGATTAAATCTCACATTTAACTCCGTTTGTTTTACCTCCCAGTGAGGAATGGAAATGACTGGGATAATCTGCGAATTAACCCCACCATTGTCTCTAAACTCCTTCAGTTTCGCTTTTTTTACCGGTTTGATAAAAGGTACACCTCCACCATCCATATCAACATGTGCACGCCCATCTCTAACTAAGAATGAACAGTAAAACATGTTTTCAACAGTTTTTGAAAAACTGCTGGTATCTATAACATAGTCATAGTATCTAACAGCTTGTTGATTATTGTTCGCGTAACATTCGCATAAAACATCATATAATGTTTTAACAATCTCTTCAATTCCTGCTTCCTCATTATCTAAAGTTGTCACTTTTTCAGGTGCTTTTTTCTGATATGTTTCTTTTTCACGTTTTGACGGTTTTTTTCTTTGTTTGGGCTGTGGCAAGGCATTCATGTCATAGGCTCCATATAGAAAATTATAATTCAGAATCTGGGGAATGATATTTTGAGCCTCAGGTAACATCTTCAACAGATTCCTTGCATCAAAGTCATCGTCGTCTTTACAAAATGACATCTAAAATTAACTATTATAATACACACTCCATTGTAGATAAACCTACAATTCTAGCTGCAAATTCTGAAGGCACATAACTACAATTGTTTATATCAACAGCCTCTAAACACTTCACCAGGATAGCGCTAGATGATGACAAGACCTTAGAATCAAGCAAAGTTTCCTCAGGGAAATGATATCGTTCCGTTATGTTACATTCTGTTTCTATTGAGTTTACTTGCTTAAGAATATCACCTACTTCTTTGACAGTATCTAAACCTAGATCTCCTTTCTCATCTAAAAATTAGACAAATTTACTATGTAAAATAATAAAATTGAAAAATCTTACTTAAAGCGTCTACTTTGTTTAACAACTCTCGGTAAATCAATTTGCGGTGGCGGCTGGCATTTTGTATGGTATAATTGTTGTTTTCTTGATCAGAGTCAGAACTATCCATTTTTAAATCTAGTAATAAATAAAATATGTTGATTCTTATTATTAAAACAGTGAAAGAATAAAAAATAAGACACAGGTTGTGGGAGATTTAGGTTAAAATGTGAGGTTATGTCGCTTATCTGTCACAATTGTTTCTAAAATCAGTGAATATCAAACAATTTCGACCAAGATGACGATAAATGCGACATCTACTAAAAAAATGATCAACCACCAATTTTTGTGATGTAAATTGATAAAAAAATAGTATTAAAAAATATTTGTTGACACACTACCTTGTCTTTCCACAATTCACTTGCATTAAATTTTAGTTCATTAATTTTACACACAATTAACATCTGACTATCCACTTTGTATGTATTTAACTGAAAAAAAAAAAAAAACGCTGAAGTTATTATTGACCACAAAACTTACAACTATTTGAAAACGTCTTTTTTAAATAAAAAAAATGTAAAAACTAAATAAACCAAACATAAATTTTTATAAAATCATAAACTTAAAATTGTTAAAATAATAATGTCATAAAAACATCGTCTCCCAATTTCTTAACGTCATTGTGCAACAGGGGGTTAAGAAATAAATTTTTAGTTGTGAATCTAATACTTTCAGTGGCTTTCAATAAATTATATAAAACACTATATTGTGAACTGCTCTTAACCTATAATAACTCCGTAACACTAATTTCTGTCATTAGAATTCCTTGACAAGTTTACCTGAATGAATTTTTGTCCGGAACTCGGCGAATGACTACAACGTCGGTGGAAAACAATGCAAACAAAAATAAATGATGTTGGTGTCAAAATTAATTTTAGAAAAAACATTTTTGACGTTTAGTCAAATGTATTTTTGACTTTTTGATGACATTCGCTCTTATCAAACAGGGAAACTTTCAAGGTTCTGACGCTTTTGTCATTTTTCAAATGACATTGAAGACCAAAATTTATTGCCTACCACTGTAAAATGTCTGCAAAATACAATAAAAAAATATAATGCGTTTAATTGCATATATAAATACTCTTTAATTAATTAAAACATAGACGATAGGTGTGTGGAAAGTAAATTTCTGATTGAAATTCTTTTAATTTAGGAAGAAAATTTTAGTAGTAAGTAGAATATGCAACTAATTATACTTAAAAAATTGCAGACAACATTTTGAGTACCACTGAGCACACGCCATTTCCTTTTACTTTTCCAATCAGTGTATCTTTTTTCTCATTCTCTCTTTTCTATATTTAAACCAATAATATTAATTCGGGATCTTCGAGGTTATTTAATAAATTTGCTGTGTCGTTTTGTGCTAATAACATTGTCGCAATTTGATAACAACCAACTACAATGGCTACTTCTGGAAAAGTAAGTTTTTTTTTTAACGTTATCGCATTTATATTTTTTGTTAGCCTATTACATGCAAAGCTGTGGTGGCCTGGGGGCCTAAAGAAGACTTGAAAATTGAAACTATCGAAGTGGCCCCTCCGAAAGCTCATGAGGTCCGAATTAAAATACTCTTCAGCGCTGTGTGTCATACTGATGCTTTTACTTTGAGTGGTCAAGACCCAGAAGGGTTGTTTCCAGTGATATTAGGACATGAAGGTGCTGGTGTTGTTGAAAGTATAGGACCTGAAGTAACAAATGTTCAACCCGGTATTTTTCCATTGCTATTATAGTTTTTAAACTACACTTGTTACATATTTACAGGTGATCATGTTATACCTCTTTACATTCCACAGTGTGGAGAATGTAAATTCTGCAAATCCCCAAAAACTAACTTGTGCCAAAAGATTAGGGTGACTCAAGGTCAAGGGGTCATGCCAGATGGAACGTCAAGATTTACATGTAATGGTAAACCTTTGTACCATTTCATGGGGTGTTCAACCTTCAGTGAGTACACTGTTGTAGCTGATATTTCAGTCACCAAAGTAATTCTTAAGATTCTAAGATTATAAAACTTGTGTTAATAAAACAACTTCTAGGTTAATCCAGGGGCACCTCTTGATAAAATCTGTCTTCTGGGGTGTGGAGTACCTACTGGGTATGGGGCTGCACTTAATACCGCTGGGGTTGAAAAGGGTAGCACATGCGCTGTTTGGGGTTTGGGGGCTGTTGGTTTGGCTGTGGGAATTGGATGTAAGACTGCTGGGGCAGCCAGGATCATTGGAGTAGATGTGAATCCTGAGAAATTCAAAATAGGTAAACTAGGAGGTCAAAATTCTGCATGCATTAATTCTTTGGTAATTGCGGTCCGCCAAAATTGAGCTGGCATTCAAATAAAATTTTGGCTATTTGTATTTAGGACGTATATTTTTGCAAAAAAAGGAAAAGTAAAAATTACAATACTATACAATTAAGTTTTTATTACTAAGATATGTGGTTGCGTATTTAACTCAAAACATTTTCTCGTCATTTAATTTGAAAAGTTAGTTGTTTTAACTGTAATAGTGTTTCCTGTCGATTTTTGCTTTTTCCACGCTATATTGAAAACGTTAAAATTGAAAATTCCCTTCATCTTAAAAACTATCATACATAATTTTCTCAATAGTACCCAAATCCAAATAGCTTATTTTTCAAAGCACCTATAATGGTATAAACCAGCATACTTTTAGCCAAGGAATTCGGTTTCACCGAATTTGTCAATCCCAAAGACCACGAAAAACCAATTCAAGAAGTGTTGATTGAAAAAACTGATGGTGGACTTGATTTCACTTTCGAGTGTGTTGGGAACGTTCATACAATGAGGGCTGCTTTGGAATCATGCCACAAAGGCTGGGGAGTGTCAACAATTGTAGGGGTTGCCGGGGCTGGTCAAGAAATCAGTACAAGGCCTTTCCAGTTGGTCACGGGACGAGTGTGGAAGGGAACGGCTTTTGGAGGTATTAATTTAATTCATTTCCGAATTTTTTGTATATTGTAATTTTTTAAGGATTTAAAAGCCGCGACAGCGTGCCAAAATTGGTTGAGGAGTATCTTAAAAATGAAAAGGTCATGTGTTTGGATAAATTTATAACTCATAATTTAAAGCTGAATGAAATTAATGAGGCTTTTCATCTAATGCACAAAGGAGAAAGGTGGGTATATGAAATACCGTTATAATGCTATTTTTTTTCTCTTTTTTAGTATCCGCACTGTTGTGGCAGTCGCCGGCGCCATTTAATTTTTTTATGAAATATTTGAATTATTTTTGTAACGTCAAAATGGGCTTCAATAAAGTTTTTTGCTCTTAAAATTGTATTTTTGGCTAGTAGTAAAAAAATATCAAAATTTAAAATTTGAATTCCCCGCCTGATTTTTTAGTGATAAAATAAAAAAAGTACTATGACAGATCATCATGTTTGAACTAACGTCAAATTGTCACAAAAGTGGGGTTAAAGTGAATTCACTGTACATTTTGAAATTTTGATTTATTCACATTTATAATTAAATTAACCACTGGGAATGAATAAACTCTAGAGCTTAAAAACATTGAAAGAAAAACCATTCTAATTTGTCCTTTTTATAAACCCACCCCATTACGTTTTTTTAGAGCTTATATAAAAAGTTGATGAAAATATTAATTAGATTCATATTCAGTACCTTCTAGTATAGAATATATTTTGTACAGAAGTATTAATTGTACTCTATAAACTAAAAATAAATTTCAATAAACAGTATTAAAGAGGGTTTCATCGCTTTGACGCCACTTCTCTTTTAAAATCTCGGATGGGATTATCTTTTATATCGTTTCGTTCAAGGATTTCATGCCGTGACTTTTCAACATCCCCAATCCATGAATCTCTACAAAAACAAATTTATTAACAAGACTAGAAAACATAACCTCAAAGACTTGTAATAAAGCCCTAATCCAACGAAAGCTAGGAAGCTTCCAAACAACACGGGAAACCTAAGCAAAGTACTGGTGGGAATTGGTCTTTGCATGTTTACACCAAATTATTCAACCGTAAGCTTAATTTAAAGGTTTTTCGAATATGTGATGGAAATCATTGTGTCGCCATCTACAGGTAGCACATTCTTATACGATAAAGGCGCTAAATACAAATTATTACTAAATACAAAATCAATTGGACAGTATCAAAAACAAAATTAAATCCATCTTAAAATTGTTTCCATTTTAAGTTATAACAGTTTCTGAAAATAGCTATAAATATGTTAGATTTTTGCCGTAACACCACTGTTTATTCATTATGACCCTTTATTTATAAACATTTCCAAAAACGACAAAATTTTCCTTGAAAGCAGATGCGTGAACGTGCACAGTGATTCATAATCCCGCGACGAAGGTACCAACCCAACAGCTTTTCGCCCTTTCATCCCCTAAACTGGTTACGTCATTATCGGGGTAACCGAGGTAACGGTAGGGCAAGCCGTGGTAGAACGGGTGGTGTGGTCGTTCCTGGAATCGGAGGACCGTTACCTAGGCGGCCTCTTTGATGAGCCCCCTGACGGGGCCATGGGGCAGGCCGAGAGTAGAGAAGATGCTGATGATGATCCAGAAAAATATCCCTCCAGAAGAACATCTGGAAATTTGGTGAGTGGCACGAAAAATGAGACTAGGCATGCTATTATATGAAATATGACGTTGTTTTTATGATTTTTGGTGTTACGGTTCAATACAAAGGGAGAAAGTTTTTTTATAGAAAATGATGAGGTTTTGAGCATATCTGTGATCAATGTTAACATGCGATTGTTGCGTGCATTTGAGTAATGCAACCCTTGGGTAATTTTCATGTGCAAACCAGAGAACGAGGTTTCGGAGAAGAGTTTTTAAGCACTTATTAGGCTTAATTTCGAATCGATACGAAACATTTTTTTAAAAGCAATTAAAGTCAAGTTGTAGATATAATGGTTTAAAAAACCTTCCTATTGTGTTCTTTCTTTGAAGAGTTAATTAAATGAGGAAATACGTTCATTCTTATAAATTTTTTGATGCAACAACTTATAAAAGGTTAACAAGAACTTTGTATTAAAAGTAATAATAATAATAATAATAACTATCATGGAAAAAAATAATCATTAATAAAATACAAGAAAATAGAATTATTGAAAACAACATGGTGTAATTTAAAGGGACTATGCCGTTTTTAAACTTTCATTCTAACTTTTTCTATAATCAATATTTGGCTTTTATTTGGAATTTTCGTGTAGGTTAACCACCCAAGCCAGAAAAAGCATATAAAATGATTTTGGAGAAAGGAACTCTACAGATTTCCAGTTGACAAACCAGTGTAAATAATTCATTAGACTTGCAAGAAAAATGGAAATACTACTTGTTTTTTATTCATTTTGTATTATAGGTGATCTTATTTTTAATATAAAGGTAAAAATTTTGGTAAATGTATTGTATATCTGGTTGCCTATTCTACCACATCATTAACCATCTTTTGATTTTCATTTAATATTTATTAGTTCTTTGTCAAAAGAATAAATTTAAAAGAAACATAAATAACCTCACGTTATATGTATATCATGTATATCTCGTTATGTAACCTTTGGAACGTACAGGTTCGTCTTCAGAATATTGTGGTTTGCTAGTACATATACTAAATTTCTTATGTTTATTTGTAGCTTCAAAGGACTTATTTAAAATATTTAGAATTCTAATACAAAAAAAAAGGCTGTTATTATTGGAAAAATTTAACTTCGGAATTAATTCACTCATTCAACGAGTAAACCTGTTATCAGGTTCACTTTGTCAACTATTCTTTATGAATGTGGAGGCTTTTTATAAGTCTTTTTTATAGCATATCAGCTTATAGCTTTGAAATACACCACACGGATTTATCATCGCACCACGTACATTAATCTGAACATGTGTAATACCAGGCCAAATTGTTGAAAGGCTTGTTATATATAAAAATGATAAGATATTGCGGTAAAGTTTCTCTATTTTCACATTTTACAAAAAGTTTGCAAAATATCTGCAGTTTTTCAGAGAGGTTTTTATGGACTGAAACACTTATACTATTCCTATTCGATATTGTCCAAATTTTAACTTAACCCAAAAGAAATGCACAATTAGAAAGTTTAAGAAAAGGTACTAGTTTTGTTGTACACATAATTTGCCACTTCAGGGTGCTTTGGTGTATCCATGCAGTTATAATCGTTCGTTTACAACATTTAAGCAAGCATAGTGATAAACGAACGCGGTCCACATTTTGCAATCGGTTTTTTGTTGCCGATGAGCAAAACGAGAAATTTCAACAGTATCTGAAAAACGAAGCTCTGACTATTCGTAGGTAATTCAAAAAAAGTGTATGTTATATTGATAAAGTAGATAATTCGACTTCTTTTTTGAACACTCCTATCAAGATTAATTTGGTGGTTCATACCAAAGATTTTTAACACATTCTTTGCTGGATAGTCACTGATATGAAATTAACACTCTTCGTTATCACAATCGCTATTATATTACGTCCTTATACCAAGAGATAAAATATAAAGAACGTTGTGGCCACTCTTTGTGCCACTCTCTGTCCGGAGTAAAGTTTACAAAGAGTGATACATTTCCTTACTGATATCGTTATCTCGTCCGCAAAAATATGAATAATTAAATGGCGACACATGAACCGTTTAAACCCAGAATTATTGACCTCAGGATCAATGGAAATAAAACCGAATTCTTTCTTTTTATGTCATCGAGATTGTGGAATGAAAAGTAAATAAAACACATGTTTGGTTTATTTATTACAAGTTATCAGCTGAATTAGTTTATTCGATGCAAAATATTAAACAAACTGAGCTTTTCGTTAATAGTTAGTATGAAATCGATAGTGCCTTCTAAACACGATCAATTGTAAAGGTTTTTGCGAGAGGTGAATCAGCTGATCACTGTTTACACGATATTCGTACCGCGTGGATAAAAGTGTTGTCTTGGCAAAACACGTGATGGGACTTGGTAATAGACAGCTGGAGACGTATGTACGTAAAATTAAGTGTGAGATAAAAACCTCCTACTTGGAGGGAAACGGGGTTTATTGCCCAACTGACCGATTTTACCCAGTGTGCTCAGTGTATCTATCAGTAGTAAAAATACATTTTTTTTACATAGCAACATAACCCAAATTTCTATTAACACATATTCGAACGTCTGTTACCCTTTAATCGAAAATATGCATTATTTTCTATATGCTCTATTATTATTACATTGTTATTTTCATGATAAAAGGATGTTATAGCACCACGCAATAACGAGCAATTAACTTCGAATTGATGTCAGATAATTAATTTCTCGCCATGAGCGTAAAAAGTTACAAATAGGCGCAATGATTAATAGATTATTCCGTGCAGATTAAAAGTATTATGTCATCTATTGTAGGGCTTAAACGCTTCAATACTATAAGATCGAATTTGGTAATATTTTTTGGAGACTTGGATGTAAGATTCAATTTTGATGACAATAAATGCCTTTTTAATTATAGTTTAATCACAGTTTTTAGCCTTAAACTGAACCGTTTTGAAGTCACAGCTATCAATATTAAAGCATGTATGGATATCTGTATTACTATATAATCAAATGGTATCTAAACGCCCTTGCATTTTTTGACATGTTGGTAGCACTATTAGCTTTAGACTATGAGACACCCTTGCATACCAATAATAACGTAACCTTAAACCGTCTAATACACTTTGAGACGATAACGTTTTCATTTCCTATGTCTGTCTATAGATACTATTTCTATTAGTTCATAATTATACAAGTACGCCAGAATTTTGTATGATATCCCACTGTAAACCTAAAGGCTACAAATACAAATTTCGTAATAGACATAGTAAGTTTGTTTAATAAGAGTTTTTTCATCAGTAATGTTACATGAAAAAGTTGTCAACAAAAATTGTAATGATTCAATTCAAATCTGTACGCAATTTTTCTAGCACTGACGCACATTTGTTAATGGTCGAGACACTCATTTAGCTGGTCTTATATCGGGCCTTGGCCTATATTTCTGTAACTTTCTGTTGTGCTGATTGCATGGTCGAGGAAATTAAATGACTACATATTTTGGTTTTAGTGAAATAGTAAATTTTATGAGGACTTTTGCACAAAATCGGATGTTCTACAACTTCATGTAACATTATTGATAAAAACTTTATAAGTGTTCTTATCGGTTCGTTAGTCTGGTAATTTTTATTTACAAAATTTTATGTCGATAAACAAGTTTATTATGCCAGAAGAGCAAAAGTCTAACTAGATGTTTTCGGGTGTTTTATTTCTTATTTTAAAAATTTTGTAATAAACTGCTTTTGTGAAGATTTTCTAGCCCTATTGATAGAATTTTAAAACTATCTCATATTTGATAAACGCTTTCGAGAGTTTCCGATTTCTTGAAAAAATGAAAGATAATTACTTAAATTAAAATGTCTGAGTAAATTAACGCAAACGTATTGTTAATAGTTGGAAAAGGCCGTAAAATAAAAATAAAATTACATGTTGGTAGCACAGTCTTCTACTGAGTTTGACATTTCTGAATTGTTATATCAATATTGACATCCGTGCATATCAATTATTATCAAATTATGAAAAGAGCTTAATTAAATGAAGGTAATGGAACAATTTATTGATGTTTTTTATCTTTAAAATAGATAACATTTATATCGATATATCTTAAATATGTTCGAAAATATTATATATTGATTTATAGAAATAACACGTGCCGTAATGTCAAACAACTTATATTTGTCTCTAGATTTTAAACCTGCAGAGTTAACAGTACGACATAAATGTTTCTTCTTCAAATGACTGTGGTATCATTAGGAACTGTCTACCTTTTTCTGCTAATTTCGGAACGTTTATGAGAACTTGTAAAGTCATCGATTTTGCGATTATGGCAATGTTCCCTCCCTTCTTAGTCCGTTTTGTTCACATTGTGCATAAAATTTAGCATGTAAACCTGCTTTCTCCTTTCGAAGTCCCTAATCAGTACCTTTTAACATTACACAGTTCCACGAAAAGAAGGGGTCATTCAACGTCCCTTCTCTTATCGATTGTTGGACAAAGATTGTCAGAAATTAGCAGTGACGACGACTTAATCGAAATGGGCGCCCATTTCGGCCGCCATCAACGGTGACGTTATAATTATATCTAGTGAATTTATATTTACTACAAACTCGAGCGCTTTCACGAGCAGTTGGAAGCTTCACTACAAGACCGTACCACGTGGATTTGTCCGTCATGGGAGCATATGAAGGTGATTGGGGTGTTGGAACCCCTTCAACGGAATAACGTGGTGTCCTCAGTGAGTGAGTGAGTGCACTTTGTACAGTGTGATCCATCGTTGTGAGAAAGAGACGCTGGTGCGTCGCGCGCCCTTTTCAAACTGTGGCGATGTCTTCGTCGGATTTGACCAAAACGGCAAAACAGCCAAGAAGCAGGAAAATTAGTAGGGTATGGGAATCATTTAACATTCACATTAACGTTGATTTAATCGACATTCCATTTGGGTGTGCAAAATGTTTATTTGTGGGAATTGTGACCTTGTCGGGAAAATTTTGAGTTTTACAGTTGAATATTGTCACTTTTGAGTCCCACCTTGCGTAGTTTCCATCAGGATCCAAGTACGAAAATATCGCGTTGACGCCCACGTTGAAGCTGGTGTTGTATTTCTAAATGTTAATGAATGTCCTCTTTTTGTTTCACTTACAAATTAATTAAAATGGTGTCACTTCCAATTCAGTTAATAAAACTAGATGTTTGCGACAAACGAAATAATTACCAATGTTTGTTTGACTTTCGAGGAAAAATTCACAAGGGACCGGAATGTTTGCTCAGTAACAAAACCGTTTTGGTTTTGGTACGGCTTAAGAAAATATGCGCAAAAATAATGAGAATTTCCGTTGAGCCATATGCTAAATACCGAATAATGTATGTTAAAAATATTTTCACGCATGTATTTGTTATATAAATAGACATAACTTATACATATCACTTTACAGTGAGAACACTTACAAATAATAATTTCTGTGTGGATAATTTTACTTACTTTTAATTTGCAGAGTCAACAGTAATTCTGCACTCTGCGACGTAAATTTCAGTTTTTAACGAAAATATAGCTCTTGTTGATTTGAGCTAATAAAAAGTACGGAAAAATTACCTAACTTGTATATTTTTCTTGATATTTTAACATATTCAGTGATTATTAAAATTTAGCGTCGAAGTTGGCCACAGGAACAGTTCTGAAATGTCAAAATCATGATACTAGTGTTACCAACATGTCAAGCATTATCCCGACGAAAGAATTTGCATATTTCAAATCAACATGAAATTTGAGTTATTTTTTTTATTCTATTATCTGTTCAAATAACATTCTTGCAGATTTTCATTATACCAATAAAAAGCATTTTCCATGGCTCAAGGACGCAGTTCAGTAAACATAAAGTCAAACCACTCTCAAACTGATTTATGTAGATAGAAAAGACAAACATAATGTAAGGATTTGATTTTAATTCTAATTTATGCCCCTATGGGTTGGTCTTTTTGTAGGTATTTACCTTAAAAACTCATAATTCTTGCGGACCTTTGATAAGAATAAAATGTCATTACCGCATTTTTTAAAGGCCTAATTTTTGTGGTGCTTGTTTCAAGAATAAACCGGTGGAAGAAAATGTAAAATATTTTTAGTCCGCTGTTAAACGACAATAAAAACATTTTTGGCCAGGGCTTGGCCAGTTTTAAATTGTTAACGACCAAATTCTGGAATGCATTGCTAAGTGGATATTCAAAGTAGAGCACACAAAATATTTAAAAAAAATATTGGATATAATAAATCATTTAAAAATGGGTACGGTGAGTCGTAAAAATCAAAATTATTTTCTGTATCTAAATGAGCTCTTCAGGCATAGAGCAATTAAGAACGAATTTTCAAAAAATATTTTTGCCCATTGTTCCCTTCGCAGCAAAACATCGAAAAGGTCTATCACGTTTAGCACTCCAGTTATCTTTTAATAAAAAGTATGTAATGTAATAATGTTTGCCGATAAAAGTTTATGTGAAACCGAAGGTGAATTGCAACACATCTAACATTATGATATTATGAATCTAGTCCAACAAACAAGAATTTTATGATCAGAAAATGATTGCATTTTTGCGGCACCTACTTAATTGGTGACATTTGTGATATCATAATAACGGTTCGTAATTTTGCCCACTTTCACTTCCATAAGAGATTTTATCGATTTTCATACCATAGTGTGCATATTTTGATGAAATGAAACCGCACTTTCTACGCATATACTTGGCCCGGTACTTTGGTAACCAAGTCCTGCTATTCTTAGATCGATCGATTGAGTTTTCGAATTAAATTTGATTAAGCAAAGAGACAAAGATGCTTTGTTACTGTCATTATTGCTTTTATCCAGATGATACAGGTAACATCCAGCGGTTTCTTCTTGGAATAATCATTCCGTAGAGCCACAGCTAATTTGTCGTTTCGTAAACAAAACAGTTTAGAGAGGTCATATGACTTCGGTGCAAGCTGCATTTTCATATGGAAATATGACAGCATTAGTCGATTAAAATTTAAAATGCGATAGTTTCACGCCTCAAGGTCGCAGTATAACATAAACTTTAATCTTATATAATTCAACAAACGGTTCTAGTCACTTTAAAAATACCATCGCAGATAATGAATCCAATTGAACACAAACTTGTTGAACACGAGCTAGAACTGTTTAGTTTAGAGGGTAAATAAATCCATAATTACACGATAAGGGTACGATTAAATGTGCGTTTCCTGAATGCTTTCGTTGGTTACGAACACGCGAAATTAGGACGTGAAAAGTATTTTGAGTCGATCAAGAGTTCAGCTAATATTACCAAATTAGGCGAGACAAGTTGTAACGTAATGCAGTTTTGACTTTAAGAGTGAAAAGAATTAAAATACCCGATTGGTCGAAATGATGAACGAGAGGTCGAAGCGAATAGGATTGAATACGCTATAAATATATTCTAAATAGTTACCCCAATTTTTATTTTTAGTGCAATTAACAGTCGTGCCGTAAGAGTCTTCAATTTTTTGGTCCATATTCTGTACGAAATGTGAAATATGTCGGTTAAGATAAGATAAGATATTATTTACTCAACCATCTATTGGTACGTTGACAAGTTCGACAGCCAATAAACTCAAGTACAGAGTGATTATTCCGAAAGTGAGGGTGCTGCAGTTGAAAAATGGTCAGTACTGAAGTCTTTTTAATGAATTTTAACGTTTAATGTAGCAAGGTACTAGTAGTAAATTGAAACATGAACAAAAATGAAGAAAATTATAATAGGCCAACGTAATGTTTATTTCTGAAACAAGTATAAAAAATCCGTGTTTGTGCAATATGTAATTTGTTTCACCAAAGTCTAGGTTAAATCTAAAATCGCATTATATTGATAACGAAAGTTTAATCTAAAAATTTATTTTGCCACAGAAATACTTTGCTTTTATATTCCCAAATCTAAAATTACTGTATTAAAAATATTATGGCTACGAAGCGAAATAAAATTATTTATGGTCATAAAAATCTGTTTTGAACTAAAACTTATCACTGCATCTTCACGGCAAAGCAAAATTAGAAAAACACTCCAATAACCTCATTCCACTTATTCTTTTTTAGGCATTGTTTTTTATTTAAACTTGGAATCGGCTCAAAATACATTGATAAGGCATAGGAACGATAACATCTTAAGTTGAATGATTAAAAAAGTGATTAGAAGTGTTTAAGCGTTTCATAATCTTGTAATATGTTATCGATTAATAACTGTATTATGTTATTGTGAAATTGTTATCAGCTTTTGAAATTTGTAGTCACTTTGTTATACATTTGATTTTTTTCTTAACTTCATTTTTACATCCGGAAGCAGAGAAACAGATACTGACTCAATTTCAATAATGCAATATTGTTCATTCTTATATAGAGCATTTCCCGAATTCGTTTCAATTGTTCAATATTTAAAATCATTTTGATATGACTGTCAGATTGTTATTTTTGTTTCTATATAAACACACGTAAAGTTTTACAGCCAAGAACAGGATAAATCAGTTATCCTCATTGAAAATGAACAGGGAAATGTAATTTCCTAGACGATTTCCGGATAAATATTTTACAATTTATCAAGCTGAACTATTTTCTGAATAGAATTGAAACGTTATTTCATTCTAGATTCTAAAACCAACTTACTTTAGATGTGTATAATAATCGATACGTTTATTAAAACTTTGTACTTAGAGATAAAAACAAGTTTTCTATCGGAAATAAATGATCTAGTTTATCTCTAAATGTGATAGCAACGAGTAAGATTTTAGTAAAAAATACGATGACCACAGTAGGTAATCGGAGATAGGTGCAGTTAGTTCTTAGATCTTATTCATGGATACTAATAAAATGGTGAGTTTTTATAGAAATTACAAATTCCTAAAGGTTTTAAGATGTATGCCAATTGGATTTCTTTTGTTTTTTTCTGTTTTTTGTACATGTAGGATAATCCACATCTAAGGTACACAATACCATTACTATTATCAAAGTTAAATTAGGAAAATTTATGACAAGTCCCCAAAAATTAAACTTGCTTTATGAAAAATATTACTTCGGATGGGAAGAATAAATCTAAAATGTTTATATTTTGTCTATTTTAATTTGTAAAAAAATTAAATTGGAATATGTATTTTTAAAAGCTGCCTTTTCATTTACAACAATGATTTATATTGATCTATACAAGTTTTCGTCCATGTCGATTGGGTGTATCGCTTAGCTCTTGGTTTTGTTTTTTTCTTTTCATTTCTTTCGGTTTTTCATCTTCTCTCTTAAGTTGGCAATTTAGTGTTTCTGATGTCTTCTACTTCAGCTTACCTCCTTTCTTTTCCTTTTGCCTTTTGGTAGTTTTCATTATATTCGTGTTGTAGCGTCCATTCGTTCCAAATATTCCAGCCATTACAGTCTCTTTAACTTTACTACTGAATCTGCTGTGAGTGTATTTTACATAATTTCTGAATTCCATCTTCTTTTCCATTCATTACGTATTTTCTTTCCTCCAAAAATTCTTCGTAGGACTTCTTATGATTGCATTTTTTATTGTTCTTTTTTGTCATCATTCATGTTTCTCTCCCATAGAAAGGATGGACCTTATTATTGTTTTGTAAATTTTTATCATTGTCTTTCACGATAACTCCTACATCAAATCAAACTAAGCGAAAGCAGAATATATGTAACTAAAAAATAAACATCTAAAAGTTAGAACACTCAAATATTTTCTTATGTATGTTGTTCATAATTATTTTGCATTTGCACTCATTTTATAAAATGAGTTTATACGTTTTACAGAGGGTATATTTTTGTATATTTTGATAATTAATTTATTTTCCACCAACGGCGTTTGAAAAACAGGCTATAATAATAAAAAAAATGATTATGGTTTATACTAAAAAGTAGAGCATAAACTAAAAAAATTCATAATGTATTTTTAAAATAAAAGCAGCCTCGAATTGAAAGCAGCAACTAACAATGCCAATTTTAATTTCATATAACCCATTGAATTGTAACCTTTCATAGTTTAGTTAAATGAAAGAAAAACTTCAAATCTTCTCGCTTAAAATTTCAGGTGGTATAAACAATCTATTTATAACTCTGTTTAAGTTAAGCACACATGTGTACTTTATGTCATTTGCAAATTATTGCAGTAGATGAAAATAGACTGTAAATTACAATTTTATGATCATCACGTTATCAGCTTAATAAAATTTTGATTCTTGCTTCACATAACCGGGTTATCCTCGACCTGGCACTCATGGTACAACGGTTTATTTTTAATGAAGATGAGAAAGAAAATGTGGAGTATCCATGTTAATCAAACAACAGGTTTAATGTCCGTTCAGGAGTAAAATAACTTGGGCCTAAATATAAGCGTCCATATTTAAATTTTAAGGTTACGGAACCAACGTACTGTTTAGGTCAATGGAAAAGTACAATGCCCACAAGAATTTCGCATTATTTTAAGGATGAGTAGACAAAAATATATTTTTGGATTTTATGTTCGTATTTGGATACTCTTTGGCGTCTTTGTTGTTTTCAATGAAATTTGGATGTGATCCAAAAGGAAGTGACTCGTTGTCAGGAAAGTGTAATCAACAGGACGGAAATATTTTTGGTTGGGTGTTCTAGCGAAAGAAGAATAGCTAAACATTTACATTTTCTTCTGGAGCACCAAATAATGATGTTCAAGTACCAGCTAAGAATATACAGTGATTAAATGAAACAGGCGGGCGGCTTAAGTGTTGCGAGTGCTAAATTTTAGATTTTCATATTCTTTGCTCTAATTCACTGGAAAAGTACGTTAAAAGCCACAATGCAACAACTGTCTATTTTTCCCTGAATTAAAAAATCCCACGCCTTTGCCATATTCAGTTGGCAACTAAATGATCAACAATTTCTCGGACTGCAATGAACTTTGCATGTGTGATAACGTTAAAAAGTTTTCATAGTGGACAAACTTGATTTTGATTTCGATAGTTGCATGTTTAATCAAAAACATTCGTTTTTGCTCGTCTGTGAACTACGTTTATATACTCTCGAACAAAACTTACGATGTGCATTGACTTCCAGCTAATTTATTGCGATTCTAATTAGTCGGTTTCACAACATTACTGCTTAAATCACCTCGTAAATTCCCTTGAGCAAATATTTTACCCCTTTTTATAATTACAGCGAAAAATATTTACTCTTAACATAAAACAGCCAGATTTGACAATACTTAAATACTTTTCTTCCACATGAATAATTTTTGAGCCTTGAACTGAATGAGTTCACGAAATGTTCAATAAAGGATTTGAACAGCACACAGCAAAGAGGTGGAAAATCGAGAAAAATCTCAACTTACTTTAATAATTCATTCACATTCACTTTCTAGCACAAGTTTAGCATTTGAAATTTGCTGAAACCTTGGCTTATTTGCTTTAGCGTCCTCCCACCTCATTTATTAAACATGCAGATGGGTAAGCACACCGATTTGCAGAGCGTTCGTTAGATGGTTGATACACAAAAATAATGTCTTTCAATCGTTTCTTTATTACTTCCAATGGACGTAATTGTTTCTAATGGGTCGACGTGATGGAAATTACTTGTGCTAAATTGAACAGAAAATTACCTTGGAAAGCTAAGGGCAGTGTAATCTTGTTTTACTTTCATCGAGATAACCGGAAATACGGTTGGATCATTTTGGTCAAACAGTTTCTAACCACACGAACCCTTTAGTTTAAAACGAATTGTTGCATCGACAGGAAATGCCATTTAACGCCAGTTGTTCGATAATGAAACCCAATTTCATCAGCTCCAGCTAACCATCTTATCATCCATCTTTTTCTAGAAGAGATGATTAACGTCGCTTAGTTCTTAACGAGATTAATAAAACTTAATAAAGTGAGTTTAAATGTGATGGGATTGCGTTGAACGCTGGTTTGTTTGCGATGTCAATTTATCGCAAGCGTTAAGATATTTTCCGACCAAATATTTTTGTTGTCGATATAATTGCGAGGCATGCTATCCATTAACGTTGTCATGAATGGAAGCACTCTTATTTTTTCATAGTAAGGAGATTTTTAAGTAATCGTAAGACCTTGACTTTTATAAAATGAAGAAAGCTTGCAGTGTCTTCTTTCACACTCTTGCAAAATTGCATAAGTTGCTTATAATTTGTTGTAGCTTGTAGGTAGCTGATAAATATTCATAGCATAGTCACGTTTATGGCAAGGAAAATTATTGTCTTTTTTATTGGAATAAATCTTGGTCTGGTTAAAGTATCAAGCGGCGCCTAGTAGGTCCCGCACTTTTTTTTATCTATCTATGCCTGTAATGACACCGTTGTTATCAATGGATAATGGATAGACTTACTTTCTTTACTAAATCTAAAAACAGTCGTTAATTGTAACTTTTTAACTCATCTTCTGACGGTTTCACTATTTAAACTATAGTGAGTGAAATATTCTATATTATTAACTTAACAACATCTCCTATTGATTTTTTTTTCAATCTCATTAAATTCTTAGAGCGATTACATTTGATGGTTATAGAACTGCAATAATGTTGAAATGAATCATATTAAAACAAATTACAAAGGGGAAATGAAATAAAAATATATAAAACATCATAATTTCAGCCACGTGTGTTTCAGACTTAAATTTATTGCGGGATTTGCCAACACTGGTTACACTTTTCGTCACGAGTCAGGCGCTTTATCTCGCGAATTTCTGAAAGCAACTTTAAAACAATAGCTAATTGAACGCTAAATGAGCAGTTTGCCGAACAATCCGATAAATTTGACTTTGGAAAGCCATTAGACCCTTCGTAAATGAATTAGCTGACAATTAGTCGCGGTTTTACTCTCAAATTGTTTATTTGTTTAACACTTCGACCGAACATTATTTCTCATTATGAAAAAGTCCAAAAGTTGTTTTTGTGTGTGTAGCAACCGATCGACTACTTCCACTGTTTTTTTTTAACCATGACTGGATATTTAAACTAAGCAAACAGAAATCTCAAGATACAGATGTTATTCCGCCATATTTACCAAAATCAATAATAAACAACTGGACCCAGCAGGGAACAACCTTGGATTGGGTCCGTATATGCATAATTTATTCATTTTAGACAAAAGAAATGTATAAATACGAACATCGGTAACATTTTGTACAATAAAATCGAGTTTCAGGGAAATCACGTGGTGGGTACATGTGTTTCTCATTTGCAGTTCTGAAAACCCATAAACTCTCAGATGCAATGTTTGTGATGGATCCAATTTTCTTGCCAGTTTTTTTTTACAATGGAGTGGAATTATTCTATAGGATCTGGACCGATCTATTTGAATTTGTGGCTAACAGCGACGAAAACATCAATGGAGGCATCAAAATTTTCCACTTGTATAATTTAAACGGTTGGGTGTGTATTAATTTTGTCAAATAAAAATAGACAGACCGATTGAATTTGAAGGTCCAAGGCCAACACAGTCGCGAAAACTCTGTTACATATAAAAAGTATATTTTAAACGAATTCTCGTTTCTTAGATAGCCTAGATCAATGTCAAATTTTTAAAAACGCAAGATTCTTTAAGATTGTTTTTTTAATACAATTTAAAGGTCCAAGAGCTTTAGTTCGTTCAACCTCGTGATAGTTAGATAATTTATCGATGATTTTTTTTAATGAGTCAAATTTTGTGTAATCATATATTTTGTCCTTGAAGGCGTTGGTGGAAATTAAATACTGCTTGAGAAATTGTTGCTCACATTTAAAACTTTCCATCCTCGTCTTGGCAGCGATGTGGCAGATCTATTACAGGGTTTCTCACGTCAGATTGTTTATTTCTATTTCATTTGTTATCCGCGTAGATTTGTTTCCGCCAAATGAAACCGCATGGGTGTGATGTGATATTTACAGTAGAACCTCGATAAGTTGAAATCCCTACACCTCGAAAGAAACTCTGGTTCCCTTCTTTTCAAGCCCCAATACCGCCATTACTCGAAACCCTCGACAAACCGAAGTAATAATTATTTCTATAAGTCGAAGAAAATATATTTGACCTCTGTATTTCGATCAAATCTAGTGTTAATTTTCTTTTTTAATTACTTAATAGATTTAATTTTCTTTTTTAATTACTTAATAGATTTGTTAAGATTTTTTACTTAAAAATGGTATTAAACTTTTAATGGTTTTCAAGGGTTTATTTTAGAGAGTAAGATTGGAAAATATTTCCAATTAAAATAAACATATACGTGGCCCGTGCTACCGATGCGTGCGTAATCAAGGGCTGTAAACATATAAGTTTAAAGAATATTCGTCATTTTCATTTTGGTTACCTTCTAGTAGAGTGCCATTGTGTGGTGTTCGAGAGAAATTTTAATTACCGAAAAATTGAGTAAAAGTGGGCATAATCTATCTCGTTTATGTGTTACATTTCTGAGTGGTTTGATATGGTGATTAATGTGAATTTTCCGTATTTGGTAGAGACAAATTGTTGGTGAGTCCGTTCTAATATTTTAAAATTATTAAAAGTTTAAATTACTACTAGACTAGACGAGATATTTGAGAAGGTATCAATGCAATTTAATAAAAATGACCATATCTGGGTTGGTATCAAAATATATATTTTGATATGAAAATTGATAATGTGAAATGAGATTGAGCCCTGATTTGGCCACCGAATTTATTAGGTTGTTGCCTATCCATCCATGTTTTTTTGGCTGACAGCTGGGGCAGTATTTGGGAGGTCTTTCACCATTGCACTGTTTGGTGTCATATGATATGACAGTGAAATGAGATATATGTTGAGTTTGTCAGCGAGGTTGGCCTTAACCCCATTACACGCCCCGTCTTATGTTAGACAGTAGCGAAAAGGTGTGTAGCGTTATTTCCTCGCACTATCGCACGTTTCTGGTTCCTCCAAGAAAAGAACTGGGTGTTAGAGGACCCTGTCCGTATCTAATTGCATGGGTCTGGTAGACAAGAAGTTAGCCATTTCGGATGCCATCATCTCCTCCGTGTTTTGGTGGTTAAATTTGAGATTAGTAGCTTGGACAATGCATTTCAGCTTAACGAGAGTGATGGGCATCAGCAGTAAAAGTAATTCCATTACCTAAATCAGGATCACCACAATTAATGGGGCATTGTACCATTGCACGTGTCAAGTACTTCTAGTTGCTACGATAGTACGTGAGCGACATGGTGGGCAGCGTGATATCCTCGCACCACTGCACTGCGCAAGGATCCTGATTGTATCCAAACCTGGGCAGAGCTCAATCAAATGTTGATGATAAATAAAATTGATCAAGTTGATAATCAAAGTTGTATGAGTTGATCATAGATTGGAAATTGATAAATAAAGAGTATTATAAAAGGTAATGAAGTTGACTTGGAGTCAATAGTAAATGATGTTTATTAACATAATAAAAGTAGCTTAATGTTGATAATTTACACATTCACCAATATCTATTATTTCGGGTGTAAATTGCTCACAATCGTTTCCCTTCAACAGGAACGTTTTCCTGTAACGATGAATCATCCTGGCTGGCCTCTTCGACAGTCAACGCTTGAGTCCTGACAAGATAAAATCCTGACGAACTAATGTAATTCATATAATGAACCTGGTAGATACTAGTTTTGATAATATAATAGTAGAGTTCAGGTCATCCAAGTAAAAAAAATGGTAGCGCCTTAAAAACATGGTCACATGATATTTTTTAAATTTATCAAGTCATCATCGTTAGAGAGTGTGTGATTCTATTACTTCTACAACTCAATTTTTTTTCTAAGATTTAAAAATTCTAAGGATTACAGATTTTTACGACTGACGTCAACACGTGTTTACCAGGTGTTACTTTGTTTCATTTTGTGTATTTATTGTTATTATTGTGGCTTTCGTTTGAGCTCTACCGAAGCTAGTCTTAAATGTCGAAAAGTAATTAGCATATTTAGTTTGATTCTACACGCATACACATCAATTTCTGCAACAGTATATAAACAGGATTATTGAAGAATGAGTGCTGAAACGAAACGAAAATTGAAAACTTTGAGTCTCTCTGAAAACTCAGAAGTGCTCGAAGCTGTGAAGAACTGTAGAATGAAGAAAAATGTTGCTGATCAATTTGGTAATGCCAGTAATGGATAGCTAGCAAAGTTTAAAAGAAGACATGATGTTGTTTTCAAAGTATCAACAATGAAATTTGTGGCAAATGGAAAAGTGAATTGCAAGGCTTATTAGATTGTTATGAAACTGAAAATGTCTTCAATGCTGACGAAACTGGATTGTTTTTTAAATGTCTTCCTGATAAGACCCTTACTTTAAAAATGATAAATGTCATGCTGGAAAGCATACCAAAGAACGGTTGACTATATTGCTCGCTGCAAATATGTCAGCCACAAAAATTCAAACCATTAGTTATCGGTAATATCTCTGTTTTTTAAGATGTAAATCGCTAGCATTGGAATTTGAAGCAAATACAAAAGCATGGATAACTTCTGAAATTTTTAAAAACCGGCTTATATAAATTGACATGAAAATGGCCAGTTAAAATTCAATATCTGCCCGCCTATACAACATCAAAATTACAGCCAATGGACTAACGCTTCATTAAAAACTTCATGTCATTGTACCGAAAGGAAGTAGACAAGAACTTGTTGGATAATATGGAAGAAAAGAGTTCTACGATCGACGTGTTGCAAGCAATAAAAATTGTATCTACGCCTACGATAAAAAATCTGTTTTGTACACTGTGGTTTTCCATCGTCAACTAAAAAGGCTAAAGTTGAAGAAATTTCTACGGAATGAAGTGGTATCTGACGCAGAAATATCTTTTGAGGACTTCGTTACGTGCGATGATGGAGTTGTCACTGGTGGATCCTTATGTTATGAGGAAATTACCGATTTAATTGATCAAAAAGCCTAAACTAATGATGTAGACGACGTAGAAGACTCAAGTAATGCACTATACGCTCCGCGGGTTTTCACCAAAGAGACGAGCACCATTAAATACGTTAATGAATTTTATTAAGCAATCCGGCAATGCAGAAGAAACTGCATTTTCTGCTTTGTAACCACAGATAATGCTATAAATATAGAATGTATGGAATATAGAATTATTTTATGCAAAAAAATATTGATTTCTTAAAATTCTTAAACATTACCTCTGCAACATGAATTTTTATTTATTTCACCTCTTTTAACTCAAAATTAGTTAGGATAGAATCTAAACCTATGCAAGTCAAAAACCTTTCTAAGTCGAAACCTCTACAACTCCAATTTTTTCGCGTCTCTCTTGGTGTTTGACTTACCGGCGTTGTACGATATTTGGTTACTATTTTTTTATTAATATTGACTCTAAATAGAAGTTGGGTAGCTTGAAAAAGTGTAAAAATCAGAATGAGGTAATTGTTCTAGTCAGTGTCGTAACTATAGGTGTTTTCAAAGGGTCCAAAAGAGGCCTGGTTCGGTCAAAACCTTTTTTTTTCAAAATGTAAAAACTAACGTAATTTTTTTCGGAAATATAGACCTGGGCGGCATGCGGCATCTCAATAGACTAAAAAACTATTAGAATCCCGTTCTGTCGATACCAAACATCAATAGAAAAAAATATTAAATTTTGTTTTTGGAGGTCTGCAGTCCTTTGGTAAAAGTTTATGTTGTAAATCGTGACAATACACTAACTATTGTGTTTAAAAATCTAGTAATGTTAATTATTTTAAATTTTTGTGCATAGAAAGGGAAGGAAAAAAACAGTTTTAAGATTTACATACCATGTATCTATGTATTTAAATAGTTAATTATTGTTTCTGTAGATGTGTTTTTTAAATTACTGTTTTCCAACGATTTTAATAAAAATAAAATTCCAAATAGATTTAAATTTTGTTTCACCATTTTGAGGTTCATTGGAGGTTCGACCAATGGAACTAGACCTGGAGTTTGTTGTTTTAGATTCTATTCTGCTCTCAGTATTGCCTAGCTGTGCCGCAGTAGAGCTACGAAAATTTTGTTTTTGTATTGGTACCAACGTTTATTTACTTTTAGTAGTTCTAAGAGTCTTTTTCTGGTTTGTCATAGTTTTATATTTTTTCAGACTGACAGTGAGGTGGCATGTGAAGAAGCGGCTCGTTTGACAGCAGAACAAGAAGAAGCCGACGACGATGGACTATCCTACTGTGACTACCACGACTTGCCTCCCCCGCCCGATGGAGGCTACGGATGGGTCGTGGTGTTCGCGTCTTTTATGTGCAACATGATAGTGGACGGCATAGCGTACACTTTTGGCATATTTTTAAGTGAAATGGTTGATTATTATGGTGAAACGAAAGGAAAGACCGCATGGGTTGGTTCGTTATTATCAGGGATGTATCTTAGTGTCGGTCCTCTAGTGAGCGCTCTTACCAACAAATTCGGGTGTCGTGCTGTGTGTATTGCCGGTAGTTTGATCTCGACAGTGGCGTTTTTCTTGTCAAGATTTTGTCCAACAGTGAACTGGTTGATGTTAATTTATGGTTTTGTGGGTGGGATAGGATTCGGTTTAATTTATTTACCGGCAGTGGTGTGTGTGGGGTATTATTTTGAAACTAAAAGATCTCTAGCAACTGGTATTGCTGTGTGCGGTTCTGGAGTGGGCACTTTCGCTTTTGCTCCTTTAGCAACGATTCTGCTGGAAGAGTACGGTTGGAGGGGTGCAAATTTGATTTTAGCAGGGATGATCCTGAACTGCGTTATATTTGGGGCGTTAATGCGTCCGTTAGAGTACCCCAAAGAGGCTAATACACAGCCTCTTCTCCAACGTATGGCGGAAGAAAGAAGAATCCAAATGGAGAGAGGAAGCATAGGCGGCTCATACTTCATGGTACAACTGCCAGACGGTACCATGGAAAAACGATTGAAACAACCCCTCAACATAGACCCAGGTGTGCACTCTAGTCTTAACCTGGACCAATTAGCGCCAGGAACTCCGATAACACCTATACCTACCGTACCAACGTTACCAACCATTGCCGAAGTCAAAGTACAAGAACAAAGCGGAAGTTCGGGTTCACCTAGTCCTGGAGAAAGTTCGGCGGAAATCCGAACACAGATCAAAAATCCTCGTTTGGATGAACTCAAACAACAAGACGGGAAAAAGAAAGACATTGGAGCAAGTAAAGAAGCACCAGCCGCACCAATATCAACGCCTTCGGATTTCTCAAACTCCACTTCGAAAATACATAGAAATGCCAGTCAGCCGGCGTTTACTACACACGTCCAGGGTTTACCAAAGAACGGATCCGTTCCTACTTTTGATAGAATTAGGAAAACTTCAGTGGGAGAGAAATTCAAGCCGACACTAGGGCCAATCAAGTCTTCTTCTAGAGCTACGTTGAGCTCGAATGGTGATATGAAGAGGCTGAGGAATAACTCCAACTCATCGTTTATTAGCAGGAACAACAATAGCGAAGTGAGTATAAAAAGGTCTTGAGCCATTTAGTTCTATTTATGCCCAGATTGTTGTTAATCTAGGATTAGTTTCACGGAGTTTGTCTTATAATAATGAGTCAACTGTTAAACTGGGTTTATATCACAATCGAATAATGCGAATTACAGAACAAATTATAAATTTTAAAACGTAATTCCAAAGTTCAATTTTGTTTCGACTTATATACTTACATTTTCTATAAGCCATGCTGATGATATACTTATTAAAATATAAACGTACTAATTATATACCTAATAAATAACACCCACATGGAAGGTTTGTATCATTATATAGATTATGCTAAAAAGTGAACAAATGTTACCTTATGCATCTAGATGTAGTCCAAGGCTATTATATTCAGCTTAGGACTTTGTTTTATTAATCAAAAAATTTACTATACTATATTTCTTAATTTTTTGTTTTCTATGTGCCTTAACTGTTGGGTCTATTAATATTTTTAATCACATTAGAGTGAGATTGTTTTTTAAACTATTTGACCTATTTGTTTATTAAACTATTTGAACTATTTGTTTATTAAACTATTTGATGTGTTATTATTCAATATGACGTCAGGCATACTCATTTTAATAAATGAATATATAAAAAATGTAATATGTATTTAAGCATCAGACTTTAAGACTTTCTGGGACAAAAGAAACAATTGATATTTATCTCTTGAAAAACTTTTTTTATTTCCAGTGATAAAGAAAATCTGTTTGCTGTCTTTGGTAATACTCACGAGAAGTTTTGTTTAAATAATTGCTGTTTACATTCCTATCAATGACACCTTTTTATAAACAGAATACTGTTCGTTATTTCTCTACACCAATACACCGCATTGTTTCCTAATTACCCTATTTACGTCAAGACTAGATATTCATTGATTAGTTTCTATTTTCAAAGGAAAACTTAATAGTGTTAACATTGTTGGTTTCAGATTATATAGGCAAAAATTTAAATGCACGTGTATGAAAAACACAAGCAATGTTAAGTGACGTTGCTCGTGGAATTTTTTTTTTCAGTTCATCCATACAGAAAAGGTGGGTGAAACGAACACCTGAGGAAACAGTGTTTCTTAACGTAAAAATAGCCATTTCGCAAGTTGGAGCTTTTCCAACCGAAATGCATTTTGAAACTGTTTTTAATCATACCTTGTCGTTTGAATAAAAAAAAAGAATGGCTGTTTTTTTCTTTCCAGGTGGATGTCGAAAGTTTGGCATGCACTTCGAAGTTGTCGTTACCTCGAGAAAGGAGCAGAGGCAACATGGTCAGACCGCTATCTAGAAAAGACATTTTTTATTCAGGATCGATCGTCAATCTTCCAGAATTTCACCAATCGCAAAAGTCATTAACAAATTATAGGCAAAGTATCATGAGCATTCCAAAAGCCAAGGGTTTGGAATCGGAAGGATCTCGTAAGTGTTAATTATATGTGTCTATTCTTGTAACAATAATAACAATTTTTAGCTGGTGATCTTTGTCCTTGCCTTGTACTGCCTGAAAGTTTCACGTCAGCCTTAGCACAGATGATGGATATGAGCTTATTAAAAGATCCAGTCTTCGTCCTTATAGGAATATCCAATTTATTTGGTATGGCGGGGCTATACGTGCCATTTGTGTATCTCGTAGACTGTGCAGTTAAAGATGTAAGTTGCATGAAACATTAAATAGATAAGTTTCTATACTACTTTCATTTTCAGGGTATTGAGCAAGGGAAAGCATCCTTTCTGCTGTCTATCATCGGTATTACGAACACATTTGGCCGTGTTGCCTGTGGATATTTTGCCGACTTTCCTTCTGTGAACGCCCTTTTTGTAAATAATGTTTGTCTTGTAGTTTCTTCGGTGGCAGTCGCATTAACGCCGTTCTGTCATTCTTATGGTGCTTATATTGCAATGGCAGTTTTCTTTGGAATAGCAGTTTGTAAGTAACTGTTGTTTAATTTTTTCTGTTTATAATATAGATGAAATTCGTTCCAGCCGGATATATTTCATTAACTTCAATTATCTTAGTCGACTTACTGGGCTTAGACAAGTTAACGAACGCATTCGGCTTGCTCATCTTATTCCGTGGTGCTGCCGCCATAGTAGGTTCTCCATTAGCCGGTGCCATATACGATGCCACGAAAACGTTTGACATCCCGTTTTACGTGGCTGGATCGTTTTTTGCGATATCTGCCATAACAAGCTTTATTGCACCATGTTTGAAACGTTCAGAAGCCGAAGAACAACCGATGGGAGAAGGAGATGCTCTTACTCCGATCGACGAAGATGACGAAGAAGATGATCCTGGGATCACAATGGGGCCGGGTCATAAAGGTGGACTTGACAGCGGTGTACCAATTCCAAAAATTGTGGAAACTGCCTCTAGTCCCGGAGAAAGGGAAATTAAGCAAATCGAATCAGTTTTGTAGATTATTACAAAAATTCTTTGCTGCGCCGTTGTAAAACCCAAAGTTATTTTTCTAACCTTTTCGCAAAATCGTTAAATAGAACAGAGGGCTAAGTACTAACAGAATTCTTGTCCAAATGTGCTGTGAATGTCGTGAAGGAAACTTCACTGTCTTATACTTTGCAGCGGGCGAGAAACTTAACAGTTTTTTTTTTTACAGTTTTGTTTGTACTTATAAATAGGCGCACAAAATGTATATACACATAATGTTTACAATGTTATATAGTTTTATTAATTTTTTATCGTCGATGTTATAACTAATTTCTTTTAAATAATTAAGTTTTATAATTTGTCAGTTTTTAAAACTGTGTGATGTTAAAGAGACAGTATTTTGTGGTTTTAGTAATTGAATGTGCGAAATTAGGCCAATACGCCAAATGTACGTTTACAAATCGTTGATTAGTTAATTATGTATATATGAAATAACCTGGACAATATTCTTAGAACTGCTACTATTTTTCATATGCGTTGCACAACTTATTTCGTCTCACTTTCAAACTTTACAATGAGGATGTGGTAAAACGAACATTTTTTACAAATATATAAGGAGATAAGGTCAGAGTGAACCAAGTCAATTTAATATCCTACTTGTAAAGTGGGACGATTTACTTCTAATTAGCTTGAGTTTTTATAAAACCTGCTCAGGACAGTTGCAGTCGCGAGGTAAATTAATAAAATAGCCTTATTATAATAGATAGTACCTGTGCACCTCAAGTTAATGTATTTTATTCTTTAATCTAAACACTTAAATACAACTATGAAGATCTCTGTATGTTGTTTTTAACCCTATCCCCAGTAAAGATGCGAGAGCGCCTGGCAGCATTTTTTTAGGGTCTAAGGTTTATGAAAAATCTGAATTATCGTTATTCAAAGGTTTTTTGGTTGGAATCCAATGGTGACCTTTACTTCAATTTTTACCCCTAATAGCGAGGTCTTACCTATGCTTGGATCTTGAATTTAAATTTTGCGCTTTTAATTTTCCAGATTGAGGTTCACTCCAACGCAATTTGTCGATAATTTTAGGAACTTTAGTTTTATTACCTTAAAAATGTAAGACATCAAATTTTTGTGTTTATATTTAAAAAGTGATTAAGTGTAAGATAAAAAATGGTCCACAACATAAATAAATAAATAAAAATAAAGCAAGCGTCCACTATTATTGGCTTCACTTTTAAACCGACAGTCGTGTCGCTCTAGTTTTTATTAACCTCTTTGTTGCATATGGTTTTGACATGTCAATGCAGTTTTTCAAGAAATATCCAAATTTTCTAAAGTTTGCATGTTTAACAACATTTTCTTGCGGGTAATACTGACACACTCTGAATCTTTGATCTAACTGATTCCTTATTTAGGGCAGGATGGTTATGTTATCAAGTGAAATGCACCAAAAAGGCCCTCACAAATGCTCTAGACACCTCAATTTTAAATATAGTGGAGCCCACCGTTATTGAAAACCAAGACCAAGGGGAGTTTCTTGTTGTTGACTGGGTAACAGACTCCAATAACTATGAAGCCCAACTTGCCAGGTTTTGGAATTCTGTTAAATTTTCATTGGCCAAACGTTTGCTGGTGCTTGCCACTAGTGATAACAAATATGTTAGAAGAAAAGCAGTTCGGCAGTTAGCTAGAATAAAAAACTTGGATAACTGGCAATATTCGCAATTATCAAGCATGATTGATGCAAGGACCGCTGTAGGGTTGGCTAGAACACCAAATGCTGATTCTAGACTGTTTATTTATCCATCTGTGAAATTTCTTAGTCACAGTCATAACGTAATTGTTGACGATATGAAGGAGTTGTTGATTAAATTACATGATATGTCCCAGCATCCATGTATGGGATATTTTCTTTCAAAAGCGTTCTTGGATGTCAATGTAAAGGATTTATAATAGAGGAAACATAAGTCTAATCATGTTTTTCAGGAATTGGAGAAATATGCGGATGATTACTCTTCATTTGAACTGAAAAAATACATCCAAGGTAGTGAAGAACTGGTTCCTATGTGTTTAGAGTCACTGTTGCATCATGCCAGTGTAGGAAGTTATGCTAAAGACATTGCAGCTTTGAATGGTTTACCTTTGTTAATGGAAATTCATGAACGTTTTAGCGAAAATCTAACGATTACTGCCACAATTAGTCGAATTATCTCGTACTTATCCATGCATAATGAACTATTGGATGAGCTGTATATGTCAGGTATTCTTGAATTTTTTTCAAAAGGATCTTACTCTTGTTTATAGGTAACAACAATTAACTTCAATACTTCTCAAGTTTCAGTATTACTTATTTAATAAATTTAGGTAACTGTTGCCTTATATACTTTGTTTACTGGTATTTTCTAATGAAGAGAGCATCCAACTGTTTGTCTTTCAGCACTACTTTTCACCCAAATTAATGTTAAAATTTCTGGTTTATTGCGTACATGGGCTACAAAGGTTTTGAAAACAAATCTGATTTCTCTCTTCTAAGAAATATTTCACGTGTGACACAATCCACATTGGCGTCCTTAACTACACATGTTTCTTCAAACATCAAAAGCAATAAAATGGAGGCAAACTTAACTTCCCTTGTTCTTCTTATTGTGAAAAGCATAAAAATGAAATTAAAACATGTGGTGCCGAGAAACTAATTAATATTACATCGTCTAATAAGCTTTATGGTTACTGGCTGTAAACCATAAACTGACTAAAGTAATTTATAACATTCAATATTTTGTGCCCCGTTAACCCATATTGTAGCCGACATTCAGGATCGGGATGAAATAATTTCTTGGTATTGACTGGTAATAAAAGTGTTCATTCCGATCCTGGAAATCAGGGTAGAAGTACTGAGTAATACAAATCTTTTTAAGATTAAGGGTAGCTTGTGGTGTATCAGTAATTCCAGTCTTGTCAGAAAATGAAATCTTAAATAATTTCCCAACACCACGTTTTTTAATTCATATTTTAATTTCGTTTTTATGCTTTCCACTATAAAAAGAACAAGGGAGGTTGAGTTTTCTTCCAATTTATTGCCTTTGTTTTTTTTTTTTTTTTTGTTATATATCTCACCTGTGGTAATAGAGAAAATGTGATTGGGTCAATTTGTAGCGCTACATTGCTTTTATATGTAAAAAAAAACGTAATTATAAGTTAATAATAAAATGAGTTTATAGACCGAGATCTAAGTGTTGGCGGACACTGCACATTTCAGTTTTTCACTTGAATTTCAGGTTGGATCTCAAAACTTGCTCAATGGGTCAACCACGAAGACGTAAGAATTTCAATTCCCGCTGCCAAAGCCCTTGCAAACTTAGATCCTGATGAAAACCCCATCTACCTTCAAAGACTTTATCCTTTGCATCCTTCAACTCGTAGTACAAAAAATGCCGGCGTTGACGTTATCTTCGTTCATGGTCTCTTAGGTGGTGTTTTTTTCACTTGGAGGCAACGAAAACGCGACCAATACTCACTCGGCTCCCCGGGTAAGAAGCCTAAATCTGGTGAGTAAGGATTCTGTTGGTCCAAACCCAATCCTTACCTTTTTTGATCACTGTCACACATACTACTTGAACATTCTTTTAGAAACTATTATTCAGGATGATACGTTATTCTCAAAAGATCAGAAAATAAAGCGATTAATCAGCGATCCAGAAGTTAGAAAATATATAGATGATTTAGATCAACATTTAAAGCACAAAACTACCTGCGATTATGATGTTGTTTGGGAGGATATTCCTACAAATACAAATGAGAACGCATCGGGACCGTTTTGCTGTCCTGCCTCTAAGTTTAACTGTGCTGCTCAAGAAAACTGCTTCACAAACTGTTGGCCAAAAGATTGGTTGGCCAAAGACTGCGATCGCTTAAGAATAATAGGAGTTAACTACGAGACCAATTTATCACTGTGGACACCCATGTGTCCTGTTGAAAAAGTTAAAACTTTGGAAGAAAGAAGTGACGAACTGATACAACAGTTGCTTAGAGTTGATTTTGGGAAAAGACCAATAGTCTGGATCACTCATTCAATGGGAGGTTTAATCGTCAAGTGTTTACTGAATAAAGGTAAGTTATTTTTGCAAATTTTCTAATTTAATTTTAACATTTCAGCATCGAACAGTGAAAATAAAGACATAAAAGACATTTATTTAAACACCAAAGGGATCGTTTTTTATAGTACACCACACATTGGGTCAAGTGTGGCCAAATTCAATCAGGCTTCTTCTTTTCTTATTTGGCCGTCAATTGAAGTCCAAGAATTACAGAAAAGTAAGTTTAAGTCCCGAAACTTTATGTTTAACATTTTGTTCTGTAGATTCCCCACAACTAGTATATATACACCAAAATTTCCTGGAGCTAATCAAGGAGCACCCCATGAAAGTTATTACCTTTGTGGAAACTTTACCAACTGTGGTATCAGCTATGAAGTTTAAATTTTTGGTTGTGGAACCTGACTCAGGAAATCCTGGATGTGGAGAGTATTATGAAATCCCACTAGATCACCTAGGCATTTGCAAACCGGCTAGTAGGCGAGTAATCTTTTAATTTTATTTTAATTACAATTAACTTTAAACTTTTAGGCACTCATTTCTGTATCAAAAAGTGTTACATATGATCCAAGATATTTTAGCTAGTGAACGTACTGAAATGTGACTTATGCAGGCTGTAATTTTAAGTAAAGAACTCGATTTTTTTTTTTGATTTTTTTCTATAACTGACCATAGGAGTAAAGTTTAAAGAGAATCAGTTGATTTTAGATACAAAACTTATTTTGGGAAAAAAGTTACATAACAAATATATATTTGCAATATTCGCTAAGACGTGAACAACGAATGTGTAATTAATTTTGTAAAAATTTGAATAGAAAATAGGATTGTTTTTGCGTTAAAGTGAGGTTAGGTTAAAAAACGTACCAAAAGGATATAATTACATCAAAATATTCGTAATAAACATAAACAGTCATCGGTGGGAGTCAAAACAGTGTTGTACCGGCAATAATTTTAAAAACTCATCAGGTGACGAGATATCTCAAAAGTAAGGTTATGTGAAACGTCATCAAATGAAAAAATAATGGTATTTAACTAACTGTTGATTATTTAAAAACAACCTCAATTTGTTCTTATTACAGGACATCAGCGCCTTTTCCGAGGATAATTTTGACACAAAAGCGTGGATAAACAATATCTTAAAAAATGCAGAAAATCAAGAAAAGAAAGAGGTTAAATTTTAGGAGACAACTAACCTTTGTTAATTTCATATTTTCAGAATTACACCATGTCCATAGTAATGAAATTGCAATTATGTGTTCAGCAAGTCAACAACGCTTTGGAGGAAACAAGTCAACAAGTTCTAATGTCATTACCAAAAATTATTCGGGATACTAAGAATCTTCATGAAGAAGCAGCACTTTTAAAAGAGAAGATGGCAGCAGTCCGGAGTGAAATCATTAAAATTGAACACGACACCGGGAAATCAATTAACACAATCGAGAAATTGGACAGTATTAAAAATGAACTGCATTTAGCAAAGCAGGGGCTTCACGAGAGCGACAATTGGATGATTTTAGGTGAGTTTATTGTCTATTTTTTTATTATTCTTATGAATTTTGATGCAGTTAACGATTTGGAGGAAGTTTTTGATTCAAAAAATATTGAGAACATATCAACAAAAATTATTGGAATGCAAAGGTCTCTGCAGTTACTTGTAAATGTGGGGGATTATGAGGATAGAAAATTACAATTAGAAGGTTTGAAAAACCGATTAGAAGCTATTGCGAGTCCAGCTATTGTACAAGCATTTACATCATCAAATACTGGTAAGTTGGCAAGTGTGCTGACCTTTTGTCCAAAATTTAGATAATTGCTCACGTTATCTTAAATTTTGTTTAAATAGAAGCAAAACGTAAATTGGGGCTCACATACAAATGTCATTCTGTATTTTTTATGCCACGCTAAATTCATAATTATTTTATAGAACAGTCAGTGATGTTTGTAAGGATTTTCAAATCAATGGGACGTTTACCACAATTACTTAAGTATTACCATAAGTGCCAGAAAGATATATTGTTGAAGAAATGGCGTAATCAGTTAGAAATTGAACAGGACGAATCTGTGATTCAATGGATTCATAATTTCTATGGAATTTTGTTGTCAAATTGGCACACACAACAAAAGTGGTTTCATCAAGTCTTTACCAATCAAAACAGTGCTGATTCTTTCGTCGAAATATACACTGATGTCTTGAGCTCCTTAGATCCCAGTTTGAATGAATGCATTGATGCCGCGTTGAAACAAACTGAAGATAAACTGTCTTTTTTGCTTGAGATAAAGCAGGTTACACAACAGTTCGCTGAAAATATTTTGAATGTACTGGATCAGATATCTGCAGGTGAGTCACGATCAACGTATATTTGAGTTGATACCAGTTTTTTTAGGTAAGCCTGGTAAAGACAAATTGCTGATCCTCTTACAAGCCATCTATAACCATTTCGTCACTTACACAAACAAATATGCAGCCTATGAACAGGCTTTCTTAATCAAAAAACTCTCGGGAATCAACTGCATGAAAGAGGAGCTCCCTGATACAATTCAAGCCCTTGGTTTAAGCATTCCACAAATCATTGATTTAGCTCGAGATGCGAAAAAACGTTGCCAACAAATCACTGAAAACTGCAGCTATTGTGGTTTACTAATCGCACTACGTGCATTCCTCTTAACTTATGCTGACCAATATAGAGTTGCTTTGAGGCAGATCGACCGCAGCAAGAAACAAGAAGAAGATTGGAATACTTTCCAATTGTGTCTGTCTTTATTACAGAACACGGGCGAAGTGTTGGTGAATTTACATCAGTTGGAAAAGGATTTGACGGCGACGATATTAGAAACAAATCAGAATAAAGAGAGATTTGAGTATAAACATTTGATTTTAAGTAGCACTGAGAAGAGGGAATACGAGTCGTTGGTGAGATGTGTGACAGAAGGCACGCAGTTATCGCTCCTTGATCACGTTAACGCGGAGTTTACGAAATTGTGCTCTGATATTCATCATACAACGTACCAGGTTGTGTTTGCTCCGATTGCGGTACAGTTGGATGTTGTTCAGACGCCACAAACGTGGACACAGTTTGCGAATTCGAGTCTTCATAATTCTGACTTGCCGGATTATAGCTTCTCGCCACAGGAATACATAACTCAGGTAAGAGCGCTACCAAACACTTTTACAGTTAACATAGCCATTCAGAAAAAAAAAGTTGAATCCGTAATCCGCCAACACTTATGTCCCGGCCTTTAAACTCATTTAATTATTAACTTGAATGAACATTTTAGTTACATATGCAAGCAGTGTGGCGCTACCAATTGATCCTATCACATTTTCTCTATCGTTAACTATATGTAACATTTTTTTTTTAATCAAAAGCAATAAAATAGAGGCAAACTTAACCTCCATTGTTCTTTTTATTATTTTATTTATAGTGAAGGGCACAAGTTAATTAATATTTCATCTTCTAATAAGATTTATGGTATTGACTGGTAAATCACAAGCTACCCCTAAAATAATTTGTAACATGCAATAATTTTTCCCTTTGAACCTTTAAGTTGTAGCCGATATCCAAGGTCGACGTGAAAACTTTTATTATTACCTGCCAAAACAAAGTTTTCATTCTCATGCTGGATTTCGAAGACCACTTATGCTAACGAGGGTAGAAGTATTGGGTAATATAAATTACTTTAGAAACAGCTTATGATTTACAAGTCAATACCATAAATCTTATCAGAAGATGAAATATTAATTAGTTTCTCGGCAGTACGGGTTTTAATTTAAGTTCGAATTTCATTTTTATGCTCTATGTTGCAAAAAGAACAAGGTAGGTTAAGTTTGCCTCCATTTTATTGCTCTTGATTTTTGAAAAAGGAGATTTTTTGCATATATTTCACATGTGAATAACAATAGAAAAAATATGATTGAGCCAATTTGTGGCGCTAGTTTGTTTCTACATGTGGAAAAAAATCGTATTTATAACTTAATAATTAAATGGGTTTATAGGCCGGGGCATAAGTCTTGGCGGAGCCTGTACATCACGTCTTTCATTTGATTGTTATTACAGATTGGTCAGTACTTGATGACTCTGCCTCAACATTTGGAGCCTTTTTTATTCCGGGATAATCCATCCCTCACCAGTGCCCTCCGAGCGGTGGATCAAGAATACAACACCGCTGGAGAAGTAGAAGGAGCCTTAGCACATGTATTTCTTAAAATTGTTGCCAGAGGAACATGCCAAGGTTTCTGTGATCGAATTTTATCAATCTGTGAGCTAAGTCAACCAGCGAGTCGACAACTAGCGCATGACATAGGTAATAAAGAAATTTTAAAAATTGACTCATTCATTTTTCTATTTAGGTTATTTAGACAACGTTCTACAAGACTTGGGCATCTCTTTAGGTGAAAACTTACAACAGTTAGCCACACTGTTAAAACTACCTAGTGACCAATATCACTCAGGCAGTTCAGGATGTTCAGCAAGATACGTCGCCGCGATTCGACAAATGAGGAACATCACATCAAATTAATTTAAAATTGTTTTATTATTTAAACTTATATATCTTGTACAAAGTTCTAATATATGTTGGAAATTACTTTTGCTCTTCTGGATACCAGAATTTAAACGTTCGATCGTAAGAACTCGTGGCGATATACTGATTATCTGGAGATATATCTACACACATGACTTTACCATCGTGCCCTGATAATGTTTTCAGCGGCTGCCACGTACGATTCGTCCATAATTTCGCAGTGTTATCGTATGACGATGTTATTAAATAGTCACCTCCCTCTTTTTGGAATTTGACATGGGATATGAGGTTCGTGTGAGCTGGAATTGTATAAAGAACGGACCTTTTGCGAAGATCCCAAATTTTGCAAGTGTTATCCTCACTCGCTGTGGCAATGTGGTATCCATTGGGGGAGAAATCGATTCCAAAGATGGCCTTTAAGTGGCTTTCCATGAACATAATGCACCGTCCGGTGCGCAGATCCCAAACTCGACCAAAGGAATCGAGTCCTCTGTTGATAAATATGTTTTTTTAGATATTATTTAGCTGTTTTTACACGTAACTAAAATGTAGTAACTTAAAAATGTAGCTGAATCATTTTACGCAAAGCAGAATGCAATTAATATATTTAACAGGTCTCGTTCTGTTTTTTTTTTCATGGCTTGCCGTTCTACTCTTACCTACTATTTCATTTACTCACCCGGTAGCACAAACCGACCCGTCAACTTGAAACGAAATGCAATATACAGGTTTCGCATGTCCTTCTTGATGCAGAACTTCTGTGCACTGTTCCAAATCCCACAACCTCCAAGAACAATCGCTGCAACAAGTACCAAGGAATCTTCCTGAGGGATGAAACCCTAATCTGGACACACGATGTGGTATATGCCCTTCTATATCAGCAATCGGTTCTTCACTAAAATCAAGTATTGAAAACACCCAAATTGTTATATTCTCTATAACCTTTGAAAATCCCACAACTTCACAGAGCCATCTGCTGCACATGACGCCATATTACAAACATTTTCTTCCTGACTAATCGTGGCTTTGGGATGAAAAATGATAGCTCCCACATTGCAAGTATGCCCTTTCAGGGTTTGTTTTAGTGTGCAATCAGGTACTGACCAAACTTTACATAGTCCACTCCTATAATAAAAAAAAATAACAAATATCTAATCAAACTATGTCCTCACCAAGAAGCCGTGGCCAAAACTTTCCCATCCGGACTAAACTGACAATATGAAATAGGTCGTGTATCTCCAACCTGACTCGAGTAGATAGACATAATTTGTAGTTTTTTCTGAATTTCTTGTTTCTTCGCAGTCTTTGTTGCTGTTGGAAGATCTGTTGCGTTTCTTTGTTCTTCTAGTCGCGCTTTAGCTCGAGGTAATGAGTAGTTAGCAATCCACAACCTTGCTATTCTCAACGACTCGGGTCCTTCGTGATACCACGTTGTTTCAAGATCTTTCTCGAATTGCTTGCGTTCTTCTTCTGCTTCTCTTCTGATCACAGCATCTTCTCCGATACGACTTAAAATTTCACGTAATCTTGAACGTCTGTCTGCTGGGCCCTCTCCAAAAAGACAAATGGGTTCGCCTAACTGCCGAAGATTTCTTTTTACTTCTGCGTCATCCGTGGAAACATTGATAGAACGTGCTTTTCTTCGTCGTTCAAACTCTTCTAGGAGGGCTTGTTTGTCTCTAGACATGGCGTCTTCAAGTTCCATGTATTCTAAAAAAAGGGAAATCTTATTTTTGAGTAAACACCTTGAAATTTATTAGCGAAATATTCAAATGTTCTGTGTCTCACAAACACACAAATAAGGCTCTATTATCTAATTAGTCATAACAATTATTATTATCATACAGGGTGATTTAGATTGAGCTGACATCACAAAAATAAGAGGAATACCTCTGCAACTATATTCGATTGATACAAAATTAAAATTTCGCATACATAAGTGGTCACACATGAAGAATGTAATGGAAATATTGAAGTCAACTAAAGTTTGCACAAAAATTAAAGACCACTTTGTATAAAGTATTGTTAATATTGCCGTTTCATAATTATTAGTATTATTAGACCTTGTATTTTAAATGTAAATATCCATCATATGGATTAACTTAAAACTATTAAAAGCCGTTAATGCAAGTTTAAAGTTATCTACAGCGTGAGTTTCCTGTGAAAACAGTTTGGACAATCATTACAATAAAGTAACTCCTAAAATTGAGTCCTTCATCTTAATATAAATACAGGGTGTGTTTTTGAAATGCGTGTTCAAATGAAGATATACGAAGTAATACCATTTTTAATCATAAATCTGACAAGCGAAAATTAACCCCATTCCGCGTACTTTCTACGGCACTGGCAACAAAATTGGTATGCTTAATTAATTTTTTATTGAATCTTAGCAACTGTAAATTGACAAACGTCATTTGTACTGATCGTTCACAACTGTGGAAATGTAAAAATGAGAAGTTTGAAAACGTTAGACAAAGAGAAATATGTCTTCTAAAGACTTCCTGGATGTGACTGGCTGAATAGCACTGCCTACAAAGTAAAATTAAATTTGTCTTGTAATTTATTGAATATTAGAAAAGAAGATTATTTATCACTGAAATATAAATGCAGAGTTGAGCCATTAATACGTTGGTAAGAATGCAGGTTGTTTTTGAGTGCTTACAACATAGTAAAGGAAAAAGTCTCAACTGATAAAGAGCTTCTGTTTTACAATCTCCAAAATTTCAAGTTCTAAATCTAAAATTGTTCATCATCCTAACATTTCAACATTTTGAAAATGTTAAACATATCTGTCTGACTGATTTTTGAACTGTACTCATTATGGATTTCTAGAATCTTCTTTTTGAAAATATACTTCAAAACCAGCCTGTATACTATGAGTATAATTTTGACATCTTTAGTTGCCGCAGAAATTAAGAGTAGTAAGAAATGAGAAGAAAAAGAAATATTTGACATAAGTACAGTATTTTCCTTCATAGTCTTGGCTTGTAATGTGAGATATTTGGATAAGGTGTTAAAATTGTTGGCTTAAGGTCATCTTTATAATTTTAATTAGGAACATGCTTGCAATATATGAAATCTATAAATAATAAAGTACATACATCTTGAATTTCTACACTTAAACAAATATAAAAATTCAATATTTAGTCTTTTGAAGATATAAGTAGCCAGATTTGTATAACTAGTATTAGCATACTAATCAAAATACAATATTCCAAATTATTCATATAAAAAACTCTTTACTATGATGAATATATTTGTTGCCAAATTACCCTAAAAAAAGATGCATACAAGATATGTCAATATTGCGAAAACAACCAAGGATAAAATGTTATTGCTAAAAAACAAAACATTGCAACAATGGCCTACATTAGAGAAAAACGTCCATACTAATAATGTTTCCAAATCAATTCGTATCTATCTGTAGATGTGATAACAAATGTTCATTTTAAAAAACCCAACTGACCTAATATGTTAGTGCAGAGTTAAGTTGTAACTTAACCCTATGAGATTTGCTACTTCAGCAGTCCTGCTTTAAAGCAGTATCCAAAAATGTAAGAAGACACGGAATATAGCAGACAGAGTATGTCGAAATTGGACATCAGAAGTCAGAAATGTCACAAATTATGAAATATGATAATGAAAACTAAAAAAAATGTGGCATTGAAACCGAAATTTTAAACATTTAAGGTCACTCGCTGACAAAGAATTAAAGTACAGTCCCGTCAGCTGCACCATACTGGTCCTGGCAAACTATTAGAAGTGATGTCTCAAATTAATTGTCCCTAGCTGTATCAGTTGTAGCTAATAATAATCTTTATTGCTTCTACATACAAATATCGCTTTTTAATAGAGCCGCTTTTTGTCTCTCAGTTCTTATTTTAAAATATGACTGCTTTATCTTATAGAACATAGAACATCTTGAAACTTCATTTAAAAAAATTCAAATCCAATCTTTAGTATCTTGCTTGATCAAGTGCGACTTAACCTCACTTTGTAAGCAACTATGGTTAACGTTTTGCAACGTATTTCGGTTATTTATGATACCTGTGGATACATGGACTTGAGGAGGAATCGCAGATTGGCCTTCAGATTTTTCATTATTGTCTTCATTTCCATCGGCGGAAGTTAACCTAGCTCTTTCGTTTTCTTCTAACGAACCATAATGTATGGTTCTAATTTTTTTGATATAGGGAACATCTTCATCGTCCGACATTTTTCTTCACACCTAAAATAAGTTAATGTGTTAATTTTGTTGTGTTACAAACGGATTCCATTTGTTTACCGCACGTTTGTTTGAAAAGTATCCGTCAAGTTGACGTTTGTCGATCGTGCGTATAAAAAAAGTAACTAGTTTGGTGTATTCAGTGCAGCCAACAGTAAGTTTTTAGGATTTCTTTCACAAAAGAAATATTTCTGTTTTCTTTACATAGCGTTTTGCTATCTCTTTCTAAATTTTTTTCCAAAAAATTCCATGAGAGAGAGAGATTATCAAGTTTGGTCCGGAAATCTTGGTTAACGTACGATGTTTGGACGCGGAAACCGCCTAAATTAACGGGCCATTTACGTACGAGTGTGTTATGGGTCGTTTTGTGAGTGAAAATAGTCGTTGAATTTGGAAATTGGTGCGGAATCGGCGCGTTGTCCGATCGTTGAACTTGAACAGTTGATAGATTTTCTCTTTCTTTCCCAGGCTCTGAAAAATCTCAAGTTTATAAAAATAAATATGAAAGGCCTAATTACAGTACAGTCTGAGTCGGAGTCGGTTTAATTTTTGACCCCGTTTTGGATCTGCGTTAGTCGAGTTTGGTGCCGTTAGTTAAGCTGAAAAGCCGTTGCTCTCGACAAATATTTGTGTGTGACGATCGGAGATTGAAAAAAGTCGACAATTCCCAAGATTTTTTACGCGAGAATTTTTTAAGACGTGCGGTATTGATTTGCCTTAAAGGCTTGGCCCGGCGAATATACGGACTATACATGGTTTATAGGGGTCTTACGTGGTTTCTATTGGCTCACTGACTCATAAAAAACTAAGGGACACATTTTTTGTCGGAATTTTCCAAATGACTGAACATTTACATACGCGTCTCCAAATTTTTGAGAAAAGGTCGTGCGGACTTTGTATTATTAAACCACAGAAAAACAGTCGACTTGCAAACGCGGTGTGCTGTGTTAGTGTGCATTAGTGCTTCAAAAAAACAAAACACTGACGAATTATGGTGTTCAAAAGAAGTGAAAAACTGTTCAAGTATTGATTATTTTTTAGTGTTTTGAAGGTCTCGGCGGTGACTCACTATTTTTTAATGATATTCGTCATCTCCCGACACGAATAATCTACAAAATTCTACTCGTCAAACATAACCAACAAGAAAAATGCTGCCTCAACAGTATTGTTTAAGATGGAGGTACCACCACTCAAATTTGCAAACAATGTTCTCACAACTCCTGGAAAGGGAAGCTTTTTGTGATGTTACGTTGGCCTGCGAGGGAAGGACGATCAAGGCACACAAAATCGTCCTTTCTGCCTGCAGCACCTACTTCGAAACCATCCTGTCCCAGTATGAGGAAAAAGACCCCATTCTCATCATGAAAGATGTCAAATATGTAGATATTAAGTGTCTGGTGGAGTTCATGTACAAAGGAGAGATCAACGTCGATCATGTAAGCCACATTTTCTCTCATACCTCTTTAAACTTTCATATGGGAAATTCCACATGCTCTGCAAACTAAACCATCGATTTCCTCCGCAATTCTACATCAATAAGCATTAAAATTAAAGACGTTTTCAATTGACAGTTCTATATCTACACTACTGACGACTTGATTCATTTATTAACCAAATTCGGGCCCAACAATAATATCGTTAATTATAATAGCAATGCAGTTGAAACCAAATTGAATAATAATCCAATTGACTCCCAATTCGTGTCAGTTTAATTGACTTCGAATTATTTCATATCATTATTGCTTTTTAAACTCGTGGAAACACATGTGGATGTTTAAATAAATTAGGAAGCGCCACCTGTTGAGTGGTTACTCGTTTGGTAAATTAACGTATTGGCGGGAAATTTAAATTCTTTAAGCTTCTTCCTAAATTCCAAGATGTGACATTTTATTGATTCTGCCGACGTCATCGCTCCGGGTCTATTATTAATCCAGATTTATTTTTTATGAATACTCCACTTTCTTCAGGAACCATGTAGTGATACGATTCAAGATTAGCTAAATTGCAACTAATTGCCTAATTAACTTCAATCGTTTCCGTGCCTCTTGAGCACAAATAACTGTTTTATGTGACGAAGCCCCTAGTCAAAATGACCTCAAGTTCACAACATAATAATTGTCGGTGACGTGAGAGATTTGTGCATTTTTTTTTTCTTTTATTATTGTACTAAACCGAAAACGGATCACAGGCGGACTACGGAGAAAAATAGTTCTGTTTTATTTACATGGCATTGAAACTCGTTAAGAAATTAGCGTTAGCTTGTTCATGGTCGCTTTTTCGGAGGTTTCCATATTAGGCGCTTTTCCTGTTTCGCTTAAAATTTGTTGGGGACGTGACTGAATTTCTGAGATACTCTTCGAACAATGAAATTGATTTTTATCATATCGAAATAGACTAATATTTATTTTAGACACTTAAAAACGTGGGATAAATAGACTTCTAATCGTGGTTTTGATGTTTTATTTAGCACTCCTGTTTCCATTTTTAAACAGTTTATGGAATTTGAATAATACATGACCAAAATCGAAATATCACGGTAATAAAATTTAAACCTTTACTTCAAAGCAAAAACTACAAATTTGACGTTATAATCATTATTTTATTACCACAGCGCCAATAAAAAACTGGAGGAGTGCCGCGATAATTTTATAAACTTTATAAAATCAAATAAAGTATTTATATTATTATATCGACACTCTAATTGATCCACGTATTCACAGTATTTCTCCACTTTTTTAAATCGTTTGACATGAGGCTTTTAAAGTTTTAAAATACAATAGCATTGTAAAGCATAAAAAATTCAAACACTCTCTAATAAAAAATTAAAGGTGAAGTTACTCGTATCGATGTTTGTGAGATATAACATTCCTGGTCGAGAAATTAGCTGGGTGACGATAAAATTATGTTGGACATTAATCGGTCAGTTCTGTCTGACATAATTAGCATCCGTTAACCGTTAATGAACATTTTATGTTAACAATGTTGAATAAAAAGATAGTGTGAATTGAAAATAAAACGCGGCAGTAACACTGGTTCTGAATGTTGTACAAGTTAAATTTTTAAAATCTTTGTTGTGGCTGTTACGCAATTTTCGTCGGACATAAATTCTAAATTAACTAAAGTGTAATAATAATGTCAATTTGCAATGTTAGTTAACGTAAGAAGCATAAACAAAAATATTTTTTGTCTTTTTATTATGCATAAAACTGCTAGTGTTTTACAATTAACTTATATTATTTCTGCAATTAAATTTTCACCTTTAAAGTGCCGTGCAATCCGTGACATTGTTACAAGAAAACAAAGAAAGACTTTAATTATTTGCTTAAGATCTATACAGAGTGATTCTTAAATGATTTTAATTTTGATTTGGACATTCATTCATTCAATCATTTATTTATTCAAAGACACAAGACAAGTGATTTGAAACAATAAGACAATTAATCGTGATGATTGTACTAATAAGTGGCATCTTTTTAATGACGTAAACTGTAAAATGCTTCTCACTTGGCATTGGTGCCAGTCTCTTTATGTATGGTTGTGAAAAAAATAGGCATTGTGAAAATGTAAGCATTTAATTTTTGTCGGGGCTATTTTTGCCCCAAAAAAAAAAAAATAGAAAGTTCACGACCTCGCTGTTGGATTAAAATTAATTTTCGGTGCGGGTTACTTTAGAATCAGCCTGTATATATTTCTGCACTCTACGTTCTTCATCTTTCTTCCATAGTTGCATAACGTTATGTGGTTTTCTTTTTTCTCTATACACTTTTAAATAATCGTACACCCGGGGAAAATGCAAAATAATAATCTAATACGACATCACAATTGTTCAATCAATGATGTTTTTTTTTTTGTATTGTTAATAATCAATGTTCATTTTAAATGGAATTTAAAACGGTTTTCCATAGATTTCATTGTATTTCTTATTGTCTTTTTTTCTTTTTTCTTTTGTGGTTTGGGTTTGTAAAAGTAATTTTTTTAAACTCTTTGCATAATCCTGCTTTTAAATATTTGGAAAAAATATCCCTATTAGATTAAATAGACAGAAAAAATATTAGCAGTGATTTAAAATATTGGTCGACGTAATATAATTTTACAACTTCTGTTACAAAAAATTGTTGTCCTCCAAATAGCAAAGGAACAAATTGTCTTAGTGTAGATTGGTTCTGGAACAAATAAGACGTACAAATCGATGGGAGGACGATCTTACACACTTGTTTTGTCTCCTTTATACCTTTATAACATTTTATATTTTAGTTTAGTATCCTTGGTACTGTTTTCTCATTCAAATATGTGTAGCATATAGGTTTTGCACGGGATTTGCTGCATTTTCTTTAAAATAAAAATACGTTTTTTAAACACCCATTTATCCGATGATTTCACACGCGTAATTACTAAACTTTATTAAGCATTTAAAGAGATCATACTTTTTTAACTCGAAGTTTCTTCCATTAAAATTCTTTAAAGCCCTTCTTTATAATTTTAAAGATGTGTTTAATCACGCCACGTATGTACGATATCTAAAAATTGCATTCCACTCAATTCGACGACCAGAACGATCAATCTAATCAAGCAAGATTTTAAAAACACCTAATTTAACTCAACATGTTTCACGATCATCAGAGCGGAATTTCTTTTTGTCTAAAACGAGAAAAACAGCGGCTGTGAGAATAATTCGTCTATTTTAGTGCATTAGAACCCTGAAAATCGAGTTTGTAAATTTTTTTCGTCTTTCCGAGTCCAGTAAATGGCTATTCTTGGCGCTCGCACATCACCCTAATTCGCTTAGCCGAAGTTAGCAGGATATTGCAGAATTTCACGATTCGTAGGATTAATCCGAAAAAATTGCAGTGAAAATCACGAAGTTCTGTCGCGGACGTGGAAATTTTAAGCCATCGGAAAAGATTTTTTTATTACCGCCTAGAGGTTATCTAAAAAATCTTTTTTTGTTTTACGAATTGAGTGCCTCGTGTTTTGGACCTATCTTCGATGTATCGAAAGTTTAAAGCATTGAAGGATTAATTATGATAACGGTGAATTGAATTGAATTAAAAGAGACACGAAGTTTAATTGTATTTGGCCGACTTGCATACATGTGATTCGGCGATGCTTATCAGGTTTGGGTTTTTCTTTGAAGTCGTATCAAGAATGTTTCTAGAAGTTCGACGGGATTCGTATTTTTTTTATTTTTTGAGGAGTAATTTGTTAATCAGAAGTTTGACTTACGTAATACATAAATATACCATCGAAGTGGGGTTATTCCCATGAAATCGCTGAACTGGAATTCTTAAAAATTTTGAAAGAAATTTTCTCGCCGAAATTACCACAGTTCTTGGGTTTCTTGAATTATAATTTCTGTGTATTTTATTAGCTCACTATATTTCTTCTGCTATTACGAGTACAACAAAAAGGCGCATTTACATCTTGAATGAACCATTTTTATTACATAGATTGTCTACACCTTTTAAAAAAGGTGTCAAAATGAGTATGGCCTCTGTTTTTCATGTTTTGAATTTCCAGTGTCACCTAGCCACATTACTCAAGACTGCCGAAGAACTGAAAATCAAAGGTCTAGCGGAAGTCTCCTGGCGAGACGAAGACCAGCAAAATGTCGATAGTAACAACGTTAATGGTGTACAGACAGCCCTACCCCAAGTATCAACAGTTATGGACAACCCGAAAGTGGAAACTCCATCGAACAAAAGAAAAAGAGGACGACCTCCTATAGATGATTATGAACAAGCCTTTACAGCACCAAAGATTATGAACGTCACTGGAAATGCAGATGAGACGTATTCCAATGATGCGATGTCAACCAGTGATCATGACCTCTCTATTTGGGAAGAAGAGCCATCAGCGAACGAAGCGGGAGATACAACAGAACCAGATGAACCATTACTCAGGGTGAAAAAGGAGACTTCTGTAAGTGTTGATGACGTTTTTTCTTCAAGTTACCATTTTGTGATGACCAATCGAACTGAAATTTCCAAAATTCCCGTAGAAATAGGTCGTCCATTGGACATATTTCAATTATTAGTATTCCTCTAGAACGCTAATTTTGATTGGGTTGTTCGATTTAACGCTCAATTTTGAATTTCAGTGTTATTTGGTACGAACAATACGAAAAACAAAAAGTACAAAAGAGAATATTACAGTTGAATTTGGAACGACTGCTATATATTATGTGTATGCCATATCTATCTATAAAGTTCTTCCTCCACTAAAACTCTGTGGACCATTGCTGACAAAGAACACACTGCTACATTTAAAATTAATTGCGTCGTATGAAGTAGTTTTGTTTGTCACATTTTAGACAGAAAGATACATCAAATTCTAACTTTCTGTTCATTTTTAACATTTCTGGCGTCAAAAAGTAGTAAAACTTGGTAAGCTATAGCGTGACAATTCAAAAAACATTACCGCTATCTCTATCAGTTATATATTATCAGTATTATCACATACACGTGTGTAGTATGTTTAAAATTTATTGTTATCGCCCGTCAACTATTATCAATGAGTTCCTTTTCGACAATTTTTTTCTCGAAATCGACATAACGGGTTTAACGACATAAACTGATGAATTTAAATAATAATACGCATACTTTTTGGTGTTTATCCCAATCCGGTTTTGTAAACTTATCTCTATTTTTCAGTCGTCGATTTGATTTCAACGCAAACAAAATTTAAAGAAAAATACAAATATAGAGCGGAAACCACGACACGTGTTTTCTTCGCACTGATAAGGGCTTTATCGTCTAATACGTTTTTATCTGAAAGCTTTCACAAGAACATACACAGGGTGAAAAACCTTGAAGCCCATAAAACTGTAAACGGAATTTTAGACAGCTTTCAGTGTGGATTTGGAGACTAGTTTCATAAAATGGTAATTTTGATTTTCAGGTTTCATTCCATTTTAGAGCAGAAACGAATTCTTTAGGCGTGTACTATGGCAACAACAAATAAATTAATTTGCCCTTGAAACGATCACGTGGTCACAGTTGCGTTTCTTTTCTGTGAATATTTTGGGAAAACGATTTTTTACTGTTTGGATTATTCTACATAAGTCTCGATTTTCAAATTCCGTAGATATTTTACCACGTTGGCAATTTTGAATGGGAATTTTACGTGTTAAAGGTCAGAACAATTTTAATAACAATAAAAGAGTCACGTCTGTAAAAAAACCGCAATGGTTTTTGAGCAGTTGTGTCACAACTTATTTTTGTTTTTGTCGTCCCGAAAACTTTTGCAATAGTTTGTTCGGGTATTTATTTTTCATCGCGATTAAATTAAACACTTTTTGAACTTGCAGAGAGATAAAAATATCATTTCGAACAAAATTCTCCGAACTAAAATTATAATATTCCACGATAAAAACATTCCCAGAACACAGCTGTACATTTTTATTCAAAAATTAAGCCAATTAAGCCAAATTTGGGTGTGCTGAGGTGTAACCTAATACAATTCGTTTTGAGTTTCTTCGCATGTTACAGTTAACAAGACATCTTTTGTTGTTTATTATCTTCTCTTCTTTTAAATGTGAAGCAACGAGGTAAACGCGCTCTCAAAGAAAAACGTGTCACAAACAAGAAAATAAATATTGATAACGGTATTTCGTGGTTATTTTGAATTATCATATTTGATTTAAAAATTTCGAAAAACCAACCGCAGTGTTTGCTCCAAGGTCAACGCTGAATTCTATGCGTGATTTCACGTTTTATTAAATTAAGGCGTTAGTCAGCACTTGTTTTTGTTGAAATTTCGTATTTTTTGCGTTAGATGACGTCATGTCGTTCAAATGAAACATAGATTAGTTTTATCGCAAATATTTTTTTCATCATTTCTGCTGGGACTGCTGTTTTATTTATTTTGATAAAACTAATTTGTTTTTTGTCGTTGGGTGCTGGTTTGGTTGACAACAAATGCCGTTATGAGTGCTTATCTTAAAAATGTGATTATTTCCGCTAAATGCTAAATCGATTTGTTGGAGGTGGAAAGGTGGTTGGCTTATAAACCCACATTGTTTTTACTAATTGCTTATTTACATTACTTTCGTTGTTTTGAAAAAATGAAGATTTTTTTTTAGTTCTGATTTAATTGCAATTTAAAAGCTGAAAAGCAAAAAGTGGAAAATATCAAAACCAGTCCAATCAAATCCTTACAGCATCCAACTCACTGTAAACATATTTACATATTTCACAATACGCAGTCGTATCCACAATTGAAATTTTTGATCTCCAGATTCGTTTTTTAGGTTTTATGGAATATTGCACGAGTGATTAAGTTCCAAAGAATGAAAATGAAAACGGGTTCTTACTACATGTTTAAAAACATAAAACCATTACGAAAAAGTCTGTTTACTCAGCGGCTACAATGTTTAAACAATAAATATTTGTGGTAATTAGTTAAGTACAGACTTCGTAATTGTTATTAAGAATTCAACTCGGTGGTGTAGGTGGCTTGTAAAACACACACTGATCTTTCCTGTTTCAGTTTATGAAAGCTCCGAGTGCATCATCACTTTTTTTAATCACAACACTAATAAAATTAGAATATTTTGAAGTTTTGATGAAATTTAACCACATTTGGTTACTGCATTTTTTTGTGACATATTATGCACGATTTCTGGAAGAGCCATCGTAAAAATTATTTCATTAACTTTTTGTAAATATTTTCGCTGTAACCTCAATTTCAAAGATAATAAAATCTTGTTTGTTTTTTTAAATATACTCACTTTTGAGGGTTTCACTGAAATGAATTATTTCGTTTTCTCACGTAGTTATATTTTTCTGCAAAAAATTGCTTCAGAAACCACAATTTCACAACTTTGGCCTTTTAATGATTTTTTTATTTTTCAGCCGCACGATGATGACGTTCTTATAGACGACTCAGTCGATCAGTTTTCTCCGAACGACTCTAAACATGATAACACCTCAAGAACAGGATCCATGAAATCTATAACAAACGTAACGACATCAGGAACGCAGTCATTCCTGACGCCGGCCCTGGAAAAAGAATGGCCAGACGTAATCAAAATGAACGATTATTTAAATACGGGACGACGGCAACAATTTTGGGAAGAACCTTTTACGAAACGGGTAATGGACGCTATTAAAACTAAAAATCTCGAGATGAAAGTTGCCGCTGAACTACTTGGAGTGTCATACGGAACCCTTTATGGAAGATACAGAGATTCGTATGGATGTTTAAAACATCCCTATCGGTAAATATCTCGCTTTTTGGTTAATTTTTCGTCTTGTCTATTGTTCGTTGTTGTCCATGCAATTGATGCCGTTCTCGGAGTTTCGCTAGCACCGTTTTAAAATCTCATCACTGAATGATTTTGCAGTGAAACAGAAGCACTGGTGATGGTTTGTGTTGTTACAACTTTTTTAGTGTGGTTAGAGAAGTTGGAACCACAACACAAATTACCACGTTTTTCATGAAGCGCATTTTCTGTCATGGTGGTGGTGGTATCTATTTTAGATATTGGGTTTTCATTAAATATTGTTTTAACCTCAGACATCCGTCTTTACATTTATTACATATTTAAAACAAAAATAAAACTAAAAGGAGAAAAGGAATATATCTTGGACTGTAAATCTTGTTGCAAGATGTAATATAAATACGCTTTTCAAAGCCAGAAACAATCATTTTGCAACAAGATTGAAAAGAGTATACATGTTTTTTATATTCATGAGTCATAGGATTTAGTGATATTAATTATTTACTATTATGTACAGCTTCGCTTGAGAATTTAAATTTTAAAACTGACCGGGAACTACTTTTACGTAACTTCTTCATTTATTTTTACCTACGTAGAATATTGAACTTGGCTGGAGAAGATTAATTCATAGCCCACACTTTTGAGTACTCTGGAATTAGGATGGACAATAAAATAACTGCCAATAAAAACATAATGTCCATGTTATAGCTAAAAATTGTTTTAATGGAACTTAAATTAAGTCATTTATGTACAAAAAATAGTTAACTTCAAATTTCATATTTTGCATTAGTTTTTAGGAGCCCTATAATCGAAGTACAATATTACCAACATTTATGTTGATTTCCGTCATCGCTGTCAGTCTGTAAAAGCTAATCCAATGTTACGCGAACTGTAGATGTAACTTTGTTATTTTGTTATTCAGTGACTTTTAGGGTTTCCTTTGTAGTGTTTTCTTCTAACTTTCACAATTCTCTTTTTTTTAACTTCCTCTTATTCTGCAGCTGATAATTTCAACATCTTAATTCTTTAATTTTTCTTTCAGTTAATTTTAAGCGCGGTTCAGTTCGTATATTGATAGGAATTTTTTGCACCTATAATCTTTTAAAACTTTTGCTAAGTAAAAACGTTTTAATTATTAACAGTCTTAACTAAGTAATTGGGGCATGTTGTTTAAGTGTTCAGGATCATAACATGACAAATTAGAGAATTTGATTTTTTTCTCGTTGGAACAAAAATCTACATTAGTGTGAAGGTTACAACTCTAATATGTGTGGATTTATAACTATAAAATTTGGCAGCTTTACTAACTGTGTCGCGCTTTTTAATTGTACCAAAATTCAACAATATAGATGTATCAGAAGTTATAGAATATTCACTGCTTACTTTTTTAAAAGCACGAAAAATATCCGCTACTAGTTAGGAGGTAACTCTATCACTAGACTAAAATATGAAAAAGTGAACTAAATGTCTCAAAACTGAGGAAATCAGAGATGCAGATTTTTATTGTTGAATTTGAACAAATATAGCTTACATTTACAGTTGTTATTTTCTTCCATGTTAGACATGGAGTACTAATTATTTCATAAATAAGGGAATAATAGTCCAAGCCTTTTTATTTGATTTATAAAGGGAACGGATCTGAGGAAAACATTAGTTTTGGGGTACATAATGGAATGGTTCATATTCATTTCATTTTAATACTTAAATTGCTTCGCCGTTTATTAAAATGGAGAATGAAATATTTAGCGTTAAAGAATATTCATTCTTTATTGTTGGTCACTGTTCAGTTATTGTATGTAACCACCGTAACATTTTTTTTCAATGTACTGTGTGTATGTTAGAGATATATTTATGTATAAAAAAGAAGAAAAGATTTGTACATTGAGAAAAGATGACATACATGTAACATTGAACTAAGGGTGATCATTGCGCTTGTAAGCAACCATCGAAGTAAATTGTTAGATATCCGAGTGGTCGAATATGTTTTTTGTGTTTAGAACGAGCAATGCGTCCGAAGGGAGTAGTAACGTAGCCGAGAGCGGCAATGAGTGCCCGGACACGGTAACAGATTGAAGAGATGTTTTGACTGGCTTTTGCAGAGTGCGCGATTTCTGGACGGAACAAGGACCGACGGATGTGTTGTTGAAGTTGAAGAAGAAGGAGATAACATTGTATAGAGCGGCCGAACAGTTGAACGTGACGCCACAGACATTATCGAACTATTTGATATCGATGTCGCAAATCGATAACAACGAGGCTAACGTGAGCAACCAATCGAACGCGATGGAATGTTACGAAGAGGCCGATTCGGACGAAGAGGGCGACACCGTTTTACCGGATGTCCCCTCGTCGAACAACACAAGTCTCTTCAAGAATCTCCTCTCTAACACCGTCAACACATCCACGTCCAGCAACTCAGTATTGGCCAACTGTCCTGACATTACCATCATCAAAAAGGAAAAACATGAGGGTAAAGTCAACAACAACTCTGATCATTCCGACAGTAATAGTGACCAAACTAAGTAATTGATGACGCTATGTAAACATTTCCACTATTAGTATTTTATACAGACCAAAGTAATTTTGTACTGTTTTTCTCTTAGTTGAGTTAGTTGTAATGTAAATGAATCTTGTGTTTGCTGAAAACGTAGTAGTGATATGGGAAATACCAAAATGATGTCTGTTACAAAGTAAAAGTAAAAATGATGTATATTTACATTTACCGCAATATATTGTATTGGCAAGGTAGATTAGTCTTAGGAACATATCACGGAGTCCGAAGCTGCACCGACTCTACGTTGCAATCCTATTTATAGTGCTTTAATCTGTAGATTATCAGCAATGTATCTGATCCACTCTCAGTATTTGTATTTTGTGTGCATTATTGTTTTGGTACACTTACGTGTAGGTATACCCATTAGATTAGTACATCATTATACTTTGACATATTATTATTTATGTACCTATGTATTAACTGTTTGTAGTCTTGCATAGTTTAGAATTTGTCATATATTTATATTTAAACATGAAAAGTAAAGGTTCATGTTTTCCTATTAAGACATACCTATACTATAATAGTAATAATAACTATAATGATACATAATATAATATGAACTATATTTATACAATTATTTGTTGAGTGCCTAATCATAAGTTAACATAGGACATTATGTTTATGTTTAATTTTTATTATTTCAATTTTTTATTCATTTTTCATGATCTGTATTTTCATTACATATCCTCTTGGTTTAAGGATCACAGATTATTTTCTAGAAATCCATTACTTGGTACAGTTATTGTTTATTACCTTTTTGGGACGGACGGTGAGAATTTTTCCGTGTACCTCGTAATCTTTATATGTTTTTATGTATTGTACATTTTATGTAGTTTTTTATTTATTAAACATTTTTATATAATATTTTTTTATTCCACGCAACTACGTTAGTTACATCAGTTGGATGTTTTCTCTTCTCAGTTTGTCCTTAATCCAATTCAACAAGTAGGCAACATTTGTATACAATTCTGATCCTCCTCCTGCTTGACATTTTACTTTTCTTGAAACAATCCCAGCCTGAAAGTAGGCTCCGTTTTCTTCACAGATCAAAGGACCACCTCCTTCATCCTTGCAGCTTTCAGCATCAGCGCTGACACACAGATTCGAGCTATGTAACTGGTAATTCCAACCCAATGACGAGTTCATCAAAACACCTTGACAGGATTGTTGATCCAAGATTGGTGTATCATTTTCGTGCAAGTGTTTTCCTTAAAATAAATACAGTAGGACAATAAGTGTGACGGAGACAAGAGAAAATACTTTACTTCCAGAAGTTGTCCTCCATCCGACAGTCGTACATTTCTTACCAGTGAAAGTTTGATATGATCGTGGCAGTGAAATCGTCTTGACGTTTGTAACTGAATTTTGTAGAATTATTAAAGCGATGTCGAAAACGTTCAAATTTTGAATGTTGTAAGATTCATGTTTGATTATTTTTGACACTGTTAACATCTTCATGTTTGAACCTAGAGTTTCACGGTCGGTTACGATGCGAATATCGCTAGGCTCTGAGCTAAAAAGATGAAGTAAATAAAACTAAAGTTGTTCCATGAAGGTGCTTACGAATATACGCATTGTTGTTGGGTCAGAACAACCCTGGAGTGAATGAAAGAACCTCCACATTTGAATTTCTCTTTGTTATTTTGTCTCTTTCGGACAACGGCCGTCATCCATGGAAATTTGTCGATTAACTGCTGAGATTGAGTGCTTTTCACAATACGTGTAGGTGAAGCTGTCTGCACAAGTGTTTCGTTCCTGTTTTTACAACAATAGTAATATTCATTGGAACAACGTATTCTTTTAACCCTTCGGAGAGAAGTATTAATCCTGAAATTTAACAGTTTAACGACGGTAATGTAAAATCATAGATACTTACAGAACTTTACTGGTTCGAATTTGGTCCTTTGGTATGATAAAATTCTCTTCATCACACAAATAAAATATGACACATTTGCAAATGTTGAATATTTCTGTTATGGAGTCATCTAAATTGTCTTCTTCCAGTGTCACGGACGAAACATTTTGTTTAGTTTGGTGACTTTGTGCAATTAGAGAAGAAATATGAAGCGTCAAAAACAACAGGGAGATCATGAGGAATGTTTTCTAGAGATTTAAAATCGTCTGTTGTTACTTTTGCAGAGATACTCGTATCTCGAGGTTACAGAGATCATTCATCGTTATCTTGGAAAAACCAGTTCGAGAAAAAAAGTATATATTACAGAACAAACTTTAGGCGGGAAACAGACAATGCAAAGACAAAGAAGTTGCATCTTTACAATAATATCGGGTCGAAAATTGGAAACAAATTTTTGGGACATCTCAAGACGTATTTTCAGATTTTCAGTCATTTTTTATATTTGTAAAATTAAACTTAATAAATAAACACTAATAGTTGTGTTAGGCTCTGTCTGTTTTCTAAAAATACAGTAGAACCTCGGTAAATCGAACCTCAAGGGAGACGCTAAAAAATTTGAGTTATAGACGTTTCGATTTATAAAGGGTTTCGGCTTAATTTGACTTAAGAAGACTTAAGATAACATACATAGATTGTACAAAAAAGTTGGTATTTATTTCTTTTACTTAATTTTTTAACGTATTTAATGCTGCTTTTGCGTCCTTGGTGGAAACCTGCAAGCGTATGGTGCATTACTTGAATCTTCTACGTCATCTACATCATTAATTTCGGCTTTTTGAGCAATTGATTTGATCATTTCGTCATTAGATAACGATCCAGCAGTGACGTAACTCCATCATCGCACGTAATGAAGTTCTCAGAAGATATTCCTGTGCTAGTGCTACTGTCCTCCATTTTGCAGAAGGCTGAATAGAAATTTCTGTAACTTGAGATTCTTTAGTTTATGATGATAGAAAACTGCAGTGTACAAAACAGTTTTTTTATGGAGTCACATTTCGCCACGCTTTGTCAGCTATTCTCATGGCTTGCAACACGTCAATAACAGACCTCTTCTCTTCCTTGGTCCATTAGCTGTAATTTTGATTGTATTGGCTGACAGATATTGAATCTTAACTGCTTTCATTTGAGGAATATCATTATATATCGTACAATTATCAATAAACAATTGAATTATCCTTTTTTCTTTAGCCATTTTCTTGTCAATTTTTGTGAGTCAGTTTTTGAAAATTTCAAAAGTTATCCATGTTTTTGTATTTGCTGTACATTCGAATCGAAGCGATTTACATCCCAAGTAACTAAACAAATAACATATAACTAATGGTTTGAATTTCTCTGTAACTGACATATTTGCAGCGAGCAATGTAGGCAACCTTTCCTTGCTATGCTTTCCACTATGGCATTTATCATTTTTAAAGGTTAACCATCCAGTTTCGTCAGTATTGAAGACATTTTCAGTTTCATAACCATTTATTAAGCCTTGCAATTCATTTTTCCATTTGTCACAGAGTTCATTATTGATACTTCGATACTTCCTCAGAAACTTTTTTGATAACAAGATCATGTCTTCTTTTAAACTTTTCTAGCTATCTATTACTGGCTCTGAAATTATCCAATCCAGTCAATTTCTGATTAATTTCTTATTATTGTTGACAATCGATAAGTCGAATTGATCAGTAACATCTTTCTTCATTTTACAGTTCCTTACAACTTCGAGCACTCCTGACTTTTCAGAGAGACTCAAAGTTTCGTTCTCGTTTCACAGCACTCATTCTTCAATAATCCTGTTTATACACTGTTCAGAAATTGATGTGTATGCCTGTAGAATCAAACTAAATATGCTCATTACTTTTCGACATTTAAGACTAGCTTCGGTAGAGCTCAAACGAAGCTACAACAATAACAATAAATACACAAAATGAGATAAAGGGACACCTGATAAACACGTGTTGACGTCAGTTGTTAAAAGTAGTTGTAAAAGGTTAGTAGAATCAAATATAGTATTGTATAGCGATGATGATTGCGCTACATTTTTTTTTTACTTGGATGACCTGAACTCTACTCTTGGATTATCAGAACTAGTATCTGCTAGGCTTATTACATTACTTCGTCAGGACTTTGTCTTGTCAGGCTTCAGGCTACGACGACTCATCGTTACAGGAAAATGTTCCTGTTGAAACGAAACGATTGTGAGCAATCTACACCCGAAATGATAGATATTGGTAAATGTGTTGAATTATCAACATTGAACGTCTTTTATGACCAACTCATACAACTTTGATTTTCAACTTGATATTTAACTGTATCAAAATTTGATTCAGCTCTGCCAAGGTTTGGATACAATCATGACCCTTCCGACTAGAATAGTATTTCTCGAAATATTTGAAAACAAAATCAAGTAAGTACTTTTATTGCTCTAATAGTGGGACGTTAATAGGCTTATGCCGACTACCTAGCTTAATTCTCATAAAAGTGTCCGGGGGTCTGCTCCTTCGGGGTTCGTTTCCAGAACCGTACTTATATATTTCTTAGGAAATGTAAAACCTGATAAAATTTGACCTAGGGATTGATTTTATTATATTGATTTCTGAGAATTATTTTAATGACCATTAATAAATAACCAACTGAAAAGATGGTCACTCTTTCGGTAGCTTTCAGTTGACGATAATTTCTTGTTGTGATAAGTCAAAGGTGCAGAAAATAAGTTAAAATGTGGAGACCGTGGAATGAAAACCAGACTATGAATATCGGGTGTCATTAATGTCGATGACGAAGAAATTATAAATGTTGAAGAGGTCGTTGTCGTGGATTTTGAATACGGCGTGGAGAATCCTGACAAAAATCGTGAAATTAACAACGCAGGTAGTTCCTCCAAACAACGGCATTTTCTTCCTCCAATGGCAAAACAAATTATACTTAACGTATACAATACACTGAAAGAAAAAAAAAGAAGTACTAGAAGAAAAACTAATCGAAACAACTGCTGAATATACAAAAATTCCCCACATATCTGTTTGGCGAATTGTGAAATCGGGTATTGCAGGGAGACAGGAAAGACTGAAAAAAAGGACTAACTAGAAAGCTGAAAGTACAAGAACATGCCTACACTGTAAGAAGAATTATTTATGACACCTACAAAACTAATTACGTACCTACATTGAAATATAATATATTCACAGAATTTATCAGACTGCAGTGCTGTCTTGAACAAGAGACAAGTCATAAAAGAATCAAGAACAATAAGTGAATGGTCCACTTGTGTCAAAAAGGTAATTTCAATTGAAGACGAGTACAGGAAACTTCAAGTTAATGAACTCATCATATCTTTGGATAACAGCAGTGACGAAGAAGAAAATGTTTAAAGTTTAAATTTTGAAACGTTTGTCAAATGTGGCCTAAACAATTTTTTAAGTCCGGCCCGCATGCAAGGAACTGCATAATTTTTACCTGTGGTAATGGGTGTCAAAATATTTATGGTAAGCTTACTTCTCGGTGTGAGAGCAATAAAAGTACTTGATTTTGTTTTCAAATATTTCTAGAAATACTTTACGGCGCAGTGCAATGGTGCGAGGATATCACGCTGCCCACCAGCTCACGTATTATCGTAGCAACTAGTACTACTATGTAGTACAATGCCACATTAATTGCAATGATAACTGTGATGATCCTGATTTGGGTCGTGGAATTACTTTTTACATTTTTTCGAGTTATAGAGAGAAAATATGTACTGAAATACCTTGTAGGGAAAAAATGATTATTTCGACTTGTCGAGGGCTCAGATTTCGAGTAATAAAGGTATTGGGGCTTGAAGGGAAAGGAACAAGGTTTTCTTTCGATTGAAGAGGTTTTAAATTTATCGTGGTTCAGCTGACCTTCTACTGTATCAATTATTATCGTTCCCCATTGTGTTTTTTCACATATTTTCTTCTGTGATGTCTGCATAAAAAACACATTTTATTAGCCACCCAGAAGTGTGCTCGGAACTCTTTGATCGGACACCTGTTAGATAAAAAGCCACAAAGACTACAAAAAAATGGTAACCGTTTTTCTCCCTACCATCCACCGTATATTTTATTTAGTCTATCTCTAGCTAGAGTACGAAAGTGACGTTTCCTGTTCATCCCCACAATAAGTAAGTTCTTCACAACTTCTGTTTCATTTACTCTATTTAGTGTTTTAAGTGTCATATTCTTCAAATAATGGACAACCATTAGAACGTGCTATTAATCCTTTAGCAAGCATAGAAAACACGGGGAGGATTTTATGCTGTTACCTGTGCAAGAAAAACGGGGAACCTCCAGAAATTTATTTGTCACATACGCTCAAATCACTTGATGGAAAAGTTACATGTCCAGTGCTGAGAAAATATATTTGTGATGTTTGCGGTGCCACTGGTGATTACGCTCATACTAGATCGCATTGCCCGCAAATGGGATCTGAAAATGTGGCACCAAGACGAAGACCAACATATAGGATTTTGTCGAATGGTAAATCCACCAGAATTGTAAATCACAAATAATTTTTATGCGAGGAGTTACGAAAATAAGAGTATCACGTTTAATGTTCACATCTGTAACATTTTGTATCGCAATTTTAAAGTTCAAATAAATTAGTAACAAACTTTTTAATCGTTGTTTAGTTTACTAACAAAGTTAAAATAGTCCTGCAAATGCAACAAATTACTTCAAAGCTAGAAACTAAACAGTACCACTTTTTTGTTACTACTAACCGACTAGTAGTAATGTAGTCGCTCGAAGGCCTCATTTTAAAATTTTTATGACCTGCTTTTCCTGTTGTTCGAAATTTTATTTGTTTTTATTTTAAAGTTATGTAGGTATCTATTCATGATTCATTTTAACCGTGATAAAACAATGGTTGTCGTAATTCTCCATAATAAAACACTTCACTTTGTGGGTGCCCTCATAAATGGTTTTGTTTGAAATTGCGTTGATTGGATATTGTTGATTGAAATATCGTTTTAGAGGCATTCAGTTCCGTTTTAATGCTGTATTTAACAACTCGTGTAATATTTGTGACATTTGGTAATAAAGTAAGAGCACATTCTTTTAGAATCATTATATCTAAGGTGACGAAATATCACATTTTCCTTTGAGTCATTCAAACTGTTTTTCGTGTAAGTATAAATAAGATGAGGAAATACTAATTTTAAGTGTTTTTCAAAACTCACTTTTTAGTAGTGTTCTCCATCACTGTATATAAATTATACTGTTGATTTTTTTTCAGGAAAATGTTCCAAACCAGTAAAGTTATCACGTTAATTATGGTATTTTTAATTTTCCTGTATTTGTCCAATGGGGAAAATAATGGAGACTGCAACTGCAAAAACTGTAAATGTGTCAGCAGACAAATTTGTCCCATTCCAGCAATAATTGAGTAAGAATCAAATTATATTTCATATTTTTAGCTTGGCTTACATTTTTGGAAATGAGACAGAATAAAACAACTTCACAATTCTTTGTTCCTTGAATGCTTGCATAGAACTCGTTTATAATTTAAGATTAGATTGATAATAATCCAAAAATTCGATTGCCTAAGTCTTCTGGGTAATAAAGTACAATACCCAGAAATATTTTCAATAAAAATTTAAGTAATAAATACTTAGAAAGTTTTAAGAATAAATAATGACTAGAAGGCATGAAAATAGTGAAAATACACTATTTTATATTTTGCAATAGCAGAAAGTTCCACGATTAATCTTAAGACTTTCTTAGTTCATCCCGTTTAACCCTTCAGAATTTACATATCAATAAATCAATCAATTACAATCAGTAAACAATATTCTTTTCCGAATCGACCAAAATAAACCTACTGTTTATTGTATTTTCTTCTAGCTTACCCTGTCCAGGATCTTTCATCTTTACGTGTTGTAACCTGACCATTTTTTAACATCAGAATTTTTTTTTTCAAGAATCAAGAATTTATTTCTGTCAAATGAATATAAACATATTTTAAACCAATGTGTATTCTTAAGCTATGTTTCCATATTTCCACGATGTTAAGTAGAAATAAAAACTTCAAAATTTGTTGTAGTTTTTATTTATAATGGCGGTCGTTTAACATTGTGAACTAACACTTACATTATTATAAAAGTAAATGGTACCTATGTACATTAGTTATAAAAACTTAAATAATTGACTAACTCGAGAAAATAGGGAATTATCATGTTATATACAATGTAATTTGGTATAATTATTTATTTAATAAAATCACAGATACTAATTTTTATCTGGCCTTCATATGTACAACAACATCGTAAACCTAACAAATAAAACTCTCATTTACATGAAAATTGCAGTAATACTTCTAACCAAACAAACAATGCGCAAATTTGCGCTCAATTCGCACGGATGGTCGGTCGGAACAATGCGTGCGAATCGTAAATAAAAAATAAAAAACAAATTAAAACATGTTCGTTTATAAGACAAAAGTAACCAACATTCATTCAACATCTACCCGAAAAAATAAAATAAAAGAAACAATTCAACATCAACATGTAAATGATACACATTCCAGTAACACTTACTTTACAACTTATTCGAATCGTAATTACATATTTTTACATATATTTATAATGTTTTGCTATTGTCATTTATTTTATCAAATGTATCACGTCAAAAAGCCCACCAAAGACCAGAAACTATAAGATATGTTTACGGCTTCTTCAAATTGTTATTAACAATGGAAGGATTTCCGTCGGAACCAATCGTGAACGGGAAATTTATACGCGACGTGTGCGCCGTCATCAGGTCAGTGTATAACTTCAAATGTTCTGTGGAGGCAAAAGGAGCGATGGGGTGAGTGGCACCCAAAGAACCATGGGAATACAAACTTTGCATCGCAGCAGTGTAGTAGATCGGATCCATCAAAGGTAAATACGAAGAAACGTTCTTACTCTCGAAGAGATGTGGAAGGTAAGCAAATGGAGGTGGTGTTGGAGGCGGCATATGTTTGGAATTTGGAACGGGAGGTGGTATCTGCGACGGTATTTTTCCTGCGTCACTTTTCATTGCTTGGTTCCTATGGGCGTAAGGATGCGGCACCGTGATTTCCATCCCCGATTTATCTCGAGTCGATAAAACAGAGGCAGACGGGATAGGTTGTGGAACTTTACTGTATTTGCCATTCTCGTCCATTCTCGGGATTTTATGGTTGGCGTAGTGGTCCCCTGATATCCGTTTCTGCGGGTACCGATTGCTAGCATGGTACGGGTAGTGTGGAGCAGGCAAGTTATACTTTGGATGGACACTAGGAGATTGTTTCGAGCCGACTAATGTAATTTCAAGGTTCGAACCGAGTCTTCGGCCATCTAGCATCGGTGCCGGAGGTGGTTTATAAGGATTTTTTGGGGTAGGATTAAACGAAGGCGGCTGTAACGATGTTGGTACTTTCATTATCTCCACCACAGGTTTTTGGGGGCTTGTAACTGTTAAGTCTAAGATGTCACCAGCATGTCGCGGTCCCACGAACTTCGGGGTTAAAACAGGTTGGGTTGGAGGCATGTTATCTTTTGGATTGCCGTAAACAGTTTTTTCCGAATAGGAATAGATAGATTTTGATTGTAAGACTTTAGGAGGTCCGTTACCGTTGGCGTAGAACGGTTTCGGAGGTGTTTTATTATTAGCTTGCTCAACTTTGACGTGACTTATGTTAAGAGCTTGAGGTACGGAAAATTGCATCCGTTTTGGTGCCACCGTGTTAACCGCAGGAGGTGGCATTTCATTTTTGATTGGTTTAGGTACTAGTTGAGCACCGGTCTGTTGTATGACCGACGGCCGGATTTCTTTGATTGAAATGGGCGGAGCTAAAGTCCTGACAGGAGTCACTTCTAATCCTCCTTCTTTCAAAATGTCCAATTTGCGCTTTTTGACTTCGTGGAGGAGTGTTGTGGCGTTGTAGCTATCGGCTTCTAGGTCGATGATTTCGGGACTTTTAGATTTGTATGGCACCTCGATGACTTCCGGACTCTTACTTTTAGTCGGTGTGTCACCAGTTTTGATTATTGGGATGTTTTCTTTACCTTCCACCGGAGAATGAGATTTCTCCGGGCTCAGTTTTTGTGGTGCAACTGGCGCAACTGCTGAAGTTAACGGTTCGGCGTCTTTTTCTGGCACTAGTTCTTCAGCTTTGACTGCAACAACCTCACTTTTCGATTTAGTTTCGTCGTCGTTCACTTCGCTTTTAACATCTATTTCGTTATTGTTATTGTTTTGTATATTGTTTAATTTTTCACTATTAACATGCTTGTCTTTCTGTCTTTCTGGTTTAACGCGTACACTTCTTAGAGACGAAGTTTTTCCTTCGGATTTACCGTGGATGTTAAACTCCTACAACAAAGTAACGTTAGATACTCTTACAGGCGGTAAAAAATAACTTACTTTATTTTCAGTAGGGGTCGTGGGTGTAACGGGAGTAGATCCTTGCGGCACTGGAGTACTGTTCCCACTCCTCGATGTGCTTTCGCTTGTTTCGACGTCGCTGGTGCTGCTGCCAGTTTTGCTCTTCAGTCTTCGCCTTTCGGAAATTGGCAACGGTTTATACTCTTCACCTTTGACGTGACGTTCGTACGGTAAAAGAAACCTATGTGAACAAATTTAGCCCTTAATAAATCGCTATTGATGTAACTGTTGTTAGATCAAAAATACATAAATCTGCGGTTTCTGACTCATTGATATTAATAATTGACGAATAAACTGGAAGCAGTGGTCACGCAAGCGGTTGTTTTGTTATCGTCGAGACAATGAAATCAGTGATATTCAATGACTCACAAAAATTTCTAAGAATTCTGTCAATACCACGTAGTAGCAACAAAAAAAAGGGCAATAAGCCAAATGTCATGAAGTTTGTTACAGTTTAATATAATTTGAGGTCTCTATATCGACAAATAAAGTTTTCATAAAAGTAATACACGTAGAGTTGTTATAATAGTTATTCAGTCGTAATAGTAGCAGCACTGTTATAGCTTTATCATTGACTTTATCGTTTGACGGTGCTTTTTATTATTGTTTTGAATAATCGGACGCACCCATTCATGCTGTTGAAATTGATAATATTGACAGTTCAACACGAAAATTTTTAGTCAATCAAATGACTAAACAATTCAAATGTCATCTAACAGAATTTGTTATTCGGCGAAAAAGCATGCTGCTACCCAAGCAGTGCGGTTTTTCAGTGACAAAACAACACAAAAAAATTTAACGAATAAAATTAATAATTTCAATTTCGTCCAATAAAATTTGTTATTTAGCGAAAAAATCTTTTTATTAAATAAACTTGCCAAATCAGCTTTAAAACTATTAATATTGGTACAAAGATTTGGCTGCACTTATTAGAATAGTAATTGAAAGTAGAATTATGATCAGTGACATTTTCTCTTCGCAGAAAATATTTTTGCCTTGAATTATCAGCCGAAAATAGTTCGTGGTCCATTTTTTTTTTCAAAATTTTCGTTGCAACAGCTACTCGTTAATTTGTTACAAATGTTTACCGGAAAGAATGGGCCCCTTATTATTTTTTATATGAAAAATTGCTTTGAGTTAAAACTTGCTTCCAAGATGGTAATTCTCAAGCAATCGGTTTTAGATTTTTACGTGTTTTACAGTTACTTCTTAGCAAGGGTTAACGTCTGTTTAAGCCAAAGGTAGCTTTGAAAACTTTATCGTCATAATTTTTTATTGGCTACGACGTTAACATGCAAGAAAAGCTGTTCATCTTATTCTTAGCAACTTTAGAAACAAAAAGAACTTGAATAGGTAGTTTATTTTATGAGCATGTCTTCCAGTTTATGATGGTCATTTCAATTAAACACAATTCGATAAAAGCCCTATAAAACTAACCTTTCATAATGCCTTCTTATGACAGTAGCAGCACTCGTACTATTAGCATGTCCACTCATATCATCAAAAATCGACTTCCATAGGCGATTCGTCGTGACCGAGTCATAACCCCCCAATTTCTGCACTTTCGTGTAAAACGAATGCAAATCCACTAAAACAAAAAAAGAAAAAAAACAATAAAATAGTCAAGTTCTAAAATCCTCACACTCACATTCTTTATATCCTAACGATGGAATTTTCCCAATCGGCGAATAATTTGTTTTCATAAACACAGTCAACTCTTTGATGAAGTCTTTACTTTCGTTATTTTCAGTAGCTCTGGTGCTACGTCTTAGATGTGTCGTATCACATCGCAAACCGTTTTTATCGCCCTCTCCAGTAACCTTTTCCTGTAGAAAAGAAACTGTAAACTACTTCAGAAAAAATATATGATTTGTGTACCTTCGAAGAATTGAACACATTGGATATTGAAGATTCCGATTCGTTACTTTCTGATCCCGGAGAAACGCTTCGTTTTTTCCGCTTTCCTCTGGGTCGTCCTTTTAGTTTCGGAGCGAGATGATTACACAACAACTCGTGACCTTCTAATTCGGGGTAGTCGAAAGTGTCTTTGCAAAACAGCACTCTTGTGTTTTTAGTGTAGGCGGTGAAGCCTCCCAAAGCGTTCACTATTTTGTATTTGAGGTATTCGTTCTCTACACCTTCCAGACGGCGCATCATGGCACGATACCGGCAGTAACGGGGGTAGCTGAGGATCACCACCGGAGGACCTGTATTCTCAGAAACGCAGTCTGAAAACAAAAAAAAAATGTTATCTCAGTCAGTTCGTAGAAGCTTAACCAAATCGACAAAAATTTAAATGAATTGAGTGTTTTAACAGAAGAACATTATAAATTTTTATAATGAGGAAGTTTATAACGGATATTACACGATTTACTGTATATAAGGTCATTTTTTTTCTGCTCTATCTAGGTCAAATTCTTTTCATCTTTGCTCATTTCAAAGAACTCCTTTATCGAATAGTTTATTTTGATTTTCATATTTATAAAGCAACATTAAAATACAGTTATTTGTACATATTATAAGTAAAAAAAAATTGTTTTTCTTTAAGAATAATATATAAAAAAAATTTGGACACTTAAATGAAAATGGATTACATTTTATAAGAAATTGAAAAAAAAAATCAAAAAATACATGACAAGTGCAAAAATCAAATTGCCGTTTCCATCACTGCAGCAACCAGATAAAAATAAGTAAACAAAAATTTTTTCAAAGTGGGCGCGTAAAATTTTGTAAAAATGAAAATTATTTTGAAATATCTGCATTAGCGCTTGAAGCTGTTGCTGGTGTATTACTCTCGAAATCATGAGATGAATATGAGAAGACCTACAATATTTTCAATTCCTGGACGACTTCAAAGAATGTAAGGGATATCGACGAAGAAGTTTTGCTTGCTCTTTTTCATGAAAAGTTTAGTTTTCCTGAATACATTTATAAATTTTCAATATTTGTCTTTATATTTGATTATAGGCTAAAAAACTGAAGTACACTGAGAGAAAAACTGAAGCACACTGAGAGTGAAACAAAACGTTGCTATATCGAATTACGGGAAGTTACAGTTATATTTAACTAATTCTATCGCAGGATAATGTGTCAAAATTTTTGACAGAAGCGCCTGATAATAGCTTTCTCCTGATTAGAGTTGCGTTAATTTTTGCTCTGTATGTTGTGTCATAGTGAGGAGTTAAGAAAATTAAATGTGGAGGATATCGAGGATTCCGGCTCTATTTTGGTTATCACCTTTCATGACATTAAGACTAGGAAAAAGCGTATATTCACCGTTACAACGGAAATGGGAAAAATTAATGAGATTGAGTTGTACAGGAGATATGTAAATGTATGCTTGCGTCCAAAACATCACTCGAGATTTTTCATATTCAATATGAACAACAAATGTATAGTGCAACCTGTAGAAATTCACAGTTTCTACAAGATGCCAAAGAAAATTGTCCATTATTAAAAGCTACTCGACCCAGACGGTTACACTGGACACTGTCTACGTCGAACGTCAACTACTTTTCTTGCTGAGGGTGGAGAGGACATCAGGAGGCTCAAGAGGATGAGCGATCAAACACGACTCGAGAAAGATATATATAGAAGAATGCATTAACAATAAAATGACGACAAAAATGATTTTTAATCAGCCGTCATCGTCAGACAGTGGATGCTAGAATCCATCAGATTCTATCCTAGAACCTTCGGAATACAGTTTGCTCCTGCATGTAGCGATTCCACATCAAGTGGTGAAGTTCATCAGGAGGTTCAAAATCGTCACTATCATTTAATGGTATACAGTTACAACAATGTACAAGTATAACTTTCACCAACGTTAGTAGTTGTCCGAATATTTATTCCTAAATAATTGTTTACTTTGTTGCTATCAAGAAAAGAGACACTTTTCTTTGAGACTTGTAACAAGAAAATGTAGTCCATTTCCACTGAGTGTCCGTTATAAATGCACAGTAAAAACAATACATGCACAGTTATTATAATAAACGCGGTATAAAGTAATTGATGTTTAGTAAACAATTAAAGTAAAAACTATAAATATTCAGTAATATTTATTTACATTCGAAAGCGGTAAGTTGAATTTTACCGTGCGACAATTTTGTTTGAGGCAATCGTCCTACGGGCTCGTAAAATAACTTAACGCCTTAGATTTGTATAATTTTTTTTTGGCTTTAGATGTGTAGTGGTAGCTCTGTTTGTTAGTTTAACGTTAAGCATTAATTGACATGTTTCTCATAACAGTTCTTAACTGACAGCTACCAACATACGAAGAAATATAGGTTTTCAATCACATGATGGTTGCTCCAGACGTCAAGTATTTTACTCATAAAATACAATTCCAAACAACTTTATTTTAAGCTACAAGCTTATTTTAATTTTGTTACCAATTATTCAGAACGCACATTTATCAATATGGACAATTTAAACATATTAGATCACTTTAAATTCTAATTGATTCCAAATAATTATATGAAACAATTTAATTCTCTATCAAGCAAATAATAAACTAAATCGCCAGGTTTCAAAAATCTGCGTTTTAATCTTGTCTAATTGTGTGAATGTAAATGGTCTGTCGCATTAAAAAAAAACGGTTTTAGTGTTCAAGTAAGCGTACGATTAAATTTAAATTGCAGCATTATAATACAACAGCTGCCTTATTGTTAGTGTTATAAAAATACCACTTCCTGTTTTAGCAACTTTTACAACACGACACGACAAATTATCATGTCGACCCCGAAGTTCAATTTTAAAAAATCCACAAAAAATTCATTGCTCACAAGAGGACCCTTTAGGTCAACAGGTTATGCATTTTCGATGGAAAAATATATGAGTAGAAAAAACGTCGGTGCTTGAGTTTCCACCGGAAACAAATACCATGAAATAAACATAAACCGCATACTGTAATAACGTGCCAAGTTTAAGAGTGAACGTCCCATTAATTCCGAGTTGATAACAAATGTAGTAAATTCCGGAATTCGCCCTCAAAACAGAACAAAATGTTTAAAATTAAGTTTCCCAAGTATTTGAAAGCACGTATTAACTGGGGGTTTCAATAGCAATATCTTTTCCAGTTAGGAAGAATCCGTCACCATGCTAAGATTAATTATGGTTCAGATTGCAGTGGATGTTGTCGAGATTGTATGTACGTTACGCATTTAAACCATCATTGTTGAACTCACATCCCAATCAATCCGACGTCTTATTGAGTTTACGTGAGTTGTAAAAGCATTTTCGCGGATGCAAAGTCAGTGTTTAAATCACATTTCTTTACCTGTGCAAATGTATAACGAAGTTAAACGGATCGATAAACAATCGCTGTACCCACAGTAAAGCACTTCACTTTCTAGATGCCTACATAAAAACGATATAAACAACGTTGACCCAAACACATTCGGTTATATTCTTTATGAGATACTTCGATTATGGCGATAACACGAGCCACAAAATTCGATTATCAGGTGAGAAGGTCTTATTTAAATTATATTCTATAGCGGGTCACTAAAGTTCACTCGTTTTAATTTTTAAACAGGCTGTGTGGGTAAATTTTATTAATTTAATCGCACTTTGAATGCAATCACTTCTTTGGTGAATTTACAATTTTTTAAGGTTGAAAAACAGCAGGAAGGCGCTTCTGGAATATCCAGTCAGATTGTCATTTTGGTTTTTTTTTAGCCACCACGGTAAAGTACGAACAAATAAAAATTAAGAAAATGTAGATTTTGAAAGTTTTGAAAGAAATATGAAAACGTCCTTTTAGTAAATTGATCACAATTGAGTAATTGGTTTGATATTTCCGTAATGAAAACTAACAAGTCCGCACTGCTACAGTAGTGAGTTTAATCGATAAACTTCTCTTTTCAGATGAAATAGAGAATAAAAATAAACCCCGAGATCAAAGCGTATCTGCGAAAACTCAGCAAATTACTTTACTCACTTTGCAGATTTACAATTTTCAATTACCTTTGCCTCCGTTATTTTAATCTAAATTTATTATAAACGTATATCGTTTATGACGAAGCGCTCTGAAAGTTTTTAAAAAGCACAACAAATTCAGCATTTTGTTCAATTAACTTTTAATGCAACATCCATGGCGAATAAATATACTCGTTGCGCCCGGAGTCTAATTTATTATAGAATCGCTTATAATTAACGTACCGATTTTTTTTTCAAAGCCTTTTTTCGTGAATGAATAAAAATTGTTTCAATTTTGTTAATCTACATAAAACAGTGATCTTTTGTACGAGCTGTCATCTACAGTTGCTAACACCTGAAATGAATGCCATCGATCCGTTGTCCCCCGGAGCGCAATAAAATTCGATTACATAAACAAAAATTTGTTGGATTCGTGTCTACTTGACGACTTTATTGCTAATTTCATTTTAACATTCAATACTATCAATCACCCATGTTTTCATTATCATTATGCGAAATGTTTAATGAAGCACCTCCACCATTTTCAGTGATTAGAAATTCTCCAATGAAAATTGTAATTAATGAAGTATTAAATTAAATTTAGGCAAACTGTTCCTCAGCGACGAAAAACCTTCAAGGTTCTAATAAGTAAATGTAACAACGCTAAATTTTCTTTAGTAACGTGTGACGACAAAGTTAAATTTGATTTTTAATTAAAACAGTCTTGCGCTGTAATTACCCGGTTCTCTGTTAAATGTTAACAGTAATTAAGCCATTTATATCCAGAATGCAGCAGAATGTCATAAACAGGGTGGTCCAAACAATATTAATAACACTAGAGAGCAGGTTGGCAATTCAACGAAACAAATGGAGCTGAAATTGCGTTCGCACTTTCAATTCCGAGCGTGTACGTTCGTTTGGTTTTTTTATTCATACAATATGATTTTCTCGGATAAAGGAGAATCGTTTTAGATAAGGTTTAATCGGAGTAAGAAAAACAGTGTATGAAGAGTTGGTAGAAAAGTTGTACGCGTATATGTATAAGTATACACATGTATGATGAATATTATCTCAGAATTCCAACTACTTTTACCTGAAGGGGTCAACTAGGATTTTTATTAATGTACTTAATTTTAAGGAAGTTTTCTTCTATGCTCAACATCACAAGACAAAATTTAAATTTCGGTCTGTTAAAAAAATAATCTTACCGGATGCTTTTCTTTCTTTCTCCACATCCGAAAAATCCAGCGAGCTTTCAGTAAGCGACCCAATGGTATTCCTGCCTTCTTCACTATTCGGAGGATCTTTTACATCCTTCTCGCATTTTGCTAATCTACCCCAGGTCCACTCTGCATCTACCGTAATCCAAGTTATTAAATCTTCAACTCGAAGAACAACTTTTTCCGCAATGGCCAACACTTCGTCCTGTGAATAAGAAAATAAAAATGAAAAATTACTTCAGATAGGATTTAGTAAAGAAAAATGCGACGAGTACTTGGAACGAATGGGAAAAAATACGAGACGATAATCTTTAATTCTTAAAAAGGAGTTGTATTATTTTGTTGTTTTATAGGCAACATCTGTGTATGTAAAGATCTCTCGTTTCACTAAACAAATTAATGTAACGTATTAATTTGAATATCTACCGGGTAATTCTATTAATTAATAAAGACGGGATCTTCACAGGGGGTTGATTTATCCGACTCTAATTCGCCCGCTTCAAAGGCATGTGTTCAAGACACCATTTTAAACCATAAAGAAATCCGATTTTATTCTTACAGCAGATTTATAACACTGAATTCAAAATATTTTCTATGTTGCGACAAACTTTATAATTCGCCACCCCTCATAAATTTTCATGTAACTTGTTTACTCGAAACTTTACGTATTTATTCAGACGAACATTAGAAACCGTTAAAAGTTTTTACAAAAAGTACTGAGCTAAGTTAACTATTGTTCTGAGTTAAAACTAGATTATTTCCCCAGGGATTCGGAAAATTCAGACTGCATTAAGTGACGTCACATCACCATTAATTAACTCACGTTCTCTCGTTTACTGGAACGATCGTTCGATAAAGCTATTCCTACAGGTTAATATCCTTTTGAGACTTACACAATGACACCGGCTTTGTAACTAAGAACCCATATTTGTTTGTCTATTTTTCTTGGATTATTTATGTCGTTTTCAGGCGATGAACAAGGGGGCTCCAAAATGGAGTTACTAAAAATAATAAGACAGATAATGGAAATGATAATGCGTTTAAAATTGATGATGAGATCAAAGAGGATGCCAATTATTGAGAAAGGGACTAAAATTAATATTTCAATAAGCTAATTTCTAATTCTAGTCAGTCTATCGGTATAACTTTCTTCCAGTTTTTCGCAGTTCCCGAGTTTCTAAGTTTGTAAAGCTTTGTCTAAATCAAATTTCCTTAGAGTATGCAAATTTTCTGCTTGATGATTTCAATTCTGCAGATTCTAATTGCAGATCACATTTTACTTTAATTTCCTCTCTTTAAATTTTATAATTATCATAGATTAGTTTTACAACATTAATAAGTTAATTTTTCGTCAAGTTCCCATGCTGTAAAACTTCATATATCTTCAGTGGACGCAAGTTTTCTCCGACGCTTCAACTTCTACAGCTGTGCAGGAAAAACTGTTAATTAATGATAATATTCCCCCATTTGTTGACAGACAGTTAAACCCTTACTTTCCACTAATTGCATTGAGACGAATTAATAATATAAATGTCTATTGGATGCTCGACATAAATAACCGTTTCAAACAGATTAATTTTCTATGTGCATTGTGTTGCCTGCGTTGACTGTATTCGTTTTGTGGAACAGCGAATCGATTTATGCGTTTAATAAGACGATTTTCCCCGGAAAATTTTCATGGCAAAATATGTGAGCGTCTAAGGAAATATAAATCTTGCGACTTCCTTGAAAATTACAATTTTAAACGAAACGTCGATTTCGAAACCAGTTTTAACGATTTCTTTGTTTGAAGAATATAAAATGGTCGTTGCAGAAGGACAAGGCTTCTTTTGTTAATCTATCAAGCACCAAGAAATTTGTCGTTTTTTTATGTAAACCGAATTTTAGCGGACACGTAAATTACGCGAGATGGGTTTATAAATAAATTCACAGAGAAAAATATGATTATTCTTCGTTATTTATGACTACCTAAATATTTATGTTCCGCGTTTTTAATTTACTGGGGTGATAAAAATAATTCTCTGCGGGAAATTTCAGCTGAAAAATCGGAGAATCTCAAGTAAACAATTTTTTATTTATTTACCCGAAAAGAAAAAAGAGAACTAAAGGCAAACTTCGTCTTTTGATTCGCCTTTGTAGCATTGTCACGTAATTCAGATTCGAGAAGAACGTCTATTTCGTTTTACGATCATACACAATCACGGTTTTGTTTTAAGATTGTGACAGGAGCTTTGTGGCTTAAACACGAGCAGTCACAGTCTAATAGCGCGGTAAATCTGTACAATTAAATTCTCCAGAGGAGATTCTTTAAGCTTTGCTAAAAGGACTTGGAGCTAAATTCGTACTCAAATAATTTACACTACACTTGCTAACATTGCGAAAATTCAATGGATAAAAGTGGTTTTGTTGGGTAAATTCTTCGACTTGATGGATATTGAAAAATTGTGCGATTGGCAATATTGCATGCATCGGATCAATTCGTGCAACGAGAGAAACGAGCAATTATTAGTTCCTAATTTTTGATCAATAATCCAGTTTCATTTTGGCGGTGATTACATGAATTGGGATAGTATTGTTCGTTAATTTATTTTCACATTTAAAACAAAACCTGATATGTGTTCGAATCAAAATAATTAACTAAATAATAACTAAATAGAGCAATAGTTTTGTAAGTAAAAATTTGATGTTTGTCTATAGTTTCGGTATTTTCTATTAATAATTTAGTTACCTTGCTTAGATATTTTTTTTACCGAAAAGTTACCAAATTACAATTGGAAAAAGTACAGACCGATTTGTTCATTAAAAAAACTGCTAAAATTAAACTGAATTTTTAAAATTGATATATTAAAAAAAATAATGCTATTTTTGAGAAATTGAACGTAAAAAAAATCTCTAAATCTCCTCAACAACGATTCTATAAAACTGAAAAATTTAAATTTTCAAAAAGTCAACAATTAAAGCCACTGAACTAAGTAAATGAAAAATCAATGAAACTTTCAGATTTTCACTAACCTTATTTCAATCTTTTTAAAATTTTGAAAAAAGTTAACTATAAACGATTTTTCAAAAAATTTCAAATTTCTATTAATTTAATTCCACGGGCCTTGAAATTTTAAAAAAAAATTAAAATATTAAAAAATTTAAGCCACTAAAGTAAGTATAATTTGAAAGATAAATGACTAAAAAATTTCAAACTTTAAAAAGATCGGGAGGAATTCACAAATCTAATTTCAATCATCTTAGAATTTAAATTTTGAAAATTTTACCTTCCCATACGTTAAAATTTACAAGTAGTAAAAAACCATCGGCTTTATATAATTTCGATTTTAAATCCATTCGCCCCAGAATTTAGAAAAAAGTTCAATATTAAAAAATGAAAATTCCTTAAATTCTCAAAAATTGAAAAACGACCACTAATGATGTTAAAATTAAAATTTCCAAAATGTAAAAATAATTAACCAAATAAAATATGAAATTTTTGATACACGCAATAAATTGTTATGTTTCATTTAATCTAATTTTAATTGTCCAATTATTTTTTTCAATGCAAAAAAAGTAATTTTCCCAAATAAAATTTCTATAATCGTGAAAATTAAAGGAACAATCATTTGAATATATGTTATATTTAATATCTAAATCTAAATAGGTAGAACTAAATAATCGAAAATTAAAAGTAAGCCAAATTTCAGATTGTACGATATTTAATTTCGATCGCCTCGCAATTTTGAAAAAAGTGGACTCTTAAAAAGTAAAAAAAAAAAATAGAGAAAAATCTTAAAAATCATAAAGTTTCCAGGTTTCAACTAATCCAATCTTAACCTCATTTAATTTAAAAAAAAATATATATATAGAAAAATCGAAATTCTCAAAATGACCGTCATAAACAAAAAAATTTCAAAATTCTAAAAAAAATTTACAGCTACGAAAGTAAATAAAATTTCTTGAATAACAAATCTATAAATAAAATATAAAATAAATTTAAAATTTTAAAGGACTTGAAATTTACGCTAGTCTGTAATTTCTACATTTTTTTTAAATACAAAAAAAACTTTTAGCTGTAGAGTAAAATAAAATACTATTTAAATGTACTATGTTTTCTTATTTTTTTGCTTAAACCAAGTGAGACGACATATTTTCCGATTCCACTGGAATATTTTGATGGAGTATTGGACTTGTTTTGTCGGTATTTACAGTTAAGATTAATATTTTCCATGGAATGATTAAGTAAAAGCCACAACTAAACACATTAAGCTCGACTAAAAGCATTGACTTCCTTTTATATTTTTGTTATAAATCTTACATTGATCGTGATAAACCTTGGATGTGATTTATCTTACACGATGCGAAAGAATCTGCAGAAATCAATGAAAATAAACAGAAATTTAAAAGATAACTCCAAATGTTATTATGCAACCAACTATACAATCAAACTAATTATTATTAAAAAAATAGATTATGATGTCATGTAAATTTAAACATGTTATCCGTAGATCAAATATTTATGTAAAAACTGTTGACATGTCAATATACAAACAGCACTTTTTTGTTTTAAAATTAGTTAAAGTTCCAAAGTAATCAACATTATCGGATATTGTTTCATGCAGAAGTTAAGTTCTTATTTACATTGAGTGAGATAATTAATTAACCATAAAAATAATAGACGCATGCGCTGGAGCTTCGTTCCCATAGAAACAAGTACCGTCCCACCGCCTACTTTACGAAGTTATAATTTGTTATTTCAATTTCAGTGTATGCCTTCAAATATCTTGCTTCCACCCGTTGGAAATTCAATGCAGATTCTCTCACTCTTTGTAAATGATCATATCCTGTATCCATTGGTAGAGAGCTTTTAGTTCGTTGCAATGATCATATTCGTTCTTATCTTCGATATTCGGCCGCTGCATTCCAACGATGACCGCCACTTTCATATTTATTTATTTTATCAACTTTTTTCATTATCTGTAAGTGTAAACTTGAAACTGATGTTTATTTTGTGGCTGATAATTTGAATCACGTTCTTAAACCAGCAAAGCGTAAATTGTCTATTAGGATTCAATTGAATTTCGTTAACTGACGGGTCAAATGTCGAGTAGAAAATGAATGTAACGTGTGTCCACTCAGTATAATAATTTTAGCGGTTTGACGCAGCTAAATGCAAGAAGCTTGCATGACTCGATGTAATTTTCGTAACACTTTGCTTAATTTAGATTTTAATCCCGTAATAGGATAACCACGACTCTCTTGGTACTGCACTTAATGAAGTTATTTGTGCGTTATTGAGGCATCGAACTGAACAAAGATTCGATTTTTTTTAATTTTCATTTACTTTTATGGGGATTATAAACGATTTGTTGCATGTCATTTAAACATAAAAGGAGAATAAATAGAGCAGGAAAATGATGCGAGTATGAGTATTTTACTTCGCGAATATGGACGGACAACCAATTAATTCTCTTTGTGAGAACAGCGCTATTCAAGTGGGAATGCGAGCTTCAATGCAACCCAAAATACACGACCTATAAAAAGTTATGATAAAAATAAAATGTTACATTCGGTGCGTTGTTAGGTTTGCAAGATTTAATGCGGGCCGTTTTGAACAAGGTGTCAATGGCTGAAACACAGCTTAATATTGATATAAAAGTTTCTCCAAGATTTTTAGATCATAAAATATAAATAACTACTCAAACTTAAAGTTCGCAGAAAGCAACTTCTCAGATCTAAGCATACTTTAGAACGATTTATAATCCATATTTCCTGGATTTTTCGGGCCCCGAATTCTTTTACCTTGGATTTCAAAATGCAAGATTAATAACATTTATTAAGCTCATCATTGGAGCTCAAATTCTACATTATAAATTTAGAACTACAAAGTTCTCGGAATTTAAACTCTTAAACCAGATATTTTTAATCCTTAAATTACATATTTTAAAATACCAAGTTTTTATAATGTAAATTAAAAATTAATGATCTTTGGATTCTTAAATTCCCAAGTTTTTAATTTGTGCGCTTGTTTTTATTTAATTTAGATAAAAAGAACGAAATGTAACAATAAAAAAAGAGATATCTAATAAATAAGAGTCTCTAAATGTGCTAAATATTGAAAAATCGACTTTTTGCAATTTGTAAAAGTAAAAAAATTCTTGAAAAATCTGAAAATTACAAAAGTCTCCAAATTTTCATTTAACATAGGTTCTAAAGGTTAAAAAAAGCACATTTTCTCATTTTTTCTTTCAATATAATAAAAGAATTATTTTATTTAATTTTTTTAAGTATAACAGAAAAACAACATTGAAACATTATTTTATTAAATTGTTATCTATATTTTTTTTAAATTCAGCCGTTGGGAACTCTTAGAAAAAAGTATGGTCCCGGTGGTCAGGATTACTTTGATAATTTTTATTTGATATCAAGAATCCCAATTTTTTTTGTTAGATGAATATAGCTCGTAATTGAACGAAGGATTTAAAACAAAATTTAAGTTACCAATCCTATTTAAAAAAAGTGTGCAAAATTTCAATAAGCTCACGCATTACTTTTGAAGAATATTTTTGACACACAAGTGATTAAATAATTAATTAATTAATTCCTCTTGTTAAGCTTAACGAGAGAAAGTTCCAAAGACTCTCTCCTAGAGTTTTGCTCCGATTGACTTGAAAGTTTGGAAAAATATTCTTGACATGTTGCACTATTAGATAAAAACATTGAAAAAAACAAAATAGATTTTTTGAAATTATCAAACCCATGTAACCCCTTTTGAAATTAATTAAGGATATGTGAAATTGTTCTTTTGTAACTTTTCGATACTTGTCAAGATTTTTAAAGGTATTGTTGCATCATTTAAAATATTTTTCTAACATTATATTATCTAATAAATTTGATAGAAAAAATGTAATTCTAAACTTCAAAAAATGGTGGATGCGCCGGTTAAAAAAAAAAAATGACACAAACTATCGTGTTTTTAAGATACTAACATTTGAATAAAAAATGACTTTAGACAGGATCATAAAAAATTAAGAAAAATCCACAAATTAAAAAAAAAACTAACAGTTATGAAACAACAGACCCAACATTAGAAAAAAATAGCCATACATTTTAAAAAAATGTTAATAATATATAATATGCAAAAAATTTAAGAATATATAACAAATGCAATAACAGGTTTAGATTCCTAGGATATGTAATTTTTTACAATTATTTAGATTCTTATATGTGTTTTAATGTATCTTAACTTTTAATACTATGTGGATTTTGATGTCCTTTTTCTTTAATTCTTCCGATTTAAGTGTTCAAATTTTTGATAATTTCTAAAATTGTCTGAATTTGATAATAGAATATTGAAAATCTACAAAATATGAAGAACTTTGAAAATGTGATTTTTTTTAAGGATTTTTGATAATTTCTACTTTTTAATTTTTTTTTTGTTGATGTTCTTGAATTGTTAAGAATCTTTGAGTAAAGAGTACCCAAGGATTCTTAACAATTCAAGAACATCAACAAAAAAAAAAATTAAAAAAGTAGAAATGATCAAAAATCCTTAAAAAAAATCACATTTTCTAATTTTTTTAGATGTTGGATTTATGAGAATTTTTTCTTTCTTCTTTTCTTTTTTCTTTCTTTACAATTCTTGAATACTAATTTTCATTTGAATGTTTTCGACTCGTGGTATCACTTACAGCCTTTAGTATTTTGTATTCATTTTATTTTTTATTTTTTAAATTTTAATTTAATTTTTTTTATTTTATTTTGTTTTTATTAATTAATTACAATTAAAATTTTCTATTTAAATTTGCTGTGATTGTTTAGATTTTTTTTTTCACCTACATAAAGATTTTCTATGAACCAATAAGAGTACGAATTATTCATTACTTATTATTATTGCAATTTAAATAAACAAAGGTTTATTTATATATACTATTTATTATTAAATTATACATAATAACCAAAAATGCAATTTATTTATGCAATATGAATAAAATGTGAACGTGAAGAAAAAAATACTCTTTAACATTTTAAATTAAACTAATTACCCTATAAATTAGAGTCATATAATGTAAAAGTCAAGGCATATGCAATTGTCATAAAGTCCGTTCTTTAAAGTTTATCCTCAAACTGTCAAAAAGAGATAGTAATTATATTGCTAAACAGTTCAATTAATTCATTATTTTTGTAAAGTTTTACATTTACATGTTAAGAAAACTTGAAAAATTTTACGCAGAACAAGTTTTTACAAAAAAGAACACTCTCTATAATTAAAACTAAATCTAAAATACATATTCTTACAAAAACCAAAAACAAGACAGAAAAACCCTCACAAGAAAAAATAATTGTAAACTATTACATCAAAAAATAAAATATCACTTTCTTCAATTTTCCCCGTCATTACCACCATCTCAGTACCAACTTAACCTTGAAACTATAACAAATGAGATTGCTTGACACTAAAAAACGGAGTATATGTAGCCTTACAAGGTTTCCATTAGTTTTTATTAACTAAATGTAATAATTAATAACTTAAGTATGAGTTATCGCTTGTAACTGAAACTCATTTTGCGGTTTAATTTTCAACTGCACGCATTTACGTCATTAATCATGTGTCAAAAGCCAATAAAAATGTTGAGCCACACTGTAAATAACGTGATATTTTTAAGTTCGAGTCTGCTAATTTCACGGTTGCTAAATATTGTCAAGAGTTTAGTGTGTTAACTTGATCTAAACTTAATTATGTAAATTCGTTATCTCTGGATGTCTGCGACCCCTCACGATTCCACGAGCAGACTATTCAAAGTATTCTATTTAAATTCAGAGCCGATGTTTAAAATCAATAACAAAAGTATTGCGTGTGTGTGGAACATCATCTAAGTTTTCTTGTAGAAATTGGGCGAAATAAGATTTCAATATTTTTTTGTGTACATGGTCCGTTTTAACCACAAGATATTTACTTTAGGGATTTATTTTTGCGTTCTTGACAACGCGACATTTATCCGTATTTCCTTCGTTTTCTTTATTACGTTTTGTGTAATTTTTTAATGATGCACACGCCATTTTGTGACGTTTATTTAAAAGTCATTTTTAAATGATTTATTTTCTTCGGATTGTAACTTTGAGGTGTTTTTATTTGGAAGGGAATGTGTGAGGTGACCAACGAGATAAATAACTCAAACAAAGAATCCCAGAAGAACTTTAAAAGTTATTTACGACATGGTTTTCTTTTTCTGCAATAAAATTTATTAAATACAAGCAGTTGTCGGATGCCTATAAATGCCGCTTAGTCAAGACGGTGTATCGAAACATGAAAAAGCTTATTTCATAGGGAATTGTTTGGTTGTTCATTAAATAAGTTCTTTGATCCACGACAAAATTACTAAAGTTTGCGTGATTTCAAACTTGCTTCTGGTAACGTTGTTTAGTGCAGAACAATTAATTGCGAGTCTGGCTTTGTTCGTACGTTTAATTTAATAATATTAGATGAATTAGTTTTTATACATATTGTCAGTACCAGAAATTTTAATACATGTAGAATAAATTGGAGTTAATTCATTTAGAACAAGAGCTAAGAGCAAGCAACTAATATTATAATTAATTACACTGATGAAGGCATTAAATTAACGCTGTTGCTTACAATGTGTGAGTAATCTCTTCGAATCAGATAAAGAAGAATAGAAACATTCTATTGTTTGAGAATAAAGTCGTACAGGCTTTCATCCTTGGATACAGAAGAAATCGAAAACCAATAATTAACTGAGTTTTTCCTCGAGCAATAATTGTTGTTTTCGTGAAATAAATTTAAACGTCGCTTAATGCTATATCTTGCGATTTACGGTACTTTGGAACAAATTTACGATGGAATTTTAATGAGGAGTGAGAAAAAATATATAGCAATTTATTCGTTTTTTGTCGGTAATTTTATGGATAAAGGTCACTTACAAGGAGACTCGTACGATTACGTGTAATGAGACTAAAAAAATTTCATTGTGAATTTTATAACAATATCACATATTCAAGTAAAAAACGAAGGTGAATAAACAGTATCTAGAAATAAATAAAATAAAATCAAGGTATGTACATCTATTATTATCATGTAAATTCAACTCATAATATTTACTATACTCAAAAAATGAGCGAATTAAAACTGCAAGAAAAAAAAAAATACCGGTTGGAACATGAAAAACCTTTGGTGTTGTTTTTTCGTTATTTTTGATCAGATTTTAATAAATAAATTACTTTTCCTTGAATTTTGTTTTTGACGGGTGGCACTAACTTTTTTTAACGGCACTACTGATTTATTTTTACTCAGCTTTTTAAAGCTTATTTTTCTGGCTGTGAAAATGTAAACAAAATAAAAAAACGAGAAATTAAGGAATTAAAGTATTTTTTTTAACAAATGAAACAACAGTAAAAGTGCATTCTAAATTTGCTAATTGAATAAGAGAGTTGTGGTCCTTCGTAATCATGCATTTTATTCAGTGTTTAAGTTATTGATAATAAATTCCCACATTTTGCAATTAAAATGGATAACGGGGGAATTTGTAGATTTGATTTCCTGACAGAGCCTTTTCAGAATTAATCTTGAATTCCACGAGGGGTTTTAGATATTTTGAAAGATTCAAAAATTCGTCATTTGTAGTTATGAATCAGTCTTTCAAATTTATTGGGACTTGAAACTACTCTGCCAAGAAAACGATTCAAAGTGTGCTTAGATCATAATAATAATTATTATTATTTCACTTTATACATCTTAATAACAAAAGGTAGAAAGTAATAACTTAAACAGTTTGAATGGAATGCATGACTGATGGATGCCCGTCCACAGCTCAGTTATTCACTTCGCAAAGTTAGAATGCACTTTTATTATTGTTTTTTGTAGTCGCAGTTTAATTCCTTTATTTCTCGTTTTTTTATTTCATTTACATTTGCATATTCAGAAAAACAAGCTTTATAAAGGTTGGTAACAAAAGTGTTTTTTTTTTAAAAAAAAGTTGGGCGTCATCCGTCAAACTCAAAACTTAAGCAAAAATTATTAAATTGATCTAAGTGAGTTTAAAAAAAAAATGTTTGACGTATCATTTAATATAAAAGGATCAAAAATAAGGAAATTACAACACCAAAGGTTTTTCATTCTCCACTCAGTATATAAAAAAAGAACTAAGGACTACAACCATTGATAAAATTCCAGAAAGTAAATGGATCTGATTTCAAAAACGTCAAAAAAAACACGACGGAAAATGCAACAATTGTTAAATAAAAACGCCTAAAAACCTAAAAATTTAAAGCTTTAACAAAAGCTCTAACAATATAAGTAAAGAGAGAAATAAAACGCAACAAAATTTATCATGCAAATATGATCATATTGCGCCCGGAATTATTGTAAAAAATGGTACAAGTTTAGAAAAATATGCAAAAATCCTTTGTTAATAATTTTATATATTGTGTGTTTTTTTTTAATTTTCATATTCGTTGAACAATTTGAATAATTTAGAACCTTTAAATTTTTCAGATCTATTATATTTTTCGTAATTTTATCATTTTCATGAAACTTTTGTACGTTTATTTAAATTCCTTGGATCCTTTCAATGCTTCTGATTCTTTATATCTTTTTATACTTTTTAAATCTTATATATTTACAAAATCCTCTAGATTTAAAATTTAAATTATATTTAAAATTTCAAGAACGACAATAAAAGCGGGAAATGTGAAGAGAAATATAAAATATGATCTTATTATACTTACATCAAGTTATTGCAAAATAAACCACAAATTAATTTTAAATTTTGAATTCTTGAAACACCTTACACGATCTGGAGACTTTGGATTCGTTATATCGTTTAAATCGATTTTTAGATTTTATAAATTTTATAAAATAGATTCTGGATATGATCTAAATTCGGATTTATAAAATTGTTGGATTTGAATATAATTGCATTGTTTCAATTCTTTTAATCCCTTGTATCGTTTATTCGAGCTTCCCGAATTCCTTGTATTATTTATATTCTTTGAATCCCCTAGAATTTCTAGATTCTTTCTTTTTTTTAAATATTTTAAAATTCAGATTTTGCATGTTTTGAATTCTTATTATTTCCTATATGTTTCAAAATTTTTTTAACCTCTACATTTTCTATACTCTATAGGTTTTATAAATTTTTGAGTTTGTGCAGATTCTTTAAATCGTCTAGATTTTCCATATTTCCGTTTGAATGAAATTTGAATTCTTCACAAGAATTTCTGGGTTTTTTATATTACCTTGAATTATAGATTACATATTTGTTGGGTTTCAGAATTCAGATCTTTTTTACATTTACTTAAATTTAGATTCTTTCCATTTTCGAATTTTCGCCAGTTAAATACTTCGAAATTTGGATGTTTCGAATCCATAATAATATTCTTTCAAATGTTTATATCCTTAAATTGTTAAAACGGTTATTACAACCTTTAAATCAGTTAGAATAAGTGAACTTTTAGTTCTTTTTTTGTGCTTTGAATTCTCTATACTTCATGATTTCTATAAAATTTCAATTTTTTTATAGTTTTTAGGCACTTAAATGGACTGAGCACACATGCATTTTGTTTGTTTTTAAAAATCCAATTTTTTGCTAAAACATGAAATCACTAGTTAGTAAACTATAAATTTAACAAAAACGCCAAAATTTTCCACCGAGTTCGTCCAATAAAAATAAGCAAACTATCGATGCTTTTTGTGCAACAAGAATGCGGTACACCGGTTCTAAAGAATCGATGGGAATTCTCGTCAGTTAATACGATTCAAAAATAACTCAACTGTCGGAAACTTTCCATCTAATAACAAAAAGTTGAATTTGATTTATCGTAATGGTTTCCGAATGCACGACATCATTTGTAAAAATCGCATTCTATTTGCATCCCTTTTTGCACAATAAAATCAACGTATTTCAAAGTTAATTAAAGAAGGTAAATCCCAACCTTAATTATCGCAAGTGATTTTTCAGCAACTACTTTCCCGGTATTTCCGCAGCTCTTAGATTTAAATCAATACAAGCAGAGCAAAGTTTTTAATTGATTTATCCTCGAATCAAATTCGAGAACGATTAAGTTTCCGAGGATTTACGATTTATTAGTGTCGTATAAACATGTTGGATGATCCTTTTAAATTTTACAGCAATGTTGCATGAAGTATATAGTTTTTTAAAAGTTGAACGACGCAATAAAAGAATGTAAACAGAGTTGCGGCGGCTTTAACATTGTTGTTTCTTGCAGTGGAAACTTAACAAACAAGCAAAGTTAATCTGGAAATACGTGCTTTAAAGGGCGGCATAAAGTAGATAGCCATTTGCATTTATTAAAATTATATCAACTCGGAATTCTGCAAGCGGCGTTGAGTTTAATTTAATATTAAGTCCAATTCTCATTGTTTTCGTCGTGTGACATTTTCATTAATGTAGAAGTCGTTTTTGAAGAGAGAAAAATATTAAAGTCATCGTTAGGTGGAAACACATATCAGGAACAATCCCCTCGACTTTATCTACCCTCTTTGATAAAATATCCCGCTGTCCCCTATTATCCGTGCAGTTTAGGGTGCGCCAAATTTAGCTGCAAAGTGTCTCCAAATGAATTGATGAAAATCTGAACAATTCGGGAAAGACGAAAAAAGCTATGAAATAAGGAACGGTTAATTTTATTGACGTTATGGGATGGAAGATAAAACTTTTAATTTGCAAGCTACCATGTTTGCCGTATCGATTTTCCTTTTAGATACTTTTCTCGGCCGCTTATACAAACTCCTGTCGTAAATAATATTGTCATGATGTTCCCAGAACTCTTTATACATTATTCACATGATAACTTTAACATCAACATATTCGAGCCGTTCATTGAAATGCATCTAATATCAGTTTAATGGGAGCACTGCTTCGTTCACGGAGCACGCAAAAAACTATTTGGATGTTCAAACGATGCAGGTATTGTCACTGTTGTTTATATAACAAGTGTGTAATCTACTAAATACAACGGGAAGGTGTGCAAAGCGAGCATGTTGTTTGACATACTACATTGCATTCCTAAAATAAATAACAACAAAAACTATTCGTTCCTCCTTTTGTGATTTTTCACATATCGACCAAGTAAAACATTCGAAAATAAATATAAACACTCGATAAATCCTGTTGTTACGTTAGCTGAAGATATTGCTTTGCTTACATTAAATACAACAAATTAGTTTCCGCTGTGCGCATTATATGATATAATTAAGTTATCAATGAAACGGGCAGCTTTCTCTTACGCAATTAACAGCTTATTTGTTTCACTTGACCCAACAATTAATTTTTGTCACGACCTTGCAGGGTGAACTAAAAATAATGAAGCAAATGAACGAAAGAATTGTTAGGTTTAACGGCGCAAGCTTAACGAACGCAATTATTAGTTCCAATTAAGAAAAATCTGTTGACTTGTTTTTATATGAGCAATAGGAGAATATATCAAAGTAAGAAATAATTTTAACATCGTTTTACAAAAGCGTTAGAATCTGATATTTTTTGCTGTTTCAAAATTCAAATATTGGTAAAGAAAATTTTATTTCTAAATCGATCTCGGAGTACGGTACCAACAGCAGCTAAAAAATCGCACAAATAAATTAATCAGGATTAAAAATTAACTGTAAACACAAAAAATCTACTCATTTATTGGGCTAATTCACTTCAATTTGGCCCTAATCCGTCGTAGCCCAGCATCATCAAAACAAACATATTATTCAGTGTTGCGTAAATTTGAAAATTACAAGTATATGATTATTGATTACGCCGAATATTTCGATAAATGTTAAAATTAATTTTCATTCGGCACTCTTTAAAAATGTTACTGTAATTGTTATCAACCAGTTAGTGTTGGTATGAGTTGAAATTAGCATCGTCGAATATTTCATTTTTTACAATAACTCACTGTTAAAGACGAATTCTTTCTTCATTAAATCATCAAATCTCGCAAAGCTTTTCTTTTCCAAAAAAGGATTGATATTTCTTACCTAGGAACAAAAAAGAAATTAAAATTGCACGAAATGAATACATAATTAGTAATCACGGTGGTAAATAAAGTGACTCATGGTAAAAATAAACAACCGTGATTTTATTTTTACACCACTAGTTACTATCAAACAAAAACGGTAAAACTTATTACGAGGAAAATTTCAGGCTGAATATTTAAAAAGCAGCAAGTGTTTAAAAAAACATTTTTAATTCAAAATGTAAGTCAAGTTTGGTACAAATTTTTTAATTAAATTCCGGTTTTAAATTTTTCATATTACAATATTTATTGTATTTTTTATCTACAAACATGTGGTTGGCGGATTTTCAAATCCACTCGACGAACATCCTGCAATTGAAGCAATGAAACTCCATTAACTGATATTGTACTTTTTTATTCAAGAAAGTAAACAAGTATGAGATATGAGAAAACCAATAATCTGCCGTTCTTTGCGACTTTAAGTGTTGAAACCTTGAGAAAAGTTATATTCAATCTGTCGAGACAGCCCGGACAACAAAAAAAGTACGTAAGTAAATATGCATGAGCTTTAGGAACAAACTTGAAATTAGTTAAAAGTTAAAAAGCTTACAATGAAATATTTTCGTTTCAAGGAGAAACTTTTCAAATAATATTCTTTACGGAGAGACTAGAAAAACATTATCTTTTGAAACTAGTTTGCCGACTTCGCAAGTACACAGGAATATTTTATAGATAGTGCTCCTCCCTTCCAATCGATTACCTCGAATAATCCCGTTCAGAATAATTGATCCGTTTTCTTTATATAGATTAATGAAAATATAAACAAGCTATTGAAATTACTCATTTAATTCAATTGTGTGTTGATTGAACAAAAATGGATGACCTGGAGATATAAAAATCTACTCTCTTATGTCCACCCCCAAAAACTATTTTAATTATTACGTTATAAATATGATTTTTATACAATACAATCAATGTAGCGCTCAAAATCAGAAATGATTTTTACATCAATAGTAAATTGATTTTGTGCAACGATTATTTCGTTTCGTTTTGAATAGAATTTCTAAGTGAATTTATATAAAACCTGCACATGCGAAATTTAATAATGGCAATGTGTTTAAAAAAATTCGCCAAGTGGCACGTGTAGGAGAAATAAATAAAAATAATAAATAATAAATAAATTGTACACTTTTTGCGTCGCAACGCTCGATTTGAAGCATTTTTTTGATTGTTTTAATCCAGTTTATAGAGAATTTTGTAATTAGATTCACCCACCGAAATTCGTTTTTATATCTTTAAAATTGTGGATTACTTTGGGTGTGTAGGGACAGAACGTGAACATAAGCTGTTCGTAGGTCATTGGTTACGAACTTGGCATCGAACGAGTTGTTGTTCTGGAAGTAATTTGGACAAATATTTATTATCATTGACCACCTAATCCCATTATTTCGTTCGTCCATTTTAGGGCTCGTGATTAATTTGTAAAGTAGTATGGCAAAAATGCTAACATTTTCAACACTTTTTAGGAGTTTTAAATAAAAAAAACAATACACATAATTTTACACAAATATGCACACTAAGCGGTGGATCGTAATATGGAATCAAGGTGAGATTCAACAAAGTACGCAAAGAAGCATTAATAGACAAAACTACTTTCCTAGACTGAACTGGGGACCTAATGAATACAGTTACACCATACATTTATAACGACTTGCCACCATCACTGAGAAGCGTTTTTATTGTTACATTTAATCGTATTTTTAGTAAAAGCGAAAATAATACGATAGTCATTTTTTACAAAACACCACTCCCGAAAAATAAAAAAATCAATAATAAAGTAGGTGACAATAAAATTGCCACATTTCGATCAGGCTTTCAGCTTTATTTAAATAAATTAACTATATATTTTGTGATTTTATTTCTAATTTAGTAGCAGTTTATCAATTTTGTTAATTTTACCTATTTTTCATGTTGTCGATTTCAGTATCGAGAACGATGTGTTATTTTGACAGCGAGACAGGAGATGTTGGAAAATGGGAAGAATATTATAAATTTCTTAAACTTCAATATTTCTCCAATTTCTGTCAATTCAAATTAAAAGACTAAGTGTGTCCATTCTCTTAGAGGTCCAGGCTGTTAAAATTAACATTATCGGCCTAGACTGTAAAAACCCATTTTGTACTATGATAACATAAATGAGAATTTGGTGAGATGGTTGCGATCAGAGTATCCTTTTTATGTGTCACAGTGTCATTATCATCTCAAAATTGTAAGACGTCCTAAATATAACTTCAATGAGATCGATATACAACATTTACGTAAATGGGAACATCAACTCAATTGCTTTCTAATTCTACTACTAAACGTCCTATTGTGCCAGGTATTCTCTATCTCAAGTTTGAATTTTATGACATCGCAGACAATTAAATTACAAAGTTCCACAACATTTTTACACACTCTGTATATACGTAAACACCAGTTGTCAGAGCAAGTTAAAATTTATACGCCTTAAACTTTCCCACAGCCGCTAGCAACAAAAAATTCATTTAATATTAGTAAAAATGTGATAATTTGAGAGACTTGTAAAGCATTTTTGATGGTACTAAATTTAAGCAGTTTTCAGAGTTTTATTTTAGGTAAAAGGCGTAAAATGGTATCAAGTGCAAAATTTTTAGTCGCACAAAAGTTTCAAGAGTCCAAAAAAATAGTCTAGCAGATTCTGATAAGTTAATGTGATTGTTGTCAGAAAGTGAATTAGAAAGTGTGAAATTGATAGTAATGTAAAAAATTATAAAACGTAATACAGTAATAAAATGTAGATTTTGCATAAATCTAAAATGCGGAAGTCCAACAAAAAATAATTAAAAAAATCGTAATTTATCCAAATTTAAGTATTAAAAAACAGTTTCTAGAATCTGACTTGCATCAAATGTCTGAGATCTGTTTTTTTTATGAAAATATTTTGTTAGATTTTTTTCGAATTTTTGCCATCTAGAACATTGGGATGACACGTTTTTAAATTTTTTAAAATAATGAAATGCTAAATAAATATTGAAATTAATTTTCTACGGTGCTACTTCAAAGCTTTTCGAATATGTATTTAAATTCTATAAAATTATTTACCAGTAAACAGATTATACAGAATTTATGGAATAATTGTTATATCTGAAATTTGTGTATTTATTTAATTAGCACGCAGATATATGATTTCCGTTTAAAATAAGTTTCAAAATGTTTAGAACAAAAATTTACATTATTATTTACAAAATATGTTAATTGTATAATGCATCAATTTAATAAAAGATGGTAAGTCAAAACGGTTCATAACCTTTTTCTGGAGCATTTAGTCACGGGTAGCTACGGAATTCCAAAATTTTGGAAAAATATTTATAATCAACACAGCATGCATTATATGAGACAGGTTTTTCCTTTATCTACGTCAGTTGTTCAATTCTTAAGGCTATTTAAATATCGTAAACTAATTAAAAACTGAATAAAAATAAAACCAGTTTCCATTAATAAATAAAAACGGTAAAAATTATTTCATAGGCAGCTTACATTTAAATAACGACAAAACGCGATTTGCATATATCGTTTCAATAACGCTCGCCGTATAAACGCTTTAAAAAATTGCCAATCGCCAACAATTCAACCGAAATAAATCTGGCAAAGTCGTGCGTGTTTTTTTTTTAAATTTAATCAACTCGCGAATCCAAATATGAATGTCGTTTTCAGATAACCCGTAATCGCCAACCTATTAAAATACGGTTCCGATCCTACATTTCATTAGTGCACGCCGACAATTAATTAACCAACTAACTTAAATTATATTTGAGCGCAGGTTGCATCTAAAAACACATTTTAACAATTTCTCTGTAAATGTTAATCAGAAACGCAAATGTCGTACTCGAAGTTCAATTAGAATAAAATGATGATTTATAGTTATGAAGCGCATCGTAATGACAACAAATTATTTTTAATTCAGCATTCCCAGCTTAATAAATTATTCATCCGGCGATATTATAGGTCATATAAATTATTTATATTAACTTGTACGGAACGAACAATGTTGTTGAAATCATAACTGTGATTAACATGGATGAAAGCACGAAGTAACGTGGTAAAAACGAATTATTACCATTTACTTACACTTTTATCGCGATGGGTATAAATAAAATTAGATAAAATATTTCGTCCACATAAGCCTCTTTTGTCACTTTAGTGAAGAAGAGATGAAAAAAGACCGCTCGCTAGAAATCAGGCCCGGCATTAGCGAAGCTACAATCTCCCAAGTTAACAGAGTAGGTATGGATTTATGTTCCTCCTCTTATACACCTAGTGCCGAGCAAATGTGGTTTAAATACTTGGTGATTCAGCGACCGTCCAAGTAAGACAACTATTAGTTGCGATTAAATTCCAAACAAAATAGCAAAAGTGAAATTATTCCGAAAGAGAAAATAACTGTTATGTAAATCGGTGGAAAAGCTCGTAGAAAAAGCTCTCGATGCCTCCACACACACTACAGCTACTCAACTGTTGATTTTGATCTTTTTATTGCAGAGGAGGCTGCCGAATTAACCATAAAGCGCCATCCCTGGGGCACAGCTCAGCCAACAAGTGATTACTCGATAAATCATGTTAAAACGCAGAATGTAAATAGCAGGAGGAGAACATACTATGTTCATAATTGATGTTTACACAACAAAAGCCGCTACTTGCTGACTCGAAGTACTAAAAATGGAGCAGGACCGTACTGAATATTACCGATCGATGTAATTATCGCAGCCAGTGGATGATATAAAGTGGAATCATGTTCCAACCAAATTCATTTATAAACAATACAAAAGCTGTGGATAATTATAAACTTAGCGTGGTGGTAGTGGCGGGTGTGGAGATTAATTAAAATTGAAATCTGTTAACGGTGATGGAATCTTGGGTGTTGTATTTGTTCAATCACGTCGACGAAGGATTAACTTCGTTTGACCTACGACATAATTGGATGTTCCGAGTCAACGTTATTTCTTTATCGAATTCGACGAAAAATTAAATTATCTCCCAAATGAGGTATTATAACATCAAATTAGGCCAATTGCGATTACGATCAATAGTTTCGGGTTATAATTAGAACAAGGTATAAAATGACGAAAACTAACAGAGAAAATTATGTAAATTTTTTAAATGTAGGGCGTAATTAAATGCCATCGGATATTTTTTGTAAGCCTTTCAAAAATGGCATTTTTGTTAAACGCAAGATCTCGGTAAATGAAAAATCACGAAGTCGTTTAAATTAGAGAAGAATTGAGGGATTTAAAAGATGATAATTGTAAATGGCACCAAGGTATAAACTTAACTGAAATTGTCTGTAAATGTGGCGCCAGATGGCGCCACAAAAGTCTAAAAATGGTTCCAGCTGAGGCGAGGCGAGATTAAATGTAAAACAGGATGCAGTTACACCATACAAACAAGATTAGCCCAAATTTTAGACTCAGAAAGTCTAGTTTCTTATGCGTCTAAAAACGAGTGTAATTCACAAACTCGCTTAAGAAAAAATATTCAAAAAAAAAATGTGTGTTTTTTATGTATATTTTGTATACTAAAAGATTATTTATACTTTTATTGCAATTAATTTTATGATATTCAAAATCTGTATTCTGAAACTGAATTATTTAAAATAGCTCGTTACAAATACATCGACTATACAGGATTACTCCATTATTAATATCTTCCGTTGTTCTCTATACGTGAAGTATTTTAATATTGATGACTGTTGAGAACATACAACTTCCTGTTTAACGCCGCGACATATTAAGTTTCTCAATTTCACTTCCTAATTTTTCTATTTTTAACCTGTTCAAACTAATAAACATTCATACGGTAAACAATACAACACGTCTTTGATGTAACTATCATTCTCGGCATTCGCAATCCGAAATTCATTACCTCCGTTAATAAATGACGAGCGTCCTCCACGTAAAGATGAATTTTTCAAGTCCGCAGTGTACAATAATTTATAATAAACTAATAAAGAAGTTACAACAGTTTAAATTAACTTGGCAATTTTTTCGGGTCATTACATAAAAGTACAGTGCAGCTTGTTCCATTGTTAATGAGAAAATTCTGAAGTTGGAACGGAATGAGAAGCGGGAATTAATTAAATTACCTACTTAAAGCAGAGAAAAGAAAATTCGCTTCATAAATTGCTAATACGGTTCCGGATTATCATGAAAGTCGATGATTTTTATTGTACATATAAAATTTAAAAACAAACGTTATTAAGTCTATCAAAATCCGATATCGTGTTGTGTCTGTCGGGTTTAATATTTTATGAAGTTGTCCAAACCGGCCGTGACCCTACAACACCGACAAAATGTTTTAACGGAATTTGATTAACAGATTGTCACAACAATGCAAGCGATCGATTCACATTGGTTACAAATAAACCCAATTATTACACTTACTAAGTATAAATTTATAATTTAGAAAACGCTAAAAAGGAAACCATCGTTAGATTTCTGAGGTAGCTGAGTTACGTTGGAAGCTTGTATTGAATTAACCTGGCCCAACAAATACAAGAAAAAGGTCCATAAGTCACCCAGTCTAATTGGTTTACAAGTATTTCAAGCGCCATATAGGCATGAAGGAAAGTTCATTATGTTGCTAGGATACATAGTTAGAATTGATATATAGCGGAGGTTGTAACTTTAGTCACTTCCACGTTGCAAACTCGTAAAATAAAATTTATCCAATTAAATCTGATTTGCACAAATAATAGCTGAAGTACATTCGGGTTTAATTTGAAGTTTCATCACAATTATGAAACATGAAAATCTGTTTTCGTTACATTGAAATTCGTTACTCGAAAGTGACTTATAAATATTTATAGTGGAATGCTACAGGGTGTCTATTTAGAGGCACAGTTTAGACGACACTAGTCGTGTAAATATTTCATCGAATTGTAACAGAGATGTAACTAGAAATGTTTAGAATGATTTTAATAAAATATTTGAATATTCGCGAATTAATCACAATTTGCTATCGGCCACATCTGGGCGCAATGAATAGTGGAACTTAATTTTAATTTTATGTCAAGTGGCTTAAATGTGCTTTAATAGGTAAATTATGATTTTTACAATACTTTACTTCGGTTTGGAAGATTTCAGAGTGTAATTAAATCGTAAATTTGTCAGTCCCGGAGGAAAAAATGCAACTGTGGTTCCTCGGTAATTTCTCGTAAAAAAATTCATTGACTCGTAATATGTTTTAAGTCTAAAACGAGGAGAGTGAGAAAAATAGAAAGATGGAAAACCGTAAACAAAACAAAGAAAGCGTGATTTGTTTACGTTTTGATGTTTTCGCTCAAGACTTCTCCGTCTAAAGCAAACTTAGTCAATTTGATCTTAACCATGCCTGCGAAATGAGCTCAAAAATGTTTTTCCATTAATAAAAAAGGAGATTATTAAAACCATAGCCGACGGTGATACATAAAATGATGTATCCAAGACTTTTAATGTTCTTTCTTCAAATCTCAAGACCAAGAACAAAATCACCTCTCAGTAATCACATAGCAAAGTAAAGCGCCCAGAATTAGAAGACAACTTGAAAAAAATATTTGTCTACTCGTTAGAGCAACTATTTTGCAAGAAAAACCTAATTTTACGTTCACGAAAAATGAGTTTCGTGCAAGTGATAGTGGAAGTTAATTTAGAAAACTTGGTAAAGAAAGTGCGAGGGTTTCAGCCGACGTTAGTGCCCTGTGCAAAGAAGAGCCGGCACAAAAAATTCAGCCTTATGAACCCAAAAACGTCGATGGGACGAGATTATTTTAAAAGTGTCTCTCTGATCGTTCCATGTGTTTTACGGAAGAAAAGTGAAACTGCTAAGCGAAAACGTTTCAAAACTAAGCGGAAAATCCTATTTTTCCACAACAGTACCCTACTACTTAGCCACGTTAATGTTGTTTTCTTGCCTGCATTTAAATGTTGTAATCGGAAGGATTTTACAAATCCTTGACTACATGAAACACTATTTTCAGCGATGAAAGCTTTGAAAAATGCTAGCTAACGCACCATACAAAATTGTTTTAATTGGAACTACCATTAGTAGATGCCGAACATGGTATGACCTCTGGAATGGAACAGTCTTTTTGAAAATAAAGAAAATTCCATAACCTTTGAAGAATTCGTCCAATTTGATGAAGATGTGGTAGCAGGGAATTGCAGGGACGACGAAATCCGGTCCCCTGGGGGGTGAAGATGATGAGGAAGAACATGATGTGGCGACGAATACGCCTAAACTGACAAAACAATACATCAACAGCATGTGCCGTTTATTAGCGAAATCATACATTGGTGACGACGTATTTTCTGGTCATGGACATGGTCGACGAGGCAATCGACAAAATTCACCAAAAAAATAAAAAAAATAAATAAACATTTACCTACTGTGTTTTTTTGCATAAATGAAATTTTTCTAACACGTGTGTATATTATTTTTTTTACCAGTATCTAACTGAATCTTTCTATTTCAGAGTATATTTGCGACGCCAAAATCTGTGAACAAATTTAATCAGACTACATTCTTGCATTATTAACATCACAAACAATCCAATCTACCTACATATAAAACCAAGTGATTACTCTTTCTAATCCGCCGAAGCGACAATGCAGACAGGTAATTGATTTCTCACAATTTTAAAAAGCCCTTGAAAAAAAAATGCTCGTACTACTTAGTTAAAAGCTGCGGTTAAATCAAATTAATTCGCGTAAGTGGCACGTTCACTCTGTCTGTTGCCTGCATTATTCAGCGAGTTGAAATTTAGTTTAGCAAAAAATATATTCAAACATCTATTTCTCTAAAATGTTATAAGCAGGAAGGAGGGATTTTACAACCCTCAGCCTCCGACCCCTGTATAACGGTCGATAAAAGGGGAGAATTCGGCTCCACTAAACACACTTTACAGAAAACTAATACATTTTGGGAAAATACATCAATTGTGCAGGTGTTTTTGTTGTCAATTAGTTGAAATTTATTAAGTGCACGGAATCAATGGCAGTCATCGGTCCTTTGGAGTTAATAACTGTGTTATTAGAGAGTAAAAAAAACCTGTTGCGAATCTGTGTTGTCAACTCCTAATTAGATTGTATCCACGTAGAATGCAGGGTATAAATCACTTGATTACAGAATGTGCAGAGATTTTGAAATTAATCTTTTTGTTTGAGATAATCCGTATTGTTGTTTACAAAACAATGTGTCAAAAAGGATAAAGATAGGAAGGAAATAAGAGCACCTGAACACGTTTGCGACACAGGATTCAGGATGGAGCCTCAGGGGAACTACCTAAAATACCATTTCCTTATCACATATACACATTCTGCACTTTTCTTTAATGCGAATAGATAAATAAGCGATGAAAATATTTCAACCAAGCGAACAAAACAATCAAAATTGGGTAAAAACTGGAAAAACGAAACTTTCATCAATACGCTGAGAGTGAGTTATTTTTAGAAACTTACACTTTCTGCAATGTTTGCTTGCATGTTTGCCCATAAATGTAAATAAAATAAAAACTTCAAAGCAATTATATTCACAGTTTTTAATTCCTATAATTTTATTTATTGCTCTACATATCTAGATGTTTTTATGTTTTCATACCTAGACAGCTGTGCATTATTAATAAAATGGTTTATTAAAATTACAATTGGGCAGGAATTGTAATACGGTGATTGGTAATAAATCTTAGTAATTGTAATTTTCTGAAACACATTTTTTTTTTAAATTTTAGTACTTTAAGTTCATTTCATAAATTAAAACTAGAAAAACAGACAGTGGAATAAGTTTCAAAAAATCAAGTTTATTAATAACAACTGACAACATGAACGCTACATTTTCACATTATTTATTAAGGTACGTATATTTGTGTGTTATTTTTATCGGATTAATCTGTGCGTCAAAATGTTTTAATAAAAATTCCGTGAAATTTTTATGGAATCTCTGTTGCTGTTCTACGCTAATTACGTGCACTGCATTTTAAAACAAACGTAAAAAAAGTGAGATAGAGTTGAAGTTTAGCTTACCGGGATGAGTTAATGTAAATATTGTACTTAAATATAGCAAGATGGCATAATTTCATTTGTTTAAGAATCAAATTGAACTAAATTCGTTTCCCAGAAAATCAGTTTATTCAGAGATGTTAACTATTCACGTGTGCAAACATGATTGCCTATACACAGTAGCCCAGCGCGACATTTTTTCTTTTTCCATCAACAACAGTTATCGGTTTATTTATGAAACCCGACCTGGAAGTTAACTAAAATCAACACAAAGGGCTTTGTTGGAGCATTGAAATCCAATCAATAGCCCATTCAAAATTAAACGTCTCAGTTCGTCCGAAGTCATCCGTTGCAGCTACAACCATTTGATTGGCTTTATTTATGTAAAACATCTACACTCGGAAATCTTATAGCCGAAATCAATTCGTGGAAGATACGCAATTTCATATATTCCATCGAAATCGGTAGCGGGAAGCGGACAAAGTTTTATTGTGGAAAAAGGTTTGTGAAGAAGCGTCATAACAAGTCATTTGCGGGATTTGTTCAAAACAAAGACGTTTTTGTGTCGTTGCACGATGAAATGTATTTATAAAATTATCCGGTCTTCCATTATGCCCCCATCCTAAATCGCTAGCATTAACTTTAATCAAATTAGTGAGAGACGAGAACTTCATTGTATTAAACAAGGAAATTTATACAACTCGTTTAAATAATTAGAATAGGCTGTCGGATCGTAAATATTCATTTTGGCGCGAAAAAATTCATTGTATAATCAATGAACGTAAAAGTTGCGACCGGTCTTTAAGAACCGGTCAATAATTTTCATTACGAGCAGCATTTCCTATATTGGCGAAACCAATGAAGCATTAAAGCAACAGTGGTTCTTAAAATGTGTTTTTGAAAATGTTACCGGTTTCTGTACGCTACCAAATCCGTATTTTTCGTTCTTGTTTTCTCTCTTTGCTTACCTAGAGAAAAAAACAGTACCATAACTCACATACATAATTGGATAACTACTATTAACATTCTAAATAGATTCACCTCCATTCCGGCAAAACGATAAAAATACGCTTATTAAACACATTAATTTAACTACTTCATTAAATTACGGAAGTAAATAAGACCCACATAAAAATGACGTCACGTTAGTTCGCAATGATCCTTGAACTCTCTCATAATTATGTTTTCTAAATTAAAGAAATGTGAATATTTAAATTGCATTTCCAACCTCGCTATAAAACGTTATCGATCTCATTAGTAATTTATTCATTTGGAAAAGTAAACGGTAACAAATTTCGAGCTTTCGTCATTAAGCCGATATCAAAAAAAAAAAATGTTTTCGGGGTTTGTCACTAAAAGAAAAATATATTAATATTGCCCGCTCCATTGCAATATCGGATGAAATATGGGCCAGGGAGACTAGCTCAATAAGATTATATAAACTAGAGCTGCAAGCACAAAGTTTAAGCTGGGATAATCTTAAATATAAAGAGCAAGACTTTGAATTTGTCTCTAGATTAAAAAATGTAGTTTCGCAATTTGGCTAATTAGATGGAATTTAATAAGTGACTGAAATCAACATTAGGTAAACAAATTAATGACAAAAAAAAAGATCCATTCTAATCGACTCGCTATGAAACGAATTATCAATTCTATTAATTAAATTGACAGGACAAAATTCTTAATTTAAAGAAATCATAGCTGTATGATGACGAAACAAAAGTAATTACGATCATTTGGAGTGCGTCAATGCAAATAAATAAAAATATCTATGCGCAAATTCCACAATTTAAACTCTTTAAACAAATATTTTCAATATGATAAAGTTAAAATTAATTAAATAAAATCAGTTTCCAATCAAAAAAATAACAACGTATTTTCATTCATTAATTCAAAACATAAATAGCACTGGTATTAAATGACTCAACAATTTTTTTGGGCGAAAAATGCCGCAGTTTTATTTTAATCCCATTAATATAAAGGTTATTTTTGGGCTCGCCTGATTTGATTAAACGCAAAACAATTCAACGGAGTTAAAATAATTTTTCCGCCCACTCTGTTTTTTAAAAACTAGACTAAGGGTTGTATTATTTTCCCATGTTGGTAGCTCTGTTAACATTTTTGAACTATGACACAATCCCATGCGTATAAAGTGTTAAACCTTAAACTGTTAGAAGACGACAGGAAGTGTAACCAACACAATGATACTATTACAGTAAATGTAATTAAAACTATTAACAACGATTGTTCAACAATATTGCCTACAAAGCTTTTATTGTTTCAACAATTGTGATCCTAATTTTTTTCTATTTAGTAGTTTTTACAAATTATTATTTTCAGATTTTTGTTTTTTTGTCTACTTGCAATTACGCCCGAGGCCTGTTAAGAGATCCATTCAGTATCAGTTTTAAAAAACATAAACGTTTAAATTATTAATTATAATTAATAATTATTATTATTAAAAGTTTAATCATTTTTGATTATTTATGTCACCATTAACAAAATATAAAAATACTGTTTATTTTTGAACTTGGTTGTTCAATAAAATCAATTTACTATTAATTAGTGATTAAGCGTGCAATCTTCCCTTTTTTATGACAGAATTGCTATCGAACTACTACGTCATTTTAATTGTATTACCAACATAAAAACAAATTTTCATCAGTGCTATTTTAAATGAAAAACAAAGGCCTTTTATGTGAATTGATAACATAAAACTGTCGCTTTTGAATGTTGCTGTAGTGGCCTATAAAACCAGTGGGAGTTTAAAACTAATTTTAAGTGTTTTGAATGATTCTGTTGAATGTTGGCATTAATTTTACTTACTGCAACAACTTGTCCTTTTAACTGTATTTTGATTTAGCGTCAGAGTCAAAACAATAAACATTTTTATGGCACACTTTTGGCACGTTTGTACCAGACTTGTAATCAAAATTGTCATAAAAAATCAGGTACAACTGTAACTATAAAGTTATAGGAGCAACTGACTTTGGAAAACACTTCATTTTTATTCTTGGTTTTTGAGCGTCGATATTTGGAGAATTTTTGCGAACACCAGCAATTTTTGTTATTTTTTGCCTCGAAAATTCTAGTACAAATTTTTTAAAATGAATAGCTCGAAAGTTTTAACATGAGTCCATCTCTGGATTAAAAAAGCTGTCAGAGTCTGCTGGCTAATTTATCTAGAAACACAACACATCTCGTTTCGCAAAGTTGGGGCGAAATAATTAATTTCATTATTCAGACGTCCATTCAACAAATTTCTAAATATTACGCATATCACAAGATTTATCCCATGTGAAAAATCCTAGAATGTCCTACTTCACAGATAATAAAACCTAAAAAACTAAAATTTAATTTCTTGTAGAAAGTACGTTATTTGCAATTAGCATTATTACAAATTGTGAATCGATTACGAAAACGAGAATATCGAGTTTTGTCTACAAAATATTTAGATAACCAGTTTACGTGGTAATTTGGTAAAATGAGTAAATTTATTATAAACGTGTGTTTACAAAACTCAAGGAAGCGGCTTCGATGAGTAAGCTGCTATTATATACTAAACATTTTTCCTCGATTACAAAAAAATGATACGGTGAGTAATATTTTAATGTCATAGGAAGGTAAGTATTCCATTTAATAAAAACGTTGCAAAAAGTGCGCCGCCCACGTTTCATATTTACATTCCTTCTCAAATTAAAATTTCAAGGTTTTACTGATGCTATTGACATCGTCATTTTAATTTAATTAATTTTATCAATGCTAATAAATTGAAGGGCCCTTCCCCCGATTTATCGACCAAAATTGCGGCCGTTATGCAACGACTTCGGCAACAATGTTTAGCGGGTTGCCATCGCATCATTCCGAAAATGAAAACTACCAGAACAATGTGCGTTTTTCGAGGAAGAAATATGAAGGAAACCTTCGGATTATGTAACGTTGTTATTACCATTGTAATCGACAATTTAATGAACAAGCATGTCATACGAACACTCCGGGCGTTTGTGAAAGTATTCAAATAAAATAATTATCCGATAAACGTTGGGATCAATCCATTATATCAAGTGAACAAGTTTCATGGCATTTAAATTGGATTAAGTTATTTACAGCGGATCAATAAATTTAACAACACAAGCTCTCTATTGTCGTTATTTGTAAAAATGTGAAAATATATTTGAAAAAATGGAGCGATAAAACGGTAGTTATGATTAAAGTAACACTTGTTATGAGTGTAAGCATTGTTCAAGGTTTCATTAAATCAATAATCTTCATCACATGGAATACAGAAGAATGGAAACGCGGTGGTGACTACATTAGAATTTAATTTGTCGGAATTAATGAGGTGTACACAGTTTTTTATCTGGAAAGATAAATCTAAATAAATTATCGTGACGTGACGAAACAAAGGACGTTCACTTTTATATCTTCAATGGCCCGCTTCAACAACAAATTTATTTCCTTTACCTACTTCATAAATTGAAGATTCGATAGCTACTCAAACAAGGTCAATGAATCAATTTGTTTTTAATGACATTGAATTTTGCAAAAGCTTGTAAGGACACAATTTCAAACCTTGATGATGATCACAACTAAAATAACGGTACAAATGTAGTTCTTTCGTTATCACACTAACAATTTAGAAAATAACTCTCATGTTAACAGATAACACACAATTCTAAATATAAGTCACGGTTCAAGTGAGTTTACACACAAAAAACGCGGCGGTTGTTAATTAGAAATTGTTTAAAAAAGGAAACTTAAATATTTCGAAACGTACACGATACAAAATGGGCATAGTATGCTTTCATGCTTTTACCTGGTTAATGAACCGTTGGAACAGCTACTCATTCCATTGCTTTTATATTTTGAGTCGAACATCCACATGTTTTAGTATAAATGGAAAAAAAATATTGATCCGAGATAAATTCGAAATTGAATGGTAAATTTCCTTATTTAAATATAGAGTTGTATTATCTATCAAATGCAGGTTTGTTTTGTGTATACACACATGCTGATAATGTTTTATCGGTGCTGATATTATTGTAGTTTACAACGACCTATATAGTAGCCAAAAAATTATTGCGTTTGTTAAAAAAAAACGATCTGTGGAATAATTCATCACGCTCTTACTCATTTGCGTAAAATTTATTTCCACATGGATTTAATTGGTATAAAATAACTTGTCACGTTTTGAAATTTCCAAAATATAGAATTTTGAGGTTGTTTTTCTAGTTTTCAGTAGTGAAGGTTTAGATATACTTTAGATATAGACATAGCTTTTTACTAAACAATTTTATTGATAAAACTGAAGTTGTTTTTCATTTCAACTTGGTCGCTTCAATTTTTAGTTTTTTAATTAGTATATTTAAATTGATTCAGGTTTGAGTAATAGTTGTGAGATTTGTAAAACTGTTTAACACTGCTGTAAAGCAAAATTTAATAATTGAATCCTATTATAATTTTAAAAAAATAATTAACAATTCTAGAAAGTGAGATAATTGTAAACTGTTTAAAACCACTGGTCTAACCCCCTCAAGACGCAATCTGGAAGAATTTCAATTTTTTATTATCGATAAGACGCCAGAGAGAAATGATGTAGCACAGGCGTTTTTTAATATTTTCTTCCTCAGATTAAACTCTGATATTCCGTTCTAAATTTAAAAGACTCTCGTTTTGACATAAACAGAAAACTTACTTACGTAAATTTAACGAGTCAAACAAATTTAGAAACAAGTTTACAATATCAATTAGCGACTTGTTTAAACATGCAGACGCTGGTTATTACTTTTCTATCATTTATTTTTCCCTTTCTAATCGGTTTAAGGTCAACATCTTCTTCAGTAATCACAAAGAATAGCTTATACAAATATATGTGAAAAAACTCTATCGTACATTTGGAAAGTTGTTCATTCAACAACCAAGGAAACATATTGTCGACTTATTAAAGAAATTCATAGGTTTGCCAAGGTTACATTTCTCACATGCGTGGTGTTAAATTTTAAGCAGACAGAATGTTTAATTTTGCTACAACAAAATAGATACAATTAAACATTGTTAATTATTTGTTGCAAATGTAGATTATACAGTATTAATTTATTGTTGATAATTACACTGGATTGGTGTTTAGTGAACATCAAGAGCATGTATCACGCCGTGTAATTACAATCGACTCGTTAAATTATAGTTTTGGTAATTAAATTTCGTTTTGTTCTGCCTCCTAACACAAACAACAACAGTTTGAGAAGCGCTGAATTGCGTCATCGAAAATATTATTTGAAAATACTTAAATTTAGATAAGCAGAATCTTGGAAAAGTTCGTTTAATCAACAAATAATACGAAACTTTCCCAGCACTCGTACAAAAAGCCTTAATTATATCTCATTTTCTTTGTTACGTGAAGTTACCTCTGTAAAAAATGGAATTTCTATGCCGTAACTTAAATAAGAGCAATTTCGTAAGAATGGCACGTCGACCGCATTGTCGATGTAAAATTTTCCATTATACACATATTCCACCCTTCCAGTGAGGGTAAAATTTAACCCCTATTGATGTTCGAGCTATAAAGTCCCTCTTTCCAAATATTCTAGTTATAATTACAATAAGAACCAAGTTTAATTTAAAAGTGAAAATGAATATTCATATAAACGAACAATAATGACAGAGAAAGTTAATGAGAATTTTAAAAAGCGGATTAACACATATCTTTCGATGGTATTTTGATGCTAATATCTTGATAATAAATTAAGCAAATTAGGTTCTATTTTCACCTTTGCACTATTGAATGGTTATTTAAAAAGTGGTATTCAGTGTGTTCCAAGACCCGTCATCAAATTTCATTAGGGCTTCAATCATCGCAATCATCGCAATCATCTCGATAGGTATCGCATGAACATGCCTTCCAAACCATTGATGCCATTAATTAGTCATAGTTGCCAACAATATTGTCAAATTTAGGAGGGCATTCCGAATCATTTGTTTTTTGCTACAGAGTTGCCACATTCATACTTATGACGAATTCAGATACATCACCATATTTGTTCCTGAACTTGAGTCATTATGTCTAATAAAATGGCTATAAATTTGAACACGGCTGTTGTTTACTCAAACCAGCTTCGAAATGAACATTTATGTTAATTTTCTTTTTTCACAATTATAAATAAATAAATAAATAAATAGAGATTTTCCGAGTTAACATTAAAATGGAAAGCATTGGCAATACAAAAAAAGTTCTCTCATTAAAAAATATATTGCGAGTTCCTAACAATATACAAATCTCCACATCTAGTAAAATGTTCTTATTTAAACACATGTGTGAATGTTCAGGTTTTATGTCATAATAAAATATTTTAAATCGTGTGTAATGGAATATTGTATTTCCGACACAAAGGAAAGAAAGCGTTCTGTGTTTGTTGAGATAATTAAATATTTTATTCTGTTTATTTATGAATTATGAGTAAGATAACAACAGCAAACGGTTGAGAAATATTTCTTAAATTTCTTTGTTAACAAACGTCTTCGGTCATTTTTAAATAAAAAGCAAAGTGCTCTTATCAACCTAGATTTTTGCTACTTTAAGTCAAATTAAAAAAAAATAGTTCGCACAAAAATATCACAGTTACTAATTTAAACTTAGTATAAATACTGCTAAGAAAACACTCTAAGTAAAAAATTGTCATTTATGCTTGACTAAAACTTATTATTAAATTGTAATTTTTATTTATACGCAATTTGCTGAAATAAAAACAAGCAAAACATCACTATTTAAAAAATTTAGTTTGTAATTTATTCTTGTCACTGTTGCACAATATTTTATTGATTAATAAATATTAATATTTTATAATATTAATATTTTTATTAATATTTTCATTGACTTGTCTCAGGCAATATTTATGTCCAAAAAAAAAAAAATTGAAAAAAATAATAAAATACCTATCTCTTAAAAAATATATAAGATGCCCAATTTTTCATTTATTCAAAAATTAGCTTCCACATCTATCATAATCATATACCAATTTTTATGATGATTCTGACAAAACCAGCTTATTTTTTGTTTAATTCTTTGTGCTCTGTACCTTCGACTTTTTTGTACAATTTGTAAAATATAATCGCCTAGGAAAGTTTGGTGTTGATAGGTTTAAATTAAAGTTTTTTTAATTTTAATTAGTTTTTCTCTAAACTCTCCGAATTTACGTATACTTTGTGAGTTTTAAAGGTAGAATATATTAGATATAAAAAGTTTGAAAACTTTTTAAAAGCAGGTTATATTGGCATCCAAGTTTCCAGATTTTAATGTAAATTAATAAATAACTCGGTAATCTTGACTAAACATAATTTACTTAACTGTTAGGTTAATGGCACTGAAATGTTTACATCTAAAATGTAATTTAATTGCGTTGATCTAATTTCGAAACGATGCACTTGGAATGATTTCGTTGAAAAACAAAGGAAAATCGTATGTGAATTTTACTGGGAAAACAGATTAAAATTTTATCCAGTTTTATGATTAATGAAATTTGAAAATGGCTCCGATCGTTGTTTTCAATTCAAAATAGTCAATTAATCTTTTCCATGCTTTTCGAGTCGAACAAGTATTATACGCGAAATTAATGGACCTGTTAAGGAATTATGTATCTCGTTTATTCTGTGTAACTCTCGGCGTTCGATAAGGTTAGGTAGGAGTCGATACAAAGACGAGAAATAGAATAAAGCGACCCTTTATAAGGTATTGGGTTTCTCTACGTTTTCATGTAGTTGACCAGAAATTTATTCTGGATAAATCAGTTTAAATCACCTGCTCGTTCCTATCTGCGCCATCCTTCTCACGGAATTACTTCCGAATTAATGCAGAAACCTCTTAGGACTTTTGCAATGATGATTTAAGTAAGAAGCGGAGATGTTTTGTTTGCTAATATTTTACTTAAACATTAATTTTTTCATCGGTTTTACTTAAAATATTATGATAATGAATTATCATCACCGCTCAAACGTGCCAATTAAGATTGTTAAGTTGCTTTCAAGTTTCAGATCATAATGTAGGCCATCACAACTATTCAATTACTTGATGTCCCTATGGTTACAAAATTGATTAATCTACACAGTTTGGTTGCGTCATGTTTACGATTTTAATTGAATATCACGACTTTACAAACTTTTATCACTAATCTTCAACAATTGCTAAAATTTTGGGTGGTCTTAAAAACATTTTTCAGGTTAAAATAACGAAAGGATTAACGCAGAATGGGGAAAACCTGGTCGACCAATTTATAAATTCTTTAGAAACTTTGTTCTTTGTCACATCGAATTTGAAATCTTCGAACAATTAATAGCGCTGCTGATGACACTGTCATTTTCCATTGTAGGGAGAATCACGCAAAACGACGGAAAAAGAGACTTAATCTGTTACAGTAATTTCACAAATTCAAACTAATATAGTCCAAGTTAACAAAAGAAAGTATTTATGTAGTATAATTATGTTGTTTTCCACGTGGATATAATTTTGAGAATATTTTCGAGTTTTTTTAGATATTTTCTAGTGTGTTGTTTGCGAAATACGTTACCGCACTCCAAAGATTGCCAGCCTTCTCACAGACAGAATGAGTATTCCTTACCTGAAACGAAAGGAAAAAAAATTACATACCATTTGCAAATGACCACACGTAATGCAGAGTTTTAAAAAAGGACGTAAATTTAATTCCACTAGATGAGTCACCGTTTAACAAACACTGGTCTACTGAAAACTATACCGGAAATGGGCACATGTTACTTTATCTGAATAAAAATAAGTACGATGTTGGTACACAATTACTATGAAAATATGTTTATTACAGCTATTAACTTGCAAAGCAAATTACGACGTCGTATTTTGAATATTAGTGTATAAAAATTACACATATTATGTTGCGAGAAACGGAATTTCATTGTGTTGTCGACGATTGAAGAGATACTTGAACGTTGAATTTTCTTTGATTACTCAACTCGAAATTGAATTCTGTCAAACGAGATTTGAAGTATTATTTACTTGAGAATTTTATTATCATAATTACTATTTGAAATTTTTGACGGAAATAGAACAAAATGAATATGTAAGCACGATTGCGCAACAACACGATTATATTTCGAAGAATATGATAGTCTTTTACAAACGTGTGCAACCTAAATAATTTACAATTCAATTTAACGTAAGTAGAACTTAATACATCATTTAGTTCGTATCAATGTTAATCTGTATTATTTGTGTTGTACAAGTAATGGGATCACGCAATGTTATTTTCGTAACAAAACTTTGCCATGATGATAACGACGTATTGAAGATAATGGGGTAAAAACGTAAAGACAAAAATAAAATCGGCGCTACGAAGTCTCATAAAATTCCATTCGTAGTTAATTAATCTCCAACGATTAAAAGCAATTTTCAATAAAAATATTTATCAGGCTTAAAACCCCTTGAGATAAACTTTTTTAATAAATATGTAAAAATTCGTGAAAACAACTTCCTGCAAAGTGGACGCTAAAATAATTTCACAAAAGTTTGTTAAAACTGTCACTGCTATAGTTATTTATTCATTCAGGAAAGAACCGTGGGTGTTTAAATTATCAAGCATGTAAGTTATGTTCACGTTATCTACACTTGAACGATGTTTATGGCGGTCAAGTGGTCTTCTTTTTTCTCTAAGATTACACAGAATCTGCTATTTTATAACAAATCCAATTACAAATTTGATTAGTTTGAACTCACTGTGTATTACGATGTGTTACATAAATTCTGCAACTGGTTTATAGCAGCTGTCAGTACTTTATTAAATTATGTTTTAATTTACTCGGTGTAATTAAATTAGCATAATTTGTAATGTCCCCGCCCTGAAACGATATTTTTGAAAATGCCTTAAGTGCATGAATAAAATTTTGAAGACAGCTAAACGTAAATTTAAAGAAAAGGAAATATCGAAATAGTTTGTATGATACGATAAATAAATATTGCTCAATCTTACATCTGTGATCTGTAGATACAAGCGTTAAGTGAATATTTTCGTCATGAAATCGCTAAAGATAGCAATATATTGATATACTCATTCACCAAATACTTCATCTATTAAAAAGGAATTTTATGTTTCCTTTCCAAAATTTTGGGATTTTGTTTCTTTAGGTACTATGCTAATGTATTTTTATTGTAACTTCTACAGGTCAATTGTTTTAATTGAAGATGTTTGAGAGTAATTTATTATGTTGCATATTGCATATCACGACCAATTTTATAAATAATGTACTTCACAATGCCGAACAATTCTAGAAAACAAAAATTTAAAAATCTAAAAATTTTAGGAATATCTAAAAAATAGAATATATTTTCATATTAATAAAAATCTTGTAGGACCAACAAACTGAACAATATAAAAAATCTAAAGAAGAAGACACCAAAAGATGCAACAATCTAAAAAGTTAACGAATTTTAAATTTAAAAGCAACTTTAAAGAACTTAGAAATTTTATAATTAAAAAGAATCCTGAAAAATAGTCTAAAAAAATTAAAAATTATAGACAGAGTATCAAAAATTACAAAACAAACTTTCGAATAATTGAAAGAATCCACGAGGAAAGTATCTAAAAGATGTAAATAATCTAGAAATTATCGACAATTTAATAAAAAGTAAAAAAATAGATAAGTAAATAAAAACGATCTTGACCATTCAAAAGACAAATAGGATACTAGTAAAAAAAACAAAGAATCTAAACAATCCAAGAAAATCTGTAAGAATACACAATGTACTGAAAATTTAGATGTAAAATATCTGAAAAATGCAGAAATAAGAGTATCTCTAAAGAAATTAAGGCATCAAAAAAAAATCAATCAACCCAAAAAAAATCTAAAAAAATGAATCCAAATGGTCCACAAAATACAGAAGTCCTAAATAGTAATAAAAAGAATATAAATCAAATAATCTAAGTGGTTCAAAATATGCACCAAATTCAAGGCATCCCACGTGCCAGGAATAAAAAAAAATCCAATCCAACAGAACCATAAAAAAAATACAGAATCTAAAAACATTGAACAACTGAAGGAATTAAAAATATACCAGATGTAGAAAACCTGCAAAATCAAAGAATATGAATAATTACAAAGAAATCAAAGTATCAAAAAGATCTAAACAATCCAAGAAAACTCGAAAAAATTTTTACAAATCTAAGCAGTATATAAAATTTAGAAAATCCAAATTTTATAAAAATTTGTCCAAAGCATCCAAACAATACACGTGATTTAAAATATGCAACGAATTTAAGGAATTGAAACAATACGCTTCAATTTATAAAACCGGAAAAATGTAAGTCGTTTTTGTTACATGTTTTTCGTTCTTGACAAATTGTCTTTACATTTTTTTTTTTGTATTTTGAATCTTTAAAGTTCTTAAATTAATTTAGATATTTTACCAAATTTCTGCAAGTTGTCTTGTTGATTTAAGAACTGGCAGATAATCTTGGAAAAATTACTATTTGATAGTCACTGGTTTCCACGAATCGGCAATAATCTCTCTCACTTCGCAAACTGTAAATTTTCAATTTCCTAGAAATTTCGATGAAAAATTGAAATTTATTCCATTTTCTGCTGTTGATAATTTAAACCGTTTGTGTTTGCTGTTACGTGAAAATGACATATGGTGATAAATTTTATTACATATTTACATTTTAGTTGAAAAATAAAGCAAGTACTCTGTTTGCAATTTATATCACGATTCCGATTAGATTAGTGAAGTTTAAACAGAATTTGCGGATAATTTTGTAAATATGCTCACCGATGTAATCTCAATTTCGGGGAAAACTAAACCTGTTTAGTTTTTTTCTATTTCTCCGAAAATTTAAATATTTTAATTACGAAGAAAAAAACCCGACTTTATTCCTATTACTGCAAATAATTTCTGGCTTTTCCACGCCGACAATCAGAAAAAATCATTCTTTCTTGTTATTTCTAAGATATGAAAACCTCTGAAAAACGAAGTCAAAGCAAATAACGATTTACAGTGCTATCTGTTAATAGTTGGGTCCCATTTCAAACAGGGCGGAACATAGTTAGAAATTCTGAACAAGCATAGAGCAAACGTCCCAAAGTGCCTCTCATGTAATTGGCTTCTGTAATAACTTCAACAACGGCTTCTCTCTTCCGTCCTTTTCTCTACACACTTAATGTAATGAAAACAACAAAGAAAAAAGACCCAACAGGAGGCAGTGCGCTCATTCTTTGATTCTCCTAATTTAAATCATTCTTCCTACTTTGTATCTGTCGAGCTTTTAAATGCAATAATTAACAAAGTTGTTTTGAAAAAAAGATTATTTGTATCAATTGCTCGCTTTGACGAAATTTTATGAAACATTGATCTCGCTTTTATTTGCTCTTTCCATAATTTATCAGATAAAAGTGTCTACAACGCGGAGTTATTAAATCTGTAAGTTGTTTTGAAGCTGCAATAAAAATAACATCAAAAGCACCTAGACATTGGCAGATTTAATAATGCGTTGTTGTGTTCGACGTGTAAAGTTGAGAGTTATTTATTAATTAAGAATATAAAGCTTTTCGAGTTAAAGACTAGACAAAAACGAATCGATAAGATTGTAAACTGTAACGACTTCGCGTTCAGTTGTAAAAGGAAAACTAACTTAGACAAATGGCTGTTCATGAAATATACATAAAAACTCCTAATACCACTGCAGAGAAAATAAGATTTTAACAAAACAGACTTGAACGAAAATAAAACAATTCGTTGAGACTAGATGAAAAGTTGAGTGAAAATTTTATTCTCGACATTTTATTTTGTGCGTATTTTCAGAACAACAATTTGTTATTGTTGCCGCGTAATATTATCTTCGGTACAGTAGAATTTCCATCGGGCGGATTTGCACGTTAGTTGTGAAATAAAAGAGTCTTGACATTTACTTACAAAGAACGCCACCATTTCTAGAACCTGCCATAAAAGTTAAAACTTCTTGGGGAAAACAATCGGGAAAGTAGCTCCTGGATGATTTTCAGTTAACACATTTTCGCCACCAACAATCTTCCTTCGTCCCTCTTTCCATTTTATATTCATTCCGTTTTATGATAATACGTTCTGTCGTAAATAACGAATGAAATAAGTTTGTCATGGCGGACAGATTTACGATGAACACGCTTGATGGCCATTGGATAAAACAGACGCACAATAATTATGAAGAAAAGCCCAGAAAAACCGCAAAATTTCATACCTATTGGGTTGCTATTTAAAAATATACAGCATTTTAAAGATAATAAAAAGTTCCCCAATTTTTTTATTTCTTAAAATTTAAATAAACCAGTGCAAATATTACTTACTTTGTCTGCATAAAAAAACAAAGTAGCGGTATACAAAGGTATTGTATATGGAAATTTAGAAAAAAACAGTAGCGAATTCCATTACTGCACTTCCGCTACGACGAAGAATAATTTCGATAAACAATAATTTGAATAATTTCCCTTCAGAAAATTCGACAGGAGAGAAACCAATATCAATAATTAACGAATCATTACGCTTGCGCGCAACATCCACAAATTTATTTATCGAAAGATTCCAGACACCAGTCTGTATGGTAATTTTTATCCTTCCATTGACTTGACAATAAAAATTTATCTCATTTTTAAATCAGCACCTGGCAATTCAATAACGCTTTAATAAAGTTTACTTTTAACAAAAACCGAATATTTAATGACTTTTCTCTTTCAACGTTCGAAATTTATGATTTACGAGTGGGTGCAGCTAGCAACCCCGGAAATGGATTAGATACAGAAGAAAATGATTGGTACAGTTATAAACACATGTGCAACATTTTAATTAAAATGGTCGTTTTCGTACCATTCTTGCAACTTTAACCACCTGTCGGGTTATTAGAGCCAGGAACCCGAACCCTTATCAATATCACGGTTTGTAATTTCGCAATTTTGGTTACGATACGGAGATATATACATGCAGATTTCAACATTTGTCTGGTGAACACAAGCTTTATTTGCTCGGAAAATAACGGATTTATTTGAACATTTACCTTTAAAATGTTTCTAATGGTAAAATAAATACAAAAGTCGGTTAACACTTATCACGGTTTTATAAAGTTTTAAGTTTTTGAACCATTGCATCAATACGAGTAATTAAATGGTGTTATTATTGCTGTTTAAATAAAATAATTTATCATTCTATGCGCTTATTTATTTGGATAAAATTAAATTAAAATTCATAAAACGCAACACATTAAACATTCATTTCTGAACATCGATCAAAGTTAAATTTGTTGGAAATATATATCCTGTGACAACCATGGAGCCAATTTTCCGTTCTTTATTAATACCTGGCAGTATCATTTTCTATTTATGTTCACTTTATTCTCTAACTACCTAATTTATTTAAGTGTACCTTAGAGTACGATTATATCTTATTTACTAATTTCTACTGAAAAATTTCGTAAAATAAACAATAATGAAAATTTTGCCCCACACGAAAATCTACCTCTAAATGGACAAATCAGTTTAAGTTTATTGATTTTTGAAGTGCGTTCTTTAGATGTTAATGAATTAAATCTGATGTTTGTTTTTTAAATAACGGTTTGTTTAATCATTTGAATTACGGACTTTAATGTTTTCTTTTTTCATAAAAATAAAGATAAATAGATAAAAAATATCTAATTTTATTTTTCAAGAATTTTTATTTAATTAATAATAATTTTAATAATAGATATAAAATATAGCAAACTATTGGGTTTGAAAAAATATGTAACAAATGTTTTTAAATACAGTTTTTTTTTTGATTTTTTTTGCATTCTTTATACCTGATTTCTTTAAATTCGCATTCTTCGGAATATCTTAATGCTCAGATTTTTCAAACTGAGATTGGAATCTTTGAATCGATAAAACGAGAGTTTTTGTTTCGAAAATTTCAAATTGCTGCACTCGGAAGAATTTTGATATTGTTGAAAATTTTAACATGTTGAACGAAAATTACTTGAAGAAATAAATTATCCTTAAAATAAAATAATCAAGCTTACGCATTAAAAAACCTTGAAAATTTTAAATATAGAACATAAAAAAATCTATTTACACTTTCTCGATTTTTAAATTTTTCCTTTGTTTTTTTCGGTTCTTTCTACTTCAATGTCACATCCATGTATTTTTTTATTTTCCATATTTTTAGATTCTTTGTATTCTTTTGGGTTTTCCAGATTGATTTAATTATTTATTTACTTATGAGTTCTAAGCAAATAAAATGATTTTTCATCCTTTTGTTCGATTTAAATGGTTTTGAAAATTCTACAAAGTATGCAAAATAAGCATCAAATATGAAAGGAACATCTATAATAAGCAAATGTGCCTTTTGATTAAAGTAATTGCCTGAAAAACTAAAGCAAGGAAAAATATACAAAAAAAGTGTATTCATTGGTCATAAAATCTAACAATTTAAACAGGAACTATTGTAAATAAATGTAATTATCAGTCACAAATCACGCTTCGAATTATTTATAGAACTGGAGCCGGTCACAGATGCGGAGGTAAAAGTACTTCCGACTTAAAAATGTTTAGACATTTCCACAGGAACTTTCCTAAAAATGTTGCTAATTCTTTTGAAAAGGTCAAACAGTTAACTTACACTGTTACGTGAACTTAAATAATAAGTAAGTGCCTATGTTGTTCACGGCTTAGTTTAGTTATCTTTATATTTATAAGATATATTTATGTGTATGTACACATGCTTGATTTGTTGAAGGTTAGATAGTAAAGTTCCATAAAACATAAATAAAAACGGAAAATCAGTTTCACCAAATCTGCAGTTCTAAACGTGTAGCGAGGTCACCGAAAGATTGCATCACTAATTTCTTTAACGTACAAACAATATGCATAAACATATTACATTCATTATCAGTAACTACATTTTATTGACTTGACACAATTACGATCGTCGAAACAAAGCGAATATGAACCTCCATAAATTTCACAGAATTATAAAAGTTTGATATTAAAAGTTAAAGCTCAAAATATGTTTCACAAACAACTCCGAAGTGTATAAATTTAATAAATGGAAAAGAGATTTTCCCGACGGAAAAGCAATTAAAGATTCACCAAGTTCTACAAAATCAATCGCATGTTTTATTTATTATTAAAATTTAATAATCGGAGGAAACGGACTTTAATGCTTCCCCAAAGTCGATAAATATTGACTACCGGTCACACGCCCACGTAAATGTTACACTTCGAGAATACCAATAAAACATACAACATAACACATAAATACCATTAGATAAGTGAAATCATTTGTTCACTTTTACATTTCCGCGAGCTATTTGGTAGGCGATACACGTACGAAGGTGCATCTTTTAATAATAGACACTGCTTTCCTTGAATAAATAAATGAACAGATTCTTTCGTTTTAATGTAGCCTTGAACAAGAAAATTTTCATCTAATTTGTTTACGAGATATTTGCTTAACAATCGAGTTACGTAAGTGCTTACCTGGGTTTTGTTACTTAAGTTCAAAGATCTGTTATCAGAGGAAGCAGCAGTTATTATACAATTAAGAAGAGTTTGGTTTAAATCCAAAAAATTTTCAGTAGTTCCATAATTAAATACGAAGTTTATAAATAAAACTTGAAAGTTTTAACGACGGTTTTAAGAAAATGTTCTAATTTAATATTCCAGCAGTTTCGTGTTTTATTACTTTTATTTCAGGAGGTTTACATTTCAAAGGTTTCATACCTGAAGTTGTTCAAATAGTAGTCAGTGAAAAACTTTCATGATTTTCCATATTTCGTTTTTTGAGCAGTTCTGCCACGAAACAAGTTTTATTTACTATCTGATATTTTATCTGCTAGAATTGTGTATTTTTTAATATGAGGCTTCCACTTACAAAGAATTTTGAACGAAAATGTCTAAACAAACAAAGATATTCGAGCTTTAAATTATTATTTAAAGACCAAGCAATTTCCAAAAAAGGAGTGAATTCAATGATTACAAATTCAACCAAGAAGCTGTTAAATGAAACTTAATGCTTGCCAAAACTTACCTTTACTTCATAATGAGAACAAATTATTGAGCAGCAATTTAATTTATTAGAAACAATACAGCTAATTGAACAGCAAAATAATTAATTCAGCAGTTAAATGTAAACATCAATAAAAAATTACAAAAAGTTTCATCAGTTAAAATTTCAAATTGCTAAACTTTCAAGATTTACTATCGCATTCCAAGAATTAAATATGAGTCATCAACATTTTTATTACTTTGAAGCAATATTATAGTTTAACAATTGTACTCCAAGATTTTTAGCGAAGCTTAAAATTTTAATAATTTGCACTTGAAATAAAATTCATGCTGTTACGATTAAGTTAAAAGTGAGCATCTAGTTAGCGAAGTTCCAAACACCAAACTTCGAAAAGTTTAAGAAATAAATTTCAACAAACTTTTAATATTTAAGGCATGTTAGTAATCTTACTTAATTAAAAAAAAATGTTATCAAACAGCAACAATTTCAAGACGTTGTGCTTTGAAATCTATAAATCTGAAATCCGAAATTCTTCGCAGTTTTAAAAGAAAATTCTGAATTTGTTGCATGTAAAAATTCAAATGCTATCACAAAAATTTCACATATTCAACTTAAAAAATTCAAATATTGTGCAAAATACATGCCTGGGAATATAACTCTTATTTCGCGAACCTCAGCGGTCAGTTCGAAATTCACAAAACTGATGAGTCAGAATTTCTAATAATTTAATAATTACCTAGCTCGTAGACTATTATGTATTTGGACTGGAATATTCTATGCCGTATTTTAGTCTCATCCACTCAATCAACAATTAACAACATAAACGTTGAATTCTCATAAAACAATTGTCGACATTGTTTAAAGCATTTCGCATGTTGTAACAGTGAATCATTTAAACTATCCCACTGTTAACTTGTCCGCATTTATTTTAACTCGTTTAAAAATAAAACACGAACTTCAACGATATTAAAAGGTAGAATGGCCTAATAGAAAATTGCATGAGGAGAAGTAATGAATTTTATCGATTCTACCAGAGAATAACTTCCACAACTCGAACTTCCAATCCATTTTGAGTATGACATGAATCAAACAAGACGAAGTTGAAAGAACCCATTTTAAAGAGTTCTTAAAACTTGCCCTTTATTATTTAACGACTTTATCAAAGTGCCTGTAATAATTTAAAACATAAACACAAGAAGAGGAAGATTTCTTAATAAAACACGAATCCCTGAATTTCTAATGGTCCAACCGAAATGACGTGAAAGTATTAACAAATTATCTTAAATCGACATTATCTTGAAAGAAAGAAAGTTGAGATTTATAAAACAACTTCGGCTTGAATGTCATAAAAATTTAATTAACGGCACGTCAACGTTAACATGCTTTTTCATTACTACGCGAAAATAAAAAAAATATTATTTCCACCCCACTCGGGCTTTAAAAATCTTAATTAGCTTTGCATAAATCTCAAACAAAATCAAATAAATGTCTTAAAAAACAAAGAAAACAATTTTACCTCAACCATGTAGGTGATAGACATCAGCGTCTTCCGGTTTATAATGAGAATATAGTAGTTTTAAAAATCTTGTTCACCCACGTTTGAGGATTGTCCGAATAATTGTGGTAATAAAATATTCAGTTTTGTTTGGCAACGCAACCGAACACAGAATTAGCAGTGCGTTCCCATTTTAGCCTTGAAATTGCTGACTTCACACTTGTACTTTATTTTCGGTTTCATTAAAAAATAAATACGGGTTATTAGGAGCTTCGAATAGTGTCGATTATAGAAAAATTACACGGATTGTTTACTCGCTCCAATGAAAGAAAACAATTGATTTAGAATGAATGGGCGTGGAAAATGTTATTAACTTTTGATCATTTAATAATTTCCAGATATGCGGAAATTCACATGATTAGTACCAAATAGTTGGCGTTTTTCGTGAGTTTCGCCGAAATAATTGAAATTTGTGCAGAAATACGAATCGGTTTTACATTTCCAAACTGATATACGAATATTACAGTGCCAAATAATTTTCAGATGTAGAGCAAAGTAAACGTTGCTTCTCTTACCTGCCACAAAAAGTTTAGATTATTTAAAAATATTTCATTATTATTATTGTTTTAATTTTGTAATTCAGACACTGACCTAAAAAAAATATTTCTATTAAAATGCGTCTGACGTTTTTCATGTTTCAATTTTCATTCGAAAAAATAAAAAAGAGTTTCAATACAATGATTTTTAAACGCAATTGACAACTTTAAGTTTTGAGTTGTTATTGTAAAAATTGAATCTAATTTTGCAAACTTATCAAAGCTTTGGATAAAAAGCGGAAAATATGAAAAATGGGAAAACACGATCATATTGTGGATCAAAATAAGCCGCAAAAATATGCAGATGAGCAGCAGACCATGTAAATTCTTTAGAAATTTTGGATATTTTTTAATTAACTTAAATTATTGGATGTTTTAGATTCTTTGTATTCTCATTTTTACAGTTTTAATATTGAGTTTTTTTATTATGTTTTAATTGCCCTTTTGTATTCTTCGAATCCTTCAGCGTTTCATAAGTTTTTGAATTTTATACACTTTCTTTTGAGACAATACATTTTTGAATTTCTTGATTTTTTTTCTAAACCCTATATATATAATCTTCGTCTTCTACATTTTTGAATTTTTGTAGGTAGTTTTTAAATTTTGACTTCGATTTTTCGAACCATTTCTTTGCATCGATTGATTTTTATAGATCACTCTAATAGATTAGACATTTTTGACTCTACATATTGACTTCAGTTTATTTAGATTTTTTTTTTGTTTAAACCTTATTTGTCCTATGAATTGTTCAGAATTTTTGACTTTTTAATGCTAATTCCTTAGATTTTTCTATATTTTTTGTGTTTTCCCAAATTCTTTAAATTTCGCAGATTTCTCAAGACTGAATTATTTGGTTGGTTTGGATATTTTCAGTTCTACAGACTTATTTTGAATTCTTCAGTTAATTTCAACATGCTGCTATTTTATTTTCTATATTTTTTTAATTATCTTATCTTCAATGGTTTGTAATCAACTCTATATTTCTATTGGAAAACTGCACATGATAAGTAAAATATGTTTATATATCAAATATGAAGTGAATACAATATGCATATCCTTTTTATGTTAATTTTAACTAGTGCAAATGTGCAACAGTTCATTATTTATACATTAGTTAACTCAGTGTTACGTAAAACTTCTACACATGCTAAATACATGTGAATTCAATTTTTATTTTAATTTTTCCTGCTTCAGGGTAACTCATTTACATTATTTTACAGTTAATTCACAAATATTAAGGAAGACAATCAGCATCTTCAAAGTTCGAGCCCTCCATTTCTAGAGTAATAGATACACATAATAGATTGCCTTAAAAATGCCACGCTAAGTCAAAAAGGTTAACACATGTCAATCCTGCCACACTGTTAGCAATTTCCAATTTACTGCCACAACGTTACCACAAAAAAACTTTGCGGCAAGAAATTGAAAATTAAATTAACTTTTTTTCATGAGATCTTGTTTAAGACTTAAAGGAAATAAAGCGCGATTTACAAAAAGCTATTTTTTCCAAAAAAATATTTTAATTCATTTTCTATGAAATTTTTTAGATAATAGATTTAGAATAATATCAAACAGTAAACAGTAAATACACAAATAGAATAATTGTTTACATATTAAAACAGAAGACACACTATCGATTAACCCATTGTGAATAAATAAGTGGGCGTGGAGAATTCTTATTGACATTTAGGTCATTCAGCATCTACAAACGTAGAATTTCATTACAAACTAGTTGGTAATTTCCACGTATCACGGCAAATCCAAATTAATAATAAGTTAAATGTGAATAAACGTCCGTTTTCTCGAGCGTAATTATTATCTAAGTTCACATAAATCTTTTCTTTTTTTTAACTGTTTCCAATTTATAAATACAATTACGAGATACTCTGATGTAAAAAACCAGTCTGTAACTTGTAAAGAACAAAATAATAATAATAATATCGAGCCCACGCATTATGTAAGCAAATTGTGATGTAAATTTAATAGCTGACCAATTAAAAATAGTGAAATAATAGAAATAATAAAAAAGTTATTACGTTCCGTTGAACATGACCTTCGCTAATATGATTATTTACTTATTAGTCTTATTGCTTATTACAGACATTTTTCTTTAAAATAATAATGAATCATTCTGTATGAAAAGTTTATGATCGCGTCCTTTGTTTCAAATGTAGTCCATTTTTGGCGATACTAGGTGAACCAAATTATTCAAGCACCTGTGATTTTATCGCGGTTGTGTAATTAGGTGTATAATAATTTTTATATTGTTACGAGAAAAACGTCAAGGTTGTTTGTCCACATAGTAAGTTGACACAGCATGAAGCATTCTTGGTTAGCGTTTTTATAGTCGGATAAATTTCATTATTGTGGTGCAATAGCATTTCATTTATTTAGTAATGGACGACGAGACAGTCGTTTTGAATCAATCGTTCAAAGAGAAAGAGGCGAGAATTTCATTTCAAACAAAGCAAAATGGGTGAAATTTAAAGTTTTGTTTCGTTTGACAAGTGAAATAAAAAGGTCTTCTCTACAGTACTGGTTTCCGTGGAATGTTTTTAATTGGATGTATCTCCCGAAGCACTTTATAATATTCAGATTATGAGTAGACTCACCTTGCCTGTGTAGATTCTGGTGCCCACCTAGTGGTGTAAAAGCGAAAATCAATACGAAAACAATTTTAAAATCTCTTTCTCCGTTATTAATCTGACAAAGTAGTTACTTCAAACATGTGTGTTTAATTTTAATAATTGAACCACTGAAACAACAACGTTTTAATTAAATTACAGCTCCGTTATTGATGATTTCTGCGTTTTATTTATTTTGTGGTTTAATGTTATTGTTACTGTAACGTTTCAATTGTGAAACGAGTCGAAAAAATTGGTTATTAGATTCATGAAAGCGTTCATCTTCCGAAGAAAATTGCTGGCGAATTATATTATGATAACGTAATAAATAATGCTAAGTCTGCTTTCGTGTCTTCTATTTTTATGTTGTTTTCGTTCCGAGAACCTGATACGATTAAACTTTTATGAAATGCCCCGTTCTTTACTGCTTTTGTTAAGCCTTTTTCTTTCTGTAACGTTTTTACAAATTTAAATTTTCAAGTGAAAATGCACTTTTCACCGAAGTAGTTTGTAGGAAGACAAAGAAATACTGCCACAATTTATTAGTTTTTACAATAAATAGAACAGGCTATTTTCTTACTGCGAAGTAAATATTCAATGAAGTTGAGCGAAACAAATCAACAATTTAGACGTGGATTTTTATTGTCGAAGCGAGCAACTGATTTCATAGGCTTTTTTTACATAATTAACGAAATCAAAATTTTAAATATTTGAATGAAAATACACAAAAATTCGCCAACATTTTCCACTTTCCCCTATCATCATGAAATTCTTAATTCATTTCCTTAACGCCAAAATTATAAATTTTGATCCCAACTGTACTAAATTAATGCCAATGTAAATAAATATTAAATTAATTCACATAAATTTAGTCAAACTGTAAACAGGACACATTATTACATTATCCTCAATTCAAATTAAATTAAAATATGGAACATAAAAAAAGATAAATTCAACTAAATTAGACTAAATAAGTAACGTTGAAATGAACTTAACTAGGTCGCCGTAAACCAATTTAAATAAAGCTAAATTACAAATATAATTAAATTGACCAACTCCTGTAGAGCGAATAAAGTCGGTCATTAGAGTGAAAACTGACTAAAGTGGTTAAAATATGTTCTATTTCAACTAAACTATTGTAATTTGAATTAAACAGAACTAAATTTAACTAAACTCGGTTGCTTATACAGATCTTAATTTAACTAAATCGGTGTAAATTAAATTAAATGGGAACAATACGTATAAATTAAATGTTGAACTAAATGAACAAGACAAACTTGCCCTAAAGATAACAAGATTGTCTAAATAAAATGAGTATAATGCAAAGAGTGAAAAATGGATTACCAGACAAATGAATTTTAGACTAATCGTGATTGAACTAATTTAATCTAAATATGTTTTAGTTAAGCTAAATCGCTGTAATTTTAATTAAATGAGTGTACGCCAAGTAAATAAATTTTGACTTAAACGGGCAAATAACGAGAGAGTAAAATCGGTTAAATTGACTAAATTAGATCGAAAGACCACTAATAAAAAGTGACCAAAATTGGTCTCGATTAGAATTAAGTAGCAATTGTTTGACTAAATAAATCTTAGACTAGTTAAACACAAAAGAAAACTAAACTAAAATAAATAAACTAGATTAACGGTAACTCGAACTAAATTTGAATAATCCCAATTAAAACAGACCTTAATTTACCTAAATCAGGTAAAATTTGAATTAAATTAACTAAATTAGAAATAAAATAGATTAAATTAACTAAATAGAGTTAAATGAAACAGATGCTGATATTTCAAATTGTTAAGATAAGAAAAAAAATGATAACTGATAAAAGAAACATTAAAAAAATAATGTGTCGAAATTCGAAAAAATATTTCATAACAAGTCGGGATCACTTATTTAAAAAATAAAATAAACGAATTAATAAAATATTCAAAAGCGATAATACTCACAAAACAAAAAGTTCAAAACATTTCAACATTCTAAGATAAAATTTTCTATTGACACGGATAAATGAAGGATAAAAATGCTGTTAGCGGTTGTTCTTTGTGACGAATTTAATAAGTAAAAACAATGAAAAAACACTGTTCTTTTGTTTTTATTTGCTCCACCTTTAAAATTTGAGGAAAATCTATTAATAAATAGTATCTCTAATGTATAAATGATATAAAATGAATTGACATTTTTTCAAGATAAACACGAGTTGGCATGTTCTTATTTTTATTTTCACAATCAGTTTCTGTGGTTGTTACCACGTGGTTATTTTTAGACCTTTTGTTCGCTCCTCTTTCGCAGGAATAATATTGTGGTTTGCCTAAATTGCAACAGAAGTGTGAAAAAACTGCAGAAAGTATTTACACGAATTGACAAACATTGATAAGAGAAAGTTAGTTAATGTTGCTTATTGATTAATGATTAGGTGGGTTTACTGCCTTTTTAAATACGTATACTTCTATCAAATTTACAATGTTTTTCAGCATCTTTTGTGTCCCCATGATTGCGTTAGAAGTAAGTGATGCAGAAATAATAAAATTATTCTGAAAGTTGTGTTTTTCTGCTTGAGTCACATCATTAAAAGTGACACAGATCACGTCGGAGTAGAGCAAATTCATGCCTCGTGATGGGAACGTTCATCTCAGCTTCCGCAATAAGCAGTAATAACATGGAATTATATGGATCTTGACAACCCAACAACTTGTTTAAATTAAACTATGGGTCATATTAAAGACCAGAAAAATTAATCGTCTGTTTATTACTTACTAAAGTATACGTGAATACGTTTTGGTAGGTATGCGTTATTGTCAAAAATTTATGTAGCGACATTTTATACTCTTCGTGTTATTTAGGTTAATTGCGTTGTCACTATTACTATTACTGGCGTGTTTATTATAATCTCACAGAACCATTCCAATATTTAATCAGTTCTATTTGTATCGCTTTATTGATTACTGGTGCACAAGTTAATATTAGGAACTGACCGTTTGTGTAAATGATAGTTGAATCACTTATTGCCATTATATTAAGGATACTTTAAAATAAACTGGTGTTTATTTTGAAATGGAACAAAAAGTTTGCGTTTAGTAGTAAATTTTCAATGCGATTTTGGCAAAGAGCCAATTGAATGCCTGAGTCTGGTTCATATTTAAAAAGTTGAAAAAAAGCTCATCACTCGTGCATTTTATGAAGTTTAGAGCTACATTTAGGAGTATTTTTCAGTATTTCTAGAAACGGTTCAAGAGGTCCTTGGTATTATTTAATAATTCTTTGAGTCCTCAACACACATTTTCACTCAAACTGTAACATTAAAATCAAGGAGAGCTGTTGAAAGACAACCAGAGTACAAAGCTCTGTTTAAACGAAAACAAATTTTTGGCAGAAATAAGATAATTAAAAAGTTAACCACATTAAAATAACACAACAATAATTCTAGAACAAAAAACGTTTGAATTTCTCCGCGATGTTTTCTGCTACAGAACCTTGAAAAAAAAATGTTTGATTTGTAAATCTTATCAATAATAAATATAAACCAATTTATAAAAAAATAGAAAGTGTTCAAATTCTGGAAATGTTGTGTTATTTGTAAAATTTACATAATATCACCTACAAATTTCGCAAACTAATTAATTATGAATTATTAAAATTATAACTATAAAAAAAATATAACCTTCTCAGCATAAAACCCATAACAGTAGCTATTGAAATGCCAAAAATTAATTAAGTTTCGACAAAATCCAAAAAGTAGCGTTTGGATAAATTTAAAACTATGTATTTAAATACACAATTAAAATATCTATCGAAAATTTTAACTTCTAATATAAACTACTATAATTATATGACTACAATTATAAAATTAGGTAAATTTTATTAGTGATTTTAAATAACATTAGGAACAGCGAAATTACAATTTGTGTATTTACGAAAAAGTTATCATTATTTAAATTTGAAGATAAGGAGGTTTTAGGATTACAGTCTAAACAATAACATTTAGTTCATTTCAAACATTTTTAGATCTTAGATGCTCACGGAGTCGCAGAATTAAAGTTTTTGGAAGAGAAATTCTCAAGTCCTTTGGATCATTTTTGAAAATAAAGCTCTTGAAAAGTAAATTTTAAAATACACAGTTTTATGGGTTGTAACTTACTTTGTAACTAAAAATTTTAAAACTTTCAAAATTTATTATTTATTTTCAGTTTTCAGATGTTGTAGTTTAATTAATTTTAAATTTCTCAAGTTTTAAATTCTTTAGATTTCAAGACTGAATTCTGTTCTAAGAAGCTGATTCTAAGACTATCAAATTCTGATACAGTCTTTATAATTTTGGATGTAGAAGATTTTCAGGTCTTACACAAGTTCTAAAATTTAAAGTTCCTAGAACATATACTTAAATCTTTTAGTTCCCAGATCTTATATTTATAACCATCTGACGGTTTTTAATCCTGTTTTCAATTTTTATGTATTGCTTGAATTCAGGTTCTTAAATTCTAACGCTTTCACTTCTTAGATTAGATAATCTAATTTAAAAGATCATAAAAAATGTAAATTCCCAAAAAGCAGCAATTATTTGTTGAATTTTATAAATTTTTTCTTAAGCTCAAAAATTTTCTAAAAAATGAGAATAAGTAAATTTTCTCATTTTTTTTTAAATTTTTTAATACTTACTTTTAATCAAGTTTCTTTTTTCAGATATTAGAATTTGTGCAATGAATCATCAAATTAACTACTTATTTGAACGGAACCACAAGAAAATGAAAAACTAAGCTGGACGAAAATAAGAGAAAAAATGTGTAAATTGGTTGAGCGTAATTTTACTGTTTCAATCTGTCATTTAAAAACCGTTATAAATAATGATTCCAATACTTAATATTTAAAAAACTGATTTTTATGATGTTCTAATTTTTATTAGGTAACCATCCCATTTATTGAAATTTTTATTTAAAATAAAAAACAAGCGCTGACACGATTTGCAAACAAACAGATATATGTAAATCCAACATTTAGTCACTTCGCTAAAATTTCTCTAAAATTATACGATTTTATAACGTTACTGTTAGGAAATGTAAGATAATATTAACCACTTAATCATGAAATTATCTGTTACTTTTCACTGAACAGATGTTGGAAACCGTTAACCAATTCTGGAAGATAATATGAAACAATTGTTCGTTTGTTAAAGTTTATCATTCGAATTTCTAATTCACTTACAATCTATTGTGATTATCAATGCTACACCAAAGCAATTAAGGGCTTGGAAGATTTGATAAAATATTTTTCTATAATCGTCCGTTTGCGATTTTCCATCATAGTGCAAAGTGTGAAGTTTAAACGTATATATTCTAAAATAAATTAACTACTGTTTTTGGCAATTATTAAATTAATATTTTCGCCAACAAAACTTTTATTCTTGTTTTAAAACTGTAATTATTATTTAAATTTAAATTAAATTCAATTTAAATTTTCGAAGTGTTGTTATGAATGTCCCCAACGATGTTACTATTTTAGTCACCAAAACATAACATGAGTTTTCTTAAAAAGAAGTAAATTTTTTACTCGACATTTTCAGAACACTTCAAGTAAACAAATCTTGTTTGTGTAAACTTACGATGTGTTATTGGACATGTAACATAGAAGCGTCAATACACCGACTTTTTTATTGCACGTATTTTACTGTACTGATTTTAGGATGAAAATAAATTTATAACGATGTTAATTAAGGTAACGAAGTAATTTATTAATTGAGATCGATTGGTGGAGACATCTTTAATCTATTTCGGAACATGCGCATTTTTAAAACTTCTATATAAACATGTATTTAAATGTATGTATCTCTAACACATTGATAAGGATTGATAAAGTGCTTGCATTTTGATAAATAAAAAAGCACGTAAGCGAGGATGGTAATTCAGCATGTCAGAGAGAGAAACGTTGTCTTCCACTTGTTTCACACCAAGGGAAGGAAGCAATGTTTAGGGACGAAACTTGACATTTTCTAAGAAAACAGCCCTCTCAACCTGTTCTACCCTAATCTGTTCATCTCGACCACGCTGCTCTTGTACCATGTGTTCACTTTTGCATAAATTACATCTGGGACGTTTTCCACAATAACCATTTCTGCACTTGCAGCTACAATATTTTTTTCGTGTTTTCTCATCACTGATTAGTGATTACAAAAGTGCGATTTATAGTTTAACAACTGACGAAAATAAAGTTATAAACAAGATAAGCAAACACGTAAAATATTTATTTATTTTTATCGCAACGGGTCATTTTAAATGTAAAACTGTTTTTTTTTTTGCGATGAATTAAACAATGACTCGTATGACATCTGTTTGGGTGTGTAAAAAGAGGGCAGTCAAACAAAAGGGGTTGTATTGAAAGCTAGCGTAAAAATGATGGGTAGGGGACAACCGTTGCTTTCGTCATTTTTGTAAAATTGGCATTTTGAGCTGCAAAACTCGTACTGTAATAGATAAAAAAATATAGTTAAATGAGCAAATAATTTGGTTCACACATATTCCAGTGCTCCCTAAACAACAATGTCGTAACTGTATTGTTTTATTGACGGAATAGAAGATAATTAAGTAGGTATATTGCGCTATTCAGAGTTTCGTTAAATTAAAATAACTTTCACGTAGATAAAAAGAACATTATACCGGCCATAAACAACATTTTTTTCAAGGTTTTGAAACTACCGTTTTCAAACAATAATTTTTGAAACTAATCCACGGGGTCTAAGATTACATTCCTTGCCAGTTAAATTGCTAAAGGTTTCACAGTTAATGACTTTACAATAAAATTAACAACGTATTTGGTTTACTGACTAAATGTATACGCGGTGAGGTTAACCACAACTGTCCCATTTTTAATGCAAAGGTATGAGTTAATAACTTTTCAAATTCTATAATTACAAATAATTTAATTTTTCCGGAATTGCAATTTGCTTTACTTGTGAAACTGTCCGAGCACATTTACAATAAAAACAGTATTTTATCCAAGGTTACAATATTAAAAACCTATTGACACAAACCTTGAAATAAAAACTAAAAGTTTGAGTACCGCTGAATCAATCAACATAATCATACACATTAAAACATCTTTATCAAATAAATTGATCACCGATAATTTTTATCAGTTATTTATAATCACTCCACATTTATCGTGAACTAATGGGAAAATATCCTCGAAAAGGGTATCTGTCACAATCCGACTTCATGTAGGTAAAAACGTAAAATTCTTATCTAAAAAAACATGTAAATTTCCGCCTCTTATCGCTTTATATGAGTAAATAGAACAACAATTTACTTTGTACAGAGCGTTCGATAAAGCTGCACATAAATTTGCGAACTAATAGCAGTAAATATTTGAAATAATTAAGCAAATGTCATTGACACCGTACGCGGAGGTACGAAAATAGTCGAATTTTGAAGGTTAATGGAATAAATTAAATTCATTACAACATTTTTCTGTTCTTTATCCTCATAATTTTATCTCTAAGGATTGCGATAAAATTAATTTATGGCGAGCGCTGGCGTCGAGCTTGCGACGACTTCATTGATTATTGTTATTCAATTATTATAAGCTGTGAAGAAATGAAAATAAAAGACAACAGTTAGAAGTATGAACCAAAAGTCTGAAATAACTTGTGGATTTACCGAAGGTTCGACAGGTACAGTCATAAAAAGGGGTCCCAAGGACAAATTGTTCAAAATTTGAATTTTAAGTTGCCAAGAACCCAAAGCGGACTTGTTTATTTTTGATAGTCGGATGGCAATTAACCTACTTTACATTCTCTCTGAAAACAATAAAATTGTTGTAAATGAAAGGATTACACAAATACGTGATGTTTATTATCTTATTTTGTATTATAAAGATGGCATTAACCAACTAACAAATATTAACTAATTATTTATTGTAGATTAGATAAGAGAGCGATAACGGCCTAATTTTTTTGTGTATAAAAGTTCTTGTTTTTTTAAACCTAATTCATAAAAAATGCACGTATTCCTAAAATATTATTTTTTTTATTTGGAGGGCACCGTTTCATTGCCAACAGATTTTCTAATTACCAACAAGTTCCCATTTCTATCAATTTCAAGGAACATTAAATTATGAAACACCAACAAAATACCTGCGACAAGAGAAACAAGTTTTGATGAAAAAACCGTTCTGAATAGGGTTTAAGATCATACAAAAGATAGTTTTCCAGTCTGTCCATGTCTTATCATCGTCTTAACTTCGTTTCGACGAAATCGTCGGTCCAACAGACACGGTTTGACAGCTAAAAGAGATAATAAATATACCCAATGAAAGGTTGTTTTATTCCATTAAAGCCCTCGCTCCACCCTCATAACATTATCTTATCAATATTCTTGGTATACATTTATTGTTACTTATAATTACATTAATTATTAATAAGCCAACTTGGAAAATTATCATTGTGATTACGTAAAACTGAGAGAATGTGTTACTTTCATTTGTGGAATTAGCAATAAAAATATTCTTATCGACGTCATGTATCATCAGAAAAAAAAGCGAGCTCGAAACGATAACTCTTTAAATTTAATTAAATATGTTGGCAGTGAGTTGGTTTTGAAAGCCATTTTAATAATACCAACTCTGATCGCGTCTATTTTTGAAACATTCTGGTTTACATTCAACACTATTCTAATTTTAGTTTGCGTTTGTTTTTATCTTTACTTCACACTTAGATAAGTGAAGCTTTATGACAACGCTGGTAAAGAGAACAAGAAAAGAATTTATTCATTGTTATAAAAAAATTATCAGTGTAATTTTAAAACTCAGAAAGGAGATAGCTTTTATCATGTGATGAAAATTGTTCGTTATTTATGATTATTATCACTGCGGTTGTAATTTTTTCGGGCGATAACAGATTCAGTTTAAAAACCTTCGACAAAATTTGACCTTGGGATTAATCAAATTTTCTCGACTGTTAACTTTCACTGTAATGTAACTACAACATTTTCAACGTAAATTTGTTTTCCGGACCAAGTTATGAAATGAGTTTATTAAAATAAGATTTGAAAGCATTGCTCGGTATTGAATAAAATTTATAATTTTCACCACTGAACGACTTTAATTTGTTGTTTTTGTTTTTTTCTAATCTCAAATAATTTTTCACGAGTGTACCTTTATGTGGATTTTAAAAAAAAATCATCTTAAGTTATACGTGTACTTTTATCAGCTCATTATCTTGTATTTTTTTGTTAGTTATCAGTTTGTATGGAAAAAATGACCTATAAAACAATAAAATTGTTGCTAAGATATATCGAAATCCGTATTTAAAATATCAGCTATGAAATTATTCTAGGAAATTTAGTTTATAAAGTTTTTAGATTTGCCAGATGCCCAAATTCTTAAATTCTACGATTCTTTAACTTTAAAAGTTTTTAAGCTCTTAAACTTTGAAATATTTTAGGCCTTCGGTTTACAATTCTCGAATTCTTAGATTTTCAGACTCCAAGACATTTCTCAGGTTCTCAATATTTAAAAACGCGAAGGTTCAGTGTTTTTAAGGATTCAGAGTTCTCAAGTGTTTTTAGTTCTAAAATTCTCAGATTCAAAAGTTTTTGTAATCTCAATTTGTCATATTAAATTTTCAGTTTCACAAAACTTAAGGTTTTCAGGTCTTCCGTTTCTCAGAACATCAGACATTCATTATGGTTTTACATTCTTCAGAATTCAGTTTCTCAGCTTTTATAATTTTTTTACATTCCAAAGATTTAAATTTCCAAAATTTTCAGATTTCACGTTCTCAGAATCTAAGTTTTTTAGATTCTTGAGCATTTTAAAAAAAAAAATATTCCTAAAATATATATATATTTTAAATGTACGACTGCCAAGATTCTAAAATTCGTAGTTTGAAATTTACAATTTGAAATTTCTTAGGTTTTCAGATTCTTAAATTCTCCGCCTTTCGGTTTCTCATACTGTTAAGTTCCAAGTTTTGGAACAATTTACTTTCCAATAATATGTTTTTCTAGATTTACAGATCATAAAATTTTCAGATTCTTAGATGCTCAAATTCTTAGTTTCTTCTTCTTCTTGGAAACAGATGCCAAATTAATTCGTGTTTTGTCACGAAGCAGAAAATAATAACCCTCACGTTATCAAATTCAAAATCCCAATTTCTTGAATTCTTTCACAGACTGAACTTAATTTGAATGTCCACAACAAAAGAAAACAAATTCTCAAAAAAAAACAGTCAAAATTTCATTTTTTGAAATTTATGATGTTTAAGTTTACAGAATTTATGTCAACTCAACATTTTACATTTTGTAATATTATTTTCATATAATTTTCGAAATAGTAATGCGCTTTAAAAGTGGATCACTTCCATTTATTTATATTGGCCAATTTTCCAATACATCTGAAAAATTGATCCATCCACTTTTTATTGCGGAAGTTACGAAACGTTAACATCCGCAATATTTTATTAATTTAAAATTGCAAATAAAGAACTATATTTTTAGATTCTTGGATAAAACTCAATTGAAAGCATTTGTTTGTATTTTCTTGTTGTTTACATTATGAATTGTTAAAATATTCTTTTACTAAAATTGAATTCGATTTGTTGGCAAGCTCAGACAATAAAAAATCAATCAATTTATGTTCATTGCGTGCTTTTCTTCAAATTTATTAATAAATTACAATCTGGTATGAATGACAAATTCACACACTTGTAATTCAACCCAGATACTGAACTTCCTCATTACGTTATCGCCGCATACACAAGCAAGTTCTCGATTTAGAGCACTCTATATTGATTCTTAAGTTTTAAAAATACTCCCAATTTATTAGGAACACATTTGCCAAGCGGTGTTTTTGATAAAATGCCAAAGACAATGACGGTTTATGTGTGAATTTCCGGTGGAGGTCCAAGCAAATTCAACATAATATTTGCTTAAATAGGTCGAAAATAAAATGTAATCAGTAAATTGCGATAACTGCATATATCAGTTAACGATTAAATCTGCGCATAATAATAATTTACTCCAAATTCAGTAATAATTAAATTCGTAATTGCATAACCTAATTGAATTTTGATGAACATGTTCCAGTTTACGACCAACAAACATATTCAATGTTCTGCTCATTGCACGAAGGTGAGAACGAAAACGAATCTTGACCTAAAACGTAAGCTAATAAAACGGACTATGAAAATGAATAACAGAAAATGATAACGACACAAGGGTTGCGTGTTAAATTATTTCAATGCACTGCAGCTTCGATATTAATTAACATAAAATAAACATCCTCGAATCTAATCAGAAGTCGAAAAAGTAAATTGTGTAATCAAATACGTTACGCAAAATTATTACTCTACACGACTTTTTTCTTTTTCGACCAAATTAGAAACGGTGAAAGTTATTACAGGAGAAAAAGCAACAAATTACTGGTAATTATACCCAGTTCGTTTACCCACTTTTCGGACAGGTAAAATTTTTGAGATAACGACAACAATACTTTGAAAAATTTTAAAACTGATCGTTAAAAATGATCAAAGTCTTCCATGAAAGATTCATCTTTGCCGAATTTACGCTCAGATTAAACAACAAATTTAATTTATCCCTTTACATCGTCTATAACCATCTCGTTTTATCGCACAAGGGATGTTCATGATTACAAGACTAGAAACTATAGTTTCACGAATGGGATGAAGTTGGTCTTAATTACCCAATCCCTGGGCGTTAATAAAGGACGACTAACGTTTACCTGTCGCAGTAACATTTCAGCAAGTTAAATTTTCCACGTTTCGATAAAACCAAATAACTTGCTCATCGATAAGAAGAAAAATTGCACATTCCGTCGTAAATTTATGCAAGTGAAAGTTGAACTTGACTCTCGCAAAAAAACGATTTATCAAAATTTATCTCGTGTACAACAAAATAGTATTTGCCATGTTAAGTTCTCCCCTCTTTGATAAACCTCTCGAACGTATTCAATAATGTATTTATCTCTGTCCTCAGTGAATGGGGTACGTTTCACCCGGCGTCTCTCCTTTCCGTGCCAGCAGATGTCAAATTTTCCTTGGATTAAAAATACAATAATTACTCCATAAGCAAAACGGTTTTCGCATTTTTTGTGCTGGTTTTAATTTATAGACAGCGAAGCCACTCGCTTGGTAAATGGAGATGAAATTATTCCGGAATGTGTGTTTTCCCTGATGTGTTTTATGTACCGAATTAAACATGGAATGGGATTGTGCCTTTCAAAGCGGGTTCACAATTACGAACCGATGAGTGGATAAATTTACAATATGTAAGAACACGAAATAGTGTCATGTAGTAGGAAGAACGAATTCAAACACTCACAATAACTGAAAGAGAAAGTTAAACTCGTTTCTGTTATAAGGATTTTCAAATAATATAAATTGACGTGATTGTTCTCCGGTTCTTGATTGCTGACACTGACCCAAAGAACAGAAATAACGTCCTTTGTGTAAATCATTTGACATTTTCATGAATTTCTGAAACGCAAAGTAACGTGTCGAAATCACTTGTGAAAATAATGCTACAATATCTTGACTAGATGTCATAATTAGATCGATCACGTTATTACGGAACCAATAATGATACGGTTTTATTTCGTTTGGTAAATTGGAAAATAACGACTTTCGAATTTGTCTACAATGAGAATCTTTAGTTAACATAACCTCAAGCTGAAAAAGCTGAAATAGAGAGGAATTGTACAATTTACGGATCGAATGAAAGCTGCTGACCTGTGCTTTATTGTTCGCATGTTTTCTAGGTCAGTATAAACACAAATTTTGGTGATTTTAAGAGAAAAATTGCTATAGGCGATTCAAATACTTCTTTTTTTGTAAGGCTTATTTAACACAAACTTTCATTGTTGGTTTGACGAGATTCTAAAAATGAAAGTAATGTCGTGTATTGTTGCAAATAACTAATTTAAATTATGTTCAGCACAATGTGAATTTTTAAAACAAATAGAATTCTATTACATTTTAATTATTATCAAAGATAATTAACGTGTTTTGTTAATTTCAAGTACTATGTCCCAGGATTTTTAATATTTGTATTTATAAAAAAATCCTGTCCTAAACAGGAACAAAACATACAATGTAGATTTTGAAAATTATTTAAAAATATTGAGCATACAAGAACTGACAAATTTACTTATACTTACTATATATTATTAAATATAACGTGAAACGACAATTTTTGATGTTTTTTTTTTACCTATTAGCAGTAATGTTTAATTTAAACTGCTAAAGTGACGCTTTGAGACATCAAGCACAGTCTACCAACATATTTTAAATTCCAAAGGCAGCTTAGACGCCGGTTTTTGTCGATGAGTAATATAAAAATTGTTTCACATGTTCGAAATAAAAACGACGTTCTCGGAGGCTTTGCGTTTTTTTACATGTTAGTCGGTCTGTTTTATTTTTTTCATATTTGATGTTCCCGATTGTGACATCAAATATATATAGCAACAATTTTTTTTTTTCGTTTTAATTAATGAGCAAACTATTCCATAGTGCTACCTACACAAAGCTCTATAACTTTCATACGCAACTTTATTAACTTTCAATAGAAATTTTGCAACAGTTTAGTGGTCTTTTTTCCTAGGTTAGGTTGGGAACTAGTTAAAATTTGTTAAATACTCATTTACGCAATGAAAACAATGTGAGTTTTATCGTTTAACTAGAACATTATTAAAGAGACATAATTATAATTAATTACGACGTTTTGAAGGTTAATTTTGAATTACTCTGATGTTTAGTTCACTTGAACTAACTATTTTTTACAAATTTACAAAAAAAATTCTTTAGTCAATAAGGTAATACCATGCGATTGAAAAACAAAATAATATAGTAATCTATGATTTTTGACATTTTAATTTTTTGGTTGGAAACTGAAAAACATCACGATATTTGACTTTTGAACTGACAGATTTCAACTTGAAAATCAGGCATCCTGATAAATCTCCAAAGATGTTGCCAATCTGTTCAAAAAATCATAAACGATGATATAACAATTACAAACTGGACGTAAAAATGACGTAATCTTGGAGATATATTTTTATTTTTAAAAACAACTGGCAAAATTTTGAAATGTTGCAGACTATTTGCGATAAGCAAAATTATAAAATAAAAGCAAAAATAATTGACAGAATGTCTGTATTTATCGGTCACGTTTGGGCTGTTGAAGAGTTCAACCATAAATGTCAATCAAAATCACAGTGACGTTTCATTTACATTGCATTTTGAGAAAGGACACAATGATGTTCAAGATCAACGTACCAACAATTATGTATTGAAATATTGGAAACATAAATTAGGAGACCGCCTGCAGTCTCGTGCAAAATTGAGGTTATATTGCTAAATGAATGTGTTTGTTTATTCGAAGATGTTAGAAGTGCTTACTAAGTTTTTAAACACATGAACACACTGGTTTTCATTTTTATTAATTGATTTAGTGTTTATAATTTCACTTAATAAATAATAAAATACTTGACATGACTATCTTAAATTATAGCTTCCAGTGTGACGTACACTGCGCCATCTTTATTTTTCATAGCAGTCCCGTTTTTGTTTTTTTTTTTTTTGGATTATACATCGTAAAAAGATTTTAAGAAATGCAACAAACTGATAAAATCGCTATGATTAGTTGGCCCTCTATTTTTATATTTGTTACTAACTTTATTATCTACTGATTTAATTACTATTGTCATTTTAGAAGTCATGTCAACAATGACATCATAATAGTTGCAGAGCAGAGTTGCCAACATACCTATAAATTTCAAACGTGTTATCACATACGATATATTAGTACCAATAACTATAATTTGTACAAATTAGGATATTCTTCTGTTTGTTGATTAAATTTGGGCTTTGAAATGTGGGCACGCTGTTATGCAACAAAAACAATGTGTTTTTTTAAATCTAAATCAAACATTACTTTTAATTGCTGAAATAATTAGAAGTAATTACGCTATTTCGTAGCTACATGTATTAACGGCATTCATGCTGATTAACCGCTTTTGCTTTAAATTTTTGCGCTTTAGGTCATGGGCGTGCCCAGAAGATAAGTGCATTTGATTTAGTTTTAAATAAATGTTCGTTTAAGTATTACGGAGAATACATCAATTTTTTTTTCATTGACTTGTTTACAACCAGGCGGTTAAATAAAAACAGAAAAACAGAAAATTATGATCATTGGATACATTCCCACGCCACTGTCTACAATTTTCTGTTGACTAAGCGTAAACACAACTAAAGATTTGCCAAGCTGGTTAAATTTATCAGCGTCGACCGAGTTTATCGCGGAATGAGTAATTCCATCGAATATTAGCTTATCATTTCGTATACACCTACATGAAAAATAGGTTGTATTTAATTCATTTGATGTTATTAACAAAAATAGTATTTAAAACCGGTTATGATCGAACGCTTCAAGGGCGTAATTTCCACATTTGATAAAATTGTTTATAATTTAAATAAATAAAAGACGCAGCTGCTTGTTTTGCTATGCAATTAATGTAAAATATGTCGCGTGTTTTGTCGCCATGTATAACGTGGAGTTATCTCGGCAATTAAATTATCTAAGATAATTATTACAGTTTGGTTTTGTGTGATGAAAAAATATGGTAAAACAGTCCGAGATAACGTCGAAGTAAAAACCAGAGAGGACAATGGAGGAATAAATATTTAACAATGTACACATTTGGATTCCTCTAATAATTATGTACAATTCGAGAGAGTGTGAAATAAGTTTTGATACGAATAGGCGAAAGTCTATTTTCGTGATAAAAGCCAAGAAAAAATTACACGATGTTTATTTACACGTGTGAACGGTGCTGTATTAATTATAGAACACTGTAATTGTTGTTATTGAACATTTTTGATGATACAGTAATAGAAACAAAATTGCATTTCCACCTGCAATAAATCGCGTTTAAATTACAACAATAAGTTTCGGATATAGAAATAATAACGTCATATATAAAGTAGAAAGAGAAACATAAACTAGAGTGGGATAATCTTTGTAAACCGGCTCAAGTGTAGCTCTACTGGAGAGAATGTTAGATGCCATCAATATAAAGCGGCAAATGACTAGCTATTAAAACGGCAATCCCACGTTGCCATCGCCACAACAAACAAACGCTCTATACGAATACCGCATCGTCCACCATTCGACTTCCAAGGCTTCATTTACATTAAAAATAGTTAAAAAGAAAAACTGATTTATAATTAAATGACGGTCGTAATTGCAAATCCTTATAAAATTCAGCGCGATTGTATTTTTGTGGCGAATAAATTTATTGTTTTATTAATCGATTTCGCATAATTGATAAAAATAGAAAATAATCATCACCTCTCCATGGTCCAAGCGGCCTTCCGGTGTATTCTCTGGAAGAAAATAAAGACGTAAACTTGCCAACACTTGGTCACTATTTTTATCACTCCATAACAACTGCAATTCACCAATGCACAATAAATCGGAGTCAATCCACAACTTAACAAAGAAAAATTCACTTAAAGTCACTATTCTTTTTACGCCGTTTTTCGTATATTTAAATGCCTTGTAAAATGTATACGGTCCATGTTGGCCGCAAGGGCCCCCCACCAGCTGAAAACAAAACAAAAAAAATAAATTAACTCGCATTTAAAAAGTAGCAGCAGAGCGTGACCATTGTCAAATTTAATCGTCCAATAAACAATTCCATCCACTATCGCATTTAGAGACGAAATTAAATTTATTCGAATTAATCAGCAATTTTATTGTTATGAATATGCGGGTTTTCGATTGGAATTTTAAGAAATAACGAGTTATTATCGGAAAGACCCGTTCACACGATAAAAAAACACGACGATCGCAGTTTTGATAATTCCCAAATATACTGTGTTTAATATTAATTAAAAAAATAATTAAACTTTGATGATTTAACGCGGAAAAAATATATAACACTACTAACACATCCGTTACGTGTTTAAACACCCTTAAAATAATTTTCATACCTGTATGTCTGAATTATCCATTTTTTTTCACTATTAATCACAGAGCACTACAAACAACACGCTGACACCATCGTCTACTTTGTATTTACTCTAATTATATGACGTCACGATACAGAGCTGTGCTCGTAAAAAGTCGTATTATTCCGTCATTAGTCGTTTCTACTGGCGCTCTGCAACAAATGGTGGTAGGAGGAATGGTGCACAAAGAAATTGACATTGCAGTGCTTGCACTCGGGAAAAGCAGTTCCTGCCGACTGAAAGTGAAACTGTGATGTGAGTGTGGATTTAGCGAATTTTCAGGTTACAGGTGACGACATTGAAAACGATCGTGATTGGACAGGATTCGACTTCACTTGTTTCAGGTCGTCGCAATGGAGGTTATGATAATCTTCTGGATCTTCAAGGGTTTTTCCTCGTTTCCGATGATTAATTTTCGACAAACACCCATTCGAACGTTTTGTTGGTTGCCTATCTAGAAGAAGTTCAAGGTAAACAAGATTGACATTTATTCACTCATTTTGATTATAAAGTAGAAAAATTGACGTTCTAAGGCGGACAAAAACCAGGGGTCCATGTTTTATTAGTTTTGCATATTGTAATTATGTCCTTTATGTCAATGTCATTTGAAAAGCAGTGGCGTGTCGTTACAAAATGGAAGGAGAGTGAAAATTAATTATCCAAATAACGAGCGCAATTATGAGCTTATGCAGCCATGTGAAATTGTTTTTCACTTGTTTCTCTTTGCTTTGATATAACTTTTAATAATTAAGTTGGATGGAGAACTTTTTAAGGGTGGTGAAATGAAATGAAAAAAAATACATACAAAGCAAAATTTAATTTTGAAATGATGCTGCAGTATCAATATTACGTCATGTCATGTGAGCCACAAAGTATTTTGACTGAGTGGCTTAGGAACAAGAGAGATAAATCTGGAAGTCATGTGTGAGTGAAGAATTCATTTGAACTGTCAAAATTGTCACTTTTAGTGATTTCTGCTCGTTTAATATTAAATAATGACTCATGTTCGATGACGCACAAAAATGATACATGCAGTAAAGTTTTTTTTTTGAATTCATAATACTTTGCTGCATTTATTATTTAGATCAAGGTCGCCTTCGCCATACTTTTATGATCGTAGACGTATGTCGTAACTTTATTGGAAATGAAATTAGTGACAGTTTTGTAGCTTATAATAAACAATTTTCGTTTGAAACTGCTTTTATTTTGTTTTTTTTTTTTGTAATTCTGTGTCTAAAGTGAAGTTAAATACACAATTGGGTATGACTAATTGATATTTTAATATAAGCTTTACGACACACATTACAAAAAAGTCATAGGTGATTTGATCCTTTTTTTGAACGCTCGGTAATGTCACTGTGCAGAAAATTTGTCTCTCGACATGAATATCATCTTTTATTCTTTTATTAATAAAATAGATCCGACATCAATAACATTTTTAATCCAAAAATCTAAACTATGCGTTTTATTTGATCAGCCATTTTGCTTGCCTGACCATTTCAAATTTGCCGCTAAACGGAGGAAGCTAGAGAAAATATGACAATCCACTCTGACGCCTGTTCAGAAAAAATATTTTGTGACTCACATGATATTATTATAATTATTAGTTATTATTTGGTGCTAGTTTGCGAATTTATTTAATAATAAGAATAATAATAATAATAATAATAATAATTATTATTATTATTATTATTATTATTATTATTATTTTATTATTTTATGAATATATTTTTCTATGGTAACTATGGCAACGCCAATGATCACCTTTTCATACAATGGGTTTCATCTATACTAAAATCTATTTTATCTGTCTTGGTGTAATTTTTTGAAAATTGAGTGGTGTAAGTTTATCTTTACGGAATTTGGAGGACAATTTGTCATCTGTCACATTAAGACATGCCGTGTTATGTGCTTATGTTTGTTGAATACTAAATTAAATGTCAAATAAAATTTGAAGCAGAGCAGAGCTACTAATCTACAATGGAGAAAGTACCAGGATGTAGCAGTACGAACCTTACTTTTTATCGAGTAGACCGATACAAATAAATTCAGCTATACGAGAAATCAAGTGAATTTCACACTAAGTGGATGTGTTCATTTAATAAATTTAATTTATTTTATTAAAAAAAAGATGAAAAACCAATGTTTGTCTTTGCAAATTCGGAGTAAAAATATTCACAATAAATTTTTATTTTGTTGGCTCTTGAAATGGTAAACGTTTGTCCACGCTTGAGTCTATCTATCAAAAGGGGAGCAAAATAAATTCACCGACTTTCAATAAATCTGGTCATTCATTAGCGTCACTTTGGTTACCATAGTCTAAGCATATTTTTGCGACAGTTGTGATGATTAAAAACAATTCACCGATACATTGCGATTTTTTTGTTAAATTGTATGACGCTCAGGTATATGTTTACTATACATTATAACTAAAATGATCTTTCATAGAAAATAAACGCTACGGTGTCTTTTTTATCGATGAAAAACATAAAACATAACAATGGTAAATGTCATTGTAACAAAAAAATAAAAATAATAAAACATTAACCTTTGTTACATAATAACTTTTAATACGCAATTCATAGCCATAATATTTTTTATCAAAGAGGGCTCAGATTTTCGTCGATAACGTTTATGGTTAAAATTACAAGCAATCTATGTTGACGCCAATACGAGTGGCAACTTTCCAAAAACAAGTGCGGCGATTGATTTTAACCACAAATGTATATATGCATATGAAACACGTCAACTTTGCTGACCGATTTGGTAATTAAGTGGAATTTAACAATAACTTTGTAAATATTAACTTTTTAAGTTCATAAATATTTACTTACCAGCAACAAATGTTTATTCATTTTTGAATACGTTTCCAAACATGATTCACAGGTGAAAAATTATAATAGAAAATAATGGTGAAGAGTGCAGAAGACAATATGTACTGCAATGATAACAATTTACGATGGTAAATGTAAATTCAGCATGCTTTTTATAACAATTATATTCCTGGAATCTAAACGCAATTGGTTTTTGAAGTATTCTGCGAAATCTGCTGATGTTTTATGATTTTACTGTAAGAATCGATCATGTACACGGTAAATTGGAGATTCCCATTTTTTTAGTTTTTGAAGCGCTAAAAATAATTACGTTTTCTGAGGATTGCGAGGGATTTTTAATAAAGAATTGAAATTCTTGGAAGTACAGGCAACCAACAGCACGATTTTACCAAACTGTCTATTGAAGTTGGAACGTTGCAATCATTGATTACATTGCAGACATCACTCTTTATGTAATTCAATGTGGACAGGGTTTTTGTATAAAACCTAAATTGTATATGCAATGTAGTTGCTTAAATTTTCATGATGACCACGCAACAGTCGATTCATTAGTGTTTCTTGTTTACCGACTGCCTGCTATTTTCGTATCATTATGTATTATTGGAAAATTATGCCAATCCCCAACTGTGGTGGGATGTAAATTTCTAAACCGCGTATCGTTATAACCGTTGTTTATGTATTATATTAAATATTACTCTTTTTTTGGTTGTTATACCACGCACTCAGTAACAAGAGAGGAATTGTGGCGTGTAATTTTTATTATGAATTTTAAAAAGGAAATAGATCGGACAAAAGTACGGGTCTTCCAACAGAAAAAGAAATATATTACTTCTATGTTTGTGCTGATATGAGAAAAACCAAAGGAGGGGGGACTCTTCTCATTTTATTTACTCCATAAACTCAAAATCTAAATATATTCAAATTGATCTTCTTCTAAACTTACTATTTTATACACTCGTTTTAAAAGTAATTAATTGCCTCCAATTAATGTTTGTGTATGAACGTTGAAGGTTAATTTAAAAATAATTTGAAGACGTTTTGTAGACTCCTGTTAACCTCGTAAAGAAAACGAACAGAAACTGATTTGACTGGAAGATTCCTTTTGTAATTCCTCTTAGACGAAAGAACGTAATTTTATTACAGTAAAAATTGGGCTCTCGAAAGGAAACAACTTCAACTATTTACCACTTGATGCAATGTGATTTAAGCTGAAGCTTTCGATAATTAGTTTCTGTCTCGTTTGTGCATCACCGAGCCGGATCAGTTCGGTAAGGGTAAATGAAGTAAATAGCGGAATTTACCTGCAGTATTTGTTGTTTTTTCTTTATCATTGTGATTATTGTTTTAATTGTATTTTTATTTTTACAGGTTAAGAATGAGCTTGACAAATAAAGAAACATTTGAGTTCATCGATACTGTATTTCCGGAACAATTCTGTAAGTTTTTATTCAGTTTCAGCTTTTATCATTTATGTGTGTTATATAAATTATAGATATGAGCTTAATATCCTTTGTGGAGTTGTACCGCTTGTAGGCACTTTCTAGATCCATTATTCTTATAGTGGATTAGCCCCTATTCTCTCTTCATTTCTACTACCGCATTACCTTGTTTATAGTTCTCCATTTAATTTCGTCTTCTGTCATTCTTCTCCAGTTGGTCATCCTTGTATTTGTCAAGGTTTTTTTTACTTTTCCTTTTTTTGATCTTAGTTTTCATTATAGTATTGGTAGTATTGTTATTGCTGGTCTTGTTTTCCATGTGTGTCCCAATCAGTTTACTCTTTGTTTTAATTTTTTCTTTCACCACATCTTTCACTTCGTGGTTCATTCTGATTCTGTATTCGTTGTTACCGTTCTTTTTGTTTTCTTCATATTTTCGTGTTCTCAAAAACAATTTCCCAAGCACACAAATTTCTCAACTTCTTTGAATTTATCTTTTCCTATTTTTATTTCTTCTTTGCATATTTCTCTTCTTTCATTTTTATTTTCTGGCCTTGTTTTGAAATTTCTAGTGTTTTCTTTAGTATTTTCAGTTTTTTCTTTTTTAAATTCTCGTTCTTCTAGTTCTAATATTTTTCTTGTGTATTTTTCTTCAGTATCAACTGAAATTAGTATGACTGTAAGAATTAGGTACCACATTGTGGTTCGCTGGTTAATATTTTTCTTGTGTATTCTTCTTGTTCGTATTGTTCCGATATGAAATCTTCTGGTTTAACACATTTGCTTATTTCATTTTTTTTTGTTTTTCCTTTTCGTGTTTTTGTTATAATTGTATTTTTTTTCTAATATTTGTTTTGTGGTGTGAACTGCAACTATGATTGTGGTAACGTTGATATTGTTCTAATTTGTTTTTTATTTATTGTTTTATTTTTTTGATACAATTTAGTACGTATTATACAGGGTTCACCAACACTTATGTCTCGGCCTATAAACTCATTTAATTATTAAGTTATAAATACGATTTTTTTCTATTGTAAAACATATGTGAGATATATGAAAAAAATTCGCTTGCTTAAAAATGAAAAGCACTAAAATAGAGGTAAACTTAACCTGCCTTTTATAGTGTAAAGCATAAAAATAAAATTGAACAATGAAATAAAACATCTGCTGCCAAGAAATTAATTAATATTATTAATATTTCAAAAGTAAAAGGTAGGTTAAGTTTGCCTCTAATTGATTGTTTTTGATTTTTCAAAAAGGTTTTTTGCATAAATCTCACATGCTATATAGTTAACAATAGAGGAAATGTGATTGGGTCAGTTTGTAGCGCTGCATTGCTTCGACATATAAAAAAAACATAGTGTATATAACTTAATAATTAAATGGGTTTATAGGCCGGGACATAAGTGTTTGCGGACCCTGTATGTATTAGCTTATGTTATATTAATTTATTATTTACTTTTGTCATTGTTTGTAGGATTTTCGGTTGTTGAGAAGATCAAAACTTTGTATAAGAATTTAGGATATTAGGAGGATATCAGTATCAATGTTGTAAGTAACGTTTGCAAAATTTTCAACAATTTATATATATATATATATATTTTTTCAGAAACGAAGGAAAGATGTCACCGTTTTATTGTTTTTAATTAAAAGTAAACTGGGAGAGCTGGCAGTTTTAGGCTTTCAAAGTAGTTGTCATTTACACTCTGTATATGCAAACACTGCTACAAAATCCTTTTTTCCACTCATTGCTTCAGTTTTGAAATAAAAATCTACCGGGATTTGGTGAAATTTTTTATTCCAGATTTCTGAAATACCATTAATCGTAAAAAGATGATAATGTAAAAATGATCATTATGAAGGCAAGTTGTTTCGTCTATAGTAATTGTTAAAGCCGTTATTATTTTCTCAAGTATACAAAATTTATTTTACCATAAATATAAAATTACAACGTGAAGCCATGAAACTTAAAATTATTATGGATATAAATTCAAGAAATGTTTTTCTAAGAACAAAATTGATTGGATTTGAAGAGATCATTATTTCTAATTGTAATTTTTCTGTTGTCACCTTAATGTCACAAGAATCCCGTCTTAATAAACATATTGTTCTGTTTTAAGATTTTTTTCTTTCATCTGCTTATCGATCCATTCTCTCAAAGCTGGAACATTCGTATAAACCGCAGGCACATTTGCTTGGAAACATCCGATCCCCCAAGAAACAATTCCCACCTGCTGATATCTGTTTTCTTTGCTATCAATGGGACAAACCAAGGGTCCTCCTCCATCTCCAAGACATGCATCCTTGCCTTCCTCACCTCCTGCACACTGCATACTGGAATGAAGATGCCAAGATTGTCCTAACTTGGTCTTCCTCAAGGCATTCTGACAAGTAGTTTTTCCCACCAAAGACAACTCGATCTTCTTCGGAATAATGTTAAACTGTCCGGCCTGATTTTTGCCTCTTCCCACAACGTAACAATCATCATTCCTAAGACGGACATCTGGAGGTGGTAAACAAGCAATTTGAATGTGAGATGTTAAAATAAAAGAGCCATTAAGGAACAACAGAGCGATGTCATTTTGATAAATTGCTGGGTTAAAGTCTTCGTGAATTATTTTAGAAGATACTAAAAGATCTTGGTGCCGGAAAATTTCGTTAGTATTAGAACTATCCCAATCTCCTGCTCTTACAATGTAGGTTTTTTTACGAGTGACACAGTGAGCAGCTGTTAAAACAACGGAAGGATGAATCAACGAACCACCACATCTGAAAACTCCCGTGTCTACCATGATATCAACGAACCAGGGGAATTCGCCAAAGTTGATCTCGGCACTGGTACCAGTATTTTTATAACCAACTCCATCCGGGTTGTGAACGCCACAGAGATTTGATTGCAATAAAAAATCTCCAGGAAGACGGCAGCAAACGTCACCCGCTTGACAGTTACAATTGCAACCTCCTAGCCTAAAGCAAAAGAAGGATTTTTTATATTTTCAGATTGTTGTTTACCTTTCATCAAAGATACCGTCGCCATCTTCGATTATTGTTCCAGTTGTTGTGTTGCATAAATAGTACGTAACACATTTGCAATAATCTGTTTCTTGCAAAAGTGAAGTATTCACTGAAATTAGTATGACTGTAAGAAGTAGGTACCACATTGTGGTTCGATGGTTATGTTAATATAGAAAACACATCAGGAGAGTGTCATGGGGAATAACATGTATGGTAATCGAACGAATATGATTGGCGGAGGCAATAATCTGCAAAGATACTGGAATTTCTGCTTTTAGTTGAAATAATCAACAAGCATTAATCAAATATTATATTCTTATGTTTGTGTCAAAGTTCAAGGCATCAGTCTGTGTACATCAAGTTCTTAATTTAATTAATTGTTATTTTACATCAATTGGGAATCTCCAGTGTTTCTTTTCGGGGTTGGGCACATATTTTTTGTCTTGTAGTTGAAAATAACTGATTGAATTAAGTTTTTTTTTACCATGAAATATGTAAACATACAGCGACTGACGAAAAATCTTAAAACTTATTTAACTGATTTTCTCATCACACTCATGTTTAATAAATAATGTATCTTTATCAAAATACTGCAGTACTGTTAAATATAACTGATATCTTTATTACTTCTTCGTAGAGGTCGCTCTTTCTCGATAGTGATATATACAAGAATATATAACAACGGTTTTTCCACTGATAAAGTTACAAACAATTTGTCAACTAGTAATTCTGTGCACTACTCAAAAAACCATGTTCCGATTATCCACTACAGTTCTTTGTAACGTAATTTTCGTCCTTTTAGTAAAAGGTCAATCAACTAATAATAACGAATGTGAATGTGTTGCTTTCTACCTATGTAACAACGGTACCATAATCACAAACGGGGAAAATGTTATAGATATCAGGTATTATTAACTTTTTTCTGATTTTACTTCTTGATTCAAAAAAAGAAATAAACAAACCACATCCAATTTTTTCTTCAAATTTCCAGGCTGGGAAACAACCCATGTGGTTATTTAGAATTATGTTGTAAAAAAGCAGATGTAAAGCCAGAACCAACAACCATTCGAAATGTGCTTCTACCTGGTTGTGGAAAGCGAAACCCAGATGGTGTAGGTTTTCGCATCACAGGTTCCGAAAACAACGAAGCCCAATTTGGTGAAACTCCTTGGATGGTGGCCATTCTTCGCAAAGGACCAAATGAAAGCAACTTCACATATAAATGTGGCGGTAGTCTTATCCACCCTCGGGTTGTTCTCACGGCTGCCCATTGTATCGTTAAAGACGGAAAATTCCGAGTTCGAGCTGGAGAATGGGACACGAGAACAACCGATGAAATGTTTCCATATCAAGAGAGAGATTTAATTTCAAAAGTGATTCATTCAGAATTTCACAATAAGAAGCTTCACAACGACATAGCGTTAGGATTTTTAGAATCTTCTTTCGATATAAGTGCTCATATTAATGTGGTGTGTTTACCTCCTCAAAATCATGTGGAGTTGTCTAAAAACTGCTTCGTAACTGGATGGGGGAAAGATAAGTTTGAAGAAGTAACACTAGCTCAAAGTATTCTAAAGAGAATTGAAGTTCCAGTTGTGAAACAGGAAAAATGTCAGGAAGCTTTTAGACGTACTCGGTTAGGAAGATTTTTTAAACTTCATAAAAGCTTTATGTGCGCAGGGGGTGAGGAAGGCCAGGATGCTTGTACTGGCGACGGTGGTGGACCTTTAGTTTGCCCAGTAGATGGACAAAATGACAAATATCAGCAAGTTGGAATTGTCGCATGGGGTATTGGTTGCGGGAATGTACGAGTTCCTGGAGCTTATGTGAATGTTGCCTCTTTCAGAAACTGGATAGATGATAGAATGAAAGAAAAAAACTTAAACACTGCGACAAACAACCCATGAAATACATATTCAAATTACTTTATGTGGTTATGATGGAAAAACACTACTTCGCAACCTTTTACCTAAATATTAATAAAAGCCCAGTGCATTTTGTAATGAACTCAATAAATGACTACGAGACAACTGAATATTATTTATGAAATAAGTTTTTTTTACCAAGGGCTATGTAAATATTCAAGGACTAACGGAGAAACTTAAAACTTTGCCTTATATAAGATACCTTATACAGGGTCCGCCAATTTACTTTCCCGGTCTATAACTAGGCTTAACTAAGTTATGTAGAAACAATGTTATATGTAGTGATACAAACTGACTTAATCACATTTTTTCTATTGTTAACCATATGTGAGATATGTCCAAAAAAATTGCTTTTTCAAGAATTAAGAGCACTAAAATGAAGGTAAACTAAACTACCTTGTTCTGTTTATAGGAAAAAGCATAAATTTATCTAAATTCTTTGAGGGATGAGCTAACCGAGGCCGTCTTCTGACCATCGTCTCCCACACATGTTCTGTGGGAGACAAATCTGGTCACCTGGCAGGCCAGGGCAAACTGTTCGCATTGTACTGTTTAAAAAATCGTAAAACAAGTCTCGGTACATGAGGACGTGCATTATCTTGCTGAAAAATTAATCCTTTGCGGTCTTGAAGTAGTGAAAGATACTGCCCCATACTCAGAACGCCAGGGGTTAAACTCATATGAGTTTGCCTTGAACAAAATCCAAATTGTACTGTCATTCCCGGGGTCTAATAGCACGTACTCAGTTTATTTCAACAACTTGCATTGGATTGTGAATAGCGTTTGTTCTTAAAAATCTACCTTCGCGATTGTGGTACCGATCCGACGTGCCTACAGGTGCTCTTTTTGTCACCCTTTCAAAATTCTCATTACCGAAGGATGCGAGCGGATTACCCTTCTTACTATTTCGCGAAATGCTAAACCACTCTCGTGCATACCTATTTGATGTAAATTATTAAGAGCTCTAACAACTAACTACACATCTAAACAAAAATTTAAAAAAAATAGTGATAAGATGTTGTAAAAAGGAATTACAAGAAATGTGTACACGTGAAAATGTTTTCTTAACACGTTGACATTTTCTTTTAAATAATTACTTCTTTTAGCCTTCTGTGTTACTCCTTTTATTTAAAACTACTAATTTGTAATGTAATAACCTCAATAAATAATCTTAACCAGTCAACTGCATTTGTTTACAAAAGTAATATAACAGAAATACTTTTTAGAATGTAGTTTGTTACTGTAATAAAAATTATCTATGATCTACCAGGATTGTGGAAATAATTTTATGTTCAAAATTAAAGTTTTATTTTTTTCGGTTTTAGTAAAATTGCAGCTTGCATTAACTTTTATAATACGAATCTATTTATTTAAAATTTCTAACGACCCTAGTTTTTCTATTTTGCTGTAAAAGAACTTGATTTATATCCCAACATCGCTAATTTCTCTTCTATCCAATCTCGATAACGAACCACATTTGTGTAAACTCCTGGGACCCAATTATCACACTTGATACCCCAAGAAACAATGCCAACTTGAAAGTAACGTTGAGAAGAAGCTGCACACACCAAGGGGCCACCCCCGTCACCCTGAAACCTTTGTAAATAGACGAAGTTTTCAGTAAAAAACAAACTTACTATACACACATTTCCGGTGACATTGTAAGCACAAATAAACGAATGATCCAGTATAAATTCTTCTCCTATTACTTGTCTGTACCGTTCTTGACACTCTTTATTTGTTATCAATGACACGTAATTATTTTTTACTAACCTAGAATAAGATGTAGCGTTGGCTGAGGTTTTTCCCCAACCTGTCACAAAGCAATTATCTGTTGCTACAGTTTCAGCAGTTGGTACACAAATCGTATTCACGTTTTTATCTGTTTGTAATGAACGATTCAAAATTAGTATAGCTATATCGTTATATAGCGTACTTGATAAAAAGTGCTCATGGATTATGAATTCAGAGACATTTCTTTCTTGGTGAGAAACTGTGTTGTTTCCTAGATCCCATTGGCCGGCTCTTATCTTAATTTCTTGTGGTTGAAAACTACAAACATACCATTTAGGTCTAACTCTAAATGCAAAAGAAGAACTCTTGCTTTATTACACAATGAGCGGCAGTTAGAACCACCACAGGACTAAGTAAACTTCCTCCACACAATAACTCATTTTTCAAACTTAATAAAGCAACCATCCAAACTGGATCTAATTTTTCTTCGCTTTTTTTTCCACATTTTGCTTCAAAATCTAACTCAACAGTAGGAACGTGTTCAAAACTAGAAATAGTTTGGTTTGTTTGACAACAAACTTCCAAGTGGCCTTTACATCGAGCGTCATTAGATCGTGGCGAAATAAAATTTGAACCATCCACTTCCGGATAATCCACAATGGAGTTAGTTAAAGGGTCACAATTAAAGTAAGGCACACATTTAAACTTGTCTTTTTGTACACCTTCGCCGCATTTTGGAAGAGCTTCGATGCTTTCAGGAGGAGGCGGAGGTATTTCTATGTAATTGTCCCAAAAATCACCACAAACCGAAGATGTTATTGCAAATAAAATGAAGGAATTTATAACCAAAACTATTCTGCACATGGTTAATAAACAAGTTAACGATGCATTTGAATGAATTTATATATCGTGGTGGTTATTTACCATTTGAGCACGTATTTGTAAGCACCCAAATTTGAGGCGTTTTTCAAGGAACGTTAATATCTTTCTTCCTCTCCCACATAAAATCCGTTCTTTATTTCCCACCGGAAGTTAAATATTATCAATTTTGATAAAAAACCGATTTATTTGAACATAAATCTGCATAAATTACAAAAATTGGGCACCGTAATGACTTTTAATCGATTAATTACAGGGTATACGGATCGGTGCTGATTTCTAGTTGTTGTAGTCTGGTGTCGACCCAATTTCGGAAGTTGGCTACGTCAACGTAAACACCAGGAATTTGATTTTCTCCACAACCAATTCCCCAAGCAACTATACCGACTTGGAGGTAGCGATTTGGGTTTCTAGGATCTGGACATACCAAAGGGCTTCCTCCATCACCCTAAAAAACCATTGTATAAAAACTTTAAATGTTTTATAGTAAACTTACAGTACAAGTATCCAAATTAGGCTCACCCCCCGCGCACACGAACGATTTATGAAGTACAAACGACTCCCCTAAACGAGTTTTTCTGAGAGCTCTTTGACACTGTTGGTTCTGGACAAGCGGCAATTGTAGTTTTTTTAAGATAACTGCGTATTGTCCCTCTTGACCTAAATTTAAGTTTAAGTTTAATTTAAGTGAAGAAAAATTCACTGGCTTTACTTACCAAACACTTTTTTTCCCCATCCTGTTGCAAAACACTCGCGGGAGTCAAAGTGTTGATCTTGCTGGGGTAAGCAAACAGTGCCAATACTGTCAGTTTTAGTGAATGGACGATCCAAAATTAAAAGAGCCATGTCGTTATAAAGATTTCCCCTAATGAAATATTCGTGGGTTATTTTTTGAGCTACGTTTCGTTCTTGGTATGGTATGCGTTCATTTTGAGTTTGGGTGTCCCATTCGCCTGCTCTGACTTTGATATCGCCGACGCTTATGCTGAAATTTACAACATGAAATATTAAATACTGATCAAATTATGAAATTATCATAATTCTTACTTGTGGACACAGTGTGCTCCAGTCAGAATCACCTTTGGTGTAATAAGTGATCCTCCACAAATCGCCAGATTTTCACCTCTTCGTGGATTTTTTCTTAAAATTGCCACCATCCACGGAAACTCCCCAAAATTTGCCTCATTGGTTCCTCCTATCAACTTGAAGTCTAAACCATTATTATTTCTAATGCCACAATTTAAAAGTAGAGCAGAATTATTTCTATTTGGCCCAGGTGGAAGTGGAGTCACCGGTCTTGTTGTTGTGGGCCTTGGGGTTGGTTGCGTTCCTCCATTATTATTATTATTATTATTATTATTCCCACCGTTCGAAGCCGGCACTTTACAACAATTTTCTAAGTAATGCTCACATTTTGGTTCATCTTCCCCCATTCTAGAAACACTTATTCTAAATTTTCGGATTTGCTATTAGAAAGATTTACCTGATATCAATTATATTGGTTCCATCAACATTCGGAATCATCTGCACCGTCTTGGTGTCAGGATCACAGTTGTAGTAAGGCACACAAACAAACAGATTTCGTTGTTCACCTTCGCCACATTTTGTTAACGCTCCAATGCTTTTTAAAGGTGGAGGTGTCACTTCTTCATAATCTTTTAAAAAATCACCAAACGTACCGTTTGTGGAAAATATACTGTTTATAACATCATCTCGGTTGTTTTGGGCGAGAATTAATTGTGTTGATAAAGAAAAAATTACTGCAATTAACACGTTCATTCTGGAAAATATGTACTCAAGTAATTAATCGCTCGCGCTTCAACTAATAAAAACTATTAAATGAGCCGCAGTGTGCGGTTGTTTCTTAATAAAACGTGAGCGTGGAAAAACCGTCTTACGATAAAATCCCGGCACTTATTTTTTATTTGAAGTAGTCAAGCAAGGTTGAAGGTTATCGGTGTATTCTCGGTTAGGATGCGCTGTTTACTAATAGTAATTAATAAGAAAAGATAACTATTTTAATTAAATTTAAAGCGAACGAAACATTTCTAGCTATTCGTACTAACTACTCCTCACTTTATGAAGATAGCTTGTTTTTATAGTTCTTGAAGACTAACTGATTATAAAAAAGTAGGCTTGAGAATGAACAGTGTGATTATTAATTTAAAAAATGACCGGTATGACGTTAATGACCACATGATACTGCTATAACAGGTTTTTTTCGTATTCAAAACATGTTATTTATAACGTCAACGACCCACTTATAGGATGTACTCTTGTTGCATATGCTAATGTCTTAGCCAAAGTTTATTTTTTGCAAAAACTGTTTTATGCATTTTCAAAATCATTACTATTTTTGAAAATTTTGGAATTATGGCTTTCACAGTTATTTTACTTAAAACAGTGTTTTTTTCTGGTTCTGAAAAGTACTTTGAACAATGGGAAGACTGGACCTCGCCTTGGGACGATTTGTAATTTTTTTTTTGTTTTATTTGACGACGATCGATGCACTCTTTATTCGCAGAACAGTAAGATGCTTTGAAAGAACTGGGGTCACTGTGTAGTGGTGGCCTTCGAAATTTCCAGATCTGAACTCCGTTAATAACTTGTCGATTATTTTTTTGCGATAATCACACTTGCATTTTACATTCTTCAGCCCTTATGCTCAACAGCCGCTTTGGATTCTTGTTGTTAAACTAGCTGTAAAGAAAAATTGTTTATCTCGTCATTTGATTTCGCAGATCAGAAGTTATCGTAAAAGACACGGGGTTTTTGCGTAGTGACGTTAGTCCGTCCGAGAAAAATAAGAGAAATTGTTAAACGACACGTTAAACAAAGAAAAACGTCGTTAAAGAAGTAATTTCGAAACGATTTTAAAGGATTCACTTTAGATTGGTTGCCGTTAATTGTATATAAAAAAAAACGAGTAACTAAACGCATTACGATACAGAAAGAAATGTCTTTCGGTAACATTTAGCTTAGCCTTGCAGTTTTGGATAAAGTCTTTTTTGGATCCATAACAACTCGTTATGAAAATTAAAATAGTTATCCAGTCTTGTATTTCTATTCTATTTCTATGTTTACATATAGAAAAATGTATTTTCTTTAAATGGTTTGGTATTCTCCCCACAACCAAATGGGTTTTTGTAGTTAAAACATACAGAATCTTTAAGCATTTATTATTAATTCTTACCTTGCATTAAAAAAGGTGATTTCCAAGGTGAGCCACGTAGGCCTGCACCCCGTAGTCAGCTCGCGGAATGAAACGTCGTCTTTGTCGGACAAAAGACTATTGCAATTTTTGCTCTTAAAATCAGCATATCTTTATCAAGAGGCTGAGGACAAAACCGAGCTTGTAAACCCTTTTGAAATTTTATATAATTTACCAATTGTGCCAGACTGCAAAGGGTGCTACTTTTCGTGATAAGCAGACAGTACAGTTACAGAAAGCACCAATAGTAAAGTAATAAATATATAATTAGTAAATGACTTATGACTACTTGCACTGACTTTTCTAGCTGCAGGCAATACTTAAGTTATTTCACTACTCTTACCTGCAATTATTAGATCAATGATTCCCTTGCTTTTTATAAAAAAGTTATTATTAAGTGATTTGGAAAATTGTTGGAGCAAGTTGCCATAACACTTATAATTTTTATGAGCGTAGACATATTGCTGGTGCATGTGAAAACAAAAAAGTTGTGTAGTTGCTAATAAATGCTAAAATTTTTATTTTTATTAAAAATAAATTGTACACATTAGTTACGACTTTCTAAGTAGTGAATACACAAAAATCATTTAAAAGTCGGGTTTTGTTTGTAGGTAAAGTTACAGGCCCTGCCACGCTACATGGGTAGTTGCATCTTCTTCGCCAACTAAATTCGACTTTTCACAGCAAACATCTATATAGGCTTCACAATTCATTCCGATCCTTGATAACTGCTCAGAATGCCCAATATTGCATTTGTAATAAGGTACACAAACGTGATCTCTGTTTTCACCTGTGCCACATTTTGTTAGCGCTTCAATGCCTTTTCTGTCTTCAGTGCCTTCTGTCACTTCTTCGCTGTTTTCAGTCGTACTAGTTGTTGGAATTGTAACATCAGACTTGGTTTGGGCCAAAATTAATTGTGCCGATATAGAAAAAATCACAACGATTAACACTTTCATTTTGCAGATTTATATTAACTGTACACTGCCACTAAATTTGCGTTTTAACTACAAATACTTGATCAGAGGAATCGTACTAAGTTGTTCTCTCTTGGTTTGTAATTGCCAATTGGCTTCAAGAACAGGTTTCACTGAACAAACTTGAATTCCAACTTAAAATTTTTACAAGTGTTTTGCCTTTTTTGATTGTGTGCCCATTTATATAAATGTCGAAAACTTGAAATATTGGAAATAACACTTAATTAGCATCACCATTCACATTGAAATAGATCGTTAAGAGAAAAAAATCAAGCTACTTAGTAATAGTGATTAAAAAAAAAAGATAATTTTTTAGCCAAATTAGAACAGAACGTCCCGATTAATATCGATATTAATATCTATATCTTCCTTAATTAATAATATCTATATCTAATTATTAATATCTATATCTACATAATATCTATAATATCTTTTTATCAAAGACCCGAGAGCAAAACATAGAATTAGAATTTATTAGTTTTTATTTTTTTGCAGATTGCAAGTGGGTGTTTGATACTTCTTTGCTCTATCGCTCTAGTTATCACGTACATACGAAAATTCACAAAAAACCTTTTTCTTCTCACATTCTATTGTTCTCTCTGTGTTCGGGTCAAGACCGCATCTAAGTATATCAGATTCAGTTAGCTCTTCGATTACTAGTTGTTGGATTGATCAGCGAAAATCAATCGTGTTGATAGAGAAAAAATCACTATTTTTAACACTTTCATTTTGTAGAATTGCTTTAACTCTACACAGGCAACTAATTCGCGCTTTAACTAAGAAACTAGAGGAATAGGTTTCACTTGTCAAATGTGGATTCGAACTCCAAATTGTAACAATTGTTCTCACTTTTTATGTCTGTATATTTATAAAATATTTGAACTACTAGTAAATACTCGATTAAAATAGAACATTAAAGCAAAAGTAACAAGAAATCAATCATGGAAAAGATCTTTCCCATATTTTTTTTTAGTGGAGGAAATTTGAAGTTGATCATGATATTCTTACCAAGAATAAGTTGGTAGCGATGGTGGGAAGTACGAAATAAAACAAACTAAATTGATTCAGCCGTGTTCATAACAAGCCTGTAAAATAATTTTTATACCTCATGTGGGGGGGTATCCAGAACGTTCTATTTCTTGTTCAGTTCTATGAGTAAACTTAATTTTATGTAATAAATTAAACAATGTAATGTAATAGCTTTGCTATCGAAACGCGCGTCAGCTAATTGGTGTGTGGGTTTTATATAATATTTTGTTTGTTTTTATGTAACAAAGTCTATAAAGTTTTGTTGTAATGAAAAATATACACCTAGAACAGGTCTGATAGAAAAATATTTATACAACTGGTGAGGGGGACACTTTAGCTACTTCCAAACTAGCATCCTTAGAGAAATAGATTTCTAATCTTTTACTTGATTTATTAAATGTCTCAAATCATACTTGGGAACGAAATGTAGAAAACTCTAACAATAAGTGAATTCATATAAAATCTGAATTATAACGATCTATCGGTTTAAAATTGCAGATATCGGTGTGAATAATAATCTTTTTACATTGCGACACTTCATTTTAAACAGTAAAATATTTTAGGTTCACTTTCTTTATCCATCAGTTATAAGTATATCTTTAAATTTGTGTTTGTTTTCTTTTTGAGTTCTCGTCTTTAGTCAACCTTTCTGCATTACTTAGTACGACTTTCGAAAAGTGACTGCTATTGCTTCGTGCTACAGATTTTGCTTTTGACTGTTGTTGTATAGTCAAAAAGAAAAGTTATCTGTTTACTGGGAACATTTATTTCTATATTGCTAGAGATCAAAAGTTATCGCAAACTATAAATACATGAGTTATCATTTTATGAATTATCTCTAACTGATATAAGTTTGAGTACCCAAGTTCAGTCTTTGCATCTGTGCATCTACCCAACCTCTAAATTTCGCAACATTAGCATATACTCCTGGAACTGTAGTTCCACATCCGATTCCCCATGCCACGATACCAGCTTGCACGTATCGAGAAGGATTTTTAGGATCTGGACAAACCAAAGGACTTCCTCCATCGCCCTAAAATCATCTATTAACATCACAAATAAGAAACATACAGTAGATTACCGTGCACGTGTCTTTCCCTTCCACTCCTCCCGCACAGATAAAACTCTCATGTAGATTGAAATGGTCACCCAATCTTGTCTTTCTGAGGTCTGTTTCACAATCTTGGTGAGCTACAATAGGAAGCTCTATTTTCTTTAAAATAACTTGGTAATCTTCTTCACGACCAAATGTGTTTTTCCCCCAACCGGTAGCGTAACATTCTTGTGAAAGAAGTTCTTCGTTTTGTTCAGGAAGACATATAGTTCCGATATGTTTCGCTTTTTTCATAGGTGAACTTAAAACAAGGAGAGCTACGTCGTTAAAAAGAACACCATCTTTGAATTTTTCGTGAACAATTATTTCAGCGACATTTTGTTCCTGATATGGGTACTTTTCGCTAGTAGTCTGAGTGTCCCATTCTCCAGCTCGAACTTTTAGTTGATTCGCTTGATATCTGCGGTCAAAAGTTAAATATAGAGTCGATTAAAAAAATAAATAGTTTACTTATGAACGCAATGGGCTCCTGTTAAAATAACTTTCGGTGCTATAAGAGATCCTCCACAAATGGCTAAAACTTTATCTTTAGCAGAATTAAAGTTGGTTTTTAGAATTGCAACCATCCAGGGGAATTCTCCATACTCGGCTTCGTTGTGAGTGTTACCTTGAATTTTGAATCCTACACCATTAGCGTTGCGGATTCCACAATGACTCAGTGTTGAGGGTTCTACTGGTGGCCTTGGATCTGGGGTTGGAGGTGAAGGTGACGATGGACGTACCGAGGAGTCTCCTATTTTACAACATACTTCGAGGTAGTCTGAGCATAGTCGGGATTCACCTATTCTACAAATGTATCAAATTAATTGATGGTTCAGGTACTCTGTAGAATTTCGAAGTTCTTGAAGTAATATTAAGTCATAAATGCTTAGAAGTTTTGGAGATATAAAGAGTTCAAAATTAATTAAATATAAAGAACGAACAAAAATGCTAGTCAGAGAAAATAGAAGTAGAGCATCATTTCAAAATCTCATTAGCAACTAAAGAGATTTTTAAGTGTTATTATGCTTTTCACTGTAATGAGAACAAGACAGGTTGTGTTTGCTGTTATTGTTCTTGATTTTTGAAGAAAAAGAGATTTTTCTGAAGATATTTTGAAAAGAGGTCTAAATGGCTTAACCAGTTATTGAAATGCGCAAAAATCGAATTTCTAAAACGATATTCCACTGGAAACTATCAGAAAAGAGGTTTTCCAACAAAATCGTAGAATAAGTAGAGAAATTTAGAAGATGACGTGGCACAAGACAATGATGGTGATTAGGTATAGAAACGCGACTATCTAAGAATTAAATATTTTTGTATAAAAGGACGTTTTTTTTTTTTTAAATGAGCACAGATGTTCTACAAAATAGACGAATTTTCATTATGTATTTAATTATTTTGTAATTGTTTATATTGTCAACCCATTTTACACATTCCTGGACATTCAATATTTGTAATTTATACTGTTATTAATATTTTTATCCGTGTATACCGGAAATTTTATTCAATGTCTGTATAATTTTTGTAATTTTGTCAGCGTCATAGCAGCAAACTTCCCGGTAACATCACCGGATAATAATACTATCAACAAAAAATTCTAAAGCAATTTTATATTAATTATATTATCGAAAACTATTTTATATCAAAAATCACATCGGTGCTAGTAGTTCACTGCTATTTAGTACCGCTAAAATCGAAAAATGCCTTGATATTAGGGCTTGAATTTATTTGAATACAAATGAAGTGGATGTGAAGTTTAAATCGTTCATGATATTGAAATAATCACTCATCGTTACATCAGTTAGTAAAAATGAATATGTCGAGTGGTAATTTTATTGATTATTATCTAAATTGTACCTACGTATAAAATTAAAACTATTGATTACTATTGATTAGTGAAAGATGTTTTTCTCGAATTGGATACCTAATTTCTTTTGCCTTAAACTTTTTACTAGAAAAGTTTGAAACTGACTCACTCAGTCATTGTTTACATAGTTTTTCTAAATGCTTTAATCATAGAATAAACTCATAGACTGAAATTGTTAAGGCGTAGTGACTGTCCAATATTTATTCAAAAAAATTATCTGTTTGTTTCAAATTGCACTATAACCTTAACACGCATCTTTTGGAACGACAACAAAAGTGAAAGTTTACTTTCTACCTACCTTATGTCAATTAATAAACTATAATCATCATGATTCTCTTCTTCGTCAGGTATCGTTGTATTTGTTGTAGGATCACACTTATGATATTGAACACATTTATAAAGATTTTGTTGTGAACCTTCACCACATTTCTCTTGGGCTGCCAGGTCACCCGATGTTGACTTGTTCGGGACTTCTTCAAAACCCGGCGGAACGAAATCACTTTGAATTTTTCCAAAGCAGAGTATTAACGCAAAAATTTTCAACATTTTAAGAATAGCAGCAAAACTGATTGCAGCACATCTAAGCCACAATTCGTCCGAAAGTTTAAGATTCTTTACCAGAAACTTGCTGTCCCCACCACTACAAATTACGATAATTAAAGTGGAAAATCCGCATGACCGTGTCTGCGACCTTAAAGATGATGTCACTTCAAAGTTTTTATTATAAAATCTTTATTACTGAGAATACATGCGAATTACAAAATTTAATATTGATAGCTACTGGTATCTATTCCTTTGATTTTCAATTGTTCGTCGATCCAGTCTCTGAAGAGAGCAACGTTGACGTATACTCCGGGAGTGTTGTTGTCTCCACATCCGATGCCCCAGGCAACAATGCCGGCTTGGAGGTATCGTTCGTTTTGACCAGAAATGGGACATACTAGAGGGCTACCTCCATCGCCTTTACATGTGTCTTTTCCTGGTTCTCCTCCGGCGCAAATAAAGCTCTTGTGTAATTCGAAATGTTTACCTAATCTTGTCGTTCTCAAACTTTCCTGACATTTATCTCTTGGAACCACCGGTAAATCGATTTTCTTCAAAATAACTTGGTACCGACCTTCTTTTCCAAAAACATCTTTTCCCCAACCACTAGCGAAGCATCTTGAATGATCCACATTCGTCTCTTTCGGTGGTAAACAAATCACATTGACATTCTCGGCGATATCCACCGGTGTCTTCAAGAACAACAATGCGATGTCGTTATACAACGCACCAGCGTAGTACTGAGGATGAATTACTGTACTTTCGACTTCCCGATCTTGATGAGGATACAGTTCTTTCTTGGTTTGAGTATCCCATTCGCCGGCACGAATCTTAAAGTCATGGTTCTTGTTTCCGACACAATGAGCGGCCGTTAAAACGACTCCTGGTTGAATTAGAGCACCTCCGCATTGGTAGACGTTCAGTTTTTGAGTTTTGCCTTCGATTGTCTCTTCACGAAGAACTGCAACCATCCAAGGGAATTCGCCGTATTGAGCTTCGTTATCCTTATCGCCGGTGATACGAAAACCTATTCCTTCTGGATTGTGATGACCGCAACCATTTCGGCGGACGGTGGGGGGTGGTGGGGTTATAGGAACTTTGACTTGATCGTCTTTGTCGCAACAGACGTCGATGTAGTTATCGCAAGGTCCTTCGTTGATTCTAGAGAAAAAAACTTAAATTATATATATACATATATATATTTTTATATTTATATTTCTAAAAAGAGAATTTTGCGAACTGATTTTTACCAAGAAAAATAAAAAGATTTTAAACATGGTAGAATTGAATGTCAATCAGTACAAATTCGATGAACTGGAACTGATTAATTCTGTTTTTTTTTTGTTTTTTTCTGTTTATTCTTAACATTGTAACAATGACGTCAAATCTTAGAGGTCAAATTATTATCTTACGATCCATGCAACATTCAAAATATTTATTCCCGTTTGCCTGCAACGATAAAACTAGAGTAGGTACTGTAAATACATTTGAGATTTTCAGAAAGAACAAATACACCCAAACAGTTGGGAATTTTGACAGCAAAATGTCTGTAACTTTAAGAATGACATCATATGAATATAAATTTTTATTGAAAAACGGATCTTATTACGGTTTGTTGGCAAAACGCTAACATGATGATTCTTTATGTTTAGCTAACTCTGCTTGAATAAATCATTTCGTAGCAGGAATGTAAATTTGAACGCGTATTTATGTACCGTTAAATGTCGAAAAACCTACAAATTCAATTTCAATTTAAATAAAAATGTAGATATCTAATTTGCATATAGGTAGATTCAAATATTTGCTTTTTTAGTAAAAATGGAAGAAAACATGTTTCTTGTGGAAAATGATTTTGGTTTCTCAAAAGACAAGGTCATTACATATTTCACATCTACTAACAAATACAAACAAATTATAGAATTTTTATTCACGGTGATGATACAATTTAATTGGCTTATAATTATAATAGATTTACGTAAGAGCTTTTGAATAAATGCATCAATCACTTTCAGTCGTTCGTGATTTTTTCTTATAAACGGTTGCATTTTGTTTCTTTGTATCTTTAATATTAATGGTAGTATATGGTGGCATCAAATTTACAAAAACATAGTCCGTACTGGTTGTTTCAATAGTACAAAATTGGGCTTTTCGAACAAATAAAAAAAAGAAAGATTGTGATTTAAAGAATGTTAGTTAATTGTAGTTGAGTTTTTTGGTATAAGCCCAAATTAAGCGATAAAAGGAGATATCTAGGTTCTCAACAGTTTCTGAAATGTAGGACGATGATGTAACTGAGAATTTAAAAAATGACATATTAAAGAGCCTATGGATTACCTTTAAGAAAAAAATACAAAGGTTGGTGCCAAAGCAATGGCTGTAAAGTGGAACGTTTTGAAAGTGAAAGTGAAAAACTCTGGTATTGGATCTGTAAAACTTTCTGGTAGAGATCATGATCTATTCTTGAGTAAAGAGTTCTCCCTTAACTTTGATAATATTGAATTATGTTTTGGCGGTCTAGAACTGTGGTGATAGCCTTCATGCAAATAATAAAATGGAATGCTTCAATTCGGTCCTAGAAGGATTTGTAGTCTGTGGATTCGTGCGGGAGTACACTCAAAAAATTTGCACTTCAAGCCAATAACCGGCGTCAAAAAGTTACAAGAAAAAAAGCAACACCAATAGTTTGAGCTACTTCTCAGAGACGGGGTAAAAGGGTGAAATCTCCCGGTAATTTACTGCAATACAATTATTAAACGTTGATAAGGCGTAAAATCAGATTTACGAATTTCATCAACTTTTTTACATAACGATGGTGGTTTGAAATAATTCCATCTTTAAAAATGAAAATTGCATTTAAAAAATTGTTGGAAAAAAACATATTTCTGACAAAACCATTTCCTTTATTCAAAAAAACCTTTGAATTTTTTTGTTTAATCATTAATTCATCATTCATCATCATGATCTATGAACGGCAGAAGGTGATTTAATTACTATCAGAGATAGTGAAATCAGTCAATATTTGGACTATTTAGTATTTGTGTAAATATAAGTACACATTATCAATTACAGAAATCAATGCGGAAGTTTTAAAATAAATGTTAATTTAAAGTATACATAATTTGATCTTCCTAGTAACATAAAATTATCTCATGAATACAACTTTTTGGTAAAAGTTTAGTCCTTAGAGCAAATGGCTATTTATGGAACCAATCTTAAAAATGATGATTTTTTAAAGAGGCTAATGTTTGGCAGCAAGACCCACAATTCTGCTGAGGTAAAAAATGGCTTTACGGCGTACAAGAAAGTAAGAAAATGTTAAAACAAATTTTAACAGATGAATCTCTAACGTTTATCTTGATGGCTGAAAAAATCCACAATTCATATTTACGTTAAAGTTAGTTTTAAGTTGTAATATGTTATACAGAATGTAACGTAAACAATAATTGATTAAACATCAATTTGTTGTAATTGAACGACATGTTTTATACGTTTATAAATAAGTTATTTAAAAGATGAGTTTCTGTAATGCGCACATGAGCAAACGGGTCTATATTCCAAGAACTCATTCTTTAGATAATTTTGGATAATTCTTGGAATTTAGAGAACATTCTTTACCAAGTAGTTGATTCAATAAAATATTTTAATAAATAATAAATAATATTTTAATTTAATAATTAATATTTTACCACAAAAAATATAATAATGAAAAATTCATGTTTGTATTTTCACTTTGGCGCTAACAATAACAAAAATTGATGATTGAAAATCATCTAAACAAACTTAATTTTGACGACACGCACATCACGATCTCGTGTGTACTTAGTTAAAACCGAGTTTAATTTAAAAACCAAACAAGTTTTTTGTATTTTTAGCTTTCACACTTACCTAATATCAATAATTCCCTCTCCATTTGTGTTAATAGAACCATTGTTACAAAGATAATATGGAACGCATGTACAAGAACCTGTACCAGGTATTCCACCACCGATAGGACCGCCGCCGCCACCGCTATTAGGCTGGAGATCTAAATTTTTGCTCGTTACAGGTGGGTCTTCTTCACTGTTCGTTCCAAAAACGTCTTTAATTAAGTCATCTTTTGATTTGCCTTGGGCCAAGACATGAGCGATTAGAGTACCAGCTAGGATAAGTAGGAACGAATGTTTGTAACACATCCTTTAGCCTGAAATAATTAAAAGTGTCTTTTAAATCTGTAAATGTTAATTATTTTTCTTTGTTGATTTCTTTGAGCTCTGCTATAAACTGAAGCCCAAAAACAACAAAAAATGTAAAGAATGTTGTTTATTATCAGTAAACCAAAGCAAGTTAAAAGTAAAATAGATAAGAGTGGTTCAGCTGGCCCGTTTGGAAACAAAACAACTTACCTCCGGATAAAAACAAGAGATGAGAGCACAAAATAATCAATAGAATCAGCAACCAACCAACACTGTCAGGTTTTACCCGGTGCACCTTGAACCAAGTCGATTTATCGTGACGTCAGTTGGAAACCACAGAGAGCGAGGATATGTTATTGCACAGTTAGTACTGGTACTTATCACAACTGCTGGATGTGGAAGGGGTCAACTGGAATTATTCAAAAATAGTTGAACTGATAACTTTCGACAAATCTCGGAACATCCATTGCATATGGGAAAATAACTGTTTCAAACGTAAAAAACAAAAAAAAATGTCCCACCGTGACAATGTTTTCACATTGCCGTGACCAGGATTCGAACCTGGGTTACTACGGCCACAACGTAGGGTCCTAACCACTAGACGATCACGGCTATTGGGACTTGTGAGGCGATTTAGGTAACCAATTTTATACTCTACACTAAATTAATATGTTTTATTAATAAAATATAAAAAAAATATATCACTCGTAAAAAATACTACCCTTATAGTTAATAAAAATTTAAAAAAAATCTTTGTAGTGAATCAAAAATTTGCCTCATCGTTGATGATAAGGAAATTATTTAACCTTTAACATCGGGTATACTGGAACTTTCGAATGATATTGATGCCAGTGATACTATAATTTCTTAGAATCTGACCTTGTTTGGATTTTTTTTAACATGGGTTTTTACCAATGAAATTGTGACAATAACTTTTACTTATAATTTGTGCATGTGCTACTTTTATGCGTAAAATTTTTGTAGAACAGCTTATTTAAATAATTAATGATTATGAGGTACCTTGGGGTAAAATGAAACACGGAATTTCTGTATTTTGGTAAAAATTTACATTTGTTCTTGAACATTTGAAAACTTTATGTTTATAGTTTGTTGATTTGTAGCATAAAACAAAAAATATTGTAAATGTTCTAAACACTTCTAAATAATTATTTATCTTGTCCTTAAGTCGCTAGAATTTATAAAATAAATTTAAATCCAAAGTACGTGAATGTGTATTGTTGGTTGCATCCAAAAATGACAAAACTTACTCTACTATGCTACATCCACACCAAAGCAACTTTTGTGTTTCTGTTCCGTGTTTATTAAAATGTTTCTGAAAATTCCAATAAGTTACTTCTTGTTACCTCAACAAATACCAAACGTGTTCCATATTTCCATTATAAGCGGTAAGCATCAAAGAATAGAAAGCAACACGTAGTTGTACTGCGAGGTTCTGTTGTTTTAGTATGGACAAGTTATACAGTTTGCAGAGAATAAGTGTATTATACAAAAAAAAATACAAATGTAGAGCAGAAATATGAAGCACGATGCCAGGGCAAATTTAATTGATATTTCTGATGCAAATGAAACGGAAGTAAAAAGAAAAATGAATTTTTTTTTTCACTTTTTGGAGTGGACGCACTTAATAATCTACCAGACAGACCATTTTTCTAAAAATAATTGAGATTTCAAACACACCAAAAAATTATTTTATTGTTAATTTTTAAGTTTAAAAGTAAAACTAGCTAAGCATGACAACATGAATTTAAAGATTCAGAAAACCTAAACAATCTAGGAAGCAAAATATACACGTAATATCATAACAGAAAAGATTTAAAGCATTCAGAAATTTAACAACGTTCAATAATTACAAAAAACTAAAGGAAGCAAATATAGGAAATTTTAGAAAGTCAAAAACACCCAAGACTCAAAAGGACAGTGAAACGGAAACGGATACAAAAACTATAACGCAATTTTAAAGATCTTTAGAATATAGAAAATCTAAATAATCAAAAGCTTTCAAAAAAGAAGAAAAAAAATATAAATATTTAACGAATCTAAAGAAATCGAAAACAAAAATGAAAGATCTGCATTTTGAATATTCAAAATTTATTGAACGGAAACTACATAGCTTAAAAAAAGAAAAATCTGAGGAATCCAAAAAAATTCCTGTATACAGATTTTGAAACAGTTTACAAAAAATTTAGCGAGTCCGGAGAATACCACCACAATTAGAAGAACTCACGCATCTGAAATAATAAGAAAGCCAAAAATCAATCAAAAGAAATAACAATTTTAAAAAGAATAAGATAATACTTTAAAAATTTAGAACATTTAGAAAGAATTCAAAAATTCCGCAAAATTTAAAATCCTAACAAATTCAAAATAGTGTGAAAAATGAGAGAATTTGGGAAAGAATTTCAAGAATACAAAGACCCTGAAGAAGTCATGGAATCGGAATATTCAAATGCGTATTTTTGCGTGCTCTTTTAAAACTATTACATACTTCTGAAAACCTGATGCTTATTTATGTACACTGGAAAGCAAAAAAAATCATGAGAAGTACAGATAGCCTGAATCAAGATAATTTTAAAAAATACAAAATAATGTAAAGGAATTATAAAAAGATATTGTACACAAAAATTACGAGAAAATATATAAACTAAAAGCAAAAGTTTTGCATACTTATCTAACACTTGAATAACTTTTCAGTAACAATACCACAAAGACAAATCATCAACAAAATTTAGTTTTTGATTTTTGATTTAGTTTATGAAATGCTATTCCATTTCATTGCATATTATTTTTGTGGGTACATCACCCAACAAGTCTTTCTGATTTAAGTATTCCATTTTTTTTGTTGGATTTAAATCACTTAAGTCTATTGGCTGGTATAGTCTACCACGATATTTTAGCCATTGAATAACCAAACGCAGTTTGTTCTTTGGATCGTTATTACTTGATAAATCCAATCTGTCTAAAATTGCAAAACCATGAGGTAGCATTGAAATTGTCTGTTTTTCCTAAAAAAAAGACTAATATAAACAAGAGTTACGACGTTTTATTGAGAATAAAAAAATACAAACTAATTTATTGTAATGCCTTCTTTTAACAAAACACTTTTTATCCAATTGACAAATTTTCCAACATTCGTATATACACTCGGTTGTCCGGCAATCCCACACTTTCCATCAATACCCCAAGAAACTATTCCAACCTGCACAAATTCGTATTCTTCTCCCAAACACATTAGAGGTCCTCCTCCATCGCCGTTACAAGTATCCTTCCCCTTTTCTCCACCAGCACAAGTAAAAGACGAATGCAAGGTATATTCACTGTTGCCTCGAGCTTTCCTGACAATATTTTGACATTCTTCAAAATTGACCACTGGTAAATCCACTTTCTGTAAAGGGAGATTTTCCATATCTTTGTTTCTACCCCAACCAGCAGCTATACATCTTCTTCCATCAAAAGTTTGATTAGGGTTCGGTAAACAAATAGAATTTAGAAGATCACCAGCGAAGGAATACTCTTCGTCTAGTATTAATAAACTAATGTCGTTGTGTAAACCTCCTGAATAATACTGTGGATGTTTAATTACTTTTGCGATGTTTCTTTCATCTTTTTCGGCAACTCCAATGGCTTGGAATTTTTCTTGGCCCGTGGCTACGATTTTTAGAGTTTCTGGTTTATTGACATTCCTGGAAAAAAAATTAATCATGTTAAATAGAAGATACAAAACACTCACGAAATAATGCAATGTGTTGCTGTTAACACGACTTTTGGATGTATCAGAGTTCCAGGACATTTGAATTTGGCCGGTTTCTGAAAAATCTCAACCATCCAAGGAACTTCTCCAGGAATTGTTGAAGCAGATTCAACTTCAGGGGTTAAAATTCTAACACCTATTTGTGTTCTAGCGTCACCACATCTGTTTGAGATCTCGATATTTCTTTCCATACTTTTAAGTGTTGTAGTCATTGAAGAAGATTCAGTGGTGGTAATCACAATAGTTTCAGTAGTGCTTGTTTCTGTTGAATCTGTAGTAATTTCTGTGCAGCATACATAATCCGGATCAGAACATAATATTTCTTTTGGTAAAAGACTGGAAGAGACGAAACATTTTATACAGTGAAATAACACTGAAAACCCAGAACACCATAATAAGAAAAGTGGTCGATGTTTACAGCCTCTCAGTTTGAGGTTTCGCAAAAAAAACAATAACAAATTCATATTAATACGACATGTTTAATTTTTGTTCTTACTAGTGCACTGGGTCATTAATTATTAAAAATTCCTACTTTGCTCTAGCAGCAAACATGTACTTGTTGGCATACGAGCAGCTTGAAAACCGAATACAGCTGCAATTGTGGAATAATTCAAGTACAGAATCGTTTAGTCGTTTTTGTTCTTCTAGGTCAGTTTGATTTTGATTAATTTGGGCTAGACCTAAACACACACACACTATTACAATAAAACCAAACGGTTTACACAACATGGTGCTCAGAGACAAACTCAGCAGAGATCTTAAAAAGAACTGTTGTTAAGTAAAGACTGTGAAGCCAACAATTTTAAAAAGAATTGATAAGAGTGGAGATATTTCTGACTCAGTTTTATTCTGTGTACGTACATGCGACGTTTTCTGTTTCAGTAAATAATACCAAAATAAAAAAAAAAATGTGTCAGTCATTTATGTATCAGGAAAAGTAATTATTATATATAGTGAGCAAATGCAATTATGAGATGTTTCTAAAAATGGGTGTTTTTTTTCTGAGTAAAAAGTTTGTTTGTGTTGCTTTCAATAAAATTTCCAAGTAGAAAATCCCATCAAACTATTTTAAAAAACATCGTTGGTTGATTGCAAATCAAAATGGTTGTTATAAATACGTATATGTAATAAAAATGACGAGGTCAAACTAGTCATCACATCCTGATAAACGATAAAGCCGGTATATCCAATATTTTTTTTGAAATAACGTTAACTTATTTTTAAATATATTGCTGTCTACGGAGGCACTATAAAAAACTACAAATTCAACTACCTTAGTTTCTAAAACTTATGTGGTTACTATTTGAAAATTACCACCCCAGAAATACTCGTTGCCTTCATTGTTATCACTGTTTGACCATTTGTTAACATTGCTGACCCCGAGAATATCTACTGTAATGCTTCGCAGTTTGTCTTTGAGCACCATGTTCTATAAATCTCTTCTGTTAATTTTAATAATTTGTGCGTGTTTAACTCTGGCTGAAATCAATCAAAAACAAAATGATCTAAAGGAACAAAAAGGTCTAAACGACTCTATACTTGAATTTTTTCACAGTTGCGTCTGTATTCCGTATCCACGCTGTCCTCATACCAACAATTATATGTTTGCTGCTAGAGCCAAGTAGGAATTTTTGATAAATATCGACCCAGTGTACTACTGAGAACAAAAATCACACATCTTATGTATAAATTTGAAGATGGTAAAAAGTAACAATTTTTGTTCTTATGACGAGCTGGGTTTTTGAATTTGCTTCACTACATAAAATGATTGATATTTTACAGTTTCATTCCAAAAAAAATATTATGTTCCGATCCGGATTATGTTTGCTGCAAAGAGATTACTATTGAAACCACTACTAATAAGCCATCTGTGCCCTCTACAACAATGATCACTATGGAGAGAAATATGGACAAGGAACACAGATGTGGTATCGCCAAAACTGAAATAAGTGTTAGAATTTTAACACCTGATATAAATTCTGCTGCAACAATTCCTGGTGAAGTTCCATGGATGGTACAAATTTTTGAAAAAAAATCACAAAACTCCTATAACTATCAATGTTCAGGGGCACTGATCCATCCGAAAGTGGTGTTGACAGTAACACATTGCATCATAAGGTAAAATAGAAGTCGATTTAATCATGTTTTTACTTTCTCACAAGAAACAATTTTTAGAAAGCAATCCCAGAACTTAAAAGTTGTAGCTTCCGGTAAAGAAATTTTCCAACAAGTCGGTGTCAATTCAACAGACGAAAGAGACGTAGCAAAAATAATCAAACATCCAAATTACCATTCGAATTTGTTGTACAACGACATCTCGCTATTAATCCTTCAAAATGAATTTTCATTCAGAAATAATCACTTAAATTCAGTTTGTCTTCCCGCTTTAAACCAAAGCTTTGATGGTAGAAGGTGCATAGCCACCGGATGGGAACAAAACAAACAACTTAAAGTGGATGTACCAATTGTGGATTTTCAACAATGTCAGAAATTTTTAAGAACTAATTTAGGGCGTCAATTCAACTTACACCATTCAGTTATTTGTGCTGGTGGAGAAAAAGGAAAAGATACTTGTAAAGGAGATGGAGGAGCTCCCTTAGTTTGTTTAGGGGAAGAATTCAACTTCGTATTGACAGGAATAGTATCGTGGGGTCTAAGAGCGAACTGTGGAATTGCTGGAGAGCCAGGAATGTATGTTAATGTTGCACGATTTGTTCAATGGATTGGAGAAGAAGTTCGGAAAGAAGGTTTAACTATAACTTAATTCATATTGCATCATGAAGAAAAGGTTGTGTGAAACGTATAGTACAGTGTAGTATTCCACGTTTTAAAAATTAGAACACGATTTAACTCTAATAGGTCTTTATTCCTCCAATGCGTACAAGGAATTAATTCACATTTTATAAAATAAGAATAGTACTTTTCAACAGAAAAATATGTTACATAAAAGTTATTAATTAAACAGTTATCACGTTATCACTGTCGGCTCTACATTGTCACCCATTTAATCCGTAAACCCAAAACACCTTTTAATGACAATTAGACAATAGGTAAAATAGATAAAAATCACTAACAAAAACGTAATAGGCAAAAAGGTTAAAAAATACGAACGGTGATTTGTTAACTAATCACAAACATATTATGAACCCTTGGAAAAATTACTTTCAAAACCTGTAATGCTCAAATCGAAGTAATGAGGACTTAGAACAACTATATATTAAAGAAGGAAGACCAAAACATCTTATAAAGCAAGGATTGTTTTGAGAGATAATAAAAAATTTGAATAATAGCAAAAGCTCATGTTATGGCTGGATTACTGTGAAAATGTGAAAACATTTGGAACATTGAAACCACAAAAATGCTACTACAAAAAAAAAAAATACTTATAATACCAATTCACCTAAGCAGAGATAAGTACGAATGCAATAACACTAACTAACGAAGGAAACAAAATATATGAATAAATCATAGATAAGATCATTAGAAAAAGGATTTACAGAGTCACAAAGAGGATGTAGAAAAACAAAGCATCCAAGACTGGATGTTTACAAAGAAACCGAGTATTGATTGAAGTATTTAAAGAATACGAAATGACATTAAACAAAAATATAACAATTGGAAATGAGAAGTATAGAGTTGATATTAAAATAGACAATGAAAAAAAATACAAATTAAGGAAAGCAGAGAACTGCATATCCCTAAGTAAGTTTATTTTTAGAATCTATTGCATATTTACAACGGTCGAGTTCAGTAAACAAGAAAAAATCTAAACTGAAATAAAAAATAAATGATTCTATATTCTACATTTATATGTTTAAACTAAAAAATTAACAAAAAACTTTAAATAAAAAAAAATTGGACCCTTTAAAACTAAAAAAGTAAAATTGATATTGCCTAAAAAATAAATAAGAACCTTTACATATAACACACCGTTATGAACACTGTTTCATAATGTTATACTACAACACAATTGGTAATTGGTTGCCCTTTACAAGTTCTAGGTTCTTTTCCTTGAGCCACATCTTCTATAATTGATGACAGATCATCATAATCAGGATATGCAAGTGTACTCAACTTAGAGTGCACAAGTGTACCATTAACTTTAACTTCAAAAGATGCCCTACGACCCTCGTGCCCATTTATTGTAACGTTTGGATGTTTTGGCTTAATATTTTCTGTTAACTCTTCAAACTGTTTAATGTAACCACAAGTACCACTAAAATTGCGAAATTAACGAAATCAACGGTCTTCTAATGAAATCATACCAAAACTCAACATCCACCTCAACAGACATCCCTAAATAGGTATAGAACAAAACAAATTAATAGGTTATTGTAGTTGTCAAAATAATGTGATTTTGACACTTGATAGTAACTTGACTGAACTAGGTTGGTACACAACTGACTTCAAGTTGGTGACCATGTCACTGTGACAGCCAGCTTCTTAAATTGTAACCTCACTTTTTCGAAGACGAACGTTATCAAAACGTAAGCATCATCAAGAGCAATGTCGTATCTTTCGCGTCGAGAAGTCGACGATTTAAAACCTTCCATAGACAAAGCAGTTTATAAGTTACTTGGCAACAGTGATAGCTCCCTGGTCAGTACCGCTGTTCATTGTTTAAATTCCGGTTATGATAAGCGCAAAACTACTGACAAACTTTCGTCTTATGTTGATAGCAAAAAAGCTGCAAGACTAGCCGACAAAATTTTTGATTTAATAGAAGATTATCATGCATCTCATCGTTCAAAAAAACGCTCTTATGATGATTCCAGAGATAGAGATTCAAAACGTTCAAAGAGCCGACATGACGATAGAGACAGATATGATGCTGAGAGAAACGACAGAAAGGCAAAGTCAAACGAAATTATGGAGAGCGCTCAAAAACAGATTGCTGAAAGAAAAAGAGTTCTTGATTCTAAAAATGACATGTTGGCAAACTTGAATATTCCTCAACCTAGCATTTATGGTATTCCTATGGGACTATTAAACCGAGGCGATGCTGACAAAGCGAGAAAAATCGCACAGTTGCAGGCCCAGATTAAGAGCAAATTATCGAGTGGGATTCTTGCTAATGCTATACAGATTCCAGTTGTGCCTAATAAGCCTACACCTTTAATCCTTGATGATGAAGGAAGAACTGTTGACAAAACAGGGAAAGCTGTGCAGTTAACTCATGTAGTACCAACACTCAAAGCTAATATTAGAGCACAGAAACGTGAACAGTTTAGAACTCAAAGTGATAAAGGTGAGGATGGTAATGAATTAAAATTTTACGATGGTCGCATTGGAATTAAACCACCAACTAGAAATAAGAGAATGCTCAGGTTTCATGAGCCAGGAAAATTTTTACAGTTGGCCGAAAGGCTCAGGATGAAGGTGGGTTTAGATTTCTTTAGATGTTTTGCATGTTAAGTCTGACATTTTAGGCACAATTAGAGAAACTCCAAAATGAAATCTCACAAATTGCAAAGAAGACAGGAATTTCATCGGCTACAAAGCTTGCTCTTATTGCAAAGTCTGAAGGCGTTATAGAAGAGACACCAAAAATGGAGTGGTGGGATTCTGTTATTTTGATAGACAATATGGATACTATAATTAACGGTAAAATTGCTATCAAAGAGTCTGTTATTAATACTCTAGTAGAACATCCTACTCAAATGAGGTGCCCAAGTAAGTATCAAATTACTTATTTAATCACCAAATCAATAATGAAAACTTTATTTATTTTCAGCGGATCCAGTAAGACCCGTCTACATGCCTGTCTTTCTAACGAAAAAAGAGCGCAAAAAACTGCGTCGTCAGAATCGTCGTGAAATGTGGAAAGAAGAACAAGAAAAAATCCGTTTAGGCTTAGAACCACCCCCAGAACCAAAACTGCGCATTTCCAACTTAATGCGGGCTTTAGGAACAGAGGCTGTTCAAGACCCAACCAAGATAGAAGCTCATGTTAGAGAACAAATGGCTAAACGACAAAAAGCCCATGAGGATGCGAACGCTGCTAGAAAATTGACGACTGAACAGAAACGCGATAAGAAAATGAAAAAACTAAAAGAAGATACGTCTTTAGGAGTGTTTGTATCCATTTATCGTATTAGAGATCTCCATGAATTGGCGTCAAAGAAATTCAAAGTTGAGACGAATGCCAAGCAACTGTTTATGACTGGGTGTATCGTTTTGTATCCTGATTGTAGCGTCGTGGTGGTGGAAGGAGGTCCCAAACAGCAGAAGAAGTATAAAAGGTAACTATCGTTCTAAGTAGACAAATATTTTTTTATATTATACTGGGCAATACAATAGTGGGACATCAATGGATCTTCCCTTTTGCATTCATGACATTTTATCTCAGACATGATGTTGTAATAGCCTACAACCGCCCTCAACTCAATTAGTTAAAATTGAACGGTTTTTATTTTTTGCATATGGTATGGCACTAATATTAATTGATGCAGAGTGTTCATTAGAAACACTTATTTTGTACAACATTATAACTTTAAATTAAAACTAAAAAAACATTAAAACTATTATAACTTTTTTTTAATGGCACGCACTATATCTTCGTATTTTATCGATTTATTTTTTGCAAGATTTTTTATTTTTGTTGGGTACAAGGTATATCTAAAACGTATACGGAAAGGTGGGGCAAGACGGGGTAGTACGGTAAGACAAAGTACTGTATATTTAAAACAAAACACAAAACTCTCAAAACAGTAATACTTAAGGCAAGGAATGATTCCACCCATCCCAGTCACATGACTGCCATCAAAGCAAAAGATCACAATTGGGCGTAAGCCTGAAAAAAACAAATTTTGACAAGTTTTGATATTATTTTCGATAATTTCAGTTGAGTGGCAACAAAATAATGGAATTGGATGATTGCTCTAAATTTAGGTCTTAAGAAAAGTCAATCAAGGATTAAGATAAAAACATTTTGAAAATTTATTATTATTATTATTTAACAAAGTGCAACAAGATAAAAAGGAAGGAGTCTAATAATTACCTCTTCTTCATACAAACAGAATTAGAAGAGAAAAATTAAAAAAATAAAAACCAAAAAAGAAATAAAATTTAACAAAAAATAAAGATTGAATAAGAAAAGGTAAGAGCAGATTAAAAACTGAAAAGGTAAAAAGCAACAAAATCCAATTTTAAGATTTAAAAAGAAAAAAATGACACCAGGAAAACGTTTAAAGCAAACATCCAAACATGTATCTAAAGAATATGTGACAGTTCTGACAATACTGAATATCCTTACTGCCATAGTTTGTACATATAATTTTTAAAAGATTGGATAAACTGTACAACATGCCATTGCGTATTGTGTAAACTAGACCCTTAAATTAATGAAGTCCGAAGAATATTCGATTCGGTAGTGTTTTTTTTTTCTTGTCTAAAATTTGATTGGATTGCGTTTATGGCTAATATTTTATCAATTATTGTCTGATATCTGATCTTGCCACTTAGGGTACCCCGTATAATCCCACCTATGGGGCTCAGTGAGGAGAAATGACTTTTCCATTTTAGTTTTTGATTCTACTCAAGTTAGTTAGGACATGTTTCTGTGTTGTTAGTTGCATAAAAGACAGATTACTAAATTTTAATTAAAGAAAAACTCTTTCCTTGTCTTTGAAAATGTAAATTTTATTCAGTATTAAATCTTAAATAACCCGTCTTGTTCCACTTTTCCCTACTTTTTGAGGTATCTATGAAATTTGTGACATGACTGTTTCTTAGACGTGTACTCGGATCAGTTTTTAGGAACAATAAAATTCAAGTACACAAAAACATATCAGGTGGAGGCCAACATCCAGTTGGCCGAAAAACTTTTTTTTTCTTAAACGTAATTTTCGGAATGGATCTTATATAAGTTTCTGCCTGGATTTCTTGAGTCTTTGGATTCTTCAGATTCAACAGATTCAACAGATTCTTTGAAGTCGTCGGATGCTTCGAATGCTTCAGATAATTCAGATCCTTTGGATTTTTTAAATGTTTTAGATGCTTCAGAATGTATAAAATTATTGGCTTAATTTTTTTGTTTTTGCGATATTTTAGGTTTTGTGTTTTTTAAATACTTATTTAATTTTTATGATTTTTTTGACATTAATTCATTTTTTGAATTATTCGATTTCTTTGAAGTCTGTTTTTTTTCAGAGTTCTAGGTTCTTTCTACTTTTTGTAATTTTAGAACTTCTTCGTTTTTTTTAGGTACATTGAAGTTTTTATTTCTTTAAATTCTGTAGATTGTTTTTGCGTACATGAGCTTTATTGTTTCTCAAAAAGTATAATATTTAGGTTTACCTTATACTTAACAAAGATAAAAAACTAAAAATTATAAAAAACAAATTATAATAATTTAAATGTTGCACAAAATAAGTGTTTCTAAAGAACACCCTCTGTATGATGGCACTAACCAAAATTAGTTCCATACAAAAGAGCAATACTTTTTTCAGCTTCATACCAAATTTCAGTCATCAATTGGACAGAATAATGTTAAAAGGATACCTTAATTGAGCATGACTATTTTTAAAATTTTGTAAAAAGAATCGAATGACTTGGCAATTATGCAAAATTTTAAAACAAAGTAGGCATTTAAACCATTTAATCTAACAAATAATGACATTTATTAATAATAACAGAGTTAAGTACGGCCTTGGACTATTGGAACAGCTGTCTAAGGTGAAATATTTTTAGTCACGACGTATTGAAGAGGTTCATATCATGTATGCGAAAGGCAGAATCGACCGATATCGCACTGCTTTTGGATTTTGCAATCGGTGAATTAACAGCGTTGTCGATTTCGATTTGTTTTGAAGCGGGAGTAGATTATCCAAGAAGAAGCTGTTGATTATGATAGCTTTCATTCTGTCTTTCTGACACCAAACCTTCCACTGTTATTGAACGAAAAATATCTTTCAGATTGATGTTGCACCGAATAAAATGGGAGGAAGACATCGTGAAAGACCCCGATGGAAATGAAGTACCGAATAAATGCGTTCTAGTATGGGAAGGAACGAGCAAACAAAGAAATTTTGGTGAAGTAAAATTTAAAGCTTGTCCCACCGAACGATTAGCACGTGAACACTTTAAGAAACACAAAGTTGAACATTACTGGGACTTGGCTTACAGTGGAGCTGTCTTGGAACAAGCGAACGATACAGTTTCGTAGTAATTAAGGTGAATAATTCTAATGTAATGAACGCGTCTGTTATGTGATTTTTCATTATCACCGTATGATTTATTGAAGTGCGCAGTATGTAGAGAAATGAGAAAATACACGTGGTTTGAGAAAGTCGTTTTATTAATGCCTACTAATTACTACAGGTACTGTGAAATCGACTAAAATACTTATTTAAACCTTGTTTTACAAGTAAGAGATAGTGCCAGATCAATGGTATTAACATACAAATTTAGAAAAATATAACACTGAGCGTGGCACATATTGCATTGGTTACTGAAGCACATTTCAACATTGTTCTTGTTCTCTAACACATGAACACACGGTGTCACCGCTAAGTTTGAATACTGACATAGGAATGATAAATAAATGGATACCTGAGAGACCAGTAATAGTCAGTAACGACTTAAATTGATATACTTACACTAGCATCACAATTTGATTTAAAATATTAGTCCTACCGGTATTCAATCACACTGTTACCTTCAACATTCATATGTTTTTTAATCATTTTAATTAATTCTATATACAAAAAGCAATCTCTTCCGGCAGGTTTGCATATTTCTCTGTGGTCCAAAGGCACGTCACACTTTACACCAATATCCGGATCTAAAAAAAGCAACTTATTATAAACCAACATTTACGATTTTTCGTCATACCTGCTGACTCATAAGCGACAATCTTTAAATACACAAACGACATAAGTGTAAATGAGGTTTCAATAAAACTAAAGATCTCTGCTTTGAAATGTCCATTTTTGCACAGCTCTAGAAACCGTCTGTGCAAATCTAGTACGAAATCACAATCTACAAGAATTTTGTTTAAATAAGATGGTGATGACATCACTTGCACGTACTTCTTTGTATTTCGATAAGTTCCACGCTGCGTCTGAGCAGAGGCAAAGTGAAATCCGCTAAAACTGACCCCTTATGGGGTACACTGTAAAATAATAATGCTTTGGAATTCTCAAAGATTCTAAAAATATCACTGTGATGCCTGTGTCGTTCCCATGCTGAAATGAAGACAGTTGTAAATATAAGAAAGTGTAAAATTGGTAGCGTACCATTCATGATGATTTGTTTTATAAAAAGGCCACCCTTGGAGTGTCCCACCCACACTATGGGCTGCTTGCCTACGCCTAATTTGCACAGTTCTTCGATCATCTCATCACTTCTTTCAACCATGTCGGTTCTGAAATTAAATAATATATTTAATGAAAGAATTTATGCAAAAGTTGAGCAATAATTACAATTTTAAATTCCACAGTTCCTAATTACAAATTTTAACATAAGGTCACAAAGCAAATTATTGGAATTGGGATTTTTACCAAAGGAATTTATCACGGACGTATGAAAATTGGACTATTGTTACACGAAGGTAAAGACAATTTCTGTTACATTGTTTCAATTGTAAAGAAGGTTATTATGTTTGTTGATCTTTTCAGTAAACAGGCTCAGACGTTTTTAATTATTACTCACGACTGAGAATATTCGTCTCATTTCGTTGCCATGTTGTGCATTTACGTTTTTATTTTAATAAATACCCATGTTGATTCTCACAAACATTTTTATAAATCAGTTAAACAAAGGCGAATTTTGCATAAAAACATATGCATGTTTCTTATGCCATACTTCTATAAGTTCAAGTGTCACAATAAAGTACCACATAATGTATATACTTTACATACTTGTGCCATGTAAAGAGAGAAAAGTTTAAGTTTTAACTCTGTGTATTTTGGGGGCATTAAAGCCTTAAACTCACCGTTTTCTCTTCTTCATCCAAACTGGACACCATAACACATCTGTCGTATAGTTCAACGCAATAACTCTAACACCTGGACAATCCTTCGGTATCCAGTCTTGCGGCCAACAATTTGAGTAGCATTTGTCCTCATCCACTTCAGCAACATCATCAATAACCTCCCATTCGCCCTCCTCCCGAGTCACACACACTTCATTTTCCCTTCTTGCGATCTTTAATGGTGTCCTGGCAGCATAGATATCACTCACAGCACGTTTCAAAGACTGTTTCCTCGGAGGGACGTACAAGTTTCCTGTCGACTGACTTCGTACAGGCATTTGGTGCTTCAATTTATGACCATCATGCCGCCATCTCCCTTGTTTCCACGTCTTGTCGATACCACCATGCAAACCATGGATGAAGATAACATCAGCGAGGATTTCATCCTTTGGAGAGAATAATACTTGACAATCAACGCTTGCTTCTGGAATTGTGTCTGCAACATCCTCAATTGTTGGAGCAAGATCTTCACTGAAGTTGCGAATAGTGCGACGGGTGAGAGGAATACGTTTTTGAACTGATGCTAAAGAACTTGAGAGACTGTTGGCTAAAAATGCGACCACGGTTGGGACAAAGCGGTGACGCACGTTGTCTACTACTAATTGTTGATTTCTTAGATATATGTAGTAGATTTTTAAGACTGCGGGCATGAGGGTTCTGGCGAAGACGGCCACGGCGACCCGGAGACGCCTGGAAAAAGAAAATAAAGAAATCACGAAAAAGGAAATGGAAATCCACCTTGTCACCCTGTGGCAGTTCATTACACTAACAACCCGAAGGTCATACTGTGAATTTGATTCATTTAGAAGTGATATCAATCATTTGTCTGGATTAATTGTTTGTTAATCAAGTGTAAAAAGATAATATCTTATCGAATGTTAGGAATTTTTTCCGCTTTTAGCCTGCTTCGGTTAGATAACTCTGTGTGCAGTTTCATCTACGTTTAAGGATTTTTTTTAAACATATTAATTAATGATTCATTTATTGATCGAGAAAGTCCGTGTTTGCACTGATCAAACGAAATTCTTCAAAAACAAACAACTCTATATTTAACCGTGACATTAAATTATAACAAATATATCCCATGTAAAACAAATCAATACAAATAAATCCTTTATTAATTAATATAATTCTGTATGTTGATGATTTTACAGTAGTAGAAGCAAGGTCGCTATCGATCTTTATTGGTCAATTAAGCACTGTTTAGAAAAACGTAATTGACCTAAGTATTTCAATTTATTTAATTGCAAGGTAATAAATAGAAAACTGCTGTTCCCGTGTCGGCTTCAAGTTTCACCTTTCAGGTACACGTGTACGGCTTCAGAAAATCTTTAATAATTTGTTCAAGGTTAACATTGTTCTCTTAATGGAGAAAACAGAACAATAATCATTCTCCAGAAAGAAATATCGTTTACTTTGAGCTATTTATTTTTATGAATGTCGACTTTATTGTTCATTCTAGTACATATTTTTTTTTGGTTATTCATTAAGACTTTAACGCTTAATATTTAGAGGCGACAGAGAAGAAAAAACTGGTTTTTGAAACAAATAAACTTTGACAGAATTCTGCTGATTATCGAATTAAGGAGAAAATGCCAGGCTTTGCTGTTATTATTCAATTTGTTGCTGAAAAAGTACTTTCAAAAATTTACAACTGGCATTTTTTTTCTGAAATTTATAAAACTATATTATTTAAAATTTGTACTAACTGTATTTATCTAACTAATATTCTTGATATTTTACATATTAATTTCAAGGTTAGTATGTGTAGATATTGCATAACTTTGAGACTTCCTATGTTTATTTCATTTCAAATAATATCGGAAAGTTATAATGAATTTACAGCCATTCACGGTAAACACGAGCAGAATGGTTTTAAACTATTTATCAAATAAACAAAGGTTATTTTCCTGTATTTTAAAATTCGTTCTACAAAGTTTTATAAGTTTCGAAGTAAATTTCCAAGTTCATGAAAGTCATGCTTTTAATCGTTTTATAACCGTAGAGCTGGCCACGTGTGTTATACATAAAAAATACAGATAAATGGTACAAGCCTAATTAAATGTTAATTTAGTACCGATTACAATGTACATATATACGTACGTTCTTTGTTTTAGTTTACAATAAAGATAATTGGAATCGGAATGGATTTCTAGCGTAAATTTCTCTACATGCGGTCTTACCTCACCAGCATTTTACTCCAAAGATTTTACACACACCATCACGCACAACTTATTGAAATCTTTAAAATGTTCATAGTTCGGTGGACTTTTATCTCTTGATCCTAATGGATCTATTCTGAACTGATTCACATTGCGATCTGGTGTAATTGATAATTTCAACAAGGACGTTTCAATTTATTCGTATACATCTATGTAACCTCGTTATTGTCTAGGTTTTTGCGGCGACCTTAGAAGATACATTTTCTTGGAATTGTCACAATATCTTTCGTTTTAATTATAAAATATCAAAACTTGCGTGTCAACACAAACTATTATATCCTAATATCAATAACACAGTAGTTAATAACTTAGAGTATCACATGACAGTTTTAAATTACTGGATAATAGACTAAATAAAAATAACTTTTACTGCATTTTACTCTTGCAATAATTTACAGAAGTGGCAAGTTGGCTAAAAATAATTATGTTCGAATGCGAAGTTTGCGTCAAGAAAATTTATTTTCATTTTAGACGTGCTGTTACTTCATGCAGTCGATAAAAGTGAGTGGCAAATGCATTAAAAAAACAGGTTTTTTTTTCGTTTACACAAATAACTAAATTATTACAGTTTGTTTCATGTCATTGAAATAAAATGTGTATTCAATATTTATTTCGAGCAGTCGTGCTTTTTCGAAAACATCAGATTTTCAGCAGTTTTGGATACAGGCCAAACACGTGTTCGACAGATATAGTTTTATATATGTTCCTTCTGACTTGCTGTGGAATTAGTCATGATAAGTTATCACCTTATCAGGATAATTTTGAGGTGAAATATACCATGATGATATTATTGACTAACGCCGGATGGTTCGAAATCTCTTTGAAAAACCCGCGTAGCATATGCCTGATTATCATTATTAATTATATTATTTTCTAGAAAATACATCGAAAAATACACTCTGTTTTCACAAAATTTTATTGATAATTAGCAGTGTATTATTTTAATAATAGCAGAAGTAGGTACTTACGCTACTGAAATAATTACGTAAGATGTTCTGGATTCTAAAGCCATACTGAACTCTTTTGATATTATTCCTTGGTCGCACATTATGTCTTCGACTTCTTGATAAAGAGTAGTTTCTTCCATACTCGGGTTGATATCCCTGAAACAATAAAAAATACATAGAATTTGAGTTTTATTTGGATCAGTCACAAATGGGAGCACGGATTTCGTCCATTGCATTTTTGCAGGAAATCCTTCTCCAAAATTACTAATCACTGATACATCCTTCAGAATTTTTCCTTTTCTTGGTCACAGAAAAGTGCAAAATTTTGGCAAACATACCACTCTTCTGTAATTCGTACGTTTAGTAGGTTTAGTAAGCGTTTTTAATACCGAAGATGGCATAAATTGCACTTTCTTATTCACAGTGTCCATTGATCGAATTACAAAGAAGAAAAAAATGTTTATTATTGAATTTACACAAAAAGTTTATACACAGTTAAATTATAGTTTGATGTCATGCGCGTTCAGAAATCTCAACCTTTTTTTTACTAATTTTGGCCACAAATCCAAATAAGTATCTGACAAAAAAACTAGAATTAATGGAAAATGCAATAGCACAAAAATGTTTTACCAGATGCATATAAACTTCAGTAGGAAGTGACAAGAACGGTGACAAAAAATATCTTGATTTGAAAATATACAAAATTTTGTATTTTCCACGCTCTCCATGAAGCATAATTGTGTATTGCGTCGTTTTTCAATAAGTTTTTGCGTAAATGCATAATTTTGTGTAAAAGCTGTATGAATCATAATTTTAAGTTTTTATTTCACCGTGCCACTAAAAACACCTATAGAAAGTTGCACGAATGACCTTCGATGTAGAATTGAAAATAATTATAATGTATCCATATAATTCAACTGTTTGATGTAAATTTCCAGCCCCATGCAAAAAACATTACATCCGTTTTGTTCCAGTGCACCTATAATTATTAACAAGTGTAAATATTAACAAACCGATAGAATTTTAATTCAACATTTCCGAATAGTGCTGGATTTCGTAATAAATGACCTGGAAATTTATTTCCTAGATTTTAAAGTTGAATAATATAATAGAAATTACACATTTCTTGAAATACATAATCGAATCTCACACCCAAAAATCGTCTCTCTTGCCTCCAGACAAATTTTATGTAATCCATATTAGATTTGTTAATATTAGAAATTTAATTTTATATAAATAAGATCGTGTTTTAAATTACAGGTGATAAGTAAACGAAGTTGTCAATGCTAATAATTTTTGGGATGTTTTTTCTCCAAATGTTTTGTTGTTTTGAAATACAAATAAAGCATATTGAAATGAATTGAACCGACAAGGTTCACGCGTTATTTTTTTTTTGTCAATTAAAAATTGTATTTTTGGTCATAAAATTCTCAAGTTATCTCACAAACTCAAGCTCAAAAATCTATAGGTGATTATGGGAAAATTATTTTAGGCAAACTATTCTTGAAATCAAAATTCAAATGTGTTTGTAAACATAAATATAGTAAGCAAACAAAATCTTTGTCATATCGCCATTACTAAATCACAATTTTCGACAACCTGATTCAACTATGAAATTTAAAAAAAAAAAGTTTCATACAAATGCTTTTGTTATCTTTTTTAACGCGTTTTTGTGCGATAATTTTCCCATTCTCTGCATGCATTTTTAAATTTGTCACACGTGCCTAAAAATAGTTTAGTTTAGCGATAAAATATGTTGTTGCCAAATGATAACTCGACATTAAACAAAAAGACAGCTTGGGGTTTTTGCACCGACACTGAACTACAGACGCTAAAAATTGCTCTTGTGTTGCGAAACACGCACATGTTATTTGTTGTTTGTTTTTTTTTAGGCACGTGTAAGAACAAAGACGCAGAACTGCTTTCATATGAAATACATTGTTGATTTAGCACAGGATGAAATTAAGTCCTCTTATTATTTTTTTTTTGAGAAAACAAATCATGCCATCTTACCTGTTTTCATTAACGTCGACTGCCATTATAGACACAAATAAAACATGCAGTTTTACAGAAAATACACTACTTTTGTTTCGCGCTCATACAAAGAAGAGAGATCAAAGTACTGCTCATTGCGCGGTCACTTTATCAAACCAACTTGTGTGCGACACTTCACTACACTAGCGGTGTTATTTAACATGCGCCAACAATAATAAACTGGGTTAGACAAAACTTTCGCAGATTGGTTGGATACAACGAGTGGGGATGGACATTAAATTTGACATTTATTGGTTGTCGTAATTTATTTATTTAGCCTCGGCTTTGTAAAAGTAGTTGCCTAATTTCTTTAGAAGCATTTGATTAGATATCTTAATTCGGTTAAGACGAATTGGAGATTGTTCCCGCTGAGGCCCCGCTTTTCGAAATTTAAAAAAAAGCAATTAGGGAGAATAAAATTGTATCAGAGATGGGTTCATCACCGGTTTTAATAACGCATCTTGTATTATATTTGAAAATATGTAAAGAATACTTACCTGGATCTTTCAAAATCGGAGATCAAAAATGATGAGCGCGTATCTTACGTAGTATAGAAAATCCGATCAAAATTACAGCAACGTAGCGTAACGTGATTGGTTTTGATGGGAAATTCTATGAAAGCAGCAATAAAAGTCTTTGGAGATACCTTGGTCAGAGTTTTATGTCAGTTTTATTATGTTTCTTACAAATAATGACATTTTTCAGTGTGACTATACAAAAGTGACGTTCTCGTTGGCTAAAAACAGTAAAACAAACGTCTACTCGTATTGCTTGGTTTTAATTTAGTCTTGGAATAACTAAAAACGATTCAATTTTGTCTGTGACTTGTCCAACCTTTGAAATAAAGAAAATTGAATGGTTTTTAAACCTCACTTTGGAGCAAACTGTAAACAAAGGAATTTGCATAAAATTCGGTAAATAAATAAAACTGACAATATTTGTAAGTGTTGTATTGTGAGGTTGCAGTAGGAGCTGTACTGGGTACAGTCTCATTACACATGAGATTACAAATTGAAATGGAAATGAACCAAACAACCGGAACAAGGAAAGACACACACAACTACTGACAAAAGAGTTGTAAAAATACACTTACACAGCTGGAAATGAGACTTAGTAAAAAATACTGCAGTCCCAAATTTTAATTTTTTTTAATTACTTGTTACAATTAAACCTCTCATTCTGACACCGATACAGCGATTGCAGGCATTCGTTTAAAAGATTTTTTTTCTTAAAACCCTCTCTCACTCAAACGCTCTTATAAAATACATCACAATTGGATGTATGTTACATATTCTCAATGGACATAATATTTATAAGTATGTTATACAATTTAAATTTATCTTCACTATACAAAATTGATCCTAATAAACGAGTGAGCGTCACTCGTGAAGTACGCTCTCAGCAAGATTCGAACTGTCCATTACAGGTCGCGAGATTCGGTGATTGTCACTTTAGGAACTTAACCCTACCGCTAATATAGGAAATGTTTTTCAACCAATAAATAATACTCGATTCAATCACCTGACCTCGGGACGGTCCTGGACGTTTGAAAATGGCCGAGAGCGTACTTTTTAAATATCTGTGTTACTCAGAAGACAAACAAGACAGTGTGATGTTTTATAGCTACTGTACAAATGAGCTGCATCATTCGAGAACCACATTCACTCTGTAGAGGTACCTATGGTGAGTGGTTCCAAAAGGAACCATTTTAAGATTGCACAGTTTCGGGTGCAATAACCTTATCCAGCTTGCGTTGTCAGCACTGGGTTTGGTCCCCTTCAGTGCTGCCACCACAACCCCGACAATTAAAGTCTTATCTCGTCACTATTCCACTCAATTTTTAAAACGCAGTTTATCATTCCGTCTCACTCCCAATAAAATCTTGCACTTTAAATCTTGTATTATAAAATTAAATAAAAATGAAAAACAACATGTCACTGGCTAGTAGCATGATCGCACTTTTAACAGGAAATACTGACTCGGAGAGATTCTACATGTTCGTTTTTACGAATGAACTATCATCACTGGCTCACGGCGGGCGATTTTTTATCGGAGTCCTGATTTGAGGGGGTTGAACCCTGGGGCGGCCCGACCCCGGGCCCCCTGTCGCCTACACCCGCACCCCACGAGTTCGAACCGGGCATTGGTGAGTCCGCGTGAAACCCGTGGTTGTCATGGTCCAGTGAATTCGCTGCGTCGTATTGCGTATTTTCTAAACGTGTTATCAATCTCTCGTCTTCGTCGCCGAATTCACCACCCATCAGCGACGGCTCACCCACCACCATCACATCCTAGAAACAAAAGAAATTAATATTGTACACATATTTAAAAAAAAAAATACATAATCATTCTTTTTTTTATATCTAACAAATGCTTTATTTATATTTGATACTCATTTTTCTTGCCTTCGGGGTAAATATTTAAAGTAAACATTATTCCACCTATTCTTATGCCATGATATGAAAGTATCTCATTTTCAAGTAGCCTTAACTTTACTTTTTAAATAGAATACTCTTTAATGAAATGCTTTAGATTCATTATGCTCTGGATTTTTTACTTTAAGCCCAAAAAACATCCCAAATCCAAAAAATGTTAAGTTATTATATTTCAAATCTGTCTAGGCTAGAAATAGGACAATTACACGATACAACGTCTACAGTAATTTGGTCAAATAAGCAACAAAACAATTTCAGAATTAGTCCCCTTACGCAACAATTTTTCAAGATTAACATTATTATCAATCTCATTAAAATTATCAGTGATAAAGAGAATATACTTATGTTTAAAGATAACGAGTACAATAAAATGACTTAACATTAAAAAATATAGAGAATTCCATTTGAATTATGATCGTTTGTAATTTCTGGAAGTTTTTATAGCTTAAAATAAAAGTATTTTAAGTATGTAGTTAAAAAAGTAGTTTGATTACCCTATCTGCTAGAATTCATTTTTAAATGTTAGGATGTTTAAATGTAATTCTAAAAAATTCAGGAAAAAATCTCCGATTTTCATAGTATAACACTCATCTACTTTTTATAACGACTACTACGATAATATAGCCCTGCACACGCATTAGAAATATGTTTTAATATATGCATTTTGCATTTGCACTTAAAGAAATTTGAACCAAGTGTCAAAGTGTACTAGATGAACTAAACAGGAATTAGAATTTCATTTCATAATTGTAGCCTTCCCGATCTGAATAAATAGTTGCATATTTTCTGTAACTCCTAATGACTGAATAACGAACCTGCGACGCTAGGGAAAAATTTGGTCCAGGGGACCTCTTCTTGTTGGGTGCTGGTGTTGCATTATTAGCTGCTCCTCCTGAATTCGATCCTTTACGTTTCCGTCGCTTATTAGCAGGTCGTTGAGATTCTTAAAACGAAAAACGTTAGTCAGTAAACTTACATCCCTCAAACCATCAAGGAAAAAACAGTGCAAATATTACTCGTCGCAGAGTCCATTCATTTATGCTATACTGAAACCACAGATCTGCTGAGGCAACTTCCAATTGAATGAAGTAGACAGCGTAGCAGAAATGAATTCTCTAGTGCAAGAAAACTGGTACCTCTCTTACCCGGCGGGGCAACCATCCTTTGCCACTTTTGGAAAAGTGTTGTTTTTAAACAATCCCGTGGGCTCAGCGCATATGCTTTATGCCTCGACATTAGTTCTTGCATAGGTTCAAGTATCACACATAACTAAAAAGAAGTGAGTGAGTAATGGACAAAATAAATAATTATGTCGGCTTACCCTTAGGTAATTAAGAGTGGAATTCGTAATTCCTTGCCTCGTGATGTTCTTTGAAAGTTGCTCTAACATGCTGGGGTCTTGTTGCGAATGCATGCCCACTACAGATCGAGGTATCAACTCTCGGTGCGTTCGCACCGCGAAATGCCACGACTTTATCCTCATCAGGTCATCAAAGGTAAATTCTAGGATTAAACGACCTTCTGTACATACCTGGAAGGTAAAAACATGACAGATTTAGAGACAATTCAAAACGCAGTGAAAGTTTCGGATGACTACATTTATAGTTCATTGAAAAATATTAAAATATAATTTTAAAACGTACTATATTCGTCATTTAAACATTCAATACTATGTTTAAATAATTAAACTACATCTACCATGACCTGAAAGAGGAAATTGGTAATTGCTGCTTTCCAACTAATAAAAACGGTGTTTTATACTGTTAAATTCTTGTCTATTGTATATTCTAAACTCTTTTACAAATATTTAACTGTTGAATTTACGGAAGTTTAGCGTTTGCAACCTGTCAACATGGTACTGTTGCCTGTATGAGTTCAGACTGTAATAAATGTGTTTTCGTTATTAATGGTAACATTTTTATTACAATCACGACAGCTAATTTATTTATGTACTGTTTTATTATGCTTAATAAGAAAACACGCAAAAAGAGTTTATTGAAGATTGCCTCTTCGATAAAAACAATGGTTTTTCGTTTATTATACAGGGTGTTACAAATCTCTTATATTAACTAAACTTAAAGTACAACGTGACTGTAAAAACTTAAGCACGATAAAAAAAAATCAAATTCAACAAGAACAAAGTTTTGTTATAAAAATCGTTAATTGAACAGACGCCTATACAATTGTAACAGTTAATTTTATAGAGATTGCAAAACTTGATATTTTAATTTCCTGGTTTAATAGCCCGGTTAATTAATTGTCAATTAATAAATTCACACTCGATTCCCATAACTAGACATGTTTTCCATTTATCTGATACAACACTGCTGTATGAATACAAATTTACGCTAGTACAAATTTCACTCAACCTTACCTTTGTAAATAAGGGTTTACCATGATGCGTAATCATAGTGCATTGATCACAGTCTAGCGTAATACTAGTGTTGTGGAAGGACTCTTTCGGATGCTTCATATTATAGTACAGTTCCGTCACTCCACCTTCAAATATACTTCTAAAGTACCTAGGGATTAACGTCCTCCCGATAGCTACAAAAACCACATTAAGACCTGTACAAAACCTCGCCATTCTTCAAACATACTGTATCTTTTAGGGCCATCTTCTAAACAGAAAGCGAGCGTTAATGAAGCATCGTCTTCAAAAAACTCCGTCGCAAAAGCGTCCCACCAAAGATTATCACTTTCCTACAATAAACAACGTTACCAATGCGAAAATATTGAGGCATATCGTGATAACATTACATTCAAACTAACCTCCGTCCTTTGCTGTAGCCTCTTGTTGAGTTCGTATATCCGGTAGTCGGGCTGACCGAAATAAGGTGTATGTCTCCTGGGAACGGGCAGAGATCTGCAAAGAACATCAACACTTGTAGAAACTATTAAATAATGTTTACGCGATGTCGGTATTATCGCAAAAATTGAAATAATAGTAAATTATTCCGAATTAGTTTGATTTAAAAACATGAATACAACAAACAATAAATTAGGAAGTTACAACATTTATGCAAATCAATTCGGATACTACAATTATATCTAATTTATGTTCGAATGATACTATACAGTGCAGTTTTAATGGACAGTAAATTTAATGGGTTCGTTGGATAACTCTATTTATTAACAATATTTTATAAGTTTATAGCACGCTATTATCACTAATTACGAAGTCATCAGATATTTTTACAATAAAAATTAATTGTATAACCATAAAATTATGTTTTCAAGAAACCGCTTATACTTATATATCGAACGATGCGAACCGGTATTTTTTACTACTAAAATATTTTTTTTTTGGTTGATTAATTAAATTATGTAAAGCGTTTGGTGTTTCCAAACAAATCGTAAAAGCTAATTACAGTAGTGTTATTGAGTTTGCAAACTCTTAGGTGCTTTTAAATACCAAAGTCGGATTTTTATTTAAAATTTATTAAACCAGGAAAGGTTTATCAAAAATACTCTAAGTTATTACAGTTTTTTTATATTATACGAAGAAATGAAGTTAAAAACAGACGAATAAAAAATGATAACGACGCTTTTGAAAAAAACATTCTGTGCAAACTTCGAATTAATTCGACTGACCGTAAGAAACAAAAAATGCACATTGAGACTTATGCAATTTGATTATGCCCACGTACTCTGAAATCAATAGATATTTTATCTCAGCTATTTACTGAGAATACTTCCTGTTATGATGTCCCTGAAACTGATATGACGTCAAAAAATTTGATCGGGTGATCTACAAAGTTTGTAATTACTTGTGTCAGTTTCAACGGCTTTTTTCTTTTGCATCGTAGTCATGGTATAATCTAGAGTTTTACAAGCGATAAACTGAGATTTTATTAAAGCGAGACCACATTTTAAAGTCGTCTTATATTTTTCACGTTATAAATAAGGTAACTTATCTACATATCAAACAAGAAAATTGGACATTTATTTAAATTTTTAAACGGAAACTTATGTCAATAACTTAGCATGTTTATAGGTGAGATTGAAATGTGGGTGTAACAAAAAAAAAACTTTATCGTTGTCGTTATCATATGTTGTTGAAATAGGGAAACCGCCAAAGATCTAATTTCAGTTGGAAGCCCCATTCAATTCTTGTTCCTCGGCCAACAATCGGCGGGTTAATTTTTACATTCAAAACTTTTCTTATCAGATTATAATCATTTCGGCGAAGAGAAAACATCCAAATGCTTGATCAAATTACAAATTTAGTTGATCACTAAAGCTGGTGGAAGAAGTATTAAAAGACTTTTTTGGATAATTAATTTTAGGTTACTTACTGAAGATGTGAGCGGCCACAACGAAACGACGTGAAGTGCATAATACGACATTAATTGACAAATTTACAACACAAAAACTGCTAAAGTGTAATGATAATGATAACATTAAAGTGTCAAATCATTGTTCATAAAATCGGTTTTCTGCGACTAACTTCTCGTACAACAAAAAGTCTTAGTAACTAAATTACCCTCCGTTAATCAACCCCCACCGAACTGTACTTCTTGGCTAGCTAAAGACCTAATAAACATTTTATTATCTGCTGTTTGCGCAAAATACAATGAACACGACATAGCTGGTTCAGAAAAAAGCGTAGCTTAACAACAAAATTCTGTGTTATTTGTCTGTTTATATTCATTTTTATGGTGACAAAATGCAATTTAAAGAGATAAAAGTTTTGAAGACTATGAACTATGATTTATTATCGGTAATATAAACAAAATCAATAAAATCGAATCAATAAAACCATTTATAGGGTGATGTTTCCTTTTACTGGTAGTTTATTATTATTAATTTACGACGCGAGTCAAACGGCAGGATCTCTTTTAACTTTTATGGTTTTGTGCATATCACAACCATCTTAAGAGACGTCTTTAAATTACAGGTTAGCAATGTAGTGATCCCAAAAAAATATATTTTATTTCTACACAATGTATCAGTTTCCTAGTTTAAAAAACATCTTGTATGTTTTCTATTGATCATTTTAGAACACATATTTTTTCTAAGAAAACCTTCCAACATTAGGTCAAATTATTAAAACATTTATTGGAATTTAATGAAAGTTATTTACCTGTGAACAAAGGTATGACATAACCAAGAATTTCTATAACAGAAATTTATCGAAAGTTATTTGTTCAAATAAGAAAGCTCGTGGTAAAAACGTTAATGTCTCAAGCTCAATATAAATTACGTCGTTTAATAATAATCAAACTGCTTTAATTAAAAATTAAATAGGGTAAAAATTTTAAACACTACCAACAAGTAGTTGCGTCAAATTTATCATTTCATTTAATTTCTATCGAAGCAACTCGGAAGAATGTTATTTACAGTTTTTCCATTCTCTAACAAAGCTACAAATCTTGTAAATTATCCCCTTTCGAGAAATCTCCTCCAACCCTGTCCATCTTCGTCTTTTGCGGCATTTAAACACACCATTAGAATGCAAGGCATTAATGTGAACCTGCGTGTGTCGTGCATTGCAGCGATTCCTGCAATCAATCTGTCAAAGCGCACAAGTAACGAAACGTGTGCGTTAGCTGTAATCCAGAGATGACGCAGGGCGCGCGCTGATACCATCTTCGTCGGATGACCACACGCAGTGAGAGAACTTGCCCCACTTCACACACACGCAGCCCGGACCTGTTGATCCTTGCTCCTCGACAACGTGGCTCCGACACCAGCACTGCATCGACTTGCTGCTTTTACATCAGTATTCGCGACGCGACCCCGACCAAATTGCTTTTTAATGCGGAAAGTTATCCGATTGGGGTGTATTGTCCGGTGACTTGGACTCCCAAAACGTCTGCTATTTATGAATCAAAGCGCAAGCTGGCGAATGGTGGAGAGTTGGAAAATTAATAAAGATTTTCCTAACTTAGAAGTGAAAATAAGAATAGAAAGCTGCCAAGTATTGGGATCATGAATTATCGTTACTTAACACTTTTAGAAGATATTTCCGCAAACAAAGAAGTCACGTTTTTGTGTTCTTGCTTCATTGGAATTGATTTGCGCATATTTACAATGATAAAAAGTCCAGCCTGTTCTGATGAGCAGCATTGTAATCGACTGTAGTATGTTAGGTATTTCTTTTTCTACGTAAAAGCAATGGAAATTGCAATGAAACAGCTCAAACTGATCAGTAACTAAGCTCACTTGGAAAAAAAAATATGTCACGGCCTTCTCAGATAACGAAAACAACAGTCAATTGAAGAAAAATATTTTCTAGAGCCAATAAGTGAATTACAATTAATTTGACTTTCTTTAAAATAGAGATATTTTTGTCGAAATTATGAGTTTTTGTCTTTATTTAGACTGCATAACTTTCAATTCTCAGAAAGTATTTGTGGCAATACTGAAAAGAACGATCACCTGTTAAAACATTACTACTATTGAGTTTAATTGTTTAATTAGCGATTTTACGCTAATGAATAAACAAATTTTTTCCACATATCTGATATTTAACGGAAATGGTTCAACTCGAAAACACCATCTAGAAATTAAGCAAATGTGAAAATCCCACTCAGAACTTTTAAATAATTCAGAATAAAATGTCGGACCATCCGGATGCAAACTGCGCTTTAGTTGGAAGGACTACCTAAATTTAGCCAGTAACATCAATAAAATATAAACAGTTTACCACCAGCACGTTTACGCCATCGTCCAATGAAAAAGCCATTACGTGTACATGTTAAAAAAAACTATAACGACCCAATAAAATTATATAAACATCTCTAAAATTTGCACGAAAGATCGTATTCTATATCACTCAAAGAATAAATTAATAAAACTTTGAATACTAAAGTAAAAAAAAAAAACACGGTGATTCCACGTGTGTAACTGCAAGTCAAACATTCTATTTTAATGCACCAATGCCAATTTAACACTCTGCTCGGCTTTGTGGGAGTGTAGTACAAAAATACATCTTAACGTTTCTAAACAATCTTATTTTACATCGGATTATATTGTCAATAACCATCCCATCTTACAAATATTTGAGATAGTTTGTATTTCAAGATAACTTTCTGAGGACGAAATGATTTCGACGTTTTTGTTGCTTCGTCACGACTTACACAATTAAAAAACGCCCAAAAGATCAAAAAAGTATTTTGGTATTGTTATCTGACGTTATGACGAGACTTTTTGTTCTAACTACTATTGAATAAATTAATAATTGAAGCACCTTTGTTTTAAAAAAAAAAACACTTCAGTATCACTCAATGTTTACATTCATGTAAATACGTTGTCAAGTAACTATTATTTGATTTTATTAAAATATTTTTCAAGTACAGTTTAAATGTCACGAATTTAACAACTGCAATATGAAGTCAAAGACTTGAGTTAATGGTGTGAAGTTGTAACGACTACAAAAGTAAAAAATAAAATAAAGGCGCATTACCTATTACTTGTAGTTTTTTATTATCATTATCAAACTTAAAGAATATAGTGTTCCCGAAGCGTTTTGAGTAAAACTTCTTTGTCTATTTCATAAAATTTCAAATTTAAACTTTATTAAAACTCCTTGTTTTTTGCTCGTAAACTACGTAAAATGTGCAGGTCAAGTTACGAGTTATACCCAGGTTGTTTACAAGCTCCAAGTATTAATAAATGCGTAACAGCTCTAAATCTAAATATTACAACGAGTAGCGTTCATGTAATCTGAATGAAACCAAATCAATAAAAATGGTCAATGTTGATGTTTTTTTCTTGTTACAATACATTTATCCTATGTGCTAAATTAGACAATTTAAATATAATTGCAAATTTAATGGAAAGTCATAAAACAATCCTTTGTTCATCTTTTGCGTAGAAATCCTTCAAGAGGTCAAGCCTCGGAAGTTCACAAACTCATCTCGGCATTTATTAAACCCGTAACAACTTGAACCATTCTGATCGATAAAAGAATCTAACCTTAAAAAATCGACGCTCGCGTAACTCGAAGAATACTGTTCACCTCACCTGTAATATGGATTTCCGAATGGCGAACAGTAGAACGGATCGTTATGTAGATGTGGTACCATGGGACACATGGGGATCGGGCCCATGCGAGGGTGGTGGGAGCCCGGGGCTCCCACCAAGCTTTGAGCGCCGTTACAAATCGTGCTGCTGTTGACAACCGGACTGTCAGTTCGCACGGGCATAATCCGTATCGACACACATATAACCAAAACAACACTCGCACCAATGCACTATAGCATTACCACAATCCGGCACATAACGTCCTCACCGTGGCCTCCGCTAAATCGAATGTCAACCGCATCCACGTGAACTATTCGACGGAGCGAGCGCACCACCGCACACCACACCGACTCCGAACGAGAAAGCCAGCGCTTGATGCCGCTGTTTCATGAACCTGTTCCTCTAGGAATGCACGAGGATGTCCTCGCGGTGATACCGCTCATTCATTCGGACGCCGATACTCGCTACGACGCTATTTGTTTTAGAGAGGTCTCATCTATCGCCAAAAAGATCCCTTATCGGATAAGATAACAGTTGTAATAACACGCATGTCATATGTACAAGGAGAAACCTAATAGTGATTTCGCACTGTGGCGAGCTAGGAAAATATAAAACAGACAATGTAACGTTCATTCATATTTTTTGCCATCGACGTGCAAAAGTCACAAATTTTCAAAAAGCTCACAGTTTTGTCACGTTTAGAAAAATAAACAAGACTAAACTTTCTAAGACTTAATACATTTGCATCTCTTCTAACAAAAAATGTCATGGGCTAAACAAAAGCAAATATATGTCGTAACTTAATACACACGTACACCAAATATACGTTTTTTTAAGTTCATCCAACTTTTACAGAAACAAAAGTAGATCAGAATTAACTGTTTATGAAATATTACTCTTTTTTCATATTTTGAAACTTCAATTTAATTTAAATACTTTCATGAAGTTGTCATTTTCATGTAACTTCCATAGATTCTTAAAAGAAAATTTTTCATTATTTTTTTTACTGGAAATTAGTAACATAAGTGGATTTCTTTATTTTTTCTTGTTTAACTTCATTGTATTTTTTTGTTGTATCGTAACTTTTTAAATTATTAATCCGGCACACGTCATTGGTTTAACTAAAACATTAAAATTTCACCTTAAAATGTTGTGGTCACCACTAACAGCTCATTTGTGGTTACATTTTATTTTTGATGAAGTCGTGTATTTTACAATCTCTATTACCCATGAAGAGTTTCAATAAAATTACACGACCTCGGTCTGTAAAAAGTAAAAATTGCCTTAAAAAATACCTAATTTTTTGTTAAAAATATCTATGTTAACTAGATGACTTTACATGAGCACCTGCAGGGTGCATTATGATTTTATAATCGTTCATTTTTTTTTATACATGTAGATGTGTCGTATGTTGCAGATAAACTCTGCACAAGCATAGTGGAGAACTTTTAGGATTTTATTACTTTTCGAGATATGGGGGAGTTTATTTTATTAGTACGAAAGTAGGCCATTATTGATATTTTTTGTTTCTTAGCGACGCCGTCTGATCTTTTAACACGTCGTATGGATAGCAATGTTGTCATATCGAACCTATTATTTTCATTCAAAAAAAAAACTTTTTGAAAAATGTTTATTCACTATAAATAAATCATGAGCAGTTATCTATCTGACTGATTTAACTAGCTGTGTTTATAAAACTAAAAGCCTTAGCAGAAGAATAATTGCATTTTCATCTTCCCTTAAGTGGGGAAATTTGAGACTCACTGAGTTTATTTGCGACTTATAACGCTTGTATATTCATATATCTGTAGTCAATTTTTGCAAACCACGGCTTCATTTCTCGCAGGGGAAATACCATGTTATTTTAGACGCCTGTGGGGAGAAAAACCAAACTGCATAGAAACTCGCTTATCGCTTTTACGGCGAAAAAAGCTGAAACTTATCTTAAAAACAATTTAAGTAAGGCTTTTAACGTCAAATCTGCCACTTAGTGAACCTAACCTGAAGAATTAATTGTTGTGTTGGTTTAAAATCTTTTTTAAGTTGAATTTGAAAATTTCACAAATCTTCTGGGTGTCTGAACCATTACAGTAAATTTTTTTAGCTTAACCATGTCATAGTTTCTGTTGTTTCCTCGAATTTATTTTACTGCTAATTCGGTGAACTTTATGCCTTGTAATTTCCACATCATTGCAAATGTGATGAATGACAATTTCCCCCATAGAACTCCGTTATTATTCTCATAGTCATGTTTCAAATGCTTGTACATTGGAGAGGAATTTTAACTCGTTCATAGGTCGAGTAGTATTTGTTGTTGCCATAAATGGCACGATACCAATAAGTGCCACCCACATTAAATCGGTATACACAGAGTGTACAAATTTAATGGTGTATGTTCCATCAAAATGTTAGTATTATTAACTAATTCAAGGGAAAGAAAAATGAGGGTTAATTGAAACAAAAAAAATAAATTAAATAAGTACTAACAGATAAGTAATATGAAGTTAAAAAAAAGCGTAATCTTTAGTGCGTTACCTCAAATATATAATTCCTATGCACTATAAATCGACCTCCTATCTACACGCGCCTTAACAAAAACTGCACAAACAAGTTTACGGTTAAATTGCAAAAATATGTCAGCAAATGCGGCATCTGTGTTTTGTAGAAACTGTGTTAATTTTATCCCAAAGTTCTAATTAAACCGAAATCCTGTATTTATGTCAAATAAAATGAACCTGGACGGAAATACGCGATTGATTTTATCAAATATTAATCGTTATTTCCTTCATCATTAGGGTAGTTTTTACTATATTTACAACATAATTACCTGACAGCTTGTCATTCATCATTTATTGTTTCTTTGTTAGCCAAATCGGGTTAATTATATTACTCCATTATTAGAAGTGAGAAAGACGCACGACTAATTTCATTTAGGTGACCAGTCGTGGCTTGGAAAAAATTGTAGGTGAACGTTACATGTCAGTATTTTACCTAACAAACTGATGTAATAATTTATAACCAAACTTCATAAAACACGGTCATTTTTTACTGCTGTAGAATCAAGAATCCGGCGGATGTTGTTATCACCGGCAATGTCAAGGTCCCAATAAAAGTAAGAAACCACTGGTTCGTTTTTAAATGAGAAAGTGGAACTAGTGTAAGAGATTCTTTCGTGAGCCACGACTTACACTAAAGGGTGCGAAAATTCTATCTCTTGTAATGTACTTTACCCTTTTCATTACCAATCGTGACGCCCAGTGGCGGTTTCAATTAATTTCTAACGCACTGTACACAACATTTCTATACGAATTATGTCGGGACGCCGCTGGAAAAAGCTTGTTTAATTGATTTATTATCCTTTCTCATTAAAAAGCGAACTATAGCCGCAGTTCCCTCTAACTTAGACCGAATTGCCGCGAAGCTAATCACGACATGATGCAATCAACATTTTGAGGGTAAAAATCACATCACGACACCGGGCCCACGTGGACTTCGAACGCAAAGAGCACCCGAAGCGCACCACATCCTTCACATGATGGCCTGATGGAACTGAATATTCTGTAACCGTCGGCATATTCCTGGCGCGATATTGATCACAGCTGGGTTCGGAACGCAGGGCACGCTAACTCTACGCCGGCCACGCTGCCCACACTGTTTCGGACAGGACGGACTGAGCCATCACGAGATATTTTCCGAAACGGTGACCCACATTCATACCATTTTTTCTACACACCACATGCCTAAAGGGTGTCGTGAAATTTACAATCCAAAGTCACTGCTTCGCACAATTAACTTCAAAGAGACAGACACGGCTGTGAGGCTAACTGTAAGCAGAATGCCCACAGGAATCATTTTCGATACGAGACGTATAGATAGATGATCCTGACAGTTTTCCCTACCTGATCAAGCTTTCAGAGTGCTTGCACAATAGTGGTAAAAGATCTCTCTCTGTGATGGAAAAACTATTTTAAGCCTTATTTCTATTTTCTTTACAAAATTAACGTACATGCATCTAGTTTTACGCTAAATTAAAAATAATAACAGCCCTGTGTGTATTCACACACAACAGAAACAACTGCCAATCGCTATGCAATAACAAATTATTTCCACGAGAATACGTTTTTGTATATTCAATACAATTTAGAAACAAAAGCTCGAATAAATCAAACGAGTAAAAACACGCTGGTTTGAAAATACTATTAGAATAATAATATTAAAGTTAGTATAATCTACGATGTTGGTCAACTTATAATTCTAACAACCTATAAAATCAATATTCAAAAAAGAGGAATTTTTCCACATCAAAACGTTCCATTCTTCTGGTTGGTGACGCGTGCATCATCGATCTACTTGGAATTTTCGCGAATATAGGGAAATATGCTTATGGAGAAAACGGATCCGACAGAAATTAAAATATCGAATCCCCCTCACCCCACAATTCTCCCTTCAAACCTGACCTTGATAGTTACGCAATCGAATTTTGATGAAGCTGTCGATGCCGTCGTACACACTTGGGGTGCTTCCCCGTACTTTCACAAAATGTAGGAAAATTTCGATTGAAACTCGCTATTTACCAAAATATATTATGGTTTAATTAACTGTACAAAACGAGAACAAAATTCTGGAAGGAAATTGAGTCGTCCTTATGGGTCATAAAATTACAAGTCAAACTTTCAGGATTTGTAAGTGTTCAATTCTTAACGATGTAAATATCAATTAACAATAAACTCCAGTTAGTAATTAAAGTGTGAACTCGTTATTTGCGGTGTTTTGTCGTTAGATTTTGAAAGAACTAGCGTTTTGAGTGCCAGATAATTCTCTATTCTGTAAGCATAATTCAGTGCGTTTTATGCCCACAAAAGTACATCGTTTGTAAACATTGTATAGAGTAAATTCTTAATTCAGTTTCATTAAAGTTTAGCGTGAGATTTAGGAAATGGGTTAAATTCCCAAGAAGAAAGGAAAACAAACTTTTAATTATTTCAACTAAACACCCAAATAACAAACAACATGCTGACAGTCATATGTTACAAAAATTAATTAAATGATTACGTCCTCAGAAACAAACACAAATTAATTTCTTCAAAATAATAATAATAATAATAATAATAAATAAGAATTTTCTTTATAGTTATGCAAATTTAGGTAGTTCGGTAGGCAGCATCTACAGGAGATCTCGAAATTGTATATACACTCAATGGTGCCTTCTTACACAATGGTCAAGGAACTCTATCTTTTCTACTAAATTCGAAGATACTGGCATTTTTCAAAGCATAAGTTCGATATTTTTGTATCCATGAAAATTTATAAAAAAAAAATCAATGTAAAATTAAATCGTTGCTTTTCAAAAAGTTCGTGGGAAATGCGGGAAAAAATTCCAGTAAAAACCCAATTATTATATGTTAAGAGTATTTTTAAGCTTTCATAGAACTTTTTTTCGGACTGGTCTTTTATTATTTCCGACTCCCCTTGAACAAGTCCGCAAATTCTGATGTACTGAAAACTTATCTCATGAAAAAAACAATTTTTTTTCTCTCAAATTTCTTAAACTAAAATTAAAACCAAACGCGTAAACATAAACTTTCGTGATTTTATATACCATGTAAGTTGCACCATCAAAAAACGAAACATGAAGGAAAGATGCAAAACATTCATGTTTTACCGAGGAAAGAACATAAGGAGCCGATCATAAAATATTACACTGAGCACGGTAAAAATCGAAACAAATTATTTCCTGACTCCGTAAAATAAAATTGTTCATACGTAATAAAGACTATAACTTTCAAGTTTATAATTCACCTACGACCCGTAAGCTCAAATAAAACCTTTTGAGCTCGAGCAAATTCCAGGAACTTCTAACCATATCCATTAATTATAGCCAACCAACGAAGCAAGGACAGAGAACTTTTGGGTTTAGTGACTCCGATTGCTTGAAACTATACAATGGTAGTATGTGCACATGACCCTAATGTATACAGGTTGGCAGCATTGTCTGCACAGATTACACCCATCAGATATCAATCACTGCGTTATCAGTGACACCATCGGGGAACCAACCTAGGATGAATTGTTGCCAACCTGAAATCATCCATCAGAGTTCCAATTGAATAATACGGTGCAGTTCGTGAAGGGTGATTAATAAACATGTAATGAACTTTTCGTCAAAGGGTTGCGTAATTGACAAACATTAATTATTGTGAAATAAACTCTGATTTACCTTTAAAATTATTGTTTGTTGTGCTGTCAGAGTTGAATAATTAATAAACTGTCTCGGCTGAACTGGTGGATTGATTCACCACTAAGATTTTTAATTATATTGTGTCTAATAAATGAGGGAGATCAGCTTGTTTACGCCAGGAAGAAGAGTAAAAATGGTGTTAAACTGTTTGACAACGTAATGCATTGTATAAGACACTTGTTGCTTCCATTCTCTAATTAGAGTTGTTTAGAAACAAATCTTCACTTAGACAGTTTATGCCATTGAAAGTAATGAGTTATATAAGATCGCAAAATGTTTTTTTTTTTTTTTGAATAAAATTATTTTCCTTTATTGCCAAAAAGAAACGAATGCTTAAAAAGTGCAGTTTGTATAAAAAAAATGTAGGTGGTTTTATATGAAATGTCTTTTGTAAATCTATACTTTCAGGAAGAGTTTAGATATAATCACTGAATAAAATTATCCTCCGACTATCATTAAATTAACATATAAATAATCTCGAACAAAAATAGTCAAAAAAAAACGTCAACAATAGATGGTACACAAAGTTTGACAATTGATTACTCTTTCGTCAAATTATTTACATGTGAAGAATAGGATTAGATCAAACTTTCGAACTATCGAGGTAATGATGAAACACAGTAAAATTCTTAATTCACAAAAGCTTGAACAAAACAGTACTATTCTGTTGTGCTAATTTCTCTCATACCCCTCAGTAAATTATTTAAATATTTTTGTACAACCCTCCACGTTGTCAGTTATAACAAATGGCTCAATTAAATCGACATTATCCCTATGTATGGGAATTTAATAAAAATACACCGTCACAGCTCATAATCATAAGCTATGGATTATAAAAACGTATCGCACTATTAGAGAGAGACGGGAATATGTACGAGCAGGAGGCAGCAGCAGTTAGCAGGCAGAGAGAACTCCCCAAACCAGTTTTCCTGCTACCCAACGCCGCGCGCTTCAACTGAGAGCCCACGATTCCGAACGGCAACTCCGCTTCTGAGCGTCTTTTATTTTCTGCTTTCCTTTCTTGTACATTCCCCGACAAAAGTTTTCATTATTTCGAATCATATTTGAACGTGTGCAATGAGTTTTTTGGCGGGAAGAATGTAGAAATTGTTAAAAGCCGTAACTTCATTTAGTGAAAAGAATTCCTCTATGTACAATAGTTCAATGAATATTCATTAACTGTTTAATTAAGATTGGATAAATTTAATTATAAAACAAAAACAATAGACCAACAAATCAATAATAATTTCCCAGCGTTTCCTACAATCATTGGGACTACAATCAATCATCCTAAAGGACCCAATCAGAAATGGAAAATTTATGTAGACTGCTTTAAAAATTTACTAGGTTTTTTACTCCACTTTGCCCTCAAGAAAGTTATTATTTTCCTTTGACAATTTTCTGAAATGTGAACTACGAATAATTGAAACAAAATTATCCGACTGTCTATCGAGAGCGAAGCGAGCGTGTTACCCTGCAGTTCGATCAATTATTTTCATTTTAAGTAATCCCTGTGTTTTTCCAAAAATTATCTAAAATATAAACAATGAAAAAGTAGTATCGTGAATGAGTTTACTTGCAATTGAACTAAATAGAAAAATTGAAAAAAAAAAACGAAAAATAGGTACATATTACCTGAGAAAACTATAAAAATGCTTCCTTTCGTTCATTTTGTTTTATTTACAATTTTACAATTTTTATACAAAGTTGAAAATTCAATTCAAAAAATATGAAACTTTTTTTTTTAATTTTGCAATTTTTGGGCAGCAAAAGATGAGATTTTTAGAACTTTGTAGGTTAGATAAAATAATGTGTAGATACGATCCTAATCATATTTTTAATATTTATTCAGACGTTTAATTTTCGGTTTTTAAAAGACTGATTTGTCCAAGTTTAAAAAAATTTAATATTTTAATAACAGGGACTTTAGATCGACTTTTGAACATTTTAATACAAAATTTTGAAAATGTTAAAGTATGTTTAAGACTGATTTTTTTTAGAATTTTTGAGCATTTCAATTTTTTTAGTTCGCTATTAAAACTTGTCTGATTATTATTTGTAGCTTGCAATTTTATATAAATTTTGTGAAGAAAAGTTGTGACTTTTACGTTTCGTATAGGAAACGTTTTTGCAATTTAGCATAATTGTTTTAATACCGCTTTTGAATATTTTTTACTGTGAAAATGTTAATGTTATGGTCCACTTTCAAAAGATAGCAGTTTGCCAATATATTTTTTTTAATTTCAAATCATGTTTTAGGGGAACTTCAAATTTATTGAATCAAAATGTCAAGTGGTCAAGTTGAACAAAATATTATGGCATGTAAGGCTTTCTACAGGTACCCTGGCAACCAAACATTACCTTGCGATGCAATAAGGTAGGTACGCTGTGATTGGTCGACTTTAATAGCTCGTAATCTTAAGACCATTGGTTCCTAAAAACTGCGCAAATCAAAATTCGTCTCACATTTTGATGAAGAATTTGTCATTAAAATTAAGTGCCAGCGTTCTCGAAGACTCGGAAGAATTTTTGTTGATTTGTTCTCAATAAAACAAAACAGTTATAAAAATGTCTACATCTCAACCTCAAGCTAAATTCAATTTTTTTTTTTTATGAGCTGTATACGATAAAATGCTTTGCAACTGAACACTGTGGCAGTATTTAACCGAGGCTAAAAGATACTGAAAAATTTGTGAATAAAAATTCACCCTTTACTGGAGTTGAATTTCAAAAATCTTTAGTGGAATGTATAATAATTTTAATTACTTCGAAGATTCTATTGGAGCAAGATTTTTTAGTTTTATTATGGAAAGGTGTAAGTATGATGCTAAAAAATTCAAAATCTAAGCTGCAATTATGTAGCATAATTTTAGTAGCTCTTTTACAAAACAGTAAAAGTACAATACATACAGAAATAACAAAAAGAAGGTAAACAGTAGATATTTAAGCGGAAATCACTGTATTTTTAATTTGCACCTTGCGATCAGATGACAGTCAGAACAAACTGTTTTACATGATGTATAGATTTTACTATAGTAACCTGAAGTTCCTATAAAACAAGAAATGAAACATTGATTTGTCGCAATAAATTGTCTAAGACATTATCTTTGTAACCCAAAATTTTTCTATTATGTCCGCCACTTTCCAAATTTTATTTGAGTAGGAAATTTCTAAATAAAATAGATCGCTCAAGTTTTTTCCCCCTTAATTTGTAAACGATCTTAAAAACGTTCTATTTGCATTATGAGTAAACATAGTTAAAAACGGCAGCAAAAATTATAAACCTATATTTTTTTTAATTTAAGGCCAATCAAGTAATTATTGGTATCATTATGCTCACTCCACGTGTTCGTTAAAATTATAAGGTCAGGTGCGTAAAGTAACTACCATGTATGGACAAAAAATCAGCTAAAAATTGAAAAAATCATCCGAAATCAATGACCAGTATAGTCTGTGTCATTGATATGCAGGATGTTCCAAAATATTACAGCCTCAAGTGATATGTCGAATGAAAATCTAAACGAGATTTCTAAAATACTTGCTATTTTTACGTTTTTTGTTCAATTTTAAAAAGTTCTAACCATTTTTAAAAATAGTGTTTTACCAGCATACTTTTCTTTTCTATTGCCATGCCAACGTCGCTTAGCACCCTGTCGTAGGCGATCGCAAATCGAAACTCGGCATTTGGATTCAAGTTCCGGAGTGTGTAACCGGTCCAAGGACCCTTCTTGGGAAAGCACGAATTAATTCGATTCAGCGGGTGTCCTGTATAAGTCCTAATTAGATAATTAGTCCTGCTTAGCAAGACGGCATTTAATATGCGACGTGACGTGCCAAACAGCTGATAACAATTAAGACGTTTGACGCCTTAATCGTCTATCTAATGAGACGTATACGATGAGATGCTTAAAAGTGAATGGGACACGTGTGTGCGTGCGTGTAATGTCAGTTTCACACTTGACACAATGGCTGCGGTTTTTTTTGACTGAACGCGGTTGAATTATTCAAGTTGCATTCGAACGTAAGACGTGTATGGTGTTACGTCACTCGATTTGATTGCAGTCAACGAAGTAACGCCAGCTAATTAGTCAATTTGATAGTTTTTTTTGCATGACGTGAACAAGTTTTTCCTGCGGTGCTATTACGGACGCGCCAGCGCAGGATGACTTCATGACAGAAACAACGAACGTACAGTCTTATTCGGGTTGAAATTTATTACGGTGCACAGACGTTATTTATTAGCGATTCGGGCACTTTCCAATTGATCAATTCTGATTTAAGCACAATTCGTATACAACTTGTTTCGTTTTTGTCGTCGTAAAGATGCCCAAATTGTGGCGGGACACTATTTATGATGGTTGGGATCACCGAAAATCGAAGGATTACAGGAAATTTTTTTCAGAGAGTGAGCATTTTTTTAAATGAGCGACGAACCTACAAAATCTGTTTAAAAATTTAAAAACTATCACAATCTCGTCCTGTGATGCGATCGTTCAATCCTCGATCATTGAAATCCTGCTACAGACCGTGTACCTTTTAACACTCGCCGACTTTATAACTCCCTTGGGGCTGTTGCACTTAATAAATCGCACGAACGAGTTAGATGAAAGTTGCGGTCAACTTCCAAATCATCAATGCACTTACCAACAACTCTTTCTAAAATTTAATTATGTCAGGTCATTAGCGGTAGATTCGCTTCACTGAAAAAATTAAACGGTCCACCGTCATTTAGCAACCCCTATTACCCTTTTACTTGTTGCTGACTTGATTAGTGAATAGGTAATTAATCGCACGGTAGAACTCAGGTGTGGGCTTTTAGTCGGACATAATCAGTCTCAAAGTAGATAAAAACTGTGATGTTTTTGGGAGAAAGAACACTGTAAATGAGATAATGAGCAAATATCACAGTAATTACTGTGCAAGTATATATGTATAAAAAAAAACAGTTTACTAAGGTCCTCTTTTACCATGCATAGTGCAAATATTCATTAGAAAGCTAACTGTAATGAAGCTACAAATACAGTTATCTGTTGCGACAAGGTACACTCGCCTCGTACAACCATTGCATCCGATTCGCTAAAAATTACAATATATAACTGTCTAAAACAACACCCCCATACTCCCATTGAACCTCAACAATCCTAAACCCATTAGAAATCGTGTTCCAACAATAAATATATCACTCGGACCCTCCAGTTTTCTTCTACCCTCTCATACTTCATTATTCTAATAACTCTTACCTAATCCCTGTTACGACACACAATCAAGTTCCTATTATTGAAAGCATTATTACGCGACTTTATGTCCGCCCGTTTTTGTACCGTACTTCTTTATGACACACATTAATGATCGGAGGTTCTAATATTAACCTAATTCGATTTGTAAAGCTCAAGGTCAAAGTTTAAAAAAACATAAATCCTGTCATAAATTCGGACAACTCATCATATTCGACTACAAACCCATGAAGCTGCCACTACTTATAATTACATGGTAGCGGTAAGGAACCATTAATATTACTACGATACACCAATTCGAATAATAATACACTTGTGAATGAAACGTGCATATATCTATATTGTACCGTATTTTCATAGTAAATGTAATTAATATTCTGGTATGTACTTGTCTGTTCGACGTGTTCTATGTTAATACTTCAATGTATTTATGAGTGACTCTACGTGTGAAGTTCAAGAAATTATTGATTTATCTGTTATTTAAAGAGGTCTGCATTAGAATATATTGTGTGTGTGTGGTCTAGATCGTAAAAAGCTTAGAACGTGTCTGTTATCAACAAAATGCACGTTTTTCAGGTTTTTTTAGTCAAAATTGTTAATTTTATCATGAATGATAATACTATACATGTTTTTACTCCTGGTAGCTCTACGGTAAATAAAAACGCTTTGCGTTGGAGGTACGGCGGTAAGCCTGCCTCTTTGAGAGTCTAATGACATTTCTATAATATTAAAATCGTTGATGACACTCCTACTAACATCAAAAATGTCATCCTAACTCCACGACACTCTCTCCAATCATATGTGGAACATGTGCTTTTATTTGCTGAAAATGTTAATTTCCACATTGAAATATGGATGCCGTTTTTCTCATTTAAATTATGTAGTAGTATTCAGAGTTAATCAATATCTAATTAAACAATTTGGAAAACATGCTAATTAAACCGGCACGTGCAACAGGGGAGTAATATAACGATGCGTTCCAATTTTCCGATACAGTTTTCAAATTGTCAATGTATTTTTTGTTGCACATCACCAAACATGTTCGCCATTTTAACAGGTTTACAGATTCAAAAAGCGCATAGTTACATAAAAATGTCCCAAAGTACTATCCCGATCATATAACATAGTCAACTTTAATTTTAATGCTTTTATATTTGTCAGTGATCGATCTCCTGACTCTGACGTGTTATTTTTAGTGCTTTCCTACGGACGCAATTTTTGTTTCTTGCTTGATCTTCGCACTAACCTGGTCTTTGTGGAAATTAATTAACACGACCCCTATCTTAACAAACCCACTTGATGACCATAATAAAGTAGATTAAAATTTTATTTTATTTAGTCCTCCCAACAATTTTCATCGTCGCAATTTACGATTTGTTGATTCGCAAATGAAACTAACCCCGTTCTGCTTTCCTTAATTTAATTTACGAGCTTTGCTGTCATACTAACGGAGTCCCAAATAATTAACCTTTTTTTTAAGCTAAAAACCGTTGACATCGCGGGAGCGGCGTTTGATTGAAATTTATTACGTTTGCAATAATTATCATTGTATGGTATGTTTTTGTTGGGAAATGTCCTCGCGAAAAGGGAATAAATTACATCCGGGTCCGTCAAATAGAGAAGAGTGGTCGAACTCCCCAGTAGGAGTCGGATTCGTCTTCTTCTTGTCGTCGGTGTGCACGGCCGAGCTGTTGGCAAGTAATGCATGTAAAAAACGGTGTGATCGACCGTTCTGGCCAGCGCGCACGGCGTAACTCGTTTGGTGCCCTAGAACTTCACCAGCGATAGTAGAGACGGATAGATGGATCATTATTCTTCCACCAGGCAGGTTATCGCCCGGATTCTAACCGTTTTTATTGTTAATGAACGCCTGGGACATTTTCTGAAAACCCAAATCGACGATCCATGCTTGTATGGACCGGTTTCGAACGAACGACATTTCATGGGAACGTCTGCTTTGCAATCGTGACCCCAAGGAAGTAAAGCTTTTGTTAAGATTTCGCATTCACAAATTTCAGAATTCTGTGACTTATTGTGATCAAAATGAGGGCTTACATTAATTAACTGTATCTGGGTCTTCAACTGCTGCGCAAAGTATTTTTAGGCTCATATAAAAACGAAAATAAAAAAATACTATAGGTATATACGTGGTTTTTTTCAAGGAACCAACAAAAAGTTAATAAAAGCAAAACTATACTGAGCAGAGCAAAACATGGAATAGTCCATTTCTTTTTTAATTTGTTTAATTGTATTTTCTTACTCATTCTTTCTTCTACGTTAAAAGTTAAACATAAAGATTCACTACAGATGAAGTTAGAAACAGAAGAAATCGTAAAACTTCATGACTTTTTTTTTAAATTGCCCACCTTAGCAAGTGTGGTTCATCATGCAAATTTTCTAAATGTCTCACCCATATTCCTGCCATCAAATCACTCACTGACCCATGGTTTATTCGATGTAAAGCTGACGATCAACATAAGCCTTTTTCATGTCATTTTGGACTATCAAAATACGGTACAAATCGCCTTTTTGGATGCGTAAACGCGCAATACCGTGTCTGTATGTGTTCAAATGCTTAATGTACATGTCCACTGCCTTGACCTCAGCGACTCAGCGACAATGTTTGCAAACAGAACTTATTTTGACCTTAAAATCTCTTGAGGACCTTGTAAAAACTGACCTGATTTTCCGCAGTAAGAATCAAAAGTTTTATAAATTATCTTTGTCGAGCGACGTATACAAAAAAAAAGTTACTTTGTGGTGCTTTTAAAATGGTCGTAGACTAGAATTTGCATAAAATCTACCTATAATTCTGAGGTGTCATTATTTTTAGGCAGGAAGCAAATAAGTTCTGCCGACTGCCAATAAATCTTCCGTTAAACACATATTTCCACTAGTTTGATTTCTGAACATTATTTAATTATTGGTATAAAAGAAACGTTGTTTAAATTCCGGAATTGGGTTCCGGTTAACCAAAGATCTACAAAAGTTGAGTTCTATTTTTGGCACACAATATGCCAAATTTTTAATAATATTTAATATATTTCTGACAACGATGAGTTTTTTCAAATGAAAACCTCCTCAGAACCGGTCTAAATATGGTATTTTTCTATTTAAAGCTTTTTCAAAATAAAAAAGCTTGAAAAAGAATTCAATTAAATCCCACTTTATTGTTGTCTCTGCATACAGTCATACGATGTAGATCTACTAATAAAACCAACATTTAGATATAAAAACCTGAACCGAACTCTATTGGAAGGAAAAAAAGCTTTTTTCCAACGATTGTTACTTAATTTTCTTTTTAAAAATTCTGAGCATCAGAAAGTATCGACGTTGGAGAAAATTCGTTGTACAGGCTAAAACAAAATACATTAATTTATTCAAGCATGAACTGAAGCAGGAATTATTAGAGAAATGAAAATTCGCACGATATTCTATTCCTCAAAACGCCTCGCACACCCTCAATACTGGCGTTCCCATGTAGAACCGCCAACCAAACAGCTTTAAAGGAGAACTGCCATTGCGGCAAAATCAATTCGGGGCCACGGAACGCGTGGAAAAGGGGCTCTCGCCGCCACCGGCGTCGTCGACGTCCTCGTTGTTTCCACTCTGCGTGTGCACACGCCGATATTATCATCCTTCATGCGGACCAAACACGTGGAGCCACATCGAATTTCCAAATCAACACGTTCTTGTGACCCACGTCAGAAATCGTTAGATTTCAAAACCGCTGAAAATGCGAGCTACGAGCACCGCCATTCTTCAAAATTTAAGCAGAAATATATTATAAGAGCGCGTGCAGTCAAGTTTTTTCAGGTAACAAGAAAATTTGCAAAAACGGATTTAAGTTCTACGACAGATTTGTAAGTTAGACGTATTGAAACATAAGAAAATAAAACAAGCACATAAACGTCGGCATCTATTTTAAATTTTAGGTTGTAAGGAAATTGGCACGCATCTCAGGTTGATTATTTATATTTTTTAAGCGCGGTGAGAATCGAAATATTTCGACGATCTTCTTCTAGAACTGACATGTCGTAGTGTTACTTTTTACGTTTGTGATACGATTTTTCTTCATCTAGTTTGTAAGCATCTGAAGAATGTGGTTCTTGTTATCATTTACTGCAGCGTATTCTTGCATCTACAACACTGGAGATCATTAAAAACGATTTATACTCACACTAGAACGCCCTATTATGAGTCCAGGTATTATTTGCGGACCCAGCATTTAATACGTCTCGCTATCATAGTTTCTGAGTAATTGAAACAAAGACTTTCGCGTTTTTAAAAAAGAAGATGTTACACTTATTATCTTGCTTTGGTTTGATGTGTTCGCTTCTAAAAGTTATGGCGATTCGCTAAAAGCTTTCGTGATAGCTATAAAATTCAAACCAGTTTAAAAAGCGGCCAGACGTTTGTTATTGTTTGTTAAACCCATCATTTTGTTTAAGACAAATGATGCGGGTTAAGAATTTTCAGCTTTGTTATTTCAAAACGATTAAAGCTTAGCTCCAGGAATTAAACGTCACGGGAATAAGTCGGAGTCAATCATTTTTTAATCTGTAGGTGATGCAAAAATTGTACTTTAAAACCTGCACATTTAAAATCAGTTTTCACGTCTCATCATCATCGGTCTTTGGGGATATATGCTCATCGCGTTGTAACACATGTACTTGTACAATCTCACTTACAACATGACACACCACAAATAATGACTATTTATTACGGCTCAGGGCGGAAATACACACAAGGGAATACATCACATTAACCTCTATACCAATTTGCAGAAGCAACTTATAACAAAATACACCTCAAGACTGAAAAGTGTCAAGAAATTAAACAATTACGAGCCCTTCGTGAACTTTATCTGTCAATTCTGTTATTTCGTATAATTGCTTTAAAAACATTACATTGAATCCAGATGCTGATAGAAGAAGAATCGATATGTTTTTCCACCAAATGAAAATTAGCTGAACACTTGTACATTTTATCTGGAAATCAGAGCAGATAAGTCCATCGAATACCATCTGTCGCGATCCTATATTACTGCGTTTTCCATGAAAATAACACCACGAAAAGCCTCCGATATTAGAAAAACTAAAAATATTTGCTCATGATAAGGGGAAGTGCTAAAAATCGCCACTGTTGAGATCACTCTATCCGTATTCATGTCAGCATAGCCCATGACTAATTCAGTACTCTTACCCCATTCATTAACCCCAGAGGAACTCAGAACACGCGCCAACCCCATTGTTCCCTGCTAATACAGTTATGGGACGTAATTCAATAATACGTCACCACTTTATGAGATTGTCAAGAAGATAGTACGTACTGTGTGTTGGACGAAAAACTGCTACTTCTTGTTTAATGATCCTTGTAGTGACTAATGACTTGGTCGGGGCGCGTGGTAAGAATGTCAATGGTTTGAAAACGCTACGGTGCATCCCTGATTTTACTTGGACGAATAACAACACTTTTAGAATTCGTAACAGAGATTTTAAAGATGTGATCATTTGCTTAAGTATTGCATTGTTTTCGAAGCTGTCTTGAGGTTTGACAATAATAGTTTTAAGACTGAATAGCTGCCAACTATAAATTCCACTTATTCATGCACATTGCGTTTGTAGAGCCAGTATTGGTCATTACAAACTTAAAAATAAAGGTCACACAAAGAAAGCAAGCACAATTCATGTGATTTCGATACTGCAATTGTGCTTTTTTCTCTAACTGATGTAGAATACAAAGTAAATAAGCTGAATAAAAAAAAACTATTGCGCAAACTAGTCAATAAAAATTGAATGGAAATTAAGTTCTTATAATAAACTACCTATGTGAAAACGGTAACAAACAATAATGTTTAGACAATAAAATCTTGGTAATATAAAATCACGATTTGAAAAATAAACATTTCTGTGTTTAGTTGTATGTCCCAATTCGTGTTCACTTTAAATTTTGATATTAGACGCGAAAAGTTTAATAGAGGGCGTTAAAAACTAGAAAAATAAACTAAAATCCGAAAAATTTAGACATACTGGTCGATCCACTATTGGACTGAAATTGGGATATAATGAAAGTGTTACATATATACCTCAGTTTCTTTCTCAAATCCTTCACAGCTCGTTAAAAATAAATAAAAAGACAACAAATATTTTTATTTTGATAATAGATTTTATAGGAAGTAGTGCGAAGTTACGATTTACGCACGCTTGTGAAACATGACCTCAAGAGTGCTAAAAGCCTATTTTGCCATAACAATACAACAAGATTTTTCCTATAATGATTGCTAAATAAAATTATGGTCTAGCTGTCAATTTATTGTAATTGTATAAAAAAAAAAACGTCATTCCGGGTGGAAAGAACCACCTTACCACTTCCGAGCGACAAAACAACCGTCATTGAAAAGCGCAAAAGTCAATGTTAACACGCAATGCAGGAAAAAATCTTTTTTGCACTACTTTAAATAATTGGCTGCTATTTTAATTCCGCAAAAGTAGCTCTTATTTTCACTTGGGAAAAAAAGAAATTCCTAGACATCGAAGAGAAACGAACTGGAGAATCAACTGGACAGTCCCCATTATTAAATTATTTTCAAGCATTTCTTATTGACGACGTGCTAAAAATTACATACCCTAAAAAAAAGTACCAACGCTCGAAACAGTAATCTTCACTGACGAGAAAAAACAGCCACTTTTGTCCCTTTGGTATTAACATGCTATTTAGTCTTTTGACATGCTAACGAAAAAATAAAAAATGTTCAAATACAAAACACTTCTCTAAAACGTTAAGTACCATCGTATTCTGTTAAACATGAAATTTCTAGCAATTCCGTGGAACTAGTAATATCTATACCAGAATCAATCAAAATTGTCGCTGCTCTTAGACAATGATTAGTATAAAAATATTGACTCTTGGCTAGCAATGCTGACAATTTATCTATATTAATTGTTTTGTAAATTTTTCCTCAAGGATAATTCAAACGTCTAGAAAATTACCCTAATCTTACACTACTGTCACACCACTTACGATTAAAAAGAATGCGAACAAATTTTCCATTGCAATTAAGGTTGTATTAAAAATAAACTACATATTGATAATATTGCAATACAGTATACATATTAATTGTAATGTATATTTGTTCGAAGTAGCTCCTAATAAAATTCACATTTCCATCACATTTTTCTATATTCTAAAACGCACAATTTTTTTGAGATATTATATATCATAGTATTTTTTGATTGTTATGTAGTAATATATCACAACTATCACTACGTTCAACCTCAAACTGTCAAAAACACGTTTTGAGTAAACCAAAGGATTTAAAATGTAATACTTATACGCGCCGGCATTACTTTTCGCTTCAGCATTTGATTAAATATTTATATTAATATATTATATATTTATATTAACTTATATTTGTAGAAATACATACATACTTCAAATTTACTAAAACATTACAAGTAGCGTGGTTACCTTATTATTGGTTAATACCCAATATCGCCATTCAACGCGCTAAATCATTATGTACGTGGTTACCTTGAAACTGTTGTACTAGCGATAAGAAGTGGTCTTATTTTTTTCCTACCGATTCAAAAAAAAAAAACAACACCCAATAACTCATAGTGATGAACAAACCTGACCTTTATGAATTTTGGGAAAGTTGTGAAGGATTCAATGTACATAATTTACAGACCTACAACTATAACAGGTGTAAGAAAGTTTGGGACGGCGGAGTATAAAGTCTAAGACAGGTACTTTATATAAAGTTTGCCTGACTTCTACACCGTAGGTCGTGACCTCATGATATAACTCGGTCTAGAGTCGATTTCTCATATCGCCAGAAATTCGAACAATACTTCTAAATCAGTACGCGACAACATAGGTAAACATCTACCTCATCCAACGATTATTTCACCATGGAACTCAGCAGTTATAGCACTATAGGTTGTTGGCTCACATTTTTCAAAGTTCATTTACCATATAGAACCGGTTTCTTATACAATATCAGAATTGGGATATTGGCAAGCTTTTTAAATGATGGAGCTAGAACAAAGAAGAACAAACAATCGTACTTTTCCACCAGTATTACTCTCACTGGTAATTTTCAGTGAAATAAGAGAACTGGGTCAGCTACCAATTCAGATTCAAAAAAAAGATTAAGTAATGTGATTGTTTAATGTTTAAATATTGCTAATTAAATAATGACCTCGAAGAAATAGGATAACTGTGTCAGATAGTGTAAAGTGGCAACACTGTTAGATTGTAGCCCTCAGCGAAAGAGCAGATCGGAAACAACTATTCGGTTTAGTAGTGCCAAAGTTCTGAAAAGTGGCTGTAATAGAGGAAGTAACTTCGAACGGAAAGTCTTGAGTCGTGTGAGGGGACTACAAACTTTGTGTATGCAGTAGATACGCGCCGTTCATGAACATAATCGGATCAAAACAAAAAAGCCTGATAAACGAAAATGCAAGTAAATTACGTCGACAGTCAAATATCAAACTCGAAAAAGAATTAATAGTTTTAACAATGAACAGACAAAAACCTCACTAATCCCAGAAAAACTCATGCAGTCGTTACTTCCAAAAATAAGAATAGGATGTGTATAAGAATGCAGTTGTTCCCAACCTGAACTTCCACCATCACTTTACTAGATAACCAAGTCACTGCTGCCGCCTAAGAAATCGCTAATTCCTGCCACGAATTCTGACCAATTAGGGATGACTACCGGCTACTTCTGTAGTCACAGGCACAAAGTAATTGATCCAATGGATTGTTTGTTTCATTAAATTCGGACTATAAATAAGCGAGCGCCTGTTCTTTGGGAGACAGCCGGGATAATAAACTAACCAAATAATTGTTTTTTCGCTTTCTTTTAATCTCCACAGACCTTTAATCGAAAACTTACAATTAAACGTAAACTCAATGTCTCACTCTTGGTGTAACCACATTTTGCTTTGTCGGTTTCCGGACCCGTCTTGAGACAACTAAGGGTTAATTGCGTTGAATGTCACCGCTTCCTATACACGCTCAATTAGATTTTCAATAAACTGAGGTTACTAAAGATGCAAAAAGCATGAGTGACCCTTAGCTCCTCTCTCTCCGTATAAGAAAATCCTTCCGCGCTCCTCGGTTGTGCCTCTTCCATTTTCGGTCACATACAAATTTTCGAATATCTACTTTTAATTATTGCTAATTTAGCAATCGACTAATTCAATGGATACAACGAGAAAAAGATTCACCTTAAGGACGGGTCATCAGTCAAAGCAGTAATTATTTGAAATTTTTACAGATTCACCAGTAGAGATGAAGACAAATTACTAGCGTCCTAATTGAATTTTTACTATGATGTTGATGTCACTGCTAGAGCGCGTCTGGCTGATCATTGACGTGATTTACACACAACCTTGATGATGGTTGTCTTTATTTCGAGGTCAATTCAGCCCACATCTAAGATTAGCTATGATTCGGCGTCTGTCGAACAGTGAACTCTAGCTACCTTTAATTGGACTCGGCCAAAACCACGTTGTATGGCGAAAATAGTTATTTCCCCAACAACTATGCTAAATTGTAATCTTTGGCCCACAGTCCTCACTTTCTGTATTCTCCTAGTTCAATTAATTGATTAATTCTTACGCAATGGTCAGTTCACACACAAAGGACAGTTTTCTTGTTACTTATCGGCATCGCTACAAAGTTGCTTTCAGTAAATTAAAACCCCATTTGGCATTCAGGTAAGGGTGAAATTTTGCGTGTGGTACCAATGAAGCGTACACAGAACAAACAAGCGCCGAAAAAAAATGTTTTCGCATTCAGAATACATCATACTGGATGGTAAAATAAGGAATAATATCATTCGACGTTCCGTAACGAGCGCATGAATCCTCGTTTGTGCTGCACTAGGAGGTAACCATAGTAACTGGTCGTAATTATTAGAAAAACCGTGCGTTTGCTGTGGTGGTAGCTGCCGAGATCCCCGCCAAGTCCCTATATCTACAATTGTGGATCCGAATCAACCGCCACCGCCGCCCACGCGTCCAAGCCTGTGGCAGCTCGGAGTTTTCGGAAAAAAATTGACACGTGCCTCAGGGTCGCTTTTACCCAAGCATAAAGGATAAACCGCATTTTTGATAGTAACCATTAACTTAGCAAAGGATGTAAATTTTAAATTCAATTTTTAACAAACATTCATTTATCGAATCGAATGGTAAATTAATTACTAGCTGTAATCAGATATTGAGTTTTGTTTTATTGGTTTATCAGCAGTTCTGCTTTTATTTTGATGGTATGATTCATACTACCTAAAACATAGTTTCCAAATACAAGAGATTTATTGAGACCAGGCGCGTTTTTGAGTTAGATACTCCAAAGTCGATTATAATTTCTAACCAAAATTAATAGCTATTTATGTAACGAGGCCGTAAAGAAGATGACTTCTTGAAGAGGCCGACGTTTGTAGGACGCGCGCAACGAGGCCTACAAATCAGCCGAGGTTAAAATTAAAATAAAGATTTCTTAGGTGATCACAAGGTAAGAAATTGAGGTTCAATTCGTACAATATATTTGAACAAATGAGCCCATAAAACTCTATTTTACGCAAAAGAGTTCCTCAATCCATAAAGACAACGTTTATGCAGTGGTCGCTCAAAAAACTTATGTAATATGCCATTCTTTTTAATGACATAAAAGGCCACAAACCTGTAAATAAATCCATGATGTACCCATTGCCAAATCCAGTCAATCGCAAGGATGAACGTTCGTCGTAGTTTTGAACATCTTTGATTTATGACAAACAAAAAAAAATTACATAAATAAAAATGTCAAATATTATAAATGTGACCGATAAGCCGTGACACTGGCAATAAATAAAACTATTACCCACTACTATAATACAATTGTTCACGTAAACCTACGCTTTTTATAGTATTGCCTCTTTTTATTTTCAAGCTATACGTTTGCACGCTTTTACGGTTTAGATGATGTATGTAAAAAAAAGAGATGAGGATCGAAATAAATGTGGGAAATATTGCTATGCGTATCACATTCTGAATTTATAGTCATTTAAGATTTATCGAGAGGATGTAGGGTGCAATATTGATTACGGAACAGTAGATGATAATCGTGATTGTGTTCCTGTACAATATCTTCATGAACACAGTCCTTTTTGTAACTTCTAAAGACACGACGTATTCATGTTGAGCAAACAAATCGCTCTCTCCGAGCAAACACGTCTTTTTAGGTCATACATAGTTTAGATTTGGTGTACTTCTTGAAGAAATGTCCCCTCAACGAACTTTCGACAAAAATAACCACTAAACAAACTTTTTGAAATTTTCACCAACACAAAAAAGCAATTGAACTTTTTTAAAGCTGCGTCACGGGAATTTGTTTTAGGTCGTTCCCGAACTAATTTACTTTTAAGCATGAGAAGAGGAAAAGGAGACATTGTGAACCTACCACTCCCTATAATTATTGTTTTTGAAAACAGAGAATTTCTCAACTTCCAGAGCACTCGTCCATGCTTAAAACTTCTTGTTCTTAGTTTAGAAAGTTCAAGGAGAGTTCGGAGCGCCAGCACAAAAATGTACGAAAACTCCAAAAACCGATCGGTATTCTATAAGATATCTTATTTGTAGCGAAAAATGTAAGTTGTCGGCCACAAAGCTTAGCTCAATTTCAAGTTTTTTTGTGCAAAAATGAATCTACTTGTGAGTTCTTAGGGCCTTTGCTTCCTGTTTACGACCAAGTGGGTTCGTTTAATAACCTTGAAGTTAGTTCACCGGAACGACTAGGTTTTTCCTGAGTAATACATGAGCATTCGTGACATAGCTTTGCATCATTAGAAAACACCTCGGATTAAAAAAAAATAGGCGATCCTCTGACTATTACATCTATTGTATGGAAGTAATAAATAAAAAACGTTTTTGAACATTATTTGAACAAAAAAACAACGTAACAAGTGTTATTTATGATATAAGTGTGATAAAAGCATATTTGAAACATTCCTTGTGTTGAAGAAACGAAGAAAATTTCACTAGTCATACAAGTGTTTTAATTTTTTTTTCCTAACGAATGTTTGTACCCAAAAAAAGTTTCCGTAAAATTCTAAACCAAACCATTAAGGAAACAGCTGTGGCTATCGTAGTCAGTGTGGCCACCAAAGTTCACGTGAAAGGGAAAAACTAATATTACCGAATGAAAGCATTGTCCCAAAAGTTGGTGTACAGTTTAATTGTAAATGTTACATTTATTTATTTTTTTCCTGCATTTTCCTTTTATTTTCACTCTACCTTAGGAAAAAACAATGAAACAAAATATTTATCATACAAGTTAGCACAAAGATAAAATATTCTAATTTCTCGCCATAAATTTTTAAAGAAATGGAGTAAAGTTAGTAAATTAATTAATATTGACATTTGACAATTTAATTAGAGTAAACATCACACTGTCTTAAAAGTAAGGTAAGTAAGTAAGGTTAAGTCTATGTCAATACCGTCTGATGTTAGTAATTTTCATTTTATCAAACTTAAAATTGAGAGCGCAAAATTTGAAATTTAAATTTTTACCACTTTTCTGACCTTACTTTGTTTAAAATTTAAAACAGAATTACCTCGGCGGTAAAGTCAAAAGCGTAAAAAAAGATTTAAAACGCAATATACGAGAAAGCATGAAAAATATATTACCATTGAATTGCGTATTGTTCAGCAACTCTTGGAACACCCAGTACAATAATTTTCTACATGTATTAAAACAACTATAAATTTGAGAATTAAATAGAACAACACAGCACAGCACAGCTGGAGCCATGAGCCATTTAACCTTACCTTGAAAAGCGAACTATTATTTACCACCCTAAATACTATTATTTACATAATAACTTTTCAACTTTAAATATGCACAACGCAGTTTTCATGACCTATATAGATATCTAATATTAGGTGATAACAAACGGTATTTTTATCTACAATATAGCAATAACATTAATGAAAAATAATACCAAATTCACTGACAGTTTTAAGAAAAATACATTGTCACTGACGGTATTGTTTCTATGGGTTTTTTAACCAAAACCAACTGACTATAGGTTAAAGAAAAAATGTGGAAATTTATATATTAAAAAAAAACAAAGTTATGCGAGTTTTGCACGATTGATTGTCGGAAATCCTAGTCTGCGCTCAAATTGCACAGGTGATTTGCTCTATTATCCCGACAATTGTGCAATAATGCACATTAAATTTTAGGTATTCCCTGCAAAATATCTTTCAATATACCACGTGATCAAATAAAAATGATGTCATAGATCTTGCATGATTTTGACATCTCAGAACTGTCATTAATAGATGTTAATAATGACATTTTTGCATATCAATTAACCTCAAACTGTCAGAGATGTAACAGAGTGTAATAACACCTTTAAGATCGGAAATTTTCATAAAACTACTGCTTTCATGCAAGGCATAGAAAACGTCAACTTTGAGATGCGACTATAGAATACAGCTTTTTATGTGACAAGGGCGCAAAATTACAAAATATTTTATCTTACGTCGCGCCCAAATTGCCCACACATTTTTTTCTACCAGTACATTTACACGTTGTAGTTACGGCAGTCTATCTTAACTCGCTTCTAATTTGGTGCAGAAAATTTTGATCAATCATTTGAAAAACGCCAAAAAGTGCACATGATCCTAATATAGGCATTAAATTTTTATCAGAAGAAAAGTACAAAATTTAACAATTCACATCCTCAATTTTTTTGAGATCCTCTCGATACCAAATGAAAATATTCAAACCCGCTTTCCAACAACTCTGCGCTCCTCTAACAATAACACCCCTCGTCATCGCCAGGTGAATTTTCTCTATATATTTTTCATAATACGACATGTTCACCAGATACGAAAGGAGAAATATCAGATAATCAATAAGGAGTGGTTTAATTGAAAGATCTTCAGTCTTGAAAGAGATAGTCAGAAGAAGCCACTCTGCTTGGATATGTGCGCCCCACCTAGATGCTAATTGCACCGAGTTCGATGGTTCGTATTTCATAAGTAAAGAACGCAAAGCGAAGCAGCGTCCTCGTCAAGACATATTCTGGTTTTCTTGGACGACCACGTGGCCGCGTGCACCTGTACGCCGGCCGGCGCGAGAGTAGGTGAGAGAGCAGCGGTGTTGCTCGGCTGTGTAGCTCTGCTTTGGCGCCCCGCCGAGCTATAACCATCCCCTTGCGGTCTACACTTTCGTCGGTGCGTCGAGAACCCCTATATTCCGCGACCCGGTAACCAACGACGCGATTCTACAGGAAGCTACCGAAAAAAAAATAAACGTACGCAAAAAAACATGGTAAACTGCGGACAATAGAAAGAGGGGAGTTGTAGTTAACAAGAATTTGCCCACATGAAAAAGCGTATAATAATTAAAAGTCGCATTTAGTCTTTTAATGCATCTTAAAGACAATAAGAGATATATTGGGTAAGGCTCAACAAATATATTAAGAATGTTATCACAAATATTTAGTATTTGAACCATTACTACTCCGATTATGCATATGAGATAATATATTTTTATATAATTATGATTTAAATATAAGTATGAGTAACTGAGAATACATTAAAACTACAGATAGTCGGTTTTTCGCGACATGCTATAGTTTATTCTGGTAAGATTGCAATGAGCTTAATGCTGTTTTTGAATGACATTCGAAATATCTCTCTAAGCAAACGGAAAACGCAAAAAAGCTGTTATTGTTACTACTACAAACATAGTTTTCCGCTTTTAATAAAAAAAAATGCAAATATATAATAAAAATGAATGAACAGCACTTCTTAACATAAATTGTACATTATAGAACAGGTTAATATTGGTTTATAAATTTGACAAGCCACGAATTAATTTCACTGGAAGAGTCTATTAAATTATGTCAGGAAACAAATTCGAAAAACTGTTTTTTTTCGAACTAAAAATATTAATTGCAAAGGAAAGACAATTTTAAACAATTTACATGCTGACATTGGAGCTGTACTTGCATGTTTGTCCAAAGCTAAGACTGTCAAATCTAATGAAATGTAAAATTTTATTAGTACCATATCCGTGTGAGTAGGCTTAGCATTATTTTGACATGCTGATAGAAGTTATTTATAAGTTTTTAATATTGCAGAACCGCAAAATAAAAGTAAAAGAAAAAAATCATTATTATTAAATACTAATTAATGTTAATATCAAACAGTCACAAAAAAACAGTCAGTAACCAACCTAATTTGTTTTTCAGTAAACATAAAGTTGAAAAAAAATGGAGAAGAGAAAAATTTGAAAGTTAAAAAAACGACCATTTAGGTGCTTTTATTTTGGACTAGAAGAATAACTTTTTCACTACAATAGTAAATAAAATGAATAATACGTTTTAGTGTATTTTTTTGTGTAGATTTTTTATTCGCAAATTATTCCCCATGATTTTTCTAAAATTCTTATTTATCATTCTGTTAGATATGTATACACTATGCTATAATATGTAGCATAGTACATAAAATGTCTCAAATATGCTATGCTAAATTTGGGTACGGTATTTCCTCACTTCATCTCATCTAAAAAAAGAGCAGTAACCGTTTTCAACTCCTTCAGCAATTGAAATAAAAATTCAGATTAATTCAAGATTTATTCCTAATTTAATATTAAAAAATGCAGAGATCAATTACTCTGACAAGTTCGTTTATGGTGGTACAAGCCATTACGTGTCATGTGGTCATTAATTCGGACGTTGCAATCGCATAGTTCAGAAGCTCATAATTATAGATATCGTTAATTATAGTTAATACATCTTAATAACATAATAATTAATACATCACCGATATAATATCTGGTTAACAATTAGAAGGTACATTTTTAATAGCAAAAAAATCAAACATTTCGTTTGTTCTGTAATTTAACATGGAAGCCGTCACAAGCGATGGTAATTACTTTGCACCTCTGGTATAAAAAAGTTAAAAAAACAATTCAACACTTCCTTTCCAGCAACACGGTTTTTTAATGTAGTTTAAAAAAGTTCGACCAAACCACACTTTTACTGAGGTAATTGTCTGTAATTACCATTACTGCCCTAATTATGATAAAAAATTCATTGGCCATTGATACAATTTACGAAAGAAATCTTAAATGGATTAAAGCCTGATTAGAAAAACCTTCAGAATTACTTATCAACTTCAGAATTACTTATCAACCTATAAGTACCATTTACTTAAAACGTCAAATTTAATTGTTATTAAAACTTAATCGCAACTGAAAATATATAAACCTCATCTACACAGAAAAATAAAACCCTGAAACTAGAGTTGGATCAATACACTCGGTCATCAAACGCAATTCGAGGTGGAGAAATCAATATCTTCCACACATTAAAAGTTCTAGGGGGTTATACTAATATGTATAAGGATATTTAAATTAATTTGGTGCGCGGGTTATACCGGCAGGCTCTTGACGCGTCGACGACAGTATAGACATATTGAGCCAGCAGCGCTCTCTCTGTACCTCGCTGAGCTGCCCACACCAAGCAACCCCCAGCTAGGGTGGAGAGTCGTACAGGCGCCGGCAAAAATATTTACATATCGCACTAATGTCAATCCCTCGTCTCCATCGTTAATTAATTAAAAATATCGGAGATATGTGATGCGACGGGCGTGCCATCAGCAGTCACAAAAAACGCAAACGAATTGATGAAATATCGAACTTTCTCTATATGAGAAACGTCTAAAAATTATAGCAACATTGGACTAAGAGTTTGCTAAATTAAAATTTAATATATTGATGAATTAATTAAGTAGAAAGAACACGAGAGTCATTTTTTAAGAGTTTAGTAATTAGAGATATATGTTCGAAAGGTAATTAAATTGATAAACTGTGGTTTAATCCTATTATGGCGGTATATTTACCGTAAACAGGAAAGGGATTCGAACTAAATTATGCTATTCAAACAATTATTTGGTTTTTGAGTAGATGTGTGAGCATCGTTTGTTACCAAAATCGAGATACGGAGTTTAATAATTGTGATTTACTAATTTGCAAAGTGGATGAAAATTTATGCAATATATGAATATTTTTGAACAATTATGTGGGTCTAGAATTAGAAATGTCAATTGATTTAAGAAATTATTATTACCGACACCGCAATTGACGTGTGATTTTTTGTATTGATAGAGTACTTACCCCTGGTCTACTGGAATGGGTCCTGGCATTTGTCGCGCCATCATGCCGTGTCCCGGCTCCATGGGTCCGGACATGGGATGTCCCGGTCCAGGCCCGAAGGGAGATCCGGGTGGCATGCCGAACCCCGGAGCGAAGGGCTGTCCAGGTGAGGCAAAATGCGGGTTTCCGCCGGGCCCGGGCCCCCCTACAAACGGCGGTCCGGAGGAGCCGGGTCGTCCGAAGGGGGGCCCTCCGGCAGACGGCGAGCCGAAAGGTCCAGGTCCTGGGCCATTGTAAGGAGGCCCCGCGCTATTCGGAGGCGGCGGGAAGGCATTTCCTACGCTTTGAGGCGGGCCTGGCCCCGGCGTGGAAGATCCTGAAGGTGCCGGCGAAGCGGTGTACTGAGGTGTCGTGGAGCCGGGCGGAGGACCTCCTTGATAGGGTGGCGCGCCGGCCGGCGATCCAGCCCCCGCCGGCGGGCCCTGGAAAGGCGAAGGCCCTTGGAAGCCCGCCGGCGGCCCGGAGAACGAATTTGCCGCGTTAGTAGCGAAGTTCTGCGGTTCCGAGCCGGGCGGCGGTCCCTTCCAGGTCGTGGCGGGGTCCTCCAGGGTGACTGGCAGCGTGATGGGGGGCGCTACGCGGCGGCTAAGGCCTGAAACAGGGCACCAACTGCAAAGTCTGGTTACACCCCCTTCGGTGGATAGGTTATGTGTGCGAGCGGTATTTCTAACCTATATTGGGCAAACTAGTAACGCGTTGGGCTATAAATAAATTAAAAGAAATTTACATCTTGCTTTCCGTTGGCCGGCGCGACCTTGTCTCATGCTGCCAGCGTCACAGTGAGGGAATTTTTGAAATTTTTGGCGATTTTCGAAGCACCCGACTCATAGCTAGATTCACTAGTTTTCTCTAACAAACAAATACTACGAAACTGAACACACTTAAACTACCCGCAGCCCTCGATAACCAAACACCGGTGAACATTTTTCACGAATTCACTCAATTTTTTTCTAGTTTCATTTAAAACACGTTAATTTTAGAATCACCGATTCTAAATACAACTTCTCAAGAAACACATCAAGTAAACACTGTTGAAGTCAAACCATAGCGCATGTTTGGCTGCCGCCATTGTTGATATGCCAGCGAGCAGTTACCTGCGTTGCCGGCCGGCATTTGAAAGTCGCCGCTAAACCGAATTCACAACGAATTTCAAATAAAAATAGCGATTTATCGTAAACATTGAACCACACAACGTCAAATAAAATTCTTCACTACTCAACCTCATAAATTTTGTCTGAAAACGGTGACATTTGTGACAGGTATTAACGTCATAAATTTTTAGGTTAGGAAGCGTTGCTGGCGCACTATGACGGAAAGAAAAAGCATGGTGCGATGTAAATCATAGACGAGTGCTTCGAAGTCGCAATGTGTAAGGTAACGTGGATGCAAAAGCCGCCCGGGAAGAGCAAACGAATGCAACAAACGCCCACCTTTGCTGGCTTTGCCGCTGGCCTTTTCTGGTCGGGGAGCAATGGCAACAGGGTCAACTAAATTTCTTCTTAGGCCTTCTGCAAAAATGATCCCGCGAGAAGCCACCAAGTGCTGGCATTTTTAAAGCGTGACACGGTCGACGACGCGAGCTGCGGCCGAGGCGTGCACTCTTGACAGCGCTGACCAACAACACATTCCACCGGTTTCAAATTCAAAAACACTCAAACACAAACAACACAAACACGTCAAAGTCGAAGAAACTGAGGCAAAGTGCGAGAAATTGTCGAAAAAAGACGACAGATCGAGAGAACGCGGTCAATTTTTTGGAGGCTGGCGCGTGTGCATGATTTTTTTCGTTTGCAAGTCTTCCATCGCGAACTCAGTCAACGGTAGTTGTCAGTGTCACCCTAAAAATCAATAAAGTTCAGCACCCCTCAGCCCTTCCCCACCCTCTGCTCATTCAACAACATCACGACTATCATTACTACACACCGCGTCGGCGAACGGCAAACGGCAGCGTTTTGACTCGTTTGGGGCACTTTCGTTGACAGAGGCGACTTTACCGATCGCCTGCGTCAGGACAACGTCACTCTGTCACTGTTGTTTAGCTTTGCTTTGCCACGTCTGAAGTAAGTGGAGCAGCCGGTAGCCGCTTATCGGCGAGCCATGAATACTACGACGCCGCGCTTCCACTAGCGTGACTTTACACTGTTGGTTCATCCGCATAAAAACCATCCATCCAGCAGAAAAGTGCGACCGGCGACCGCCGCACATGGATTATGCGAACAATAGAGGGGATGCGAGAGTCTCTTTACTTTGCTTTTGCCTCCCCGAATCGTCATCGGGTGGTGACAATTGACAACCATGCGTTGCACTTTGCCGATCTCGCTCTTCCTTCTCCTCCTCCTCCACCACCTCTTGCTCCACCGCCGCCTCCTCATTACCTTACTACACGCCACCTTCCTTCCATCGTCCTTATTCTTTCCGTTCTTTGCGCGACGAACGAACCAACTTTCCCATGCCATTAGACCGAGTATGCCACCAGTGGCGTATCATCCGACAGCGTGATGGATTCCTCTTCTTCACCGTTACTTTCTTATTTAGATTTGCAACGTGCGGTCGCGTTTACTGACCAGAACGATACTCCTGCCATTTCCTGCTACTAAACCGCTATTAACTATCAGATAACTACCAATTGGTAATCTCTACTTCTTTTAGAAAATATAAGAGAATTAATTATTTCATTCGTCTTTAATTTCAAAGTAAATGTGAATGATTTTTTTTTTGTAGAAATAGTAACATTACAAATTGTATTATGTTAGCATGTCTACTTTTTAAATTTTCAAACCAAAGATATGTGAATACTTATTATTATTTATTTATTATTTAAAATTAGTTAAACATTAAGTGTCATTGTTCAAGTTATAACAAAATTACTAATGTTATGAATTTTTAAGCTAGGGAATGCATCAGGAAGTGACGTTAAAAATTAAAAACTAATTTACCAAGCTACTAAATTTGCTCACAAAATTGTAAACTCATATTCTTAAATATTTTTATATTACGTTAGCATATGTATAGTAATAAGTATTTATCTTTAATGAAGTATGGTGGTGAAACATTCCCATGCAGTTTCTAAAATTTTGACGTTTATTCATGTAGAAAAACCTGTTGAGAACTACTGTATGTGTCATACCACAGTTGTCAACTCTGACGTTTTCGGCAAGTTGGCCATAAATAAAGAGTTTTTTGACAATAATCTCCACTTGTGTGTGTTTTTTACACTTTTCTATCAATTGATTCGAATTAGAAATTAGGCAGTATAAATTAGGTACTTTTAGTTTTCCTGCGTCTGACGTTCTACATAGTGACGTCATGACACACACCAGAAGTCTCCAAAATGTGCTAAACGTAAATATGAATTTGGAGGTAGGTTAAAAATTAAAAAATAGATATCGATCCCATCTGTAACTTTGTTGTTTTATAACAAACAATTTTGTCACGATAGGTAGAAAACGTAGTCAAAAACCTGCACACGATGAAAAATTAATTATTATCAATTATTATAATGTCAAGTTCTATCTTGTACTGTGTAACTGTAAATAATTGAGGCAATTTTAGAAGATTGGCAACACTAAGAAACTGGCATTGATGGCGTATCACTTGTTGTCGACTGGAATGAATATATTCACTCGTCATTTTCGTTTTCGATCCGCTTCGAAAATAAGCCAATTTCAAAATTGAATTTGTTATTCCAACTTTGACTTTTAATTTGACAGGTTCGAATTTAAAAGTCAAGGATGCCAACATAAAACTTTATAAACGTAACCTAACATACAAATCTCTATCATTTATAGTCACTCCGCACATTATCCTGCGTAATGTGTAAAACCCCCTTTACGTATTTCTAACCTTATTTTTTAGTTTTGTCATTTTTGACAAAGTTAATTGAGTTCCATGGCATAAATATTTAACGACTTGTAACTGAACGGTGACTGTGTAAAAGAAATTACTTTAATTTTATTGTTCTGTGTTACCGCGGGCATGCTAGCACTCCAAATTGATTATTTCAAATTTTTAATATGTTATAATAACAAATCAATGCATGCAATCGTTACTTGTAAAAATATCCCTCGCTGGTACATCTCGACACATTTTTTTTGATTAAATCTTGTGTACAGTTCCAAAATTTGCTTGAGTTTTAACATTTTGACCTCAGGTTCAAAATAAACAAAGTATACTATCGCGGCCATAAAAACCAGATCACTTTTTAGTTTTGAAAACGCAAGATTCAGATCAGAAAAGTGACTTAATTTTTATACAGAACTTGTTAGAAAACCGTTATTATGCCTTACCGAGCTTTAATATACACCCTATGCCACAAAAATGGCACCTTTCGTGGGTTTTCCGTTCTACTTATTTGGAATCTGAGATTCAAATGTCAAATTCGTCCAAATTTTGGGACTATACACAATTTGACAAAACTTATGCGTTGGGTTGTACCGCCTAGGGACATTTTTACGACTTGACAAACTTTACAAATTAGAACGTAATAACAAAAGCAGTGTCAATAATGTTTTACGATTCACGTTTATTTATAATTGTTTAGGGAGAAAATTACACTAATGTTTAGTGACTAAAAATGCCAGCTTTTATTGGTTTTACACAGAGAGTACATGGCAACAATTTATTGTTCTATATAAATAAACCTAAAAAAACTTGGACACTAATTGACGGAATACCTATTTTACATAGCCTTTATAAAATTAGATTAAATTAATTCAGACAATTAGATATTAACTTGCTTTAGAAAATTCCCACTAGAAAGTTCATTAACATGAAGTAAAGTTTTGACCAAGGAAATCCCTCTAGTTAGTGATGAAAACACACTGCATACAACAAAATTTTGTAAATTAAAAACCACTTAGTGTTTTTGTGGTTTTCATAGAGTGGTCAAAGCAAACCCGGAATTATCCAGTTTCCTAGTTACAAGATTTGAAACGATTTCCGATGATGGACCATTTAAAAAACGCTCTGTTTATCTGATGTCTTATGTTACCTGCGTGTTATTTGTGAATGTGCCTTTGGCAGTAGAAAGATATTCAAAAATGTCATTGTTGGCAGTTACAGGATGTCAAAATCAATAGTCGACAGAGCTACCAACATGAAAAAGAAATGCAGTGCTTCCTTTTATTTGATATTGTAAATTTCGTTATCGATAAAAGTTTTACAGTTTGCAATGAATTATTATAATTATCGAATAATTACTTTGATTTCACTACAGAACCAAGAAGTAGCAATCACACGCTCCAACAAAAAAAATGTGTACATGTAACCTCAGTCGGGTTCAAGGTCGTCAAAAGTGCCAGAAGCTATTTTAATTACGTGACCTTGCATCTAGACTCGAAGATGCTCTCCTGTTCTCGGGTAGCACTCACAACTACCTACTTGTTCGCTGTTCCTGCCTTCCAACTCGTTTCTATTTCAACACATTGTATTTCTCATATTTTTCGTTAAAAGACACTGCGTATGAAAAGAGTGTGACTGTGGAGTCCTCGACAGGTTCCTTGTCGCATGTATACCTACATACATCATTCAAGGTTTACTACAGTACGTCGGGTTACCCTCCGATCTACCTGCGGACCTTGAGACAAACTAAATTTATTACACGATTCTCTTTTATCACATAGGTGTATACGGTGAAGAATCTCAACTTCCCGCCATTTTCACTGATGCGTGCTGTCTACTTTTTATTCTTGCTGGTTGCGATATTCAGCTTTTCTGCTAAAATTATGCGAGAACTTGATTCAAGCATTCCGAGATGGACTCGTTGCCAACATTAGTTTCTTCTCTCAGTGTACCTAGCGCTTTGTTATTTTATGGAAGCATTGAAGGCTGTTGCTTACCATTAGATGAAACAATGAGAATATATCGCAGGTGATATTAATACAATAAGAAAATTTGAAATTCAAGTTTTGAAGACGACCTTAAATATGAAGTGTAGGTAATTTCTATAAATTCTCATTTTATGCAGAAGTTTACAATGAATTTAAGAAACTTTTTTTCTACTTTCTACTTCCGGGGTTTCGTATTGTCTACATCAAAGACATGTACAGAGTGTTTTTGAAATGTATATGCTGTGAAGTAACAACACCATTTTTAATCATAAAGCTATCAAGGAAAAATTAACTGTTCTTCGCACTTTTCTACATCACTGACAATAAAACTGGTGTGGTTTATTATTTTTTTAATCATTGATTAATTAACATTAACAACTGTTGTTAATCTTTTTATAGTAGAAATGACAAATTTGAAGACATTAAGCAGAGAAAGATATGTCTTCCGAAGGCTTGCTTAAGACTTATTTTGAAAATTAGAATGCTTCTGTAAACATATTTTGACTGAATTTTCCGAAGAAAAGTAACGAGCTAACAGCTAGTTCCATAATCAAAATAAAAGCAACTTCTGAAAGGTTGAAACGGGTAAAAAAATTGTTTGGTAATCCGATATCTTTTAAAACAAATCACGTATTTCATCATTTTTTGAAAACCAACCTTGAAGGGGGTAAAACAGGAAATGATAGCCTTTTTTAGAGTCATAAAAATGGTTAACATGGTTTTTGGTTACAAATAAATAAAAGGATTTCAGCGCTTGCGAAATATTTTTCGATCTAGAACCATTTTTCAAGAGATGAAAGTGCGTTAATCTACTACAGTATTTTTTTCTATTGGCTTGTAACGTTTATAGCATTCAGACTCTAAGACATAGATAAATAAATAAACCTGGTCAGTCTCTAGCTAAAAGAAAAACTACTAATAGTATACAAGGCGACTCTGAAAAATTAGCATCTTGAAGACTGGTAAAGGATAAAAAGTTTTAAAAATAAAATAATTGATTTTTAGGGGTAGTTCCGTTTAGGCGATGACTCAACTTTAGGCAACATTTTTTTTGTCTTTTAGCACAAGCGTCTGTCTCAACGCAGTCAAAACAAACTTTGGCCTGTGTCGAATGTCACATTTCACAATTTAGTTCTGCCAATCCCCATTCGAAGTAAATAAAGGAGCATTTATTTAAACAGAACTTCAGAAACCGTTATGGAATTAAATCGATTTTAAACGGTTTTTAAAGTCGACTTTCTTTTAAAATTCATTTTAAACAAAAGGACCTTTTAGTCGGCATTATGGAACTGGCTCTTAGGCACGAACATGTTAGTAAGGGCGTAGAGCTTTGTTACTGTGTGGTCATAGCATAATAAAAAATGAAGAATTTCCAACTTGGTTAGAATGCTGATAAAGACCTATGCTACAATCTCCAACATTTTTAGCTCTACTCTACTCATCTACTAACTTTCTGATTTTGAAAAAGTCAAATATATCTGTCATGAGTGTGATGACTGGTCATGAGTGGAAAATTTTGATGATTTAAAAAAAATATATCTTGGAAACAAAAAACTTTGAATTAAAACTTTTTTGATCCTCGAACTGTATTCATTTGGAGTATTATCTTTATTTTGTACATGTATTCCAAGAACATTCGGTATATTTTTTTGGGAGTCTTAAATGTTCAAAATCGCATATTATTTGTTATTTTTTATCCTAGAGAACTAGGAGATTTTTATTTTTAGAAATTTGAGCATATCTTCTAACCTATTGCATCGTTCGGGGAAAAAATGATACACTTATAAATTTTGATATACTCTTTTGATTGGGATTGATTTAACTAAATTTATTGACGCTTCTAATGTAAGAAGATTGGTTGGATATAGGTCCAAAAAACATTTGTTGAATTCTTTATATGCCGATACAACGTTTTATTTTAGCTCAGTTTTTATAAGTTAGAATTTCACGAGAAACTTAAAAATATGTAGAAATATTATCTACGCCCATACAGAATTGCGAAATGGTTGCGAAACTACGAAACCAAAAATTCGATTTGCACTTCAAAAATCTTCACTCAGTTACTTTAAAAATTCTCATTGAATACAAATCGCTTATTTTATCCAAAATATTTAACTGACTAGCATAAAATTTTACACATTTGTACACTTCTTCTTTCGATTGATGGCATATCATTGCGAAAAAAAATCTTTTAAATTTTATAACGTCTTTTAATTCAATAGTATAGTAAAATGTTCTTAAACATATTTTTGTAGTTTTTAAAATACTATATATTCTGAGATTTTATTACTAGGCAAAATTTTAAACTTACCGCCGATATTGCATGCGCGTCAATAGATTGTCAAAATAAAATTTGAGGTTATATAAATTAAAACTTTGGACGTAAGTGCTAAAATGAATTCGAAAAAAGTAAAAAGTAAAGTCAGTAAATTAATTGAGAAATCGGATTCGGAAAATGACGAACACGAACACGAACTTTCTTTTTATATAAATGACAGGGTAAAATTAATGAAAGAAGTGTTAAAAATTATCAAACCTAAGAAAATTAAGAGTATGGCCCCAGATTGTATAAAAGTAAGTATTTATTATTGTTTTTAAGTACCTAAATGATGGTATTAGGATTTGGATATCGAAGAAATTAATTCAATGTTGCTTGAAGAATTACTAGGAATCTCCAACAAAAGGCTAAAGTATATTTTCAATGGACAAAACCCAGCTGAGGATAGTAGCTCCACTGACCCAGAAGAAGAAAACAAACCAATTGATATCATATCATTAGATGATGTTAGTGATGATGACTTTGTCATTGAGGTTGATGCAGGTAAGTAGTGTGAGAATAAAGATCCAAGTTTCACATTAAATTTGTAGAAAAGTCAAAAAAGAGAAAACATCGCATTAAGCAAGAAATGAAAGATAAAAAAATAAAGAAAGAGCACCAGAAGGATGCACCATTAGAAGAAAATTTAATGAGTGTTTTAGAACTTTTAGAATTGCAGGCGAGAGCGAGGGCGATAAGGTCACAGTTAATGTTAGAATTAAACAAAAAAACTACACCCTCAGAAGACATTAAAATTGAAGAAGACTCAGATGATGATGCTGTCATAATTGAAGTACCCAGAAATGAAGAAATTGTAATAAATTCAACTGACTCTGAAAGTGAGCATAGGGAAAAAGCTGCTAGTAATGATCAAATAGAAGTTGGAGACAGTGAAAACCAAAAAAAGAAAGTTAGACTGATCAGAGACAGATTTTATAAGGAAGAATCATCTGAATTAATGTCTAGGTCAACAAAAGACAGTGCTACAGAAAAAGATGAACCATGTTCAGAAACAAACTGTGATAAAAATGAACAAAATCAGAATAAAAGTAGCAGCGCCCAAGAGCCCGAATGTGGTAATGACGATGATGAAATTATATTAATAGTAGACCAGGAAGAAATGGAGGGAATAATAGGAGATTAGTTACAAAAGAAATTGTTTTATGTATATTTAAAATATAAAATAAAAAATCATGATACCCAAACATTATTGAACACATAATAAAAGTTAGGCACTGGTTTTTATCCTTCAGATTACAATCTAGACAGTTTACTTTGAATTCCTCTTAGTAAGTTGATCAACTCTTCTGTGTTGGCTTTGCTGTATAAAACTGACAACAGGCTGGCTACTGTATCCTGACACTGCGAAATGATTTTCCGCCTGGAAAATTAAAATAAGCTTTTTTTCCTCTTCACTTATCACTACTCACTTTTGTACATTATTATAAGCATCGTGTGTGTTTAAAAATGTTTCAATTAAAGACGCCACAGCTTCAAACAGATGAAACTCGTTCTCTTCCTTTTGCCAAATTTGGATTTCCGACACTGTCGAAATAAGCCTGTTGTAAATTTCAAGTAAACCCTCGATTGGTAAATCCATTGAAACAAAAGCTTTAGGAACTAACGATCGGTCTGCCTTTAGATACGTTGATAACTGTTCCAATTCGGTAACAAGAAACGCTGTTAAAAAATTAAAACATTAACAATTTCGTGAAATCTTGAATGACCTACCCAAAGGAAAACATTGAGTTGCAATGCCTCTTTGCCGAGCTACGTGCTTCACTTTAGCCAAAATTTGCGACATTCTGTTGTTTGGATTTCCGGTACTTTTTCTTATCTCTCGTCGGAGAATGTTGCGCCAGATTTTCTCTATAAGATTTTCATCTGTGTATCCTGCACAGTCGATGATGGCAAGCTGACATTCCCATAACTCAAGCGGATCAGCGAAATTTTCATACAACTGCAAGAAATGAACATAAAATTAATTATACTTTGCTCAATACTAGAACATTTACTTTACTCAGCATTATAAGTTAGTGAGTTCTCGCTCATGGAATACCTTTTGTTTAAGTCTGAGAATGTTCCTCACCTGTGAAATTTGATATAATCCTGAATTAAGAGCTATTATCGCTTCCTCAGCTGCCGGGTGGGTCCCCTTCAGACTAGTAACAGCTTCCAAAATCAGTTCTTGAACCTTTGCAACCTCCATTTTGTCCTCCAAATCCCTCAAAAATACACCTAAATATGGAGCATAACCGACTTTATCACTCCTCATACACATTATAGCACGTGTTAGATATTCAAGGCGCTCTTTCAAATTCAACGAGGTCCTAAAAACAATAATCAAACACAAAATATCATTAGTTAGTTTAGAAATACCCCGTTTTTGACGCTAAACTGTCTAAAATTTTCGCAGCAGCTGCATGGTTATTGTTGTTTTCGTAATATTTCCAGAGCAAATCGACTACAGCGATATTTTCAGGATTCTGTTGAGATGTGTGAAGGAGATAAGTTTCCAAGGAAGAATTGTTAACTTTAATGAGTTCGCTGCTCATGTGTTTCTTCATCATCCAATCGTAGAGCGCCACGTGGAGAATTTCGTCGGGAACGTCCAAAATTTCGTTGATTAATTGAAGAACCATTAATCGCACGTCGCCTTCGGGGGGAATAGGTGCCGAGACTGTAATGTTTAGATTTGTCGTGTTTTCCATACATAAAGCATCCAACATATTGAACACTTCTTTGTAGATATTCATTCTGAAAAACAAAAATCGTCAATTTTTGTTTGGTTCAAGATACAAATTTACCTTTTGTGGTAGAAATCTCTGCCCTCTTGGTCAGCAACAGAGGAATCATTTTTATAAAAGTGTTGTGCGATGTTATCAGGATCCACCTTCTTCGCGCACGTGATGCATAAATCAATCACTGCATGATACGCTTTCAAAGAAACAAACTGCTTAGTAATCCCGGGCAGATTGATATTAGGAGCTATAGATTTGCACATTTCCAAAGCAGACATAACCATTTCTTCTTTTTCATCAATGTTCTGGATATTTCTCGACGATTTTAACATTTCGTTGGCTTTAGAAAACGCCGCATCTTCAATTTTGTACAACTGCGGACACACTTCTCTTAATTTTGTACTGATGGAATCAACAGACGCGTTATCTCCTAAATAACTATCAACAAGAGTAGTGATGAGGAGTGAACAAATGTCTTGACCATACAAGAATAAATCTTTAAAAGTCGTGTCTTGAAGTACAGTCTGATAGTTCTCCGGCAAAGTCCCGATTAACACATGAAATTGGTGCTCGCATAAAATTCTCCAAAGACCCATGATTTGACAGCAATGAAAAACAAACAGTTTTAGAGCATTCAGTGACATTCTTTCTTCCACTTGAGCATCTTGGATCGTATGATTCATCCGATTCGTTGTATTCACTTGCGTGCTGTTGAGAGTTGCGTCGAAGTGTTGATTTGGATTTTCACAAATGGCAAGTTGGGTGTTTGATAATAAAAAGTTATGTAGCGTCGTTAGGTAGTTCAAGATCCATCTGCAGTGGTCGCTGGTAATAGTGCTTGTATTCTGCAATATCAAAGTGACAAAAAGGCGATTAAAAAAGTGGCGAGTTAGTTTACCACAACGGTTTTTCCTTCTAGACAGACTTTTTCGACGCATCGTCTGTTCCAAATCGGACGTAAAATCCTACCTAGGTATAAATATAGACCATTGTGTTTAGATGAGAATATAAAGGGGCTATTTATATCAAAATTGGGGTGGTAAGTTAAAGTTGAAGATGGAGAAATAGGTTGAGGTTGCAGGTGAGATGGTGCTGGGGTTGAAATGATGTTCGGAGAAAATGGCGACGTCCCTGAAACTAAAATACAGTTAATAATTCGACGATGCAAAATTTGAGTGCCTTAAAAAGACAAAACATGATTTAGTGCTCTTTCTTCACTTTTTATATTATTTTTATTGTAAAATACTTACGCAAGTTGGTCTGATTCATTGCTGTTATGGCTCCTAACTTTGGTTCGCCCCCATACAAAAAGAAAGCCCTTGTAGCATACTCTGCAAGCTCCAGATTTTCATCCACATCTAAAGAAGCGATAATCAAACTGGTAGCGCACGCCTGATCCTCCTTTTGCACAACAAAAAACGCCTTAACAATATCACTGCCCAGACCCTGAGTTTCAGTGAGCAGTTGTCTTAAAATATCGACAGGTCGCATTTTAGATAAAATATATATTCCTTCAGATGTTAGAATTACGTATTTTTTCGGAGGTTCTGAATGCTGCCGTACCACTAGTGGTGCGCTTTCTTGGTAAAGATTGCTTAGAGGATTTTCTTGGGGAATCTGTAAAAATATTTTAATACTCAATCTCTTTCTTTATTACTTTTTTTTACCTCAGCTAGAGCCAGTGCTGGACCATCTAAACTTATTGTAGTGTGAGCTTCCATTAAGTTTTGGCTGAATGGGAATAGATCTGAGCTAATGCACCATAAAACATCTTTTTCATTAACAGTGGACAAAAGAAGTACATTTCTGTCACTATAATGTGCTATATGTACAGCTCTAGGCCGAGTCGTGATATTTGCTGAATATCCAGGAGGTAAACGCACATGTAATAAAAATAATGTGTATGGTCTCTGGTTCTGTGGTGTATTGACAAGACTATGCGTCGTCAAATAAAACCTAACTCCAGTCTGTGTTGTTGCAACCAAATAGATATGATTTGATTCTGATGCTTCCACAGGTGAAATACCAACAATGGGACGAAAATTCTGACTATCCAACGTTCTAAAAACAAGTTATTATATTGAATTTTCACCTTCGTGTTTTCTTACTTCACTATGTTAACAGCCTGGTTGACTAAAGTTGACTGTGAAATTTTTGTTACTTTTCCAAAGGAGTCGCCTTTAAGTCCTAGATCATAAACTTCAATTGAGCCTTTTTCGGTTAGGATATATAAAATGTGTCTACTATTATCAACAGCTATTTGAACAATTCCATCTTCTTCGCTTAGTGCCGCGTTAATGAAAGATGGGACCAAAAATGATAAAGCATTGGTAGAATGATTGACTTTTTTGCATCTCTTTCCAAACCAACCACTTTCAGCCTATAAACAAAATTTAGTCAAAGAAAACAAGAAAGTATATTGAGCTCACTTGGTACACGATCTCAAAAAGACAGCCTTCCTTACTCCCCAAAAATAGTCGTCCTTCTGCGGTGCTTCCAATTGTAGAAATTGTTGAACCATCAGTTGGAATTGTAAAAACTGGATCAGGAATCAACTGAATTTCATCAAATGGCCCATTAGGGCCTTCTGTAAACGTCACCCCCAACACAATAATATCCACAGCAGTAGTGAGTACTAATAAATATTTAATAAAAGCATGAAAAACCCCTGATTTTGGTTTGATAAGACCAACACTAAGAATTGTCTCATTTAAGCCATCAAAGTAAGCCAAATCTGAGTTATCTTCATAAGACCAAACATAAATATCACTATCCACGGTTAGCCAAGCCCGACGGATTTCTGGAAATAACCCCATCATGCAATGGCATTGAATATCTAAGAAATAGTTAAGATTTCATTAAATAACAAGAGGTCTATAGTTCAAAAAGGATACGATTAAAATGTTCTAAAATTTCAGTTGGCAGTGGTACTTTACTGGCAGTTTTAATTTGCAACATGCTGTTTAGAGCTAATGGCGCCCCATTTAAAACCGGATAATCATGGTCTGTTAGACCACTGGCAGTAGAACATTGAGGTGGATGAATATTCATCAAATCCAATAGTGAAGGTGCTGCACAATCAATTGCAAGCGATTTGTCGATGTTCCTGGCAGCCACTTCCATTTTTTGAACAGAAAAGTGGGTGTTTTCCATTTTGCCGCTTATTCTAACCTACAAATTTGGTAAAAACTTACAAAGAAGTGTAAAGGAAACATACCTATTTCAAGAAATCACTATCTTATAGTTTATGTATTTAATTCTATATTTCATTGGCACGTTTTATTTGGAATCCTTATAAATTGATTAATATTTAAGCTGATCACTAACAGAAATTGACAGTTTTTTACCGCATCGGCTATTTTTAAACTGACAGTTGACAGCGCACACAGATTTGAAAGTGAATTTCTCTAGAAAACAAGGATAGAAGTACCAACATGGCATCTAAAAATTTACAAAAAAAAATAATAATAAAATTGAAAAGTTTTGTTATTCACCTTTTTTTTTTCTATTGTAGTCATAAAACAATAGTAAAGTATAAATAGACAAAAAACGAATATAAAAAAAGAAAAACATAAACAATTATTCAGTCAGAATCTTCCACAAAAAAATACGGAATATGTTTAGTCTTTTTAGTTTATTTTCGGTATATTTTATATTATTTTTACAAACATTTTACTTAAGTAATTAGGTGATTAACAAAAGATAAGTGTTTCCGCTGTTTAGTTGCATTAAAAATATAGCATACATTATTCCACTAGCTGCAATCTACAAATACAAATGGATATAAAAGTCTTTCTATTAAGTAGGTCATAAAAATAAAAACGTATGTGTTGTTATAACACAATAAATAAAAAATTACAGACTAAAAAGAATACAGTTGCAAAATATTAGCAAGATTGATTAAAAAAGAGACATCCGTTTTTTTTTCATGACCCACTTGATAGAAAGACTTTCGGATAGCTCGGTACTTAACTGTAAATATAACAGTCCACTCTAAAGGAAACATTTGAAATATTGTAAACGAATTGTTTTCAAAATGGAGTTGATGCGTAAAAGTAGTAATCTATAACAAAAATACTTTAATTTATAATGAGAGTCTAATATTTAAATAAAAGTGTATCATATACTCGAAAAAAAGAGTCTAGTAGGCATGCTGGTAGTATTTTATCTATGGATTTCAAATTCTAAAGCCTACTTCGACGTCGTTTTTATTCGACTATGATATTTCAAAGCGAAAATTTACCAAATTTTTGGAGATTTGGGAGTTTGGTCTGTGGTAAATAATATCTATTGTTTTTCGAGCCTGAAAACAAAACTTGTCTTAATTTTGTGATGTATAAAATTTATTCTAGCAAAAGTAAAAAAAAACAAATGGCAAACCTCTTTTGAGATGAGACTAAATCCAAGAACTATCGCAAATATCTGGTAAAAACTACAAAAAATCCAGTAGCACGTTACATAAATTTCTTCCGATGTGGGAAATCTATCTGCGAATGTTTCTTCATCTGTATTTACATAAAATAAAATAATCACAATAGTATAAAAAAACCTAAAAAATTTCACAGCCATGTATAATTGACACACGCTATTTATTGATTTTCCCAAGAGTGACAGACTGTGATGGAGATCACTACACTTTTCAATATTTTTAGATTTTTTATAATCATTTTTATCTCTTGGTGGTAATATTATGCTACACTCCTGAGTTAGCTGCACTTTTAAAAAAATGTTCAATAATTTGAATCTCTTGTGTAACTCCAGTAACAAAACAGCGATAAATCCTGCGATCACAACGGATATAAATGTACTAAAACAATAAAATATTGAGCAAAGTACTGGATGTACTTTGTAATAATAAAAAATTAGAAATAAATTTATCAGAAGAAACGTTAGGTTGACAAAATATACAATTGCTTCCAATGTTTTAATTTTTATGGTTGTGGCGCCCATGTTTCTGTCGAAATCTTTAAATCTACTAATTATTATTTTATACTCATTCTCATAAAGAAATGGTAAAATGTACGCTACTAGACATGTCGACATATAATAAACTCTAGTGAAAGTGTAGTTAAGATTTGTGAAAAAAAACTTGGATTGGCCGTAACAATCGTCGTTTAGAATGTTTAATAAACAAATAGTTAAAACCAGAACTAAGTACAACATTTTTTTGGTTGTTAGAAGTAATCTGTTATTGTGTTGATGTGTTACATTTTTGAAGGAAAATGACACCAACCCGCAGATATTTGCGGTAAAAAAAGCCAATTTTAAGGGGTTTATATGTTTTTTTTGTAACACTTTGTACATCGTATGATAATATCGAACTGTGCTTTCTATTAGATCATATTGTAATAATAATAAGTGTAGCATAATTGTAATTTTAATGGAATAGTTATTGATGTTTTTCCTAATTTGAGTGTGTTTTTGTGTATTCCATTTTACAAATATTGTTGGTAGTTGTTGTGGTTGAATGTTGCGGACAATTACCCACCGTTATAAATTGTTGTAAATTTCAGTGACAGTTATTTCGATTTTACTTCTACCTAGATTGAAACAATTACCCCTTTATTTCTTAGCATTAAAAAAGTATTTTTTTATTTAAATATACAAAATCTATCTTTATAAAGCGATAAATTTAAATTCCACTTTGAACATAGCCACAGTATTTACTATACTAATTAACTTATCCAGGCAACTGGATATCTGGAAAACAAACCATATTTTTCTTTATAAAACATCAATAAATAGCTATTTATACGACAAGGGTGTAAAGACGATGTTTAGAGGATGTGCATACAAGATATTTTGAGCACTCATAAGAAGCTAAATTTAAACATTTAAACCCTTTTCTCGTATTTTTATTAATTTGCTTTTTGGTAGATACTTATATGCACTATGAACTGATGCTATTTTTATTAATACAGGTCCAGTCACGTAAGAGGTATTTCTGAATTTTTTATTACCGCAACCAGTAATACAATTTGCAACAACGACTAGCTCCCTTATGAAAAAAAATACTAAATTTTGTTTCCACGATTGCTCTGTCTCTTTAATTGTCTTGTCATACGAGTTTTTTGAAAAAGCACAAGTCATTAAGAAATGTGCAACGATCATTTCTAAATAGACTTAAGGGCATGTCTTGAAGTTAATGGAGCACACTTTGAACATTTGTTGCGTTAGTTTATTTGTTATATTGTTGTGGTTGATAAAATTAAAAATAAATTAATCATCTGTCGTTTTGACGTTCTCAGCCGCGTTTAATACCTACTTTGATTACTAAATTAAATCACTTTTAATATGGTAGCAAGTGGTCAGGGTTCTTTGTATTGTTGGTTGCCTACAATAAATACCCCTTATGTGACTAGCCCTGTAGAACTCATACTTTAAATGCTTTAATTTTCTAGATTTGGTATGTTTTATGTTGCTAGATTTTTTAAATGTACTCTTAAAATTTTTTGGATTAAACTTTTTTTTTTAACCTTCAAATACTTGAAGTGATTGTTGATACTTATTTTTTTTTCTTGTACTGGTTACTTTTTTTATCCTTTTTATTTATTTTATAATTACTGAATTTCTATGATTTATTAAATTTTTCTAAGCTTCTTGGATTCCTCAGATTTTTTAAATTATTTTAACAATAATTGTATTTGTTGCAGTTCTTTTGTTTTTCCAGTTTTCTTTGAGTTTTTTTTTGTTTTTTTTTAACGTTTATCATACTTTTACTGCTCCTGACTTTAATTCTTTATTTTATTTTTGGTTTTATAGATCACCAAGGGATTTATTCCAGATTTCCCAAGTTTCTTTTTAAAATTTTTTTATTCTTTATTTTTTTTGTAATTCTTTTCCTTATGAATTCTGCTGACATATTTTGATTTTTTGAATGTTTGGATTTTAGATCTTTTTATTTCTTTGAATCTTTTTAATTTAATTTGATGTTTCAACTTTGCAAACAATTAAGAAAAGTGGGGGAATGCTACAAAAAAAAAATTGGCGGGTGTTTCAGTTCTCAGTTTCCGATTTTTAGTGTTTACTTTCCATTTTTTTTTCTACCAGAAATACAGTAGATTTCTGAGAAAAAATATATGTCAAATAAAGATTATTTATAATAAGCATATAGAGCATCCGTCCTTTATTTATAACGAAAATAAATAAGTCTAATGTTTACTCAAAATTTCCTTAATCGTTTACCCTGTTTGTGTTATCTATTTAGGGGCTTTTACTAGAAAATTACACTTCATTTGTAGAGCTCGTATAACAACAAACAGAAAACTTAGCTTTTAACAGGTTTCCTATAGAATTTCCTATGTGCTTATTGGATGTATAAATGTACTTTTTTGTACTCATTAATAAAATACGCAACTTCTCAGATGACACTAATAGCCATGTGCACCGACATAATTCAAAATTAAGTAGTTCCTAAAAACCAACAAAACCATTATTCTAGTAAGTGTAGTGATGGAACTTTAGTATAGCTTAACGTTAAAAAGCGTTGCCTATAAGCATTTTAACAAATTGGCGAGTCGAGTGATAACAGATCTTTTTTATAATAATTAAAAAATGACTTTTGCGGTTATTGATATAATTTCCAAATGTGGACGTGTTTTGGGTGTAACACCGATTAAAATTTACGTTACAAAAATTAGTTTCTTATATAAAATTTACGTTTTTATATTTTTACATGCTTCAAGGTTCTTAACCCTCTACTACAAATGGTCTTATTATTAAAACTTAGGTGTCACTTCAAATTTCTTAGCTGTCGTTATAGACGGAATTTCTTGTATTTCATTTTCTATATTTCCACCACAAAAACGACAATAATTGTGGCTCGGCTTCTTACTAAATCTTGATAAAGTACATGGAAAAGTAAAGACTCAAGCTCCGTGATTTTCGTTTTGTGCTACTTTCTTCTTATTTTTGTTCAGTGTATTTGTTATTTACATTTTGTCCAAGAAATTTGAAATGACATTATTTATTATGTATCTTGCTCAGCACCGGTTGCTCTTGTTTGAGTTTTTTACCCAATTGTAGCAATTTCAATTTTGGAAATTAGTAGTTCAGTTAATGCACCCTATTTAGTAGCTTTTAACAGAAAATTACACTTCTTTTGTAGAGCTCGTATAACAACAAACAGAAATTTAGTCTCTAAAAGCTTTTCATAGAATTTCCATTTGTTTATATAGTTTGAATGTACTTTTTATATTCATTTATAGAAAGCTGTTTGTAGATAATACTAAACATTTCAACGAAGCGGTGGGTCAAGTGATATCAGTTTTTTTCTTGATAATTAAAAAATGACCTTTGTCGTTATTGATATAATTTTAAAAATTGGTTATGTTTTGGGTGTAACTCCACCTAAAGAATACACTACAAAAATTAATTTCTTGTACAAACTTTACGTTTTAATTTTATTTGTATTTTTACATGTTGCAAGACTTATAACTTTCTCGTTCAAATGGCATCTTTTCCAAAACCTTGGTTTCGTTTTACTTTTTTTAATGGTTTTTACAGACGTGATTTCTTGTATTTCATTTTCGATATTTCCATCAGCAAAACGACAAGAACTGTGGTTCAATTTTTTACTAAATCTTAATACGGTACCCGGAAAAGTAAAGACTAAAGGTTCCTACTTTAGGTTTTGCGCTACTATTTTATTATTTTTGTTCATTTGTGCATATACTACCTATATTTGGTCTAATACATTTAGATCATTATACATTATGTATCTTCTAGAGACCTGGTTGTTAGTGTATGAGATATTTTATCCAATTGTAGCAATTTCAGCTTTAGAAATTATCAAGCAAAAATATTGCCATCAAACACTTCTTTTACAAAAAGAGATTTTATCACTAACTCGAAAAGCATTATTTCGCAAGTACAGCTTATTGATGATTACAAAAATTGAAACAAATCTAATATTGTTAAAAAATGTCGTTGATATTTTTAACAGAATTTTTGGTTCAACACTCCTGATGATCATCGTGACAATAGTTCTTAAAATTTTAAGTGTTTTGGATTTTAACTTAAGAGCCCTGAAGTTTGCATTGGTTTTGCAAACTAATACTATAATTACTCAAATGTTGCTAATAATTTATATTTTGGTAAGTATAGAAAACTGCACACATCATTATAGCTAACATATTTTAGTTTTTATTTCTGAGATTAACAGCTTTATGTGATGACATTATGGTGGAATATGAAAATATCTTACATTTGTCTTTGGCTGCAAAAATCAAGCTATGTTTCAATAAGATGAATAAAAGAAAGATGTATTGTTTTCGCGAAACTGTAAAAAATTGTAAACCAGAATTCAATGTTGCTGGTTTTTGTAGATTAGACAGATCAACATTATGTGATGTTTTTAATTGTGTGGTTACTTTTTTGATTGTTATAATTCAGTTACAATAGAAGAGAAATTGTGCTGATTATGATTCATTGTTATTGTTAGAGTCTGGGTAGAAATTTAGATAGTTGCATTTCTTTGTGTAAGTTAATTAATTTTATTAAATGTCTTTCGGGTGAATTTTATTATTTTTGTTGAGACAATAACATAACAAGATTTACAAAAAACTGTCATTTTACCAAATATGTAGACTTAGACGTATTTTCATCAATAAACCGAAGAAAATAGGTAAAGTATTTTATTATGGGTGGTTGTAAGTACAATAAGAGGAAAAAATGAGAACGGAATCAGACTGAAGTTGGTAGTTGAAAATACAAGCAAAACAATCAGGAAACAGCTAAAATGAAAGATTTACATAAAAAATAAACGCTGAAAACTCGAATGAAAATTTAGGAAATCAAAAAACAAACATCAAAGTTTCCAGAGAATTTTTAAGAAACATGAAAACACTAAACAAAATACCAAAAAAGCTCACAAAAGAAGGAGGAATACAAGCAAAGGTAAAGCAACTGGAAGAAACTAATGTAAAAGCCAAGAGATTAACTAGACTGAAAATAAGACTAGCAAGTGAAAAAAAGAAGAAGAGAAAACAATGAATGGGATAAAAGTACAGGGTCCGCCAACAAAGAATGTCAGAACACAAAATATCAAACATGCTGTTAACTTCGACGACAGAAACAATTATTTTTTTTGACACTTCTTCTAAAGAAATCATAATTTTAGTGAGATCTAAAGAGTAAATAATTAAAAATATATTCATGTTTATTACTTTAGTTAATTGAAAGCAAAGTTTCTAATTTTACATTGGTGAGTGCTTTTATCGCATCATCATAAAAATTCTGATTACTAATATGTAAATAACTAACAAACTTCGACTTGAATTTTCAATATTAAAAAAATCATTTTGAAACATCTACACGTAAATGCTACAACTGCTAGACAATTATAAAACTTTTTTTAAAGCAACACGTACCTATATATTTTGCGTATGAGATCATTAAACGATTTAGTGGTTAAAATTATGAAAATTTGGTGCTTATTTTTGAGAGAGTTAAGACTAAAATTTTGTAAATTGACTGTTTTGTATAATATCTACATTTTTTTTTTATAAAATTAGTTTCTTGTAATTCGTACATTTTTGAAAGACCACCATTTCCATATTTTAAAAATTATTAAATTCATTCCCCATGGATATTTTGTGTTTCAGACACAATTACTGAAATAATTTTATAATTATGACATTTTTTGGTTTATAGTGAAAGTTTTTGTGTGTCAAGTCAGGTCAGGTTAGAGTTAGTATAGGTTAGTTAGTGTGTTGCAAAATTAAACATTTGTGATCAAGTAATAGCAATACGAAAAATTGAGCATCAATTTTCAACATGATTTTATTAATTTTTGTTGCAAATGTTAATGTCATCTGTAGTTTTATTAAAAATGCACTACATAAGATGACTTTTATCTGTTACAAAAATATTACTTTCTGTAGAAAATTATTTTAACACAGCAATGAAAGAGTAGGAGGTTCGAAGCAACTAAAAACACATAATAATTACGAATTTTATTAACATGCAACTTATTCTTGTGAATATTTCCATTGTTACGTCAACCATTTTACCTGCTGTTATAACCATTGATCTTTTCGATCGTTCCATAAAAGTGTTTAACATTTTCAGACTGGTCACATCATACTCGTACCAGAAACTCGTATACACATCCGTTAGCATAGTGTTATTCTGAAAATCATAATTTCTAAGTTATTTTTGTTGCCTTTGTGTCTAGGTTCAGATGAATACTAAATTTAAAATTATGCTTTGAATTGGAATCCTAATTGTTGTTAATAACCATAAGTATATTTACCTCTTCAAACGACAAAGTTCCAATATAAGATATAAAAAAAAGTTGTATCACAACTGAAAAAGCAACAGTGAAAATAAACACAGCATCCACACTGGCAGTAGGGAGCTAAAAAGAATAATTACATATTCATCACACGTGTCATGACAATTATTTACCGTGACAATAGTGACACAGCAGAATCCAAGAGTTCCAGTATTTCCAAAAACAGTAGGAAATGTCACCCAAGAAAAACAGCTTTCGTATTCATTTAAAAACCTTTAAAAAATTAATTTACTTTAATTAATTTGACTCCAACTTAATTTAATATTTCTGTGGTTAAGTACGAACCTCAATATGTCGTTATGGTATTGGATGCATCTGATTAGATTTTCATGGACAATTATGCTCTAATTTACAGATTCTTTCAAAACATCGTTATCTCTAATTGGTCCGTGCAGGCGTTGTAACCTGCATTTTAAAATTTTTATTGGAGCAGTTGCGTGAAGTGCGAGTCCACCAATTAAGGGGTCAATAAGAGAAGTGACAAAAGAAAGATAAAAACATCCTAAAAATGCCTAAAATTAGTTAAGTTTTAAAGTATGGTTCAACATAAACATGATCAAGAAATGAAATAAAAAATATGTTTTTATTTATGAAAATAACAAAAACAAAAAAGTTCGGTTGTGACAGTTTTGAAAATGTTATGACTATTAAAATATGCAAAAAAAATCAGAAGTGAGATTTACCTACGTTTAGCTCAACGGCAAGGTGTTCATTTGCGACTCGAAAGTTCTACATTAAAGCTGAAGTCATCATTTTTTTGTAAAACTAGTTTTTCAGTAATGAAAGTGTTTCAGTTCACACGCTTTTTTGCTGTGAAGACCGTTTACTGGAATGAAGGCGCCTACAAGGTAAAATACCGGAATGCAACCTTGACTTGGTAATTAAACTGGTTTGCAAACTCCAGATAGAATTCAAGGGATGAATCATGAATGAAACTTATTTTATTATAGTAAACATTTTAAAATGTCACCCAAAAATGCACGCAGACAAAAGCGAGATTTGTTGAAAAACATTATGCAGCCAATTTGGTTAATGTTATGTTTTCGTAAACTGCATCATGCCAAGTTCTTGAGCTTTACTCCGCAAACTGTTCGAACAAAAATTTTTGTTTATCGAAATCCTGGAAAAATTAAGCAGCAAATTTATTTTTTTATTAAGTAAACATTTTTTTTTGATCATGTCTCACAAAATATTGTTTTTGAATAGGTATTGCCACCACCACCTAGGCATAGAATCCTCTCTTGTTTACGGCGTAGTCAGAAAAAATGATTTGTGGGTCACATAATACATGAATTTACGTCAGATTAAAGAAAATTAATAAAAGAAGTTAAATCAATGTGTGTGTAACATTTATTATAAAATACAGGAAGGATTTTTACATTTTAATGCGTTCGGCATTTTTTGGACATAAATATCCAAGTCAATCAAAAAAAAAAACATTTAAAATTCTACAATATAAAAATTAATATGTAATTCTGAGTACCAATATTTATAGCAAAAAAGAATCGAAATAAATAAAATGTAGGCGCATAGAATTTAAAAAGTTTAAATTAAATTATGAGAATGTAGAAGAACTAGAACCGTGATATAAATATAAAAGACAACATGAACGAAAAAATTAAGATTCCATTCACCGCACAAAGCAAAATAATAGTAGCCTAGTGTTTTTTAGCAAAAAACTTACCGAAATTATATAGATATCTTCATTCTACTTTACTTTACAACTCAACAATTCATTTTATTACAGTGATTTTCATATTTTAATGTAAATGCAAAAACTTGCTTAAAAATATGAGTTTCAAAATAAAGAATTATTTAAGCGCAAAATTTCAATTGTTGCCATTAAAAATTTACGAGTGTAGGAAGATTAGATCCTACTATTTTCCTTGCTTTGTAGAAAAATTAGTGTAGAAAACTGAGCTTTAAAGCTTTGCTTTAAACAACATCATATAATTTAATTACATTCACAAATTTGATTAGAAAATATTCACATTAGCACAAAGCGCTATTAAATATTAAATAAGAAATTTCTGATGATAGATAAATTAGAAAAAGCACACCTAATTAATTCTTTTTTTTATTGCTGTTAACAAAATACTAGCTATTCAGATACCCGACAGTGATAAATGTAATGAAGCAATTACCAAATTAGTCAATTCTTAAAGAAAAAAATTGTATCTTACACAGTGTGTGCATTAATTTATTTGTGGCTTTTCGTTTTATAGATAGCTTTATTGATAATTTTTTAGAACAGCAAGAAGAGAGTATGATCTTCGTAAAATCTAGAAAACTTTTTATATCAACTAAAGAATAAAATAATAATAATCATAACATACCGTAGTAAAAGTTTCTAAAGATAAATCAAATAGTTTACCCGCTGTGATTGTAAGTGGCACTTTTGAACGTTCCATTATTATTATTAAAGCTTTTTTGGTCTGCAAGTCATAGTTGTACCATTTTCCATTATAAATGGCATTTGCCAAAGAATAATTCTTAAAATTAATATTTTAGACTTCACACACACTTTTGTCGTATTTATACTTCTTCTGATAAACTTGAACCATAGAAGCAATAAAAGTAGAGTTCTCCTAAAATAACACTAAAATAAGCGATGAGCTGCAAAGCATAATAACCAAACGAATCCATCTAAAAACGTACTAATGTAAAGTTATTCAAGATTGATTTAATACGTATCACTTTGCTGAATTGTAAACAGCTGAAACCCAAAAGGAACACACTTGCTGCAATTTGACTGAACACAACCCAAGAAAAGCATATTTCGTAGTCTTTCACAAATCTAAAAAATTCATTCTTTCTGAACTTTAACAAAAAAAAATATCTACCTTAAAATTGTGTCATAATGAACAACACACTTTTTAGCATTGTCATAAATAATTTGTTGTTTCGTTTTCTCTTTCAGATTTTGTTTCTGTTGTAAAACTTCTTCGTTCGCGTGTTCATCGAGATATTGCAAATTATTTTTTAACAGTTTTAGTTGAGTGGTTGCGTGGTAAGCAAGTCCTGCTATCAAGGGATCAAGAACTGCTGTTATTAAAGATGCCAAAAATGGTCCTAATAAACAAAAATATAGCAAATAAATAAAATAAATTTTGGTTACTACCTCCAGCTACAAACAGATAAGTGACATAGTAAGTCACGACTTCTTCGGTTGTTTCAAAGGGAAGCCAAACATCAACTGGATAATGTCGGCCTCTCCAGAAAATTGGTTTCGTGGCCCAACTAGCAACACCCAGAATAGAACACGCGAAGAAACCAACAGTATTCCTGCGACATATCTTAATACAGTCATTCACAATTTTTTTATGGTCGTTTCTAGTGATATTCAATGAAAATTCTTCAAAATAGTTTAAACACCTCTTAAGTCGATCGTTGTGCAGAACAAGCGGGAGAAACTTGGTAATAAAACAGGTGGCTTGCACTTGAAAGCCAGCGTTGTAGTTTATTCGCTCCATGTCTAGATTCTCGTCGAAAGTGAGGTGTAGAATGCTAAGAACTGGAACCGGTATGATCGCTAGGGTGTAAAATATCCATGTAGAAAATTTACGTAAAATCGTTTGCTTGCCTGTCTCATACAAGAATAGTGTTTTTAACACAAATAAGTTTAGTTTAAAACTACGAATGAGTACGTCTGATCCCATTCTGCGTTTTGTTGTAACTGATGTAATCAATTTTCTGGGACTTATATAAGAGAAGGGGACTTTTTTTACAATACATTTAATTGAAGGGATTAATTTTTCATCAAAGTTTAGATCAAAAGTAAATGAAGCTTCCGCTTCATAATATCGTAATAAAAGTTTAATTGGTCTCCTCCCTTTTTGATCTATTCTTATCGACAAAGTATTTTTTATACTTTTGAATTCATTTTGAAAAACGGAATAATCAATTATAAATTACAGTGTTTAGTAGTCGTTCATTTACAAGTTAAGTGTATTTTCTGTGGAACACGTAGAAACTTGCTAAACATTTAAGGAACTTTTAGCCGATAATTAATAACTAAAAAATAAAAAATCCTTTTATTTCGTTAACTTCCTGTTACCTATAGATTTAAAGTCGAATCATGATGCATTTTTGTGCAAGAACAGTCTGATTTCACTGAGATTTTAGGTCATCAAAATTTTAAGATATTAACAGAGATATTTAATCATATAATCCAAGAATTTAAAATTTGAAAGGTTAATATTTATGGAAAACTGCAGAATCTCAAACATGGGAATTAAGAATTAAAATCTTAGAATCTAAAAATCTCGTATTTAAAGGATCAATATCTAAAAACGTGGAATCTCAGAAATCTAAGACTGGAGAAGTTAAAAATCTAAAATATTTATAGATATAACATTTAAAACTCTTAAATAAATATCAATATCTTGTATCGCAAAATGAGAAACTGTATCCCCTTCAGTTTTTGAGTTTCAAATTTAAAAATTTTAATTTGAAATTTGATTAGAGGACATTTACCATATAGGCTTGTATGACATAAGAAATTTAAATATTAATATAAAATAACTAAACTTGATTATTTGAAATATGAGACTTTTAACCATAGAACCTTTAGTTCCAGAAGAAGTTATTATTGAAATTAATTCTAATGTATTTCACTGCTATTGCAGTATAAATTCTCAAGTTCAGCTTTAACAAAGTTGTACCTATTAGAGGCATCATTAAAATTACATTTAGAATTACATTACGTAACAATAATTGTTAACATTAAACGTTAATTCAACGCTGTGTAATGTAGACAATCCAATCAATAAAGAAGAATGATGTTTATGTTCAGATACATTACTTGATATAACTAAGTCTTGTTTGTTTATTTATTACGAAACATTGTATTCAAAGGTTCCTTCAAACCTTTCAGGCCTCGTTACTGGAAGGAAATTTACGTTTACAATGCTTATATTTTTTTATGTACAAGTAGGTTAACATTTTATATATAAAATATGAAAATTCAGAAGTAAAAAATTCAAATCTAGCATTTAATAATTTAGTCATTTATTTAGTCAAAAATATATAAAATTTGATACATATGCGGATCTATTTATGACAAATCTAAAACTAAATTGAAGAATGATAAAGTATGCAAAATATAGAAATCTCGAATCTGAAACACATAAAATTTTTAATTTTACAACTTAAATTTTGAGGCAAATGTCTGTTTTTGTATATAAATAGTTAACAATTGCATTAAATAACGGAAAACATCTTTATTTGTAAGACAAAAATAGAAAAAGTCAAAAAAATCATAAAGCAAGAAAATACAACTGTATTTAATGTTGAGACTAGTAGTAGTTATTGTTATTACCGTCAAAACGTCGCACAATTGCCTGTATAGGTTACGGCATGCTCTAAATGAAATTGAATTGTTTTTTGTGGGAGCTGTTCTCATTCTTCGTTTAACCCACAGTTTCCGCATGGTTTCAGGGAAGAGTGTTTTGCCCCTGATATCCCGCTTTGACTTATCTCACAAATACTGTAATGGGTGTAATAAACGTCGAGCTGGCCATTGTAGACGAGGAATTTTATTTGCGGTCAGGTAACAAGTTTACTTTTTTACAACAAAAGAAGCATATGGTAGAACATGGTTTTGCAAACATTGTGTTATATATCTTATTGCTGTCAGGAAATTACGTTCAATGAAAAGCATTTATCATGAAACTAAAAATCCTGCTTATATTATGATACTGAATGAATTTTCTTGGATTATTCTTGCTTGGTGTTTACAAAAGCACTTGATAAACCACATATCAAATATTTGTCAGAAAATTGCTGACGGGCGTTTCGACAACACCATTAAAGTGATGATTAAACTGAAGTTCAAATCAGTAATCTTGTTGCGTTTCACATATTATTGTATTATACTTAATTAGGGAACCGAACGTGCATGAGTAGGGATGAACACCCCCCACTGTACATTTCTTGCTGGAGAAGTTGTACCTTCTCATACAGATGTTTTTATACAGTCGCTTGTCATCAGTTGCCCACGAGAGTTGTTTACAAGATTTGCTTGTCATGAGTTGCATTGAAATAAACATATAAAATCAAATACCAAACTATTATTACACATTTCTGAACTAAGTTGTTTTTAGGGTGAATACCTACATAATAATTCCGTAAGAGTTCTATAAATTTACAAAGTAATTTGTACATTTCATAAATAAATGGGAATTTTTTATATAAATTACCGACTGTCCGGCAATTAAAAAGAATCATTTTTGCCAATACTTAAAAAAAATACGTGAAAAAACCGAACAAAGTTAACTGCCTTTGGTGAAAATACATAACAATAGGGCATGGATTATTATCGTAGTTCGATATAGGTACAGTCATCCTCATCGTATCGGTCGTGGTAGAGAAACAAAATACCGATTAGGATGACGTAATTATTAATTAACACATCCTAGGTTGAAACAAAATCACACCCTTCAACAATAATACTTTGTTCAGTTGCGCCCAAAAATACTTTTAGGTCGAACATTGCATCTAATAAGAGGCAGAGACTTATTAACAAAATCGATTACCCTTCATTGTCGTGTCTGTCTTTTTGTGTATTCATTGTGTAGACAAAAAAGCGAGTTTTCACGAGTTTTTCAATTGTAATTTAGCTACCAAACAACCAGTATACAGAATTAAATATTATAATAACATTATAATAATTAAATCGATCGTTGATAAGTTGAAATGCTCAAAATTTGATAAAAGCCCAACAACGGCGAAGTCTTGCAGGTCCAAAACTTCACTTTCTGCTCAAGGAATTTTCTTTAGACCACGGAATCTACATTTATTAATTTTTTTGACTAAACTGGACCAAATATGTCACGTACGTAGTTATACCGGCAATAATCTAAAAAAAGGAAAATTTTTTATTTCAAAAATATTAATTTAAAAAATACCGAGTACACAACGGAACAATTTAAGGCTAGAAGACCACAAATTGTAAAGTTTATGGAGTTAACTTCTAGACGTAGTAAAAGTGTTTCTTCCTAAAAACATTAATTAGTATAATTATATTTTAATTAAATTTCATCTGACAAACATACAAATTTGTATGGTTTTACTTGTAAGTTGTTTTTTATCGTAGTTATAAAAACCTCATTAATGAATTCCTCCGTTAGATATTCCTACAAAAGAAGTTGAAATACTTTTAAAAATAAACACCAACCCACCTGGTCTACAATTTTTTCAAATAACAGCGTAGTGATAAGTATAGAAACAATAGCTAAAATGAACCAAAAACTTATAGCAGTGGACATAGCGAACATATCGCTTAATGACTTGCTTAATTCTATAGTTAGTGTTGACCCATAAAAAAGATCAGTTGCAGCATAAAAAAAATCATTAAGAAATTTAAGTAGAACAAAAACTTGTAATTCATCGCCAAGATTTTTAGACAATTCGTTTAACGCTCTATGGATTTTGACAGTTTCCTGCAAGTCTAGGAAATTGAGACCAATTTCTCGTTTTAATTCTAAACCATGTCGAAATTCTTTGTACATATTTTCTACACTTGAAACGAAAATAAATATTGTGATATCTGATATAAAGTAGTAAAGATATCCTATATAGAAACAGTAACGAAAAGCGTAGTCTTTAGGTTCTATTATCATAAAATTGAAGTCTAAAACATACACTGATAAAACTAGCACAAATTTTACAAAATGTATCAGAATCAAGCGATTTGCCAATTTTTTGTAATTGAATTCTATTGATGTCAATTCTGTGATACGTTGTTCAATTAGACCTAATTTTGTTAATAGTTTAGGAATTTTTTTTCTTCTCCAATAAGCTGCACATACAAACCCTACATTCTGTGTTAAATTTGATGCATACTGGTAAATAGATACCAAACTTTTTAATGAATTTTCCAGTCCGTAAAATTTTGCATATACCAAAATAGTGGAGCTTATAACCAAAATAGGCAGCATTACTAGTTTGGACTTTTTGTTAACAATTTCTTTATGCAGTGGGTTTATTGCGTAAATTGGTAAACCTGTGTACTTCCACATGATAAATATTGGTTTTACATATTCATAAATATTCTTTGGTTGCCACATTGTAAGTTATATGAAACTAGTTTTAGGAAAAATAAATGTAAGTAGAAATATTGGGAACATTTATTATTTTATTTTAATTATAATGTAAGTGCTTCTTATTACAACAAATGGGTATTTTCACAAATAAACTTACTTAAACAACTCACGTACATTAATTAATTGATTTATCGATTCATATATTTTATCAGACCACTTTTGTAAGAATAATTAATAAACAAAGTAACAAACTTTTTGTTCTAAATCTACTCTAAAAATGCGTTTATGTTCTAATTTAAACAAATTTATCCGAAGAAAACGGTTAACTTTCCGTAAACTGCTCCAAATAAATTAAATAGGTAAGGGTTTATTGCTGTAACCATCTAAAAGTAACCACAAATTATTAAATTATTAAAGTCCAAATGTACTACGAAGATCAACGGGCAAGCTAATGTAAAAAGGCCAAACACTTGACAATATACAATTTCACTTTTTACTCTTAAACTTAAACGTTCAAAATACAAAACAACAATGCAAGATCGTACTATTTTGTAAGTACATTTACCCATTTAAAGGAAAAGTTGAGATTTATTGACCGACCAATGGCAACGTCAATTTCATTAAGATTATAATTACCCTAAAATTTTGTCTCTTAAATAAGTTTGCTATCACTAACTTGCGCGCTAATAAGTCAAAAAGAACGGCCGAAACAATTTCAGAACTCGATACGATACCTGCGTTAGTTTTTTTTTCCAACAGAGTCATTATTCATTAAATTTATTAGTGACGATTGTAGATTTAATGTTTCGAGAAAAAAAAAAGTAAAAACGCCTTCTTTAACTGGAAACATCTAATACAGGAGTATTATGTGTATGCCTATCCCAGTTTTCGAAATCACAAATCAGGTCTTTAATTAAAGAAAAAATCTTTATCAAGTAGATATAGTTTTTTTTGAAAACTCGCGAAACAAGCCATTTGAACTTAATTTGTGTCATTTCTTATACCCACCATCTACTTTTTTGTATAGCGTTTTTACGTTACTATTATACATGGATAGTTGTTACACGCCATCAAACACAAAAGTTGTTATTTAATAATAAACGAGCGAGAACGAAAAGTAACAATTTAGATAGTGCGAATTAACTATAGACTCACACTCAGAGATGGACTCCTTTCTTGTTTACGGCCTAGTCAGAAAAAATGTCTATGTAACATTTATTATAAAATGCAAGAAATATTTTTCCATTTTAATGTGTTCGGTATTTGAAGTATCGACATTTACAGCGAAAAAGTTTGAAATACATGAAATGTGGAAATCTTGTAGGAGTTTCATCTGTCGTACAAAGCAAAAAAAAAAAAAAAATTAAACAAGTGTTATCAAACTATGAACAAATACTCAACATTTTATTTTGGTTTCTGACAAAATCACAATAATTTCAAAAACAGAAAAGTCAAATAATTTGATGTCACTTAACTATCTTCCTCTATATTTAACAGAAGTGATGTTTTCAACGGTAATAACAGAAATGCTTCACTTTTCATAAAGTTCATTTTTCAGAGAAATCAACTTAAGTTTATTGAACTAGGTGCTCGCTTTTCCTAGAGTTTAGGTGTTATCTTCAGATACAACTTAAAGATAAATAAATTATTTTACGCGCAGTAATTGTATGTGGCACTTTTAAACGTAGTATTATTATAAGTAGAGCTTTTTTTATTCTGCAAGTTATAGTCGAACCATTTCCCACTATAAATAGCATCTGCCAAAAAATAATTCTGAAAATTAACATTTATCTTTAATACACTTATACAGTTATCTAATTATCTTCTGACATACTTGAAGCATCGAAGCAATAAAAGTATAAGTTTCCCAGAATGATAGAAAAATAACTTAAAAGCTGAAACGTGTAGTATCTAAACGAATCCATCCAACAACGTCCCCATTAATTTAAAAGTATTTAAGAGTTTGTTTTAACAAATACTTTGCTTACTTGTAAAAAGCTGATACGTAAAAAAACACACTTGCTATAATTTCACTAAACACAACTCATGAAAAGCATTTCTTGTAGTCCTCAGTAAATCTGAAAATAGTTTTATTTGTTGATTTAACAAAAAAAAATGTATCTTAGAATTGCGTCGTAATGATCAATGCATTTTTTAGTTTTCGTAGATGATTTCTAATGTTTAATGTTTGTCGTAAAACTACTTCATCTGGATGTTCATCAAGATATTGTAAATTATTTTTTCGGTCTTAAACATCCACTGAATACTGTTCAGAGCAATTGTTTTGTGGCCCAAACACTAACAACCATAATTGTAACATAGTCATTAACATTTTTCTTTTGGACGGTTCTTTGGTATCTATTCAAAAAGATTTTTTTTTAAATAATCTAAACACGTATAGGATCTATCGTTGAATATAATAAGAGGCAGAAACTTAATAATAAAACCGATGACTATTCTGTCGTGTCTGTCTTTTCGTGTATTCATTGTTTAGAAATAAGCGAGTTTCACAACTTTTTCACATGTAATGTAGCTGCTAAACAAATAGTAATCTTATGTGACAAACAGTAAATAGAAAACATAAAGGACATAATATAGAATTAAGCATTATAATAACATTATACAGAATTAAATTGATTCAAGATTTACAACTGCGAAATCTTTCACATCCAAAACCTCACTTTCTGCTCAAGAAACAGACAAAGCTTTTTTCTTTAGACCACAGTATCTACATTTATTAATTTTTTTGACTAAACTGGACCAAATATGTCACGTACGTAGTTATACCGGCAATAATCTAAAAAAAAGAAAAATATTTATTCCAAAAATATTAATTTAAAAAATACCGAGTACACAACGGAACAATTTAAGGCTAGAAGACCACAAATTGTAAAGTTTATGGAGTTAACTTCTAGACGTAGTAAAAGTGTTTCTTCCTAAAAACATCAATTAGTTTAATTAAATTTTAATCAAATTCCATCTGACAAACATACAAATTTGTATGGTTTTACTTGTAAGTTGTTTTTCATCGTAGTTACAAAAACCTCATTAATGAAGTCCCCCGTTAGGTATTCCTACAAAAGAAGTTGAAATGCTTTTAAAAATAAACACCAACCCACCTGGTCTACAATTTTTTCAAATAACAGCGTAGTGATAAGTATAGAAACAATAGCTAAAGTGAACCAAAAACTTATAGCAATAGACATAGCGAACGTATCGCTTAATGATTTGCTCAACTCTATGGTTGTGCTTGTCCCCCAAAACACATCAGTCGCAGCGTAAAAAAAATCGTTAAGAAATTTAAGTAAAACAAAAAATTGTAATTCATCGCCAAGATTCTTAGACAATTCGTTTAACGCTTTATGGATTTTGACAGTTTCCTGCAAGTCTAGGAAATGAAAACCAATTTCTCGTTTTAATTTTAAACCATGGCGAAATTCTTTGTAAAGATTTTCTACACTTGAAACAAAAATAAATATTGTGATATCTGATATAAAGTAGTAAAGACACCCGATATAGAAACAGTAGCGATAAGCGTAGTCTCTAGGTTCTATTATCAAAAAAATGAAGTCTAAAACATACACTGTTAAAGCTAGCACAAATTTTACAAAATATATTAGAAGCAAGCCATTTGTCAATTTTTTGTAACTGAATTCTGTTGATGTCAATTCTGTGATGCGTTGTTCAATTAGGCCTAATTTTGTTATTAAGCCAGGAATTTTTTTTCTTTTCCAGTAAGCTGCATATACAAACCCTACATTCTGTGTAAAATTTGCTGCAAACTGGTAAATACTGATCAGACTTTTTAATGAATTTTCCAGTCCGTAGAATTTTGTATAAACAAAAATAGTGGAGCTTATGAGGAAAATAGGCACTATTACTGAACTAGACTTTTTGTAAATAATTTCTTTATACGGTGCGTTTATTGCGTAAATTGGCAAACCTGTGTACTTCCAAATGATAAATATTGGTTTTACATATTCATAAACATTCTTTGGTTGCCACATTGTAAGTTATATGAAACTAGTTTTAGGCAAATAAATGTAAGTAGAAAATTTCTAATTATAATGTAAGTGCTTCTTCTTATTACAACAAATGGATATTTTCACAAATAAACTTACTTAAACAACTCACGTATATTAATTAATTGATTTATCGATTCATATATTTTATCAGACCACTTTTGTAAGAATAATTAATGAATAAAGTAACAAACTTTTTGTTCTAAATCTACTCTAAAAAGTACATTTACCCATTTGTAGGAAAAGTTAAGATTTATTGACCGACCAATGGCAACGTCAATTTTTGAACTCGATACGATACCTGCGTTAGTTTTTTTTTTCCAATAGAGTCTTTAAATTTATTAGTGACGATTGTTGATTTAATGTTTCGAGAAAAAAGAAAAAAAAGTATAGCGCCTTCTTTAACTGGAAACATGTAATATAGGAGTATTATGTGTATGCCTATCCCAGTTTTCGAAATCACAAATCAGGTCTTTAATTAAAGAAAAAATCTTTGTCAAGTAGATATAGTTTTTTTTTGAAAACTCGCGAAACAAGCCATTTGAACTTAATTTATGTCATTTCTTATACCCACCATCTACTTTTTTGCATTGCGTTTTTACGTTACTACATGGATCGTTTTTACGCGCCATCAAACACAAAAGTTGTTATTTAATAATAAACGAGCAAGAACGAAAACTAACAATTTAGATAGTGCGAATTAACTCTACACTCACACTCAAAGATGAACTCCTCTTTTGTTTCCGGTCTAGTCAGAAAAAATGTCTTTGTAACTTTTATTATAAAATGCAAAAAATATTTTTACATTTTAATGTGTTCGGCATTTGAAGTATCGATATTTACAGCGAAAAGCATTAAAATACATGAAATGTGAAAATCTTGTAGGAGTTTCATCTGTCGTACAAAGCAAAAAAAAAAAATTAAACAAGTGTTAAACTATGTACAAATAGTCAACATTTTATTTTGGTTTCTGACAAAATCACAATAATTTCAAAAACAGAAAAGTCAAGTAATTTGATATGTCACTTAACTATCTTACTCTATATTTAACAGAAGTGATGTTTTCAACGGTAATAACAGAAATGGTTCACTTTTCATAAAGTTCATTTTTCAGAGAAATCAACTTAAGTTTATTGAACTAGGTGCTCGCTTTTCCTAGAGTTTAGGTGTTATCTTCAGATACAACTTAAAGATAAATAAATTATTTTACCCGCAGTAACTGTATGTGGCACTTTTAAACGTAGTATTATTATAAGTAGAGCTTTTTTTATTCTGCAAGTTATAGTCGAACCATTTTCCACTATAAATAGCATCTGCCAAAAAATAATTCTGAAAATTAACATTTATCTTTAATACACTTATACATTTATCTATTTATCTTCTGATATACTTGATGCATCGAAGCAATAAAAGTATAAGTTTCCCAGAATGATAGAAAAATAACTTAAAAGCTGAAACGTGTAGTATCTAAACGAATCCATCCAACAACGTACCCATTAATTTAAAAGTATTTAAGAGTTTGTTTTAACAAATACTTTGCTTACTTGTAAAAAGCTGATACGTAAAAAAACACACTTGCTATAATTTCACTAAACACAACTCATGAAAAGCATTTCTTGTAAATCTGAAAATAGTTTTATTTGTTGATTCAACAAAAAAAATGTATCTTAGAATTGCGTCGTAATGATCAATGAACTTTTTAGTTTTCGTAGATGATTTCTAATGTTTAATGTTTGTCGTAAAACTACTTCATCTGGTTGTTCATCAAGATATTGTAAATTATTTTTTCGGGCTTCCACTGAATACTGTTCAGAACAATTGTTTTGTGGCCCAAACAATAACAACCATAATTGTAACATAGTCATTAACTTTTTTCTTTTGGACATTTCTTTGGTATCTATTCAAAAAGATTTTTTTTTAAATAATCTAAACACGTTTAGGATCCATCGTTGAATATAATAAGAGGCAGAAACTTAATAATAAAACCGATGACTATTCATTGTCGTGTCTGTCTCTTCGTGTATTTATTAGAAATAAGCGAGTTTTCACAACTTTTTCACATGTAATGTAGCTGCTAAACAAATAGTAAACTTATGTGACAAACAGTAAACAGAAAAAATAAAGGACATAATATAGAATTAACCATTATAATAACATTATACAGAATTAAATTGATTCAAGATTTACAACTGCGAAATCTTTCAGATTCAAAACTTCACTTTCTGCTCAAGAAACAAAGCTTTTTTCTTTAGACCACAGTGTCTACATTTATTAATTTCTTTGACTAAACTGTACCAAATATGTCACGTACGTGGTTATACCGCCAATTATCTAAAAAACAAAAATATTTTTTTCGAAAACATTAATTTAAAATATACCGAGTACACAAGAGAGCAGTTTAAGGCTAAGAGACCACAAATTGTGAAGTTTATAGAGTTAACTTCTAGTCGTAGTAAAAGTGTTTCTTCCTAAAAACCATAATTAGTTTAATTAAATTTTAATTAAATTCTATCCGACGAAAATACAAATTTGTATGGTTTAACTTGTAAGTTGTTTTTCATCGTAGTTACAAAAGCCTCATTAATGAAGTCCCCCGTTAGGTATTCCTACAAAAGAAGTTGAAATACTTTTCAAAATAAACATCAACCCACCTGGTCTACAATTTTTTCAAAAAACAGCGTAGTGATAATTGTTGAAACAATAACTAAAATGAACCAAAAACTTATAGCAATAGACATAGCGAACATATCGCTTAATGACTTGCTTAACTCTATAGTTATTTTTGACCCATAAAAAAGATCAGTTGCAGCATAAAAAAAATCATTAAGAAATTTAAATAAAACAAAAAACTGTATTTCATTGCCAACATTCTTAGATAACTCGTTTAACACTCTATGAATTTTCACGCTTTCTTGCAAATCTAGGATATTAAGACCAATTTTTCGTTTCATTTTTAAGCCATGGCGAAGTTCTTTGTACAGATTTTCTACACTTGAAATGAAAATAAATATTGTGACATCTGATATAAAGTAGTAAAGACATCCGATATAGAAACAGTAACGAAAAGCGTAGTCTTTAGGTTCTATTATCATAAAACTTAAGTCTACAACACACATTGTTAAAACTATCACGAATTTTGCAAAATGTATTAGAAGCAAGCGATTAGCCAATTTTTTGTAACTGAACTCTTTTGATGTCAGTTTTATGATGCGGTGCTCGACTTGGCCTAATTTTGTTAATAGTTCAGGTATTTTTTGTCTTTTCCAATAAGCTGTGCATACGAACCCTACATTCTGTATTAAATTTGCTGCATACTGGTAAATAGATATCAAACTTTTTAATGAATTCTCCAGTCCAAAGTATTTTGTGTAGATTAAAATACTGGAGCTTATGAGCAAAATAGGCACCATTACTAGTTTAGACTTTTTGTTAACAGTTTTTTTATGCAGTGGATTTATTGCGTAAATTGGCAGACCTGTGTACTTCCAAATGATAAATATTGGTTTCACATATTCATAAAAATTTTTGGGTTTCCACATTGTTATTATATCAAAATAGTTCTAGAAAAAATAAAGTAGTAGTAGAGTAGAAATATTGGGAACAATTATTATTCTATTTTAGTTATAATGTAAGTGCTTCTTACTACAACAAATGGGTATTTTCATAAATAAACTTACTTAAACAACTCACCAATATTCATTAATTGATTTATTGATTCGTATATTTTATCATAATACTTTTGTAAAAATGATTAATCAACAAATTAAGAAACTTTTTGTACTAAATCTACTTACCGTAAACAATTGCGTCTATGTTTTAATTTAAACAAATTTATCAGGAGAAATCGGTTGATTTTCCGTAAATTGCATCAAATAAATTAAATAACTGGCTATCGCTGTAACCATCTAAAAATACCTACAAATTATTAAATTAAATAAATTCCGAACTTACCACGAAGACCAATGAGCAATCTAATTTAAAAATACCAGAAACTTGAAAACAAACAGCTTCACTTTTTACTCTTAAACTTAAACGTTCAAACTGCAAAACAACAATGCAAGATCGTACTATTTTGTAAGTACACTTACCCATTTATAGGAAAAATTGTGATTTTTTAATCGACCAACGGCAAAGTCAATTTCATCAAGAATATAACTACCCTAAAATCTCGTTTCTTAATTAGGATTGCTATCACTAACTTGCATGCTTACTTGTTTCGCTAAAAAGTCAAAAAGATTGGCCAAAACAATTTCAGAAGTCCATATTAATATCTGCGTTAGTACGTTTGCAAAAACTATCATGAAAAATGTAATATTTAAACTCTCTTGTAAAATTAGAGCATAAAAAGCAAAATACATGTTTGTGGCACCAACTAAACAATCTGAGAAAATTTTCAATAAAAGAAGTTCTTCAAAAGTGTTATTAACTTTGGTACATGAAGTACAGAGTGACGAGTGGAAATTGACGTATTGTCAGAGTCGGTTTGCTAGTTCTGGATCACTTTTAATAGCAAAACTTAGCTCAAAGTAACATGCTTTCAGCAGTAACAAAATAAAAATTAGCAGAAAATCTAAATTCAAATTGAACAGTTGTCCGATGTAGGAACACAGAGCGAAAACGACCTGATAAGTGTTTTTAAAACCGATATAGCACTGCAAAAGAGCACTGATTGTTGCTACACAATATTGCATTAGCATGTAAGCCACAAGATATTTTACTGCCTTGCCATAGATATGTTTCTTTGTTAGAAACAGACTGGTTGTTCTCTTCAAACTTATTAATTCCATGAAAATGTCTGTGATGTTAGCTTTTTTCTTATACGTGTAAAATGCTAATCCAGCATTAAGTAAAAAAATTGATCCAATTTGAATTAAACTTATTCCACTATAAATGAGAGTAGTTACTCCGACAAATTTGAAATAAGTGTAAATATTAAAAGTTATTAAAATGATACTCAAAACGAAGAGATTTGATTTTCGGTGCACAATTTTTTTAATATTATTACATTGTTGTAATTCGTATATTGGGAGACCACTGTACTTCCATATTTCAAAAATTAGTGAACTGATTTTCCAGAAAGCTTCAGATTCGGACATTTCGTCTTGCAGACAACATTAGAATAATTATTCTGTTTATATGAGACGTTGTTATTGTAACAATCTATGAAAGGATAAACAACCATTTGTTTATGAGATGATCATTTTTTTTATCGAGCTCATCAAAATTATTAGGAACGATTGTTGATTTAATAGTTCGAGAATAAACAAAAGGTAAAAAAAGAGAGAAAATAGAAAAACAATTAATCAATATAAATTATATTTATGTGTTGGACAATATATTTGAAATTAGTTTGGACAAAAAGCAATGATTGGTTTCATTAGTTGAATGAAATGATGTGGAAACATATATATTGTCTATTAATTTTTAGACTCTTTTAGGAATTTTTGCATTCTCTTTTGGATTTTATTGTATTGTAAAAACATTAGTTTCGTTTTACCGCCACGTTAAACGAAAACGCTAATGTAAAAGAAATAAGCAATTTTTATGAAAATTTACAATATGAAGCAGATAATATTATCAATATCAGTATATCATGGGAGACATGAATGGAAGAGTAGCAAAAGACGACCAGAATATAAAAAAATAAAAAATAAATTTAAAAATATATTCTCAAATAATTGAGAATTTACAAAAAATAATAGGACTTTAAAACAATGTAATAACAGTGAACACTCACTCATTCACTCATAAGGAGATACACAAACATACATGAAAAGAACCATCTAGTAAAAAAAGTTTATTATTGACTACTTTCTCATAAACATACAATTATAGAAAAATGTGCAAGACGTAAGGACACAGACAGAAAGCAAAACTAGAGAGTAGCTATTACTTAGTAAAAATGAAACTTAAGGTTAAAAAAGAAAAAAGTGAGTAAAAAAAATGTACAAGAGAAAACAAGCAGCTTGAAAAATCTATGAATGGTTAAAAGTAGGTGAAACATAATAAAATAGAACTTCCTGGTAGACATAGTAGCTAGTATCAGGAATAAGAATTAGAAGAAACTCTAAAAAGAGACTTTGATTAACAAAACAAACAAAATAAAAGTCTTTAAATATCGTTAGAGAAGGTGAAAAAAATAAGAAATAAGAAAATGGGAAACAAATAGCATAAAACGTAAAGATAACGAGATATTAACAAATGGAAAAATATCACGAAAATATAGAAGAAGTACTTTAATAGTCCACTAACGAAAAAAAAGCAAGCTCAAGAACTTGAAGAAGAATACGCAGTAGAAGCGAATGAATTAATATCGAAGAAAGAACAAATAGCTAAAAAGTTAAATACAAGAAAAGTACCAAAGCGCGATGAGTTGTCGCCACAAATAATGAAAGCATTAAATGAAAAAGGCGAGTTAATTGAATTATAAAAAAGAGATCAGTAAAGAATAATAAAAAGATGAAGACTATTTGTATATGTAATGCAAAAAATACGCAAAACAGTTAAATCCAAAACAAAGGAAATAAATTGTCTTCTACCCTGTGTATCGCCAAAGAATCAATAAAGTAAAATGAAAAAGAGAAAAAGTAAAATATAATAAGATAAGTAACAGAATTTAGTGGAAGAATAAAACGCAAATTCAACATCAAAAAAGCTAAAGGTTCTGGATTAGTTAATAAGGAATATGTTTGAATGATTGTACATTTTATAAAATATTAGTTAATTACTTGTTGTTTGTTGTGCGATATTATCTAAATTAGACAACCCTTTGTTTAACTAAATATTTATTAATCATTCTGTATTCACTATATGTTGTTCTTCTTTAGCTAGCACTACTAATGTATTTAAAGAAACAAATGAAATGTTGGTAACAACCTAACAAACATTAAGTACATAAATTTTTTGGTTTTTTTAAACAATGATACATTACCAAACTTCTCCCTTTTAATTAAAGATTTTTGCTATATTCGACACTTTTTTATTTAAATCTTTGCGGTCTTCTATTTTTGGTTCAGCGTGCATTGCCTCACTTTATATATCTAATACTCCTAAGTTTATACGGTAGTTTGACGAAAATCTATTTAAACAAAGTGAAATAGAAGTTACTGATATCCCACTGAAGTTTTTGTACGTCGTTAATCTTCTTTAGCTGGACAGGCGGAAAGCGAAGACAGCATGCCACAGATATAGAAGTATTATCTATATGCCCAGTCTAGTCTTCGAAATCACACATCAGGTCTTAAATTAAGACTTCTAATTTATAGATTTAGAAAAATAATTTGAAAGTCGCAAAATACGCTACGGGCAGAAAACATTTCTTAATTTTTACTGTAAGACATGAATTTGTTAATTAGAACTATTAGATCTGTTTCTAAAAAAAACTACTTAAGTTTGTACCAATTTGTGTTTTAATTGTGTTTGGTGAGGTTATTGACTAAAAACGTACTGCAATTTTTTTTAATTCAATTTTTGTATTCATTTCTACTTGGTGTACAAGTGGTGGGTCATCTATGATTCTGATGTATTTTTGTTTATTAATTTATTTTAACACAGCAATGAACGAGTAAGTAGTTTGAAGCAACTGAAAAATAATAATTATAAACAGTCTAATTGCTTTTACAGCATGCTCGTTACCTTTGTAAACGTTTCCATAGTCACGTCAACCATTTTACCAGCTGTTACAATCATTGGTCGTTTCGATCGTTCCATAAAAGTGTTCAACATTTTCTTAGCAGACACGTCATATTCATACCATGTACTCATATAAACAGCCGTTAATAAAGTATTATTCTGAAAATTACAATTGGCGTTAGTTGAATTGGATAAATCTTTCTAAGTGTGTTTCCTTTTTCTTTTTAATAAAATGTGTAATTTATAAATAACTAATACCTTAATATAAATTAGTTCTTATGACAGAAACACTACAGTTATGAGGGTTTGGATTCATCTTTTTCATTTTTGCGTCTAAGTAATGATAAAAAATAATAAATAAAATAACTAATGTTGCACGCAACACGAAGTGGAGGAGAGGGAGTCAGTCTGCCTCAAGCTGTCAAGAGTGCAAGAAATTGATGTTTCCAATTATCAATGAAATTGTAACCGATCAATAGATTTATCATTTAAATTACAAAGGCCCCGTTTTTTAATGAAAAGTTCTGTAATGGATCAACAAGTGAAAGACAAGAGACCCTTTGACGCGAAGCACAAACCACCGAAAAAGTATAGTGCGGAAGACTTAGTGTTAGTCCGTAGTGAGATGGCCGCGACGGCACAATCGCGTTAACTCTTGCCGCGATTTAAAGGACCTTACCTAGTCGATCGAGTTTTGGACAATGACAGCTATTCATTAAAAGACATTACTGGAGCTGAGAGATCGCAGCGTACTTCTGTGTTTTCCTCAGATAAACTTAAACCGTGGTGCATTCTGCCCGAGGACCTAGAGGAATTCGAAGCAGATGCCGAGGACGACATCCTAGGTAGCGAGGGTCGAATGTTACACGCAACACGAAGCGGAGGGGAGCGAGTCAGTCAGCCTCAACCCGTCAAGAGTGCAAGATGCTAATGTTTCCAATTATCGATTAAATTGTAACCGATCAATAGATTTATCATTTAAAGTACAAAGGCCCCGTTTTTTAATGAAAAGTTCTGTAACACTAATAATAATAATGTTTGGTATAATTACAACAAAAACAGTACTTCTATAAATTTTGTTGAATTTTAAGTTTGAACCAGTTAAACAATAAAAAAGTAATAAAACATTTTTCCAAAAAAAGGAGATGATATTAGAAGGTGCCGTTGAGATGTTACACAAACTTATTAGACACATTGTTAAAAAATTCCACATGAAGCAAATTATAATTTTTTTTAAATATATTAAATATGTCATGTAAACATTATTAATTAATTATTTAGTTAAGGGCCATTATCAGTATCAGCTTTAACCTTGCTGTAAAAAAAAACATAAAAAAATAAATAAATAGAGGATTCTGTTTAATGACTTTAACTAATTAATTTAATTTATTCGTATTTGAAATTTGTGAATCTCAGAAAGAAAGAAAAATCTCTTTCTAAGGCGTTGCAAAAATTAATTTAATGGAAAATTTTATAATTATTTATAAAATTTTATAACTGGGCAATATAACATTTTTTTTTCTTAAAAAGTAGAAAGTTTTAGTTAGTACAAAAAAGTGAAATAATCCCCTCTTCCTACTGAAATTAATTTTTAAATATACATTTCTATATTAGAAAAACTAGTAAGAAAACTAGACAACTAATGAGCAATTTTGGAAAAAAGACTTTTAAAACATATGTAAATAATTTTCTTGTGGTATTTATAAAAAATTGACAGTCATCTATACAGAAAGATATACATACAGAAGTTTAAAAACTGAATTTCTTTATGTTTTTTTAAATAATATAAAATTAAGTTTGTCAACAAAATAAGTTTGTTCGCTACTCATGAATGCTAATATGCAAAAATTAATTTTCAAAAAAAATGAGTGCATTATTCTGAATGTTAAATTAAATTTATAAGTGGTTATTATGTTTGCTCCACTCTGTTTAAGTAAACACGAATTTTAAAATATAATTTCTAGAAATTTAAAATTTAACTATTCAACAACAGTTGGTACTTACCTCTTCAAATAGTAGAGTTCCAAAGTAACAGTACAGAAAAAGCTGTGTTATTATAGAGATAACAACACTAAAAATGAGCACAGCATCTACACTGGCAAACGGAAGCTAAAATTAAATAATTCTTACTCGAGCATTCATAACTAGGAAAAAGCTTACCGAAATTAAAGTGACACAGCAGAAACCAAGAGTGCCAACATTTCCAAAAAAATGAGAAAATATAAGCCAGGAGAAACAGTCTTCGAACACATCTATAAATCTGTAAAAAAAAAAAAAATAGAATTAATTCTGTCTTAAGACACAAGTACGAACTTCAATATGGCATTATGATATTGGATGCATCGAACGAGGTTTTCGTGGACAATTATGTCTACAGGAGTTTCAAACGAATCTTTTTCTTGAAGGGGTACGTGAAGATGTTGCAACCTATGTTTCAAAATTTTTATTTGGGTCGTTGCATGAAGTGCGAGTCCACCAACTAATGGATCAATAAGAGAAGTGGCAAAGGCAACGTAAAAAACTCCTAAAAACAACAATTAGCTAATTATAAAATGTACCTTTGTAAGTACCTCCAATACTGTATACAATAGTACCATAATATGTGTATAATCCTCTTTGCGATTCATCAAATGGTAACCAAATGTGTAAAAGTAACTTTTGCCCTTTTCTAAACAACGGCGAAAATATTAAAATCACCACACAGAATGTAACGTTGAGGAGGTAATAAAAACAGATCTTTTGACACCACCAAATACAGTTGTTTATAATTTCTTCTTCTTTAATTGAGACTGGGTTAAATTTCCGGGCACCAAGATAATTCACGCAGTCTTTTACCTTTTTACCTTTAATTAGCAAGACCAAAATCTTTAAGCAAAAATTTGTGGATTGAATTGTGTAGATTAAATCTATTCTTAAATTGTAGTAATCCATGGTTTGTAGAAAATTTACCGCACACAGAGTAGTAAAGGATGCTGCAGTGAAGTACATGAGATAAGCTCTGATTTTCTGAAATATTGAACTACGTTCGGGTGGATACCAATGAAGAAACGACATTACACTTATCGTTAGTTTAAAACTTTGATTTATTATATTCTCGTCCATTGTGGACTAGCTTTTACACCGAGGCTGAACTGCACGGTGTGCTCTTTTGATATTAACACGTTGACATCGTTAGAAGGTTTTATATACGAGCCTGTTGTTTCTTTTAGTACATCTTGCCTTTAATTATAACGCCCTCAATTTATTATTCATTTAAAAGAAACGAAGATGTCGTATTTCACTTTTATTAGCAATGCAAGGCTAATGTATAATTTAACATTAAGACTTACATAATACATAATTAATAAAACTTTGTTGACAAAGAATATTTCAGTTACCAAGAAACAAGTATTCGTAATATGATCTACATCAAGTGCAAACTAAACTGTGTTATTTATATTTTTAAGAACACGTCTCTAGTAGTGATTTGTAGTGATTTATAAAAATTATAAATTTGAATTCATAGTGACATTCGTTCGATTGGGTATCTTATTTTCGTGTTATTACCTGCAGTGAAATTTATAGGAATATGAGTTATGAGGGTGCATTAATAAAGGAAACACTGTCTATTAAATCATTTCGCTTTCTATTTTGACATTAATTAATATGTGTTGTTATTCATTTATTTTAATATTTTATTTTAAATGAATGTTTCTCGAATTAGGTGGGTTATTTTTTTGCTTACAAAATTATTTATGATAATTTATAAATTAAAATACGTACCTTCCTTTATTAGCTGCTCTCAATCGATGGTTTCGGGCTGTAATAAGAAGACACGTTTGCTACATTAAACATGGATTCTAATTGGTTGATACTTTCTTTAAACTTATGTTATTTTTAGTCACTTTTTTCTCCTTCATTAGGAAAAAATGTTAATGTTGCAGGAATCACTAGTGTTTAAATCGTTTGTTGAAAAAGACGTTGGGCAATAAATTATGTTTAAATTTGATTGTATTGTACAGGGCTGTTTAAAAATTGTAAACTTTTATGAAGCAGGATTTTATCTTTCACTGATGAACGAAATTTAATAAACATCAGAGTAATTTGGTAGTGTTGTTTTGCCACTTCTGGTGTTACAGATCACTGAATGTTTTCGGTGTTCATTCAGTTTGGACGTAATTCGGGTAAGTCTTACACTTTTAAATGTTGTGAATAGAATTTTTGATATTTTAGGAAGTGCTTTAACAGATTCGTCATTTTATGAAAAAATCATATTTTTATAAACTTAGCGAACGAAATTGGCTAGAAAAGGATTTCAAACGGAAAAAGCTGTGGAGTTTTGAACAACAAATATATTTTGAAAAACTAAAAAAGATTGTTAAAAACGTTTTTACAGAAAATTAAAGCAACTCGTTCAATTCTTTTACCATAGAAAAACATCCACAAGAGTTCTAAATTTGGGTAAGATTTTTATTGTTTTAAAACGCTAATAATTATTTTGTACAAAATTTGTGATGGAATTCCGACATATATACAGACCAATTTTTTTTTTATAAAAAAAAAGATGAGTATATGGAAGACTTTGAATTATTAGGGTACATTAGAAAGAAAGCTTTGTCCATAAAATAGTTTCTTTTTAGATTTCGATATTAATCAATATGTTATTATTCAATTATTCCATTATTTAATATTTTTTAATAGTTAAATAATCCTCGAAATAAGTGGGTTATTTTTCGGCTTACAAATTTATTTATGTTTATTTATAAATTGAAATATATATTACACCTTTCTTTATTAATTGCTCTCAGTCGATTGTTTCAGGCTGTATTAAAAAGATATATTTGCTACGTTTAACATTTACTCTAATTGGTTTCTTTAACCTTATATTTTTTTAACTGTTTTTTTTACTAAAAAAATATTACTATCGTTGGGATCATTACTTTATAAACTGTTTGATAAAAATGAGGCTAAGTAATGAAACGTGATGGATGTTTAAGTGTATTTATTTGATTATATTGTACAAAAGTGTTCCAAAATTAAATTAAATTCTAATTAAATTCCTAGAAGAATTAAGTTTTTAACAGCAAAAAGTAAAACCGGATTTTTCAGTGAATGGTAATGAGCAAAACTTGATAAAGAAAATTAAAGTAATTTGGTAGTGGTGTTTTGCTAATTTTGGTGCCATATGTCACTGGATGTTTTTAATTCTAATGTTGGTCACTTACATTTTTAAATGTGTAACTAAAATCTCGTTTTTTAGAAAGTGCGTTAAAATATGGGTAATTTTATGGAAAATCAAGGTATTTTAGAAATCTTAGCGAATTAAATTGATTAAAGAAGTATCAAAAATGAAAAAAAAATGGAGTTTTGAAGTGTTATAATAATACTTTGACTAAATAAAAAGGATTGTTAAAAATTTTCATTCAGAAAATTAAAACAACTTAATAAATAGTTTTAGCTTTAACCTAGAGAACTTTCGAAAATTCTAAATTTAGATAAGAGTTTTACTGTTTTAAAATGGTAACAATGATTTAATATTTTAGAAAACTCGTGATGGATTTTTGAATTTTATGCGGACGAATTCTCCTTTATACAAAAAAAAAAAATTCCATCTTCATACGTTCTTACTTCCTGCTGGTTGCAGGCAATAAATTATAGACATTAATTAAAAAGTCTAAACTAGCTTTGGTTTATGAAAATTTTCACTTTTCAAGTGTAGATTTTTAAATGCTTATCAATTTTATTTAGAATTATGGTTTAAAAATTTAAACTCTATTGCTCGATACTGTAGAAATGTATTCTTATTGTCATCATGGAACTTATATTTTTATAACAATTTTATATTTGTTTTCTTGTAATTTCTGTTTGGTAATAAAGTCTTCGTGTTTTTGCTGTTTAAAACTACTTTATTTAAATTTTTAATATATTAAAGTCGTGTAAATAGGTTCAGACAAATAGTTAGACCTAAAGAAGCAAAATTCTGTTATATTAAGTTTTTTTTTAACTTAATATTAGTTGCTAACTATTGCAGATGGATTTCCTTTTACATAGTAAAATTGCCTCGTGCTTACGAGTTAGTTTCCATTGGATCTTGAACTGAGCTTAATGTGGGTTAAAAAACAACAAAACAAAACATTTTATTTATTTATCAATTACTGTAAACCAAAAAGTTGATTTTTACAGTTTTTCTACTATAATTAATAAAAATGTGAAATAATAAAATAATTTAAATTTATCGATGGTTTCATGAGGTTATAATGACTGTATTGCAAAAATACTGCGTTTTTTAAAGAGCACATTTATTTATTCTACACATTTAGAACAAAGTAAAAAGAGCAATTAGGTATTTGTTTTTTCAAGTCTGTTGCATGTAATGAAATTAGCTGTTTCCTAATTTTTTCTTAGTAGATATTTTAACCTATATTTTTAAATTAATAATTATCTAATTATCACCATTTGAAAAAGAAAATGCTGTTCCTAGTCGATCAATTGCTGTACGTCCATTGCATTGCAATTTTGTGAATAGTTTATGAATATTGATTAGTATCAATTGCAAGATTAACGAACACATCGAAAAATGAAAAACAATAGGTGGGTCAGTCGACCACGCTTTGCACGAAAAAGTCTGCGAAAAGCACAATAAGCAAACAAATTCAAGTAGCGAAAAGAATTTTTGTGATTTTCGAGTGGGTCACAGTTTTATAAAAGAGAAACCTTAAAACTTTCCGTTTAGATTTTTATCAAAAATTATTGATACCATAGCAAACAAGACTAATAAATAGTGATTGAGGATACCAGTAGGAAAGTAAAGAACTCAACTACACAAGAAAGGATAGAAAACGTAGTTACATCTAAATACCCAGAAATCTATATTCAGAAATGGGTGCGAAATTGATGAAGACAGTGTAATGTAATCACATCCTAATATATATATATATATATTTATGTATATTCATATATATATATATATATATATATTTCTATATATTCATATATATATGATTAAAAAAAATAATTATAAAAAGCAATGTACTATACAATTTTCAAGGCGATATTCACGTGTGACTGGTTGGTAAGCACCAAATGACCAGTTTTGCCTTCGGGCTTTCAGTAGCAGGAAAAAAAAGCATACGGTAGCATCTGCCGCAAACGTCTCGTCTCACCCATGACGTTGAAATCGGAGCGGAAAAATACGAACGTTGATCCTATACACTTGTAATTAGAATGGACACTGTGTTCCTTCCAGTTTTATGCAATTCTGAATAATATAAGCATAACGTTCTTAATATCCTGAGTTCCATTAAGAAGAAAAGAAGAAATTTTGATAGCCTTCATTGAAAATAAATTTGATGTATCGTTTTAAATCTTGTTTCGTTAAAATGTGTGTTAGACACAAATCATCTGTTGTTGCAAATTTTATCTGAAATTTACTGATGTACATTATGCTTTAAAAATTATATTAAATCAATAACATTTTAGACATCTAATATAAAAAAATAACAAAATTCACTGAGTGCATGGGACTTCAAAACAAAATTATTTTAACACAGCAATGAAAGAGTAACTGCTCTGGAGCAACTAAAAATAAGTCGAATATTATCTGTTTTAACTCGAAAAGTGCAACCAACCTTTGTATACGTTTCAATAGTCATAGATATCATTTTTCCTGCTGTCACAATCATTGGTCGTTTTGACCGTTCCATAAAAGTGATCAACATTTTTTGATTTTCTTCGTTATATTCGTACCAGGAACTCATATAGACGGCTGTCAATAAAGTGTTGTTCTGGAAATCATAATTAACATTAATGATTATAACAGTAACATAATTGTTGCACTGATATTTTAATTCAGAATTGTCAACAAAGTTTGGTGTATTTTCTTAAACTTAAAATTGTGATACCAATGTTCATTAAAAACTAAAAAAACAAACAAAAACAAATTTAGCTTCAAAAACATATTAAAATACTGAAAGTTTCAAAAAACTTTGTTGACGGAAACAAGTAGTTGTAACCGTGAATTGATTTAAAGCTGAAATTTAGTTTTAAAATTTCACATGATTTTAATGTATTTATGTGTTAATTGTTTAATTTAAAAAAAAATTAAAACAAAAAATCTAAAACTTGTATAAGCCAGTATCATTTAGAAATAAAGTTTTTTAGATTTTTGATAATGTAACTATTTTTGCACTGCCAATACAGTGAATGAAATATTAATTTTTATTGTAAAATATAAACAATAGATTTTGCAGCAGCTAAGAGAGCGGAATTAATCATGCTGTTTTTTAAAGTTAGTTTGAAAGTAACAAAGTTTATTGAAGAACGAGTCAATGTAACTGCTTTTTAAACAAGTTTAAAGAAGTCAAGTTTATAAATCTGCACTTCAAATTTTCCAGATTTCTCTTTTTCAAATTCTCGATACTATTAGTAGAAATAGCACTAATATTTAAGCGACATATTTACCTCTTCAAACAACACTGTTCCAAAGTAACAATACAGAAAAATTTGAATTATTATAGCGACGACAACGGTACATACTAGAACAGCATCAACACTAGCCAACGGAAGCTACAACAAATTGTGAAATTCCAAATTCTAGTCACAACAATACTTACAGTAACGAACGTTACACAACAGAAACAAAGAGTTCCAACGTTTCCGAAAAACTGACTAAAAATAAGCCAAGAGAAACAGTTTTCGTACTCATCTACGAAACTGCAACAAAATTTTAGATTAATCACTTTAGAATCTGATACTAACCTCACTATTGCATTATGGTGTTGAATACATCTGATTATATTCCTGCGGACAATTGTATCGTCCACAGATCCAGGAAATTTTTCCTCTTCATAGTATGGTACGTGAAGATTTTGTAATCTATGTTTTAATATTTTTACCTGAGTAGCAGCATGATATGCAAGTCCTCCGACTAAAGGATCAATAAGAGATGTAGCAAAACCAACATAGCAAACTCCTTAAATATAATTTAAACACTTAGAGAAACATAATTATTATGAGTACCTGTACAACGCAAAATTGTTGCAAATATGTATACAATGCTTTCCGTCGTTTCTTCAAACGGGAAGCGCAACGGAGAGTCAAATCCTTTAATAAATAACGGTGAAAATACCAACAAAAATTGTGCGAAGGAGACGTTGCTGACGTACAGTACAGAAATGTTTTTACACCAGCGGATACAGTTACGTGCAATATTCTCTTCTTCTTCTGTCCGTGGAGCAAAGGCTGGAGTAGCAAAATAATTAATACATTGTTTAATTTTTCTTCCATTAATAAGAAAAACCAGTGATTTAAAACAGTAGTTACTTGATTCTATTATGTAGATCAGTTCGATTCTTAAACCGTCATAATCCATTTCTTGCAAGAAATTCACCGCACATAAAATCGTAAGAGATACAGCCGTTAGATACATGACACCAGCTTTTACTAGTTCTAAATTTGAACTTTTGTTCGGAGGATACCAATGGAGAAACTTCATTATATAAATAATAAGTTTAAAACTTTGAGTGATTATGTTGTCCATCAGAAATTGGAAACTTGGTGTTAATACTATGAAATCTTTTGTTCAATTGAGTGGTAACATTGTAGCTTAGGTTTTTATATGTAAAGCTAATATTTTTTTCCTACTTCTTTCCTTTAATTAAAACGACTTGTATTAATAATTTATTAAAAGGTAGGAGATCATAAGCCATCATTTTCTACCGTTATTAAGAATTCAAACTCAAAGTAAAATTTAAAAGGAAAACCTAGAAAGAATAATTTATGAAGCGTTATTGGTTCATACTTGATCTAGACATGCTGTAAAAAGAAGTAATTAAAGAGTACGGTACATTTAATAAATTTTTTATTTTTAAAACAAATTATGAAGATTTGGTTTTGTACGGCGATTTTTTTACAATCACTTTTTTAATATACCTTGTAGGTAAATGTATAGTACATTTAGTCATTTTCTACTTATAGTGATCAACAAATTTTAACCATGGTCTGTTTGTATATTTCTTTTATTTGGTGTTTTCTGTCTTAACTGACAAATAATTTGGGTAATAAATTCTTTCGTCACGGAGATGCTCAATTTGAAATCATAATATAAGAAGGTTGCTCTTTAACATTTTGAAAATGTTGATTTGTCGGTAAAAAATGAATTTTATGTTGACCAGCATTTATCGTTAATTCATTTTCTGTTTAGAATGTTAGTTTTTTTAATAAGCAATTCGATTTTTAGATAAAAGTGCAACTGAATATTTTTATTATACAAGATATAGCATTTTAACTGAGTGAGTTTTGCTGAAATATATTTCTAATGTGAGATTATACCCCATGAGCCACAAAATTTTTATTTAGGGTAGACTGTGCAAAACAAAATTTTTGAAGACGTTTCGTATCTCCAACTACCGTTGTCATCTTGGTGTTCATTGAGAAAATGCGATTTAAAAATAAAAGTTTTTTGTTCACTCATAAAAACCATTTTAGCTGCAATTAATGAAAGGCAAAGATTATTAATGACAGGTCAATTGATATTTATTAATCCAACTACGATATGTTCTCAGCAGTTTCGTTTTTCAAAAAATTTTTTCATAAATAAAAATTTTGTGGATCATGCGGTATTTGACTACTATTGCTGCCTTCGTGGCTGTCTAAAAGTTTCTAGAAGGCTAGTTTAATGTCGCTAAATATTAAATTTTTAATTCTATTTATAAAAATTTTTTTTTCTTAATTAATAAAAATAAAAATTTTTTTTTTATAGGTTTGCTAAACTACAAACTATACTGTATTGATGCCTAGAAAGTAAAAATTACAGATTTTAAACAACTTCTAAAACAAAAATATTAAATTTGAGGAAGAACTATAGAAATATTTTTGTTTTTATTTATTTACATCAATTTTTAAAGTAGTCGTAGATACATTTTAAAAATTTAATCTTTAAGATTTCTGTTCTGGTAAAACATTATTTAGCACAGATCAAGTTGCTAGAATTTGCACTATAAGATAGATAAATCAAAAACATATTAAAATTAATTACACAATTAAAAATTGTTTTTGTTTTACTCATAGTATAAATAAAATAGTTTAAATCTTCTTTAAACTTCGGTATGTACTTTATAAATTGAAATAAACAACATCTATGCAAAATATTAAAAAATAAATAAGCCGCTGTAATAATTATGGTGGATGCGTTGGCAAATTTTAATATTTTTACTTTAATATTTTTTTTATTTTCAAACTTTACATATTATAGGTTAATAATAATCCATCAATTTAATGCTAAAAATTCCAAGTTATGATAAAAACTAAATCAATTTTACTATTTTAACCCGTAATGGTAAATGTTAAAAACAACCAAAAATTGTTGAAATGGTTTCTATAAGGTAATTTGTCATAGTTTTGGCAAAGATTGCAATTATGTCTATGTACACTTAGCAAAAAATCTTGTACATACATCATCTGAAAATATTTTGTGAATTAACTTTTGTAAATATTTTGAGTTTTCATACAATTCACATGTATGGAAAACAAAGACGTCCTGTTAACTGGATTTTAACTTTTTGTTGCCAACGGTAATCTTCAACGTAAAACAAACAAATTTTAATTTATAGTTTTTTAGACAAACAAATGTTCTTGTATTAGTTGCACGTGTGAGAAACGCACTTGAATCCAAAACGTTTGCAAAATGACTAAATGAGCACATTATACTTTTATTTTTATTGAGACAAACTTTACTAATGAGCAAGTAAGTTCGTGTTGTTAAGATTTTTAATAAGTTTTTAAATGTTTTAAACACGTATTTTTCTGGTGCGTTTATCTGTGGACATAGGTAAAATTTGTAAAATTTGATAAAAAGGATCTATAAAAATAGGATCTCAAAGAAAACCTTGTAAACACAAAAATCCTAAAATACTGAAAAATCAAAAGACATTAAAAAAAATTAAAAAATGTAAAAATTTTGAAATTTAAAGAACAAAATATTACAAAAACAAAAGAAATAGAGGAAACTAACAATCCATTTAAATCTTAAAAAAATAGCACGAATTTAACAAATTAAATGTTTCAAATATAAGACAAAGTAAAGTTTTATTAATCCAACATAAAATACAATTTTACAATAAATAAATATATTTAAACATCTGAAACATTATTTAGATCTTCACAAATAGAAATAAAATTAAATACTATCTGTGATATGTATAATGGCGTTATGTATTGATCTCTCTAAAATTCATTGTGCTATTCTGCCATTAGGTCGCTGCAACGTTGACTTATTCAATTAATAATTATGTAATATTGATTTTAGTGTAGAAGGGTGCATAGTGTAAGGTTGCATTCTTTGCACAAGCAAAAATTTAATGGGATAATATAACATGTCAGTGGGTTATTGGGATAAAGGCGAAATATAGATTAATAACTTACTGTAGACATATTTATTGATAAATTTATAGTAGAACAGAAACAAGACACTATGTAATGTTTGTTATATAAAACGATGTAAATCTGATCTTATTTAATTCCAAATCTAAAATAAACTAATAAAATAATTCTGTGACAAACTTGTAAAAATAAAAACTAAATTAAATTTGCAGTTTTAACGTGTTTTTGAATATTTCAGCAAAATTTTGGTGCATTTTTACTAGTATAGTGGTGCTAAATTTCTAAATGAAATATGCTAATAGTTTCTTCTTGTGTTTTAATGGTGGTTTAGAACTGCTAAAAGAGAATATGTTCAATATCTAAAAATATATTTTCTAAAAATATTCAAATTTGTTAAAATAAAACCGTTAAAAATGCCTCCAGCGATACGTCAAATTTTTTTCCCACTTTTACGATCATTAACTGTTGTGATCTTTCTATAAGAATAATAAGTAACTTTTGTGAATGTTATATTCGTTCCATATTAGTATTCCATATCATATTATTCAACATTAGTTGATGGTATCATACAGAGTGTTCATTAGAAACATTTGGGGTGTACAATATTTAAACAGCTTTCGTTTTATTAAATTGAACACCATATATCTTTTTGTATTATCGGATTCGTTTTTTCATGATCTTTTTTGAGATATCGTTTTTTTTTTTAATTGTGACATAAATGTAATAATTATTTGTTAGAAGTGGGCTCTGATTAGATACACAATAAAGTTGATTTATCCAAAAAAGAGCTAGTAGCTCGAGTATTCCTACATACATTCATTTGGCTTTATAAAATGATTTTTCGGAATGGATGTTCCATAACTTTAGAAATAACTTTCTGCCTTTTTTTTAATCTTTAGATTTTATAAGATTAATGGCGCTTTATTTTGTTTTTTTAATGTTTATTGAATTCTTTTGCTGATTTTTTTGATATTTTAAAATAAAGTGAAATTTTTGAAATTCTTTTGGAGTCCGGATTTGATTCCTTAAGTTCTATAAATTGTAGGTGTACGAATACTCCTCCCAACATTTTTCTTAGCGCACATAATTTTTATTATTTCTATATTCTAATCAGAGCTTACATTTTACTAGTCACTAACACGTTTATGTCACCATTATTCAAAAAATTGCGATATTTCAAAAAGTATAAGCTTTAGGTAAACCTTATCTTTAATAAAATTAAGAGATCATAAAAAAAGAATTCGATGATACAAGAAAATATAGGATGTTAAAAAATAATAAAAAAAACTATACTGTGATTGTTTAAATATAGTACAAAATAAGTATTTATAATGAACACTAAATGAAAGTATCAAATAATATTAGTGCCATACGATTTTTTAATTTTTTTAACAAAATTCAATAACCAATTGGTAATAATAATGCTTAAAATAAAATGAAAAAAAAAACAGTTTTTTCTATACTCATCTAAATAAATTATATACACATTTATATGCGCATATATTTTTCGTATGTTATTATTATTTTAATATAATGTTAATATTATGTATACAGATCTCACTGATTACAAAATTCACCTAATGTAATAAATAATTCTTATTTAGAGGATGAAACATTTCGAAAAACATTTGAGTGAAAAAATTTGCATATTTTGCCACAAATGAGTATAGATGGTGAAATATCTAATTTTGCTCTTTAGGTCAAACTAATTAAAAGTTACAAATTGCAATCCAGCAAGAAGGTAAGATGTTCAATTTGTGCTTTTTAGTAGTCTAGTGGTTCTAAGTTTCTATTAAATAAAATGTGTCCACGGGTTCTTCTTGTGCTTTAATAGTTGTTTAGAACTGCTAAAAGAGAATATGCTCTTCTTAATATCTAAAAACCTCTTATTTCTAAAATTATTCGTCAAATTTGTTAGAATAAAAACCGTCAAAAATGTCTCTAGCGATACGTCAAATAACTTTCCTGCCTTTACCACCATTAACTTTTGTGACATTTCCATAAGAGTAATAAGCATTTTTTGTGAATGAATGTCATATTCGTACCAGTGGCTCATGTAAACTGCAGTTGAAAACGTATTATTCTAAAACAGAAATGAGTGACAAATTTTAACTAAAAATGTAAGACAAAATAGTAATTATTAATGTTTATTCTGAATACAAACCTCTTGAATAAGCAGTGTTCCATAGTAGCAGTAAAAAAATATTTGTAAAAATAAAGCACAGAGATAGTCTAACGATATAACAAAACTTATGTCAATTGTTAACATCTACAATAAACAGAAGTCTGAAAAAATTATGTTTTATCTAAAACCACAAACCTTGCTTAGTTGGAAGCAAGCAAGTCCAATTACAATACCACTTCCTACAAACTGAGAAAACATCACTAGTGAGAAACAAGTTTCAAATTCTTTTACAAACCTAAGAATAAAAAGTTACTTGGATTTGAGGTAGTGGCATTAAACTTACTCATATATTGCTTGATAATAATGAATGCACTTTTTGATCTCTGTAGATATTAGTTTCTTTCTTGGGTTCTTATCATTTAATTCAACTTGTAATAATTCCATATCGATATATTTGTCCAAGTATTGCAAATTTTCTTTAAGCACTTGAATATGAGATGTCGCATGATGCGTCAAACCAGCAATAAGTGGATCAATTGTGCCGCATACTAAGGCACTATAAACGGTTCCTTAAATCAAACAATAATGCTAGTAAATTGATTATTTTATATTTACCAAAAACTAAAAGAAAATAGAGAGTATAATACCAAAACGAGTTTTCCTTGATAAAACTAGGTAACCAAATATTAAAAGGCAGTTCTCGATAATCACTGCGTAAAATCAATTCGATTAAAAATCCCAATGTTCCTACAACGCAACTTGCAAAAAACATTTTCGAATTTCGTTGACAAATCTTGACACAGTCTTCAATAATATTTTTCTGGTCTTGTAGTGTAAGAAAGTAAGGATCGTCGAAGTAGTGGATACATTTTGTGATTCTATGTCTTATCACAAGAAGAGGTAAAAATTTGAAACTATAGAACATCAACCCAACTAGTATAAAATCGTTGTAGTGAAAATTTGTCAAGTTTTGCGGAAACATCAAGTGAAGTGTGCCAAACGTTGTAGGTGGCACCATTGCTAAAATATACATTATAAAAGCGTAAACTTTGTGTAAGTTGTGAAATTTTTTTGTTGGATAAAATCCAAAAATTTTCATGACCGTAATGTTTAAAGAAAAACTGATACTTGCAGCTAGCTTCATTTTAGATTGAAAGTGAGTTCAGCTCCCACTTTGTCGTGTTTCCAATATTCATTCTATTTGAAAATAATTGAGCTTCCACTGAGGGCGTTCTTCTTAAATATTCATTCAATTTAAAAATAGTTAAAAATAAATTACCCCTTTGTGTTTCACAATAAATTGAAACGTGTGAACTGCTTGTAAAAAACAAAGAATTTTATAGTAACATTTCTAGAAAATTATTGGTTACTGATATTTAATATTATAACAAAGGAAGCGATTTAAACATGCAATTTGACCAGTTAGGTAATTAATAGTTACCGATTGTTTTTTTATACCGATTGTGATTGAATGAACTATAAATCTGGAAAAAAAGCACATGTTGGTTAAATAGTTAATAAAATCGATTTGTTGGTTAAATCAAGTAAATTGTAAAAACAGAGAAGGCGCAACATTTGCAGTCAATAAATCGAAATCATACAAGGTATTTAATTTGTAAATTCACAACATTTGTGTTTTTCAATTCCGTCTAGTAACAGCTACTAAAAACTGTCGTTTATTTAAGTTTTATCTATAATTTTGCAAGAGTGGTGTACCCTGAAGTAAATTCATCGAATTCATGAATTCATCATTTTCAGATTGTTAAAAAATGAAGAAAATTTCATACTTCTTAGGTTATATTGGAATCATACTGTAGAAGGTAATTAAGATGGTGTAAAATAATTATTTGAGACAAAAAAAAAAGAAAATTAGTTACCTATAAAAGAGCTAACGAGTGTAAGAGCCTCATAGTGCATTTAGAAAGTGTTTAAGCTTCAAGATTTTTTTTTAGATATTTTCATAATTTTGTAGACCTATTACTGTAACCTCGAAAACAAACTAAGTGAATGTATCAAGAAATAAATCTAGTATTTTTCCATCTGTAACAAACATTCCGTTAAAACGTTCCATTAAAATAATCAGTGCTGTTCTTGATTCGTATTATTTGTACCAGTTACACATACATACAAGTAGAGTTTATTTAAGATTTATTCGAAAAAATTACCATGGTGTAATAGTAGAAAGAAGTATTATTAATTAAAGACTAACTTATTTAATTCAAATTGTTCCATAAAAATAATAAAAGCAGTAAAATCGTACACAGGCAATTTGCCAATATAAGAAAGTTGATGTCGAAGATTTCTAACTGAAAAATATTTTGAATTATGCTACTATTTTGAATCCAACATACACAAATCACAATTAGGCTTCCCATGAAATGGTAAAATACGGCCGAAGACCATGTAGTTTCGTACTTATCTATAAAGCTTTAAGAACAATATTGACACTGAAAAAAAAAGTACATACTCAGAAATTGCATCGTAGTGTTTGATGCCCCTTTTAATCCATTTTAAAACTGTTTTCAAAATTTGAACTTGAGTAGAAGCATGACAATTTAATTCTGCTATTAAAGAATCTACTGTTGCACAAGCAAATTTAATGTAGATCACTCCTAAAATTGAAACTATTACACAAAATACAGTTGTAAAATTTGACTTACCTGTAACAATGCAACAATAACAACAACAGTAAACGGGGCGTGAGGTTTTCAAAGAAGAGGGCAACCATATGTTAACCAGAAATTCGCCATTGGTCATATTGAGGAATTGTTTACCACACCAGCTGAGAACTGATAACGCGAATCCAGCGAAAAACGCGTTTGGGTTTTGACGACCAATTTTAACGCATTTTTTAACGATCTTCAAGTGGTTTGCAACTTTGTTCTCAAACAATTCGCAGTCGAAGTATTGTATACATTTTTTAATATTATTTTCATTTAAAACATGAGTGAATATTTTTGATGACATAAAAATCAGAACCATTAAAAATAAATCGTAAAAATTTATCTCACGTGTGTCTTTGCTGAAAATGGGTTGTAATGAACTCAGCGCAGACGATAAAACGATTACAATCATATATATTGCGTAGACATATAACTTTTGCCAACTTAAGTGTTTTTTTACTGCAAATTTTACAGTTAACAACTATTACAGTTACTTCAACTACACTGTTGTTTTTAAAATGAATCGTTTAAAGGTTGATTTCTATAGGTGAACAAGAAGGAAATGACTGCTTTGTGTAAATCTATTAGTTTTTGATCAAAGCATTTTCAGTTACCGAAACTAAGTGAAAAGCAGTAAAACTTTATTAAAAGAACAAATCATGAACCTTTTATTAATTTATAAAATGCAGGTGCACCGCCCAATTCACGAAAGAGAATTAACTAAAACGAAATTCTCTCGATTTTTCTCGAGGTTTCCCTGACATAAATATTTAAAAAAATACCTTGAGAACAATTAAGGTGAAAAAGCAAATCAGCAAAAGATCACCTAAAAGTGCGTTCGAACATTTATATTTTTATTGTACACACACGTCACCCGTTTGTTTTTACTCCATCTGTTCTTAAGTTTCCAGTTTTATGAGAAAGTAGTTGCGGTATTTTTAAGATTCTTAGCAAAACCAACATAGCGAACTTCTTAAATATATAATATATATTTTAAATATTTAATTAAACATTTTGAGAAACGTAACTATTATTAGTACCTGCACAACGCAAAATTGTTGCAAATATGTATACAATGTCTTCCGGCGTTTCTTCAAACGGTAAGCGCAACGGAGAGTCAGTCAAATCCTTTAATAAATAACACTGAAAATACCAACAAAAATTGTGCGAAGGAGACGTTGCTGACGTACAGTACAGAAATGTTTTTACACCAGCGGATACAGTTACGTGCAATATTCTCTTCTTCTTCTGTCCGTGGAGCAAAAGCTGGAGTAGCAAAATAATTAATACATTGTTTAATTTTTCTTCCATTAATAAGAAAAACCAGTGATTTAAAACAGTAGTTACTTGATTCTATTATGTAGATCAGTTCGATTCTTAAACCGTCATAATCCATTTCTTGCAAGAAATTCACCGCACATAAAGTCGTAAGAGATACAGTCGTTAGATACATGACACCAGCTTTAACTAGTTCTAAATTCTAAAAAACTAATTTATAGGTTTGCGAAACTACAAACTATACTATTTTGATGTCTAGAAAGTAGAATTACAGATTTTAAATAGCTTCTAAAACAAATATATTAAATTTGAGAAAGAACTATAGAAATGTTTTTGTTTTCATTTATTTACACCAATTTATAAAGTAGTCATAAATTTATTAAGTTGCTAGGATTTGCACTATAAGATAGATAAATTAAAAACATATTAAAATTAATTACACAATTAAAAATTGTTAAAAAATTTGTTTTTGTTTTACTCATAGTACAAATAAAATAGTTTTTTTGTACTCATTGTACGGAAACAGAATTTTTCCGCTCAATCTCGATGCACGGAAAAACGGTTTTCCCGCACCCCGGTGTATTTTAGTTTCCGCTGGCGGTAAGAGATATTTGCGTTGTAGGGTTGGTATTGCAACTTTTTGAGGACATCAGTTAATCAATTTTTGATAAGTACGTTCATACCGTTCTCGATTTTTCTCGGGCAGCAGACGCGAAACAGCCTCTTTGGCACATTGTTGTACTTCGGAAGGAGTACACATAACATTCTTCGCTCTCACTCGTTTTAACAATTTTTGTTAATAATTGAGACAAAAATATGACCGCTGATTTACATTTTAAAAATCTAGGAGGTAGTTAAAGTAGACAGATCATGTTACCAACCCACCATTAAAAAAAAACTAAGTTACTTAATTTTTTTATTTCGATATTTGTTACAAAAAATATTGTACCTAACTCTTTCGGAAAGAATTTCCCCGCATTCGCACTAAATGCAGCACTCCTTACAGTCGTGCTGCAAACAAAGTGCTCATGCGGGAAAATTAAGTTTCCGAACTTGTTAGGTAAATAACTATTCCACTACTAGCTATGAAGTTGACCATTATTGCGTGTCTTAGCCAACTGAGAAGTTGAATTTCTATAGTAGTGGTTAATAATTTTTTCTATTATTAATTTAGGTCAATAATGGACAAATTCAAATGTTTTGAGAATCTAGAGATAGTTAGTTGTTTAAAATTTGTGCAACATAATTTTGTATGTCCAGGAGATTGTCTTTAATGTATTTGCTGCTTGAAATTACCTAACACGATAAAGTTATTTGAATAAAAATGCCATTAATTTAAAATTCGCGCTCAACCTAAAATCTGATGACATCCCGTAACCGTAACCACCGATCAGACGATCAGAGCAACTACAACATGGCTGAATGCGGAGCAAGATAGAGTTGGAGCTTTGTTATGTAGTTATGTTGGAAAACTGTCTAAACAACAGAACTTTATTTAAACAAGTACATACCCATATTCAAAAAAACACCCAAACGCGATAATTACAAACGTTGTTTGAAAATCAGTTTTACTAGTGGAAATGTCAATCTGCATCAGACTACTTGATTTTTGTTTTATTAGTGGAAAGACGAATTTGCATTCCTGTGCTATTTGATTGTTACAAAAAAATATTTAATTTTTAATTTTTGCTTTAAATTTGGCTAGTAGTGGAAAATATAGTATATACACCACGGTGGTGAAGACATTTATAGACCTCGCACATTATTCCGCTCGGGGCAAAGCCCCTCGCGAAATAATCTTGGTGCTCAGTCAAAAATAATAGTCTTCACCACCTTGGTGTATAATATACTATTAAATCTTCTTTAAACTTTGGTATGTGCTTTATAAATTGAAATAAACAACATCTATAGTTAATAATAATTCATAGTTATCTATAGTTAATAATAATTCATCAATTTAATGCTAAAAATTCAAAGTTATGGTAAAAACTAAATTAATTTTACTATTTTACTATTTTAACACGTAATGGTAGATGTTAAAAACTACCAAAAATTGTTGAAATGGTTTCTATACCGTAATTTGTCATAGTTTTTGCAAAGATTGCAATTATGTACACTTGTACATAATTTTTTCTATCATCTCTCAAAATCCTTTGTGAAATAACCTTCGTAGATATTAAGACCGTTCTGTTAGCTATAATCTTCAAGGGAAAAAAATTGTAGTCTTTTAGACATAAAGGAATATTTCTGTATTAGATGAGCACATTATACTTATACTTTTGTTGAGACAGACTTTACTACTAAGCAAGTAAGATTTTTAATAAGTTTTAAATGTTTTAAACACATATTTTTCTGATGCATTTATGTGTTGACATAGGTTATATTTGTAAAATTTAATCAAAAGCGTCGATAAAACTAAGATTTCAAAGAAAATCTTGTAAAAACAAAAATCCCAAAAAAATTAAAAATCCTAAAAATTTAGAAATTTAAAAAAATAGATATTACAAAAAAAAAGAAATAGAGAAAACTAACAATCTCGTTAAATCTAAAATATAGAAAGGATTTAACAATTAAAATAATAAAACATTTTTTTTATATATAAGACAAAGTAAAGTTTTATTGATCCAACAAAAAATACAATTTTACAATCAATAAATATATTTAAACATATAAAACATTATTTAGATCTTCTCAAATGCTAATAAATATGTATAATGGCGTTATGTATTGATCTCTATAAAATTCATTGTGTTATTCTGCCATTAGGTTATTTAGCGTGGTTACTGCAACGTGGCTTATTCCATTAATAAATATGTAATATCGATTTTAGAATAGAAGGGTGCATAGTGTACGGCTGCATTCCTTGCAGAGGTAAAAATTTAATAGGATAATATAACATGTCAGTGGGTCATTGGGATAGAGGCAAAATATATTTTAATAAAATACTTCAGACATATTTTTTGATAAATTTATAGTAGAACAGAAACAAGTATTTTTAAAAGACACTATGTAATGTATTTAAAAAATAGAAACTAAATTAAATTTGCAGTTTTAACGTGTTTTTGAATATTTAAGTAAAATTTTGGTGCATTTTTAGTAGTGTAGTGGTTAAATGTAGTGTTAAGTGTAGTTAAATGAAAGTATCCACGGTTGTCTCTTGTGCTCTAATGGTTGTTTAGAACTGCTAAAAGAGAATATGCTCTTTTCAAAATCTAAAAATCGTTGTTTTTTTTTAAAATATTCTTCAAATTTGTTAGAATAAAAACCATTGAAAATGTCTCCAGCGATACGTCAAACAACTTTCCCGCCTTTATCACCATTAACTTTTGTGACATTTCCATAAGAATAATAAGCATTTTTTGCGAATGAATGTCATATTCGTACCATTGGCTCATGTATACAGCAGTTGGAAACGTATTATTCTAAAACAGAAATTTTAACTAAAAATGTAACACAAAGTTGTAATTACTAATTTTTATGCTGAATACAAACCTCCTCCAAAAGAAGTGTTCCATAGTAGCAGTAAAAGAATATTTGTAAAAATAAGGCACAGAGACACTCTAACATTACAACATAACTTATGTCAACTGTTAACATCTGCAATAAACAGACGTCTGAAATTATCATTACATTTTATCTAAAGCCACAAACCTGGCTTAGTTGAAAGCAACCAAGTCCAATTACAATACCACTTCCTACAAACTGTGAAAACATCACTAGTGAAAAACAATTTTCAAATTCTTTTACAAACCTAAGAATAGAAAGTTACTTATATTTGAAGTAGTGGCATTGAACTTACTCATATATTGCTTGGTAACGATGAATACACTTTTTGATCTCTGTAGATATTAGTTTCTTTCTTCTGTTGTCATCTTCTATTTCAACTTGTAATAATTCCATATCGATATATTTGTCCAAGTTGAGCAAATTTTCTTTAAGAACTTGAATACGAGATGTCGCATGATATGTCAAGCCAGCAATAATTGGATCAACTGTGCCGCATATTAAGCCACCATAAATGGGTGCTTAAATCGAAGAATAATGATAATAAACTGATTATTTTATATTTACCTAAAACTGAAAGAGAATAGATAGTATAATAGCAAAATGAGTTTTCTTTGATAAAATGAGGTAGCCAAATATTAAAAGGCAGTTCATGGTGATCACTGCGTAAAATCAATTCGATTAAATATCCCAATGCTGCTCCAACGCAAGTTATAAAAAATACTCTTGAATTTCGTTGACAAATCTTAACACAGCCTTCAATAATATTTTTCTGATCTGGTAACGTAAAAAAGGCAGGAGTGTCGAAGTATTGGATACATTTTGCGATTCTGTTCCTCATAACAACAAGAGGTAAAAATTTGAAACTATAGAAGATCATCGCCGCTAGTACAAAATCGTTGTAGTGAAAATTTGTAAAATCTTCCGGAAACATTAAATGAGGTGTGCCAAATATTGCTAATGGCGCCATTGCTAAAATGTAAATTATAAAAGCGTAAACTTTGTGTAAGTTGTGAAATTTTTTTGTCGGATATAATCCAATCATTTTCATGACTGTAATATTTAAAGAAAAACTGTTACTTGCAACTAACTTCATTTTACATTGAAACTGAGCTCAGCTCCCACTTTGTCGTTCTTCAAATATTTATTGTATTTTTTACTGAGTTTCCACTGTAGGCGTACTTCTCAAATATTCATTTAAGTTTCAAATAATTAAATTTAAATTACCTGTTTATAGACTTCATATCATTTGTAATCTGTAATATAATAATAAAAAAAGATTTTATAGTAACATTTTTTATAGAAAATTATTGGTCACTAATATTTAATATTGCAACAAAGAAAGCGATTTAAGCATATAATTTGCCTAGTTGTGTAATTATTAATCATGTTTTATACCAGTTGTGGTTGAATGCATTACAAATCTGGAAAAATAACATATGTTTTTAAATAGTTAATAAAATCGACTTGTTGGTTATATCAAATAAAATGTATAAACAGAGAAGGCGCAACACTATAAATCGAAATCACACAAGGTATTTGATTTGTAATTCACAATATTAGCGTTTTTCAACTCGTATAAATAGTTCTCTAATAACAGCTACTAAAGTCTCAGTACAGTTTTATCCATAATTTTGTAAGAGTAGTGTACTCTGAAGTCGGGTGAATCAAGAAGAATTCTCCACCAATTTGGCGAAAATTAGTTTCCTTCAATTTCCTAATTGTTAAGAAATGAAAAATATTTCATATTAGCTTAGATTAATTATATTGGAATCATATCGTAGAAGGTAATTAAGATGGTGTAAAATAATTATTTGAAATAACAGAAATTTAGGCACCTATAAATGAGTGAGTGTAAGAGCCTCTCAGCACATTTGAAGAAGCTAAAATCTCGTCATATATTTTTGACAAGAACGGAGAATTAGGATTAGTTTAAAAAGCAAGAACCAGAAAAATAAAATTGAATAAACTATAAAGTGAAAACCTAAAAAATTGAGAACCTACTTGAAATCTAACACCTAAAAATCTAAGTATAAAAATTGAAATCACATTTCTCGATTGTTTCTATTACTATCTGAAAAAAATAATATTTTAATCTATTTAATCAGTCAATACTTAAACGCTTCTTGTCCTATTAAGTGTAAAAATATTGGGTTTTATAAATTACTTTGGGGGAGCTTATGGTTTACTAATCAATACAGAAGATAAAATACTTATAAATTTCCTAGTATTACAAGTTTTAATTAATATTTCAATATTATTTTTATGCTTTTTACTATAAAAGGCAACATAACATTTCTAAACTTAAACTTAAACTTCGTTGATGACCAGTATTATTGTAACTTCGAAAATAAACTAAGCTTTTTAAATCCATTCTTTAAATCAAAAAAATCTGTAAACGTTACTCTGGTATTAATTTCAACTAACTAATGTGATTATATCAAAAAATAAATCTAGTATTTTTCCATCTGTTTTTCTATTTTTGAGCGTTCCATTAAAATTATCAGTTCTTATTATTTGTACCAGTCACACATGTATATAGAGTTTATTTAAGATTTATTCCAAAAAATTATAATGATGTAAGAGTAGAAAGAAGTATTAACAATTAAAGATTAACTTCTTTAATTCAAATTGTTCCATAAAAATAATTAAAGTAGTAAAAGCAATTTGCCAATATAAAAAAGTTGATGAAGATTTCTAACTGAAAAATATTTTGTATTATGCTACTATTTTAAATTCAACTTACACAAATCATAATTAGGCTTTCCATGAAATGGTAAAATACGGCCGAAGACCATGTAGTTTCGTAGTTATCTATAAAGCTTTAAGAACAACATATTTTGAATTTGCATCATAGTGTTTGATGTCTTTTTTAATCCATTTTAAATATCATTTCAAAATCTGAACTTGAGTAGACAAATTAGTAGAGTAACATGACAAATTAATCCTGCTATTAAAGGATTTACTGTTGCACAAGCAAATCCAATGTAGATCACTCCTAAAATTGAAACTATTTCACAAAATACAGTGGTAAATACTTGACTTACCTGTAATAATACTACAATAACAACAATAGTAAACGGGACGCGAGGTTTTCAAAGAAGAGAGCAGCCATATGTTAACCGGAAATTCGCTATTGGTCATATTGAAGAATTGTTTAGCACACCAGCTGACAACTAATTATTTTATATTGACCAAAAACTAAAAGAAAATAGAGAGTATAATACCAAAATCAGTTTTCTTTGATAAAATTAGGTAACCAAATATTAAAAGGCAGTTCTTGATAATGATTCCGTAAAATCAATTCGATTAAAAATCCCAGTGCTCCTCCAATACAACTTGCAAAAAACATTCGAATTTCGTCGACAAATATTGACACAGTCTTCAATAATATTTGTCTGGTCTTGTAGTGTAGTAAAGTAAAAATCGTCGCAGTAGTGGATACATTTTGTGATTCTATGCCTTATCACAACAAGAGGTAAAAATTTGAAACTGTAGAACATCACTCCCACTAGTATAAAGTCGTTGTAGCGAAAATTTGTAACACCTTGCGGAAATATCAAATGAAGTGTGCCAAAAATTCTAGATGGCATCATTGCTAAAATCTAAATTATAAAAGCGTAAACTTTGTGTAAGTTGTGAAAGTTTTTTGTTGGATATAATCCAATAATTTTCATGACTGCAATATTGAAGGAAAAACTGTTACTTGCTACTAGCTTCATTTTAGATTGAAAGTGAGCTCAGCTTTGTTGTTCTTCTAATATTCATTCTATGTAAAAATAATTGAGCTTCCACTGTGGGCGTTCTTCTTAAATATTTATTCAATTTTAAAATAATTAAACATAAATTTCCCGTTTATGGACTTCAGAATAAATTGAAACATGTGAACGGTTTGTAAAAAAACAAAGGATTTTATAGTAATATTTCTGTTACTGATATTTAATATTACAACAAAGAAAGCGATTTAAACATGCAATTTGATCAGTTAGGTAATTAATAGTTATCTACTGTTTGTGTCCGTTTGTGAATGAATGGATTACAAAGCAAAATGTAAAAACAGAGAAGGCGTGACACTTGCTGTCAATAAATCGAAATCACACAAGGTATTTGATTTGTAAATTCACAACATTTGCGTTTTTCAACTCCGAGAAATTGTGCTCTAGTAACAGCTACTAAAAACTGTCAGTATAGTTTTATCCATAACTTTGTAACGGTAGTGTACCCTGAAGAAAGAACCTACAAAACTAGCACTTGAAAATCTAAATATAAAAAATAAAACCCACTGTTTCTATTGCTAAAAAATTTTCATTTTAATTCTGGATCTCAGCTAATAATTAAACGCTGCTTCTAATATCAAGGGTAAAAGTATTGCGTTCTATAAATTACTTTAGGGGCAGCTTATAGTTTACTATAATGTTTTAATTTATGTTTCAATATAATTTTCATGCTTTTTACTATAAAAAAAACGACAACATTTAGCTAATTTTAGTTAGCGGTTTGCTCGAAGATACACCAAACGTTTCAAATCCATTATCTAAAACAAAAAATTGTGTAAACGTTACTCTATTATCGATTTCAACTAACCAATGTGAATGTATCAAGAGATAAATCTAGTATTTTTCCAGCTGCAACAGCCACAGGCCTTTTTGAACGTTCCATCGAAATTATCAGTGCTCTTCTCGATTCGTTCGTGTAAATACAGTTTATTAAAGATTTATTCTAAAAAATTACTATGTTGTAATACTAGAAACGAGAACTAATAACTAAATCCTTACTTCTTTAATTAAAATTGTTCCATAATAATAATAAAAGTAAATTTGCAATAAAAGCGTAAACAAGTAATTTTCCAATATAAGAAAGTTGATGTCGAAGGTTTCTAACTGAAAAATATTTTACATTATCCTACTATTTTGAATTTAGCATACACAAATCACAATGAACTGGCAAAATGCGGCCGAAAACCATGTAGTTTCATAGTTATCTATAAAGCTTTAAGAACAACGTTAACGCTGAAAAAAATATGTACATACTTAGCAATTGCGTCAAAGTGTTTGATGCCTTTTTTAATCCATTTTAAAACTGTTTTCAAAATTTGAACTTGAGTAGAAGCATGACAAATTAATCCTGCTATTAAAGGATCTTCTGTTGCACAAGCAAATTTAATGTAGATCACTCCTAAAATTGAAACTATTACACAAAATACAGTTGTAAATACTTGACTTACCTGTAACAATGCAACAATAACAACAATAGTAAACGGGGCGTGAGGTTTTCAAAGAAGAGGGCAACGATATGTTAACCGGAAATTCGCTATTGGTCATATTGAAGAATTGTTTAGCACACCAGCTGAGAACTGATATCACGCATCCAGCGAAAAACATGTTTGAGTTTTGACGACCAATTTCAACGCACTTTTTAACAATCTTCAAGTGGTTTGCAACTTCATTCTCAAGCAATTCGCAGTCGAAGTATTGTATACATTTTTTAATATTATTTTCATTTAAAACATGTGTGAATATTTTTGGTGATGCAAAAATCAGAACCATTAAAAATAAATCGTAAAAATGTATCTCACGTGTGTCTTTGCTGAAAATGGGTCGTATGGAACCTAGCGCAGACGATAAATCGATTGCAAAAATATATATTGCGTAGGCATATAACTTTTGCCAACGTAAGTATTTTTTTACTGGGTAAACGTCTAAAATTTGCATTACAGTTAGCTTAAGTGTAAAACTACCTTCAACTACACTGTTGATTTTAAAATGAATCGTTTAAAGTTTGTTCTTGATTTCTATAGGTGAATAAGAAGGACATGCTTTGTCTAAATCTATTAATTTTTGATCAAAGCATTTTCAGTTACCGAAACTAAAAGAAAAGCAGTAAAACTTTATTAAAAGAATAAATTAACATTTTATTAATTTATTTCTAATGGCCTTAACATGCAGGTGCTCCGACCAATTCACGAAAGAGAATTAACTGAAACTAAATTATCTCGATTTTTCTCGAGGTTTCCCGTACATGAATATCTAAAAAAATAACCTGGAAACAATTAAGGTGGAAAAACAAATCAGCGAAAGATTACTTAAAAGTGCGTCCGAACATTTATTCATTATTTTTCTTTTATATTTTTATTGTACACACACGTGACCCGTTTATTTTCACTCCCTCTGTGGCTAAGTTTACAGTGTTAAAGGAAAATATATGCGACATTTTTAGGATCTGGGTAATGATTTCTATTAAAAAAAATAGTTTCAATCTTTGATTTATTATTGATGGTAGGTGATATTCCCCAAATTTAAAATAGTGGTTTTGTAAGTAAGTCGTGTTTTTAAAATTAAATTACTTTAAATGAAAATTAAAAAAATGTTAGAAATAGAGAAGTTTTATTAAATTTAATTAATTTTCTTTCATTAAAATATTAAATATTATATATAAACTCTAATTTGTATAGCTAATAACTCTTTGGTTCCGATTTCAACATTTTTAAAATACAATTTGTTAATTTATTTATGTTTCTGTATTAGGTAGATGTCATGAGTTTGCATTTGTAAACTAGTTTAAACTGCGGATTGTTTTTTGAGTTAAGTGTTTTAAAAATAAAAACTAAAATCACTTTTATATTAATGTTAGTGTGAATAGACCTGCTCCACTTTGAAAGAGACAAGACAATGTGATGTTTTTAGTGAAGTGCATTTGAAGATAATAATATCGTGAAAACTCTATAGGTAAGATCTGGAATTATTAAATAAAGTAATACAATAAAGTATTTTATTTAGGTAAGTAATGTTTTTTTTATAGTGCAAATCAACAGCTTGCACAATTTGTTTCATATTCGAGTTTGGCAAGTCTGATATATCGACAATTATTAAGTTAAGTACTTGCACTAATACGGTTACGATAAGCTAATGCATTTGGCATCGAAGAATTTTCTTCCTTGTTCTTTAAATTATTTGATTGAATTTTTTGGGCTAAAGGACATGAATAATTTACTACGTAATCTCTTCCCTATCTAATATCTATATGGTATTAATTCTAAATCAAACTTAAATCTATTACTCATCAGAAAATAATTCCATATATTGGTTTATTTAATTTAATTTTATTATTCTTTTGTAAAAGTTGCAGGTTTCAGTCAGAGAAGGTCTAAAGACGTTGTCTCGACCCAAGTTGGTTAACAATTAAAAAGTTTTTTTTTTAATTTTAAAATATAAACACTTAAATTGCCGTTGCTGTTCCAGAATGCTGACTAATTTTATCAATTTAGTTTATCTTCATTGTTTTTTTGAGTTTCAGGTTAAGGGGTTAAGGAGGTTGAGGAGAGAAAAATATATATGTACTAACGTTTCAGGTAGGATGATAATAATACAGATGCTCCTAATTAAACATTTTAAAATAATGAAATTAATATAATTAGCATATTTGAGAACTGAATAGAGTTCACAGGGCCACAGCCTAGTTTTACGTTCAGCAATTTTTGATTAAAGAAAAGATTACAATTTGGGGGAATCTTTATTTATTTTGAGCATTATTTAAATGTAAATTTTTAATAGTACAATTATTCAAATTGATACCACTTGAAGACGCTAGCTGGTTTAACGAAATAGTTTCTTTTGAATACCCATTTCCATTGAAGACGTTGGTTGATTTACTACAAGAGTTTTGTCTTGATAAAAATCACCAATCCCTGTTGTTGAATCAGATTTCGGAACAGCTGACACGTTTTTTGAAACTTTAATTTTCCTTTTAATCGATTCTTCAATATATCCCTCCGCAACTGTTGACGAGCGCCAGCCCCCATGTCTCTGCAGAACAAAATCTGCTCCAGAATTTGCCAGCAAGGTTGCGGAAGATCGTCGAAAACAATGCTCTGTGTAGCGTTCCGCCTCCGGTATGTGACTATTTGCTTTGGGGTGTTTCTGATTTTATTTATACCAATAACTTGGTTTACACATTTCCCATTGGCGTATTTAATAAAAAATCTTGGATTAGTACTGTACACTAGACGTAAGTCTTGATATTTTCGGTATAATTCAGTATGAGACGGATTTGAAATGACAAATGGTCTTTGACTGTGTGTTTTCGAATCTTCAATTTTTATAATCACAACTGAACCCGTATCTTCAGTATCATTAATTGTTAAATTCAACAGGTCGATTCTTCTACAGGCACCCTGTATTCCTATCATTAAAATAGTCTGAAACAATATTTTATTATATAAGCGCAAAAATTTAAATTAATGTAGAACCTTCAGTAATAAAAAGCTTTGGTCTGGGGCCTCTTCTAGAAAATTTTCAATTTCAGTTTTGGTCAAGACTTTTGATTTTTTTGGTCGATAGCCTACATTTCTATTTTTCAAATATGTTTTCTTCAACATAGAATAAATGGACCACAGTGTTGGTGGCCGTTTTATATTCCAGGTAAGCCAGTACTACACTTTCAGACACGTTCTTCAATTTCTTAGAGCCACACCATTTCATGAAATCATTGTATGCAGATTCATATTGCCTAGAGGACTTTTCCGGGATAAGATTTAAAACTGCGCTTCGTGCCGCTTCTAATACATCACAGATCATCGTCATCGCTTTTGGAACTCATTTTGGATTTTTACTTTTATTCACTTCAAATACGCGAGTAATTCTTACAAAATCGGAACCAAACGTTAGAAAATTAGAGATTATGATGTTTGTTTGATGGTTGCTATGCGGTTGCTATCATAATTAGTTGTTTAGAGCGGTCAGAGCATACCAGATTTATCACCAAGATGATTGTAGAGATTGATCTCAATTATAAATGTCAGAAGTTTTCTTTCAGTTTCCACTAATTTGGAGCCACAGTTTTCGAAAAAACGTTGTTTGATACTCGATTGCGTAATTTCTTTGCATTCGCGAATAATATTTTTGCTCGCTGCGCTCGCAAAAAAAAACTTTCATTTTCGAATTCAAAAGTGTCATTTTGCAATCTAGAATCAAAAATAACTATTTTCATAGTTTTCACAATTAATATAGTAAGAAAATAATATTAAGTATATAACATACACATAAATGTAGGTATATATTTTTCGTATTTTATGTTTATTAAGATAAACGCAGTTGGAATTTGCACAAAGTAATGTCGATTGGGGTATGAACGAATGGCGTAGCGTTTTCTTTACGGATGAGTTACATTTCACCTGATCATCGCCAAAGACGGCTGGGAGAACGATATTCTCAGTGTTGCTTTGCACCTAGACTACAGTTTGATGGTGGAATTGTGATGGTATGGGGAGGCATTCAGTGGGAAGCTCGTACGGGTCGGAGAGGTAGCATCAACGCCGACAGGTACATCAGGGAGTGTTTAGGAGACCATATGGTACCTTTTTCGCCATTTCTAGGAGACCAGTTTATTCTAATGCATGACAATGCGCTCCCACACACAGTCGGGATCAGGCATCAGTATCTTCACGATGTTGGCACTCAGGTGCTCAGGTGGCCACCCATTGGCGCTGACTTAAATCCCATCGAGCATCTATGAGACGACAAAGCAGACACATTAGATGGAACTATGGCGAGTTCCACACAGTAGTTCAGCTGTATTGAAGCCTTTTTTCAGTTCTCTTAATATTGTTTTTTACTTGAAATTGAGTTTTTGTATATTTTGTAAATAAATGTTTATTTAATGTTTATTTATTATTTTTCTATGTATTATTTATTGTTTCAATAAATATTAATTACAATTATTTTGTTTTAAAGTTTTGTTAAAGCAATTTTTCCGAAAAACCTCGTGTCCGGTTAATTTTGCGGTTAAGTGTATTAAATAATTTTTATTGAAAAGATGAAAAATTTAGAAAAATATTTGAGTGAAAAACATAGTTTTTCTTCAGCCGGATTAAAACATGTCAATTAAATTAACGTTTTCATTACTAGGAAAAGAAAGTTTGTTACCAAGGCAACCCTTCGCTCTTAATCCTAGGATTAAAAAAAAATTCTAGCCTTAAAACTAAGACGATCTTTCATTTAATATTTATTTAATGAATTACATCAATTTCTAATTATTTTAAATAATATTAAAAGTGCAATTTGAACAATTTCCACACTTAATTAACGATTTGCCATCACTGATGTTGTTAACAATATTCGTAAGGGCTACTCCTAAGTGCTCTTCATTGTGTTTACTCGTTAAAACTCTTGATTTTTTTTTGGCGTGCAACTCGCACTTTTTATTTTTAAAAAAGCACGTGGTTTGGCAAATTTATTTATTTCTATACCGTTTTTCACACCTATTATTGAGAATTGCTACCATAATGTTGATGACTTCATTTGCTCTGCCAGTTCGCCAAAGTACGCTAATTCTGAACAAATTTTTACATTTTTTCTTCGCACCATTTCATGAAACGACATAGATATTGCGAGATTTCGAGGGAAGTAAGTTTAAAATAATTTCCTCTGCAGTTTCTGTCACGTCTGAGGGTAATTCTTCTTTAGATTGCAACGTTTTTAACCTATTACTTGAAAGAAACACACATTTTAAACGCTTTAAATTGACAGTTATTTTTTCGCAAAACAAATGTAAGAGTACACAAAGTCATGACTACCTGAATCCCCCAGGTACTGCTTCCACAATGTATTCTGCCTATTAATTATCAATTCTTTTCTAATTTTGAAATGTTTTAGAAGAATGTTTTAAACCGGCTGAAGAAAAAAATAGCAAGTTTTGTTGGACTTAAAAGTGTTTTTTTTTGTCACGCAATTTTGCATCCACAGTTTAAATCCTAATAAAACAATATACTATTATTTTACCACATAGGAGTACAGATAGTTTTACCTAACCACGTGTGAAATATCTAATTTTGCTGTCTAGGTCAAACTAATCAGAAGTTACCCATTGCAAGATTCGTATGTTCTATGATTTTTTTACTTGGTGCATTTTAGTAGTCTAATGGTTCTAAATTCCTATTAAATAAAATGTGTTCACGGTCTTCTTGTGCTCTAATAGTTATTGAGAATTGCCAAAAAAGAATATGCTCTTCTTAATATCTAAAAAGCTTATATTTTTAAAATTATTCGTCAAATTTGTTAGAATAAAAACCGTTAAAAATGTCTCCAGCGATACTTCAAATAACTTTCCCGCCTTTACGACCATTACCTTTTGTGAAATTTCCATAAGAATAATAAGCAATTTTTGTGAATGAATGTCATATTCGTACCATTGGCTCATGTAAACAGCAGTTGAAAGTGTAGTATTCTAAAACAGAAATGAGTGAAAAATTGTAACTAAAAATGTAAAACAAAGCAGTAATTATTAATTTCTATTCTGAATACAAACCTCTTCAATAAGAAGTGCTCCATAGTAGCAGTAAAAAAATATTTGTAAAAATAAGGCACAGAGACAGTCTAGTATTATAACAAAACTTATGTCAACTGTTAACATCTAAAATAAACAGATATCTAGAAGAATTATTAAATTATATCTAAAGCTACAAACCTTGCTTAGTTCGAAGCAACCAAATCCAATTATAATACCACTTCCTATAAATTGAGAAAACATCACTAGTGAAAAACAAGTTCCAAATTCTTCCACAAACCTAAGAATAGAAACTTATTCATATTTGAGGTAGTGGCATTGAACTTACTTATATATTGCTTGATAATAATGAATACACTTTTTGATCTCTGTAGATATTAGTTTTTTTCTTGTGTTCTTATCTTTTAATTCAACTTGTAATAATTCCATATCGATATATTTGTCCAAGTATTGCAAATTTTCTTTAAGCACTTGAATGTGAGATGTCGCATGATGTATCAAGCCAGCAATAAGTGGATCAATTGTGCCGCATACTAAGGCACTATAAAAGGTTCCTTAAATCAAACAATAATGCTAGTAAATTGATTATTTTATATTTACCACAAGCTAAAAGAAAATAGAGAGTGTAATACCAAAATGAGTTTTCTTTGATAAAATTAGGTAACCAAACATTAAAAGGCAGTGCTTGATAATCTTTGCGTAAAATCAATTCGATTAAAAATCCCAATGCTCCTCCAATGCAACTTACAAAAAACATTTTCGAATTTCGTCGACAAATATTGACACAGTCTTCAATAATATTTTTCTGGTCTTGTAGTATAAGAAAGTAAGGATCGTCGAAGTAGTGGATACATTTTGTGATTCTATGCCTGATCACAATAAGAGGTAAAAATTTGAAACTGTAGAACATCACCCCCACTAGTATAAAATCGTTGTAGCGAAAAGTTGTAACATCTTGCGGAAATATCAAATGAAGTGTGCCAAAAATTGTAGATGGCATCATTGCTAAAATGTAAATTATAAAAGCGTAAACTTTGTGTAAGCTTTGAAAGTTTTTTGTTGGATATAATCCAATCATTTTCATGACTGCAATATTTAAAGAAAAACTGTTACTTGCTACTAGCTTCATTTTAGATTGAAGTGAGCTCAGCTTTGTTGTGCTTCAAATATTCATTCTATGTAAAAATAATTGAGCTTCCACTGTGGGCGTTCTTCTTAAATATTTATTCAATTTTAAAATAATTAAATATATATTTCCCGTTTATGGACTTCAGAATAAATTGAAACATGTAAACGGCTTGTAAAAAAACAAAGGATGTTATAGTAATATTTCTAGAAAATTATTGGTTACTGATATTTAATATTACAACAAAGAAAGCGATTTAAACATGCAATTTTACCAGTTAGATAATTAATAGTAATCTACTGTTTTTATACGATTTGTGATTGAATGGACTACAAATCTGAAAAAAAAACATATGTCCATTAAATAATTAATAAAATCGATTTGTTGGTTAAATCAAGTAAAATGTAAAAACAGAGAAGGCGCAACACTTGCAGTCAATAAATCGAAATCACACAAGGTATTTGATTTGTAAATTCACAACATTTGCGTTTTTCAACTCCGAGAAATTGTAGTAACAGCTACTAAAAACTGTCTGTACAGTTTTATCCATAATTTTGTAAGAGTAGTGTACCCTGAAGTCGGGTGACTCAAGAAGAATTTTTCACCGATTTGGCGAAAATTAGTTTGCTCTAAATCAAAGTTCCTACTGTAAATTCATCGAACTATAATCTCCAAATTGTTAAAAAATAAAGAAAATTTTACATTAACATAGATTATAAGGAATCATACCGTAGAAGGTAATTAAGATTGTGTAAAAGAATTATTTGAGATAAACTATAACAGAAAAGAGCTAACGAGTGTAAGAGCCTCCCAGTACATTTGAAAAAGTTAAAAACTCGTCATATATTTTTGATACATCTAGAGTGTATTTAAACTGAAAGAAAAATTTTAGATATTTTCGCAATTTTGTAGATCTAGTAAGAACTGAGAATCAAAAACAAATTTAAGCGTTGAAATCATGGAAATTTTAGGTCTGATTGTTTTTCTGTATTTAGGATTTAATAATCTTTAGTATAAGTGAATCATATGTCTCCAGATTTGGAATTGGGAATTTCAAAAGTAGTTTAGAATGCAAGAACTGGAAAAAATAAAGTTAGATAAAAATAATAAACAATAAAAATTTTAGTTTATAGTTTACCAGTTAATACAGTAAATCTTATTAGAAGATAAAATATTTATTTTAAATGTTTTAATTTATGTTTCAATATAATTTTCATGCTTTTTACTATAAAAAAACGACAACATTTAGTTAATTTTAGTTAAAGGTTTGCTCGAAGATGCACCAAACGTTTTAAATCCATTATCTAAAACAAAAAAATCTGTAAACGTTACTCTATTATCGATTTCAACTAACCAATGTGAATGTATCAAGAGATAAATCTAGTATTTTTCCAGCTGCAACAGCTATAGACCTCTTCGAAATTATAAGTGCTCTTCCCGATTCGTTCGTGTAAATACAGTTTATTAATGACTTGTTCTAAAAAATTACCATGTTGTAATAGTAGAAACGAGAATTAATAACTAAACTCTTACTTCTTTAATTAAAATTGTTCCATAATAATAATAATAAAAGTAAATTTGCAGTAAAAGCGTACACAAGTAATTTTCCAATATAAGAAAGTCGATGTCAAGAGTTTCTAACTGAAAAATATTTTGAGCTATGCTATTGTTTTGAATTCAACATACCCAAATCACAATTACGCTTTCCGTGAACTGGCAAAATGCGACCGAAAACCATGTAGTTTCGTGGTTATCTATAAAGCTTTAAGAACAACATCAACACTGAAAAAAATTATGTACATACTTAACAATTGCGTCATAGTGTTTAATGCCCTTTTTAATCCATTTTAAAACTGTTTTCAAAATTTGAACTTGAGTAGAAGCATGAAAGATTAATCCTGATATTAAAGGATCTACTGTTGCACAAGCAAATTTAATGTAGATCACTCCTAAAATTGAAACTATTTCACAAAATACAGTTGTAAAACTTGACTTACCTGTAACAATGCAACAATAAAAACAATAGTAAACGGGGCGTGATATTTTCAAAGAAGAGGGCAACCACATGTTAACCGGAAATTCGCTGTTGGTCATATTGAAGAATTGTTTACCACACCAGCTGAACACTGATATCACGCATCCAGCGAAAAACACGTTTGAGTTTCGACGACAAATTTTTACGCATTTTTTAACGATTTTCAAGTGGTTTGCAATTTCATTCTCAAACAATTCCCAGTCGCAGTAATATATACATTTTTTAATATAATTTTCATTTAAACAATGAGTGAATATTTTTGGGGATATAAAATGAAGAACCATTAAAATTAAATCGTCGATATTTATCTCACGTGTGTCATTGCTGAAAATGAGTTGAATGGAACCTAGTACAGACGATGGGACCAATGCAAAAATATATATTGCGTAGGTATATAACTTTTGCCAACGTAAGTATTTTTTTACTGCGTAAATGTTCATTTTTTTCATTACAATTAGGTTAAGTGTAAAGCTACCTTTAAGGACACCGTTCATTCTTAGATTGAATCGTTTAAAGGTTGTTCTTGATTTCTATAGGCGAACAAAAAGGAAATGAATACTCTGTCTAAATCTATTAATTTTTGATCAAAGCATTTTCAGGTACCGAAACTAAATGAAAAGTAGTAAAACTTTATTAAAAGAATAAATCATGAACGTTTTATTAATTTATTCCTAATAGTCTTAAAATGAAGTGCAATTCACGAAAGAGAAATTAACTAAAACTGAGCTCTCCCGCTTTTTCTGAAGGTTTTCCCGACATAAATATTAAAAAAATAATAACCCGGAAACAATTTAGGTGGAAGAACAGACCAGCAAAAAATCACCTAAAAGTGCGTCCGAACATTTATTCATTATTTTTATTTCATATATTTATGTACATACACGTCATCCGTTTGCTTTCACTTCCTCTGTTCTTAAGTTTCCCAATTTCATAAAAAAATAGATGCGGCATTTTTGGAATCTGATTGTGAGTAATGATTTCTTTAAAAAAAATTAGCTTTGATCTATTATTAATATTAGGTGATATTTCCTAAACTTGGAAAAGTTTTTTTTGTGTATGTGAATCGTGTTGTTAAAATCAAATTAATTTTAATGAAAATCAAAAAATGAAATAGGAAATTCTTATTAAACTTAATTAATTTTAAAATATTAAATAACTCTAATTTCTATAGCTACTAATTTTTTGGTTTTAATTTTAAGTCACAATTTGTTAGCTTTAAGTTATTTATATTTCTGTTTCAGGTTTCGTCATGAGTTTGCATTTTGAAACGAGTTTTAAGTGCGCGTGGTTTTTTGAGTTTAGTGTTTTAGAAAAAAAAAAAACTTCTATATTAATGTTAGTGCAGATAAACCTACTCCAGTTTGAAAGAGACAAGACAATGCGACGTTTTTAATGAAGCGCATTTGAAAACAACATTATGAAATTTCTAAGCGTAAGATAAGAGATCTGGAATTGTTGGTTATTTTTTAAAATTGTTCATGGTTGTTTTCTTTATTGACTTTTCTCTAATACAAATTGGTTGTGCGACTTGTTTTAAAGTACTCAAGAATTGTTGCAACGTGAACAAAGCAACATCTAGACGGTCTTTTAGTTTTGTTATTTCATCTTTTTGTTTGGGGATAATTCTAAAGTGGGAATGTGTTAATACTTATTTTAGGTAAATAAATAGTTTTTTGCTTACTGAAAATCAAATGCTGTGCAATTCGTTTAAGATTAGTGATTCATATATCGACTTGTTCAGTACTATTGTATTCATAGAAAAATGTCATAATTGTGTCAGTTAAAAAAAATAGTGGTGTAAAAGTTTCTACGTGTCATTGTATTTCGGAAAAACTAAGAAATAAAAACTTTGTAATTGTTGCTATGCTTAACTCATCATGCAATCGAATTTCGATAACTATTTTTTGACAATTATTTAGTTGTAGCATATTTTATTTAAGATTAGATTGAAAACTGACACTGTCTATGAAGTCAATGTTGAATAACAGCGGTCTTCATTTAATATTTTTATTTAGTCCATTTATTTATTTACATTATCAAAATTAGAATGTCTTAGTTTTTAGGACGATAGTACTTGAACTAAAACGGTTATGATAAATCGATGTATTTGGCATGGAACATTTTTTTTCCTAATTCTTTAAATAATTTGTTTTTATTTTCCGCGCTAAAAGACATGAATAATTTTCTTTGTATCTATTCTCTAGTTAATATCAGTATTATATTAATTCTTAATCATTTTTTTTTTGTATAAACCTATTACTCACAAGAAGATAATTAAATATATATTGCATGTGGAAATGGAACAAATATTCTTAAATTTTTTTTTTCATTAAAGTTTATTATTCTTTTACAAAAAATATAAATTTCAGTCAGAAGGTCTAGAGACCTTGTCCCCAAATTGGTTAAAAATTTAAAAATATTTTTTTAAAACACTTTCAAATTGTTTTGGGGTAGTTCTAGAACACTGTCTAATTGTCAGTTTCTATCTAATCAGTTCAGTTTATCGTCATTTTTTTTAGGTTTCAAACTTTAAGGAGAAAAAAGTATAACTGTACTAACGTTTCAGTCAGAGGGTGTTCGGATGGTAATAATATCAATGCTTCTAATTAAACTTCTCAAACACTGAAACTAAAATAATTAATATATTAGAACAGAGTGCACATGCCCAATTTTGTGGATCCAGGATAAAAATGGTTTTCTGGGACAAAAAGCCGAAAGTTATAAATATTTATTTATAAATATTTTATATATAGTTATACATAGTAAGTATTTAGAATAAATTTATCTACAGGTGTTCTTATTTAGTGTTAATAATTTCGAGATACGATTTTTAGTTACGTACGTTATGTATTTAGCTTAGTTATTAGCTCAACTTGTTTACAGAGTGTTGAATTTGTTTTAGAAAAAAATATTTTTAGGACATTTTTTCCGGATTTAATTAATACTGCTGTTTATTTGGTTAATAAATAAGATCAAGTTAGCTCTGTGACGTTTTATTCCGATAATACAACACAAAAATTTTCAGTCAATTAAATCACTGAATAATTGGATTTAGTATAAAGAATTAATTATTCTGCGAAAAAATATGTCCAAAGAGCAAAATCATATATTTGTCATAAAACTTGTCAACAGCTTTAAACAATTAATATTGGTACAAGACAGCTGAAATTATCAGAAAGTAATTAAAGGTGCAGTTTTTACCAAGACAAGTATTTTCAAGCCGATAATTTGTAGCTTTTTTTGTAAAGGCATAGACGGATAAAAATGCTAAAATTGTTCTTAGAACATATCTGGACGATACTTTCACGTTGTGTTTGTACTATAACAGTACTTCGATTCTCTTCATAGGCTGAACCAACTTGAATACAATTTTTATGGCATTCTAATGTCTATAGAAACAGTTTTTTGATAAAAATTTCAACTGTGTAGCTCTGGATTATCATCGAATTTATTTTAGATTTTTTCTAAATTTTTTTTTTTACAATTCTAAAAATATTTTTTCCAAATTTTTCACAATAGTACACCATATTGAAAATATTTTTTCTGCGGAAATAATATACAATAATATGTAGGTATATATTTTTCGTTTTATTATTATATTAATAATTAATATTAGAAATATGAATAATATTTATATTATATACATATATATATATATATATGTGTATATAATATAAAATTAGATCTATATATATATATATATGTAGATCTAATTGTTTACATTTTTTTTTAATTCACTTAATGTAATAAATAATTCTTATTTAGAAGATGCAAAATTAAGAAAAACATTTGAGTGAAATAATAAGTATATTTTGCCATAAAGAAGCTTTCTTTTTTTAGTTTTTTTTTCCTATCTAATACTAAGGCGTACAATTATAAATTTCTCTATTTTTTAAATAGAAATGACATAAAGTATATTTTTTTCAATTTTATTTAATGGTACGGAAAAATATTTTTCGAAAAAAAAATTATTTGTTCGTTCTGTTTACAGCTAATATATTTTTAAATTTATTTTGTTTATTTAGTCAACAATTAGTTCAAAATTATAATAGTAATGGAAAAAAAATTGTATTTCTTCTTTGAATCAGCCGATATAATTTTTTAATGTTTACTCAATGCAATAAAAAACTTCTTATTTTAAAGATAAATAATTAAAAAAACTAAAATATTCTTTTTTGTTAAATAATCTATACTAATTAAAAGCTAAATACATAATAAGTAAAACATAATAATGATTTTGATATACTATCGAGTGACAAAAAAATTGATGAATATTTGCACATTACTCTTAAAGTAAGAATAATATAATCAGTGTAAAAAAAGGATGATTATTCACCTAACTCGTTGGATCTTCCAACGTGCGACTTCTGGATATTTTTCATTTAAAAAATTAGTCGCATAGACATCGTTTTACTGTAGAGGAAGAGACTGACTTTGCTATATACGAGTATTTGACTCGCTGTCACAAAATGTGTGGCATGAGACTTTTCATTTATGAGGTTTGACTTTATAAGTGCAACGATGCCCTAAAAAAAAAGTTTTGCTCTTCTGCTTTATGCATTATTTCCGTATCTACAATAATTAATTGTGCTTGCGTCGAACACCTAGGGAGTAAAATTGCGGTTAGGTAAAACTATCTACCTATACTTCTTTGTGGCACAATATACTATTGTTAGACAACAATTATTTTTGTAAATATATTATACAACATTAATATTAATGGTTTATATTTATTTTTTTTCAATATGACGTACCATTAGGAAAATTTTTGAAAAAATGTATTTTTTGACGAATTAAAAAAAATATCAGAATTCTACTCTTTACTTTTATAATAGAAAATTTTTTTTTTGTTTTTTGTTTCCTAAAAAAAAATATTTTATAATTCAAAGCTATACAGTTGATCTTTTATCAAAAGACTATTTCTGTAGATATTAGATTGCCATAAAAAAATTATTCAAATCGCTACAATATACAAAGATCTTTTTTCAATGTTATTCAAAATTTTGCTGATTTGGAGATGTAAAACCACTTATTTTATTTAAAATAAATTTTGTTTGTTTATAAAAATGCTATTCGTGTTTTTCGCCAACTTTGGTATTTGCAACTAAAATTTTGTTTAAACTTTACCGTGGTCCTAATTCATGATAAATACTAAAAAGAGGACGGTTCCTTGACTACCATTATTTCATGTTAAGCAGAAAACTCAAACCTAACGGTGGATTTGAATAATTTCCACCTAATAATTTTTTAAAACCGCCAACAGGGAATACGATTTTTTGATGAGCTAAAAAAGAGAAATAATTATGAGTATTTAAAAAAAAACATACCTGTGTAAAAGTATCAAGTGATAAATCAAGAATTTTTCCAGCAGTTAAAGTCATGGAAATATTTGCCCGCTGCATCAAAATAATCAAAGCTTTTCTTGACTTCACGTCGTATTCGTACCATCGGCCTAAATACGCTGCCACCGTTAAAGTGTTGCTCTAAAAAGTTGTATATACGAACGATATGATTTTTTTTTATTATGTTAAACCTCGTCATATAACATTGTTCCATAGAAACAATAAAAAAATATTTGTGCCAATGCCGAGAGACAATAAAGAATCATAAGAAAAAAACTAGCACTTTGAGGATCCAACTAAAACAATATTTAAAGAAAATTATTCCAATATTATTATGTTACAACCTGAGTTAGTTGAAGACAACAAAAGCAAACTATGACCGTACCACCAAGAAACTGGCTGAACACTACCATTGAAAAGCAATTTTCAATTTCTTTAACAAAGCTAGAATATTTAGATGAAGAGAAATAATGTATTTATACGTACTCACCTGATTATATTATAATGGTGTTGAATACATTTTTGTATTTCTTCGTAAACGATAAAGACTGTATTTAAATTAATTTTGCTCTCTTTATATTCAGCTAAAAACCTTAAATTGTCTTTTAAAACTTTAAGTTGTCCAGCGGCATGGTAAGCCAGTCCAGCAATTAACGGATCAACTGCTACACTGATAAACGCAGCATATAGTACACCTTAAAAAAAATCAAAATTTACAAAACGAAATAGATTTTTCGTTACATACCCAGTACAACAAAAACATAAACAGAATAAAAAAGCACAAAATTTCCTGTAGGGTCAAACGGTAGCCAAATCGCCATCGGAAATTCACGTTGTGAGAAAAATAAAGGTCTAGTTGCCCACGAAATGTTATCAGTTATACAAGAAATCAAGAAGAACAAGGTATTTCTCCGGCACACCCATGTGCAATCATCAACAATGCGTTTCTGTTTAGAATTCAGATTATCGTTCATTGATTTCAGGCGATAAATGCATGCTCTGATCTTCCGGTGATTAATAATAAACGGTAACATTTTTGGAACGAAACTTAACATAGCTACAATTAAAAAAAGGTTAAAACCAGCGTCCATAATGCTCAGTTCTTCATCTTGTAGGTAATAAAATATACTAAGTAGTGGATCTGGTAATAAACAACACATAAGTACGACGTATCCATAGATTAAATACAAGTTTGAAGGATTTTTTTTGGGATACAATCCAAGGGCACGGAGGATTATTAAGTTGATACTAAAACTATGCTTTACAATGTTATTCATTTTTCAAGTATCTCGTGGAACGTTCAGTAGAAGACTGAGAGCTCAGGACGCAACATTCATTTAAAAACCAAGTCTTAAGTTCAAAGCATACATTTTTTATCAAAGTAGCATAATTAATTTGAAAATACATGGTATAATAAAATATGTATTTCTTTTATTTTTTTTCCTTTAATCGAGTAACGAAGAATTGGATGATATATAATTATATCATGCATTTTTTATTACAGTTGTAATTCTTCCGTACACTGAATAGAATTAAAGTAAATGACATATGTTTGTATAACCACTAAATCCCTAAAGGATAAAAATTCAATACAATTTGCCCATGACAGAAAATTAAATAATACACATACACGTCGACTAATAATTTTTCAAAACGGCCAGTAACGAATACGATCTTCGAAGTATCTACAAAAATACAAATAATAGTTATTTACATTAAAGTCAGGAAAATCTCAGGAAGAGGAGCTAAATTGAAATTCGAGGTACTTTAAAGCTCCGAGTCAAGTAAGAGATTTTACTGACGTGTTTTGTATTAAATTTTTCCGGAAATCCTAAAAAACACGAAATTTACTAATTTTAGAAAAAATTTCTACAAATTCCACAAAAATCAAGTTTGGCAATTTTGTTGGCAACTCGAAAAATTTCAACTATTTTGTGCGTGTTCACGTGTGTTGTGAAAACAGTGTTAATTGATGAAAAAAGACGAAAATCATTGTGAGAGTATTCCATTTGATGTGAGTGAATCGACTGGTTACCGACCAAAAAAATCGAAATGTTTGTCCCGGGACCAGATTGATAAACTTTTGCTGAAGCTCCCGACAAGGAATTTTTATTGGTGAAAGTAAGTGACAATGGTTAAATAAGTACTTCAAATTAATTTATTTTTCTTATGCATTTACAGATCGCGTTTATTTTTGGCGTTTCGAGAGCTTGCCGATGCGACGAATTATTGGATGACATTGAGGATCAAGATTTCCGATTCTAAAACAAATAAACCTCATCGCTTTGTAATTAACAGTTTTAACTAAATTGTTCTTCTTTAAAGTAGTTTTTTTTTTATTTTGCGCCTTGTAAAGTCTTTACAGTACTAGTCAGAAAAATTCGATTTTCCTGTGCGTAAATAAGCAGGAAAATGTTGTTTCCAAGACGATTTCCGGAAAAATAATAAACAAAAAACAATTATAATTACCGTCGTAAACGTATCAAGGGATAAATCTAAAATTTTTCCAGCTGTGACAGTCATCGGAATGTTCGCTCGTTGCATGAAGATCACTAAAGCCTTTTTTGATTTTAAATCATAGTTGTACCAATGTCCCAAATAGGCAGCTGTCGTCAACGTATTGCTCTAAAATTAAAATAAAGTTTTGGCAATTCCTTCTTATTATGTGAACCCACCTCTTCGTATAATGTTGTCCCATAATAACAATAAAAATAAATTTGAATGAGAGCCGTACTGAGGTAGACAATCATCAACAAGAAACTAACGCTTCCAATTTCTAACTTAAAAAAAACGAGTGTAAAAATGTTTCAGAACTTAGTTTACTTACTTTACTCAGTTGCAAACAACAAAAACAGATGATAACAATACTTCCAGCAAATTGACTGAATACAACTAGAGAAAAACAGTTTTCCAGTTGTTTAACAAAACTAGAATTGAATTAACATGAAAAAAAATATTTTTTTTAAACTTACGTCAAGATCGTGTTGTGATGTTGAATACATTCTTGAATTTTTTTGTACAGTATTTGAAACTTAAGTAAGTGATTTCTGTCACCACTGAATTGTTGTTTTGTAATTTCTAAATCCACGTGTTCACTCAAAAATTCCATATTATTCTTTAAGATCATTATTTGACCAGCAGCATGGTACGCTAAGCCACCAACAAGAGGATCAATTGAAGCACTAATAAACCCTGAATAAACCACACCTACAAAAAAAATTATACCGTTTATAACAAATTTTGTTTTATTATACCTATTGCAATAACCACATAAATGGTATAAAACAACAATAGATTCTTTGTTGGGTCAAATGGTAACCACACATCCATAGGCAATTCACGTTTCGACGAAAACAGCGGGCGAATCGACCATGTTAAGCCGTCCATTATAACACAGACTAAAAAAAATCTCGAGTTTCTTCGACACACTTTAATACAATCTTCAATTATATCTATCTGTTGTTCGTTCAGTACCACATTAAAAGAAATATCGATGTAATGTATACATGTTCTTATTTTCTCACTGTTTTTAACAAATGGGATGAGTTTCGGAACAAAACATATCATTGCTACCAATAAAAATAAATTAAATCCGGCATCCATTATGCTTGATCCCTCCACTCGCAAAAAGTAAAGTACACTAAATACTGGATCTGGTACTAAAGCAAAGATTATTAGAAGATATCCATATGTTAGATATAACGGTGGACGTGTTTTTGAAGGATATAATCCTAGGAAACGTAGAATTATTAAATTCAGATTAAAACTACGTTGCATTACACTTTGCATTGTCACGATGACGATTGAAAAATAAACCATGGCTTCTGATTTATATCAAAGGTTACCCTAATTGTTTAAAGACCTGTAATTAATCAAAATTAATTTTAGATCAAAGAGCAATAAAAAGTAAGGAACTTAAAAGGAATCTTTGGTATACTAATTAATTATTAAAATTAAAAGTTGGTTTTTAACTTCTATCACAATTAAAGATACTTCTTCCTACAAACAAAAGTCATTTATTATTAGTTGTAATATTAATCAGATATTGAGAATTCTCTAAGCACGAAGATAAATTTGTTTTCATTTTTACTGACATGTTTTTTACATACACAAGATTTACATAAAAAGGTGTTGCAGGAATTTTATAAAATAAAACTGTGAATCCTGCTGCTCAAAGACCAAACGTAGACGCGCTTTTAAAAGAGGCGGGATTTACGAAAATGTATGTATTAGAGGATAATTCGTCAAATTCAAATTGTGTGAAATTAATAGTTAAAAAGTTTATGTATTTTAGTGAATCATTTTTTTCATAACTATAAAACTAAGTATTTGTATTTAATTAATTATTCGGTATGTTTTTTATGAAACTTAAAAAATAATTTTCTTATTTTAAGATTTATGAGAAAAAACATTATTTAATTTTTTTTATTATTCCACGAATTTTCAATAAACTAACAGGACATTTTTTTGTCTGTTTAATCAACATTTGGAGTTTAAAAAAAGATTTCTCTAGTAATTAAAAAAAAATCTAATTTTTGTCCACTTTAAAAAAATATATAAACAAAATATTTACGTTTTTTTAAATTAAATTAAATTCAATTTTAAATTAGCAGATGCACAAAGATTTAATACAGATAAAAAAATAAACTTTACAACCATGTCAACTTTTTGGGTGCAAGGGCTTCTTTATTATTGTTTTTGCGTAAAAATCTGTACTGAAATGCACTATTACCATTACTTCTTAAAATTAAAATTCTGATTCTATATAGCAGAATTTGAAAACATTGGAAAATTCGGAGTAAGAATTTTTGCAAACCCAACAATATCTTTTGAATAGAAACAATATTTTCAACAAAGTTGTAATTTTTTAAATTGTAAACAAATTTTGCTTGGAATAGGATTTTTCCATTTCCTATAGAATGTGTTAGCCAATTATATCTAAATCTCAATTAGTAAGTGGTGCATGTTTTACAATCTATGTTGTGTGTTTTTGGTCCCATATACAAAAATTAAACACTTTTGTTGTCTATTTGTGAAATTTAAATTTGATAACATTTACCGTAAAAGCTATGGAGAGAGAAATAACAATAGTCAATAAAATTTACAATTTTTTTTGAATTCTAATTAAATTTAGTTTTCCTTGTTAATTTGTAACTAACCAGCCAAATTATTGTATTTACAATTTCAACCGGTTGTTGAAAATAAATAATCAATACAGAATAATTGAATATTTTAAGAATCTTGATAGAGAACCCTACAGAGTCTAAAAATTTGAAGCATTTTAAATTTTTTAAAGAACTACAGATTAGAGCGCTAAATAAATACCAAAATATAAGAAAAACACAGAAAATAATCTGGAGAATCTGTAAAAATCTTAAAAAGATATTTTAAGACATTTCACCTATTCAGAAAATTTAGTACAAGAATTTTTTTATAAATAAGTCTAAAAAAACGATAAACCAAACAACAGTTGTTTAGTTTTAAAAGTTCTAACAAAGTATATAAAAAAAAAATTAGAAAATCTAACGAAATTTAAAATAATTTTAAGAAATAAAAATTAAAGATTGCACTTTAGAAATTTTAATAATCTAAAATTGAGATATAGCTTTAAAAAGTTATTTTTTTTTAAATAATCTAATAAAAGTTATTAAACTTTTAAATCAAGACAAAATTTTGCAATTTTATAGGTTTTCATAGAATTTACTGTGTGATGAAGTCGTGTGAATTATGTAGTGAAGAGCGTGCATCGTTTTTCTCGATACTTTGAATTAGATGATTTAAGAATGTTAAAACTGGAAATGTGAGAGGTTAACACTCAAAAAATCTAAGACAACAGCACGAATCTACATTTTAAGTAATACTTTATAAAAAAGTACAACCTTTTTAACATTAGAAAGTAGTTATTAAAAAAAGGAATATTCATAAAATTTATTAAAATTAGAGAAATAAAAAAATTTGAACTATAAGTGTAAGAATTTAGAATCTTAAGGTGTGTTATATGAACATTTACAAATTTTATAATTAAAATATGTTTTTCTATTTACTTCTACTATTATTTACTAGAGCCAGTAAAGCACCCGTTTGGGTTCGTTAATGCTTTACTACGGCTGGTGTATTTTAGTTTTGTCGCGTTGGCGGCATAGTCGTAAAACGTCAACATCAAATGCCAAAATGTGAATGTGAGCAATGTGTTTAATAACTTAACCTCAATTGTTATGAAATAAATAATATTAAATCATTGTACCTAACCTTGATAAAATTCCCTAAATTTCAAAATTTTATTTCTTTTATATAAAAAGAAATTAAGTGCTCTAAAATAGAAAAAAATAGTATAAAACAAGCAATCAGAAAGCTCTTCCAGCACTTGTTTGTTTGCAAATGCGTGCTGGAATCAGTGCTTTCTCAAACTTGAATTTTAATATACTATTAATTATTTACACACAAAATGTGAATGTTTTATGAAAGTTTTATCTATTTATAGGAGGCAACAAATCTATAATATTATAATTATTGTTATCATTAACAACTGAAAATGAACTGTTCACTTTGTTATAGGAAATGTGCTATGTGCATTAACTTTCCTAAAATCATGCTGAATTAATTTTATCTTTACTTCTAATTATCGTATTTTAATGTTGTAATTCCGTAACACTGCCAACAAAGAATAAGACCATCTTAGAATCTGAAAAAAAATTATTAACTCTATAAATATCCAATAAAAAAAATTACCATCATAAATGTTATTAAAGACATGTTAACAACTTTTCCACATGTAACAATCATAGGTCGTTTTGCACGTTCCATTATTAAGATTAGAGCTTTTCTCGACTCTATGTCATAATTATACCATTCACCTAAGTAAATGGCATCTATAATAGAATTACTCTAAAATGAAAATTGTTTATAATAAATTATCAGTTTTACAAGTTGTTACCTCTTTATATAACAAGGTTCCAAAATGACAATAAAGGTAGCTTTCAAAAAGCGTAGCTATAATATACATCACCATTGCCAAAAAATCGAAACTCGCAAATTCCACCTGCCAGTGTTACTTAAAGACAGTATTCCAATAAAAAAAAGCAACTTACTAGTGCTAGTTGCAGGCAGGAAACACAAAGTACAATCACACCAGATACGAATTGACTAAATGCAACGAGTGAAAAACAGTGTTCAAATTCTTTAACAAACCTAAAATAAATTTGAGATTTTTTTAAACATTTACGTTATATTTACTTTAAAATATGGTCATAATGAATTGCACATTGGCGAATTTTTTCGTGCATTAACCACAATTTGTCTACTTCATTCACGTTTGTTTCAACTGCATCATTAACATGGTCTTGAAGAAACTGTAACTTATGTTTCAAAATTTTTATTTGACAAGTAGCTTGGTAAGCGAGTCCTGCAATGAGTGGATCTAGTGCCATACTTGCATAAGCTCCATATCCAACAGCTGTAACAAACACATGGTTTCAAGTTTACAAAAAATCATACTGCAAATTACCTACAACTATATAGATATAAGCATAATAAATATAAGACTTCGGTGCAGTTTTAACATCGAAAGGTAGCCACAAATCGGTCGGAAACACATGATTCTTCCATGATATTGGTCTAATAGACCAACTCACAAAAGCTGCAGTACCAGCACACAGAAAACAAGCACTTACACCACGACAGATTTTTACGCAGTGACCAAGAATCTCTTCATGTTCAGGTCTGCCAACTTTAAAAACCGATGAATCAAAGAAATGAATACACTTTTTAATACGTTCGGAATTGTTTAAAAAAGGCCACAGTTTTAATATAATACACACGAGTTCTGCCATTAGAAACAAATTATCTGCAATTTGTCCAAAGCTCAAATCGTCTAAAAGAAACAGGTGCACACATTCCAGTACAGGCACGGGTACGCTCAGTAAGAGATACATGAGATGTGTATGCACGCGGTATAAACTTTTGTGTTTTTCTGGTGGGTAAAGAAATAAAACTCGCAGAACTAGCAGATTATAATGAAAACTTTGTTCAATGACACTCGTCATTTTAATAATGAGAGTTAAATTTTGTAACTTTACGTTTTATATTCTGTTAAGTAAGGGTTTTGATTATATCGCATTAATTTTTTATCAAAAGCAGAGAATCTAATCAGACACAAAGATGTTTCATTTACGTGGGAAAATAAAAACTTTCATCGGACCATCGTTAATCAAAAATTTAGATTTACATTTCTGATTCTGTTTGTAGTTTAAAATGAGTTAATAAGAATTTTTCCTTAGTTGGAACTGTTACAATTAATTAGTGTTATCCTTTGTTAACGTGGTGTATGTATATGAGCTTTTTATTAAACGCAGAGTGTGTGCAAAAATGTTTTTCGAGAATTTATGAAATTGACTGCGGTGTTTGCAGCTGGGATCATTTTAATTTTATTATTAGCGTTCACACTATAAGAAACAAACTGAAACAGACAAATATAAAGTTTGTGTACTAAAAGCGCAAGAGTATGGATGGAAAAGCTCCACAAATATTTTTTCTGTCCCAACAAATCATACTTTTCATAAAAAAATTAATTGCGCTTTATTAATTAATTAAAAAAAAAACTCGATGAATTTGCAATATTACGACAATTTATTCGCTGTCTGAAAGATGTTTTAAGATTTAAGGTAGATAAGCTGTTTATTTATTTTATATTAAAATCTGTAATTCTAGTAGTGTGAGTTATAACAATTTTAAACATAATTTTAACTATGTACCTAATTATGTCAAGAAGCACGTGAGTTTAGGGTTGAAAATAATTACAAACTTTAGTGGTGCAGAACAGTGCATTACAAACTAAAGACAATTGGCCGGTTATTTTGTGAAATGGGTTAATTAGGGTGCTGAAGTTAAAAATTCCTTATAACTTCTTTATCAAGATAGTGCAAAAAAATCTTTTAGTGGTGCATGAGAGTGCATTACGAGTGCAATCGATGCTAATACGAATTTTTGGAAAAGCTATAATTTTTTTAAGAGGCACATTAGGTAACGTTTGAAAATAATTACATAATTTTAGTAGTGCATTACATACTAAAGACAATTTTGTGATATGGATTTAATGGAGTGCTGGGCTCTCATGACACTGGCACCTTAAGTTAAAAGCCTTAATAACATTTTTGTCAACATGATGCAAAAGATCTTTTAGTGGTGTATGGGAGTGCACTGCGGATGCATTCATATTACAACATTAAATCTTTTTTTTTTTTTTTTTTTTTGTTGGGGTGCTAACGTAACGGATGTTAAAGATTACGACAGAAAAACATTTAACTTCTTAACAAATCTAAAAATGCTGTTAATACAAAAATGTTTAAATAATTAATTAATAATTTTGAAAGTTTTAACTTCCAATCTAGGATTTAAAAATCGGAGCAATTAATTATACCGTATTTTATTTAAACGTTACGCATTTTTGTTTAATAATAACAGTGACTGTCTAGTAAAAGTAATATTTGTATAGTAGGTAAATACTCGTTTAGTTTGATAGTTAAGTAGCAAACCTTGCTATCACAGGATCAATTACTCCACTGCTAGAGGCGGTATACATGATTCCTAAAAACGTACGTAATAAACAAAAAACATGTTTTTTAAAACTATTTATGTGTCTATAAAAATAAATAGATAAAAGGTGTAAAATTTAGATAATAAAAAGAAGGCATAGAATGGTAACTTAACATTTAGATATACATAAAAAAATCAGAAATTTCAATTGTAGTATATATTTGAAAATTTAGGCTTCAGAAAAAAAAACGGGTTATATACATATGACAATATATTAAAATTGTGTTTTAAATTATAAGAACTGAGAACCTAAAAATTTAAGCATGTGTAGTTTAAGTATAGGAACTCAGAATAAAAAAAATTGTTGACTGAGCATCTAAACATTTTTCTCTCAAATATTATTATACTCAACGCTTTACTATAAAAAATAAGTAGATTTCAGATTTAAAAAAATTTAATAATGTAAATAAAATAAATAAATTTATTTATAGTATTTTTCCAAATCTCAAACGAAATAATATTTAGCTACATTTTTTTAAATTAGATTTTCGCTGTTGATACTGTAATTTATTATTATCGCTGTCCAAAATGTTGAGTATTAATTTATTAATTTTAATGATGCAATGAGTAAATTTTGTTTTGCTTTTGAATCATAACAAATATTAATATTTTTGTATAATAGAGACGGTAGGATCACCAAATATCGTCCATAAAAAAATATGTATTTAAAAATGAAAAACCATGACATGTTGAAAAAACTATTTTATTATTTATATTTTTAATGAAATCATACAAAATATTTATCTTAACTCAATCAGCTTAGTTTTAATAAAATAAATAAAAATATTTAAATAATTTTTTGGTTTCTTAATTTCGTCCTCGGGAGACGATAGTAAGGTCACAATCAAATTATTATTGATTCTAGTCTTTAGTTTTAATTATTTTTTTTAGTTTTTCTAACAGGTTGTTCAAATTAATTTTAGACTTGCATTTTGAATTTTCAAGATAGTCTTCATGCACCTATTAGACGCACCTACTGCATCCTGTTCAGTTTTCTTTCTTTTTATTTTGGGGAAAAACATTTGTGATTTGTGTTATGGTTTAGATCGAGATAGGGAGACGATATTAGAAATTTGTTATAAAATTGTTATATTTACACGCGTACAATACACGCTAGAAAACTCCATTTTTTTTAATAGTTTTTTATTCTAGATAGAATATATTGATTATGTCCAAGTTTTACAGGTAGTATAATAAACATTAATACTATTATTCAGATCAAAGTATATCTCAACAAAAAACATACTTTGCCCATTTTTTTACTTTTACTTTTGGCGCAAGAGCAACTTTTCGCCTTGAATGCTTCAGTATGACAGTTGGTCGTAACTGTCTTGTTATTCCATTTGTCGATATTTGATAGCATTAGTTATAACAAAAGAAACTTAGGGGGACGACATTAGGTTTAGAGACAAAATAGGGCGACTTTATCTTATTTGAAAATAAAAATAGAATGGAAAATGTAGGTTACATATATGCCCCACAGAATCCTGTGCAGTTTTATAATAGTAAAATAATACTTTATAATTCTTAATAAGTAAAAATGTGATTTTTTTTTAAATTTATTCTTAATTTATTAAATTATTTCATGAGATAAATAAAGTGCTACAAGAAGCATAGTAATTCATACATTATTTAGATACTTATTGATTTATATATGTATATATTTTCACATCAAATGTAAAAGTTTTACCTATCTATTCTATGTGAGAACAAACTTATTATTACTATTATTATTATTATTATTATTATTATTATTATTATTATTATTATTATTATGATTATTAACAAATAGAAAAAAATGGTTTATTTCGCTATCGTATTGCTATTCTTTCTATTTCCACTTGTCTATTTCCACTTCAACCTAGTTCTATCTTGTAATTTTGTAACACTGCCAACAGAGAATAAGACCGCCTTATTATCTGAAAAGAACTATTAGCTCTATAAATATGTAAAAAAAAATATTACCATCATGAATGTTACTAAAGACATGTCAACAATTTTTCCACACTTAACAATCATTGGTCTTTTCGCGCGTTCCATTATTACTATTAGAGCTTTTCTCGACTGTATGTCGTAATTATACCATTTACCTAAACAAATTGCATCTATAATAGAGTTACTCTGAAAAAAAATTGTTTATACGATATTATCAGAAAAATGTTAACAAGTTGATACCTCGTCATATAATAAGGTTCCAAAATGGCAGTAAAGGTAGCTTTCACTAAGCATAGCTATAAGATACATCACCATTGCCAAAAAGTCTAAACTCAGAAGTTCCACCTAAAGGTAAAACTTGAAGATTGAATTCTAAATAAAATAAAGATTTTACTATTGTTAATTGCAGGCAGGAAACACAAAGTACAATCACACCGGACACAAACTGACTAAATGCAACCATTGAAAAACAGTGTTCAAATTCTTTGACAAACCTAAAACAATAGTGAGAATGTTTTGAACGTTTTTGAAAATATTTACTCTAAAATAAGGTCGTAATGAATGGCGCACTGTCGAATTTTTTCGTGCATTAGCCACAATTTGTTTGCTTCATTCCCGTTTGTTCCAACTGCTTCATTTACATGTTCTTCAAGAAACTGTAGCTTATGTTTCAAAATTTTTATCTGACAAGTAGCTTGGTAAGCGAGTCCAGCGATTAGTGGATCTAGTGCTGCACTTGTATAAGCTCCATAACCAACAGCTGTAATAAATACATAGTTTCAAGTTATCAAAAATTATACTACAAATTACCAACAACTATATAGATATAAGCATAACAAATATAAGACTTCGGTGCAGTTTTAACATCGAAGGGTAGCCATAAATCGGTCGGAAACACATGATTTTTCCATGAAATTGGTCGGCTGGACCAACTCACAAAACCTGCAGTTACAGCAAACAGAAAAAAAGCACTTGTACGACGACAAATTTTTACGCAGTGACCAAGAATTTCTTCATGTTCAGGTCTGTCAACTTTAAAAACCGATGAATCGAAGAAATGGATGCACTTTTTAATACGTTCGGAATTGTTCAAAAAAGGCCACAGTTTTAGTATAAAACACACAAGTTCGGCCATTAGAAACAAATTATCTGCAATTTGTCTAAAGCTCAATTCTTCTAAAAGAAACAGGTGCACACATTCCAGTACAGGCACGGGTACGTTCAGTAAGAAATACATGAGATATGTATGCACGCGGTATAAACTTTTGTGTTTATCTGGAGGATAAAGAAAAAAAACTCGCAGAGCTAGAAGATTATAGTAAAAACTTTCTTCAATGACACTCGTCATTTTAATAATGAGAGTTAAATTTTGTAGTTGTCCGTTTTATATTTTGTTAAATAGGGGTTTTGGTAATATCGTATTAATTTTTTATCAAAGGCAAAGAAACTAAAATTAAAATGTTCAAACAGGAATGTATTTCAGTTACGTGGGAAAGTAGAAACTTTGTCAGGCTGTCGCCATCGTTAATCAAAAATTTAAATTTTCATTTCTGATTCTGTTTGTTGTTTGAAATGAGTCAGTAAGTTTTTTGTTTCTTAGTTGGATGTGCTACAGTTATTTGGTGTTATGCTTTATTGACGTGGTGTATGTATATGTGCTTTTTATTAAACCCAAAGTGAGTTCAAAAATGTTTTAGTATTAACACATTTCTCTACAGTACTTGCAAATGTGATCATTTTAATTTCGTTATTAGCGCTTACGCTATAAGAAACAAGCTTATGATGAATGGTACGTATGACGAAACTATGGATGGAATAGCCTCGCAAATATTTTTTTTATTAATATATCACCTTTTTCCCAACAAAAAATGCGTTTTTTGTGTAACAAATGGACAAACATCAGGAAACCTCAGCATCAAAAAATGAATTTTTAGAATCTACAATAATTATTGGATATTTAGACATTTAAGGTAGGTAATCTGTTTATTTGTCTATCTATAATTTTGGTAGTTTGAGCATTATAACAATCAAATTTAGACACATTTTTAACTATCTACTTAATAAAAGCTTTCATTAATATCTGAAAAACATACAAAGAATTAATCTTATTTAACAAAAATTATAAAGTTGTTAAAATAAAGTTTTTTTTGGCAAACCTAAGAAGCTAATATTTTTGGACAAATATTTTCTCTAGATCCATTTGCTTTAACAGTCTACTTGTTAATTTCTTGTTAATGACGTCAAAGACAAATGCAAGAACTTTCCATTTGTAATAACCATGGGTTTTTTTGATCTTTCCATCAAAATTAATAGTGTCTTTTGTGCATGTTCTACTTATGTAAGTAGGCTGACTTATAGATTAACTTTTAAATGTAATATCATATTTTAAAAATAGCTATCGACAAATATTAATTTCTCTTAAACTATTATCTTCTAATAACAAAATAGGTAAATTTCAGTCAGTATCAGTATCAAATACATATCCATCAAAAATTTGTATTAAAAAAAAATTAAATTTAGTATAAACAAGACACGTAGGCACCAACGATGCTTCCAAAAAGCTGACTAAAGACTTCCACAGAAAAACATTGTAATAAATATTAGGCATAGAATGGTAACTCAACATGTAGACATACATAAAAAAAAATTAAACCTCATCATGTAATATTTGAAAATTTAATATTAAAAAATAGTACGAGGTTATTTATAAAAATATATTAAAATTGTGTTTAAAAATATAAGAACTGAGAACCTAATCATTTAAACAGGGTGTTCTAACAAAAATAATAAGAATTTCGAATCAAAAAAATTGTTATCCGAGCACCCAAAAGTTTTTCCCACGAATATTATTGTATTCAACGCCTTTCTGTTGAAAATAAGTTAATTTAAAATTTTAAAATTTTTAACTTCTAATCTAGGATTTAAAAGTCGGAGAAATAAGTTACACCGTATTTTATTTAAACGTTAAGCATTTTTGTTCAATAAAAAGAGTGAACGTCTAGTAAAAGTAATATTTGTACAGTAAACGAACAGATATTTAGTAAAATTATAAATCCGTAATAGAAAAAAAAAGTTTTATAGAACAATAGGCGCTTAATACAAATGATTGACAAGTAGTAAAACCATAGCTTATTGCCAAAATTTACGCAGTTATTATAGACTACATGACTAAATATATTTTTTTCATTTTACTTTCAATTTTGATAGTTAAAGTAAAAGTTAACTGCCTAGTATACTTACTGACAGTATCGACAAAACTTGGCTCAAAAGTGTGCTACAAACTTAAAACTTCAGGCCGATATTGTCCTCTCTTTACTTATTGAATGTTTATTATTTTTACTGTGCAAATTGGTATTAAATACTGTAAACATGCATTTATTTACTGTGCACTTTATACTAAACAAATTACAATAAAATGTTTATTTATCATTTCAATTATTTTATCGTGCACGATTTAATATTTTATAGATCATTTTTAGTATTTCAACGCGCAAAATAAAATTAAATACTTGTCTATTTTTTACTGAACAAAATCGGTTTGATTACTAAACGCTTTATTACTGCCTATTAACAAATCAAAATATATTTATAGTATCATTTCAAAACGTAAACCAAATAACATTTAGCTGTTTGTTGAAAAGTTAAAGATCCGCCGTTGATCGTGGAATTTATTATGATCGCAGTTCTATATGCTGAATATAAATTTATTAATTTTTAAAAAGTACTAAGAATTTTATTTTGGTATTTCTATTATAACAATTAATAATATTAAATTTGTCAATGTATAAAAATAAAAAAATGTAATAAAACATATTGCTGTCACGCTTTAAAAAAAGGAAATATGAAATTTCATATTTAACCTTTTTTCTTTTTATTAATAAATTCATTCTAAATTTAATCAATAATTTTATAAGGTTAAGTGCTTTAAAAAGCATACTAATGAAAACATTATTTATGTATTTATTAATTTATCTATTTATTTAAACATAAAATGTATAAGTTGTACCTATCAATTTTACGAGACAACAAACTTATTATTATTATAAGTATTATTATTATTATTATTAACTAATTGAAATAAATTATTTATTTTGGCGTGGAATTGTTGCTTCCTTTAGTCTAGTTTTAATGTAGTTCTATTTTGTAATTCTGCAACACTGCCAACAACGAATAAGACCGTCTAATTATCTGAAATAAACTATTAGCTCTACAAATATCTAAAATAAAAATACCATCATAAATGTTACTAAAGACATGTCAACAATTTTTCCACACGTAACAATCATTGGTTTTTTTGCACGTTCCATTATTACTATTAGAGCTTTTCTCGATTGAATGTCGTATTTACACCATTTTCCTAAATAAATGGCTTCTATAATAGAGTTACTCTGAAAAAAAATGTTTAGACTATATTATCAGAAAAATGTTAACAAATTGATACCTCCTCATATAATAAGGTTCCAAAATGGCAGTAAAGGTAACTTTCACTAAGCATAGCTATAAGATACATCACCATTGCCAAAAAGTCTAAACTCAGAAGTTCCACCTAAAAGAAACATTTGGGGACAGTATTCTGAATAAAATGAAGATTTTACTATTGTCATTTGCAGGCAGGAAACACAAATTACAATCACCCCGGACACAAACTGACTAAATGCAACCATTGAAAAACAGTGTTCAAATTCTTTGACGAACCTAAAACAATAGTGAGAATGTTTTGAACGTTTTTGGAAATATTTACTCTAAAATCAGATCGTAATGAATGGCACACTGTCGAATTTTTTCGTGCATTAGCCACAATTTGTCTGCTTCAGTCCCGTTTGTTCCAACTGCTTCATTTACATGTTCTTCAAGAAACTGTAGCTTATGTTTCAAAATTTTTATCTGACAAGTAGCTTGGTAAGCGAGTCCAGCGATTAGTGGATCTAGTGCTGCACTTGTATAAGCTCCATAACCAACAGCTGTAATAAATAATTAGTTTCAAGTTATCAAAAATTATACTACTACTATAATACAAATTACCAACAACTATGTAGATATAAGCATAACAAATATAAGACTTCGGTGCAGTTTTAACGTCAAAAGGTAGCCATAAGTCGGTCGGAAACACATGATTTTCCTATGATATTGGTCTGCTGGACCAACTCACAAAACCTGCAGTTACAGCAAACAGAAAAAGAGCACTTGTACGACGACAAATTTTTACGCAGTGCCCAAGAATTTCTTCATGTTCAGGTCTGTCAACTTTAAAAACCGATGAATCAAAGAAATTGATGCACTTTTTAATACGTTCGGAATTGTTCAAAAAAGGCCACAGTTTTAGTATAGAACACACAAGTTCTGCCATTAGAAACAAATTATCTGCAATTTGTCTAAAGCTCAACTCTTCTAAAAGAAACAGGTGCACACATTCCAGTACAGGCACGGGTACGCTCAGTAAGAGATACATGAGATATGTATGCACGCGGTATAAACTTTTGTGTTTATCTGGAGGATAAAGAAAAAAAACTCGCAGAGCTAGAAGATTATAGTAAAAACTTTCTTTAATGACACTCGTCATTTTAATAATGAGAGTTAAATTTTGTAGTTGTCCGTTTTATATTTTGGTAAATTGGGCTTTTGGTAATCGTATTAATTTTTTATCAAAGGCAAAGACGGTAAAATTAAAATGTTCAGACAGAAATGTATTTCATTTACGTGGGAAAGTAGAAACTTTGTCAGGCTGTCGCTATCGTTAATCAAAAATTTAAATTTTCATTTCTGATTCTGTTTGTTGTTTGAAATGAGTCAGTAAGTTTTTTTTCTTAGTTGGATGTGCTACAATTATTTGGTGTTATGCTTTATTGACGTGGTGTATGTATTTGTGCTTTTTATTAAACCCAAAGTGAATTCAAAAATGTTTTTCAAGTATTAACAAATTTCTCTACAGTATTTGCAATTGTGATCATTTTAATTTTGTTATTAGCGCTTACGCTATAAGAAACAAACTGATGATGAATAATGAATGAAGAATGGATGGAATAGCCTCACAAATATTTTGTTTATTAATATAACATCTTTTTCCCAACAAAAAAGCGTTTTTTGTGTAACAAATGGTCAAACATTAGGAAACCTCAGCATCAAAAAATGAATTTTTAGAACCTATAATAATTATTTATTGTCGAAAAGACTCTTTCGGATAAGGTAGGTTAGATAATTAAGGTAGGTAAGCTGTTTATTTGTTTTATATTTAAATCTATAATTCTGGTAGTTTGAGCATTATAAATTATAACAATCAAATTTAGACACATTTTTAACTATCTACTTAATAAAAGCTTTCATTAATATCTGAAAATCATACAAAGAATTAACCTTTTTTAACAAAAGTTATAAAGTTGTTAAAATAAAGTTTTTTTTAGCAAACCTAAGAAGCTAATATTTTTGGACAAATATTTTCTCTAGATCTATTTGCATTAACAGTCTGCTTGTTAATTTTTCGTTAATGACGTCAAAGAGAAATGCAAAATTTTTCCATTTGTTTAATTTCTCAAAGACAAATGCAAAAATTTTCCATTTGTAATAACCATGGATTTTTTTATCGTTCCATCAAAATTATTAGTGTCTTTTGTGCATGTTCTGCTTATGTAAGTAGGCTGACTTATAGATTCACTTTTAAATGTAATCTCTTATTTTAAAAATATCTATCGACAAATATTAATTTCTCTTAAACTATTATCTTCTAATAACAAAATAGGTAAATTTCAGTCAGTATCAGTATCAAATACATATCCATCAAAAATCAGTACATCAAAAATTTGTATTAAAAAAAAAATTAAATTTAGTATAAACAAGACACGTAGGCACCAACGATGCTTCCAAAAAGCTGACTAAAGTCTTCCACTGAAAAACACTCTTCGTAATTTTTCACAAACTTAAAAATGCTGTTACTACAAAACTGTTTTAATAAAAATTGTCTTAGTGTTAGATACTTGATCATGGCAGTGTGATGTTCGAAGCATCGTTTAAATTTCTTCGTAAATATTTCTACTCTCACTAAATTGTTGAAGATTATATTTTAAAATGTTTAACTGTCCTTATGGTTGAATAGCGAGTTCCGCTATAAATGGATCAATTACTCTACTGCTAAAGGCGACATACATCACTCCTGAAAAGGTACGTAATAAAAAAACATGTTTTTTAAAACTACCTATGGAAATAAATAGATAAAGGGTGTAATAAATACATAATAAATATTAGGCATAGAATGGTAACCCAACATGTAGACATACATCAAAAAAAATTAAACCTCATCATGTAATACTTGAAAATTTAATATTAAAAAATAGTACGAGGTTATTTATAAAAGTATATTAAAATTGTGTTTAAAAATATAAGAACTGAGAACCTAATCATTTAAACAGGGTGTTCTAACAAAAATAATAAGAATTTCGATTAAAAAAAATTGTTATCCGAGCACCCAAAAGTTTTTCCCTCGAATATTATTGTATTCAACGCCTTTCTGTTGAAAATAAGTTAATTTAAAATTTTAAAATTTTTATCTTCTAATATAGGATTTAAAAGTCGGAGAAATAAGTTACACCGTATTTTATTTAAACGTTAAGCATTTTTTCAATAAAAAGAGAACGTTTAGTAAAAGTAATATTTGTTCAGTAAAAGAACAGATATTTAGTAGAAATTATAAAGCCGTAATCGAAAAAAAGTTTTATAGAAAAATAGACGCTTAATACAAATGATTGACAAGTAGGAAAACCATAGCTTATTGCCAAAATTTACGCAGTTATTATAGACTACATGATTAAATACATTTTTTTCATTTTACTTTTAATTTTGATAGTTTAAGTAAAAGTTAACTGCCTAGTATACTTACCGACAATATCGACAAAACTTGGCTCAAAAGTGTGGTACAAACTTAAAACTTCAGGCCGATATTGTCGTCGCATTTACTTACTGAACGTTTATTATTTTTACTGTGCAAATTGGCATTAAATACTGTAAACATGCGTTTTTTTACTGTGCACTTTATACTAAACAAATAACAATAAAATGTTTTACTTATTATTTCAATAATTTTATCGTGCAAGATTTAATATTTTATAGATCATTTTTAGTTTTTTAACGCGCAAAATAAAATTAAATACTTGTCCAATTTTTACTGAACAAAATCAGTTTGATTAATAAACGCTTTATTACTATCCATTAACAAATAAAAATATATTTATAGTATCATTTCAAAACGTAAACCAAACAACATTTAGCTGTTTGTTGAAAAGTTAAAGATCCGCCGTTGATCATGGAATTTATTCTGATCGCAGTTCCATATGTTGAATATAAATTTATTAATTTTTAGAAAGTACTAAGAATTTTGTTTTGGTATTTCTATTATAACAATCAATAATATTAAATTTGTCAATGTATAAAAAATTAAAAAATGTAACGAAACATATTGCTCTGTCACGCTTTAAAAAAAGGAAATATGAAATTTCATATTTAACGTTTTTTCATTTTATTCATAAATTCATCTTAAATTTAATCAATAATTTTATAAAGTTAAGTGATTTAAAAAGCATACTAATGTAAACATTATTTATATATTTAATTTATCTATTTATTTAAACATAAAATGTATAAGTTGTACCTATCACTTCTACGAGATAACAAACTTATTATAAGTATTATTATTATTATTATTATTAACTAATTGAAATCATGTTCTTCAAGAAACTGTAGTTTATGTTTCAAAATTTTTATCTGACAAGTAGCTTGGTAAGCGAGTCCAGTGATTAGTGGATCTAGTACTGCACTTGTATAAGCTGCATAACCAACAGCTGTAATAAATAAATAGTTTCAAGTTAACAAAAATTATACTACAAATTACCAACAACTATATAGATATAAGCATAACAAATATAAAACTTCGGTGCAGTTTTAACGTCAAAAGGTAGCCATAAATCGGTCGAAAACACATGATTTTTCCATGAAATTGGTCGGATGGACCAACTCACAAAACCTGCAGTTATAGCAAACAGAAAAAGAGCACTTGTATGACGACAAATTTTCACGCAGTGACCAAGAATTTCTCTATGTTCAGGTTTATCACCTTTAAAAACCGATAAATCAAAGAAATGAAAACACATTTTAGTACGTTCAGAATTGTTTAGAAAAGGCCACAGTTTTAATACAATACACACGAGTTCTGCCATTAAAAACAAATTATCTGCAGTTTGTCCAAAGCTCAACTCTTCTAAAAGAAACAGATGCACCCATGCCAGCACAGGCACGGGTACGTTTAGTAAAAAATATATGAGATATGTATGCACCCGGTACACACATTTGTATTTATCTGAAGGATAAAGAAAGAAAACTCGCAAAGCTAGGAGATTATAGTAAAAACTTTGTTCAATGACACTGGTCATTTTAACAATAAGAGTTTAATTTTGTATTTCTTTGTTTTGTATTTCGTTAAACAGAGGTTTCGGTCATATCATATTAATTTTTTATCAAAGACAAAGAAGCTAAAATTAAAAGGTTTCATTTACGTGGCATAATAAAGCTTTTATCGGCCATCGTTAATCAAAAATTTAGATTTTTATTTCTGATTCTGTTTGTAGTTGGAAATAATTAAAATGTTTTACTTATCATTTCAATTATTTTATCGTGCAAGATTTAATATTTCATTACTTTTAATTTTTTAACGTGCAAAATAAAATTAAATAGTCTAATTTTTACTGATCAAAATCAGTTTGATTAATAAACGTTTTATTACTACCTATTAACAAATAAAAATATATTTATAACATCATTTCAAATCAACATTTAGCTAATTTTTTAAAAGGTAAAGATCCGCTGTTGGTCATGGAATTTATTATGATCGCAGTCCCATATGTTGAATATAAATTTATTCATTTTTAGAAATCACTAAGAATTTTATTTTGGTATTTTTATTATAACAATTAAAAATATTAATTTGTCAATGTGTAAAAATAAAAAAGATGTAATGAAACATATTGCCCTGTCACACTTTAAAAAAGGAAATATAAAATTTCATATTTAACCTATTTTTTTTAATTAAGAAATTCATTCTAAATTTAATCAATAATTTTATAAGGTGAAGTGCTTTAAGAAGCACACTAATGTAAACATTATTTATATATTTACTAATTTATCTATTTATTTAAACATAAAATGTACAAGTTTTATCTATCAATTCTACGAGACAACAAACTTATTAATATTATAAGTATTATTATTATTAACTAATTGAAATAAATTATTTATTTTGCCATGGTATTGCTGCTTTTTTTAGTCTAGTTTTAATGTAGTTCTATTTTGTAATTCTGCAACACTGCCAACAACGAATAAGACCGTCTTATTATCTGAAATAAACTATTAGCTCTACAAATATCTAAAAAAAAAAATACCATCATAAATGTTACTAAAGACATGTCAACAATTTTTCCACACGTAACAATCATTGGTTTTTTTGCACGTTCCATTATTACTATTAGAGCTTTTCTCGATTGTATGTCGTAATTATACCATTTTCCTAAATAAATTGCATCTGTAATAGAGTTACTCTGAAAAAAAATTGTTTAGACTATATTATCAGAAAAATGTTAACAAGTTTATACCAATTTATTATATTATATCGTCATATAATAAGGTTCCAAAATGGCAGTAAAGGTAGCTTTCACTAAGCATAGCTATAAGATACATCACCATTGCCAAAAAGTCTAAACTCAGAAGTTCCACCTAAAGGTAACATTTGAAGATTGAATTCTAAATAAAATAAAGATTTTACTATTGTTAATTGCAGGCAGGAAAGACAAAGTACAATCACACCAGACACAAACTGACTAAATGCAACCATTGAAAAACAGTGTTCAAATTCTTTGATAAACCTAAAACAATAGTGAGAATGTTTTGAACGTTTTTGGAAATATTTACTCTAAAATCAGATCGTAATGAATAGCACACTGTCGAATTTTTTCGTGCATTAGCCACAATTTGTCTGCTTCATTCCCATTTGTTCCAAATGCTTCATTTACATGTTCTTCAAGAAACTGTAGCTTATGTTTCAAAATTTTTATCTGACAAGTAGCTTGGTAAGCGAGTCCAGCGATTAGTGGATCTAGTGCTGCACTTGCATAAGCTCCATAACCAACAGCTGTAATAAATAAATAGTTCCAAGTTATCAAAAATTATACTACTACTATAATACAAATTACCAACAACTATGTAGATATAAGCATAACAAATATAAGACTTTGGTGCAGTTTTAACATCAAACGGTAGCCATAAATCGGTCGGAAACACATGATTTTTCCATGAAATTGGTCGGCTGGACCAACTCACAAAACCTGCAGTTACAGCAAACAGAAAAAGAGCACTTGTACGACGACAAATTTTCACGCAGTGTCCAAGAATTTCTTTATGTTCAGGTCTGTCAACTTTAAAAACCGATGAATCAAAGAAATGAAAACACATTTTAATACGTTCAGAATTGTTTAGAAAAGGCCACAGTTTTATTACAATACACACGAGTTCTGCCATTAAAAACAAATTATCTGCAATTTGTCCAAAGCTCAACTCTTCTAAAAGAAACAGATGCACACATTCCAGCACAGGCACGGGTACGTTTAGTAAAAAATATATGAGATATGTATGCACCCGGTACACACATTTGTATTTATCTGGAGGATAAAGAAAGAAAACTCGCAAAGCTAGGAGATTATAGTAAAAACTTTGTTCAATGACACTGGTCATTTTAACAATAAGAGTTTAATTTTGTATTTCTCCGTTTTATATTTCGTTAAATACGGGTTCCGGTCATATTATATTAATTTTTTATCAAAGACAAGGAAGTTAAAATTAAAATGTTCAAAACTGTTTCATTTACGTGGGATAATAAAAGCTTTTATCGGCCGTCGTTAATCAAAAATTTAGATTTTCATTTCTGATTCTGTTTGTAGTTGGAAATGAGGCAATGAGTTTTTTTTCTTAGATCGAAATGTTACAATTAATTGGCTTTATGCTTCATTGACGTAGTGTATGTATAAGTTATTAAACGCAAAGTGAGTTTAAAAATTCCAAAATGTTTTTTTTTTAAATAACGAATTTGACTGCACTGCAAAATTAAAATTATCATTTTAATTTTGTCATTAGATCTCACGCTGTCAGAAAGAACTAATGCTAAACATACAGACAGATATAAAAATTGTTAATTATGAGCGCAAAATTACCTTTGCGCTTTCTGAGCGCAAATTAAGGATTCTCAGAAAACTGCAGCAACAACTAGTCAAATTTTCACGATCTGCAGTTTACCAACGATTTATTAATTGTTGGAAAGACTCGTTTATATGTTTTAAGATTGGTGGTAAGCTTTCTATTTACTTTATTTTTTTATTTCTTTGATGTTAAAATCTAAAGGTTTTGGTCGTTGCTTCAACATTTTTATGCTTATATTTTAGTTCTACACATTCTACACTATTCTGCACAAAAAGTGTTTAAAACATATATTATTTGTACTTAGAAAACGCGAATAAAAAGGAAAAAAATTCATATTAGACACATTTTAACTATATAATTAATCAAAGCTTTCGGTCTTCACTTGGCTTGTTACTTAAAATTTTGTAACACTGGGAGCAAAGAATATGATCTTCTTAATATCTAAAAAATATACAAGTAATTAATATTACATATCCGAGGTATTCAGCGAAAAGTTGTAATGAATTAAAATAAAGTTTGTAATAAGCAGTGATGTTAGTTTTTTAATAAAAGATCCCAAGCTAGGTAGTCTCATTTAACGAAAATATTTAAAACCATTGAATTTGCAAACCTAGGAAGCTTGTGTTTTCATTTACCGTTGCAAATGTCATCAAGGATAATTCCAAAATTTTTCCAGCTGTAACAACCATGGGCTTTTTGACTGTTCCGTTAAAATATACAGTACTTTTTGTGACTTAGACTGGATAATAAAATCACTCTGAAATGTAATCTTTTATTATTTTAACAACATCCACCAGTAAAACGTACCTCTTCATAAAATATTGTCCCATAATAACAAAACAGGTAAATTTGGACCAACATTGGTATCAAATACATTACCATCGAGAAAAAGTTGATCTATCTGAAATAATTCTTCGTCGGAAATGTGTATTAAAATGAAGATAGTGAAGAGAAGGCGTCAAATGGTAACCAAATCTTTATTGGTAGCCTGTAGTTTTCCAAAAACATTGGTTTAATAGCCCAACTAATAACACCACCAGTCACTGAAACTAAAATTTCGTATTCCTCTTACAAATCTTCTTACAATTCTCCAAGATTTCTCTATGTTTTTTTCAATTTTAAACGTATTGAGGTAAATAACACATTCTTTAATTTTTTTGCATTATTTATAAAGGGAAAAAATTTACAATATGACATCCCAATTCCGACAAAAGAAAAGCAGCTCCGGCGATTTTCACTAAATCAATATCGTCTTCAAGAAGGAGATATAAACAACCATTAGTATACAAAAATGTATATTCATTTGAAAGATACAGTCACAAACACTCGCATTGCACGTAAATTCAGAGAAAAGCTTTCTGTAATGACACCCCGCATTGCAATGAAGTCCGTTCAACGAATTTTATTGCCTTTATATTCTTACTAAGAGCTTTTTCTTTTGAGACTCGAGAGAAACTTAATTATAGATATTAATTTTCGATCAAAGTATCAAGGCTTTAAATTGCAACTTGAAGCTACACGAAACTTCTAATTCTGTAATTGGATCAACTAAAATATTAACGTTTAATTGTGGCAATATTAAATGTCGTTTGTGAAATAGATGAAGAAACGTAATGTGAAATGTCAATCGGTTGATTCGCACAAGAAAAAAGTGGTCGAAATCAATGTGAATAATTTTGAGATCTTGTTTGTTACAAACTGCGTGGCGTTTGGATCTGTAAAAGTGATACTTTCTTCGTCTTCGGTGTTTTATGGATGGGAAATGGAAATCGTCTTTTTTTTTCAATACCGAGCTCTTGGTTCTTTACAAACAGCATTACGAGTTAAGTCAAAACAAGCAAACAATTTTATTGTTATCTATTATAATTAAAAAAGTTCAAATTAAAAGCTTAAACTTAGAACTTTAAACTTCAGCAATGAATGCATTAAAAATCTGTTCCTATTTTCCAAACCTCAGATTTTAGTAATTTTTTATTTTTGGACTTCAAAAATTCTTTTAAGTTTAAATACTTTCAAATTTTTATGTTTCCTGTTTTTCAGATTTCGAAATTCTCAGATGTTCCAACTTTGATTACCCTAAATTATCCTAGATTTTATTACTTTATTATTGCTTTTTTATGTTCGAATGCTTTTCTTATTTCTTATTCTCTTATTTGAAACTGCAAGATTTTAGGGTTTGATTCTATTGAAGATTCTCAAAATTTTAGTTAATTTCAAAATCTAAGAAATAAATGAGAAATTACAATTAGAAAGTATAAGAAAATAAAAAAAGGGGGTCTAAAAATTACAGATTTAATCTGGGAACTTAAAACTTCCAAACTTTTTCAGTGGATTATATATTGAATTTTCAATTTTTAGTGTCCATCATTTTAATTACACATTTTATTGTTAAATTTATATTATTATTATGTATTTATTTTATTTTGTTAAAACAATTTTTTTAGAATGTTTTCGAACAAGTTACAAGATTTATTTATTATACAACACTGAAAAATGAAAAACGAGTCAATTTAAATCGTGACAATAAACTGCAGCTTAATAACGATAATCAAAAATACGTTGTAATAAAATAATGGACATGATTGAACTAAAAAGTAAAAAAAAAATATGAAAAATGGTTATTAGATCAGACAGACAAGTTTTATTTTTGTCCTTTCAAATACATCTCTCTAGATTGACAAGCTTTCCCGATAGGTGGCGCTCTAAGCGGATCACTCGCACTATTACACGGAATATTCCTTTCTTCCATCATTTTCGCAATTTACTGATTGTTTTAAAATTGGAAGCCTATTTTCAATGAATTTAATAAACTGATTTTTTAAAGATGCCAATGTATTTACATTTAAATTTATTTCTTAGGATATTGCTTACATGATCAAGAACATACGATTTTCTTCAGAAGCAAGCTTTAATTTACTTTTACGTCATTTTTAAATTTAAGTACTAGTTAAATTAGACAGATAATTTTTGTTTCAACAATTGTATTTAATTAAGAATTATATGAATCATTCTTAATCTAGAATTTTTTTTTTGGATAGAATAAATAATTTTATCGCTCAGGAAAATCATAATTAAGACAGGGGAGAAGAAATTACAGAAAAAATTGGATATAATTAAACTAAAAATAATTTGAAAACTATTTTGAAAAGTATACTGTTATTAAAAAGAACGGACATATGTACTTTAGTCAATATTCCAACACACACTCAGTGAGACCAAGAAATTTATAAAAATAATTGTCAGAAAATGTGAAATTTTCAAAATAGGTCTTACATAACTTTTTGTTTTTAATTTTTTGTCTATTTTTTTTATTTCAATTTGTTCAGATTTTAGTTTTTTACATGTTTTAGATTCTACAGAATTATTGCTCTGTTTTTGTGTTTATTTTAAATTTTTGGTGTAATTTTTGATTTACTTATTTTTTTAATCTTTGGGGATTGTTTTCTTCAAATGTTTTTTTTGTACCTTTTGTATCCTTAGACGTTTTCTATTCTGCACATATATTGGAGGTTTTAAATTCTTAAGATTCTGATTTTTTTTTCCACCTAAGATTTTCCTATGCGTACATGAACTTTATAGTTCCTAAAATCTAAACAGAGTTTACTTTTTACAAATAATTATTAAATTTATGTCACAATTGTAAATATAAGTTCTAAGTGTACTTTGTATTTAAAATAAAAGTATACGAAAAAAAAATCCGATGATATAAGAAGATACAGGCTGTTCCGTTTTAAAAAAAATAACTTATAGTTGTACAAAATAAATGTTTCTAATCAACACCTTGTATAATAACATCAACTAATATTAATGCAGAACAAAAGACCAATGATTTTTTTAGCTTCACACCAAATTTTAGTAATCAATCGCTAATAATAATTCTAAAAATATACCTTAATTAAACGTACGTAATTTCAAAATTTTGTAAAAAAAACTGAGTAACTTGGGAATCTCGCATTCATAACTTAAAAACAAGATATGTTTTTAAAGCATTTAATTTAACAAATCAGAATGTTCAAGAAACTAAAGAGCGTCCCATTTAAAATAATTGAGTTGAGTACGGTCCTGAACAATTTAACCACCTTGTCTAAGATAAAATATTTTTAGAATATGCACTTCTGATTTCTCCGTTGACAAAAACCACACATATAATTAAAATTTTAAAGAAAATATTATCTAATCATGATTTCATTTGATTATTATTTGTATAAACACTAACAACTGAAATTTCGACTTTTATGAGGTCGTGTTAAACAGGTGGATGTCATAATAGTGACAATTCTTTTTTTTTTTAGAATTAATCTTAATCTTAATTAATCTTCCGTCGCATAAATACAATTCCTATTCTATCGGTTAGTGCGCATGTGATCAGCTGGACAGTACGAGTTCGATTATTTCGTTTTCCAATCAAAATAAAGAATGCTTGAAATTGCGCACTCGATACGAGCAACTGTTTCAGTGTTTAATGTGAATTTAAATGATTATAAAATTGTTAAAGATACAAAATTAATTCTTAGTAATTTTAGAAGTAATTGCTATTAAGACGTTTAAGGCTATTTTGATAAAAAGTAATCTTCAGTTGTAAACACTTTTATTCAACTGCAATTATTAATCTTCTGAAAAAATAATAGGTACGGTAACAACCGAATAAACCAAAATAATACGAATAAATAATACGAGATAAAGCCACACTGGTTGCAGATGTATGAAAGCAAATAATTTAATTTTTAGTGCTTTTTTCTTTTTTTTTCTCCTTTTAAAAAAAAATTGGTAAGTTAGAATGTGTTCTAGTCGACTCGTTTTTAAAATTTCGATTTTTAGTTTTCAATATTTTAGTAACAATTTTAATTAATTCCTAGTATTTTATACTAATTCCTTCCTAAACCACTAAGAAGTTTTTTTAACTCACTAGACGGACCCATTTTTTAATTTTTTTTAAATAAAAAAACTGCAAGTATAATCAAAACTTTATACAAAATTTTATCTGAAAATATCAAGTAATTGCATAAAACTTTCGACTATTTTCATTACGTTGGAACACTGAGAATTTATTTATTTATTTTATTGTGTGTTAAGATGTAGTATTTAAAATTCAGTATTATTTGAATTGAAGTAATCAAGGATGAAAATTATTTTTAACGATTCCCATGAATATAATCTTTTAAAGGTGTATTTTGGGTGGCGTTTACGATTTAATCAGGCGCTTTATTATCTGTGTATTAAAATATCCATCTTAAAGAATGTTTTTGTACGAATTACAAATCATTGTGTAGCAATGAAAAGCGAAAAGGAAAGTGAAGTTCTAACAATAAACTTAGTAAAATGATTACTAAAACAGAGAAAAATAAATAAATAAAATATTTAACATTATTGGAATAAAAATAAAAAAATGATGGATTTTAAAAATATATTCTTACTGGACAGACAGGTTTCAGTCGTTTTTTTTTAAATATTATTCTATATTGATAAACTTGACAAACTTCCACGATAGTGGCGCTCTGTGTGGATAGTCTGAACTAGTGCACGCAACATTCTTTTCTTTTATCGTACTTATTAGTTTTTTGACTTAATTTTCTGTATAAAGAAGTACAAATTATAATCTTAAGTTCCGCCTCTAAATTTAACTGCTAGTTACATTAAACAACCAACAACTTTTTGTTTCCACAATAATTGCATTTAATCAAGATTTAAATTTAATACTCTCAATCTAGTTTTTTTTTCCTTTTAATAAACTCGTGTGATAGTTAAAAATAAAATGTTTGTTATATATATATGATATTTATTTGTAGTTACTTATACATCTGAACAGAAAGTCATAAAACATTGTTTGCATTTTTATTAAAACGTATATTTTCGTTACAGCTCATATGTACAAAATATGGCAAAGTTCTTCTAAAAAATAGATTTTAATCACTTTCATCAGGAAATCATAATACCTAAAAACATTGTCGCCGACATTTTTACAGACCCACAGGAGATATTGGGATGTTACGTAAATTCTTAGCTTGAATACATCACCTAAAATTTACTGATGGAATGACTAAAAAATCCAGAAAATTCATCTCTTAAAACATTATCTACGGAAAGTTACGAGAAGTCATCGAATACAATTCTCTGGATAGTGGTAAATTAATTTTCCCTGTTATTTTTCAATCTTGTTTCCGGAAAATTTTTGATGAATTGTATATAGTGAAGTTTTCGATTAAAAAGTGAGACACTCCTATAACATAGACAAAATATAACTATGAACATTTTTTTAGCTACTTACCTGAAGTAATCCTCTTTAATAATTTTTGAATAGTTGAATTTAATTAAAGTAGTAACTGTACCTGAAATTAGTCGGGTTTATTACCATCTACATCTACTAACGTTGCGTTTTGCGAATAGTGTCCACTCACAAAGTTTTGATATAACTAAAACACATAAAAATCTGACCAAAAAACATCACTTACCTCAATTATTTCATTAACTAATTTTTCAGTTGACAAAAACCCCATATATAATAAAATTTTATCATTATCTTAAAATTTTAACATTATCTTAACAGATATTTACTTATTTATCAGCTATATAACCGTTATTTAATATTTGAAACACCTACAATTCCAACTGCACAAAGGTCATATGAAATAATTAAAATGATATATTATATTTTTTATCTAGAACCCGTCGTAGAAACTGTGTTGTTGTTACACTGAAAGTCATATGACAGTCTAGTTGCATTTTCAGATGATGCGCAGATGAGTTCGATTATTTCTTTTTCCAATCAAAATCAAGAATTCTTGAAATTGCGCACTCGATCGTAGTAACTATTTAATTGTGTGAAATTAAAAGTTAATTAAAATAATAATTATTGTTAATGCTAATAAATCATATTTGAGTTCAGTTTCATATAAACTCCACATAATAGTTCCAAACAAACTTTATTTAAATGCATCTTATTCCGATGGATTAGAGGTAAATACATTTATTTGTGTCACAACCTAGCTAATAATTACAAAAAATATAATTTCGTTGCGCTAAAATAAATGTATTTTGAGCATTTTTATTTTGCTTACCACTAATTTAAAAAAAACTGACTCAATTTTCTCAAATTCACTCTTAATGGAAGTTCTATAGTAAAGCTTAAAACGATCATTTTTGCTAAATTTTACTATTCAACCAAATGTAAGTGATATGACTTGAGCTATTAAGTGAAAAAAGTAAAAAAATATAAAATGTTTATATAAAAATTTAAAATTAAAAATTATGAACGAGGAATTATATATATATATATATATATATATATATGTATATATATATAATTCCTCGTTCATAATTTGTTACTGCAGGTAAAATAATTTAATAGTTTTTCTAAACTACGAGTAAAGAATAGGACCTTCTAAATATCTAAAAAACCCAAAAATAATAATTAAATTTAACAAATTATTTACTTACGGTCGTAAACGTAACTAAAGACAAATCAATTATTATCAATTTCGTCAATTAAAACTGTACCATAGTGACAATAGAGAAAAATTTCACTGAGCATCGTTGTTAGGTAAATTACCAGTGAGACAAAATTAAATGTCAATGGATGTACCTAAACTAATTAGCTGCAGATAAAATAATGAATAATAATTGGAAAACTTACCATACTCAGTTGCAAACATGTAACGCATATAACAAAAATGCTTCCCATAAATTAACTAAATACTGACAAGGAAAAGATATCTTCATAAAATTTTATAATTTAATTTTTAAGCTATCTAATTTTTTTGTAGTAAACGTGCAACCAATTGAGGTTGCACGTTTACTACAAAACAATATTTTAACATTTTGTTTGGTCCTCCTTTAACAATTCAAGAGTCAAAGATTTAGAATCAAGGTGTATTGGGAACCTCAAAACTCTACGATATTTATTATTTTAGTAACAATTTTAATTGTTTTCTACCCAATAAAAAGTTTTTTTGAGTTGCATAACTGGCTCATTTTATTTATTTTTTTATGAAAAAATCTGCAAGTGCGAGTCAAAAGTAAAACAGAATTTAATATAAAAATATCAGACACCGTCTATAACATTGCCGCATCAAAGTTAAATTTTCTCATTAAGTTAGATAATTGTCAATTATTTGGCTGTATAAAAACGTAATAATTTAAAATTTTGCATAGTTTGAAACTGAAGTAATCAAGGAATAATTACTTTTTAATTATTATGATAAAATGCATAGAAACTTTTGAAGGAGTATTTTAGCCGTTTCCAGGCGTCGTTGCGCCTCAACACAAAACAGCATTAAAAAGTGAAAAGTAAATTAAGCTAAGCCTAGACAGTAAACTGGAGCTCAATAAGATGATATAAGAAAAAACATAAAGAAAAATATAAAGTTCTAAAATAATTATTATCCGTCTCCCAAAGTGGCGCTCTGCGTGGATCGTCTGATATACTTAACATCTTTTCTTCTATTATTGTGTTATATAACAAATGTTTTTTTTAATAGACGTATTTTTTTCCTTAAAAATGGTAAATTGTAATTTTTATACATTAATTAATTTATACTACTACATTATTAATTTTTTTTTTTAATAAAGATGTGTAATAGTAATGAATCAAATGTTTGTAATGCATACATAATATATATTTATAATTATATAATTAGAATTATAATTATTACATACAAATAAAAATCCATAAAATGTTTGCATTTCTATTAAAAAACAGCATATTTTCAATACAGCATATAAGTACAAAATATGATAGAGCTTTTTTAGAGAACAGATTTTACCTACTTTCATCAGAAAAACATAATACCTAAAAATATTGTCGTCGACGTTTTTCTCATGAACCTTGATCTACGGAAATTTAATCGACGGCAAGTCACTGAATACACTTCTCCGGATAGTAGAAAATTTGTTTTCTGAGTTAGTTTCCAATGTTTCCTAGGTGAAACTAAAATAAAGTAGTCAGTGAAATCCTATGAAAATAAGAAATATTCATTAATACATAAACTATATTATATTCACAATGAAATACCATTTTTACATTATATTTTTCAAAGATAAGATGTCTTAGATAAGATATAATAACAACATTTTTTTACCTATTTAGCTGAATCAATTTACTTTGAACAGTTAAATGCAATGAAATTAGTTTTTGTACCTGAAATCAATCAGCTTTATTACCACCCATTTCCATTAGCGTCGTTTTTGTAAATAGCCCACTCACAAAGTTTTGTTACTTCACGGAAATTAACTGAAACACACATTAACTGGAAATATATAGCTTTACCTCAATTTTTTATTCACTAATTTCCCAGGCGACAAAAAGTCCACATGTAATAAAAATTTTAAGGGAAACGTTGTCTTCCCAGAAATTATCTTGTTTATTAGCTGTTTAATCATCGCTTAAAAGGAACTAAACACCAATACTTAAAATTCCGACTTTATAGGGGTCGTGTTTAAAAAGTTGGTATAAATAAACTGACAAATTTTATTTTTAATCTAGAATTACAAACTTCCGTCGCTGCTGTTACACTTAAAGTAATACAAGAGTTTCACGTTGCATTTTCGGTTAGTGCGCATATCATCGAAGTTCGATTATTTCTTTTTCCAATCAAAACAAAGAATGTTTGAAATTGCGCGCTCAATACCAGTAACTACAATTAGTTGCGCACAGTTTGTTGTTAGTTATAATAATTGTTAATATTAATAAGTATCTCAAAAATAATGTGAACTTTGTTAGTTAGTTTTGATAAAAAATATTATTTCTCCATTTTTTGTTTATCAAATAATGTAATCTATGTTCATAATTCACAAGCTTTTATATTTTATATTTAGGTAAATAAAACTTTGTTGTCAAATAACTTTTTGCCAACGTAAATAAATTTTTGCCGGCATTTTATTTAAGTTCAGTCAAATATTTACTTCACATAAAGCTATAATGCTTATTGTAATTTAAGCTGCAACTGCAAACAAGCTTTGTTCAAATGCATTTACTCCTCATTTTTCGGTGGGTACATATATTTATTTGTGGCACAGCCTAACTAATAATTACAAAAAAACATTATTGCGTTAAGCTAAAATAGGTACATGTATAAAAAATATTTAAATGTATTTGATGTTTTTTTATAATTTACTATTAATAAAAGAGGAAAAATTACCGTAAAGCTTAAAACGATCATTGTTGCTAAATTTTACTACTCAACCAAATGGAAGTGATATAACTTGAGCTATTTAGCGAAAAAAATAAAATAATATAAAATGTTAATTTTATATTATAATATATATATTATTCTTCGTTTATAATTTTTCATTGCAAGTAAGATAATTTAATAGTTCTTCAAAACTGCGAGTAAAGAATAGGACCTTCTAAGTATCTAAAAAACCCAAAAATAATAATTAAATTTAACAAATTACTTACTTACGGTCGTAAACGTAACTAAAGACAAATCAAGTATTTTTCCAGCTGTAACATACATAGTTTTTTTGGAACGTTCCATCATAATAATTAGTGCTTTTTTAGAAGTGGCGTCATAGTTGTACCATTCCCCCATGTATATTGCATTAGTTAAACTGTTACTTTCGTCAATTAAAACTGTACCATAGTAACAATAGAGAAAAATTTCACTGAGCATCGTTGTTAGGTAAATTACCAGTGAGAGAAAATTAAATGTCAATGGATCTACCTAAAATAATTAGCCGCAGTTAAAATAATGAATAATAATTGGAAAACTTACCATACTCAATTGCAAACATGTAACGCATATAACAAAAATGCTTCCCATAAACTGACTAAACACTGACAAGGAAAAAGTATCTTCATAGTATTTTACAAAACTGAAGCAGTCAATTAATCCCTAAGAGTAAATCACAAAACTGTCTTACTTTAGTATCGCATCGTGGTGATCGACACATTTTTTTATTTGTTTATACGTAACTCTTGATCGAAATAATAATTCATTTTCGTTTCGTAGGTCTGTTTTTGCGATTTCTTCATCAACATAGTGACTGAGAAATTGGAGCTTATCTTTAAGAACTCTAATTTGACCAGCTGCATGATACGCTAATCCTGCTATTAGTGGATCTGTAACACCGCTAGTGTATGCTGAGTATGTTACTCCTAAAACGTTTAGAAATAACAAAACAATCAAAATTTTGTAGTTTTTTCATTACTAGCTATCTAATGTAATAAAAAAGTAAAAAGTAAGTAAAAATTAGTCGACATTAAGCATATTTAGACAGTCTAAATATCTTGAAAACGAATAGAAACATAAAATATGTATAAAAAGTAAACTTACGTCGCCATAAAATTGTTAACAATTTAAGTGAAAAGTGAGCAGTCTTCTTGTTGGTTCAAAAGATTCAAATAATTTCGTATTTCTTCTTTCTAAAATATTTAAATTCTTTTGTACTGACGTTATTTCTATTTCTATTCGTTTTTAGTAATCTAGCTATAGCTTTTCAAATATCAACTAATCTTTATACCTACGTACAAGTTTCGTAATACCTAAAACGATAAATACATAAAGTGGATAATAAACGTAGTCTTCTTGTGTCGTCTCAAAAGGTAACCAAACATCAAGTGGTAGTCTGCGCTCTTGCAGAAATAAAGGCTTAGCTGCCCAACTAGTCACGGAACTTGTCACAAATATCAAATAAATCTTGTTGATTTTCCGAACAGTTTGATTACACTCTTCAATTATTCTCCTTTGTCTTATAGACGACACTCTGAAAAACGGCGATTCAAAATAATAGATGCATTGTTTTATATCTTTCGCTTTTATAATAAAAGGTAAAAATTTGACGATGTAGCAAGCCATTTCAGAAAGAAGAAAAGCGTTATCTGCAATTTGGACGATGTCGATGTTTTCTTCCAATAATAAGTACAGAGAACCGACTGCTGAAATTAGAACCACAAATACGAAGTAAAGAAAAAATGCATGTAGTTTGTATAAAAAGTGGTATTTTTTTGGAGGATAGAACCCAAAAGCACGCATTACTCGCAAATTGATACTAAAACTTTGTTCGACGATTTCTACCATTTTTTATATCGTCTAACGTTGCATACCATTTGCAATCATTATTTATTCCCTTTCTAGGTGCTTATATAGACGTCGATTTTTTATTGAGTTGAGATAAATTACTACCATTAAATTGGAGATTAATTACTTACTGATCAATATTACATCAAACATTTTGCTGATTGTTTGTAGCACGAAATGTAAAGAACAAATAAAGTGGTATTATTGATAGATTAGTCACTAATTAAGTGTTAATTATTACTGAACAAGGGAATCGAATGACGAACGTGATTTATGATTTTATCCTAATTAACTCCTAAGAAGAAGACACTGAATTTTAAATAACATTAGAGAAATACATATAATTTTTGTTGTTCGACCATTTAATAAGATCAAAAATACTTATTAAAAACTAAAAATGTCTCAAGTTCAAAAAATCACTAATTTCGAAATGAAAAAACTGTCAATTTTTATTTAAATGCAAACTTTGTTATAGTTAGAGAGGAAATATTTAGTAGTGGTATAAAAGTAAATCAAAAATTATCTAAAATTTTTAATTATATACTTAAAACTTATTTTGACTTGAAACAAACTGAAAAAAGTTTATACAGTTTCACATTTAATTATGTCAGTATTTTTTCCTGTTAAAATATTAAAAACTACAGAAAATATAAAATTTGAAGAAAGAACAAAAAATGAGTGATTTATAAAAGATTTAATAAAACTTTTTAAAAATTTCTAGAATTTAACTATTTTTTTTAGAGAATTTTCAATAGGAAAATCTCTGTTAGGCATATTTCAAAAAAATTTTGTGTAAAAGATTTTGTTTTGTTTGCATTACTAGTAATTTACAGTCGAGAAAACTCTGTAACCAGTTTTTTTTTAAATGCATCTAGGTCTTAGATTATTGTTAAAAAAAATATTAAATTTATAAAAAATTAAAATTAAAATTATTAAAAAAATAAAATATAAATTCAAAAATTTATATTTTTCAATTTCTATTTTCCAATATTTTCAAGGAAAATTAGTCGAAATGTAACCTCTTTGATAAAACTTAATTGATAGTATAAAATAGTTACTTTGGTTCCAAATAAATGCAAAAAATACTTATTTGGCTGAAAACAATCGGAGACATTTTTAATATGCTATTGCGTAGTATAACATTTTAACAAATTTTTGTGTGGAACATTCTTGATACATGGATTCGAATTGTTCTAAAAGTGTTTTATTCTAATCATAATAAAAATCGATTTTTTAGTTTTTTTGTTTTAATTTGTTCAGGAGTGTTTTTTATTACAATCTTATTGAAGAATAAAGCGGAGATATTTACATAATTTAAAAAACAACCAAAAAACAACACGCTCCTATTTTGTAATCGATAAGATTATTTTAAATGCAATTCCACTGAATGTAGGATTTCTAAACGGAAAAAGAATGAGAAATTAAAAATTATAACTTAAAATTAAATTAAATTAATTACATTAACTATTATTATTATTATTAGAACAAAACTCTTTTCGAACAATATCAAATTGATGTATCGAGAATGTTTTGCATAAAAATCTTTAAAAAATTTCATTTGTGTAAAATAAAATAGAATAAATGATACAGAAATATGAATAGAAAGAAGAAATGCGGTATCTGCAATTTGAAAGATGTCGATGTTTTCTTCCAGTATTAAGTATAGACAGCCAACTACTGATAATGAGATTAGAATCACACACATGCAGTAAACGAAAAATGCGTATAGTTTGTATAAAAACTGGTATTTTCTGGGTAGAACCCAAAAGCACGCGAAATGTAAAGAAAAAATAAATTGATGATATTGATAAATTTGTTACTAATTAAGTATTAGTTAATATTGAATAAGGTGAAAGGATGATGTATGTAATTTATGTCGTTACAAATAGATTATTTATGTCATTAAGCCAAACATTTTTTTTTTCAATTTTTAAATAAGAAATTATGTGGCGATTATTATTTTTATTATTTATTTTTTTCTCCTGTCTCAAACCGTACCCACAATTTATTCGATTAAATAAAAATTGTTTCATCAAAGGCCTTGTTGTGAAATTATTTTAATGCTTGCCAAATCAAAAATTGTAATAAAAGAATCCGATTTTTACTATAAATACTTTAATTGTTTTTGGAATGTTGGGTAGAAAGTAGATAAAGAATTATGCCAAGAACTGAAAAACATTTTTCCAAAACAGCTATTTTATCTGCGCTTTTGCTTCATTTCCGATAAATTCTACCTATTATTTGTGAGCAATTCTTTATTTAAAAAAAGTGTTTTTTTCTTTTAATTTTGTTTATTTTTTCGCATTTCCGTAAATTAATAATGCAGTGTTTGGTACTTTAGTCATTCTTTTACTGCTCAATATTTTGGCCTTTTGCTATGAATAAAATGAATTATCAAATTTAGAATAAAAATTAAAACATACATTACTGAAGAAACGACTATGTGCGTAAATCAAGTTTCAGAAGCCCTCACAGAAATTTTAGGTCGTACTTTTATCTCAATAACACAGTGAATGATATTTCACGCTAATCAAAATTATCACAAAGACACCCAAACTCAGATTCTTAATTACTTTTCTATTTGATTAGTTTTTTATTATCGAAAATGAGCTGTTATTTCTAACTTCAATTGTTGCTAACAACATTACCACAAAACATCTCTCATGATAATAACTTAAGTCATTTTTACGTTTAATTAACACACTATACTGATCAGTAATCGTTTCCGCCTGAAAGAAACAATAAATTTGCTCTCACTCATCGTACATACATCGTACACCGCCACATTTTTAATGTTCCATCATAAACAGAACAGAAGTAGCGTAAACGAGCAGTTAAAAGACCAGTAGCCAACGTAGCCTCTAGGTTGTTGGAGTGGCGTGAGCAATAACCGGGTTGGAACCAGCTCTGTGTAGGTCATAATCGTCGGTGATGGTACCGGTGTCGTAGCTCCATTGACAGTCGAAGGATTAAATAGAAAAGAAGATTGATATCAACTGCAAATTGTCTCAAACAACTCGATAGACATGGTGCAATGCTGCAATGAACAAAGTTGGTGTGGTGATACTTTTGTTGGTCGCTTTTCCAAGAAGTTCTTCCAGTGATTTAGAACAAAGTAAGTTTTTTACAAAAACCTAAAAAATTGCCTACTAAACTGGATTCTTGAATGTTAATTTCGAATGCACTAAATAAATTATTTCTTTCAAAAGAGTTGCTCAATTTGTAAATATTAATATGGTCATCAATCGTGGAAGTGATATAAATGTTTTCTCATTTAGTTACGCAAGAAGTTACATTAATTATGCGAGTGAGCTTAATGTTAACAGTGTTCCGGCGGCTTTTATATCTCGATGATTTCTTAAAACATAAAGGAAATTCAAAGTGAGAGAATTAGAGCGCATTAAATTACATATTAAATCAGTTTAAAATTCTGTTTCTAGGTAGTTAATTAGCGTCTCCATCAAAAGTTTATTCAAATAGTTTTAAATGATTAACTGTATTTTTCACATCAACCACACTTTTGTGATGCATTTTGAACCTTGTACTATTTACAATCTCAAATGTTGGCCTCACAAATAAGTGTCACAGTTAAAAGCTGAGAGCATTTTGTTCATTATTTAACAGAGGTTTGCTTAAGCACTCTCTTTTAGTAATAAATAATTTAAACGAATAAGATTTTAACCCATTTTAGTCGCAAATTTCATTGTCCCCATTAACAAAAAAAATAATTACTACCTTCAAAAATGTCTCTTTATTAGTACTAATTCGGACTAATTGTGATAACTTATTTTCAGCTCTAATTGATGTCATTTTTGTGAAATTCGTCATAATTAATAGTCAATTAGTGACAAAAAAGTAAAAACCAATGAATTGGGAGTATAGTTTATTGTAGTATAGCCTGCGCCAACACTCATGTCCCGTCCTATAAAACCATTCAATTATTAAATTAAATAAACTGTTTTTTATCAATAAAAGCAATGTATGGCTAACAATATGTAAAATATATCCAAAAAATCCTATTTTTCAAAATCAGAAGCAATAAAATAAAGACAGGCTTAACGTACCTTGTATTTTTTTAAGATTTATCGTATTGACTCTTAAATCACAAACTCCCGCTGAAGTAATTTATTCCATGCAAAAGTTTTTCCTTTAAAATCTCTAAGTGGTGGCCGAAATCCAGGGTCGGTATGAAATTTTTTTTGGTATTGTCTGTTTATAACTACTTACTACCTACAAAAAAAGTTTTCACCCTTACCCTGAATTTCGGAGACCACTTATGCTAACGAGGGTAGAAGTATTAGGTATTAAAAATTATTTTGAAGAAGCTTATGGTTTGCCAGTCAATGCTATAAATTTTTACTGTACAACGAACAAGAAAGGTTAAGTTTGTTTCCATTTTATTTTTTGAATATATCTCATATATGGTTAACAGCAGAGAAAATATGAATGGATCAATTTGTATCGTTACCTTAGTATGTGGAAAAAATAAATCGTATTTATAACTTAATAATTAAATGGGTTTATAGGCCGAGACATGTGCGCTGGCGGGAGCCAAGTGACATGTTTTCTGTTAATCAAAATATAATCATAATTTTTAATTAATTATATTAACTTTTTACTTTTTTAATCTCTTTGTAAGTGAGACTATCCATTTGATTTTAAAATATGCGTATCAAATGAGACTCTATAATTTCAGTACAACAATTCGGCAACCGCTTTCCATGACATAACACAAATACGCAAATAGAATACGCTAATAATCACATACAACTTTCGTCGAGTAAAAGTATTATTACGTATTTCCGGTATTATTTCTTTACTAACAATAACACTTAAAACGCATCACTCTCTAAATGAAGATTACTTTCTAAGTGGGTAACACATTTTTTTAGTAAAACTTTTGATATCACAATGGGCTCCCTTAATTTGGATGTCACCAGAAGAAAAATATTATCCATCAAGTATAGACCACTTCTTGAAAAATGTACATCTTGCTAACGAAAATGGAAAGGCCGTGATGTTTCCAATAAATGAAACGCATTTTCCTCAGATCAACACCAAGTCATTATACCTAGTCACAAAGCGTAATTTAGGTAAAAAAAAATAATTGTAGTTTTAAAATTGGTAGTGGATTTTTCAGATAATTTATTAAATGACAAAGTGTCATTTCTCAACGGCCATAATCCACAGATACATCCTGTGCCCATCTATGTAGTAGTCACTCCGTGCACTCCCAACCGATCTTTTCGTGCCACCGACGCACAAAATCTAAGAGATGACATCTTCAATTTCGTTTACCGAAAACCGAGCTCCAAGCTCTTCTTTACTGTATCTTATTGGACTTTTTATCCATACAACAAAGGCAAAGACATATGCTTCATCGGTAAACAAAAAATAATCGTCTTTATTTTTAATTTGTTATTTGTATTGTAGGTAAGGTTCCTAGTTTAACATTTTTCGGCCGTTGTTTCGGTCGATTGAAAACAATAGGTTCCCACGTTGGCGATTGGGAACACATGTCTCTATCTTTCAAAGGGAACCCTTTCCCTTCTGAAATGTACATCGCCATTCATGACAGCGGTGGTTATTATACATTTGATCTGAATCATCGACATTTTAAACTGAGTACGCATAGAACTAACAGAGGGTTGCAAAAACCGAAACTCCCACCTATCGTGCGAATACAAGGGGGACATCCTGTGTTATTTGCGGCTAGAGGATCGCATGGGTTGTGGCCTGCACCTGGTGAACACGAATATGTGAAAATACCCTTTCTTACTGATAAATGTGGGTATGGAAGTCCGTGGAAAACATGGGAAAATTTAAAAGTGTATTCGCAAGATTATAGTCTTCCTAAATGGTCGTTTTTTAAAGGGCGATGGGGGAATCCTAAGGCGAATTGCTTGTTATCGAAGAAACTAGGGCTGTGTAAACATGTGGATGGACCTCTTGGAATTTTAAGGAATACACAGGAGTTTCCTTGTTAAAAGCGACGCACGGCTTCTTTAATTACAGGTTCTTTGTTGAGTTGAGGCGTGTATTATTATTTTTATAACATGTGATATTTTACATACATAAGTCTGAACGAAGTTTTTAATAGAAAACTGTTAACCTGCATCTTAGTTTTTTTCTCATTTACCTATTAGTTTCAATATCAGCAATATTAATACACTAAACGTGTATTGAAAGTATTGTTTTCAAATGTTTGGGATTATCCAAAGAATTCACTTTTTTCGATTTTTTTTCCATCACGTGCCAAAGCTCAAATTTGAACGATATTAGATTGATTAACAAAAATAAAAATTTTGTGTTTCATTTTTACTTTTTTGATCTGTTCCATGAATTTAAAAATCTTATAAAGAGTTTTTTATAATATTAAGCGTTAACAAACGCACCACTTTTTTTACCAATAAATTAGCAAACAATAACTAATATTTTTTCAAATACTGTACTCGTAAACTCTATCTGCACTGATTAACAGATACGTATGAAATGACCTTTAATTTTTATTTACAGCTATAAGCAGTTTAAAATTCAGGTCATTTTAAATACCTCCGTAGTTTAATTACACGCCTGAGAACCTCATTTGTAAAGCTGAAGAAAAATGCACATTGTAACCATGTATGATGGAATTTGTTTTTTTACATTATTGTCGAAGCATACATACAATTGCAGCCATTTTTAATTTTTTTTATTTAATCCGTAGAGAAAAAAACGACGTTAAAAATTGTTGTCCCTTTCATAAAAGTTAATTGATAATATAAAATAGTTATTTTATTTCTAAAATTATTTAGCGGAAAACAATTGAAAACATTTTTTAAATATGTTATTGCGTAGTATAAATATAATTATTCCAAATGTATTTATAAAACATATCTACTTATTATTTTTATTTCTAATTCTATTACATTTTAGAATTTAAACGAATGAAAATGGTTGATTTTTAAACTTTTTACCAGTTTGATTTTAATAATAATAATAATTTTTTTAAAAAAAATTTAATACTACATTCAACAAAATTGTATTTGTTACAGCCTTATCTGACATCACTATCAAGGATTTTTTTTGTTATATTATTTTATGAACAGCTTCTTAGTACCATAATTTATTTATTTAGAGTACGTATAATTCAATATCTTAAGATATGAGCATCAACTATATATATATATATTTTTGGTTTCTATTGCTTTTTTTTCTTTATTTCTTAAGTTTACAAGCGTTTCAACTGTAAATAAATTGTAAGTAATTCAATCTCATGAAGCATCTGACATGTTTTTTTTTGTTTTTTAGAATTAGCATTTTTTAAATTATGTACGATATTTTTTTCATTTTCTACTATAGTTGTTCTCTTGATTAGAATCATCAAATTTTCAAGACTCATATCAAGAATGCTTTCCAAAATAGTTATTGAGAAATCTGGAGGAGATTTTTATATTATTGAAAAATCTTCCACAACCAAAAAACCATAAAATAGCTGCTAACAAGTTGGGCCAACTTGCAGTTGTATGTACGTTTCGATAAAATTGTATGAAATAAAGTTGTTTAAAAATGTTTTACATAAGAAGCTGTTAAAAAATCTACTATTTTCTTTTACCTACAATGAAATACTCTACATTTAAAACCTATAAGAGGTGGCTTTTTAGTGGTATGGGAAGTATATGAGATCTCAGTGTATATATACATTTTTAGGGTTATTAGCGAATGTTGACTGTGAATTTAAAGAGTAAGAAACTTGTCACAACAGATTTTATTATGGTAGCACAATATCCAAATCTATAACAAATACTCAATTTCTACTGGTTATCAAAACATAATTTACGTCTCATTTGATGAAAATAAATTAGTAAATAACCTTTCGCTGTCTACTCAAACATTTTTGTCAAATGGCTATCAACTATCTACAAAACAGTGCATGCAACTCATAAGTTGTACAAACACTCCTAGACATGATTTATACATACATTTCTAATAATGTCGAGTAAGTATTTTTACAGTTATCTTAAAAGCAAAATAACTGTTTTATACTAATAATTAACTTTGATCAGAAGGACAAAAATTATATACTTTTTAAAATTCTTCTTTTTAAATATTTAAAAACAAAAAAACAAATTATACGGTGGCAAAAATTACGTCTAAGGTAATCTTCGGCATGGTTTTTATTTTAGGTGTGTTCGCATCACCAAGCCTACTGTGCGCCCTCTAGATTTTTTTAACATCTTTGTTTACGTCCCAGAGCTCACAGCTGATTGTGACAGCTGTGTCAGCTACCAGCAGATTTTCCAAAATTGTAATGAATAAACCGAATATAATCAGTGGCGAAGCTTCTGAAACAGACAGTGAAGATGAAGTCGTTAAAAACGAGGTAAAATCAACCAATTCTCATAACAAAATTTTTATGTTCTCTTATAGACTTTAAAAATTGCTTCCCCAATTCAAGGGGCGGTCATCACAGGAGAAGATTCAGAGTCTGAAAATGGTAAGTCCTTGTGATTTTTGGTCGTTTGTCACGTAAAACGTATTCTAGAGAATGATGCGAGCATCTGCAGCGCCGTTTCCGCATTGAATGAGGTAAATTCACCTTCAAAGAATGCAAACTGTGATAAATATGATATGCTTCTTCATCAGAAATTACGTGAGTATGTAAAGATTGTTTAAGTATCTACAATGGTGGAATTTCAGGAGAATGCAATGGAAAACTTCACCAGGACGTTGAAGGTTTCTACCAGGGTGTAGTAGGAGAGGCTGGGAAAAATTTGACTGTAATTGACCAACAGTTGATAAAGTCGCAGTTAACCATTCAGAATGCCGTGACTTCTTTAAAGTCGCTCAGTGCCAACTCTCTCACCATAAAGAATAAACTCCAATCTTTACTTTCAGCACAATTTATTCCAAACATTAAAATTAAAAAATAAAATGTAGGTTTTTATTGAAGAACGACCAACTGTATTTAATTTATAATGATTTTGTTATTAAAACCCTCCTATGCTATTTACGGATTTTTAATAGTTGATTTTACATCCTCGATACGATTTTCAATAACAGTAATTGTGTTGAGTTGTTCGTTCAAATAACGCAGATATTGTTGCAAACTCGCAATCAAAGTTTCATTTTTACAATGGGAACAACACGAGTGATCAGAACTAATTTTAATAATTTCTCCGTCACATGGAATATCTTTTGGAGTACTTGCAGAGTTTGTTGTTTTGTCTCGAGATTTATTAGAGCCAACAAGAGGACGCTCATCAGACCCTTGGTTGTTTTTCCCGGAGTGACAAGAATTTTTATCATTATCCGACAGCTTTGTATTGATTTTATGACAGATGCATACACTCGAGGAACTTGTTCCAGGCTGACACTGGGATGTGAACGTACGTCGTACTACATTATAGATGTTTTCAATGTCTGTTTTCATATTTTCTTCAATATCACTTGTGCAATTCGAATCGTTGCTGGATAAATCACAAGAACAAACAAGAGGTTCAGTAGTATTACTATGTACATCGCTGTCAGTGCATCGGCATGGACCTTCTTGGGCTGTTTTAAGTTCGTCAATCTTCTCACTAAGGTTGTCTATGACAGCACTGATGCTCGTTTTCGGTTTAAAGTTTTCATCTTTAACTTGTTCGATGACATCTGTTGTCTGGTTCTCGATCGGAGGGGCCTGATAATGAATTTTCAGTATTTGTTTACGTGCTAGAGCGTAATAACAAATCAAGGATCGGATGCTTTTGATTTGTTCATCCTTTAGTTTGCTTACCTCTTCCAATTCCACGCAATTGTCATTGTTTTGTACCAGTATTTTCTCTGGTTCGATTTGTTTCTTGTTATCGCTACTTTCCGAGGGGCAAGGAGAAAGTAAATCGTCCGATTTGGTTGCTTCCTCTTTATTATCTAGTTCTTTCTCAACTTGAGGAGCTTGATACATTGTCGGGATTCCTACACTTTGTATACTTTCATTTTGGTCACTATAAATCTTAGCTTTACATTGGTCTATCGTTATGACCTCTGAACTGCTTGTTACAGTTCTTTCTGACAACGAGAGAGTTTTCAGTGTATTCCAAATAAGTTCTATCTTATTCATCAATTCTTTAAGTTCATATTTTATTTCTTCGTTGCTTTGGAGTAAATTATTACTGATGTTTTTATGTTCTCGAAATTCGCAGGAAACAATTTCTTTGTATTCACTGATAGTTTCCAATAATTCTGAAAGATTTTGTTTATAGGCTTGTGTTGCGTTACTCATAAGAGTCAATTCTTTCATTAGACTGTCATTGTCTTCTTTTGTGCAGGCTTGCGTACCAAAAAGTGTTACTTTCTCTTCAACGTCGTTCAATTTTTGAGTCAATTCGTTTATTTTATCTATGATATCTGGTTTGTCACTTTCTGGTGTTTCCGTACAAACGCATTTGTTTACTTTAACAGGTTTGTTTTCATCATCAGTGGCTAATTTTGTGGGAAGATTCTCTTCTTCATCTTCACCTGAAACGATAATTATTGTCGTACTACCTTTCCGTTTTGAAACACACTTACTGTTGCTTCTTGGTGATATTTTCTTCACTTTTGTTCTACCCACTAAAGTTACGCTTTTAATACGATTCATCGATCGTGGTGCGTCTTTGGATGGTGTTAGGCTTTCTTGACTGCTCTCAGACTCTACTTTCTCTAATAAATTACTCATCTTCCTTTGTAACTCCATGTTTGTGCGTTTGTACGCGTCTAACAGACTGTCTTTTACTACTAATGAGATCTCGGAATCATTCTTAGATAATTCATTTTGGAGCCGGTCATTTTTGTCTTTTAAGTCACGTATTGTTTCTTCTAATTTGTTAATTTGTTCCAAATATTCAGCTTTTAACTTTTCAACTTTACTATCAGATTCATCGTTGGTTTTGCCCGAAATTTTTTCAACTAAAGTTTGCAACAGCTCGTTGTGATCTTGTAAATGTTTTTCAACGTTCTTCATTTGTTCTATGTATCTACATTTCGGCGTTAGATGTTCTTTGTCATAACTAAAAATTACAGTTATATAAACAAATAACTCTCCAACGTTATCACTTTCGTTTGTCGACATCGCACATCATTTGCTTCGGTTTTTCTTTAGTCTGTAACAAGTAAGTGTGCTGCTCAACGCTATTAAAATTTTGATTAGAAGTACCCGTGGACACGCACCTCGCATCTTCTTAACTTGATCCGACACAACATAAAATTTATAGCGAAACATTTCGGTTTGTTCCAAATTTTGTTTGTATGAGGTTTCTAGTTTTTTGACTTGGTTTTGCAGCATTTGTATTATTACATCTTTGTTCGCTATCGTTTTTTCCGCTTCTTTTAGTTTTAAGTCATGTCGGTCGCACATACTCGGGGACTTTTCATGAACACACTAAAATTTTGGTGAAAAATAAGACGAGATGGATTAATTTGAGTCTACTGTCTGTTCGTCGATTGGGTTTACAGTTTTAGGCCTATCCATAATTTGGGGGTCGTAAAGCAAGTAATTTCTACGGGTTTATACAAGAAAGATTTTAATAATATTGACGAAGAACAATCAATTTTAACATAACTTTGCATGAATGTCAGAATCTGTATTTGTTTAAGTTGCTAGGGCGAATGTTTTAAACAAGACAGTTTTTCTTACACTGTGTGTCAAAATTTGTAATCATGAAGAGTAAAACTAGAAAATTTAGGCCTTGTAAAATTCCTAGATATTTGATAGGATCTGCTAGTCCCGACCTTATAACAACGGATTTGCTTGAATACAATGCACACAGATATAAAGTGCAGTGTTATAATAACGTATTCGTCAGTTTAAACGAGAAACAAATCTTTTAGGTGTTCACTGCCAAAACAAGAACAGATACCAAACCTCCAAAAATGAACCCATTTAATTATGTCAACCCCCGAAAACTTCGTAACGATGCCGAAAGATTATCTCTAATTGACATGGAAAACAAACAATTGTTGAAAAAGATTATCACTATAAACAGAACGATTGTAAAATACTAATTCTTATATTTCCTAATACTCGCTTTTTAATTCAGGGATGGATTGATTCTTACAATCCTGAGGCCTATTCGTCTAAATCGAAGTGGAATACGCACATCTCTCGGATAAAGAAAATCGAACATAAAAACAAAGTAATTTATAATAAAATTGTCTATGCAGTAAGTCAGATCATACTGTTAAAACTCCATGAGTAGCAAATTTTTAGAGTTCCAGTTATAGTTGTAACCATTTCAACAAACTGTGGGTAGAACTCCTGATAAAGTTGCAGCGCTCTGCACGATATCCTTTGGTAATTCTTCAGAAAACGAACATGGATGTCGAACTTAGCAAACAACCATCGATCAGTTGTGGATTAGACAAATTATCTGATCGGCCTTTGTAAGTAAGCGCGGATATACTTGTTCCAGTCTACAGGATTATATTTCAGATGTTTTCTCGAGTTCCAAGTCGTGAACGGACCAAATTTAGGCCGCCTTGAAATTGAATTGTACCACGACCACGTTCCAGTTACCGTCCAAAACTTCTTAGCAATTTGCTCCAGTACAAATAAAAGGAATCTGACCTATAAAAACTGCTTGGTTCATCGTATAGTGCCCAACAAATTCTTGGAAACTGGAGATATTACTAAAGGGACAGGTCGTGGTGGAATGTCCATCTACGGAGAAGAATTCCCCGAAGAAGGTCATAAGCTGAAACATACTAAAGCTGGTAAAAACTCCAGTTTAACCACCAACATCTAAATATTTATCTTTCAGGAGTTCTTTCAATGGTGAGAGTGGGACAACACAGCAATAATTCTCGTTTTTGTATTACATTCAACAAAATGGAGTCTCTTGATAAACAAAACGTGGTTTTCGGGCATGTAATAAAAGGGTCAGATATCCTATTTAAAATAGAAGGTTACGGACGACGCGTTGGAAAACCTTTAGCGCCCATCGTAATTTCGAATTGTGGAAAGTTAAATTTGGCGCCTCGTACTTAGATATTTTCGGTGCGTTGTGTTGGTATGGTCAATTACAAATGGCTGATTGCTGAAAGTTGTGTAATTAAACATTACGATTTCGGGTTTATAGTACGAAATATACCACTAGTATACCAAGTATCGACTTTTTTACTTTAAATCGAACCCACACTAATTCAACAAAATGCTGTATTTGGAGGATTACTTAGAAAGTGAGTAAAACTATTTTTTGGCGTGGCCCGTCAACTTTTGAGCGCGGTAAATTTGAATTTTGTTCCAGTGATTGAACATTTACCTCAGGAATTGAGAGACAGGTTTACCGAAATGAGAGAATTGGATTTAACTGTACAAAGTGAGTAACCGAACCCGGCTATAACCAACCCATATTCATGGTTGTTTGTAGATAACATGGATGAATTAGAGAAGCGAGTCAAAGTTTTCTTTAATGATTGTAAACGTTGTCCTGGAGAACTTCCAGCAACGACAAAGTCAGAGTTTGAATCAATAGGAAAAGAGTACAAAAAGACTTTGGAAGATGCTGATGAAAAGGTAATCTTAAATCAGCTTAAATAAACTAAAATTATGTATCAATACTTAAGGTCCACTTAGCAAACCAAATGTATGAACTTGTGGACAAGTATTTACGACGGCTCGATACAGAATTGCACAAGTTCAAGTGTGAACTAGAAGCAGATAACAAGGGCATAACAGAAGTTCTTGAAAAACGTTCACTAGAGTTGGACACACCAGTAAATTCAACCAGTATCTCATCTCAACAGAAAGAAAATCGATATGAGAGGTACTTAATTGTTATCTTACCTTCATTCTTATTGTTCCCAAAGCTCCAGCAGTTTCCGGTACAGACCAAGAAGTGAAAAACGACGTGATAGTAGTAACTCTCTCCCAACCTCCTTTGCTGAAAAACGACAAGCTGTGGCCCCCATGCCCTTGGTTGAGACACGCCATAGTTCTATAAATCAGTCCACTCCACCAGCTCAATCAAATGTTTCATATAATTTAGGACATATTGGGGCTGGACCTGCTATTGCAGCTGCTGCATCACAGGCTATTGCAGCAACACAACAAGTAAATATTTAAGTTGTTTTTATAAATTTTGTTGTTTTATCCTCTACTTTAGATGCAACAGGGTAGAAGAACAGCTAGTCTTAAAGCCTCTTATGAAGCCATAAATACGGGGAGCCATGGCCATGAATTTAGTATTGGTCGGGAATTGGCGGGAGCTGCACAAACTGCTATTCAAGCTATTCAGCAGGATCATGCCAACAACAAAAAAAAGCAAAAGTAAGTTGCACAGATAAATCTAGGTTTTAGTAATATTGCAGTTTAGCACCCTGAAAAGTCCGCATGCGCAAACTGGCGATGTAATGATTCACATTGTTGCCAAATTATCAAGTTTGACCTTTGGTCATATTAATGGTAGTATATGTAGTTTACGGTTAACATTTAAAAAAATGTTTATTATAAACTATGCACAAAAGATGTTACATACTACTACTGTCACTGTTACTAATGTCAATTCCAAGAACAAAAGCGTGACTAAGTGGACTTTATAGAATCCGAAGAAATGTATAAATGAAATCTTTTTTTGGTCTGTCTCTCGCTTTAAAATTTAGCTCTTGTTATAAGTTTCATAGGAGCAGAATCTTACTTTTTATCCGGTTACAAAGTTGTTCATTTGGTGAAGAAAAAGTTAAGTTAATTACCGAAAAATCAGTGTCGGAAGATATATCTAATATATATATTTCAAAAATGTCAACTGTCGTTTTTTGGGTGCTAAACCACAACAGTATCCTGGGTTTTTATGATTCACTCATCTACTGTCAAATTCATTACGATACGTCCACTCCCCACTCTAAACATTTCATATAAATGTTATGCTGTTTTTTTTTTGTTTTTTGAATATAAATCAAATGTGAAACAAAATTTGACGTTTAAAACAGTCGAGCATAGCTGCCAATCAGACAACGAAGAAAGTTCTAGGAAGTTCCAGTACCAACCTTATTTTTTATTGAGTGGACAAATGAATTCACTTCAAAAGAATGATCAAAATAAAACAAAACGAGAAGGCTCTGGAGGAATTTGTTCTATCAAAACCTATGTCTTTTCTTCTTACATCCCCATTAGTTGCATTTCACACATGGATTTTGAAAAAGCCTTCGCACCACCACTTACAGTCTTCCTTTGATCTAGTTTATAACAATTTATTAATTAATACCAGAAACCTAAAGTAAATTTGTTGAAATGGTTCAATTAGTTTTTAATCTGATTTTGAAATTGGCGTTATGTCATAATTGCATGACAGTGGCGTCGCACTTTGGTATAAAGTTGATAATAAGCCCTCTTATGACAATGGAAAATGTAGGTTTCATTTATTTTATAAATGTGTGCCATCATCTAACAATAATAATGATGCAAATAGCTATAATTTCAACATTTGAAACTCACGCAGTATAATTTTTACTCAATAGTGTCCGAGTGTTCAAGGAAATTTCACCACGACGTGCCCAAAAATTTACAACGCCTGCTTCGATTTGGATTCTTTTTGATCACTCTGTATATAAATAATTTTAATCACCGTAAGCTGCATTAAAAGTGCAAAGGTTTGGTGAAAGGGTTATTTGAATAATAAGAGTGCAAAGTTGTGAATTTTTGCACGATTAAGAAATTGCACACATAGTTTTAATAACTATTCTGTATTTCTGTTAAATATGGCATTCACATTACTCAACAAATGTTTTTGGTGTTATCAACATGGAAATTCAATCAAGATCGGGGATTTACAAAAAAGATATGCGGTGTTATCTTACAGTGCACTAAAACCTTCCTATTTTTACTTCTAATTGTATTGTCCTAGGAAATGGTCCAGCAACAATTCAAATGCCACCTCAGCGTCTTCAACAGTACAAGCTATATTAAATGCACCGTTGGCGACATCAGCACCAGAGTCTCCTTCGATTGACGTGTCTTCACAAGGTGCAGAAGTGACAGACGGAGAATGGACTTACGATCCCAATGAACCCAGATATTGTTTATGTAATCAAGTTTCTTATGGTGACATGGTTGCTTGTGATAATGACGAAGTAAGTGTATGCTGTAATTACAAGTATTCAATTTCAATCCACGGAGTAAAACAACTGAATTTTGTACGATACACAAAAAAAGAAAACAAAAGCACCTCAATCTGAGCATTATCTATGACAAAATTATACTGAAATGAAAAAAGAGATCTTGAACGACAAAACTAGTTGCTTGCTGTTGCATTTTAAATTTCAAGAAAATTAAGTAGATGAAAAGTTGAATGTTCCGTATAATCTAATAAAGACGGTATCTGAACAGGCTTTGAAATTAAACGGAGAGTTCCATAGTGCCAACTAAACGTCTTTTTATTTAAAGTGAGCTTTAATAGAAAGACCGTTTTAAGTTGACTTAGTTCCATAATGGTTTATGAAGTTGTCTTTAAATAAATGCTTTTTTTATTCAGTTTAATTAGTAGAACTGAATTGTGAAATGTGACATTAGACATAGCTAAAAGTATGCTTGAACAGATGTTTATGCAGAAAACAAACTAATAAAAAAAACTAGTAATTGATGTGGTAGATTAATCCAATTTTGAAAACCGTCTATTTCATCCCTTTGAAAAATGATTCTAGATTGAAAAATGATTCAAAAACGCTAAAACTCTTTAATTTATTTGTAATAAACGTTGATAAATGATTTCATAAACATAACTTAAAGAAACTATCATTCACTATTTCATCCCTTTCGAGGTTGATTTTCAAAAATGTTGAAACACATTATTGATTTTAAATAATGAGTCAAAATTCCAATCAAAAACTTTAATAGCAATTTTCATATCTCTAACTTATAAATTAATGGAACTCTCACAACTTAATTCTTATTCCACACCCTTTAGATTTTATTATTAAAAAACAGTGTAAACACGAATTTTCAAGTCTCTAATTTTAAAGATATTCAATTATGTAATTCGCTTTTATATGTATATGAATACTTTTAATGACAGTAACGTAAATACTAATCTCTTGATAGGATGTGTTAATGCGGGGGCTATTTTCTGTAACAAAGCTGACACTGCAGTTTTTATAAGTCGAGATCGATCGAAAAAATTTTTCTTAATCTTTTCATTATCTGACGCTGAACATGAAGATACTTCATACACATAGTAATAATTATGATACATTCTTCTTCTAATAATAAAACATTGGCCGAAAATGCAGTATGTTAAAAAGGAGTCTTTAACGATAAAGGGCAAAAATTGCGGGTTTATGGTAAAGACCACTTTAACAGTAAGTTAAGGAGGAATTAATATTTCCTTATGGAACCGGATATACTGATCAAGGGACCTTTTCAATTTAAAGGAAGCTTTAATTTTAATTTTGGAACTGGCTGTAAATTTAGTAGGCAATTCTGCTTTTTACCTTATAGCGTCTCTTTGACACTTTGATTTTAAACATAAACTGATATTCAAAAATGTCATGGTGTCCACATCATCCTGACAGTTCCGAAGTGTCAAACTTGAGAGATAACAGAGCTGCCAACGTGTAAAATAATGTAATGTCAACTAGACTCTGCTTTTTCTCTCGAATAATCAGTTTTCCAAAAATTGTTTCCCTTTGGTTGCTAAAAAACATTCGAGTCAAATTATATATTTTCGGTACTGGGTCTTATTCTCTATAATAAGCAAACCGTTAAAAAGTTACAGAAAAGACGCCTTTTTGTTTAAAAAAATCGAAGACTAAAAGATCTCATTTAACAATGTATTGTTTTAGTGCCCAACGGAATGGTTTCATTATCCCTGCGTTGGCATAACCGCACCACCCAAAGGTAAATGGTATTGTCCACAATGTTTGAATTCGATGAAACGTCGTGGAGGAAGAAAAAACTGAAAGAGGACAGGATACAGCTCTATATTGAAAAAATACTGATTGTAATGTACGTTTACTAAAGACAAAAAAATTATACTACTATGAAATTAAATATCCGAAAAATGTATTTCTCAAATATAACAGACTATGACTGAATTTCGTGTTTTTTGCGTTAATCTAGAAGTTTTCTGTTATGGAGCACCCCCACTTTTTAAACAAAGCGCGTTTTTCTAAATTCCGATTGCTTAAAAATTTCCCTGGGGTAAGACTAGTCGTAAAAAACGTCCACCTTCACTCACGCTTTCAATTTTCCGAATCACCGAGAGCAAAAGCATTAATCAGAAAGTTAAAGGGTCAATAATCGGAGAATTGTGAAATGAAGGTCAATATTGTTTCTTGGGCAACTTTCGCGAAAAAAGTAAAAAGCGCAGTGGAATAACCTGGTTTCAATGCAGTGTCGGGTACCATGCAGAAACGGCGTTGAGGATGTAGTTTTTTTTTTTTTAATTTTACAACAGTAAACTGAATTATAAATTTAGACAGAATCAAGAGACGCTGAACCAATGACCAGGTGGATCATTCTCAAATATTCAGGTCAGCTTAATGTAATTACTATGGAACGAACGGTTGTAATCCAGTCAATGCTAAATTTTGTAATGCGGAAGTATGAGCTATGAAATTGGAAATTCTCATTGTCTGTAAATAATACAGAATCCACAGAAAAGTGTACGTGTGAAATTATAACGCAGGATTTTCACAGAAATTATTTGAATCGATGTTTTTCACACACTGGAGAACAAGGAACGAATATGGGTAATGATGAGAGCGTGCTTTCATGTGCAGTTATTTGTTTCAGATAATAGGAAGACAATAATTGCGTTATTGCAAGTATTTCAATTAACCTACTCATAAAACGCTTTGTAGCTTCAGTCCTATAGGGAAAAGAAAGTTGTAATTTGTAGCTGTTTCTTATGTAAATCCTACACGCACTCGGTAATCTTGTAAAAAATAAATAATAAAGAAACCGTATTTTCAGTAAATTGTGTTTTTATCAAAAACTGTAATATCTAATTCAAGGTGGTCACTTGTGTGTTATGTATATGAAAATTATGTTTTCTAGATGCGCACAATACATTCAAAAAATTCCGAGACTGCTTTTAGTACAGCAGATCATTAAAAAAGGATTTGCTTATTTACACACCATTTACATTCACAACAGTTTCCTACACATGCTTTGAGTCGTTTATAGTATCACAGGAAATCATTGAATATTACAATCTCGGAAACGGTCATTACATCATCAACCGTTGATGTTTTCACGGATCTTTTAGTGAAACAGCGAACAAGATGATTTCCGGCAAAATGGTGGGCGGTTACTACTTCTAACAGATTTAGAAAATAGCCAAAAATAGGTGGCGCATATTTCTCTCTAAACTGGTACATTTTAGGTGTGATTTTTCGGATTTTTTTCTAAATTTTGTTTAACTTTCGTTTCTCTGAAAATACTTTAAATACAGCCTGCCTGGATGGTGCGTTTTCGTCACCGATTCTTGAGTGAACGTTCATCTTTTATTGTATTCTCTAGAGATTTTCGACCATTATTTTAATCAACACTTTTCTTCAACTCAACCAGACGTTATCAAATCTAATTTGTATCACAGGAAATATTTGTGGTGGAAAATCAAATCTTTCGTTGTTGATGGTGGTCGTTTTTTTGGTGCATAACTGCCCACCACAAAAAAATTTTTCTAAATTCTACTTTTGACAAAATGTAACTAACACTTCATTTAACTTCTTATTAATTAACTCATACTGATTAGAAACATTATTAGAGTAAATAAAAAGATACGTTGAAAGTATGTGTTGGATAAAGGTAGAAAATTTAGCTTATTAAAGGCTGCTGAAAATGATCCAATATTTCATCATTTTTATTTTAAGTTCCCAAAAAACGCCCAGCGTGCACTAGAATTTTTCATATTTTTGGTGTTTATTCCGTTAGAATATTCTTTTTCTACAAATTGTTCTTTTTGTAAAATTTTCTCAATATATATATATATATTTTTTGTTAAATTGTTAACCTCCTCTAAAAAAACAATATGGATTAAAACATGTTTTTACTAACTATATCTTGTTATCTCTTAGTTAAAACTGAAAGAATGCAAATGTCAATGGTTATTTTTTTCTGAGTTAAAATTTGAACATCTTTTAATTTTCGAAATACCATGTTAGTTTTAACTTCTAAAAGTAGCATCTACTGGATTCGTAATTTAAAACTATGATATCCTAAATTTTAAAGAGTACCATACAAAAGAGCAATGATTTTTCTTGTTTGTTACCAAATTTCAGTAATTACTTGCTAATAATAACGCTAAAAATGTACCATAATTGAACATAACCATTTCAAAATTTTGTAAAAAAATGAATACCTTGGCAAGGACTTAATCGAACAAATCAGAATATGTAAAAAAATAAAAAGCGTTTCATTTAAAATAATTGAGTTGAGTACGGTCCTGGACTATTGGAACCCTTTGTCTAAAGTAAAATATTTTTAGAATAGGCACTTCTTTGCTTCATGTATCATAACGTATTGAAAAATTTCGTATCACAAATGCGAAAAGCAAGATCGACCGATGTCAATACTAGGACCTTTTTTTAGAAGATAAATACGATTTACAATTTTTTGAAAGAGTTTTTTGAAGTACGGCTGTGTATTCTGTAAGTAGAAATTTTGATTCTAGACGTTGTTTAAATTGATACAGTGGTATAGAGCAACCAAAACTTATTTGATAGTTAAGGAGTTCTTAAACTAAAGCAGTCCGTCAAAAAGTTATAAAAAAAATGAGTTATTGTTGAAAATTGGGTGCAACAAGTTTGATTTCACAGTCATTCTTTCTTTCTTCCTACAAAACACTATTATTATTATTATTACTTAATTAAAGAGAGACATTTGAAAAAGGTTAAAGAATAAAACTTTTTTATCAATATTACCTTGGGCTTAACGATTTTAAGCAATCAATTTCACTTACTACAAATAGTATGCAGGAATTGTTTTGTATGGCTAGATTTTAGAAATAGGTAACTGCTGTTTCTAAAAACAAATGAATAGTGAAGTTAACAAAAAACCGGTATTTTTTTAAGCAACTGTTGTGATCTAAATTCCAACTTCAAAACAATACAAACTCATAACGGCAATATATTTTTAATTTGTTTTCAAATATTTTTTATTTGAATATTTTTAATATTTTTAAATGTTTTCAATTATTTCTTGATCTTTTAGACTAAAAAACTAAATACCTATAAAATATTTTAGTAGATTTTAAAATATCGGTAAAAAATAAAACCATCACACTGCTTCCGGACCGCAAGTAATTCATTGCTTAATGATAATAAACCCGTTTAACCATTATTAATTAACATGATTTTTACCGACAGTTGAACTCAAAATGCACTAAGAGAATGTTATGAAACCGTAACCACATCTCGTAAAAAATCTTATAAATACGAAAAGGCCGAATTAGAAAAAGTATTTACTTTCCTCCTTTTACCCCTGCTCTGTGTCCAATACTTGTAGGTTTACCTTACTACACGGCATTATTATCTAACACACTGTAAGAAATCACGATTCAAATAGTGTTTTGACCCCACACAGTATGGCTGCTACAGATTTTTTATTTGTATGTTTACTAAGTGCCTTGCCAGGTATGTTAATTTAATTAAATCAATTCATCATGTTTTTAACATTCCTTCCTACTTTCGCGTGCATTTCACTCTGCGTAACTTAGTTTTATTTTGTCAAGAAATATACTACTTATTTTTTCGTTTCTCTAATAGAATTAATGTCTAAGCCACATTAAAAACCCTAAGATATTTCGGTAGCTTTTTTTTTAATTGTTTAATTTTCGTAGAAGAAAATAATGTCTATGTATCAAACTCATTATTTAATCTCTGTGACTGTCATACCGGTTTACCATTGGGTGATACAAATATCTTAATAATCCAAACGTAAATAATGATATCGTGTAAAAGTTTTGATTTGTATTCATTTGTAGGTCCCCTGCAAATTAGTTTTGACGACTCTATCCTGCAGCTTTTTCCAATTGATAAACACAAATGCGACAAAATTGATCCAATTAGAGATATCGGCTTTCAGCTGTACACAGTGTAAGTAATTTAATTAAAATATTCACATTACAAAAATTCTTTTTTGATATGTAAGCATCAATTAAAAAATAGGGACTTCTATTCAGTGGTCTTTCGATTTTTGGATTTATTTAAATAAAATGTGATTTAACACTTTCATATATTCATTAATTTCCATTTACAATAAAGTACCAATTTATTCATGTAATGTAAAATTTATATTTGTGCACTCCAAGAGAATTCGTGGTTCGATTTTCATAACAATGCAATGAATAATAATAATAGTACCTATTTGCACTTGCCGACCGGTTTTAAATCAGTAACAGAAATCGTTATGAGTATTTCGCATATAATGAAAATTAAAGCTTCGTATTTTTTACACCACATAAAATTTAGTGTTGGGTATATCTAAAAATAGAATATTATTTCCATTTTCAAATTTTAGAAATTAAACACACTATTAAGTGACTTTTGCTGCTTCACTAAAAGACAAGTTTGACATCAAAAGGAAAACAACAAAACGCCCACCAACACTTTTTTTTCCTCCGAGTTAATTAACTTTCTTAAATTGACCTAATCATTCGCACTTATGAAAAATTGAGCTAATGGAGTAATTAATAATTCAATAAACCCATAAATTATGATTTGTTTTGAATAATTCCCTGTTATGCAACAATAATTTAATAAACATTGAAACGTTACATTTCAGACATAATCCTCTTCAACCTCAGAACTTAATAACGGGAGACGATAAATTGTTGTCTGAATCGCATTTCAACTTCTCGCAACCAACAGTTTTTTATTTCCACGCGTTTTTTGAATCGTCTAGCACTCTGTCAGCGATTATTATACGAACCGGTAAGTGAAATAGAAAAGCTAAAATGCACACTTGCACGATAATGTAAAATGTGTGTCAACTTTCTCTCATTCCATAAATCAAGTTCAATGTAAAGCGAAGAATTAATGAAGTCTTATTTTAGCCTATTTGCAACGGGGAGGTTATAATATTATTCTTTTAAACGCTCCTCGGTTGGAAGCTGGACCTTGGTATTTTACTGCAGCAAGGAACACAGAAGTTGTTGGTTAGTGCATGAATTGTAAAGAAAGTAGAAAAAATGATAACAGCTGCAAAAATTGATTTTCTTGTTAAAATTTGAATGTTTTTGTGAATTTTTATACTGATTTTTTTTGCTTTCTCTACTGAACCGTGTAATAAAATTTTTATTGCCGACTTTTACTACACGAAGAGTAAAAATGTTTCACGTGAAACTATCTAAAAATTTGTGTCATATAAAGGTTTATCTAAGTTTACTTATAATTTTTTTAGGCCAATATACTGCAAAATTCATCGACTACTTAGTCTCCCGTGGCATGTATTTACCCAGTTTGCATTTAATCGGTCTGAGCTTAGGTGCTCAAATGGCGGGAGTTTGTGGTCAAAACGTCAAAAGTGGCCGAGTGTTCAGAATAACAGGCTTGGACCCTGCAGGACCACTATTCAAAAAGTGGCCGAAAAATTTACGATTGGATAGCAGCGACGCAGAGTTTGTAGATGTTATCCATTCAGATGCCGGGATTTTCGGATTTCCCAGAAGTGCTGGACATGTTGATTTTTGGCCCAACGGAGGAATTTCACCTCAGCCTGGGTGCACGAAACCAGAAGTAAAGAAAACGCTTCCGGATAATACTGTTGCACTCCGTCAGTATGTATAATTGGGTACGGACGGAAGTAACGATAAGTTTGTTGCAGTTTTTTGTAGTCACTGGAGGTCGTACCAGTTCTACGCAGAAAGTGTTGTGAATCCTCATGGTTTTGTGTCAGTACCCTGTGAATCGTGGCACCAATTTCAGCAGGGTGAATGTAGAGTGGAATCGCCTGTTAGTAACATGGGCTTTAACGTAGATTATAAGTAAGTTAAATTATGGCATATTTGTACCAATTATCTATCACTAATCGTAATTTTTTTAAGTGCACGTGGTAATTACTTCCTGCGTACAGCATCACAATCACCTTTCTCTCTGGAATAGCGAATGTTGTTGTTTTACTAAGGCAAATTTAAATCGCTGAATAACTTATGTGATTATCGAATTGTATGATAGGGTAAAATGGTTAAATTCGTCCCACTCATTGTTTCCTGCAATTAAGCCTAATTACATAATCACTGCTAGTGATTGGGTTATTAGTAAATGTATTTGATTAAATTACATAAAATCAATAATTATGTTGAGCTTTCAGATGAGTTTAAAAAATATTTATCAAACAGGTTATGTGGAGCAACACTAAAAAGTAGACAAAATTCATTTAGACAACAAAATAAAACTTAACTATTATTTTACGGGGGGGCACAATAACCACAATGGTTTCCACTTTATTTATTTTTTTATTTTTACTAATTGTATTTCCGGGCTAGTGAAGGGATTTATTTATTCAATTTACCCTACACGAACACACAAACACGATTTAATTTTACAGAAGCAAATCCTATGAATGCTATACTTAATTTGTTTCTATTATTTAATAATTTATTTATTGTAAAATAATTAATTGTTTGAAGAGACTATTATAAATTGTTTAATTATTATTTATGTTTTATTAACTTTCCCCATTGTGTGCCTACTGATGCGAAAATTACAATATATAAACTCAAATTCGATGAACATGCTCATTTTTGTGCTTTGTGAATGTATAATTTTTCTCCTTCTAGCAGCCCGATTACAGAAAAAAACACGTGAGCAATTCGTTGCAAACTTGCATTTCCGCATCACAAATTCTATTTCCAATTCTACGTCTGCTTTAATAGTGATGTAACGTTATTTACAATTTGCACATCTCTAGTGGAGAGAGACGAAGAATTTATGTCACGAAATTCCCATCGCAACGATATTTGTGCCCAAACCCTGTCAACATTCAATCCCATTGGTGCTCGTAGTAAACCAATCCAATTAGGTTGCCATGCTCCGGTCAGCAACTATGCGAATAACATTTTTACAATATAATGGAATTAACAAAGCCTTACTTGGTCAAATGGTCGATAGCCAATATGAAACATTGTATGGAGAAGCGGACAAGTTGCAGTCGTTACTCGATTTGGTTGAACCGGTTCTGTATTTTCACTAACTCCAAGTTTTTGGAAGAACCACTCGCTGTTGCTGTTGATGAAGTGATGTATTGTCTAAAATGTTTAAAAATGACATCGATCTAATCACCGAATTAGTTACATTACCTTCAGACTTTTTTTACCCTGCGTAGTCATCATAATATCACTGACCAAAACTTCAGTTATCTGGTCAGTCCCTTCAACCCTTTTTGATCCATCCGAAGACAAATCGCACATTTCCAGATTCTCTTTTACTTGTTCCAGAAACTCTTCGATCTGATCAGTGTGTTTGTTGTCTTCATCAATACTACACAACGATTCGGCGACAGCCAAGGCAATATCACCAGCAGAACTAAAGGTAGCGTCAAAACTGCATACAGAATTTTTATGTTGCGAAGTTTTTGTTGGTGAGTTACCAGAAGCGTTGGAAAATTTAACTTGTTTACTAGGTTCGCACTCTGATTGCCGTAACAATTCCGAATATAACGCACCGATCAGAATTTGTATAAGAGCTGAATGATTCAAAGGAGTAATTTCGACAGGAATAATATCTTGTACCAGGGACGCAACTCTGGGTAGAGTCATGTTTACACAATCCCATAATTGACTAAAACAACCCAGAATAATAAGCATTGCTTGATACATCGAGGCGCCGGTTTGGACTGCACTGATAACTGTTTTTGTAATTATAGGAAGAAGAGGTTGTATTAGATTTAAAATGCATTCGTACCATGGTGGACGTATTTGGTTCCAAACCTGCAAAAAATACGTGAAGAATTGAAAATCAACAAAAAGATTTATTACATTTCGGCGGTCAAAACATTTCGCCCAATTTTGTTGGTGACTGATTGCTGAGAACAGAATATCCATAAAGTCTTCGTTGTTGCCGACAGATAAAACCATATAAGTAGTTGATGCAATTAAATCATAATAATGTATTGGTTTGACAAATGGAGTTGTTGTATCGATACATTTACACGTTCCGTCTTTAGAACACAAGAAAAAACCGCAAGATTCGATTTTGCTTTTGGGCTTTTGAATTTCCTCTGGGAAATTTTTGAGGGAGAAGTCCAAAATTTCTTTAAGAATTTTACAGTTCTTCATAGCTATAACCTAGAAAGAGTTGAGCGTTGATATGTCGGTTTTTCAAAACTATTCTCACCTTAAGTAGCAATGCCCAGTTTGGTTGAGGTTGAGCCAGAAGAACTGTTAATTCTAGGGCAATAGCAACGTCTGGGGGTAAATCAGACATTTTGTGAATAGCTTTAGCATTTTGTTCTCTGAAGATGTTGGGAAGGGCGAACATTATCCACTGTGCGGGCCCAGTACTCCTGGATTTTAAAAGTTCAACGCTTTCGATTCCTTTGCGGAAAACCTTAAAAATATTGTTAATAATTTGATTTTGTGTTATTACGGCGGCGGTGCAAAAATCCTAAAATAAGCTTCAGGTCTTAAAGTACCGCACAACTCTGCAAAATTTTCACGTGCGTTTTTTATAAGAACTGGATAGTGGAGAAAAAATAAAGCTAATTTAAAGAGTTTAAAAAGCAATTATGAAATAAATAACTTAAATAAATTCGGGGGTTCGTGCGAGTATTATTAAATTATGCTTTAATTAATACACACCTTGTGTAACACATCTAAAGAAACTCCCCTTAAGATTAAACAGTTCAGTAATTCCTGACATTTTGTGTGAATATCTCTCAGTATTTTGCTCTTACTGTTTAAATTCAAACCAATCAACTCTTCTGCTTTTTCGCATATACAAGGTAACAACTGAGCTGTACATAATAATAAATTGCTTATATCAACTACAAGCAACTTGCTCCTAGCTTCAGAGGGACAAGACTAAAAACTTGTTGAAGCAGTGCTAATATTTAATTATTAACACTTGAAATACCTGAGTGTACCGAACTGTTAAAATTGTTAATGATTCATTTAACATTCCTGAAAAAACCCTTTGAGCCATTTTTGGAGGAACAGTATTCCATAAATCCTCTTTAGTCCCTTTAAAACCAGACTAAGATAAAGAAACAATTTACTTTGACAGATTTACCGTGCATGTACAACCACCACATTTGTATGACATACGATCCTCTTTCTGATTCACAGAATGGTTTTTGGTTTTCCCAATCTAAAGACTCAGCTTCTTGCAAAATGTACAGTGAGAGCAACCGACAGTGTAAATCCAACAATCGTTCGGCTAACGCCTCGCCCATTTCTTGATATTTTTTATAACTGTCGTGTAGTAACTCAATTTGATTACCTTTAATTTCGTTGATTGATTGTAAGTAAAACCATAAACAGTTTTTTAAGAGTGTCGCCGCTCCAATTGTGCCTGTCAAAACCGTCAAATCAGCGTGATCTAAAGCTTCCTGTGTAAGCACATGTAGATGTTCTAAAACGAAAAAATATTAATCCATTACATTATTAAATAAGTTAATACCTAAGAGCTGTTCCGCTGATTTATTGATGAGATTAACAAACTTCGTAGGATCAGAAGCTTTGACAATTCCACCACACCCTCCAGATGTGTCCATGCTCTGATCAGAAACTTCAGAACTTTGAAGGAATCCTGAGCTTTTTCGAAATGCAGCGACATATTCTTCTTCCCACCATAAAACGAGCTTCATTGCGGCAAAGGACACGGATCTTGGAAAGTCCAAACGACCTCCAACCACTCCGGGGCAAATCGTTTCTTGTAGGACCGTTTGGTGTGTCTGTATTTATTGAATTATAGATAGAAATTGCGAAAAATTAAACATACATTATAATATTCCATGTCTCGCTGTATCAATATGTGGACTTTGTCCATTAAGTTTCCATCTTCCATCACTTCCATTGTGTGTCGGGTTTAATTATCTGTCTGCAAAAGAAGAATACGGAAGACTGATAATAGCAATCACAAATTTTAAAATTTGATCGAACATTATTGTGATTGTCATGTTGCTATGACGACTGCGTTGCGCAACTGTATGTGTACAGATCGGTGGACTAGCGGGAAATTCAAGAGACTTTTTAAATTGATATATTTTTTTAATAAAAGATTATAATTTATAACATAGATAATCTTAGGGAGAAATGAAACAGCTGCTGTGGTGTGATAGCGACACAGCTTTATGCATGACCCACTAATCAAAGAAGCTGATTCGAATAATTACGGAACAAATTGATGGAAAGGCAGGTACTAAAAATAATAAAGTCCTTCATGTGTACTCTAGATTGTTCTGCATCACTACAAACGCTTTCATGTGGTAAATTCAACCCCTGTCGACTGATACATTAGCACTCATGTGTTCATCCACTAGATAACATAAGCAGACTGCACATATGTTCGTTCCTTCAGTGAGCTCAAGGATTTTCTGATAACGTCAGCTACGGAAAAAGCAGTTTCCATTCATAACAAGACATTTCAGCACAACCAGATAAACCCTCGTTCACGTCTCACTGAATTTAAAACAGAACATTTAAACGGACAAAGATTATATTCCTCGCAGCCAATATTGTCAAGGGAGAAGACGCTCTTTCAAGTTCTAAATTAACAGTTGCCGAACTATTTGTCCTAGGTGACACTGACAAATCTTGCTTCCTAACTCATAAGTCTATTCAAACTTACGAGCATAATACAGTGTGTACAAACAATAAATATCATAGAGCGTTGTAAACGTTAGTTAATTTAAGCCTGCTTGGAAGGAGATTAGACCAGTCAGTTACGTCGTTAAAAATGTGACAAATTTTCTTTAGAACCGAAAGGTTATGTTCTATTTATGCCAAACAGACCCAAATCTGTCTTATACGTGACCATTATTATGAAAAATTGCTTGTGCGACCACTGAAAAATAGGACTTTGACAAGTGAGGTGTGCACTCCTAAATAGGGTGTATCACGCACGATCGCGTCGCTACTCGGAAGATCTGAAAGTAATCAGGGATAAGTCTTCATTCGGAAGAAATTAGAAAACCCGGTAACGCTACACGAAGCGAATTTTACTTTGAGATTCCAAATCATTAACGGTTTAAAGTTCTGTGAGGTTTGATTTTGTGAAGCTCCGAGTGAGCTTGTTCTTGGAAAACGTTTGCGAAGCAAAAATAAATTTGGCTGTAAATCTATCAGAAAAAAGACATGTCCGGAAACGTTCGAAGTGCGAAACACTCCAATTCTTAAAAGTTGGGATCTTCACGGCGAATGATCGATTTTTTAGTTTATCTCTGTCGAGAGCAAAGTTGTTTTGGTAAAAATAAAGTTTTCAAAAACAACGTAATTGGTAAATCGATATTTTATTTTATTTATTTTCTTTCGGTTACAGTTTCGGGTGGTGTACCTTACAATTTTGTTAGACTGAAAGTTTGAACATGCATTCAATCATCAGACTAATAAAACTGAAAGGAAAAGCTTGTCCTTTCATTAGATGATATACAACGCTTCGATTTTGGAACATTATATAATGTTTTCTGTGTTTTATTCAATTTTCCGCATAAAGTCATAATTTATAGGGTCATAAATCATATTTGAGAATCTAAGGTTTATGGAGAGCAGGTGGAATTATTTTACATTTACCTTATAACTTTGTAGTTAGCGGAATGTGAAACAAATCAGTTTAATTTATACGGGTTTACCAGGGCATTAAACACAGTGGGCTTTTACATTTTTTTTTTCATTCATTTTAAAAGCCTTACATAAAACAATTTTCCAGCAAATTGCCTGTTATGGAAGATTTATTACAATGTCATATTCGTTTTCTTTGAATGAACCAACAATTTTTAAAGGCATCGTTTCTTTAATAAATCGTTTATAATTTGGAAGCTCTCCATAAACTTCCAGTTAAAATGCACGAACGCCTGCATGCCAAATAAACTCGCATCTCTAACAAAGGCGATGTTCCATTTATAATTTTGGTGGTCTCTTATATAAGCTTTATAAATTATAAAATGGGCAAACTTTATAATAAACGAAGTAAACGTCTGCGTTTGAATCAATTCCCTGTTTGCTAACTCAAATGAAGAGTTAAAATGAAACAGCTTTTACATTATAATGAATTTATTAAAGGCATGAAATTTTTTATTTAAAAAGGGTTGCAAACTTTTAGCGCTTGCGTTTTTATTTTAAGCTCAGTTTGAGGATAAACATTATTTATAATTTTTGGTGGAAATCTCGACTTCATTAAAGTAAAATCAACTCTAGCACACTGGTAGTTTTCTCGGAAACGAATTTAATCGAGCAACAAGATATGTAAGGTTTGGTCAAGCAACAAAAATTAATGGGACGACTAAATGTAATAGTCAAAAAAGTTTATTGATTAAGAAACTACTTCATTGGTAATAACGCTAAAGACAATGTCAAAAAATTTTTTTTTGCTCGCAAAACTTTTGTTTTTTGATTGATCGATTTGCTGCTCAATAATTCTTTTTATTGTTCTCATCGCTGAAATATTCTGTTCTCAAATAAAGCAACGTTTATCGTCTTCTCTTATGCATTACTCAGAAGATCAAACAAACGATCACATAAGTTCGCAGATCCATTATAGCATAGCCTTAGAGACTTCACCTCACATATCACACGTCCGGATCTAAACACAACACAAGCGTTATGCTGGTAGTAAGGTTAATTAAAAGTTATGGCACAGCAGCGGCGTTTTCTATCCCGCTGACCCGAACATGTTCTACAGGGACGTTTTGCCTCTAGGGATTTTGAAATGGTTTCTGGTGTTGCAAATCTAGCAAACGTTGGTGTATAGCAGAACCCGTTTCCTGTGTTTTGCTATAACATTGAACAACCGCGAACCGTAACAATAAGCCACAATCAGATCGGTTGTCGTGTTCGCTAGTCTATTTATACCTGCTTCATTTATGTGCGGTTCTCTATAAACGGCTGGAATCTTTGGAAAATGAACGAGACGGAAAGATTGTGCGAGAAACGTGCTTGTTATCAAAACTGAATATTGACATTCTACGCCGGAATTCACGGAGTAATATTATTTATGTACGTAACATACTACGTATTTCATTTTAATTCAAAAAAGGAGTGATTGATTTGAGATAAATTTATTTAGAAATTTTCTCTCAATAATTATGAAAAATATGGCTTTAAAACGTAATTGTTGGTTTTAATTAGTTAATTGGTTTTGGGATCATCACCAAAGTGTAAATTGGGAGGAGGCGGCATTCGGTCAATTTGATATATCGTCAGCGTAATTACAGTTGATATCTTTTGATGTTCTGAAAGCCTTGCTCTCAGAAATTCAATAAATTTCTCTCAAGACACTTTGAATAGCTAATATTTAATATTTAATTTTCTTCCAAACGTATCTACGCTTCAGAACGAATGTACGCTTTTTATTTGTTGTCAGAAACTAAAAATATTAAATGTCATAAGACTGTTTTCAAGAAATTACTTTTGATTTTAGCATTTTAACATTCCAATAAAAAACCTCTACCTATAAATTTTTTTGTCGGCAAAATCAACTGTGACCAACTATGAAATTAAATTTTTAATTAATCAGACTACTACTACTTGGAAAAATAAATGTTTACATTTCATTGTTTGCAAGCATGCATGATCTGAAAATTGATGATAAAATCACATTAGGAGTTATTGCATGAAGTTACGGCACAAATCGATCGTTATTAATTCTGTTGAAAAATATCCGAGCAACGCAAGAGGGTTTATTTGGTACAAGAACAGAAATAACATAATCAGCTAGTATGCGAGTTAATAGCGTGGCAACTAACTATTCGCTTCAATTAGAGATATCGAATAATTCCCTCAAACATGTTGTTGCTATTTGATAATGCCAACTATAAATACTATGAATACCCGCTGAAGTTACCTTCCTATTGCTACCGAACAACAATGTAAAACAGAATGGAGTTATTTCATGTTTTTTTGAGCTATACCTCTTAAAAGTCACCTTACTCATGAAAATCACATTTCCTTTTCGAAATATTGAATAAAAAAGACTGACCGATAGCGAAATCGACTTATCCCATTTTATTATTGAATGATAAAAAAAGAAATAGTACGATGTGTATGCAGAAGACAGCAAATGGATTGAAATGTTTGTGATGGAGACTTTAACCCTTTCGCTTTGGAGCTATCACTAGGTAGTTTGCAACAATGTATTAAAATGTAGATGAAAATAAAATTGAAATTAGCTTCCAACAGAAACATTCAGTTCAATTAAACTTTTGATTACAAAGCGGCCTTAAACCAGTCGAACCGATAAACTTCTGGAAGCCATTTTCGAGTGTGGTTTATTTGGCTGGGTTGAGTTTTGTCTCGTGTTAATGCAACGGGAAGTTTTATTTGTTAGAACGAGAAAAAGAAACGTATTTTTTTAACTACAAATGCAAAAAATAACGAGTTAATAATTTTTCACTCAGGAATAAATAATTGTAAACATAAGTAAAATAAACTTTTGAATAACTTTATTTAATAATATAGAATCGAAAAAATTAATCATTAACCTAATTAATTAAACACACTCTCTAGTAGTTAATTAATTATAATAATTATTACAATAGTTTGCTTAAAAACTGACCATTTTATGGTGTACACCAAAAATATTTATCTTGTATACACAGTATGTAAATTAATTTGAAATTAAAATTGTAGCTTCCAGCTAAAATCAATTTACAATTTTGTTTAATAAATTGTCCGTAATGTTATTGGTTAAGCTATCAAATGTGTCCTCATTTTTAATGTACCTCCAAATTAGACCCACAGTAAACATAACGTTTAATTAAAAAACTATTTCAAAAAGAACATAAACTGGACAGTTGTTCTTCCAGAATAATTGTTTTGGAAAGCGTGCGAAAAAACAAATTTTAGTAATTATAGTAGCAGTCACAGTTTTGCGTCAGCGAAAAAATTAGGTCAATTTTAAAGACAGCTTATTTACTTTATATTTCGGATAAATCTGCTGACAAATTAACTATTATAAACCAAGATTAATGATAAGAGAATACCAAATGTGCACTGCCTAAAGCTGGGGAGAAGTAGAATTAATCAATTCAACTTGGTAAGATTTATTTTCTTTCTTTTCCATTATTTACCGAGTCTTTTCCCAATTGAAACTGCCAGCAATTGCCCTCGAGGTTCTTGTTTTAATAAAAACTGTAAACAGACATCTACACTGCGCACGAGGAAAACGTTGAAACTCACCAATATGCAAAAGATTTAATATTATGTAAAATGTACAAAATTATCACTCGATTTTTATTTAAATTAAAATAGCACGACAAAGCTTTTAAACGTAAAAGACACAAAATAATTTAATTTATTTTACAGGGGACCCATGGTTTGAAAAATAATCTGTTTTATGACCGTGTACTTTGTAATTACTTAGTTATAACTACTTTTCTAAATTAAACTATGGGCTACAGATTGCCAACTGAAAACAATCTGATAGAGAGGAATTTTAATTAAAATATTTGTCCTCTTCTCACATACCTTGCATAACTCATTTGGTTTCGCCGGATACTCACACGAGTTAATTTTCATAACTGCTTAATTCTCATCATCGTACCCACATGTCTAAAATTTTTAATATCATAATGGATGACGATTATTGATGAAAAAGCCAAAGCGTCTAAAAATAACTGTACAGTGTACAGCCTCGTGTAACTGTAAGGTTACAAAATTACAACAAAGTATTTTTGTGCACAATAACTCGACGAAATGAGCCAATAGCAGCAGTCAGCTAAATGTTACAAAGCTAACAGGTTGCGAACAATATTTCCGGCCTTCACACGTCAAACATTACCAATGAAAAGTTAATTTCAGATCTGTCAGTCGTGCCATACATTCATGTAGTATATTTGCTATTCATGATCACTCAACTGAATTTATGCACTTATATGAAGTTGTAATTTTATTTTGTTACCCAATCATGTAAGTTTGACTAAATTAATATTGTGATTAAAGCCTGCCGTTTAAATCTATGTGTTCATTACAGTAACGCTACGATCTAGTCTATTAATGTTAAATGCGTTTTAATAAACTGACGCGCACTCCGGGGTGGATCTATAATCACATAACTGTTGTAAATCTATAACGTGTCAATCAAAAGTTCCTGTGGTAGACATATATCAGACTGTTTGAACACTCCAACAAGCTCTTTGTTGCGATGTGCTTGTGGTGTGTTTCCTGTATCAAAGAACACGTTTATCGTTAAGTTTATAAATTTAGTGTACGCAAATTCTGCAATACGATTGTTTACAGGTCGGTGATTATTTAGGTATATGTATAATAAGTCAAAACTTTTATCTTTTTGCTTTTACAGTAGTTTCAAACTTTCAAGATCTATTATTGGTCCGGCGCATCCACCATTTTAACTCGCTAAAACTCACTTTTCATTTAAAATATGTTTGGGAAATTTCGAACAAAAATTATTTGGTTGGCATATCAGTTACCTAATTAAATTTAAACCTGTCTGCAACCTAAAATCTAGCAATTTCCATCATTTTGTGTAATCTACTAGTCCAAATAAGTCAGTTATCTCATGGCATGTAGCTTCTGCTTCAATTAAGTTTGTCTTTAGTCAATTGAAATTGTCACGATTTCCAACATCGAAAACTTCGTGATCTAATAAATAATGAGAAATCATTGTGGAAGTGCTCTGATAACAAGAAACTTTTACAAAAAGAATGAAGTTCATCTACGTATAGAATTGATTTTAATTAACTAATACTGTTCGTTTTCATCTCGTCTCTTTGTCAAAGGATTATGAAGTTGCAGGAACTGTCCCGAAGTTAATAATAGTTAGTCGATGGTAGCGTGGTTTACATCCCAAAGTGTCACCTTTATGCCGGCTTTGAAAATGGGAAATGCAGAGCGACCAATGATTTTGAGGATGAGGTGAGAGCAGTGGCGCTGATTATGAAGCTGAAGGCTCGAGATATATCCGGATGGATGCCTCTGTCTGCATACATATATCGATCTTCCCACATGTACGGTTGGTCGCCTGTATTCTGTCAACCGGCTTATGCTAAATTAATCATGCTAATTGAACTGGATCATGGTGTTATATGGAAAATGGGATTATTTATAATCGCGAATCTCTGGGGACACTTCACCGATTTTGCTTTCGGAATATTTCGGACATCAGTAGGGATTAAACTGAACAATTTATTCGAGAGGGAGTCTCGGTTTTAGTAGACACAGGTAACGAGGGTGCACTTTCTTGACTCGGTTTGTCAAACGTTTTAACAATTTTGAATATTGGGATTAAAGAGTTTAGGCATCCGTCTCTTCAGGCGTTGTCAGTTTGGTTTCTGAGAATTCACAGAAGGTGTTACAGTGGCGACAACAAATTAGTGAAAATCAAATTTTTACCTTCAGTCTTGCTTGCGGTAGCAATCTTATAACATTAAGATATTCGATTAAAATTAATTTGTTTGATAATAAATCAAGAGTTTATTTATTTGCCTGTGTACTTAAGCCACAGCAAAAGTTTTTATAGGAAAATACGTCGTAAAGTCAACTCAATTACGCGTGTGCTAAAAAAACAAAAATTTGTATGTTTTCGCATGTTGTATTGAACATGGCATTAATATGAATCAAGCTCATAACACACGGTTTATTAACTTTGATTAAAAGTAAACAAATAAATATGTGGTTTGTTGTTTCTACTTACTTTCATAACAGTAAAAAGCAAGAGAAATTTATGCCAAAGTACCATAACAGGAAAATATAAATGTGCCATAAGAGGCTTTTCGTTCTTGAACTTCCAGCTAAAAAAATGTGTATTTATCATAATTCATGCTTTATTCAAAATATGCTTCACAAGTTACGAGTACTTAAAGTGTTTTATATTCTCGTGTTGTTCTATTACGCAAAAATCGTCTCACAACGGCGCATTTAATTTGAGATGCACGTACTACATACATTTTCGATGTGGTTTTAAATGAAATATGACTTTTCTTATGTACTTATGCTCCAATTTTTTGCAAGTTTAGTGAAATTCGCAAGAGCTTGCGGCATTCGAACAATTGCGTACATATAACCAGACACCATTTATCATGTTTTCAGAATGTAACTGGGAGAATATTCATTTATTACTGCACTCCCTACATGAATTTAAACCGAGATGAGTGATGGTATTGAAATGATATGATATTTTATGTGTATGTGAATGCTTTGAACGCAGTAAAATCCACAAACTACTGGCTGAAACAAAGCATCAATAAATAGTCATTATTAAAAGGCGGAGTTTGTGGAAAATGTATGTACTTTAATCTTTGGATATGTGCATTTATTTTTACTTTGTGGATTCAATAAAACCTGTTTAAGCTCAATTTATTGCTTTGTATATTTGTAATAAAATGTTGATGTTACGTTTTTACCAATATATCGAGAAATCTTAAAAAAAAGATTTTATAATTTTTCAGGCTTTTAGTTATTAAATTCAGAACTTCTGTAATAAAGTTTAGGAACATGTTTCAATTCCTCATAATTTATTCTTTTAGGATGGAAATAAAATTTTTGATTTTAAGACTTCTTACATCAGAACACTAAGTACTGAGTTTGATAACATGCATCTCTTAAAATGTAGACGTTTGAGTTTAACGTTTTTTCAGGCTTTATCTGAAACGACATTTATAGCCATTTGCATCCACGTTTTTTGGCATAAGACAATAGTTAAATTTTTTTACTACAATTGTTGGATTAATTGTTTTCTTGATTTTTAAAAATTACTTAATTTTAACTAATGTCGGTGCAAAGGGTTATTAGACCTTTAAACTTAAATAATCCATTTTTTATACGTTTATCAAATTAACTTTTTAGTTTCTCAGGCCTTATTTTGTTAAGAAAAAATATGGATAATCTAAAATTTTTGAAGAAAAATTGAAACAAAAAATAAAAACAATTTAAACGAAAAAAAACATTTTTGAAAAATTAAAGAATTTATAAAATCTAGATAAAATTTAGAATTAATTCTTACTTAATTCAATTTTTTTTTCTACCACATTTATTTATTTATACGCTTTCAAATTAGTAAATGCCATCATAACATTTTCTAGCTGTTTTTGGCAAAAATTGATGCCCACTAGCGTACAGCTAAATGTTATCAACAAAATAAATCAATACGATTTTATCCATCGACTACAAAGTCAACCCTGTTAAACATAATTTCCTTAAAAAATTTAATGCATAGCGAAACCAGAGCTTCAAGTTAATTTCAACTGACACACTTTCAAAACTCCGTTTAAAACCACTTTAAAGCTTTTATTCTACGAGAAGTTTTCCGTAAGCTATTCACAAACGTCAGTTCTTGTTTAAACATTATTGTCAGGATAGAATATTAAAAATGAAAATTTGCGCAGATAAGAGGATTTCGCAAATGTACTCGGATTTCTTTTTCATTAAATCTTAATGTGTGCAGGAGAAAAATTTCTTACTTCTTTACAACATATAATCTACTAGGTACATTTTATTTTATTTTTAATGGTCTGTTTTTTGTCACTAGACTCTGCACTCTTAATCGCCTTACCGACGGAGCGTATTTCTACCGTGATCCATGAAATCAATTATTCGCGATCCTATATCATTGAAATTTTATTCATTATGATACTTTATGTGTTTTAACAATTTCTAAAAAAGTTGATGTGATACGGATTTGGCATAAGACAAATCTAGCAGATGAGGAAGGATAAAATTGCCATTATCTTCAGTGGTGCGGATGTTATCGCCTTGTGTTTAAATTTTATGGTAAATTCTGGTTGGCACAGGAACAAACCGAGAGGATGTATCTATTTTATGCTACGCTGATTCTCTTTTTACTAACAGACGTGAATTGGTAATTGCTTTAAATGCAAGATTAACAAACAACACTTTCGTTACATCGGTTCGGTCTATTTACGTACATAGATAAGTGTTAAATAAAATCTGATAAATCTGATAAATATCACAGAATTAAGTACCATCTGTTGTAGTCTTTGATGGTTTATTTTTGCGTTAGTGATAAGTTTTGCAAACTTACACCAGACACGTTTTAGAAAAAAAATTTAAACTTGTGACCCACACTTCAAAAATGGTGGATGCGCCAGGCGAGAAGTTTATATTTCCTGATTGTAACTTTACCGCTCCGATATCGATTGGCAAATCCTTTTTACTGCGGTATTTTTAATTTAGATAAAAGCATCAAAAAACTGTTTAAAATAAAAAATACAGCAACCATACCAAACGCTTATCTAAAAAACTGATATCCGGTCGAATGATAGGCGGAATTTCAAAAAGAAATTCTGTTCCAGGTTGCAAATATTTGTAAAGAACTTTATCAACAAACTTTCTAAGGTGGCGAATAGAAGATATGATCCCGAGTTCTTATTTGGAAATTTTTACATTTGAATCAGTAATTTTATGGATATTCAGTTCAAACTGTTTACGATTGAAATTGTTATTTCTTGTTGCGATCTAATTAACAGTTGAGATATGGCTTCTAGATGAAAATTAATTATCACAAGTTGATAAGCGAAAACATTATATTTATTTAATAAGCTTAGAGTTTTTTTGGCTTCTCTTGTGTCGGCTGCTCAGGTAATTGCCAGCAAGAATCCTCGCAGAAATTTAATAAGGAATCTTGCAGAAAGTTTGAATCGGAGCGCCTACCGTGCAACACAAAGATATATGACAACCGTCGTATAACACAAAATTTATTTTCAGGTGATCTTAAATTTGGTGTAATTTGAGGATTCAAGACAATATTATTTTTCTGTGGGTAGTAGAACGACAATTGTGTTTTAAGCATTTTTGATGACAATAACGATGAGAATTCGTGGGAGTTTGTTTTATTTCTCTCAAGATTTTTTGCTAACGACGGATATAGAAGACATGCGTCTTTAAATATTTATTATTTGCCAATTGAAATTCCCTTTGCAGCTCAGTTTCGTAAAGCTAACCGATGGTCTGAAATTAAAATAAATGTTAATTAGGAGTTTGCTGGCTACTAATTAATTTATAGTAGCATTAAGGTCCATAATGCATTCTAATGTTTACCGGAAACCTAATTAAGACAAAGTTGTCTATTAGATTACTGAACTTTGTATGTATTAATAGTGGTAAATGAAGAGCGTATGTCGTCTGGCGATATGAACCAATGCTTTTGAAGGTATCATGGTTAAAACGTCGCTTAATTAAACAATAGAATAGATTGGAAATAGAGGGCAAACTGACATCAAACATAAGTGATAGGTTATGTTTGGAGAGCAGATAGGTAGTCGTCTGAAAAGTTCAAATCCAATTTCCCAGAATTAGTTCTGTTTGAATAGAGAATCTGTCATGTATAACATGAAATGAACACAGAAATACAAAATTCTGCGTCGTTCCCACTCAAGAAACGTTGAAAAGGATTTAATATTACACGTAGCTCATTAGGTAAAATTCAGGCAGAAATCTTCTTTACTTCCTTACTTTTTTTTTAAAGAAACTGCATGCAATACTGATAAACGTGATTATCATTTTAAATTTTTTTACTAAAAGAATTCACATTGACAATTTTTTAATTAAACTTTTGTGCTGGTGCTTGTGCTCTGTGAGCAAAGAAAACAATATGTTGCATTGTAGAAAAAGGAAAAAAATCACATTCATGTACGAGCATACGAAATAAAATTACATAACGAGTTAATCCGGCAAGCAGAAAGTTTTAATTTAAAATTAAAATATTTCAATACCTTTTGAACTGTTACTGTATGCCTCCAATCAGTAATATTACCATTTTTTATTTTCAAAATTTTACATTCAACTCTATTAACCTCGTTTCCTCATTTTAGTTTTTTTTTTCTAGCTAGAATTTATACATAGCTAGCTAAACTTTTAAGCCATTGTCAAATTTACATTTAATCTTTAACGTAAACTGAGGCTTTAGCGATAGGACAGCACCGCCCGTGCAAAATGGACGAATGAGGTATGACGGCTATAATAATCTGACAAAATGAGGGTGTAAATAATTTAATAAATAGGTGAGATTATATCGCTGCGGTTGGGTCGAGCTCCACATCTCATGAAACATTCAAGCGTTTATTACACAGAAGCCACCATACATATACATACATTAGCACTTAGGTGTACGCAACGAACAATAAATTTCTACATTCGTTGTGGCTTATCCACACCCGATGACCTAAAAATTTTTTAATGAAATCGTGCCCGAGTGTAATTTGTTTGAATTTTTTAGTAGCTTATTTTTTGCGTTGTAATTAAATGCTTTCCAGGTAGACTTCCGTTGAAATATGAATTACATTATAGAGCACTTTAGAGTAAGCTTTTTGGTTAAAAGACTTTAAATTGATTGCGTTACGGGACGAAATGCGCCACTAGCATTGCTGAAAACGTACGAACGACGTATTTCGAACATTTACCGAAAGCCCACGTTAAATAAAAAGAAAATTCAGTTAACAAGTTTGCAACATTTTAATGCAGGAGTGCCACAAGTCGTAGGTGATTACCACGTAGGTGGTTTTATAAAATGTTGTATATGATCTATATACTATATAAGTGAGAATTAGGATCACACGTACATAAAAGTACATAAGTACAGAAGAGAAGAAATAAGCAAGGGGAAAAGTCAATAATAAATTATTTTCCAATAGATGAGAACTATGAAAATTAGTTAAAAGAAAGTGAAAAAGAGCGCAGAAATGAATTTTAAAATAAAAAAAAAAATACGACAGAAATAGTTATTATACAAAAATGTACAAAAGTAATTTTTCTTAGCCGAACAATATTATGATCCCGAGATGCGCAGCATCGAGAAGAATAAGTTGCGAGGCTAAGAAAAAGCTTCTGTACCGTGGTTTATATATAGTTTTTTTCCACTACTAGAACATTTAGTCATTTTTGCATTCCATTTGTAACTCAAGCGATTTAATAAGTATCAAGGTATCTATAACAAACAATTGACATTTGACATTACTTTAATTTTACGGAATTTTCTGCAAATTGTAAAAATGGTAGATACAGATAAAGACGGTGATTGTACTCCTCCTGAAATTCGAAAGGAAGCTGCGTAAATCGAGTATGACAAATTCGAAAAATGTCAAAAAATCCAAGATTATTATTATTAAAGTATATTCTGGTTTTAAAGATTGGTGTAAATTGAAAGGTTTTACCAAAGTTTGCGAAAACGTCCTTATTGTATATTTTGAAAAAAGAGCTAAAATCAAACAAGCCTCTAGTTTATGGACTACATTTTCTATGCTTAAACAAACTTTAAATTAAAAAAATAAATGGAAACGTTGACATATCAAAATAATATAAAGTCATTGTGTTTTTAAAACTGAAGAATGATTCCTACGTGCCTAAAAAGATATCCAATTTTGAAAGACAGCAAATTACAAAATTTATTACTGAAGCACCTGATGAAGTTTTTCTTTCGTATAAAGTAAGCAACGCGTTTCATTTAACCACAATTTAAAAACCATAAATTAATTTTTAGATAATTATTATAGTGGGTATTGCAGGTATTGTCGGACAGATGAGTTCTGTAATAAAATAACAGACGTGGATGTGCGAAAAGACATAATTATAAACATACTCCATTCAAAAATCAAGACATCCAGAAAATTTGTAATCACAGAACCTCTGTGGATCGAAGTGATATGCCACAAAGGTCCTCTCCAGACTTTTTATTGGGTTTAGATCTGGAAAACTAACACGGCAAAACATGGGACACAACACTACAAGTAGCTCACCTAGTAAAATAACTGAATACTTAAAACTGCCAAATATTAAAAGTTACACCGGTCATACACGGACGTCGGCTACAATTTTAGCAAACAATGGGGGTGACATCTTATCCCTCAAACGCTACGACCGGTGGAATAGTTTTACAGTCGCAGAAGGATATGTCGAAGACTCCCTTACTGACAAAAAGAGAATTGCAAGTATGGTTCAGGGAACACGTTGTGACTTCCCCAGCACAAGTAGTTTAAATGATGGAACTTTTGAGGAAGCAATGCCATCAACTTCAGTGTCAAACACTGAAATAAATATACCGATAGAAAGAATAACATCAAATACTCATACCTCTGGCATCAACATGACATGCAATAACTGCACCATCAATTATTATTTCAGTTCAAAATAGTTTTCCGATGTTAACGTTGTTTTCTAATTTGTTCATAAACATTTTTCGTGAAATAACATAATAATTGTGGTAGAATTTTTATTATGATGTTAACATTTTATTTTTATAGGTCATGTTTATTGACCCATCATCAATAGCCTCTACACTTTCAGCGTACTTTCCTGCTTAAAAACAATTGTACTCTTTCTTGAAATTACCAAATTTTACTATTACTAAATTTTGTAGCTGTCATCAAAGTTAAATTGTATCAAGGAAATGTCACTATCGGTTGTTATTATCTACTAGTAGGAGTTAATGAAAAATTATCTCCTACTAGAAGAGAAATTTATTTTCTTAACTCGAAAGCAATATAAATAATGTTATCTTCTAATAATAGTAATAGAAAAAAATATAAAAATATAAAAAGCTATAAAATAAAAGAGAATGTTAAATAATGATGATAATAATGATACCACATGTATGAAAGGTCTAAAACATTTTTTTAGATGTAGAAGAAAGAGAGAGAAATTATAGACATACTCAAATAATGAGAGCGAAAGAAAGTTGTAGTGTCACAAAAATAAATCCAGAGAAAGAGGATGTAATGGATCGTAAAAACAAATACAAGTTGAAACAGCTGTGGAGAAATACCCAGCAAGCAAATTAAAAAAAGCTATAAAAATTATAAGAAAAAATAAACATAAATTAAGGCAAGAAGAAAAACTTCAACAAAATATGAATATAAATTAACAATTTTGATAAATAAGAATAACAAAAAGTTTTACAGTACGCTCGAATATATAAGAAAACTGATGACAAATGTATTAAACAACAAAAAGACAAAGACATAAATCTGTTCACAGAAGAAAAACAAGATTAAAAAAAAAATCTTAAAGAATTTTTGAAACAAGACGGAAGAAAAATAAGGTACAAAATGAAAATTGGTTATCCCATAACGTAAGAACAATAATAAAAAACAATAACAAAAAACGCTATGTAAAAAAGAATATATAGAAACAATAGACAAAATCTAGAGGGAAAAAGCATCAGCACACAACAAAGTAATTACAAAAATGATCAAATACGTAAATAAAAAACCACAATATGAAATTTCGAAAGCAAGAATTATTACGACTAACGAAAAAAAAAACAACTTTTGAGAAATAAATTCAGGATTTTGGAAAAAAGGAATAAACGTGAAAATATTTATACGCAGGCAAATAGTAGAAAAAGCATTAAAAGTAGACGATTTTATAAATTAATTAATTTTAAAATTATAAAAAAAAGTTATAACAAAAATTGAAAAAGCGTCTAAACTAAATCTAAATCTTCAAAATTGAAAATTACGTAAAAGTTAAGAAATAAAAATAATTACGTAAAAGTAAGAAATAAAAAATTACGTACGTTTGTAAGCAAAACTAAAATAAGCTTTTTAAAAGTTAGACGTTTTTTCTATTTTTACGAATTTTGCTATAAACTCCTCATTGTTGTTCGTATTTCTTCATCTCACGTTGTGCTAGGCCTTTCTTTAATTTCTTTATTTTTTGATATTTGTTTTCTCGAGATTCCGCATGATTTTCTGAAAACATTTATTTCGACTGATATCAGCTTCAGTTAGTTGTCATACTGTTTACGGTTTCATTAAAAATTTTTAGCTGTCCTTTTCTTAACATTTCGTCATGCCTATACATTCCATCTAACCTTGTAAATATTCTGTTATTTCTAAGAAGTCTTTAGAATTGGTATTTTTTCTACACCAAAATATCAACATTAATTTATTAAAAGCTGTGATTTTCTTCGACTATAATCTCCAAATTGTTCACTTTATTTTCCACAAATATGTTATGTTTTCGTTAAATTTATTGAAAAACTCCATTTTTCGAATTTGTATCGTCTTATACATTATGTCATTTGTGTATTGAGCAATGAAAACCTGGTCGCCAGTAAATTGAAGGATTAATACCAAAATATCATTTATTTGAAGACTTATTCTTCTATATTTTTATTTTTAGTTGCTTAATGCATGTTTGATGTGTATTTTGAAGAGTGTAACTAACTAACTTTAATGTTAGTTATACCATTTTCGTACAGCTTTTGCAGTACTTTTAAAAAGTTAACATATTAAATGAAAGCTATCATTATGATAACAATTAAAGAAAAACAAACTTTATGCAGGAGTAGTTCCAAAAAAATTCTAAATTTTTTAGAAACTATTAAATGTTTTCTCTTAAATTCTAAATTACACGTAACTTTTACATTACAACCTCGGTATCCAACCTTCTGTCACATTTTTTTTCGGTCTTACACTTGTCATAATGAGTGCCAACAAAATGTACATTTTTCTTTCTGTGTGTAAAAAGCGAAAGGTTCTTTCGGCAATGAAAAGTGATGAAAGATGTTGCTTAATTGTTGATTATACTACTATCTTTTTATCTGCTAATTTCTACATTTTTTGCTACGGTTTTTCATTCTTTACACAATGTATAATTTTTAAAACAAAAAAAGTATGTCAAGAAGTATAATCAAAAGTTATAATAATAGTAGTAAATCCAAAACGAGACAAGAATTAATTTAAAGAATTTAAAGAAAATCTAGAAATAGACCCCTTAAATAGATGAGAGCAAAACAGAAGTGAAGAAACTTAGAAAAAAGTGAGTCTAAGAAAATCGGACGGAAGAAGTACGAGCGACGGTAAAGAGAAGATGTAGGACGGTGGCCAAATATTTAAATAAGTGTAAAGAAATGACGAAAACTTTACCCGAGAATTCACACTCAATTCGACTGGCTAAAATATAACTCAACACCGAAACGTACAAAAGTTCATGCTTAAGTAAGTCAATAAGTACAATTAAGTACGTATTTGTTAAAAGTACTCATATTAAAATATCATAAAATGTGTTTTAAGTATCAATTTTTGAATTTTTACTGTTTTAAAATGACGTGTTTGTTGCTGAAACAACTGGAATTTATCAATCTAGATAGAACCAGATTGTTACAATGTTTGAAGAATTCTTTTATATACAGTAAATTTGCCGGCTAGGAATTCATTTACCGTATAACTTGCACTTTTTAGCATGAGTCGCATTACAGCTGATGTTGGTGCTACATCATGCCACGTCATATCACTACTTGAAACCGTTTTATACAAAGCAGAAAGTAACAAAGTGCCCGCATTAAGTACACCTGCAACTCTGCGTGTTTCGTTGCTTTAAATTTTATCAAATCAAATTTTCACAATGTTGAGGTGTACGCCACATGCACAGTCCCACGCACAAAATAAATGAAGTTTAATCTATGGTTACGAATATGTACCTACGTAATGAAACTTCTATCGTCGAATACATGCAAAAGAGATTATGTTTGAACAACACCCACTCAAAACAAGACTAATGATCCATTCGATACCCTGCTCTGTTTTCTACAAATTACATGAAAATGCTGTATTATTTAAGTCCATCCCTCATATTGGAAGGTAATATATTCTAAAGTCCGGTATTAGTGAGAAGGATTATTACAGGGAATGTGAGATTTCCGTAGAACGGTTGGTATTTGAGAGAAATAAATCAAAACTTTAGAGTATAATGTTTTTATTTTGTACAATTTTAACGACAGTTTTTAAAGTTTTTTGTAGAATCTCTTTGCAACGACTGAGTGTCCATCGGTGCTCAAAGTCTGCAAATACAATTTTAACGCTAACATACAAAAATGATTTTTTTATTTACCACAACGAGGTCGCTCTCGGAAAACTTATACACTCTTGTTGCAGTCTGACCATTTGGGGTTTTTGATTGAATTGTGAGAGAATCTCCATCAAGTTTAGCCAAACTCTAAAAAAATCACATTTAGCTCATTCAACAAAACACTTAGTCTGATTACTTACTTTCACAACGACGTTATTAGGCATTTTTTCATCTATTTCTTCACCAATTACAAAAGTTACGAAGACATTTTCAACATCTGAGTAGCTGTTTAAGGAAACATTTTTACCGTCAACTTTGACTTCTAGCTTTGGTTGAAGAGAGTCAGCGAGTTTAGCTTTATCTTCTGGGCTTCCTGAAAAAATAACATTTAAGTTTTGATATCAACCAAGTTTATAATTTACCTAATGCCACTAGGTATTCCGTTAATTTTTCGTTTTTGACGTGTTGGTATGTTCCTGCGATTGGTGCCATTTTGGTTTTAGCTTTGCAACTAAACTGTTAAAAATAGTGACAATCGCTGGCTCTTATATAATAATGAGATAAAACATAAGCACTTAAGCACTGTTATCAAGTGATTAAGGGGTGAGTTGCAAAAAACAGCAATATGCTAAATAATATTTTTTTTACAAGATTTTAAAGTTGTTTGAAACATTGTTAAAAAGAAAATTAAGCTACATTTTAGAGGTTGTGGTAATATTTGGTAAACACTGACATTGGGGTCTATTCTGCAATTTTTCTGATCATTTTAACACACTATTAACATTTGCAATCATGGCACTGACCAATCAGGTTATCGTATTTACAATTTTAACATATTGTTTAAAATTTACAGACTGTTAAAAAATTACAGAATGGACCCCTTAGTTCTGAAAAAGCACTTTTTTATTTTTATTAATCAATTTTTAACATCAATTTCAAAAGCTCGATATGTGCAGTGTGGACCTTCTGAAAATAGTTTTATTAAGTAAAATACGGCTAGCTCAACTTGTCAGAAGAAAAAATATATATTAATTAGGTACATCAAAACACATCCATTTCCTTTCTTTTCAGTTTGTTGCATTCTAAGATTGGCTTGACAAAGTTAAAATTAAGTAATATAAAGACGAATGTCTTTTAATCAAAGACTTCAAAAGTGACACACGATGATTGTCCTTTTTCATCGATTTTTATCATTAAATTGGTTTTTTCCATTTAAAATAAAAAAACTGGAACAGATTATATGTCCTTTATGTAATAAAAATATGAATCACTTTAACGAGGTTTATCAAATGCACCTTATATATTGACAAAGTCCAAGCACCGCAAAATTGAACTTTTATTAGTTTTGTTATTTGTCAATTTTATTTAACATTCAAGATAAAATAAGTTTTGTTTGAAAAATGAAAGTTTTGAAGTGGTCAATTGGTTGCAAGAAGGAGGTTTACAAGAAATCCTTTTTTTTGAAAATCAAAAGCAATAAAATGAAGATAAACTTAAACTACCGTTTTTTCATAGTGAAACGCATAAAAATGTTAAAAAGTCAGTTTGTAGCGCTACATTATTTCTATTTCTAAAAGAAAAAATCGTATTTATAACTTAATAATTAAACGAGTTTATAGGTCAGTACATAAGTGTTGGCGTACCTTGTACAGGTCATCCGCCGAGACCCCGCCTGCAAAACTCATATCATACGTATTTGTTTTCTAAAGTATAATAACACCTTGAACTTGGACTTGGAGTACTACATACAATCAACATTAAAGAATGGAGAGTTAAAAGTATCTATATTTCTATATCTATATGTCTGCTAAATTTATAAAACATTTCGTAATACATAACAATGATAAGGCAAATAAAAACACAATCAAGGTCACAGAATTTATGAACATGTAGTGCAACCCAACATACACGGTTACTGCATTTGTCGAATCGAGAGCATCCTAACAATCCTTGCGGCCAGTTGTCCTATTGACCCATAAAATTCTAATTGAAGTCAAAATATTCGAAACTTGATGGTATACAAAAAAAACTTGCAACATTTATTAGCATCAGCTAAAAATATTGCTAGGATGTAAGCTCAAAGAAAGTTTTGAAAATAAAATAAAAATATATATATAAGACTTTACAAATATTAGGGTCTTTTTGTTTTTACTGCAGAGGATACAATTTTGACAACAATCCAACAACTGTTCATTTTGCAAGGCAAGTCTTTTGGATTATTACAGTACTTTTAACAAATATGTACTTAATTGTACTTATTGACTTACTTAAGCATGAACTTTTGTACGTTTCGGTGTTGAGTTATATTTTAACCCGTCGAATTGAGTGTGAATTCTCTGGTAAAGTTTTCGTCATTTTTTTACACTTATTTAAATATTTGGCCAGCGTCCTACATCTTCTCTTTACCGTTGCTCGTACTTCTTCCGTCCGATTTTCTTAGACTCAATTTTTTCTAATTTCCTTCACTTCTGGTTTGCTCTCATCTATTTAAGGGATCTATTTCTAGATTTTCTTTAAATTTTTTAAATTAATTCTTGTCTCGTTTTGGATTTACTACTATTGTTATAACTTTTAATTATATTTCTTGATCTACTTTTTTTGTTTTAAAAATTATACATTGTGCAAAGAATGAAAAACCGTAACAAAAAATGTAGAAATTATAAGATAAAGAGATAGTAGTATAATCAACAATTAAGAAAGAACCTTTCGCTTTTTACACACAGAAAGAAAAATGTACTTTTTGTTGGCACTCGTTATGACATGTGTGAAAGACCCAAAACAATGTGACAAAAGTTTGGATACCGAGATTGTAATGTAAAAGTTACGTGTAGTTTAGAATTTAAGAGAAAACATTTAATGGTTTCGAAAAAAATTAGAATTTTTTTGGAACTACTTCTCCTGCATAAAGTTTGTTTTTCTTTAATTGTTATCATAATGATAGCTTTCATTTAATATGTTAACTTTTTAAAAGTACTGCAAAAACTGTACGAAAATGGTAAAACTAACATTAAAGTTAGTTAGTTACACTCTTCAAAATACACATCAAACATGCATGAAGCAACTAAAAATACAAATATAGAAGAATAAGTCTTCAAATAAATGATATTTTGGTATTAATCCTTCAATTTACTGGCGACCAGGTCCTCATTGCTCAATATACAAATGACATAATGTATAAGACGATAAAAATTCGAAAAATCGGGTTTTTCAATAAATTCAACGAAAACAACATATTTGCAAAAATTCTCAATCACCACAGAATATACTGATTTAATCGAATTTTACCGAATGCAATTAAATATTCGATGTTCTCATTTCTTTCATGTTCTTCTTCTTCTTCTTTCACTCCTACAATTCGTTCCATTGCAATTTGACAATCTTGGATGATTTTAAGTGGATACTATTTTTATGAGTTGATATCATACCTTTTTGGGCGAAAGTGATAAGCGTGTTATATATAGTAATATGTTGCATTCTTTATGACTTGTCACAAAATGAACACAATAAATTTTTAAGCATCGTATATATATATATATATATATATATAACTGATAGACACAAAATAAAAATTGTAGCTTTAACTAGCACAATTTCTAAATTTCAATAAAAAAAAACGATTGATTTACTATTATTTAATAATACAGCGAAAATTTAAACTTTCACATCGCAGAAGGTGGCGATGATCGTCAAATGGTCGGAACCTACGTTGTGACACAAAAAAAACGGATCTCGGTCCAAAAAAAATAGCGTGGTTAAAACGACACAAACGGAAAAGGTTAATAAAACAACTAGATGAGAGAGAGCGTTATATTCAAGGGCTTTGCTTAGGGAATTTATGAGCTAGTAGTATTATTTAGTGCTACAAAACATGGTTGTTCAGTATTTGTAACAAAGCAAAGGACCGTTAGAACTGTATTGTGTGGGGTGTTTTCCAGATTTTGAATCAAATATAACAAACTATAGTTCTCGTGAGTAAGAAAATTTTCCCCATCACAATTTCAATTCCGGCTGGACTAAAACCCACAGGGGAAAAAACCTTGCCTACACAGTCAAACTCCCAAAGCTCTCTAAAATTTATTTTCTTTTCCAAAAAACACATACAAAGGTGAAATTCTTATACAGAAATATGCATGCAACATTTTAGATGACAGGGTACAGGTTCGCAATTGCTTGTTTGTCTCTGAATTTCAGATAACCACCAAAGTAACGCAACTGTACTACGCGGCGATTAATGGTTGATCATACCAAAGCTGTGCGGCTGACGATAACATAATTTCCGTCCTGAGACTCTGCTGTGGATTTTTGGATCTTTCCTTGGTTCTCTTTGTTTTGGTTTTTTTTCCTTTCAGAGTTAGGTCTTTGGATTTTGACCTCTCTTAAAGAAACCGGGGTCGGAGTGCTCGAGCCACGGCGAGTCAACGCTTGGACTCGGTCTTGCCGACTTTGCAGCAACCAATGGGGCACCAGTCCAAATTCAACACCCGATTTTCTAATCGAATTTGGAGTCACTGAGCCGGCCAACCTCTAACACTTTCATTCCCTCCACATGCATTCATACGCTCATCACACCAGCATCACCACCGTCAAAAACAAAAAAACATCGCATTGAACGATCTCTCTCCCCAGCAACGCGAATATCACTTTCGGAGATCACCTCTAGTTAATTTTGAACCCACGTGGAAACTGGCTGAAAACACATAAAATACAACAAAAATAAAATTTCCAAGTTTCCTTTTCCTTTTCAGCTTTCTGAAACAAACCGACTACAAAACTTTTATCTGTAACCGCTTTACGTAATACATCGCCACCTTTGGTGTTTCCTATTTCTTCGAAAAAAAAAACAAGCAAAAGAAAAGCGCATCAAAATTGGGTGTCCCTTTCACACAAATTAAAACAAAATCCCTATATCTTAGTCTACCACTGAAACCAGAACAACAGGTGCCTAAAGAAAGGGTCTCGGAGTTTTGGAATTTGCAATTTTGCTGATTGCGATTCCTCAAAGAAAACACCATTATTATTTAAGTCCAACTCTCATATTGGAAGGTAATATATTCTAAAGTCCGGTATTAGTGAGAAGGATTATCATAGGGAATGTGAGATTTCCGTAGAACGGTTGGTATTTGAGAGAAATAAATCAAAACTTTAGAGTATAATGTTTTTATTTTGTACAATTTTAACGACAGTTTTTAAAGTTTTTTGTAGAATCTCTTTGCAACGGTTGGGTGTCCATCGGTGTTCAAAAAAATTGTTTAAAACCTTATTAAAAAGAAAATTAATTTGTTGTGGTAATATTTGGTAAACACTGACATTGGGGTCTATTCTGCAACTTTTCTTATCATTTTAACACACTATTAACATTTGCAAACATCACACTGACCAATCAGATTATCGTATTTACAATTTTAACATATTGTTAAAAATTTACAAACCGTTAAAAAATTACAAAATAGACTCTATTGAGCTCTATTCTGTAATTTTCCTGTTTATTTTAACAGGCTGCTAAAAATAAACAGGCTTCTAAAAAGTTACAGAATAGGCCCTTTAGTCCTGAAAAAGCGCTTTTTTATTTTTATTAATTTTTTAAAAGCTTAATCAATTTTTAACCTCAATTTCAAAAGGTCGATATGTGCAGTGTTAACCTTCTGAAAATAGTTCGTAAAAACTTTCATTAAGTAAAATGCGGCTAGCTCAACTTGTCAGAAGAATAAACATAAATTTATTAGGTACATCAGAACACATCCGTTTCCTTTCTTTTCAGTTTGTTGCATTCTAAGATTGGCTTGACAAAGTTAAAATTAAGTAATATAAAGACGAATGTTTTTTAATCAAAGACTTCAAAGCTGACACACGATGATTGTCCTTTTTCATCGATTGTTATCATTAAATTGTTTTTTTTCCATTTAAGATAAAAAACCGGAACAAATTACATGTCCTTTATGTAATAAAAATATGAATCACTTTAACAAGGTTGATTAAATGCACCTTACCCCTATATTGACAAAGTCCAAGCACCGCAAAATTGAATTTTTATTAGTTTTGTTATTTGTCAATTTTATTTAACATTCAAGATAAAATAAGTTTTGTTTGAAAAATGAAAGTTCTGAAGTGGCCAATTGGTTGCAAGAAGAAGGTTTACAAGAAATCCTCTTTTTTAAAAAACAAAAGCAATAAAATGAAGGTAAACTAAAACTACCGTTTTTTGATAGTGAAACGCATAAAAATGTTAAAAAGTCAGCTTGTAGCGCTACATTATTTCTATATCTAAAAGAAAAAATCGTATTTATAACTTAATAATTAAACGAGTTTATAGGTCAGCACATAAGTGTTGGCGTACCCTGTACAGTTCATCCGCCGAGACCACGCCGAGACCCCGCCTGCAAAATTCATATCATACGTATTTGTTTTCTAAAGTATAATAACACTTTGAACTTGGACTTGGAGTACTACATATAATCAACATTAAGGAATGGATAGTCAAAAATTATCTATATTTCTATATTTATATGTCTGCTAAATTTATAAAAAATTCTTAATACATAACAAACGTTTTCATGTTGATAAGGTAAATAAAAACGGTACAGAATCAAGGTCATAGAATTTATGAACATGCAATGTAACCCAACATACACGGTTACTGCTTTTGTCGAATCGAGAGCATCCTAACAATCTTTGCGGACAGTTGATGGTATACAAAAAAAACTTACATTTATTAGCATCAGCTAAAAATATTGCTAGGATGTAAGCTCAAAGAAAGTTTTGAAAAGAAAATAAAAAAAAATATATAACACTTTACACAAATTGGGTGTCCCTTTCACACAAATTGAAACAAAATCCCTAAACCTTAGTCTACCACTGACACCAGAACAACAGGTGCCTAAAGAAAGGGTCTCGGAGTTTTGGAATTTGCAATTTTGCTGATTGCGATTGCTCAAAGAAAACACCATTATTATTTAAGACCATCCTTCATATTGGAAGGTAATACATTCTAAAGTCCGGTATTAGTGAGAAGGATTATTATAGGGAATGTAAGATTTCCGTAGAACGATTGGTATTTGAGAAAAATAAATCAAAACTTTAGAGTATAAAGTTTTTATTTTGTACAATTTCAACGACAGTTTTTAAAGTTTTTTGTAGAATCTCTTTGCAACGATTGGGTGTCCATCGGTGCTCAAAGTCTGCAAATACAATTTTAACGCTAACATACAAAAATGATTTTTATAGTTACCACAACGAGGTCGCTGTCGGAAAACTTATACACTCTTGTTCCACTCTTACCATTTGGAGATTTTGATTGAATTGTGAGAGAATCTCCATCAAGTTTAGCCAAACTCTAAAAAAATCACATTTAGCTCATTGAACAAAACACTTAGCCTGATTACTTACTTTCAGAACGACGTTATTAGGCATTTTTTCTTCTATTTCTTCACCAATAACAAAAGTTACGGAGGAGTTTTCAACACCTGAGTCGCTGTTTAAGGAAATATTTTTACCGTCAACTTTGACTTCTAGCTTTGGTTTAAAAGAGTCAGCGAGTTTGGCTTTATCTTCTGGGGTTTCTGAAAAAATAACACTTAAGTTTCGATACCAACCAAGTTTATAATTTACCTAATGCCATTAGGTATTCCACGAATTTTTCGTTTTTGACGTGTTGGTATGTTCCTGCGATTGGTGCCATGTTGGTTTCAGCTTTGCAACTAAACTGTTAAAAATAGTGACAATCGCTGGCTCTTATATAGTAATGAGATAAAATATAAGCACTTAAGCACTGTTATCATGTGATTAAGATGTGGGTTGCAAAAAACAGCGATATGCTAAATAAAAGATTATTTTACAAAATTTTAAATTTGTTTAAAACAACTTTTCTGATCATTTTTACACACTTTTAACATTTGCAAACATGGCACTGACCAATCAGATTATCGTATTTACAATTTTAACATATTGTTAGAAATTTACGGACCGTTAAAAAATCACAGAATAGACCCTATTGAGCTCTATTCTGGAATTTTCCTGTTTACTTTAACAGGCTGTTAAAAATAAACAGACCTTTAAAAAGTTACAGAATAGGCCTCTTAGTCCTGAAAAAGCGTTTGTTTATTTTTATTAATTTTTTAAAAGCTTAGTCAATTTTTAATATCAATTTCAAAAGGTCGATATGTGCAGTGTAGACCTTCTGAAAATAGTTCGTAAAAACTCTCATTAAGTGAAATACGGCTAGCTCAACTTGTCAGAAGAAAAATCATGAATTAATTAGGTAGATCAGAACACATCTGTTTCCTTACTTTTCAGTTTGTTGCATTCTAAGATTGGCTTTATAAAGTTAAAATTAAGTAATATAAAGACGAATATTTTTAATCAAAGACTTCAAAGGTGAATAAGATAACTGTTCTTTTTCATCGATTGTTATCATTAAATTGGTTTTTTCCATTTAAGATAAAAAACTGAAAATTATGTGTCCTTTATGTAATAAAAATATGAATCACTTTAACAAGGTTCATCAAATGCACATCGCTATATTGACAAAGTTCAAGCACCGCAAAATTGATCTTTTATTAGTTTTGTTATTTGTCAATTTTATTTAACATTCAAGATAAGATAAGTTTTGTTTGAAAAATAAAAGTTTTGAAGTGGTCAATTGGTTGCAATTTTAGTAATTTTCTATGTATTTCCCTGTTTTGTCCATATTTACTAATTCCGTGTATGCAGATACGTGGGAGAAATGTTGTTTTTATATAAACTCATTAAAATTTTGTGTTTGTTTTATTTTGAATTAATTACTGATATAAACAGGTTGCCTTAAAATCAACATGGGCATATTTTCCACCATCATCTCTATCTCCACCCAAGTTTAAAGATAAACAGAAACGAAATATATTCTAAAAGCACACGGATTTAACCTGAACACTGAAGAGATCTTATCGCAATAAAAGTAATCAATTAGTATAAAGTTTTTGTAAAAGTTTAACCGTTGGGCTCTAAGCAAAATTTAATTATCAATTTTTATGTCATTATTTATCTTCGTTCAAAAAAATTAAATTTAAATGGATAGACGGTAAGTATTCCGTAGAGTGTCATTATTTTCAACTCAATAAAATACCAATCAATCAGAATTTTGTAAAATCAATACCACATTATTCGGGTAAACTAATTAGCCGTCTTTTAATTGGTAAATTTATAGGTTGAAATAAATAGCGATTATAACGAGTAAAAGCAAACCTATTTAAGTATCCGTTTTATTTTGTTATTGATGACAACAGCTCACAATCGGAATTTTTATTTAGTAAATACTAAAAACTAAAACAATCAATCGCGTTACATAAAATTTCCATTAGTGCCAATGCATAAGCAATGCCGGTCTTTGAATTTTGGCGTTAATGAGAGAATATTTAATGAAATCAATAACAAAAAACGCTTGGAAAGATAAAAGTTTCGGGTTAAAATATGTAGTCAGCGCTGAAATACAAAATAAAGCACTTAATCCTTAAAAGTTTGTTATTATTTTTATTTCAACAAAAATTTGCTGTTGTTAGAAATTTTATTATTATTACAGATATTACAGACAAATGGGATTTGAACAAACTTTGTTTTTATGCCTCGTTGTTCTCTAAAAATTTACATTAATTTAGTTGTTTAATTTTAATTGTTTAAAATTATGTTGACAAGGCTGTTTCATATATTATTTCATAAATATTCAAGGTCCGCCAACACTTACGTCCCGGTCTATTATTAAGTTATATATACGGTTCTGTTTTAAATATAGAAGAAATGTAGCGTTACAAACTCACCCAATAACATTTTCACTATTGTTAACCATATGTGAGATATATACAAGAAATCCTCTTTTTTAAAAATCAAAAGCAATAAAATGAAGGTTAACTAAAACTACCGTTTTTTCATAGTGAAACGCATAAAAATCGTATTTATAACTTAATGATTAAACGAGTTTATAGGTCAGCACATAAGTGTTGGCGTACCTTGTACAGTTCATCCGCCGAGACCCCGCCTGCAAAACTCATATCATACGTATTTGTTTTCTAAAGTATAATAACACTTTGAACTGGACTTGGAGTACTGTATATAATCAACATTAAAGAATGGATAGTTAAAAATTATCTAAAATATAAATACAGATATATTTCAATATCTATATGTCTGCTAGATTTATAAAAAAAATCGTAATACAAACAATGATAAGGCAAATAAAAACGGTACAGAATCAAGGTCATGGAATTTATGAACATGCAATGCAACCCAACATACACGGTTACTGCATTTGTCGAATCGAGAGCATCGTAACAATCTTTGCGGCCAGTTGTCCTATTGGCCCATAAAATTCTAATTGAATATTCGAAATTTGATGGTATACAAAAAAAACTTTTAGCATCAGCTATAAATATCGCTAGGGTGTAAGCTCAAAGAAAGTTTTGAAAAGAAAATAAAAAATATATATATAATAACCCTTTATAAATATTAGGGTCTTTTGGTTTTTACTGCAGAGGATACAATTTTGACAACTATCGCTGTATTATTAAATAATAGTAAATCAAACGTTTTTTTTTTTTTATTGAAATTTCGAAATTGTGCGCTACATATTACTATAGATAACACACTTATCACTTTCGCAAAAACGCATGTTATCAACTCATAAAAATAGTATCCACTTAAAACATCATCCAAGATTGTCAAATTGCAATGGAACGAATTGTAGGAGTATACCAACATGAAAGAAATGAGAACTTCGTTGAATATTTAATTGCGTTCGGTAAAATTCGATTAAATCAATATATTCTGTGGTGATTGAGAATTTTTGCATTCTTAGGCATTCCAGAAGATAAAGCAAAAATAATTGACTTACTCAACCCTAAACTTGAAGTGGTCGTTGATGGAAAAAAATTTTCACTCAACAGTGACTCTGGAGTTCAGAATGCCTCGTCAACTTTTACATTGGACGAAGAAGTAGACGAACCAATGCCTAATAACATCGTCCTTAAAGTAAGTATTAAATCTCCATTTTTCTCTGGACAGAATAATCTTGTTTGATTTATAAGAGCACAGCGGTCTTCGATGGAGATTCTTTGACTATTATGTCCAAAACTTCGAACGGAGTCGTTGGGAAACGAGTATATCAATTCTTGGACGGCGGATTAATTATTGTAATGTATTAAAATCACATTAGTGAGATTTATAAATTGATATTTTTAGAGCATGAGTGGCGATGCACATTCAATTGTGGCAAGAAGGATTTATAAAAAACTTTAATATATTTTGATCGTTAGGAATTAGGTACATAATTGGAAAAGTAAAGTGGTTAATAAATTTCTGAAGTTGAAGAAAAGGATATTACACAGTGATTGGACAATTTATTACAACAACAAAAAAATGAATAAAATCAAGCAATTTTGTAGCATCCAATTCAGAAATAAACCTTTTTCTTACAAGAAAATTGATTTAAACAAAGCGTTTGAAATATAAAATAGCCAATTTTTACTTCTTAATTGTATTTTGAATCGGGATGTACTATTTTTTTTTGTTTTTAAACGTCCATTTTTTTTTTCAAAAAATCGCTCACGTGCAATAGTCATGTATCATTTTATTTGTGTAATTTAATTAAGCGATATAAAAACCATTATTGCTTTTTGCTGTTCTGATCAAATTTTATCTAAATAAAATTAAAGATAACGATTAGATTATTTGTATTTTTTTGTTTGGATATTTCAAACGGAAAGTTTATCGTTATATCATTTATGTCGTTTGAAGTTGAGTTATTTTGAATTTATTGATAGTACGATTCTCCACGTGCTTCTCTATAAATAGACAATTAATGTATCTAAATCTAAAACTCGTCGCGAAGTGCAAAGAACAGTTGTAAATATCCAGTTATAGATGGAATTTCCATCACGACTCTCGAAGGTCTCGGTTCTGTAACTTTTCAGTTCTTGAACGCTGCGTTCATAATAAGTTCCCTCTAATTTTATTGCCCTGAAAACTATTAATTAAATTTAATTCAAAAGAAAATTTCAGATGTCCACGTACCCAGCGAGCATCTACCCCTCTTCACTAAATTAGTCAGTTTAAGTCATTCAATAAAGACTCTTCTTTGTCTTAATAATTTCAGTCAGGGAGTTCCAAGATAACAAATCGCGTAGATAATTCAGAGGGTGATTTGTGCCTTCAGTCCCCACTCGTCAACGCATAAACAACCGTAATTCTTAATGAGCCCGTATCCCGGCGTTTTCTTAAATCTTAAGGCAGAAATAATAGTAAAAATTAACTGCAGCAGAATGGTTTTATTCGGGCCGCGATGTCTCGTTACATAAAAAATGAGCGCGTCGTCAGTGTATGTGGTTCAGTCGTGCCTTTGATATTTTCGACGTAATGTCGATGAAAAAGGACGGTGCTATCAGGAAGGACGGCGCAGCATCCCTACATTTCGCGAATCGAGATTCAGTCCTCTCTGGGCATTGCTTCTGTGCGGTTCTTGTTCGGCACCCACCTCCCTGTCCGTCAGCCCTGTAATCTCTCCTATACTAACGCGCTTATCCCGAGTGTCGATCAGAGTTCTAACTCTACAAGAAATACGACCCGCGATTTTATTACTTTGCAACACACATGATCACCGGAGGAACCACAAGAAGTCGACGATAAAAATACACGCGACCGCCGTCGCTCAGCTGGCATCGACTTGCGTGGTAAATACTCTTACGGTTTCTTTAATACAGCATTAAGCCTACGTTTTCAGACCTCATCCTGAACTGAGAACCATCCAGATATCCTTCTTTAGAAAATATTAGGTAATATCCTTGTAGCGGCGCTCACCGTTACTATGCAAATTCTTGCAATTGCTTTCAACTTCAAATGTTGCTCTTATATTGGACATTTTAGCTCTACATAAATTTAGCGAGACAACTTCATGTTAAAATGTGTCTCTTGGCTAACAAACAATTCTCTCTGTATCATCTGATAACGTTCTTAAATGCCATTTGTCATATACAGCATCAATAAAAGTTACACTACACGTGTCTGGAACCACTTCGGAGTGTTGTAAAATGGCAGTTAGTGAGATTAAGGAACATAAATAACGGTCAATTTAATACAGTGAGGCAGAAAGCTCACCTGGGAATTTGTATTATGATGTATCTATGACCTAACTATAAATTACTGCATGAACGAAAAAAACGGCTACTTATAGTGGGTCTTGAATTTTTTACATACGTTGGCAGCCCTACATATCAATGAATCAAATTTTGCAGTTTGACAACCTGCTTAGACGCCGTTTTTGTTTGTATTTGTATTGATATTATTAACATTTTATGTAGGTCAAAAATGACTCGAAATTTTTTACGTTCAGAATATGATTGTCGGCGTTTAAACTTTGAATTTTGCTTCAATTTAAATTTGTATTCAATAATTTTATTGCCTCTTTAGACTAAAATCTATAATTTTTACATTGGTAACTGAACAGTCATTAATCGAAAACATTTCGGTTATACCGGAAGTATAGAAGTCATATTTTATTCCATTTTTAAAGTCTTCTTGAAAATTGAAATAAAATATCCTAAGCTTAAACCTGATCTCTACTTCCTATATAACCGGAAGCGTGACAAACTTCGCAATATTTTTATTCGATTCTTCGCGTCTGATTAATCTCGTGTCGGAAACTTTTGTTATCTCTAGTACTGAGAAATAAAGGCAAGCCCAACGTGGACCACCTGTATTAGAAAAACTAAAAGCCTTAGAAATAAGCACGCGACTCGCATTAACAAAATGATAAGCGCTTAAAATTATTTGTTAATCCGTTATATTTATGTATTTATACATTTCAAGGAAGCAGCTCTGTTTATCCGCGCCCAGTTTCATTTACATAATAATAACTCTTTTAGTTCCATACTATGAGATTAAAATAAAAAACATGCGGATCAGAGCCAAACATTACAAAACCGTCGCTCTCCCGTCGTCGACGTCTAATTAGAACACTCGCTATAAAAAAATATGTAACAGCGAGGGAGTGTCAATTAAGATTGATGCTATTGATGAATACAATTGGTAAATGACTGCAACAAGTTTCGGTTTGATGCGGACTCTGATTTACACATCCCGTTTTAGTTTGTACTAAGTTAACTGCTCTGCGATGCAGTTAGTGCAGTTATTTGCACCGCAGTTTATTATTTGTTTTGTCGCGATGTTTGCCCCCGTTATACGTACATGCCAGACAGTAATTTATAACGTAAATGTACGGACCAGGAGAGGATTGGAAATTTTATGGCCTAATGCGACAAAGGAACTTGATGAAGTGGTAATACAGATGCGTAAACTTAAAGCAGCTTCGTTAGGCTCGAATATGTTTCAAAACGGAAAAATGAACACTTTTTTAGTTCTTCAAGGTGGTTTTTATTAGATATGATCCACGTAATAAGCACATTTTAAATTGCAAATTTTGTGGAACATGAAATAAAAGTCGTCCTTAGACTTTCTCTTTCTCTTATTTGAGACGATTTAGTTAATTGCGGTGGAAACCGAAGCACATCTTTAACGCCCTCTGGTTTTTTGTCGTTCGTTAAACGTTTTGGACTATTACCGCAACACATGCATGAAATGGGATGGAAGTTATGACGTGGAAAAAATGGAAAATTGTGAACTCTGAGAGAAAAAATGGAAATAAAGATGTAAATCCTGTGAGCTTGATAAATCTAGCATAATGAAAGTCTTTGTTTTCCATAGTTCTAAGTTCAAACAATATCCCACCATGTAACTACGAAGGTCTGTGAGAGTTATAACAAGGTAATGTTCGAGCAACGAAGTTAATCGTAATTAATTAAACTCCTAATTTTATTGCACTTTTCATAACTTTTCTTACTTCTCACCGTTAATGACTTGAAACAACACAAAGCAAGACGAGAATAAGATAGATATTTCCAAAAAATTACCCACCATGATGCCAGTTATTCCAAGAGAATCTGAAATTCAAATCCATCCTATTATTTCTCCATCTACCTACAAATGCGTACTGCTAAACTTCAAAGGTTGTGCTTACTTTATAAGCTGGTTTCAATTCCTATCCTCAAGAGAAATGCTAATTAGCAGCTGTGAAATTTGCTGCTCATCTAATGGAATAAAATTAATAACTAGTCAAAGTAATTAGAAATCTTAAATCTCCACTTAACGAAATGCGGAAAGAAAATTAATACTCGAAAACATCCTCTCGACCGCAAACTAGACGTTGCTGAAAAAGCACAAAATGTATTCCTTTTAGGGATTAATTGATCGCATAGTTGAGGTGTCAGGCGGGAATTTGGGTCGAGAAGTGGAACGTGCCGGGATCATCTCATGCACAACCAATTCTTTTGCGATTCAACTTTAATCAGCAGAAATCTGGAAAGTGCACCACTTGTCTTGATAGAGATTAATAATAATGAAGGTCTTATAATTAGAACGAGGTAAATTATCTTAAAAGGGTCAGCGTTCGCCTCGTAGTTGTGTGGAAATTTATTACTGAAAACCGTAATAACAATGATCAATTAGAATTTGAGGACGTGAGAGGCTCAGGAACGGTAAAATAGAGCAATAAATAATTAAAGAGGAACTTCGATTTTTCGTGAGAGTAAAAGATTAGTCAAAATATGCACATAAGTTTCCGTCTGATTTATTTATTAATCTCCTGTTTGTTTATGTTTCTGTTTGATATTCTCCAGAGGTCTTATTTGCCAGTTTTTTACTTTTTTCCATTTTTGATCGCTTTGTATTTCGCTTCTAAAGCTCTATGGCCTAAAGCATATTTTCTGATGGATTTTAGATTTTCTATAGACTTATTGTGCTCTCCCTGCCGTGTTGTTTTTGAATACCTGCCGATCCATTCACAAGTCTACGAATCAAATCCGATCACGAAATTTTTTTAAAAAAAGTTTATTTATTGTTATAACGGTATTTCCTAGCCTCAAGATATATTGGAATGTATATGTGTGCTTAAAAAGTAGGACCAGAGATCAATAAAAAAATGCACTTTTGTGACAGCTTAGACAACCAATATTTTGGCGCTTGTATTTGAAAATAGTAAAAAAACGGCGTTTACATTATTTTCTGTCTGATATTTACCAACACATCATCATACAAATTGTTACAAAATATGCAAAATTGTGTTTTAATTTCAAATTATTTTTTAATTTAATTGTTGGTATTTCTTGAATTTTATTAATAATTTTGATCTCTTTCTGTTTTTTTTTAGTTTTTTGAAATTGTTTAGGATCTGATACAATATTTTGGTAGATATTTTGTAAAATCTTTAAGGTTGCGATCTTGCTCTAAAAGAGGCGGGAAAAGGTCTATGCAAACGGGTAGGAAATCACGATTTTGCATGACTATTTTTCAGAGCCAAACATGGACAAGATATTTGATAAAATGACAAAAGTTGGGTACTGTTGGAAAGGTAAAGAACGTGTGTAGGGCGTGTTTTTCTGCATTTTCAATGCTTTCGACTTCAGCTTCTTAAGAGTCGATTCTTACAATTTTCTATTATTTTTAGATCTTTTAGCTCTTTAACACTTGTTTATTTATTTATTTTTTTTTGTAATTTTTATCACTTTGCATCTTATATTGTGATATTCTATATTTTCCATATTCTAAAACTTCTAATTTTTTTAGATTATTTAATTTCTATATTATCTAAAATTTTGATACCGTACAGATTTCTCATGTTTTTCAAATTATTTTTAGATTTGAGACTTTTTCTTGTACGGCTTACATTTTTTTAAATTCAGTATATTCTTTATATTTTTGTATTTTTAAGATTTTCTTTTAGACGTTTCATATTGCCTACATTATTTCCCTGTTTATACCTCTTTGCATCTTGTAATGCTTTAGAATAGTGGTTTCTTATATCCTTTAAATTCTTTATATTTTTCTTAAAAGTTTGTATACTTTTTAGATTTTAGAGTGCAGTTTTTCCAAACTTAAGACGTATTGATTTTTTGTCACATTTTGAAAATCTTTAATTCGTCAACCATTATTTCTACCTATGTAACTTTCTTAGTCTTTTAAAATTCTTGTTTGTTTTTATTTTCTACATTAAACGTCTCAGATGTTTTAAATTCTTTATTTTTTTATATTAAATATACTGTAAACATTATTCTGGTATTATATTTAACTAAATCTAGTTATTTTGTTGACCGTTCCCACTTTGTCTTTTGTCGGCACTTCTACATTTTGTAAATGGTACGATATGTAGAATATCCAAGCAAATTTGTAAAACACCAAATTAATACTGTTCAAAATTGCGCTCATTATTAGTTATAGGACAAAGGTCTAGAATGACCTCATCAAAAAATGCTTGAGGGTTACAGTGCTACCATTACACTTCAAATTCCAAAGCCTCTGACGCGATCATATGGTATTTCAGTAATTTATTTAAACCACGTGGTAATTAAAATAGAATTTTTAATTTAGTGTCGCCTGAAAAACAAATACTTGGCTTTGAGTAACTAAAATGATATCTCAACAAGCGAGTTGAATCGCGACGATGCCTGGTTGTGACTCAACGCTGTTGAAAATAGTATCAAGAGACAATAATATTAATTTCTTTTATTTCCGTTAGACATACGGACATGTGTAAAAGTAAAAGATAACATTTTTTTCAAATGTTAAGTGCAGGTGGTCAAAGCTAATTATTAAAAATGAAAATAAGTTATTTTTAGACGCCACAAAAAACACAAAATTGGTAAAAAATCCTACTATTCTTTTTGGAAACATTTTTATATCAAAGTTTGGCTCACTATGAGTTCTAAGTGGATTAGAAATTTTAATAAAGAGATGATAAGGAAGTTTTAATAAAGTGATTCAGTCTTAGCCTCGCTCGGTATGATGACTAAAAGGGCGGCTATGCATTAAAAATTCTCAAACCTACCTAATCTGGAATTTATGTAGAAAATCTTTTAATGTTCGTTTTATGGCGCCTCATAATAGGAGAATTAGCAGGCTTGCATTATATTAATCTTTATTATGCCAGGCAAGCAATTTGGGAGTAACTTTACATCCTTCAAGACTTCCACAGACGCCTGTGCATCACAAACTTCCAAGATTAAACAACAGCGTCGTTAAGCGTGTGGACAAAATTCGTAATCTGGAAAAAACAAGACACGATACTACTAACAGTTAAACCCGAAGTCAGAATAGTGCTTCAATTTGCCATGAAAGTTCAGTTCTTGCAGTGGACGATGGACGATAGTTAATTGAATTGAGTGAGGAAAAGAGGTGGGCGTATGGCGGCTTGCTGTCTGCCACTCGTGTGTTGAATTATGCATATGATAAACGTCAGGGTTAATTTCGATCACACATTTATGGAAAAAGAAATGATCATTTTTTTATGGAAACACTTTTTCAATTTTAGAACAGTTTGAAAATAGAACGGAGAATTAAATTTTAAAATTGTCACCCCTTTGCTGATAGAATTATTCAGCGACCTGGAATTGATTTTTTCGAGTTCAACAGCAGGAACGAATTTGAATCACACTGCCTGTATCTTGATATATTTATACGTGGTGGAGTATTTTATTTCAAAAATATCTAATTAGTAAATGTCAGAAAGTAAGCATGTTTTGGAACGGAACAACTCCAGCAAATGAAAATTCTTTTTACGCCTCCGTCATTTTCACTCCCAGGCTCATTTTTGTTGTTTTCAAATTAACTTACAGCATTATGTTCGTTGCTATAGAAACTATGTAAAAACCAATCCCGGTAAAATTTATAACAGGCCAACAGCGCTTTTTTTTAATAAATTGAGATATAAATTATTTGTTGAAAACAAAAATGTTATGCAAGTCACCTAGTTTTTCATCTGTTATGAGACACCAAAGACACTATATTTTACCTCATAATATATATGTACTGCCACATATAAAAAGTCACTTCTTTATTGTGGTAATTTTGAGTAAATTTGTGATGGAAAACATGATATTTTTGTAAAATTATAATTTAGTGCCAAAGTAAATATTTTTTAATTAATTAAATCAATAAGCCGTCTGCACTGTTGAAGAAGTTGAACTGGAAGATTCGCTGATGCGGTAGTATTGCGTGCCTAAAACAAGTTTGAAACAGCATATAAATTTAAAATGAAAGTGTAGGAAGACACACACAAATCTAGTAAGACAAACAATACTAAACGGAAATGTCACAAAAAAAAAACAAAACAAAAAATAAAAATGAAAGAAACGAGAAGCTTTAATTTTGTCTGTGCCAAAAAACACTAACAGCCATTTCAGTTAACGGAACAACGTTATTAAATATGCAAAGAAAACATCAAAAGCAAATAATCAGCTTGTGCTTAAGTTCTCACACTTAGAGCCGAGAATCTATTGTTATATTTATTTTAATGCATGCTCTAAAAACTTTGATTAGAGCTAATAAAACGGCTACAAATTCCACTTCACGCTTTTCTAATTACATTTTATATAGTTTTGTCGTCTGCACTATTCTATTTATTTGTTCCGGAATTGGAACGTTCTTTAATTTGCTTTAAAATTAAGAAATTTTAGTTTCAAGATTTACTTCTGTTACGAACGTTTGTCTATTTTATGTCTGCGTTAGAAACAAGCAGTCTTTCGTAAAATGTAATTGAAATTAGATTTTAGTGATGGATTAGAATTGTTTGTAGTAGTTCGACGCTATCAAACATGTAATGTAAATACATAGTGACAACTTGCAGAAATTTACATTATCTTATGTCAGTAGCTACATAAAAAAATAACATGTTAATTGTTTTAATGCGAGGTAAAGCCAGAATTCTGTGACTGCATTATTTACTTATTTACCTTTTAAATTTTACCCTTTATTCGGAACACAAATCTAGTTATAAAATTAAAAAAAATCAATTTTTTTTTTTGTTACAGATTGCTGCCCATTTCACTAACTCACCCACAGTTTGCAACTTCGAACCACTTAAGGTAAGCTTATGTAAAATTACGTTTCTGTTGACCAAATATACCACTTCAACGACCATTTGCTTATTACAACAGTTTAATGAATGATAGAGCCTCTAATCGGCTCTTGAAGTGTACTTAAATTCCCTAAAACCCAAACGTTTTACCCCAAAAGTTTCTCCCACTACAAATTGATAATTCAAACGACGAGCATACCATAAAATTCAAGAAGTTACAATATTTTTGTTGACGTAAACAATCTATCTTAATATACATATTTATATAAATACCACCCTTGGGGACACAAATTTCGCCTCTGGAAGTTGGGATTTATGCGATCGTAAAAATCTGCAAAAACTCGCATAAATCGCATTTCGGATAAAATCTTAACTTTTGGAACACCACAAAAACGTTAATAATTTTAAACAAGTTTCATATTTTAGAACATTATCAAAATTGGTTGTTTAATTTAGCTAACTAAAAGTACATAGATATTGTTTGGGTGAAATTTAATCATCTCCGGTAATGGACTTGATTGAATTTTCATCATAAGAGTCAGGAATCTATTATGATAGTATTGATCATGGCAGGACTCAAATTATGGGTGACTAAATTGATATTTCATTGTGCGTTTGAACTAAAAATTGATATCACATACTGTGCAAATAGAAAACTTTTAATAACATTATTTAATCAATTTGGTGAGTCTTGTAAATTTTGTATGTCTGTGGAGTTTAGATCTGAAATAAGCATCGCCGGAAAACTAAAAATGTTTTATTAAATTTTAATGAAATCTCTAGTAGGTACTAATCCTGAAAGAAAATCTATCCTTGCTTTTAGAAAACCCGGAAAAATTCTGCTTTTATCCTACAACAAGAGCAAAATAACCTTCCTACTTAATTCTCTCCAATTGAATTTGAAAAATTATTCATTATTATTATAAATAAAAACTACGATTCTCATTCCTACAGGCATAAAATATGTTGGAGTGGCGCCAAGTGAAAAAAAACTGAAAACTATGTCTGGTATATTGTCGATTTTTTGGCGGCTGATTTCGTAGTTTTCTAGCACATGTGTAATTACGAATTTTACGCATTTAAGTACGTCTAGTGTCTGTAGAAATAGCATTTAACATTCTGGATCTAAATAAAGCAGCCGAGTGATGAACGCTGGAAAGTATATTTTTAGATAAGCAAACTTCGAACATTGTCTCGATGAAACATCTGAAAATTATGATCTATAATGTTAAATTAACAAATCGTAAGTTGTAAAGATGAAGATACCTAAGTGGGCGCGCGACATTAACAGTGTTTCAAAATTCATAGTTTACATTACAGTCTGTTACATAGTGTTTAAATTCGACACTATCAGTTAGAAACTGTATCACGATAGGTGAAACTTTATAACAAAGTGTTGATAAGTAAAATAGTTAGCGTAGCGAGGGGGAAATCTAGGGGTTTGATAACACATTTAAAACTTACAATTAGGTGTCCATTATACATCATTTGTAACATTTTTTCATTATTATTATTTGTCACCCAAATTTTCGAAAAATTAAAGATAATAAGGTAGTAGTTTTTAAATTTCATGTGTAATAGAATACTTTGAACTTTGCAAACCAAAATTTTGTTTCTAGACGAAATTCACGAATAAAAAAATTAACTAGGTATGAATGTAATACTAAAAATAAATATAGAAATATAAATACAAAGTAAAAACTTCTAAGATTTGTATCTTTTGTTGCATATTTTTATACTTTGATACAATTACTGTCTAAAATACCAACTTATCTTAAATTTATTGATAAATTGGTTAAACCAACAACTTGGAATTTTTAAGTCTATTCTTATAAATAGAATTTTTAAAATTCATTTTTCCGCTCTATAATTGAGTTTGAAAGCATGTTACCTTTTCAAATTTAATTTCTATAGCATTAAAACTACCTAAGTTCTAATTTTAATAAACAATGCTAGAAAGTTTATACGTTTTTTTCTTTCGAATTTTGCAATTCGGGCTATTTAATATGCAACTAAAAAACTAATGGTTGTCAGAAGTGACCTTCCAAATTTCAAGGTCATGGTGTTAAAACTACTACAGTTCCAGTTTTAATAAACAATGTTGGAATATTTTGGTTCATTCTTATAAAGAAAATTTCTAAGAAATTTCTAATTTTGTAATTTAATCTAATTAATTAACAAATCAAAAATTGTAGCATTTTTTAAAATTAGTATTCTGTTTAGACTGTCAGCAAGTTTTAGCCAGCTAAATTTGATTACTGTCGCATTAAACCTACTACAATACCAGGTTTAAATAAAAAATGCTGAAAATTTGAGTTTGTCTTAAAAATTTGTCTTTTTTGATCCGTGATTTGGTGATTTAGCACAGTTAATGAGCAAATCAGAAGCTATAACTTGCTCAAAGTTAATTTTTGTAGCATGAAATCTATCGCAGTTCTAGAATAAATAAGCAATGTCAGAACTTTTTAGTTTGTCTTCATATAGAAAATAACTAAAATTTGTCTGATCTTTTTTCTAACTTTGTAATTTGATTCAGTTTATAAGCAAATTAAAAATAGTAACCTGATTAAGGTTTATTACTGTTTTGTTCAACTACCTGAATTACTAGTTTTAATAAAAATATAATGAAGTTGTAGTTTGTTCCAAAAATGAAAAATTTTAAAACTTGTTTTTTAGATTTATAATTCGGTCATTCGGCACAGTGGTAACCTTTCTAAATTTTATTCCTATAGCGATAAACTACCACAGTTCCAGTTTTGATGAACAATGTTGGAAAAATTAATTAAAACCTAATTTTTCACTTAAAAAATAGAATTGACTGAAGGTACTGCAAGTTTTACAAATTTTTTAAACATTATCAAAAAAAATGTTAATATACAACAGGGAACAAAGGTTTATTTAAATAGCAATATGAGAAATTTTTGATATCTATATAAATATGACAGTTTTATGTTAACGTTCTTTAATTGCTCAACTCGACAATGACCATTTTTGGTGTTCCGATTTGTTTTAATTGTACAGAAAATATGTTCTGGTAAATCCTAAATTGAGCGATTTGCAAAAATAGAAGATAAGCATTTAGAATATCATACAACGGAAAAATCTTTAAATTTGATGTCACAAGTGGGTAGTTTCATTTAAAAAACTATGTTGCAGAAAATGGTTGACCTTAGCAACGTGGTTGCTAGGTCAAAATATTCAGCGAATCGCAGCAACGGTTTGTTTTATATCTCCACCTGACTTTTTTAATGTAATACCGTCATTCGAAATCGTTGGAAAATTCTATATTACTATTTAATTAAATCTTCAGTTAATAAAAGTAATTTAATTTGCAAAGTTTAAATGCCTGTTTTCTTCTTGCTTTTCTAATTTTACACTTGACAGTATCATCACATTTTATCATTCAAGTTTATCGTATTATTAGGGATTCTCATCGAGAAATTGTGTCATCTCGCTGAAAAATTGTCGCCGATATTTTATCTTTTTATAAACTTTTTCCATGTTTTGCAGATGTTTTCTTAAAAATTCTATTATTTGCCGTCGCAGCACCTTCCGTTGATTGACGTTTCCTGACGTCGCGACAGCTTTCATCTAAGAGCAATATCGAATTGAATTTGGTACCCAAAGCGAGTATATTATTTTTCCCATCTGGTACAGGTCCATTCTCACCTGAACGCAGGTAACCAAGCAACACGCGCCAACATTCTCGCTGGTTACCGTGACGACGGCGCGCGCCGTCTCTCTGTCTATCGCATTGATTGCACCACGATTCGTGACGTCACGCGACGCCGACAGGAATTCAGTTTTGATACTTTAGTTTTCACGTCATGAATGTGATTTGTGATTCCGACGGTGTTCGAATATGTGTGTTAACCCTTCAATCGAGAGGCACTGCTTTCTTCAGATGATACAACACCGATTTCGGCCCTGGTTGGAATTTTACCGAGTCTTTTTACAAAAGGGGGAAATCGCGCTCTTTACGAGAAAAATGTTAAGTAGGTGTAACAACCGGCGAAACACGAGAAATTGAAAAACAATTTTCGAGAGCTATTTAGCCGACAAGCCGATTTACGCAGGATCACGAAGGAAATAAATAACACTTAATTGGGAAACCAGCTATGTCTTTCTTCTTCTCTCTTATCTTTCCTAATATAATATTAAAACAGTTTTCTCTCTTTTATTTGTTATAAAACAACCTTGCTGAAGCTAACTTCTATCCGTTCTTGGAAATGATGTTACCCCGAAGATATACAGGGGATGAACAAAACCGATACTGAAAGCTCATAAACAACGACTTGTGGATACGTTTGGGTTACCTAGACAACAATACATAATGTATCCACGAAAATATATTCTCCCAACGCTCGGCTTTGTTTTCTTTATGCTCATTTTGAAGCATAACAAATGAATGCTTGGGAATTCATTTCATAGAAATCGATTAAAAGAAAGAGTAAATTACATGAGCATGAATATTTTCATAACGGTCTGTTTTTTTTTTTTTAATGAGGAAAACCTACACTCGGAAGCGAAAATGATATTATTTAAATGTCACGATGCATTACAAAATTTTAAAAGTCACACAAACAGTGACACGGATTGTTTTTAACGGAAACGAGGGAGCGGAGCACCCACAGAGAAATTTCTTTGATCAGTTGTCACTTACAAAAATAATTATGCAGAAAACTGCAAACCTTTTAGTACAGAAGTATCTAAATTTTATTTGACTACTTATGACTCGTCAAGCCCTGCTGGTTTCGATTTTCGAAACGATTGGCTAAAAAATATATACGTTCTCTAAATAATAAATTTGAAGTCCAGATGTCAAATATCAAGTTAACAGTCGCAATTACATTTTCAATTATGTATATACAATCGAGACAATAAAATCCACTTTTGAGTTAATACAGACATTTTAGTCGTACTCCTATGGTTGACCACATTCTTTGAAACTTACTTTGGGAATTTACTAAGTTATTAAATTTGAAATTTTCCAAAAACTCAATAAATATAAAAAATTATTAAAATAAAAATTAAAAAACAAAGAATTTTTAAAAATCACCTAAAGCCATTCAAATTATAAGCCATGCAGCTTATAATTTGAACCCCCATATTCTGTTAATTAAAAAAATATATATAAATATTTTCAAAAAATTTTGCATTTAAAAGTATTGCTTAAAAATCCTAAAAATCTACTTATGATTTTTTCTTTCATTTTTTAGAGTTATTAAGAATATCGTAATGTTTAAAACAATTTAAATAATTATTAAAATTTTCAACTTAAGTAAAAAAAATAATATACATACTACACATCGTAATGAAATTTAGTTTGGGCCAGACAGAAATGAGGACATTATTATTTATTTTAAATATTGAAAACATTACACATGTAAAGAAACTTTAAGAGTGTTAAATCTTTTAAATTAATAATTTGAAACCTTATAATTAAAACTGAAAGTTATTTAGAAATCCTAAAAGGTTAATGTTTAAAACAATAATTTCTATCACAAAACTGCTTTGAATTTTTTTTATGCTTGCTTTCAAAAACAATAAATCTGAAAAAAATAGATAATTATTATATGGAAACTCTTATTAACTGTGGATCTTTAAACAATTTTGTTTTTTTTTTACTTTAAAAAACCTCAGTGCACGTGAAAATTATTTGTCAGTGTATGCGACAAAACCTCTAAGTTTTGTTACCTGGGGATTAAAATTCAGTAAGTTCGGAAATGTAGATAGAATACAGCAATGTATCGAAAAAGGGGAAGGAGATACAAAAGTTTCCACAGTTCATCCCCTGATTCAATAGTTTCAATATCTTATTTAGTTGAGTTGTTTAGAAATTCATATCCAATTTATTTTTTTACTCGGGTTGTTCGGAATAAAAATTCTGAACTATCTTTTATTGCATCTAATGCATATTTCATTTGTTTTTAGAACATAAAAATTAAAAATAAGTCAACGAGGAAAAACTACTGCTTTGCTACATTTTTTTGATAAAAAGCTGGCTACTCTTGTAGTTTGTAAATTGAAATTAAAAATGAATGTTCTTTCTTGCACTGTAGCGGTAAATAAAATAAAATAAGTAAAACTTTACCTTCCGTTCTGGAGAATTATGTAACAGTTAGGTTCTAATTAGAACGATAAAGGTAGTCATTATGTAGTTTTAGTTGTTTTCCCTAAGAGGCCTGCTTATCCTTTAGTTTGATCCAGACTTAAGGTACTAACGGATTATAAGTTGCGCAACACTAATTCTCGGGATCCTCTGATATATGTGTTATACCTATACTGTTATTGACATAAGAAACACATTACAAAGTTGCACCATTTTAATATCGTGCTATGAGTTGAGCTGGAATCAAGGATGTTGACTAAAATCTTTAATCTGCTATTATGGTGTAAAGTTTCATCCTTCAGTGTCACTTTTTCCCGTCACCCAAAGCAACTTTTATCTTTAATGTTTCGGACATGACTCAAAATGCAACCTGAACTTATTCAAACTTCAGTAAAATTCCGGAAGTAAATTAAATATTACATCTATAAAATGTACGGAATTTGTCGCATGTGAGGCTTTCTTATAATATCTCCGGACAGAAGTGAGTGTCGGAATTTAATAATATGGCTAGCCGTACAAGCAAGAAATTTTCGAACTTGTATATAAGTAGTCAACTATAAATTGATTCTAGCAATAAACCTGTTATTAAATCTTTAGCAAAAAGTTGAACCAAATTCGTGTTTTATTACCTTCATGGATTTCACTCTAACATTTTTTACAGCTTAATGCAAAAACATTCAAAATTTTTGTCCACGTTTGTTAATCTCGGTATGATCAAAAAATTGTTTTTTGAATATGTCAAAGGATTATCTGTTGAATGAGAGCTTAATTTGTTTGTTTAGCTACCGGCTACAACGTTCGTTTTTAACCCAGATATTGAAATTTAGATGGATTAAATCAATTTCAGTTGGTAGGTAATTAGTTACCCAAACATTTATATTTATCCAAGTGACTAATATTCAGTAGCCTAAATCTAGTAATGTGCCTAGAATTAATTGTGTTTACATCTTTATGTTATGCAGAAGGTGAATAAAAAAAAACTAGGAAACTTACATACTTACATATATACATACTCATTTACACTATCTTCAGTTGATTTGAAACTTAGAAACTACCAACACGTTCTACTTCTTCTTATTTGTGTCACGTCATTTAATGCAACTTTAATTAACCTAAATTTAGTGGTCTGGATGTTTAGAAGCTAAAGAGTAAAGTAGCTGCTCGGGTTAGTGATTTGACAGCTCCTTAAATTTTATTAAACTTTGTAGGAAAAGTGATTAATTTTAAAATGTCAGCTTAATACGAATAGACGGATACGAGTTATTTATTTAGGATAGAATTGTTAGGATTGTTGAAAAATTTATCGAACGTTGTAAAGTTTACTGTCAAAAGTCTACACGTCCTAGGTTCAAAGAGATCAAAGAACAAATGTCAAAGCAACCACAAATAAAAGATAAAAACACGAAATACTTGAAAACGGTGGCTTTAAACACGCTTACACCCTTGTCTGAAATCGTAGGTTTATTTTACAAAGATTCGGGGCAATGAAGTGGGAAATTTTTGAGTTTGTGGAAAACGAAATGAATTTTATCAAAGCAAGTTTTATTTTGTTTTTGTTCGTCTTCAAGGACTGAAAGTAAATGACTGAAGTTAGGCTTTGTACGTTTGTGTGAGAATCTGACTTATTTAAGTGACCTTCGGTGTGTCGAGTTAAGTTTGAAGTCTCTGGAGATTTTTTCGCGTCTTTTTCTACTTTTATTTTTGGTCAAAGTTTTTACATTTTCTCATTTTATTCATCTTCTCGTTATCTCTGCTCGTCCTTCTTCCATCCGCGACTTTCTAGCTTTAGTTTTTGGTCTGAACTTTTTCTTTGTTTGAGTTTCTTTCGCTTCAAATATTTGTTTCACTAATTCATTTTCATCCTTTTTTATTACATGTCTATCTAACAGTTTTTGTTATAGTTATAGTTTCGTTTTAGGGTTTCTTTTTCTTTTTCTGAAAACTTAGTTTTTTATTCTACTTTCCTCAAAAATCTTATTTCGGTAGTTGTTTAAAGCCGGTTTTGCTGTTAGAGACTATTTTTATTACTGAATTATCTGAGTACTTTTGTTCAGAGAATTACTCTGTGGTTGTATATGGTTACGGGTTTTTTGAATCTTTTCTTTCATTTTATCATCTAATTTTGCAATTAAACTTGATATTACACCGTGGTGTTTGAACTTATCTACTTGTGTTCTAGTGGACTTTCTTATTTAATGTTGTTTGTTTTTGATATTTTAAACATTTTTTTGTTTATTGTCATGTTTTTGTCTTTGAATTCTTCAGTAACAATATTGCTGACCAGGCAACCGTTGTTTTGCCATATAAATTATTTCTGCTGAAGATTTTGGCAAATGAAAAATAACTAACTTATTGTAATTGTGTGGGGATGTGGTATATAACTGAAATAGGAATGGAGCACTGTGAACGCTGTGGCGGCCTATAAAAATAACAAAATGACCAAACATTAATTTTTTGAATTCAATATAGAACGAAGCCGTATTATATTATATAAACCAATATTAAAAAATAAGGGTGGGTGGTAGAAGGGTAAAAATTTAGAGTTGTATGTATTGTTTAATACCGAATCATAAAACAATTAAAATAAAAAAAAAAGTCCAAAAAAAAATCGGTGAATCATCCTTATTACTTAGGGGTAAGAAAATTATTTTGCGTCATATTCTCAGACCTACCGAATATACACACAAAATTTTATAAAAATCGGTTAAGCCGTTTCGGAGGAGTTTTGTTACAAACACCGTGACACGAGAATTTTATGTATTAGATTTTATTTTTTTTTATGGTGTTTTTGTTTATCTAATTATTTCTCCGTTTGTCTAATTATTACTGTATCATTAGCAATTTTCAATTTTATACTGTATCTAGGTTTCTAACATCCTACCTTGAACTATCTTAGTTTTTGTTTTCATCATTTTGCCATATCGATTGTAAAGTAACCCGATATAGCTAACAAACGTAGGTGATTTTATATATATTGATTCAAATATCTTTTAAAAGTTTTCTTTGTTGTAAAATTCTCCAGATGGCTGCTCTATTTATTGTATCAAAAGTTTTCTCTACATCTAAACAATATGTACTTGCCTTCTGACTCCTAATGCTTTCTCTGAAATTTCCCTTGAAATAACGGGCCGTTTCTCTTTTCAATACTTTTCAACTTTTCTTTTAATCCATTTTTAGTTTCTCCAATGTTTGCTATGTTCTTTTTATAAATTATGTGTCTAATAATTTCTATTTATCGTTGTGATTTTTTTTTCGCTTTAATCTTCTTGTTGTTTCTCTTCACTCATTATTTGACCAATTCTGTAATTACTTTGTCGTGTCCTGATGCTTCTCTGTCTTTGTGCATTTTTTTTTCTGTTTATTGTTCTATATATTGAGTTTTTTTTTTTGTATTTTTATTTAAAGAATTTTTTACATATTATCATTATTGATTTTTCCTGTAGGTACTTTAACAAAGCTGTTGACTTATTTTCAAATTTAATCATTTTCTTTTCCATCAACTCGTTGTTTTTCTTTTACTCTTTTTTATATTGATCGTAGTTATTTTTATTTCTGGTTGCCTGTAGTTGCTTCACAGTTTTTGTTTTTGTATTTTTATAATTTTTGCAATTTACTGTGCTGCTTTTTACTACAAATAAAAAAAATTATAAATATTTTTTTTTAAATCTCTTGTCTACCTATAAATTTTTCTGTGAGTAAATATGTTAATTATTATTTTTATAATATATTGTTTCCTTTTAACTTGTTCTTCAAATAACCCATTACTACTTTGTTATTTTCTATTCTGTTTCGTATATCTTTATCATTGTATCGGTATCATCGTTTCTATTTTCCCGCAATATTAAGTCCAGGGCTTCCAATAAAAAAAAGTGAGAATTATAGCAATCATCATATATATTTTCTAAAATGTTAATGGTAGTAGTTCGTCTTGAATATTAAATCTAAGCATTAAATTTAGTAGCATTTAAGCTGTGCAGAAACACATAGAATGTGTTTAGAATTCAGGACGCAAAACAATTAGCAACCCCTTTTAAAATAATGTACTCCGTTTAAGAAACTTTTTCTGATGCGGACGTCACTAAGGTGGCCTCGTCTCTCTGCCGCTGCCGGAGTATTTTACAAAACATTTGTCCGTCGTTTGAGTGAAATCATAGCTTTACAACTTCTGTCTTAAGCTACTGTAGAAGAAACTTTTCACTAATCACCCCATCGTGCTTCATTCTTGAAGACGTGTTTTCCCACGGTTTTTCCTTCTTTCAATTTCCACCTATGGTAACGATGCGAAGAGGAGACGTTTAACGACGGCTTGGCATATTATTTTTCCTTTTGTGTAAGTTGCTTTATACCCTACTAAATTTAGACGCTATCATTCATGGATGACATTTAGATCTTTTGTACAGTAGATGTGATGTTATTAGTTGTGTTGACTGTAGCAATTCGACTGTGATGAGAACGTTGTCAGTCTGTTATACCGATAAATCTTATGTTGTTGCACTGCCTCGTTGTATCCTATCTTGAAATAGCGAGGGCTGTATTCAATAGCCTATTACACAGAAACGTCACAAACAGATTTCGAGATCAAGAATTTCGTTCTATTGAAAGGACGTTTAAATGTAATATCGTCAGGATACCTTCTGGATTCTGTCAGGTATTGATTGTTGTATTGTCTACATTATTATAACAAAGACACTAATGGGAGATTTGGTTAAAACCACAGTCTCCACAAATAGTGCAGAGCCGTATTAAAGTTTCTTCTATATAATCTGAAGCTATCGGTTCATAAAAAATTGATTGAAAATAAAGAACGTGACTGTAATTTGGTTTAAAGTTCTACAACAATATTAACCACGAAAGCCTCTGTCATAGAAAGTGACTACGAAAAAGTTTGAGTTTCTAAAGCAATCCATTTGTAGAATGAAGAAATTGCTGATCATTTATCTTCTTCAAATATCCAAGAATCCATTGTGATATCCGTCGTTCTAACTTATCTAAACTCTTGAAAGTTATTTGAGGTAAATTATGTACCAACACTTTCCGCAGTAAATTATTTCCAAACAGTTTTATTTATTTACACTAAAACTTTTAAGGGATCTAATCTAAAAATATTTTTTTCTGAATCTCAACCAATTTCTAAAAAACTTTTGTAACTTATAACTTCGACAACCTCGTTATACGCAAAATGAAACATAATTGAATACAGCGCATGCACGTATAAATGATTAGGTAAATATTTCACTCGATAATACGAGCCAAAGGATTAAATTTTACACAAGGCTTACATTATGAATAGCATAATCTATTTAAACGTCAGGATGTATAAAAGCTCAAATGTGAAGTAACACCGGAGCAATGTGTTGTGTGCGTCTGTCTGCAACGAGTGTAGATAGAGTGTCGCAGCTTAATTTAATTTCAGTCGAGATTTAACACAAAGACCGGAGCTTTGAAATCATCAGCGACCCGTTCAGAGTCACTAAAGATAACCGCATCGAGCCATTTACATTTTGATGAGTTCGAAGTTTCTTTTGTCTCTCTGTTTGCACCAAGTTCCATATTGAAGGCGTCGATATTCGTATTGAAATTGGCTTAAGTTTGAATTTGGTTTCGTAACGGTGCTCCATTATTGCTCAGTCGTAAACTTCGACGTCTCAAAAGGTTTTGTGCACATGTATCGCTAAATTCAAGTTAGGTGGGGGTTTCATTTGGTGTAAAAATTTATGGGACTTATCGATGGACGGTGGTAGGTTCCCTTAAATCGAAAGAATTTGTTCAGCTAAAGAATTAAACTAAAGGTATTTTACAATAAAAAGAAAATAAATAATTTTCCACTGATCGGAACGTCTATGTACGTCAGTAGTAATTTTTTTACTTTTGCTCGAGAGATTTAACCGCAACATAGAAATTAGAGAAAACAAAGCAATTTTCTTTTGCTCAATAATATAAAATGAGTTTTGACATTTTCTAAATTATATTAAATGCGACTCCTCCTACAGATACAGGGTGAATCCACTTTGTAAAAAACTCAATTCGAAAATTTTGTAAAACAGTTTGAGAACTGCTAGAAGTAGGTGACTGCCTAAACACCACAGACGAAAACTGGAAAAAGTGGGTAGGATTATGGCTAGACTAAAAAACAAAAAATTTAGACCATTTTTGTGGTACTAATACATAATTTCTCCACGGAGAAACACAGGATAATGTTAATTTTCCTCATCGACGTGTTTTTCAACTCATTGACATCTTCGGTACATTGCTAGCTTAAAGATGGACACCCCCCAATATTGGTTCAACACACAGTGACCGTAAAGTGGATATCGAGTCCAAAGTCAGGGACCTGGTGGTAGCCACTCCAGGTACAAGCACAAGACGCGTGACCATGCAAACAGGTGTTTCTCTGTTGATGGTTTGGAGGATTTTACACGATCAAGGTTTACATCCTTATCATATCCAACACGTCCAGGCTTTGAGGCCTGAAGATTTGATTTCCTGTGCAATTTTGTGGTAGTTACTACGCCAACACAACGATGGTTTGATGCCTCGTTCCCCGGACTTGATTTTTTTGTGTGAGGTCACACGACTGATTGTACGCTACTTCTGTGGACACCGATTTGAAATTGCATGAGAAAGTGACCGACAATCGGCATTCTGAACAATTTTTGTAAAAATAAATTACCCTAATTTGTACAGGGTGAGCAGTTTAAAAGTGAACGTAGTTTTCAGCAGTCTAAATTGAACATGCTTTTTTGACGAAGTAAAACATTTTTCCAGTTATGCTTGTAGGTTGTAGAATTCGAGGTTTAAATTCCTATACAACTTCGTGAAACACTCTGTATGTACAGTAAACATAATCCGCGTTTATACAGTTCCGTTTCCCTCTTGGAATTTTGATGCTTCAGAAAATCGGAAATAATGACCGCGGTATTTACCAGGTCACCAGGTGTCCCAGTCGTAATTACACTGACGGCGTTGTCTTCTAGTTTAATTAAATACATTGCTCGGGCATTTAGCCGAGATTATGTTTCCGCAAAATGAAAAATCTCTTCTTTTATCCGAATTAAAATCCGCATTAACAACAAATGAAACTTTCAATCATAGTACAAATTACCCTTCCAATCTATCACAAATGAGATCAGACGACCTGATCTTCCGAGTGGGAGCAGAGTAATCTTTTTAAGTAGTTAGATTTGATTGATTGAAAAAGGAAAGAATCTACTGTGGGAAAGTTGAATCCGGGTATCATCCTACTTATAGCAATTTAGGCCTAAACACAAAATTTTAGTTCTACGTTACCAATGATAACGAACTAACGATGGTGTGTTTAATTGGCGGAAAGTTAATTCGATTTATGGAATTAATGAGCATTGGTTGAATGAATATTTAAATTGACGTTATGACTTGTGAAGTAATGCATTAAAGCGAAAACATGATCTTAAAGGATTCGATTCAATTACTTTTGCTAATTAGTCACAAAATCAGTAATAAGAGAAAAAAAAAGTAATTTTGGAGAAGCTTCAAAATTTAACCCGACGTTGGAGGCTCTGTCTGGCACTGTTAATAAAAATTTAATTAAAACAAAAGTAAAAAAAATACCTTTGTATGTATTTCAAAACATTTTACGTTTTCATTTATAGCATGAAATGAAAAATTCCATCTTCGCAGGAATTTCAACAGTGCAGTAAAGAACTACCATTCACCACTTTTCACAAAAAAATTGGGACACATTACCGACATATATAAAATTGTCTCAATAGCTTTCTTTGTTTTCAACAACAATATGTTTACTTTCTTTTTGCTTGCAGTAATCGTTTTATGTCTATAAAACGTTAGAAATGTTAGCTATTAAGCTTAAAATCACGTATTCAGCTCTTTTATATCTCGTTATTTTCCTTTGGTATACAATTAAAATACGTAATGTAAGATAAAATAAAAAGACCATAAAGTAGGGAATTTAATTTATTATTTTACTGTTAATTCTTATGAGTACTCCATATACATTGCTTGATAAGGTTTACTACCGCTTCGAAAGTGTCGTTTGCTTTATTTCCGTTAGCATAAGTAAAATTGAAGTTTTTTATTAGAGTTGTAAAATTTCGCTGAGAATTAGCAGGGCTTATATTTAAAAGTGTTTGTTATGGCAATAGTAAAATTTCAGAAAATTTATTAACTAGTTTTGTTGTAATTTTCAACTAGAACACCCATATATAAATAATAAATAACTAATGAAAACATTTTATTCTAGTTTATTTTAAAGATAAGATTTTCCGCATCATATTTTCAATTTAACAAATATTTACTAATTTGTAATTTAAATTTGAACGCTTTTTAACTTTTAATATACAAATGAAGCAGCAAAACTTTACTATAAGCTTAAAATGCTTTTAAAAGTTTTATAAATCAGCCATTGCTTGTTAAAATCGTTAATACAAAAATAAAGTTCTTTTTAAGACACGTTTTCTTTTCTTTTGATTTTAAAAATATCTTTAATCTGTAATTTCGTACTAAATAAATTGATCTTGGTCACTTGGTGTCTTAAAATTCTGAAATATTTTAGATTTCAGATATTTTAAGAAAATAGGAAACCTAGAATTTGTGATACCTGGACAGATTGAAAACTTAAAAGTTTCAGAAATTTATTAAGTGAAATTAGGTTTTCTTGGAATTCTTAGTCGTTTTAATTTTGACATTTTCCAAAATCTTAGAAACTTAAGTTAGTAATTCTGGTAATTTTAGGGATTTTAGTTTTAGAGAATTTAAGTTTCAGAATCACAAGAAACTGGAAGTTATAGAAAATTACAAACTTTAAAACATTAATAAACAATAATTATATCAGTGAAAACTTTAAGATTCTTATTTTTTCAAAGAATTAATTTTTTTTGACATTGTAATTCTCGGGAATCTTAAAGTTTTAGACACTTTGAAATTTCAAGGATTTTATCATCTTGATGAATAGAAAATATAGAAATTACGAACATTTTGCTATCAAAAATTTCAAAATTCCTATATTTTAATTTTTAGGTAGCTAAATTTTCATTATTTTTTAAATTTTAAGAACCTTATCAAAACAAAAATTTCGAAACGGAGGAATCTTAAAAATTATGAGAATCTTACGGTTTGATTTAAAAACATGAGTTTAAGAAGTTTAGAAACAATTAAAATGTGTCGAATTTATTGGAATTTTAAAAAGTTTAGAAAGAAATCATCTGAAAAATTTAAATTTTGGCACAGTTTTTTAAACAAATCTAAATTCATATTGTTACCAATTAAAATAACAATTTTAAAATTTGGTAAAACCAAAATTGTTACACTTTTGACTTTGATTAAATGTAGTTGGTGAGAAAAGTCTGGTGATAGAATAACGTAAAACGCTTGTATATGCAAAGTAAATACCAACAATTGTGAATTGAATTTGCATTATAAATAACCTGCAATTGACGAGTTTTGTATCAAAATATTCACTTGAATAGATACACTCAATAAAATTTCAATCTATACTTGGCGTAGAATTGAATAATCTTTGACACAGACAGTTGGACTAACTATATATCGCATATTCTTAATAATACGTATCTACACAATTTGCATTGTATAAGCACGTAAAATATTACGTTCCTTTGTATAAAATAACACAATTTTGGATGTATACAAAGCTAAATTTTGTAGTCTCGTATTTGCCGTAAAATGACAGCGAAATAGTTCGTAGATGTTCTAAACAACAATAAATTTGTTTCAGGTAAAGCATCAGTGGCGAACCCAATTTGGCATGGAATGGTATGCATGAATTTTATCTGCATAAATGTAGTCATTCTAGCAATGAGCATAATTTGCTATCCAATAATTCGTATAATCACCCACCGTAGAGAAAGGTTCATTGAAACGATATTAAATTTGCACGTAGCCGACATCTCGACGGACGACCGATAAAAACGAACTCAAACAATGTAACGAAAATGGGAATTCCTTGGAGAAAATTGAAAATCTGCGAAGAATCGTGACTGATAAGAATCTGTCATTTCCCGAAGTGTCGCCAACTAACAAATAACCAACCGTTTCATTTACGGATCGATTTTCGTGCCAAAATGTCTGTAATATTAGAAGAAACATGATTATTATTCTGTTAGGCAAGCGCACATTTAGTTCAGTTATCGGCGGTTCGTCGCTGGGGGTTATTGATTTATGTGAGTCTGATACGAATGACTTCCGCACGGTCGCTTGTTTCCTCCCCCGTTGTTACATTAACTCCTTCCAAGGATTATTCTACTCCCCAGAGACATTCTTACTTATTGCACACTTAAAAATGGTGCGTGCACGCGACACAGTTAACGTAAAACTTGGAAGTTACCTTACGGACTGGTGCTAAAATTGAGGAACTTGTTGGTCGGGAGCGAGTCTGTGTGAGGGTAATTTTTCTTGTACTGTAGGACTTTACGCGGAATGATTGTGCCAGAAACCTAATTCAACCATTAGTTTTTATAAAAAAGACTTCTGTAACATGCAACTATTGTATGTAGTTGAGCAGATGGAAACAAAATTTCAATTTCACATCGTAATTTCTTTAAATGCCAAACTAAATAAAATTTATATTATATTATTTCACGCAAAACATCTCATCTTTGGTGGATGACTATCCAAATTAATGGATTCGCCCGGTGATGAACCATACCGGAAACTTGCGACGTAATGGTGGAACTTCAAATTGACCTTTATTTCACGGGTCAGGCTCCACGTCGGACATAAATTTGTTCTTCAAGAGGACCCATCGTCGAGCGATTATCTCTGCTCACAGCGCAATTAATACCAACACTTTTTCATCAAACAAAATATTGTTTTGTCCGTTTTGTATGTGTTGGTTTTGTAAAAATATGGAAAAACAACATGGTTCTGACAAGGAAATTAACGATCAAATATGGATTCGCGAATGTAAATTAATTATTGAACAAATGGATGTAAAATCCTCGGAAAAAGTTATTTCGGTAAAATTTTATTCGACGCGCTGCAAAAAATGTTAAAATGTGCTATATTTACAGTTGTGAACTTTTTTTAATATTGTTATTCATTTATTATCTTGTATCGCTATCAATTTAAAAAAAATCAATGTTGGGAGGCAGAGCATGGGTAAGCGGCAATTCACTTTATTATTCTATAAAAATTAAATAAGTTTCACTATAGTTGGTACCCAATTTCGTTGACCACTACTTGTATGACATATTTTCTTTTTTGATTTTTACAATACTAGTGGATGCTTTGTCCTTAATGATAAAAGAGTTGCTCGCCAATTTTCGATTTGAGGCTTTGTAAATTTAATCGTGCTGCAAAATTAGTTACCAACAGCTGCAGGTGATGCGCTTTGACTATGCCAAAACCTCTCCGTGTACTCATTAAAATTCATTCGATTTATGGCTTATTGATTATATAAGCTCCTAATTTTATCAAGCTGATTGAAAATAAAATAAAATTCTATTAATGTTTTTTTCTTACAACTCCACGAGGATTTATAAAGTATGTTCTGCAACATTCACGGTTTCTGTGACAGCTGTGACATGCATTTAGACTTGAAATGGGTATTAGGAATCCAGCTAAGCTTAGAGATAGTCACCCTTTACATTACCTACATTATTTATACTTTTCAGCTGTCATGTCACTCAGACTTACTGCATGAATAATTGTTTTATTCTTCCGGGGAGCAACGTACCTTTTGTTGCCAAGTTTAATGATTTTGTGCCATAATTTTATGTCAGGAATTTTATTGCGATGTACCTATCAAGCGATGAAATGAAAGCACATTTCCAGGAAAGTATTTCTAGAGATTTTATTTTTCTTAAGAGAGGCTATCCAGATATACGTACAAGCGCAGTACTACAATTACGAAACGAGTACCATAAAAAAGAACGAAAAAATAAAAAATCGTAGCGATTATCTAATAGTATATTGGCAATTGCAGAAACGAAAGCTTTCAAGAGTCGTGTAATACTTCCGGTTTATTTAAGCAAAGGGCTAAAACTTCCTGTTACTTGTGAATGTCTTCAGCAACAATCCGAATTAAAGACCTTGTAGCTAAAAGCTCTTGCTGTCTGCGTTAAAAGCCCGAGTCGACGTTTTTGTGTCAGTCTGTAAAGAACAATTTTCACTAACTTATTACGATGAAAATGCGGGGGAAATAAAGTTTACCAGCTGTGAAAGGAACAATGAAAGCAGCGATGTTTTCAAAAACTGTTAGCGTAATCAGTTCCTATCGGTTGTATTCCAAACAAAGCAACATTTTTTTGATTAATTTTATTCTCTTTATGGTAACTGCGTCGCAGAAAATTCCAGCTTCTATGATGCGTTAATAAGATTAATGTGATGAAGTATTCCACCATACTAAAAACAGAATAAAATTCGCGCAAAGCATCGATAAATAGAGTCGAATATCGAAACAACTCGTCGCCTGCTATTAACATAGATTAAATGTCTTCAGCTGGATATAGACGACCCGATAAGACCAATCATCCGCTAGGTGGACCCACTTCTTTCAAATCCCATTCGTCCTTATCTCCCACTGGGAGCGATTCAGGACAGGTCCATTTGAAATTAAATGTACCTACATCCTATGGAGTTCTCGTTTAGCCGGCAAATTGAATCCGGACATTATTTTAAAGCACTTTTAATATTCAAGGACGATTCAAATTCTTTTTCCTATTTTGAAAACTGTTATGTCTCTTGTTGGATTGAAAAGTTTTTTGTTAGTTGAGAGTGATTTTGATATCTTTAAACTTGATAAATATTTTAGCTTTTGTGGAGATACTTACCAAAATAAATAAATATTGTTCCTCACGTATCGCTGGAATGCTGCTATATATTTATTTTCTTTTGTTACAATAAGAGTGATATTACAATTTTAACAATTGACTTGAAATAATTCCCTGGAAAATTTCTTAAACTTCTATAGGTTGAGCGATATCTTTTGTTATTGAAATCATGAATAATGAATGTAAACGACATGTTTATTTAAACAAGGCATATTATTAACCTAAACGTTTTACCGACTAAATTCCAACAAAGCGAAGTTGTTTACTGAAATTACCATAATCCCTTTTCATTTCAACTTATTTGTAAATTTAGAAACGTGAAACAATTAAATGTTACTTACTAAACGTTGAATTATTCATAAATTTTGTGCGAGATCTGCAGCACAGAAGTATTTTCCATAAATCGAGGTATTTTCCACATATTTTCTAGAATCTAATTTCCGTAGCATTAAAAGTCCCTTATGGCTGAGCGTCCTTAATTGCGTTTGCCAAACTTTGTGGGGATTGATGTGTTTTAAATTGATTAAGAAACAAATTCAAACAACTTTTAATACTTTACACAATTGCAGCTGAATCCATTAACTTGAAACATTTAAGAAGTGTACGCCAGGAAATCAATAAATTTTGCTGCTCTGAATTCAGCCCTTTTTCATTTCCTTAACTGACAATCTCATTAATTCGATTACATATCAAAATGACGGGCTATGTTTGAATAAGAACCTGACAGCTTTGTTAAGAATCTCGGTTATGAAAAGATGCTGGATTTAAAAATTAAAGTCATTGAAGGAGGAATGAAATTCATAAATTATTGTACCATTCTAATAATGATTTTTTAATTTCTCGTGTTAGAGTGATGGTAGAGGTATAAACGTGTTGTAGCGTTTTCACACAAAAGTGTTCACATAAGAAAATTGCTGGAAACAACAATATACGTCCTTCCAATCATCCTGAAAATTTTATAACAGAAATGTATGTAGGTAATGTAGCGTGTGTGCCAGCAGGAATACCCTAGGTGTATCAGTGCAGTGACAGTGATCTAATTAAGGAGTTCCCTCAGGAAGTTGTGCCTCGATGTTATTGTAAGTGAGGTCATATTACATTACATAATTGCATTGGGAATGCGACAGATAATTGCGAAAATAAATAGAATTGATTGCTAATGTAAATACAAGCGTGATATCCAGTTATATTAATTACATTTTTGTGATTTTTTGTCCTATGCATAATTGCTAAAGTTACATCTGATAGAACCTATCTCAAAAACTAAAAATTCTCGATTATGTAACGGCACTTTCGCGTCATATTCAAAAAAGCTGTATTTTCCAATTTCATTCGCTGTTATCCTTTTAGCTTTGTGAACGTTTTTTAACTGTTATTCTTGCACGAAAATTCAAATAGGTAATCGAATCCGTTTTCTGTATCAGACCACCGCTGGAATTTTAATGAAATTTCCAACTAGTAGATTACAGTCATTTAAAACCTCTTTATACAACAGGGAAACTTGCTCTGAGCATTATACACTGCGTCAATAAAGTTGGGAATATTACAAATAAAGGCAGTAATAATTTAAATAATAACGCTGGGAGCTAGAAAAATATCTTGACTTTGAATTAAAAAAGAAATAAAAAAAACATCTAGCAGAATTTATAAAAGGTCAAATAATTTATTTAAACTCAAATGTCTCGAATACTGGCCAGAATTTGTCTCTCAAAGCTTTAAGTGAAGTAAAGCTATAATAAGCTGCATACTTTAGATTTCCGTTAACTCATTTAAAAATCATGAAGAATGTGGAAAAAAGTATGTTTTATTGATTTTTGTTTTTTTGTTAGAAATTCCACAAAATCTCGCACTTTATTACCGCAGAATCGGAAACTCTAAGTGTTGTATGAACAGATCTTATAAGTTTTAGTTTGTTTCGTTCAATGTGCTTAGACAGGAAGTAACAGAATTTCGCCGTTTATTGTTTTTACCTCTTCGTCACAAAAGAAGGAAAAAGGTGTAGCGTAGGTTTAAGAGGGTCATTCTTTCTTGCTCACTTAAGAGTCCTTTATCTTATTAGATTGACTTACTTTTTGTATTACAGCATGCTTAAGATATTTCGCACAATTTACACGCCGTCCTGAGGAAAATAGAGGATTAAGATATAGGAAAATTCTGACTGCCTTTTTTTTTTATCACATAATACGTTAAAACACGCTTTGTCACTTACGAAGAGACGGAAATATCGGAGATTTCTGAATAGGTTTTCTTGTTCTTTGATTGTATTCTTTATTATTCCCTGTTTGTAATTTGTTGTGGAAGTATTTTTGAACGATTAATTACGACGACACACTACTTCACTTTAAATGTTTAGTACACGCATTTACAAAGTATTTTTTGTCAAAAAACAGTAGCTTAGTTGCCTACATATCTACCTACCAATAATGTAAGGATTTCCGCAAAGGCCTGCTTTTTTATTGCAAATGTTAATTTCAGATAAAAGTATTGCATCTTCAAAGAATAAATGGAAAGTTCCGTTTGAAAGAAAAATTTAATAAGCTTTTCGGTAGAGCTTTCAACATCCAATAAGAAGACGACCGTATTTTCCCTTATTTTTAATACTACATAAACGAAATATTCCAGGATTGCGCCGTGCTCCTGTCGCAACCAGAAAATAATTTATTTTTTATAAAATTATTAGATTAATTAATTTCCAAAGGTCTGCAGTATCAAATTTTAAGAAATGAAATCTCCCTTAATACCTATTAGCGGCACTACGAGTGCAATGAACGATATAATTTCATAAAATCTTTAAGGATATAAAGTATAATTGTGTTACTGTAGAAAATTTGTAGCCCTACATCGGAAATTTCTCTTTGAACTTCTGAACTTTTGTCATTTTCTGACAACTTTAGGAAATCGTTATAGTTTTGATTTTTTTAAGTAAAATATAAAATTCTAACTTTCTAGCAAACAAACTTTCTCTTCATCAAAGTGAAAACGAAAAGATTTTGACAGTTTTTTGGGCAATCCTAGACCACCCTGTATAAAAATAAAATTTATGTTAGCTTTTCACTAAGTAGAAGTTTTCGCAGAACCGGAATTATTTTTAATTTCATAAATAACAAGCTCAAACAGTTTTTGTCACCACTTCCGTGAACTTGGTTAGTGTTCAAGTAGCTACCTTATGTGTAAGCAAAGTTTCACCAGAGACTGTTTGCGGACACTTTATTAAAAGTAACTAGTAGTCTGCAGTAGGGTAAACTAAGCCAGGGGCAACTTTCGGATCTTTTTAGGGTCTTGCAATATTTTAAAGGAGCTGGAAGTGGTCCGTCGGTGCTAAATATCCATATAAAGATTCTTTAATTCGTGCTGGGAAACATTCAAGAATATATTACTCCCACTATTGTTCGGGAAAAGGGATGGTTTTTCTTATTTTTTTAATCGCATACATTCTTTATCCTAATGCAAAAATTGCGTGAAGTTCTCCATTTTCTTCTTTCTTGCTGAAATGATAAAACAGAATAAATAATAAAAAAAATTAGAGGTATTTTTCTTACATTACCTTAAGCAAGTTTGTTATTTTATGAACTTATAAATTACGTTCATTCTAGCTTGAGGCACATTTAAGTTTCCGCTTCCAGAAGAAATGAATTTTGTAATACATCTTGGTGGGTGGAAGTTGATTTAAAAATTTTCACGCCAAATAAATCTCATCTGCGATAATGTTAAACTGCAAATGATGACTTGAATGCGCAATGCATAAATTATACTTTTTATTATTTTTATATTTAGGGCCAGTAACTTATTTTTGCATAGTTTGAGAGAGAAAGGATTTGCAAACGAGCGACAATTTTAAAATATTTGGAATGCTAATTCAAACTTCTTTTTTTGTAATTATTCACGAATATAAATCTGGACGCCTTTCTATTTTGACATTGCCAAAATTTATGTGAAACCATCATATCATTCATTTCATAATTTCAGCTTTAAAATGTTTACAAACGCAAAAACTGATGAAGCTCTGAAGACACAATTTTCACTATTTTCAGCAAAAAAAGGAGAAATATCTTTACCCCAAACTTACAAATGGTTTAAACAGGCGAAGGTTTTTGACGAATCGATTACAGGAGATGTAATGGAGCATACTTTCAACACTTATAAGTACGTGTCTCAAACATTTAATAATTGAAATAGTGATAAATTTAATTTAGGAAAAAAAAAGTGGATTATGAAACTTTTTTGAAAATTTTGGATTTTTTGTTTACTAAACAGGGTAAACTGTCTCTCCAAGATTACTTGAACAAACTCATCTCTTGCGGAGAACCTGGACCCATAAAAACAACTGTGAATTGTTTAAGCTTTTATTAGATCGTAATAAAAGATGTTTTCAGAATATTGTGCGGGTTAAACAAATAAAAAAATAAAGAAGATATGAAATAAGAAGCGAGCAGGGTTTCGTCGATGCAACAACAATCGGAATGTATAATAAAAACTGCTTTATGTTAGTAAGTCTACAGTTCCTTTTATTCTACAAAAACTAAGAATCAGCCTACCTCGCGGAGAAAAAGCTTTTAAAGTTGTAGAATACAATAAAAATTGTACAATGTAATATCGAAAACCGTTCACAACTAAAACTTGAAACTTTGGCAATAAATCTACTTACTTAAAAACTGTTCGTGAATTCTTAGTTTCTCAAGTTTTCAAGTTCAAATTTCTCGAGTTTCCAGATATTTAAATTCTTAAGTCATTAATTCTTGGAGTTTAGGTTCTTAACTATTCTGTTTTTAGATTTTTAGGTTCTCATAGTATAATCTACGATTCTCAGATGATAATATTGTTACATTTTAACATTCTTACTAACTCGGGTGTTTGGTTCTCAGATTTTTAGATTATTATGTTTTTAGTTTTACAGGTTTTTAAACTAATACACTCTTCAGGTTCACAAGTTGTAAGGTTCAGTTTTTGAGATTACAAGATTTCTTTCTGAGACTTTTAAATTCTATAATTTTCAGATTATTGTAATCATATTTTTTATGTTCTAAAGTGAATTCCTACTTTGTCAAGTACTTTTTAGATTCTTATGTTATTTAGATGTTTATTTTGCCAGAATCTAAAATTTTTAGATTTTTCCAATTTTTATATTTTAAACATTTTGGGTCTTAAGTTTACGATTTCAGGTTCTTAGGATTCAGAGTTTTGAGTTTCTCATTCGATATCAGCTTCTTAGAGCTTCAGGTTTTTACACTTTTGGCTTATCAGGTTTTCAGATACACTAGCTCTCAAATTCTCAGGCTTCTAATCGTTTAGTTTTTGAGGTCTATTGAGGTGTTAGTCACAGCTTCTCAAGTCTTTAGTTACTCAGATTCTTAAAGTTTGTTCTCTCAAGTTGGACTTTCAGATCCATTAAAGTTTTTTTTTACATTTTTATAAGCTTAAGCCGCACAGTTCTTATAATAAATTGATGTAAAATAATTTACCATTCGTTGTTAATACCTTGGAAACGGGATTTATAAAGTAGTCTATTTTTTAAAAATTAATTTCAGTATTTAAAGTGAAAAATAAAACGTTGTATAAACCACGGGCAACTAAATGTTTGCAAATTTAGGAAAACCTACAAAATCTTGGGCCAAACATCCTCCACTTTGTAAATTGGTTGCTCTCGAATTGATACATAAATATCTGTCACTCAGATTTTCAGGTTATCAAGTCCGAGATTTTTGGATTCTTAAACGCTTTAATTTTCACTTTTTCATTTTCTTGGCTTCAGTTTCCAGATTCGAGATTTTAAAATTAAATTGATTTCTAATGAACGCTACAATTGAGAAGTAGAAAAAAAAGATCTACAGATTTTCTTTTTGTTACGTTTAGCGTAGATTAGTGTTAGAACTAAGTGACTATTTTTACAAAACAAACACTTTTTGATATTTTTCATACTAAAATAAATCATACGAATTTTAACGTAGCTACACTGTAATTTGGGTTGAATTTATTGAACGCACTGACAACTGCGCGTTGACAGTTTTTTGATCCCACCATTACTGTCGGAATGAAAATCATCGCCCATGAACATTACAAGTATAGTGACACTTTTCCCCCCATAATGACGCAACGAATTGTAAAGGAAAACGTTAAGCAACAGGTGCTATATGATAAAATCTTTCAACTTTTTTGGGTTGTACGACGTGGGCTTTTTCTTAAAGAGGCGCATCGATTTTACAGCACTGTTATGATCCTAACAAAAATCAACATAGTGTCCCGTAGGAGCATCACAAAAATGATGCAAAAAATTAATGGGTGTCATTATTTACTGTTGAAAAACATAATTACCTCATTTAAAACTATTATAGGTTTGGAGTTCTACTGCTGTAAAGATATTATGACGGAGTAATACCTGCAGCTCGCTAATTTAATTTGGGAGAAGCCGGAGTTTCCTTGACATAAAATGTATGCCATAATTTTACGGAAGGTTTTTAAAGTCCACATTAAGGAACTTAATTTATGAGATTGAAGCGATAAACGTGAACTGTGGATTAAAAATCCCTGTTTTCATTAAAATGTATGATTTTGCGGGAATTTCTTTAAGGCTCATTTATAATCGCGCTTTTTACCAACATTTAGACTAGAACAATTTTCTTGTAAAATTAATTAACTCAAATTTGATTACCAGAGTTGTAATTATTGAGTTAAAAAGAGGGTAATCATTTAGGAGTTTTTTATATTTTTTTAAAGACGATGTAAATATTCTTAAAAAACGACGAACGTTAGGTACACAACGGCAGAGTGAAACTCTGATCCTTGTAAGCTGTGAAAATTGCTTCGAAACCCTACAAATCCCCAATAGAAATCTGCGAGATATTCGTAGTATCAGTAAACCGGCACGTCCGACTCAATATGTAGATTATACCGAGTGTCCCAATTTAAACGGACTAACACTTAACAGTTCAGAAGAAATCGTCTCAAACAACCTACATCAAAAAATAAAGAAACTCACCTTGAGCTGATTTTTTTCGATAATATATATATACAACTGTTAATAATATCAAATCTAATAATTTAAAAAACTTTGATTAAGTGCAGCTTTCTTGACAAATTCATTAATAACATCCAAAAACCTGTATCGATATTAAATTCTGTTCTCTCTACATAAGGAAAACGCTTTCCACTAAAAGAGTGAAAACTTCATTTCTTGCCTCTTTGAGTCACTCGAATCCTGTAAGTACATGAATTTCATGATAATCAATCGGTTCTTCAACAGAGAACAAGTTTTAATTAAAGACGAAGACGACTACTAAACGTAAGGCATAAACAGAGAGAAACAAAAAATTTCATCTGTTCCTCAGGTCTTAAACCAGTGACTGAAACCAACAAATCCGTAAGATTCGAAGTATCAATCTTATTGAAGGTGTAAATTGCTTCATTTATTACTAAAACCTTCTTGATTAGAATGAAATGGAGTGATCTTAGAAAATCCAGAGTCCTTTTAGCTAATGTACGAACGACGCTTCGAATCTACTTGCGCTTCCACCTCCTCAATTTATAGGGATCAATTTTATTTTTTCAAAGGTAACAAAAGTAAATTATCAATATTTTTATTGTAAAATTCTCAAATTAGCTACAGCTAAATTTTAGTACACAGAATAAAAGTCCTTGTGAAGTAAACAAGATAAAATAATCCAATATCGTGTTCCATAAATAGCGCAATTCGTAGAACTCTAGACATGTAAAATTCACTCATTATGTATGATGGCGTTCAAATTTCCGAGTGAATACTTTTTCTTTTTATCTCCCTTCGTTCTAATTAAGTGTAATTTTTGCTTGGGCAGGCAGCAATTAATAAAATGTCAACCTAAAAAGGGACTGAAACATCTTGACGTTTACCTTCTGAAACTGAAACTGTGTTATAAATTATTCTACATTCATAAGGGAATTTCGAGTTGGCAAGCACGAAACTAATAAGTTGTTTTATTCTTTAATATTGCCAATATTGGATTTTAATAAGTCGGTACTTTGTTTAGACTGTCGACATTTGGTTTGGGAGATCGGCACGTTCAAATTAAGAGCTTAACTGAGTGCTTTCTCTTTTTAAAATTGAGCTTTCGTAAAGCACACTTTCTTATTCTTTGTGATTGTGATGCATCAAACGCCAAGCTCGATTCTAGAAGAAGCTTTCTATCGAGAAATGTCTTGCAGAAACCACATTATCTACGCACGCATGAATAATCATGAAAAAGAAACAGAAACGAACAGAAACGAACGTATGTTATCTGCCCATCGAAGCGTTGCAGAATCGAAGTAGAAAAAAATTGGAAGTGTCGCGTAAACGATAACAATCTCAATATCGACTTCTGTAAACATATGTAAAACAGGAGAAACATGAAAAAAACAGACATATAAGTTGAAAAAGACTGTTCGATGGCGAAACGAAAAACTTTCCTCGCGATGGCCACAAAAATATGAGTACAAAAAACATTTGACTTAACGCAGACAGACCCATAATAATTTACGATTAAAATTAAATTTGTTGTACAAGTTTTGACTTTTGGCCATAATCGAATCTAAGACTCGAAAGAAGCTGTAAAATTTGAAATACGATGGCAGCTTTGAATCTTTTTCACAATTTGAGGTTAAGCTTGTATCCAATTATGTCTAATGACAAGCGAAATGGCAAAATCGATTGTTGACAGTGATACCAACTAGAGAAAATGCAAGTTGTTTTTATCGATGATTCCTTTTTAAATGGGTTCTTCAAATTAGCTAATAGTTGTAAAAGATTTCTGCTATTCTTTTACTGAAATTCTTTTTCACTCTCTTGAACTGATACTAAATTTTACCTCCTTTAATTCGATAATTTTAATTCTTATCTTTACTAACGCTACCTTCTTGAAAAGACAAACAAAATATTGTTATAGGTAAGATTGTTATTATCCCAATTCCAGATTCCATTAGCGCGTGATCTGTAGCCCATGTGCTCTTGTTATTTTGATTAACAAGATTGGATAATATGGTATGGAGGAACAAGTCGAGTTGGGAAGGTGAGCTGGGGTTAGGAAGGTAAGAATAATAAGGAAGATCGGCTTGGGTATCACAATATTATTTATTGGTATATATCAAAACTTTAGTTATCGATTTAATTAAACAAATGGACAATGGCACACATTGGATCAGCAGCGGTAAAAATACCTTACAATTAAACAAAAATAAAATCAAGGTAGATCTTAAAATTAAATCTTTTGGTAGCTCTATTTCAAGGCAACTTTTTAATAGTTTGAGGTAACAGTACCACTACCATGCAGAAATAATGCAGAGAATTTCTGCTGATGCTATTTATTTTTATGTTAGTAAAACTTTTAACGAAAGATAACAGATATAGATTTTAATATGGAAATTTTTCTGCATTCGTGAGCAATAAATTTTGAATACAAATTGTTAGAATGTCTGAAACAATGTCTTTATTTTGCATTATTTGTCGTTCTCACAGAAATTAATTGTTGCAAAATTTAAAGATACTGCCTCAAAATGTCACTAAGGTTCAATTTACATTGGATTTACAGAGGTGAATTTAAAAATGATGTCTAAAATAATTCTTCTAAGATGCGTTACACATATTTCTATTAACACCATTATATCTAAAAATGTAAGAAATTAGATTTGGTTCTGCTGTAAAAATTTAATAATTTGTAGGGTAGATAATATATAAAAAATATATATGAAAACTAGAATTTATTTTCTCTCTTAACAATGACGAAAGCTTTATTGAGATACCAAAACAATTTTTATACTATGTCAAATGTGAAAATAAGCAGGTGAGCTGTAATAACTAAAATCCCTAATTGATATTATTTACCGATTTTTTAATTTATCTTTTTCAAACATGCACAAAGTAGAAAAAAATCGCGTAGTATATTTGATTACCAAATGTGTTGTGCTATAACACAACCTCTTGTTAAACTTGTATAACAACATACTATTTTTAATGCACGATAATGCGTTTTACTAAAAGCACTATGGAGGATTACTATATACATATATAAAACTGTAATTGCACTTGTTGTAAGCGGGAATAGAGGTTCGGTTTAACGAAAAAATAAAAGGATTTTGCTTTTTGATGCAACTCTGGATAAAAATAGAATTAATAATAAATTGCTGATATTAATGAACGGACGTAATAAAATAATTTGTATTTATAAATTCAGTACATAAACCTATAAAATGGCACAAATTTGTGAAATAGTCGCTTTGTTATTGAATTTCATATACTATTCATTGTACACAATTTTGTGTGGTAATATATAATTTTGAACTAATAAACTGATTTAATTAGAAAATTAATACGATGTAAAGGGAATGCTGCCCTTTTTACCACACAGTACTTCTAACCTTTACTTAAAAGATAATACTAGCTTTGTTTTCATTACTTTCTTATTTCTTAAACTGATAGTATAAATTAAGACAATTAAAATTGAAAAAAAGATTAGAAACGTAGTTTGTTAAAAAATTAGTCCATTTTGTAAATATATCCGCCATCTTTAGCACTGAACTCTTCTCACCTTGAAACATGTTGGCTAATCTACCTAATTGTAATTATGCGCTCTCTATTAACTTCATAACATCTTTGACCTTGGCAGTACCATAGTCTAGCGTGAAATTAGCTCTGTTGTTTATATACAAAAAGCGTTTTATTTTTACCGAAGATCACATTTTATTTACTTTTTTTAACTGTCACAATACGTTGTGGTCAATTTTTTCACTCGTTGGGCGTTTTCAGTCTGTCAGTTGAAAATAGTTAAATGTGGCCGGTATCTTCTAAAGTACTAACTGAGCTGTATGAATATTTATCATTGAAATACCTGTAGGTTTTATCAATGCAACGTAATTAATTTTATGAATAGTCCGTTGCTTTCATACCGTCAACTAATGCATGGAATATGAAATACAAACATAATAGGTCAAACAGTCCGAAGAATCGATATCTTCAAATAACCGCGCGCGTCGCGTTGCTGGGGCTATTTTTGCTCCGACATATTGCACGTTGGCAGCATTGTCGAATGAAGCACGTGGAGTAGAGGCATCATCATTTCCAAGCTCCCAACAATTTAATTTTTTACCTGCTAGTGGGTTCAAAGTAAGTTTTTGATTGTAGTTAAATAGTTTGTAACAATTAACGTCACCTAATTTATAATGAAATTTCGTTCAAGAGTTATTTTGTGGAAGTTTGTCGGCAATGACGCGCATGACTTCGTGGTTATGTCGAATGTGTTGTAGTTGTTTCTTTAGGTTGTATTTAATAAAAAGCGAGTAAAAGCGTAAGTCGATGTGTGTTTTTTGCTATAATTACAGTAAATGTTGGAAGGACACTGTATAATGAATTGTTCTTTGTTGCAGAATTGAACCCAAAACCTGCCTCTTCGCCCTGATCCCCGTTTCAAACGACCATGGATATGGATAATAAAAATATGATAAATGATGACCCAAATGTCACACTCACAATTAGGCTTATTATGCAAGGAAAGGTAAGCTCTAGTTGTATGTAGCAGGTATGACCTGCATGTTACTCAAGAATTTGTTAAGTGTTGCATGCTTATTTTTGAGGCTTAAGAAAATGTATTCTTTGAAGGCCAGCACATGATCATTCTTACGTATAAAAATCTAGGCAATAAAGCTCTGCATGAAATTGGTTTAAATTAAGTAAACATAAAAAAACACAGGTATTACAGTAACTGAAACCTACCTACAACATATAATTGGATTATTTGTACTTAATGTAGTAGGCTTCAGTTTGAATACAAATAATATATTCATATTTTGTTATGTAGAAGTGGATGAAAGCTCAATAATCAATATTAGTATCTATGCAATGCTGCAAGCTTTGCTTTTAACATTCATTTTTATGTTACATAAAATGAATTAATTGGCACTCATGATACTTGAAAATACCAGCACTATTATGTACATCCATTTAAATACACATTAATACTTTATGCTGAATTTACATCTTTGATCGCGTGCTATTGTCTGAAGTGCCAAGCCATTTATAGTTTAATTATAGATTGATATGGAGCTCAAAACAACACAGTCTGGGTCAATCACTAGAATCTTTGCCAAGATATTCACGATGTGCCTCTAAGATGTGAGATTTATCTAATGCGTAGCGATATTTACAATTTTAATGAACGCCTTTTATTAATAAACCATTAAACCTGGACAGGGAAGTCAGTTAAATGCGCTTTAGATTATATTCTAAAAAGGTAACAGTTCGTTTTATAGAATACCCACAAACGGTTTGAAATCGATAAGTTGACTGTTACACATAAATCAATGAGTTTGATAACCTGAAGATATTGCAATATGGAATATTTTATGACTCGAGAAACCTTCCAGGGACACGAGAACTGAGTTCTGATTTATCCAATAAAGGAATGAATTTAGGGCAGACTCTACTTGTTCCATCCAGATTTGTTAGGATTTAAATCATGCCACTAAATAAGCTCCAGCTAGTATAATAATAATATTGGCTATGCTTTTCTCACCATAAATGGCACTCATAAGAACGAAGAACAAATCTCAGGAGTGTAAATTTATTTACTTTGCGTTTTTATCTCCTGACAAAGCCTTCTTATTATAGTATTCGCAGTGATCTATTTATAAACTGCCCGAGTATAAAACACTGGCTTATTTTTTTTAAGGTGACACTAAAATAGTGAATTCAAATTCTTAAACTAATGGGAAAAATACTACCTTCAAATGGTGTGGTAAAATGGAAATTTTCCGTAATTTGGTTTAATGTTAGATGGAACCCGTTACCTTTTAATCGATTTTTTGTCACATTGAGTGATTTTTCAATTTTGTCGAACTTGTATGTAGGAGGCGACAACTAATTTGATACTGATAGACCACGTTGTTTAAGATTTGAATACAAAGCTAATTGAACGACAATCGAATGAAAAACCGATATAAGTAAAGTATTGATCTGCATATTTAGACCAATATACCACTACCTATATTAACAGTTCTGATTCAACGCCAACAATTGGTTCTAGTATAGAAAGAAAACAATTCTTTTTAAATTTTTGGAAAATTTGCGTTTCATTTCCTAGCAAAAAAATATACTCTCGACAACCGTTGACACCATTTTATTTATCTAGCTACAAATTATTTTATAGATACATATTTTCGATTATACACAACCTCAATTATTCTCTGTTGATAAAATAAACTTTTTAATAAAGTCACTTCGTTTAACCACATCGTTTTAATTAGTCAGATTTAATTGATATTTGTGGTTGAAATTACAAGCAGCTCATGTTGACGATAATCATTTTTGTATCGGAAAACGCATTCTCCAATCTTGAAAACTATGGATTTCAATATTCCCGATGACGAGAAAATATACCGCTAGGAATGATTTTGTTGGTACTGGAGTTTCTGGGTGCGGTTTGCGAACCGTGTTTAGAATCAACAAAGTCTGTGGTCCTGTGTGCGGAGATTATGAGATCTGAGGGAACCAAACACCATTTTGTTGTACCAATTATTAGTGTCAAGAACTAGCTAATATTGTTTGACGAAAAATATTCCGAGATTATAGTCTTATACTTTTCAGCCGTCAGCATCGCTTTATTACAAATAAGCACAGTGGAAAATTTCACTTTTTGGTTTTCCGTTTCACTTGTTTATGAATAAACTCAACGAAAATTAGGCTTAAAAGTGGGTTAATATTTTTTCTAATAAAAACAAAAACTTGTAGAGAAATGCAGTGTAACTTCTATTAAAACTCATATATTTCAATTTCCTAGAAATAATTGCAAATAAAACTAATTAAAACTAATTAAAAACCCTTAAGATAATTAATTTTTAATTTATTAAACATGTATATAAATTAAAATAAATGAATTGTACTAGGAATTGACTATTATGTTTATGAATAGCGTTCAAGTGAATATAAATTCTTTTCACCACAACCATGGCATTACCAATTGAAGGTACAGCACTATATTTTCATCTAAATCTTCTTAAATGAATTATATAAATATTATAAATACAGTATTGTAGAAGTTTCTGAATGCTTTTTCAGGCAATTCTCTACCAAACTATTTTTTCATATTAATGTGGTTTTATCTTTCAGGAGGTTGGCAGTATCATAGGCAAAAAAGGAGAAATTGTTAAAAGATTTCGGGAAGAAGTAAGACACTAACCCCAGTTTGTTTGATGTAATAAATGTTTTTGTTTCAGTCTGGTGCCAAAATAAACATATCTGATGGTTCATGCCCTGAACGTATAGTGACTGTAACGGGATCAACAAATGCAATTTTTAAAGCTTTCACACTAATTTGTAAAAAATTCGAAGAGGTAAGTCATCCGATATCTTCTTAGAATGAACTTAAGTATTTTGAAATAAATTTGTAATGGCTAATGCACTTGAAAATACCCTTTGAGGAAGAGGATTTTAATCTAATTCCGAACAGCTTTGGTTATCCAATAATTCTAATGGAATATTGAGCATGACTTCCGTTTTTGGTAATATTCGAATACCACGTTGTTTTCCACTATTCCCGATGACGAGAAAATGTAGCGCTAGGAGTGATTTTGTTGGTACCGGTGTTTCCGGGCGCGGTATCGAGCCACGTCTAAAATCAACAAAGTCTGTGGTCCTGTGTGCGGAGATTATGAGATCTGAGGGAACCAAGTACCATTTATAAACCAGTCACTCTAACCTTATTGTGTAGAACTAGTTGATATTGCCCACCTAGAAATTTCTCGAGGTTCTATTTCCATAAGTACTTAATAATCTCGAAACTTTTCTAGTTGGACTGTAAGTAGTAGTTGGCATAGTAGTATTATAGTGTGTATTGTGCATTTGTTAATGTGGTGTTGTGTTGTGATGGGATCCCTCAGTGGTGTTCCCAGTTCCAGGACATAAATAGTGGAGGTAGTGGGGTGCCAAGGCCTCCGATTACGTTACGACTGATCGTACCTGCAAGCCAATGTGGATCTCTAATCGGCAAAGGAGGATCCAAAATCAAAGAAATTAGGGAAGTAACGGGAGCGTCAATCCAAGTCGCTTCTGAAATGTTGCCCAATTCTACAGAAAGAGCTGTCACAATTTCTGGAACCGGGGAAGCAATCACTCAGTGCATTTACCACATCTGTACCGTCATGCTCGAGGTAATTGTGGCGAATGGTTTCACTTAAAAGGAAGAAATGTTGATGTAGAGCAAAATACAACGCCTTACAGTTTTTTCGCTGTATTATTTTACCCAGAAAAATGGATTAACATTGAAAAAAATCAGAATTTAGCTTTAAATAGAGTGAAAATTGTAACGGTGGTTCTGTACTTGTACAAAGTGTATATTTTCCACCGTTTGTGTAAAATTTTTCGTTTGTGTTTATTTTCAGTCCCCTCCCAAAGGAGCTACCATACCCTACCGCCCCAAACCCCAAGTGGGTGGCCCCGTGATCCTGGCCGGCGGACAAGCCTATACCATCCAAGGCAACTACGCCGTTCCTGCCCATACAGATGTAAGTAGTTCAGTAATGACTCCTTTACTTCCCCCCTTGCCCCTCGGCCATCCGCTGGCTGCCGTGGCGCCAGCGGCTCCGCTCATGCCGCTCGAGCCGCTCAAGAACGGACACTTGCAGGCAGCCCTTCCACCCGCGCATCTTTTGCCAGATGTAAGTTGATCGTATTGGTGCTCCCCCTCTCACTATTCAACTGCCCCAAATTTAGAAGTTTGTTGGTGTTATACTGTCTTGTGAATGCTTTGTTTGTTGTTTTGTCTTTTTATGTGTAGTCTTGATCCCACACAAGCTTAGTAGGGTTGTAATTGTTTAACATTATTTTCTGTTTACGAAGTAATATGCGAACGTTTATATAGGATTGTTGGCACGACCACGAGAGTTGTAAAGTGATTAGTTTAGAATAATATCTTCATTTATTTACATTGTATTCGAATATGTTTAAGTTATTTAAGTTATCGAAAAAAAATTATTTTGGACAATTCAAATTCCAACGTTGTTTGTATATGTTTGTGTAGACTTAAATATCTCAACGATTTTGCCTTTTTTTGTCTTCACTATTAATGCTGCCTAAATATTACACTACACGTCATAATCTGATGATTTCTTATGACTATGTTGCATGTGTAGGTTTTTTTTTAGGCTATTAGCTGCTTCATGGCATTCAATTTTCATTGTATTGAATTCTTCAGTTTGTTTATCTCCGTATTAAGATAGATGCTTTTTGCTAACAATTAACATATGTTAAGCTTCTTCGTTCGTTATGTTTTTATGGTGGTGAGAGTTGTCATTTTTTCATATTTCTCATGTTGCACATGCATGTCATTTGATTTTTTCCATGAGGGACACCATACGATTGATTTTTGCCGAGGGGCCACATTTTATGTTATATGCGGTACCGGGATGTCCTATAAATTTTAACACCTCTTTAAACACAGGGAGTTCGGCGAGCTATTTTTATTGTGTAAGCTACAAGGAGAGAGTAGGATAAGGAACACCGGAAAGTTTTATACGGAAAAATTGACCATCCAAAAGTTAGGTGGCTTCTTTTTTTTAATAACGTTTTAAGAAATACTATTGATTTCCATTGCAGCAGTCATGGTACGTCGTAAATTTGTGCTAGAGTTAGATTTTTTTATTTTTACCGGGGGGTGCCGGAAGGACGACTGTACACCCACAGCTAAATGCTGTTTTATGCAGTTTTACTACCGATTAAAGGGTATAAAAATTTGTGGGACACACGCGGATTAAACTTAATGTATGTTGGATAGGGAGTGTAATTCAACCATATTGATTGCGACTTCATCGGCCATAATGAATCACTCATTTGATTACAGGTAAACTACCTTCAACTCTGTAAGGAACTTTGTGTAACATTGTACCTAAAATAACCACATTTTGAATGAACATTGTAGCTTTCCATTGTATGATTCATGGTTTGTAGTAGTTTGTATCGAGCGCGATGAAACCATTTAATTCATGGTAAAATTAGTGTACTGGAAGCAATTCATATTAACTAAAAAGAACATCGTTCTACTGTTACAAGAAGCTATTGATTTACGGTTTTCGGCCACAATAAAACGATATTGAGAGCAAACCATCCCTGATGCTAAACCATGCAGACATAGGTCATAATGAAAGTCAATCACTATAATGTAGTGTAGTAATTAAGCAGATACTTGGGATTTACACGTGAATATCGGTCGATATAAATCCGTTCGTGTAATTGTTTCAGATGAGTGCACTTGGTAAAAGTCCTTTAGCAGGACTAGCAGCCTTAGGATTAGGAGGCCTTGCACCTACCAACACTGGTGGACTAAATCCAGCAGGTATACCCTGTTAATTTTAATATTCTTTCTGTTCAAGATTGATTTTAGCGTTGGCAGCTCTCGCCGGATCTCAGCTTCGAACGTCGAATTCACGCAACCAACAAAATTCCAACCAGCAAACACACGAAATGACAGTACCAAACGAATTAATCGGTTGCATAATTGGCAAAGGTGGCACGAAAATCGCCGAAATACGACAAATTTCCGGAGCGATGATCCGCATCTCAAACTGTGATGACCGTGAAAGTGGCGTTACCGACCGTACAATTACCATCTCTGGCAATCCCGATGCAGTGGCATTGGCGCAGTATCTCATCAATATGAGGTATGTTTCTTTTTTTCTTTTGTTGTGATTGGAGTTTGATTTTGTGCCGAATCATAAACACCGCAGTGGTGTGAATAATGCGATTTTGGATTCGGCAATGTAATTAGCATCGAGACATATTACCTAATGTCCCGTGTCCTTGCCGGTTATTAACTGCTTTCCATAATTTATCAATAATGAGGTGATACGAGTGAATGTCGTGCGATGGTATGAGTGAGCGATTTAGGAACTCGACTTGAAGAAGAGGATTTTAGGTGACAAATCGTCGAAGGTCCGAATAAGAACAGGCGTTCCTTATCATTTGATGTGTTCTTGGAATCCTGAAAAACATTGCTTTCACCTCGATCCTACCCGTTAAATTTAAATTAATGTTTTGGTCCTTTTATTTCAAATCTCAATAACACATCAACTGATCCACTTTCCTGTTTATTTTCAGTTATTGAAACGCCCTTTAATTCAGTGAGTTGACGAGAAATGAAAAGAGTAGAACTGATGGAAATAAATAATAATTGTCAGTTCCAACACGCTGTTATTGTTGAATATTTGATTTTGATTTCTGACGTCTCAAATCTGATCAAATATTAAAAAGAAAAACTTGAGTTTGACAGAAATAAACGTTTAAAGTGTAAATTTGAGGTACTGTATGTTCAGAAAATTGAAATAATAAAAGATACGTTTTTTTTTATATCTTCGCGTTGGTAAATATTAATTCTGCAGCGCAAACAGATGACAAAAAATGTACACTTCAAATTTTATGAGAGCAGCATAAACACAAAAGCTCGTTTTAATATTATTAGTACACTCACTGAATTAATGGGCCATTTTCCTGTGGTGTCTTATAAATTTTGATACCTTTTTATTGTATAGCCTGCAAAAATCCAAACCCGTTTGTTTTAAAGTTTAATCATTAATTTGTCTTCTTGTGAAAAAAAAAAGTTGTTTATGCCACAAGTTGGTAAACATAAGCCTTATGATATTAGAACAACTATTTCGTAACAAGGTTTTCCGAGTCACGAGTGTTATAGGAATTTTTTAAATTCACCAGAAAATTCGTCACGTATCCAATAATCAATTGAACGAGTTTGATAGGAATATTACAACGGATTGTTGATATTGTAATTGGGGAAAATTTCAAAGTAACGTAGTTTATAGAAATTATTAGACAACCGTAACATGAATTTCGACGATTAATAAAGCAAAACAAAACTTTATGATAGTTAGTTTGGACAGAAGCAGTAAGCAAAAAAAAAAACAGTTGGAAATACCGAGTGAAACAATGGAAAATATTACAGCATTTACAAAATGAACATATTGACTGTGTCCAGAAAATTCAGATCAATGTAATTTTTGTTACATTGCAATTTCACGTTTGAAAATTCATCAAATATACCAAGCTTACATTGTTAAAAATACTACTAAAACATTTAAATAATGAAAAATACATTTTCACATGTCTTAATATCGAAAACCGTTTCATTCATTTTTTGTATTATTGGTTTGGCAAAATCGGTTAGCTTATGTAACCAAAGTTAGTGTTGTGTTCATTTTGCGTGTTCACATGACCAATTTTGACGTAATTAATTTGTCTGCTTTGTCAAATCGATAACAGAGTGGCAGGTTTGTGAATTGTCAAATTAGTGTGTACCTAACGTGTTTGATTTTTCGTTTGTTTTGGGTCATAAAACAAATTTTCTTGCATTTAAAATTTGTACGTATCAAGTGTGACAGTAAGCATTTAGGCAATACCAATCAAGTCCCCAAACTATTCATAATGTAGAAAAAATAACGTATTAATTTATTTAACAAATCGAGCGATGTTGAAGCACGACAAGCGTAGCGAGGAACGTTTTGTACAACAATATGCTATTATGTTTTACTATCTAAAACGTGTTTAAGTTTTTTTTTAACATTCGGTTTGTAATAACGCTTAATCTGAAAGTAATCAAATATATTGAATTCAAAAATTATAGCCAACCTAAGTAATTTTTTTTACTGAAATTTATTATATTTCATTCGTTGGAGTTATCCCACACTAATTGGAGATTTTTTACCAAAAAAAGAATAAAACAATTTTCTGTTTTGTGCTTTATGAATTTCCAAGTACATATTCATACGTTTCATTCACGTTTTTAAAGAGCCTTAATTCTGATGTGGCTAAATCGAATCAAAAAATGTTAAAAAACAATTTACAGTTGATAGTAATTTTTTTCAAGCAGTTTAAAGCGCTAAAAAACGATTTTTCCTTTAGTTTTTTGCGAAGCAGTAACAGTAGTAGTAAAACATAATCTAATCCTTATTGTGGGTTCTAAAAACTAATGAAGCTATTTCAAGCTTTTGGTTCCAACCATTCTTTTTTATCTGCGTCTTTAGTAAACTGTTATTACTATTACTATTAACATCTTTATTACAACATTATTAAAAGGTTGTATCCGATATAAGCTTCCTCCTCATTGTGTTCTTAAAATCTAGTTTTTTTTTTTTTTTTTTTTTTTTTAAATAGGTTAACGATAATTACTGTTAAGGCCAAAAATTTGTTTTTCACAATTTTTAATAGGATAGTTGTTCCTGCATTTGACTGAGCAGATGTAAATAGGAACAACAACGATGAATTTTACAAAGACATTTTGATTATTAGGTTTAAATAGAAATATTAAGGTATCAAAGTTTCTGAATCACCTTAGTAGTCCTTAGTTAATGCCTTTTCCAGCCATTGGCCGCGTCCATATTCTGTAAGAGTTGTTGCCTTTGAAATACTAAGTCATATCTTAATTAGAGCTTCACTTAGTTGTCCTCGTTCGAAACCAAAAAAATTAACCGCTTTGTTTTGTAGTTAGTTGTTCGCTTCAAAATTGGCCGCTGAGGACATCCTTAATTAATGTTTGAGTCAAGAAACCCTTAAAGAAAACGCGTCATTTTGTTTTAATTTTTGTCTATGTAAAAGCGTTGTAATTATGAATAAAATGTTCGCGTCTTGTGTTGATTATTTGTTTAGTCCGCGAACCCAAGCTTGACTGAGTGCTGCAGAGGCAATGCAACCGACCCCCCGACCGTTGCTCACTGTAATCATTACAATCCTGGTTTCTGTGTGTTTCCCCAGTGTTGAGCTGCAGAAAGCTAACCTTGAGGCCCAAAATTCTCCTAGTACTGGCGGGTCCAGCCAGTCCTCCACCGCTGCCTCTCCCCTGGCAAGTGCCATTCCTCTAGCCCAACTATTGGCCAAGCCAGGTGCCCTCAACGCGCTGACGAGCCTCAGTGCGCTGGGTGGTTTAACCGAATTGTTGGGCGGCCAGGCAGGCGCTCCTCCTGTCCAGACCACCGGCGTTCACCGTACTCACAAGAGCTACACTCCTCGACTCCGGTCACCTGGTGGCAGTGGCGGGCCTTCAGAAGGCTCCAAACTCAAGAGCGAAAGGAACAAGTTCAATCCTTATTAAATGGACCCTGCGAGCTTTTTTCTCGCATAGTTGTGTATATTTTTTTTTTTACAAATTTACTTTTTTCTTTTTATTTTCAAGACTATCATGTAAGATTTTTTTGCGCCTACGAAAGGGGCAAGCATTGACTCATTATTATTATTGTGTGGCTATAATCAAGTTTTTATCCTATATACAAATGAAGCGACTTTTAAGTTTATTCAGGCAGTGCGTAACGCCTGCTGACTTTATTTACATGATGTATCGTAATAGATCCATAATAATTATACTACTTTATTTCGCTATTAGGACATAATCGATATGGAATTTATAGAATCTAGTTTTGTACAAAATATTTTGCCTGTTTAGTAGGCAGCTTTGTTGTTGACATATCAGCAGCATTTAAATTTTAAACATCTATGTGTTTCTATAGATTTTAAAGAGCAAACTCGCTTTTTCAATATTTAAGTTTCAAACGTAACTTTATCATACAATAATAAATACATACATGTTTGTTTAGGATCTAAGTTTGTTTAATGTAGGTACATCTTAGAGACCATAATTTTATATTAGTGTCTAAATTTAAGATTTCAGTGTATTAATAGAGACCAATACATTGTGTGTTTAATAATATTTCTCCATTATTATAAAACGTTAAACCTAGTTTGCACGAGGGCCAAAATTATTGATTTGTTTTGTTTTTGTAAGATTTTTTTAAAAAACAAATCTTTGATCTTCAACTCAATGTCAAGGGAGCGCTAAAGTTGGAGTGTGAAAGTTGTAATTGGTTTGTGTGTCCAACTCCTAAGCCTGCTAACAGACCGATGCCTTACCAATCAATCCAGGCAAGAAGAATCACATTCCCGGTAAGCTTGACCATCCATTTTCCTATCGATGCCTAACGACTCTGAATTTCAACAACAAAGCGCCATCTGGACTCACAGCATAGATGGCGCTTCGAATTAACTTTGCTTTAAACACCTTTTTAACCATTTAGTTTCATTTTTGTTTCCTCTCTAATCCGAATTAATACTTAGTTGATGCGACAGTTTTGTTTCTTGTGTAGCCTATAGTCGTTTTGGGAAGAGAGTAATCTTCAAATTATATTTTTAACAAATTGCTCTCCGAATCGAAAACGAGTTATAGAGAATTTTTTTATTCAGTATTTATGTGTATATCAAACGAACGTAACGTGATGGTTCACATAACGTTCGTTTTGTTCTGCTTTGCCACTGACATGTAAACTGTGTGTGTTTACCAGGATATCGATGGAGACTGCAGGCTTGCCGATGCCAGGATACCACTACATTGCTCCGAACCACATTGTAAAGGCCCCGATCCATTAACTGAACTGGCCCTGGCATCAAGAATTCTTGGTGCCACCCACTGATCCCCAATCTCAATGGTATTTCAGATAATACCGTGTAAATTAGGTCTGATCTGTGAAAAATTACAAATACAGACAATATTGTCATTAAATTATGATGGATACTTTACAAAAAAGATTGGTAATGGGGAACAAGCCAAAGATTCGTTATTTTTAATTTTTTACAATGATATATCGTATTTATATAATATATTTAGATACAATCAGAAAATTTACTGTTTACTGTCTGTTAGCGATTTTGAATAGTTGAATTTTTTCCGTTTGAGCAAATTAATTGGATTGTTGGAGCAGTTAAACTGTTCGCTGATTAAATTTCTCGATTCATTTATACTTTGCAAGTTATTACCCTCCTTCGTGTGCGTAAATCCTAAAAAAGACCGGATTATCCTACAGCGACTGCATTAAGTGCCAAAATGTATATAGATATTGCTCGCGATGTCGGCTGCACTTTTATTTCCGACCGTTTGTTTGGACTGTTAAAAAAAGACAATTTAATTTTATAGTAAGTCCCACTCAGTCGAAAATAATTGGTGAGATTGTTACGTACTTGGGTTAAAACAGCGGTTCACGATCTTCATATGTCGCAGGTGAAAATAACTTTATAATTTTTGTTTTTGTACATTTCATAGCTCATTTCTAAGACATTTTTGAACTGATTTTGAAATGTGCATGTACAAAAAAATAGCTTTGCTCATCATATTGGCAATTGTCATACTAACTGACGCATTTTAAAGATCTTTTTTCAGATTTTGCAGTAACCTTATCAGCTCAAAATTGCATTCGTTATGTAGACAATAATTTTCAGCGTCCGTCGCAGTGCAGTCACTGTTTATATAATAAAGATCGCTTGTTAACTTTTGTAGATTAGGAACCGTTGATTTTATCACCTAAAACGTTATGAAGTAGTACGTTTTCGTTCACTTTGTTGTGTAAATATGGCGGGACAATAACTTCCAAGGTATATAACGACACTCGAATTTGTTGAATATATAGTATTTATTTAATGTTTTTAGCTTATTTATTTATAAAGTTTTGCCTGAATTGAGAAAGAGGGATTACCCGTGCCTGTCCAGCAAATCGGAGAAAGTAGCTCTACCATATCAAGGATGTACATATCAGTATCACCGATGCTAGACAGGTCGTGGTATAGTAGTATTATCGATTCCCAGTTGTGACTGATATTTTACTAGTTTTAAGTAATTGGTCGAATATCTAAGAGTGATCTGGGCACTTTGTGATCGAATCGGTATTAAGATCGCTGTGCAATATGAGATTGTTTGCATTTTTACATTGGGCTGTGCATGTTAAATTTTAAGTATTCGTTGCGTCTCTTCCTCAAGAGAAAGATATTTTTGTGCCAAATTGAATCTTCCCTTTTGCTCATGCCGTAAATGCTCACATCACTCAAGAATGCAATACTTTACAGTTATAATTGCAAACAGTCTATTTGTGGTTAGTGGTAGCTCACTGTGATCACGTCATATTAATAATGCGTTGTCATGAATGTTACAGTAACTCTAGGATAGTGCTTTTAATACTCTTAGAACGTACTGTACTTATGGTTGGTTGATCGAGAGGCTACCAATGGAAGGTTTATTTTGTTTCGTTTGATTTGATGAACACAATAGCTGGCTTGTTATTTAGTAGTAGTGATATGTAATCTAGTCTATTATTTACTAACATTTTCATGTTTATTATTGATGTAATTTTATTCGATCTAAACGTTTGACTATAATGGGGACAATCTATTGTTATCCCTTTGTGTTACTGAGTGTTCTTAAAATAAATTTTGTCGCTACCAACCGTGCTCCGGCTTCACATTTGTTATTCTTAGCCAATTTAAAGGGCAGATTTACTTAACACAGGAGACGGAGCAAGGCGTAGCGACATAGTCATGTACTCATGTGCCAAATAAATGGATCAAGAGTTTTTCATAAGACACATGTACAAAATCGTGTTTATTTCGGATTTCGAAGTATTAGTTAGGGTTTTAGAACTAATGTTTCGATTTTTAGAACTAGCAAACTATAGTATAGTTTAGCATTTCAATAACTGTTTTATTTGAATGTGACACTTAAATCAAGATATGCTTCAGGTAGAAAACTCAATCATTGCGAGGGGGTTACTTTACATGTTGGCCACCCTGCTCGTGCGTAGAAGAGGTGTAGGAATTAGCAGGGGCCTTAATGTCGGCTATGTCATAGTTGTCGTGTTGTGCAGGCAATCAACGGTTAGCTTTGTCTGTAGCGTAACGCTGACTGCACTTTCAGTGCCAAGTGTGGTAGTTCTAAAGACAAAAACTCAAAAAAATTATTAGAATAATTTTGGCGTGACTGATTCACACAACTAATCAAGTCGCGATGTCGCGACACACCCTGAATTTCAAGAATAACTCAAATCAATCAGCTAACGTGAGATATCATTTGTATAGCCTTTATTAAAACAGGGTCTTTATTATTAAGAGATTGTAAAACGTAGATAGTGTTGTAAAGAGAATTTTGTCTTTGTCTTTCAAACAAATTGAACAGTATTCTTTCTGTGAGATTAGTATTAATAATATGCCAAAATTGTTTGATTCCATTTTATACTTTTTACGGTTGCCAGCACAGACAATTTGAAACGTATTTCTAAAAGAATACTTATGAAACTCAATGCAAATATATAACTTTTCTAATGATAATTATCGGCAACAAATTTCAGGGTAACGTTTCGCTTTATTCTCTTTTTTAGCAACACGTTTAATAAAGCTACAGTGTTGCTATAGATTACGTTGTATACAAAATGTAGTAAAGATGATGCAAAATAGATTTATATGAAATATCTACCTATATGTATGTATCGCTATTTATAGTGCTTTTTGCTTATGGAACACAACACGACTGTATAACTGTATTAGCAGTAGAAGGCACGCTGTTACTCATTATTATTTCAGCTCGTTCAAAATGTTACCGTATCTTGGACATATCTCTTAATAGATGGCACTGTATTTATTGTTAAACCCAAAAAATTGGGTTTTTATTGCTCAATCTTTCGTCATCTTCATATCAGATTATGAACATGAGTAACAGCTCGAAATATTTTGATAATGATTATGTTTTATGTATTATGCGGATCATTCATGTAGATTGTAAAATTAGGCAATAAAATATGACATGTGCGAGGCATAAAAGACAGTTTTAGACATTGCACATATCTATTGTTCTTTCCATATGCAAGATGTTTAGTATATACATATTTAGATAAGATGTTTTATGTTTGTTTTTTTGGTTAATAAAGTGTGAATATTACGTTTTTTATATTTCATTTACCCAACGCTCGTGTCCATCTCCAAAAAAAATCCACAATTTTTAAGTACGAAAACTAATTTAATTATTGTAATTTCTAATTCTCTAGTAACTTTAAAAAAAATGTTATTTACACAAATATTTCTAAAAATAGACTCATAAACTTTAAATAAAATCACTTAGAAATCAATCATTTTCGTTTCGAAGTAAGATTTAGGACCTTCAATAAATCAAGCGAGATAATAATCAACGCCTGTACCGATCTAGCGATTTTCAGTTGTTGTAACAGTACTCGAGCAACTGTGGCAAAATGTTGGTAGAGCCCCATCCTGTTGGAACTACACATTCTGAAACATGTTAAATGGCAACTCGGTTAATAAAATTTCCTAAACATTATTCATAATATCCGCGCATTGAATACCATACAAATGTTTTACGAAAAAAAGGGACTCATCAAACGATTATTAATAAGTGATCACGTCTGTCTAAAGCGCTACTCTTTGTATATGTCAAAAAAAATCGTGTTCACAACATAATAAATGAAAGAGTTTTAGGGGTGGACATAAATTTTGGCGGACCTTGTACAAGCGATTTGATGTTTACATCACCACATTTTAAAGGAAGTTCTCATTAAAAATTTTAATAATATGAACTTTCAGCAACCTTTTGCCGACTTTAATTCGTTCATTATTTGAAGTGATAACATTTTTACATGTCAGTGAGTTGTAGCTTGCATTTTCAGTAAACGCTAAGTGAAAATTAGCAAAACATTTCTTCGATTTATTTCACATTTAAAAAACGTTTTAAAACTATTATATTTATTTATTGAGATCAATGCATCGTTTTCTCACAAACAATTCAAAATTTTGTTGCTCTCATTGATTTACAGTGTACTTTGTTGCATACGTATACGTATTGTAATTAAAAATGATAATGAGATGTTTACGCTGAAACCAATAAAATTTTCTTTGTTTAAATTTTGGTATTGTATTCAATTGACTAAACTTTTAAATAAGTTGAAGTTCAAGGAACAACCTCCTATTGTTCATAGAATATAAAGGTTGTAAATGTTCATAGTGGACTCAGTTTTAGTGGTGTGTATATATGTTTGAAAGAGACTCGTAGGAAAGTAAGTACTGTTTTATTATAAATTTGATTTTTTTAAAAATGAAATCTTCAAATGTAATTTTTTACCTCATTAGTTTTTAATCTTTGTAAGATACAAAAATCGGAGAGTTGAACTACATTCATACGTTGGACATAATATTATTAGAAACTCAAATGAGGTAAAAATTAAAACATTTTAAATTTTTGTACATCTTCTTTTAGCTGGAATTTTGTTTTTTTTTTAATTTTTTTTATTACGCTTTCTATATGAGGCTTATATTGGCTATCAATGTTTAGGAAAACTAAAGCATACAATTTTAAAAGTTAAAGAAATGGTTCTTTTTTTATGGTGACAAAATTAGTAAATTTGCCAAAAACTAGTAGTAAAGCGCAAAAAATAATTATACATCTAAATTTACGAAAATATGTTTCTATTATACAAGTTATCTTAACATTTTTTCAAAGGCACACCTATTTAGTTTTTTTGTATCTACAAAAATATTAATGCATAGTAAACTGTTCAAAAACAATGTTGACATTGAACTTTTTGAAAAAATTTTCGAGGTAGGCAAATATTTTTTATTTAGATCCTTCAAATTCTTTAGCTACTTTGAAGCTTTGAAGGCTTAAGGCTTTTCAAATAAATAAATGTTTTTATAAACATTATACTCGTTGGGATCTTTGTATTTTTTGAATTGTTAGAACTTTTACATATTTTTTGCTTATTTACATTCCATTAGTTTTTCAAATCCTTTAAAGTTTTCAAAAATTTTGTTGTTTTGTTAATAATTCATAATTTATATTGTTGGGATTTTACGATTTTTTTATAATGTATGCACTTTTAGATGGTTCAAATTCTTTGGCCGAGTCGTTAGATTCTTCAGAATTCTTGATGGCTTCTCTGGATTTTTAAATTTTTTTAGATTATTGATGTTTTTCATATTTCATTTTAATTAAAACATTTGGTTTTGTTTTTTTTTTTAATTTTTATTTTTTATTATTTATATGTTGAAATTGTTTAAAATTTCTGTTCTGCATAAAATCTTTTGGATTTTACTTTCTCTATTTTTTTTCAATTTCATATTAAGTTTTTTTAAATGTCGAAGTATTTCTGATTATTGATAAACTTTTAAAAAAATCTATGTTTTAAACTCCTTAATTTTTTTGCATCAAGTTTGAATAATTTTATCGGAATGGGTACCTACTTTGAATTATTTATCACTTTCAATTTTGAGAGAATGTTATTTTAAAAATTGTTCGGGATTATGCAGCTCATTCATAAAATATGGAAGCAACATCAAAATGCAAAATAATAAATAAATCTTAAATATTTTTCGTTGAAGTAATGAGTAAACAAACTAAAAACAAAAACATATGCACATATGCACATTCTCAAGAAAACTTTACCCATTAAAAATTATTACCAAACTTTATTAACCTGTTATCTTTCTCAATGTTTATTATTCTACTAGTACGATATGTGCATAATTTGATGGTGTAATTTTGTCGCCCTTAGATGACATTTTCATAATGCACAATTATGCGTATGTAAATATTCATAATAATGAACAAAAAAATGATTTTATTAACACAATATCTTTTTTAACACTGTAACGTTAACTGCCACAACATTAGGTTACGCTTTGCATTTTCGGTGAAATTTATTCATAATTGAATTTTGTCGTCTCGACGGAAATTACTTAGACTCCCATTTCCATATGAACTTGTACGGCAGCTTTGTGCGTCGCATTTTAAGACTTTAGTCTTAATTTTAATTTACAGACAAAAATATGCATTTTGTGAAAGACGACGTGGTTATTTCTGGTGTTGGTGGTTACTTCCCTAAAGCCTTGAACATTGAACAATTCCGAGATCGTCTTCTCAACAATGAAAACCTTATGGAAAGTCGTTGGAAAGCAGGAGAACGAGGCGTTACGAACGTTATAGGCAAAGTCCCTACGGAATTTTTCGACAACGCGTACTTCGGAATCCATCGTCAACAATGTACTTTTATGGATCCCATGCACCGTTTGATTCTGGAAAGAACATACGAGGCCATTGTTGATGCCGGTAATTTTTCAGTTTCTCAAAATTGTAACTGAGGATGATTTTATAGGTGTTAATCCAAGCGAGCTAAGAGGAAGACGCATTGGATGCTTCATGGGTTCGTCCGTCGGAGAAAACGATAACCTCTTTTTAGAATCAGTAATTAGTGGTTTCGGTGTCACTGGCCATTCTCGCGCTATGATGCCCAACAGGGTTTCTTACTGGCTCGATCTTAAGGGACCCAGTGTTGCCTATGATAGCAATTGGATTGGAGGAATTGAAGTTTTGCGCTTAGCTTATGAAGCTATCAAAACTGGACAATGCGAAGCTGTTTTGGTTGGTACAGCGAACTTGGCTCTAAATTCAGAGTTTCAATGGTTGTACAATGATATGGGTTTGTTGTCGCCGGATGGAAGTAACAAATGTTATGATATTGATGGTAAATCTCTTTAATAATTAAATTTCTAAATTAAAAACGTAATCGTTGCTTAAAGCTCAGGGTTATGCAAGAAGTGACGGTGTTGTGGTTTTGTATATTCAACGCTCTAGTGAGGCAAGACGTTCTTACGCTAGCATTGTTAACGTTGCTACCCAATTTGATGGAAATCGCCCGGGAACTCTTTTGGATGTTAATGCTGAGAACATGGCGGAATTTATTAGCGACTTTTACAAGCAAGCAAATGTTGATCCCCATGAAGTAGAGTTTGTTGAAGCTTACGGTAGTGCTCTCAAAGTAAGCAGTTATAAGTTATGTCCATAATAATGGCAATACAATTAATAACAATAAATTTAGGAAACAGACCGTAAAGAAATAGAAGCTTTAGAAAAAGTTTTCTGCAAAAATCGGAAGACGCCTCTTCTCATCGGATCTGTGAAACCGAACACCGGTCACAGTGAAGCATCTGCTTGTCTTTTCAGCGTAGTGAAAGTGTTGATTGCTATGGAGACAGAAACAATTCCTGCAACAATTCAGTTTAAAACTCCACATCCAGATTTGAAGCCTTTGATTAACGGAACTATAAAAGTAGTTACTGAAAATAAGAAGTGGGGTGTTAAATATGCTGCTGTCAACGCCATCGGTTTAGATTCTTATTATGGTCATATTCTGTTGAAAGCTAACCCTAAAAAGAAGATTATGGATGCTGTGCAAGACAACATCCCTCGATTGGTTCTTGCGTCCACGAGAACGGAAGCAGGGATCAATGAAATATTAGAAACAGTACGTTGTTAGTTGTACTTACCTTCTTTGAATGCTCTGTTTTTAGATCAAGTCTAAGCCGGTAGACCCAGAGTACATCAAGCTCGTGCAGCAGCTATACTCGAAGCCTATTTTAGGTCATCTTTATCGTGGTTACGCGATTTTAGGAGCTCAAGAACCAAAGGAAGAGAGTGAAGTTAGATTTTAACATAAGTTTTTTTGTATCTAAACTTTACGTTGTAGTATTACGTGGGCAACAAACGGCAGACCTGGTTTGTGTTTTCTGGAATGGGTAGTCAATGGTCTGGAATGGTCAGCGATTTGATGAAGATCCCGGTGTTTGCAAATGCCATCAACAGATGCCACAACGTTTTGAAACCTAGAGGAATAGATTTAATGCACATTATTTCAACCGATGATAAAAACATTTTTGACACGATTTTGCACTCTTTTGTCGGAATCGCCGCAATTCAGATCGCGTTAACTGATGTTCTTAAAGCCGTCGGTATTGTTCCCGATGGCATAATTGGGCACTCAGTTGGTGAACTGGGATGTGCGTATGCTGACGGTTGCATGACCGCGGAACAAATGATTTTGGCTGCATATTCTAGAGGAAGGGCGTCTATTGAAGCCACTCTTATCAAAGGGATGATGGCTGCTATAGGTGAGTTTAATTTTACCTTGTAAACGAGTGTCACGAACTTTTAAAATCGCGTAGGTATGGGCTACCAACAAATTAAAGATAAATGTCCTCCAACCATCGAAGTGGCGTGCCACAATGGCCCTGACAGTTCCACAATTTCTGGTCCGACGGAAGATATGGAAAAATTCGTCAAAGAGCTCCAAGAACAAGGGATTTTTGCACGTTTAGTCAACGTAGCAAACATTGCTTACCACAGTCGTTACATTAAACCCGCAGCTCCCGCTCTTCTTAACTATTTAAAGGAGGTCCTCCCAAAACCAATCGCTAGGTCATCGAAGTGGATCAGTACTTCAAACTTGGAAGAAAACTGGAATACAGAACTTGCTAAACATTCTTCTGCTGAGTACCACACCAACAATTTGTTAAGTTCTGTGTACTTTGAAGAAGGATTGAAACACATCCCTAAAGACTCAGTTTTGATTGAAATTGCTCCTCATGGTTTACTGCAAGCAATTTTGAAGAGATCTTTAAAGTCGGGGTGTACCAATGTGGCACTAACACACCGAAGCGCCAAAAGTGGAGTTGAATTTTTACTAAGTGCTCTCGGAAAACTGTATTTAGCTGGATTAAACATGGATGTTTCCAATCTGTTCCCGACGGTTGAATATCCGGTGAGCAGGGGCACTCCTTGTTTGGCTAATTTATCTCACTGGGAGCACAGCGAAACTTGGAGGACTGGTCTTGAAGAGAAGCTAAAATCGTTATTTGGTGTTAGAGACTACCAGGTTACGTTGAACAGCGAAGAGTTCAGAGAGTGTGTAGGACATCAAGTTGACGATAAAATTATTCTACCTTGTACATCATACCTGGTAATGAAACCGATCATTACAATAGTTGTTAATATATTTTATTGTAGAGTACTATTTTTGAAATAGTAGCAAGCATCAGTACCGGTCACAAAGCGTTCATTTTTGAAAATTTGCACTTTAAGAAAGCCTTAACAATACCCAAAGTCGGTTCAGTCGCTCTTCACGCAATGATACAAAAAGGAAGTGGTGACTTTGAAATTTTAGCCGGAAATGATATCATTGTCACTGGCCGACTAACTTTCCCCAACACTTCCGATAAATTCATGATCGATCCGATTAAAATAAAAAGAAGTGAAGACAATATCCACTTGTCAACAAGCGATGTGTACAACGAATTCCAACATCGAGGTTACAAGTACTCGGGATCGTACAAGACCATCAAGAATTTAACTATCAATGAAAATGGTTCCGTTGCAACAGTGCAATGGGCTAACAAATGGGCTACATTCATGGAAGCAATGATCCAGCTCCATTTGTTCCAAGATGGGGAACGCTATCAAGAGATTTACCTACCGAAGAACGTGCACAAAATTATTGTTGACCAGGAGCTTCTTCCTACTGAAAAAAAAGATGTTGAAGTCCATTATGATTTTTCTACCGGTCTTATTTCAACAGAAGGGATTCAGATTGTTGGATTGAAAGCAGTATCATTTCCAAAGGATCCGAAACCTATATCGTTTGATACGGTGGAGTTTACACCTCTGACTATGACGACTTTATCGGTGAGTAAAATATCAAATTCAATTGAAATTTAACATGTTATATTTTAAGAACATTGAATGTGGGATCAATATGGCTGTTCAACTCACTTTAGATAATTTTGAAGAACAGTTTGTTAGCAACATCAGCATAACGGAGATCGAAAGTAAAAATGCAAGTCTCATGGAAAATATTCAAAATGTGTGCAATCAATATCCTAAGTTGAACGTAAGTAAACCAATAGAGGTTAACTGAATTTATTATGTACTTTAATGTTTCAGCAAAATTTAGCTCCCGCCAAAGACATTAAAGGAGTGATGATCCAAAGTTCTTATCCATTCCTACTGATTCTGAACGACGTCCCAAATGAAGACATAATCAAAGTTATATCAACATCCCACGGCTTCCTGTTATCACGAACAGACAAATCGATATTGTCCAACCCACAGGTTGTCCAAATTGCTCAGTTTGTAGTCAACGGAACTGATTATTCTATCCTAAAAAGAGCCAAACAAGTCCCACCGTCTGTGGTTACAGTAACTGGAGACACTTTAAGCATCAAACACTTATCACGTAACTCTCTTCCTTGGGTGAACGCGTTACACCAAGCTGTCGAAGAATCTAGAGCCAAAAAAAGCAATGTCTTCTTAATTTCTTCACTAGTTCCAACAGAAGGGATGAAAAATTTTGTTGAAGAACTTTTGTCCATACCTAACATGACCTCAGTACGCGTTTTGTTTATACTCGACAAAACAGTTGGGGCGACCAACATTAACAGTTCTCAACTTCAACAAATATGCAAGTTTGATTTAACATTATCGGTTATTAAGGATGGAGTTTTCGGAACTGTATTATCGGTACCGATTAATCTGAAAGGAGACATACAAAGTAATCTTAACGTCATCAGCGGGGCTATTAATAACAAGATTATTAATTATATTGGAGTCAATTTGAAAGACGAAACGTTGTTACCTGCATCTGAAAAGAAAACAGAACTTGGAAATATTGATTATTCTGGAGTTACCGTGAATGGCCAGAAAATAATGGGTCTTGCACAGGTTAACAGAGATGAGTGCAAACTAGATCCGGATTCAATCTTATCATGGGATGTTCCCGACACCTGGAGTCTTGAGGATGCTGCTACGATACCACACGCGTACGTTAGCGTAAGTGCTATGATAATAAAAAGACGTGTGACTAACTTCTAATCCATAGGCTTATTACTGTCTTTTCGTAAAAGCCCGTCTTAGAGTGGGTGAAACGGTACTTATCCACGCTGGATGTTCATCCATTGGTCTTGCAGCAATCCGCTTAGCGTTCCATTATAAATGTAACGTGTACACCACGGTCTCAACGGAATCGCAAAGACATTTCTTAAAGAATCAGTTCACCGAGGTGAGACACTTTTCGCTACTAACAATAAGTTATACTCATCATTTTTTTTTCAGTTAAAAGACGATCATATTTTAAGTTCTGACGACTCGAAGTTTGAACCTCTTCTATTGATAGCGACCGGCGGAGTCGGTGCGCACGTCATCATCAATAATCTTTCTGGTTCACTTCTTCAATCTTCAGTTGCGTGTCTTGCGGAGTATGGCAGACTAATACAGATTGGTAAATATGATCTTGAAGAAAACAATAGCTTCGGAATGAGCGTTTTCTTGAAAAACACGTCGTTTTACGTGGTGGGTTTGGAAAATGTTTTTCTGGAGCCTCAAGATGTCAAACGAGACATCAAGATCATGATCCAAAAAGGTATCGATGATGGCAGTGTAAAACCTCTGAATAGAAAAGTCGTGGAACAGCAGAGCGTTGCAGAGATTCTAAAGTAAGCTTTGTCATCGTTTTTTAAATGATTTTAATCTATTTTCAACAGATCTCTGAGCAATTCTGGAAACATCGGTAAAATATTGATCAAAATCAACAATAATCTCTCTTTGAGCAAATTTTTCTTAAACAATCCCATGCAATTCGTCTGTGATTCTAAGAACTCGTATTTAGTCTATGGTATGGCAAAAATACGTGTTTTTAGAGTCCTCTAAATGTTTTTTTTAGGTGGTACTTCAGAAAACTGGACCGATACTGTCGAATGGTTGATTTTACGCGGTGCTCGTAAAATCGTAGTCGCATCGGACTCAAAACCGCAGCAAACTTACATTAACCGACGTCTTTCTCTGCTTCAATCCTATTTTGGAGCTAACATTATTTATGCTCCTCTCAAAACCCACACAAGAGAAGGAGCAACTGAACTAATATCCGAAGTCTATCTTCTTGGTCCAATCCACTGCGTTTTCTTATTACAGAACAAGAGCAACAATAAAGTCAGTGACATCAAATCGGTGCAGTATATTGATCAGGCTTTAAGAACCGCAGCACCAAAAGCCACCCTCATCAACTTTATTAGCAATGTTGATGGTGTTTGTCAGTTCCGTTCAGAAGCTGGTTTTCTTACATATAACGTTCAGTGGCAAAAAGATTTAGATTTCAGTGAAGTTTTGTGTGGTTTGGATCAAATTCTGAGTTACCGCACGAGGGATATCTTGGTCAAGAATGACAAAATTACCGACTCAAATCAAGAGACTACACAGTCTTTATTCAAAAGTAAGAGATGATCCAGAGTTTACTGTTTTAGTTGAGACATGTTTTTTAGAGCTGGCTCTCATTTTACCATCATCTTTGGAAGACTTTGTTGATGAACTGCAGTCGGCTCCAAGTAAACCGGATTTGATTCAATTACCCACTCTTGGTCCGAGGGAAATGAGAGAATTGTCTCCTGTTTTCGTGATACCTGGACTTTCAGGGAACAAAGAAATGAGAGATATGGCATTCCAGTTGTTGTATCCGACATTCTGTGCGGTTTATCCGTCAACACCGATATCTATTAAGGAATTGGCTACTAGCTTAGTTGAGGTGAAGATTTAAAGTTTGTTCTTTATCTAAGACTGTTTGCAATACAAGTGTTTACCAGGTTTTATTTTACGGCTTTTTCAGAAAATTAAAAAAGTATGGCCCAAAGGAGCGTATAACATAATCGGTGTTTCGTGGGGAGGTGCCTTAATGGTAGAAATAGCAAAAATACTAGACAAATTAGGTGACAGTTTACATCTTTATTTTGTGGATGGAGCTCCAGGAACTCTACAGTCCGCTATCAAGCACTTGGGTGAAACTCCAGCAGCTATGGAAACCAATCTATTGACCAGAATGTTGAAAATCACCGACAACGAGGTATTATTATGACTACCATTTGACTTCGTATAAACCAATTTATTTTCAGTTTATCAAAAAATTAGAAACATTCCCAGACTGGGAAACTCGACTAAAGACAGCGTTAAACACCTACGACAACAACACTTTTGATACCAAAGCATTAGGAGAAGGTTTAGTGACATTGAAATCACACCTTCAAAGTCTGATGACCGTACAACCGTCTGAGGAACTTATTTCTGGACAGGTCCATCTGATTAGACCAAATGGATCTAGCAAATATGATAACTGCGGCCTCGTTGCGGTAATAATTTCGTTTTAACTGATAATTCCATTACTTTTTTTTTTTTTGTAGTACTGCAAGCAAACGCCACAGATTACGCTGGTTAATGGGGATCATATTAGCATTATTAATAATTTGGGCACCACCGAGTACATCAACGAAAAGCATTACTTGATATAAATGACAAGATATTGTTTTTTTGTTGATATAAAGGTTGATATAAAAATTGAGCATTTTATCTGTATAAAACCTTGAAATTTCTACAATTCCTCTTTTAAAGTTCCTGGGGTTTTCAGTCCTGCTACACAAAAAGTTCTTCCAGAATGGGCCCCGTTTTGTAATCACTAATGTGACCCTAACATTTTCTGTGCTATGATCAACAATACAAGCCTATCATTTTTCGGATAACCTCTCCTAGAATGACGTAGCTTGTACCTTACTTTGTCATTTAGTGGTACTTTCTACCACAGATCCGGGGACCTTCCTCAAGGATAATGAGCTACCGGAACTCTGTTTGTGACCTCGTGGATTAGGCTTGGAAGAACATAAACGAACTGTAAATTTTTGATTATATACTTACAGGTTAGCACCACATATTGGTGAGATAAAACAGAGTTACTCAAAATATGTATTTGTATTCATAATCAAATATGCGAAGCAGTTGACACAAAAAGCTGGTTTTGTATTGTTGGCTGCATACATTTCTATTTACAATAGAAGAAAAACTGAGTTATATTTTTCTTTAAACAAAAACCGTGGTATTTTCTTTGATTTCAACCAATGAATAAGTTCATTACTCTTTCTAAAAATTTATTAACCAAAAACATGATTCCACAACAACCAAGTATTTTTTTTACACAAAAGTACAAACCCACCTGTAGATATGCAACATAGAACAATAATAGATTTCATATAAAACTTAAAAATGCTACTCATTCTACAAATCCTTCTCTTTATCAATTTGAAATTTGATTCCATTCTCGATTAATTGTTGAAATAATGATGTCTTCGCAAACGCATATCCCGGTGGATAAACACCTCCACCAGAAGGTAATTTTTCACGTTCAGTTATTATTGTGATAGCAGATGTAGCTAAACACAAGCTAGTAGTACCATAAATTGGACTAGGACCTTCAATTTTAGCTGTAATAGTTTTGTCAGGTGGAGTAGTGTACTGATAATTAGCATCAGAAAGTTTCTCTTTCCAGCCCTCTCCATATAAATGAATGCTAAAGTAACTGTTCTTAACTCTTTCTTCGTTTGGAGGTTCATGACTAAATAATCCAAAGGTGAACCACTCAGGATACTTAAGAAATTAAAAAGTTAGAACTAAAAAGTAATGTGGATAGTTCAAAACTTACCTTCAATAATAATTTTACACCAAAAGAAAACTTTGTAAGAGTTAAAAATATCAAAGAACCGATTAACATCTGAATAAGCGACATAAAGGACTGTAGTGTAAAATAAGTTTCAAGTTGAATAGGTCGTTTTGAATCTCTTTCATAAAACAAGCGCTGGGTTCTGTTAACTACTGGACGATCTACGGCATGGAAAGGAATTGTCCAACCCATGTCTGTCTTCCGGGGTAATAATCTGCAATGCATTCAGTTTTTCAAAAAAAAATCATCAAAATTGTTTGAAATGTATTTATGAGCGATTTCTGTACCTACTTCATTTTTTGCTTAGGTTCAAACTTGGGTAACTTCCTTGGAAACAACTTCTGTCGAATCTGCTTGAGTTCCTTAGTCTTTGCCATCACATAAATTGCTGATTCCCATGTGCCATAGTTAAAAGTTGAACCGTCTGTTATGTTTCCTTCTTCCCGGAATGTAAAATATGCCTCAACTGAGTTTAAAGTGCCTGTGAATTTTTCTTGCAAGAGCACTATCCCTAAATCAATGGGTATACTTTCATATCCACAAGCACTTATTATATAAACTCCTTTTTCTTGAGCTTTCTTGTGATACTTCAACTGCATTTCTTCCATGAACTGAATTTCACCACTAACATCAATATGATGTGTACCTTCATCTAAACAGGCTTTTATTACCGGTTCCCCAAAAAATTTGAAAGGACCACAACAGTTTATGATGACACGAGTTTGGCGTGCCATGTTGTTTAGTGATTTTTCATCATTAACATTCGCTATGATTAAAGGAATTGTGTTGATATTAAAAGAAGCTAAATAAAAAAAAGTTTATCATAAGCAACACTATTGATAGGACTCACAATTTTCATCTTTACATTGTTGTAGCACCTGTAACAACTTTTTCTCGGAGCGTCCGGCTACTCCCCAACTCAAGTTGCGGTTCTTCGATTTTGATAACTTAGCAATTATAGGAATTACGTGTTTTCCAGTGAAGCCCGAAGCTCCGAAAATGACGATGTCAAGTTTATTTAACATGTTTCAGCTAGAAAATTAAGAAAAATTAAAAGCTACAGTAGTGCTAGGTAGTCAGGTCAGGTTTATTTTAGTTTTATAGTATGACCTACAAAAATCATAACCTTTTAGAACAATCTTTGTAGTTTTACAACTGCTAAACAAATCTAAGATTAATTTTACTTAAGGCTCGCATTTTATTAGCTTTAAATGGACCAAGTACTTTTGAAAACATTGTTTTTTTAAGTGGAAAAAAATTGCAGCTAAACGATAAATAAAAAATTAATATGCAATGTAAATAGTAAATAAAACCATTGGCAATTAAATTAAAGGTCATATTTTAAGTACTGCTGCTATGACATCGTTGCAAAACCCGTTATGAACATATTTTTAATGACTAAACATTTTTTCAAGTTTTACAATTCCATGTATATCGAGAATTTTTAGTTATTTAATCAATAGTTATACTATATATTTATTATTCAATGTCACTAAAATGTCCATATTCATTTAAATGTATTTTATCAGCGAGTTTGTTGTTCTACGTCAATATCATATCGATAACATTAGTACATGTAGCGTTTGTGTGCGCAAAAAACTCCACTTAAAATTTGTTAGTAAAGAAGAAACAGAATAGTTACCTTACTCAGAAAAACACGTTCTACAACACTTAGGTCTGATTTATTTATTTTCACTCGACTTTGACTCAAGGACGTTTCCCACTCCAAGTTGTATCCGCGGGAATAATCAATTTGAAAAAAATTACACAATAGCAAAAGTATCAAGTCTAATTATCAGTTTTTATTCCTTTAACCTTACAACCAACAAATATACATGTATCTTCATTTCCAGATCGATTTAAATAGATTCCAAACGAAATTTTCCCCTTAAAAGATTTGGAGAGTGTTTGAAGCGGTTCTCTCGACGTTTTTCCAGTTGTTTGGTCTATGCATATCATTTGACACCTTGTACAGACACCTCCAGACTGAAAATTTTTAAACTAACAAGTAATGCAGTAACGAGGGGATGACATACCTCAAAAACCAAGTTATCAAAAGTAAATTCTTTAAATTCGTTTTCAATAAACGCGTCGTCGAATTTTGCAACAAAATTCGGTCGGAATCTTTGTATTGTAGTTTCCAGGGGTTCATTTAGCTCATTTTTTGGTATTTTCTGGATCAACCACTCGACACTTGATACGTTTATTAATAAGTATTGGGCTTGGTTCGCTAAAGACAGATGAAGTTTTTCGTCTGAAAGATCAACAACCATTTGAATAAATCAACAAAATAGTGACCGAAGTTACTTTTTTTTGTCACTCTGTTGTGGGTTTCTTCATCTGAACACTGTTTGAGTAAGCGAACACCTGGAGATTCTAAGATTTCACTCAACCAGATGGCGACTTCATCTCCGCAATCATATCCTTGGATTTTATCTCCACATACTTTACTCTGACAAAGAGACGCGACGTTCTGTGGGTTGTTCTCAACGTCAATTGGTACAGTCACTTTGTTGTGGCCTGGAAAATGTACAGAGATAGTGTCTTGCTAAAAATTTCTACCAACTGACCTGGACACGTTAATATTAATGTATTTGTTTTCAAATTGATTTTCGGTCGAATCAGACACATCTTTCTGTTGCTTTTTTGAGTGACACCTACACCTGAAGAATTTACCACCATCCACTGACGATCGAATTTCAAACCTGTGGATGTGATCGGCCATTGATCTACAGAGAAGCCTCCGCAAGACTTTACAGGATACAGAAAGATTTGTTGTAAAACCCCGTGATCGTTACATTCAGTGGTAAAAACGTTATTATTGTCTTCAATTATCTTGTGATTGTCATGATCCTCGCCGGTAAAGCAGGTATGATATTTTTTCTGCCATGAGATATAATTCTTGGGAATTTTTCTAACCGCGGGTTTGGTAACAAAACAGTTTTCGATCATCTCAAGAAGTTTGTCTGCGTCCGCTTTTGTTGACATGTACCCAAATGAAATTCTTACAGAACCGGTGGGATTCCCATCGACCAGATCGTGTTGGTCACCACAAACATGTCCAGCCTTAGAATCAATTAATTGAGTGAATAAAGTTATTATGATTACTTACATCAAAATGTCTTTGTATGTCTTCAGAAGTTAGATTTAGAAATTGTTGACATGCCCCCGGGTTGCAAAAACATCCAGTTCTTAAATGAATGTTATATAAGTTGGCAAAATTTAACACTTCTGCGTATCCTACATATTCCCCATTGTCTCGCAACAAATTGAAATTAACAATAGCGCCTTGATCTCGTTCAGTTTCAAATGTAGTACTATGGTAGAGAATTACAACAGGTTTGTTGTTGCAGTGATGCAAACAAAGTAAATTTCTGTACACATACTGAGCTAAAGAGAAAGTGTGTTTAGAGATGATATCGATTGATAGGTTCAATCTTTTGAGAGTATTAAATCCTGCCTTAAGAGCCACGATAGAGAGAAAAGGGAGAGTGCCGTCCTCAAATCTACAACATATTAAATAACTCTGATTTCTGATCTAGTTCCAGAGTTACCTTTCATGAGTTATTTTTCTCATAATAACTGTATTTTGAAGTGATTGGGCCATGAGTACGGTTCCGCCTCCATAGTAGCATTTATTTAAAACATGACAACTGGAGTTTTTCACGAGCAATGCACCTAAACCAGTAGGGTATCCAAAAATTTTGTAAAAAGAGATAGTTACAAAATCTGGTTTGTGTAATGATAGATTTAGTTCATTTGTCGAAGCAAAAGACGCTGCGTCTAGTGCAATAAACCAGTTTTTACAATCTAAATCTAAGGCGCTATTTAGAGCCCCCTTATTAACTTTTTCAATCCAAGTCAAAGGATATTTAACCCCAGAAAAGTTACTTTGGGCAGGGAACACAAATAATGAGTTACAATCATCTTTTCCTTCACTATAAAAGTCCCCTTTCAACGTTTTGAAAGCGTCATCAAACTTTAAACACTTAGCTGTCTTAGAATAGGCTCTCATCCCAAGTACAGAAGTGTGATTGTCTTGTAAGTAGGCAAAAACACCGTTAGTCTTATATATAAAAGTTTCAGCAATTAATTTAAGAGCTGCTGTAGCACCGGACGTAAATATCACAGAATACTCTTGGGGGGTTGTCTTAAAGTGGCCCAATATCCTAAAAAATGCATTATTTGCGAAAAGCGCCCACTGTTAACTTACTGGTATCGAATTATATCAACCGCATCTTCCGTCAGCTTGCTAGAAATGTTATTAGCATGTGGATTTGCGTACAGGTTTTCTGATAATTGTTGTGTAACTTCCTGGAGTTGTCTCTCCGAATATAAAGAAGCCCCGGCATGTTCTAAGTAGTAATGATCTGAAAAGTGGGGTTAAACTGACCTGTCAGAACTGTCAAAAGTGACAGATACATAACCTTAGAATTGAAAAACATTACAATTTTCACACTGGTTCACATCATTTTTTTAAACATGAAATTAATTGGTTTACCTCTTAATCTGAGGAATTCTTCAGATATAAGTTTGGTTTGTTGGGCGGAATATACCTCACGGTATTTACAAAAATCATCCATTTGAGACGGAGTAACAGGTACTTGTAGCATTGTAGAATTTCACTTTATTTGATAAAAAGATGATTGGGAAACAGTTATTTATTACTAAAATAAACAACTGATAGTAATGGTTTCTCGAAGCTGAACGAGAACTCCATCTGTGATTTCCTTGATTTTACCATCTCAATTATAGTGAATGATAAAATTACCGTCATTTATTATTATTTACTATAAGGAGAATCGATAATTGCTTATTTTTTTCAAGGTTACCTTAATAAAATAATGGAAGAAATAAACTTCACTTATCCATGATCTGAGATGCCGACAAGTAAAGATTAATAGTAAAGATAAGTCTCACTGGTAAAGTTGTGGAAATTTGTTCCTAATCATCACAATAGTCACTAAACGGGGGGCACAACGGCTACAGAATGCATTAATTGATAAAGTATATTTTACTGTATTAATTATAATTATTACTTTTTAACAGTGACACTGTTATATTTTTCCCACAAGAAGTTTTTATTATGATAAACTGTTTGTAATATTCTAGATTTTGTTCGTTTTGAGATTTATTTTTGTTTCTTGAATATCAGTTTATGCTTGTAACTGTCCTATTAAAGTTTGTTTTTTTTAATTTTGTTCACCAGATCACGTCTAACGGTAATCTTCTTTTTTCAATAGAGCATGAATGTAAGAAGAGAAATGAGAGCGTTTTGTATAAATATGTAATAATAAAGCAAAATAGCAGAATTGAGTATATGAACTGGTGTTGTTAAATTTTGCAAATCCAGGACTGAGAGGAATGTTGGAAGCACTGAAAGAGTATACCAAAGAGAATACCGGATCAAGAATACTGAAAAATACATTGGGGAAAGAGAATGTTAAAATCGCGGAACAGGAATGCCGAAATTGGGGAAAAGAAATACCGAAATTGCAGAACAGGAATGTTTGAATCGTGTAAAGGGAGTACCAGAATTGCAGAACGGGTATGCCGAATTGGGAAAAGGGAATACCAAAATTGCAAAACAGGAATGTTTGAATCGCGGTACAGGAAATGTCAGAATCGCGAAGAGGGAATACCGATATTGCGGATTAAGAATGCCGAAATCGTGGAAAGGCAATGTGGAATTTTGAGAATCCCTAAACAAGAATACCGGAAACAGGGAATGGTTGAATACTGGAATTAACAATATTTTAAAGCTACCAGAATGTTTATGTTGAAATGAGGTCTATAGCAATATTGTGAACAAAAAAAATGTATACCAATTTCAAAACAAAATCACACTATTTATGTTATGGTGATACGAGAAGGGGTCGTGTGAAATCCTTTGGGTATTGCAAAACGTTTACAGATTGTAACTCTAACTCTAACTCTCGACAAATCGCTGAAAAATTGGGGGTGAAGAAATTGGGCGTCTATCTAATTCGTCGGTTTCAAGAACGCGAAATCTTAAGACCTTAAGCGCCCTAGTCCGTCTCGGATCACGTCAGCAGTCGATGAGCAAAGAATCGAATTAATAAGTAAAACAGACGTTTTAGAGTACCTCAAATTATTGCAGATTTTAATCGGAAACGTAACGTAAAAAGGCGCTTACACATTAATGTTATACAGAAACCAATACTTAGACGAAGGAACAAACCAAACAAACGTCTTCAATGGGCCAGAAAATTGGACATTGGAAGACTGGAAAAGCATGAAGTCTTCCTCAAAAAAATTAACTTAAAAATTTAAAAAGAATTTTTGTGCGAAGAGACCACGCCGAAAAAGTGTTATCTGTTATCCAACAGTCAAGCACGGAGGTTGCTCTGTGTTAGTTTGCGGTTATTTCTTCTTTGCCGGCGTTGGAGATTTAGTCAAAATTGGTGAGATCATGTGAAAAGAAAATTATTTTATAATATAGGAAACTAATGCAGGACAATGATCCTAAACACACCGCTCGGGTTTGCAAAACGTTCCTGGCCGGTAAAGGCTTTCCTAAGGTCCTAACTTGAATCCGATCGAGAAACTCGATAGAAAAGTCAAGAAAGAATGTATGACTTTAAAAGATCATCGGCAAAGAGGGTGAAACAATATTCAGCAGGAAACGTTGGAAAAATGACTGGCAAAGATGCCAAGAATAGTGCGCGCGATAATTATACCTGAAGGGGAAATTTGTGATGAGAGTAAAATCATTTTTTTTAAATCAGTACATTGTTTTGCAAATACATTTTTTTATAATATGTTTAGCTGTTTATCAAAAAATTTGCCACAAGTAATATTTTATTTGGCCTGATCAAATTGCGCCAATTGTTACAGCGTTTATCAACTTTTACTCATTGTCCATTTTTCCGTGAGCCACAGTATACTTATGTGCAATATGTAATCTAAAACTAAAACTGTGTTCATTATGGAAATAAGTCCTTTAAATTCATTATGAATCATATTAGTGTTCTTATGGAACACGGTTCATTAGAGACGCCTGGATCCACAATTGGAAAGAATGATTTTAAACTTCGTGCTTGGATTATTTATAGTCGAGCTCTGTTTATTTTATCTCTAAATTGATTTTAAGTTATTTTTGTACATTTAAATTCTTATCGATTCTAACAGTCTCTTACAGAACTTGAAACCTTAAACAGCTTATAGATATATCTGAATTATGGGTCAAAGAATTCGATTATATCCGAAATAAATATCAAGATTTCTTTGTATTTTTTTCCGGAGATTGTTTTTCGTAAATCGTATATAAGCAGTTCAATTTTTCGAATTAGGAAATCAAAAAAATATAAATATACAATAAAATAAATTAGTGAATTAGATAAGGTAGTTCTACCTAAATTTTTTATTTTTTTCGTATTTATTTATTTAATTAGTACAAATTTTATTATCAAATTTTCACTGGTTGTGAGTTAAGTAAGCAAAGACCATTACAGCTACGTAAATGCATCTACGTAATGTCTTACCAGCTTAAAAAATTATTTTATTTTCAACAAATTTGGTCTCAGAAACAATGAAAGCTACCTGAAATTAAGAAAAGCATTTTGTGAGTCATACGCGAGGATACCAATACGTGTTTTTGACAGGTTCTTTGCTACTGACATTTATTGATAGTTTATTAGTGTATCAGTTCTCACAGGTACAGTGTCGTTACTACCATTGTAGACACTAGGCGTGTGTTTTTGAGTGACATATCTAGAAAACAAAATATAAACATCAAGATTTTATTCACTCTTATTAAAAAATTGCTTAGTTTCGTACATGTAAGTTGCTTGCTTCCAAGCCGATATGATCATATCTTTAACAGTGATATCAACAGGTGTATAATAAATATATATATAATTAATTTCATTAGTCAGTTTTTTTCTGGTCTTTAAGGCTTAAATTCAGTTCCCAGTCGTCTCCATTGCCTCTCTTAATTTTTCTTAATGCTGAGGATGTTCAGATACAGGTAAACTCAACGTTTACAATTCGGCCGAGGCAGAAAATCTTCTTTACAACATAGGTGTGCTCCTCTATACTAGATTTTTCGGCCAATTACAAGAAACTAACAAAATGTGAAAAAGTAGGGTTCAGTCTGTAAAGTATTTGTTGACCGAGTACATTTTTATTTTTATTTTTACGGCCGCTACAAGTTTTAAATTTTCTTAAAATTAGTATTATTTCTGTAATTAATTGGTATATGCGTGACAAGTAGATAATTTATGACTTTATTGACAGAAGGAGTCTAGTGAATGTTTAAGAACAATTTTATTCAAAAAATTATCTTTGATTGACAACTGACAGATTTTGATCTTGATTTAATTACGTGAATTAATAACCAGGTGTCTAGATGAGAATTTTACGTAATAGAAAATTTCTTAGATTATAACATTGTGTATGTACTATCAAAACGTGTATTTCTTTTGGAAACAAAGTGTAAGAATGCAAAGTCAGCCACAGCCATAAACTTGTAGTGTTTTTGATTTCGGGGTCCACGATTTTAATCATCAGTATAAAAATGGGAAACATGTGTGCGGGTCCGAAACTCGATTTCCTCAGCCTGTTCCATTACAAGTAATGTTTGCGGCTAGCTAGTAAACTGGAAGGATAGTAAAAGTTCACATTTTATTTTTCTTTTGTTATTTGATAGCAAGAAGCAGTTATCATCATAAAAAATCACATAAAGTTGTAGGAGTTGAGAGTTGTGTTACTAAAATAAACTGCTTTAAAATTTTTGTTTGTCAAAGGGTAGAATTAATTCTTGATGGTCTCGATGTAAATTCTTATCGAAGATCGGCGTATTTTAGCGCCTTTGCTAAATTTATTAGATCGATTAACGAGCTCTCGAGTTAATAATTGCACTGCAAATATGCCGGTAATTCCGATCTTTTATCTCGATTTAAAAGTAGAATTGTGGTAGTGATCTGATAAAATTTCCATTTTAAGAGGGCATGCGGTTGAAGAAACGAACCTTTATGTAGAACTCGTTTCTTTTCTCTCATTATGCATTTAAATGAAAGTTTGTGCTATTCACGCGGAATATCGATAGATTCTTATTTATCTGAAAAGTTTTATTCAGTTTGTTAGCCTCTTAGGATTGAACTCCTAGCGATAGATGGCGCAAGCTATTATTTGCTCAACATCCCCAACTTGGACAGTAAAACGCATTAAGAACACCACCGCTTTTTACAGCTTGAACATTTGTCGTCATATATCGGCATACATGCCAGTAATAAAAGAAAGTTTGCCCGTTGTGACCCATACACCTAGTCGTAAGTCGCTTGAAAGTGACTCATCGATGTCGTAGAAAAGGACGGAATTATTACAAACTGCGTAAAAATGGAATATCGCCAAAGTTCCCTTTTTCTCTTTTCATAATAAATATGTTTACGGTAAAATTCATGCATCTGGGGCACCGATATTTTAACGTTTGTATTACATGTTCTGACAGACCTCCCCATTTTATACAATTGTTGTCGACGTAGTAATGTACGAGTTGCCCTTTCACGACTGAGATGAAAAAGTAACATATGTTTGTGAGGTGTATCGATGGATGTTCAAACGATTCTGTTTTTTTTACGATTTAAAAATGTGTTTCTTCATATTCGATGCACAAAGAGACTGGAAACAATAAAATCATTTCAGGATATTTTGTCAAAGACTTTTAGGACACTCTGTTATCGACGTTTACTAATATTTCATGGTTGTAGAGTTGCAACATTTTCGATCATTCGTACGAATTCAGAAGCTTATCAATGAGGAGGTCTTGGCAACAAAAGTATTTTTAATGGGGCTTACGGCACAACAGCAGTATCCTTGACTTTCACACGTCAATGAAAAAAGGAAAGAGAAGTAAAGCGGTACTTCGTTGAAAAGATATTTCAAAGCGTCATCTGTTGGTTTTATAACTTGTATTCAAAATTTTTTTTTAGCATTTCAACACGTCTTTTTTAAGCGATTAAAAGTAAAAATTATTTCTTTGAAGTTTTTTTACCTTGTTAAGTAAAACTTTTAAAGTACCTAAATGGATTACATTGCAAGATATTTTATTATATTCTTTTGATACAAAACCCTCGAGCTTTCATCTCTAGAAAAATTGAAATATCAAATGTCCACTTGAATGAACCACCCATTTCTCCCTCTCTCTTTCTCTTCAAAGAGGCTTTTCATAGACCTGTCATGTCAAACTTGTGAAATTTTCATTGCCGCAACCTGTGCGATGAGAAACTTGATGAAAAAAGACTTTAGGTCTTAGTGTTGGGGTATCTTTAAAAAAGGAATTCGAAAAATTATCACTCCACAATAAAAATAGAGCCCCGATGTGAAGTTGAGAGCGATCGTTGCGACAACTTCTCCGGTTTCTTTCTGCTAAAGACATTCCTTGAACTTTCGGTGATAGACGATCCTCGAATCAAATAATAAATTCCTTATAAAGACGTATTTTCCAGGCCGTTGGTCTTGTGTCACGCGTAATATAACTAGACTTTCTTCCTCTTCAAATCTTGGGTGCATTTTTAGTTGCAAATGAATGTCAAATAAGCGTTCTAATTGAAATTGTTTCAAGTGGTATACGCGTGCTTGCATTGTGAGATTGTATTGTTTGCCGAAATTATAAACATATTTTATTCTTAAATTAGACAGTTCGAGCAGACGTATTTTTTGTGGGTTTTGCTCGTAGTTTTGGATGTTTTTTATTTTAGAGAGGATTTAAGAGAATTTATGTTCCAAGTCGCGGTCTTAGCTGATTCATCAAGATATGTCGAGACATATTTATGAAAAATGCAGCCGTTACTGTTTCAGCTATTAATATTTTTATACGAAGCTCGTAAGTTGGTTTTACAAGATTCCTTGAACAAACATAGAATCAAAGCGCTCTTTCGACCACAACCAACGTAAACATTCTTTGTTCATTGATAAAATAAATAAATAACAATGTTGTGCTTGATTAAATATGCCGAAAACTTTCTTCAGTAAGAACTGAAAGACTTTAAGTCCCATTGTTCCTTTAAAAGAAAATTGAGAAACTTTCACGAACTAACGAGTATTTCATGACAAACTTGGTCGAACAAAAACCGCTCGTTCAGAATTATCGGAGATATATCATTACAAATAAAACAGATCAGTGATAAAATATTCAATATAAAACCCTCAAAGCGTCAGCTCCATTCTTCGCTCCGTTCATCAGTTGTTTGTAGCTCCATTATGATTGTTAAATTGACTTCCGACAAGAGTTTAGAGTTTTACTAGACTTGCAAATTTATGAGCCGCCAAACATTTAACCGTCTTTTTCTAATTGAACTGTCACCCTTATTTTATTAAAGGGGAGTTAATTAAAACTTCTGCAAAATTTAATTTTTCCAAGTTACGTCAAGACGTGTTAGATGACAGTGACTAAACTGATCTTGCTGTTCATTTTTTAATGCGCAAAAATCTGCAAAAATATTAGGTGCATGCCCTAGATGGACAGTTAGACAGTTTGTGATTAATTAACTTTCATTTAGCTAGAAATTTCAAAGGAATGAAAAGCCAATGGTTTAAAGCAAAATATGTTTTTATTTTAAACAATTCAACCTTCTGTGAATGATGTCGAACCTCAAAGTCGATTTTCAAAAGCAATCAATTATTTTAAACGCGTTTTTCTCTGTTCACAAAAAAGTAAGAATGAAGTCTGTCGGTACTGGCAAATCTGCGACGATTTATCAGACAAATTAATTTCATTGTGACGCAAATTATGATTAAACTTCTAAGCTAATAAATAAGCACATGCTTTCCTGATTATTCGTCCTTGTGAGGTTTTCTTTCAAGTTTTTGCATTCATCGGTCTTCACGCAAAAGTTTATTTTAGTTTTCAACTATTTATTATAAAAATAAATCCGATATAAATTATAACGAATTTATATAGTGTGAACCGAGTCACGCAATAATTTACCAACACAAATTAAAATAAATCCTGGATGTCAGAAAGTTGAATATAAAAAGCTCTATATTTTACTGCATTTATGCTGTCTGCGTCACGCCATTTTGGTCATTCAACTGTACATTGATTGTTTTCTATTTCTCTAATAGTACCATTTACGATAATAATAGTCAAGTAAGTAGCTAGTAAATCACTTTCTTGACAAAAATTATTTAACTCGGCGCATCCACCATTTTTCAATAACACTGTTTTATTAAAGTTAAAAAAAGCATCACTTATGCTTACACAAGTAAAAAAAAACTAATGAAAAGAGCTTTTTTGATGTTAAAAATTAATTTCAGAGAAAATGCTTTGAGTTGTTCAGTTTTTTGTTAATTGTTCGAATTTTTTACTTGTAATTTAAACAACGCCCAGAAACTAGAATTAATATTGCTCGAGGGCGTATAAGGGAACATAGAAGTCAAACGTTTCCAATCAAAACTTGTATATGAATTGTATCTCAGTTTTTATATATTTGCGAAGCTTTTATCAATTTACGTTATTGCAGTAGAAAGACACATCGAAAATCATTCGCGTGGAATACGCTAGAAAAATCGAACTCTCATTTAGCTACCACTTGAGAATTCCAACTTGATGAGCAGAAAATTCGATCAACTAAAAACGTGGGTATTGCCTTCCGTACTTTCACTAATCTACTTACAAATTTAAATTTACAATATTAAAGGCAGCTCTTATTGACAAGGCAAGGTCTGCAATTTTTTTGTTAAAGTATACTTAATCTAATTACACGAAATAACTGTTTAATTAGATTAGGCACTATTAGTCTCCTACGAAATGAGGCGCGTTATTAAGCCAACGGGGGAACCATAAAATCAAAAATAATTACTCGCGGAAAGAGTTTTATGTTCTTCGTCCAAACCCCTTCAGTTTTCCTTAAACCCTTTCTTAGCTAATGCGAGATAATTCCATTGTGGGTTTAACAATAACGGGGCCAAAACTTGCACAACACTGAGCTTACCTAATTAAAAGTTTTCAAAAACGTAAAGAACTGATAACGTTTTATTTACCAATATTCGTATTTCCGATAAAAAATCGAAAGTTGTGGCGTTCGAGTTTAGAACAGCGTATTTCAATGGGATTTAAAAATCGTTGAGACGACTTAAATCGAACAAATCGTTGTGGCATTTGGTTCTTTTAAGAGTTGGGGTGAAATCTAAATCCGCCATCAGTAAGTGATCCATTGGGATTCCACTAGCAGATAACCGCACGATGGATGTTTCACTTACCGCAATTTCAGTTTCTTTTCGAGATTATCGGATCAGATGCAGATGTTAGGTGGTATTCAAATTCAATTCGTTCTGTAAAGGGGGGTTTATGGATTTAATTTATTTGGCGAATTTAATTGAAAAAAAGGAGTCGGGGAAACGCGAATGAAAAAAATGGGCATGGAAATATATTAGGAATCAAACTTGACGCAAATCAGAAGAGAAAAGTCTCCAATTTTTAAATAAAGTTGAATAAAACGATGAACCAGATTCTCTTATTTGCATTGCTACCACTTTTTGCTAACAACACTTAAAACTTGTCGCTACTCTTCGATAGTTCTCTGGGGAATCTAAAAGAGTCGAAGATCATTCAAGGTCTTTGCCAAACCGAAACTTTGTTGTTATAATGTTATAGAAAGTGTTCAGTGTTGTTGAACCACTGAGAAATGAGAAACTGGAATTTATTTAACGATTGTTGAGTCAATTTTTGATGTATTTCTGCTTTACATTATTGAAACCTGACGTTTCTATTTAATAAACTATTTTGCGGAGTCCGAAAGTTGCGAGTCATAGGAGCAACAGGGGAAGTTAACCCAGAAAACATTTTTTGTGCTTTCAGGGTCGATTGCATTGTTTTAAACAAAATTTTATGTTCTATATTCTTCATTCTACATTCATTTTCATAAGGATTAGATTTGATTGGTTGGGAATTATGAATAGATAATGCGAAATTTAGACAATAAAACGTTGGGATCCGGATTTAGAGCGTTTCTAATTTGGTTTTGCCCAGGCATTAATTTTTGTTCATCAAATTTGAAAAAAAAACATGCATTTCAAATAAAAACTGACTACATCCGGTGTAAAATCAATTCGTGTTGTCGTAATATCGTTGCATCTGTTTATAATGGAAAGAATTATGGCACTAATGAAAGTTTAGCGTCCATACGCTAATTTCAGGAGTGCTATAATCTTGCATTATATACGAATATCATAGCTATTTAGTGGTCAAAGTAGAGAAAACAGTATGAGTTCAAATTTCTAAATTTTATTTTTATCTTCATCTGAATAAAATGGCAATACGTGGTGCTTGCTATACGTTTTTTCAAATAATTCAATTGTTTCGTGAAAAATGAGTTGTTTTCAATGAGGGGAGCTGAGTTTAGTTGGAGGTCGTACGGAACTCTTTGTGTGTGAAACGAATATGACAGCTCAAATTTGTGGACAATTATCGCAACGATTTAAGACTCCAGTTCGGTTTTTGGATAGTAATGCACATCCACATCGTGCTCACTGTGTGATAGAAATATCGGAAATGTTGGAAATTAAGCACTTGCCGCTTTCAGCGCTTTTGCCAGATCTCAACCCAATTGAACATGCATGGAACATGTTTGGTCGGGCAGTAGCGGACCACCAACCACCAGTGGGGTACCTATGAAACTTGCTATACTGCCGGTATTATGGGACAATTTGAATCAGTTGTTTCCAATAAGAACACAGAAATACATCGACCAAGAACTTTCACCATTTAAAATAAAACTAAAGGAGTAGATTATATTAAACTGATTGAACAATATAGGAATTTGTGACCAAAACATGTTAAAATTAAAATGTTCTTTTTGCATTATAATTACGATAAATCCACCTGCAATCTCGTAGGAATCAACACATTTGGCTAAATCCGAAAAAAACTGCAAGCTACTTGAAGCTACCCAATGCTGGCCACCTCACGGGACACTCCCTTCGGAGGACGTCTGCCACAATTTTGGCGGATTGTGCGCCGACATTAACACACAAAAGACATGTCGATTGGAGAAGTGATGCTGTTGCGAACGGATATGTGGCAGATTCCATAGAAAATAAAAAGAAAATAGACCGAACATTTGAATTATATTAATATCTATTATATAAAAATATATAAATAGATAAATATAAATTATATAAAAAAATTGAAAGTATCGACAAACTGAAATATTTCTATTTGAATTTTTACAATAAATTCTAAAACTGTTGTAAAAATTTAGACATTTTAAAACGTTGAATAATCTCAAATTTATCAAATAATAAAGTTAAAATTTTACATACTAAAAAAATGGCAAGCTCTAAATGGCAAAATATGTGAATGTTTCAAATTCTTAGATTGGCTATTAAAAATTTGAAAAAAAAAGCAAAAATATCTGAAATTTCTAGAAGTTTATAAAATTTTCTTAAAAATTTACAAAGCTTGAAGAAACTTTAATATTCTAAACACGCTAAAATAAACAATTTGAGTGTTTAATAAATGTGAAAAATCTGAGAAAGTAAAAATATTTAAAAACTACAAAAAATCCAAAGTATAAAAAAAAACAAAATATAGAAGTTTTTTAAAATCTGAAGATCACAAAGATTGGAAAAAAGCCAAAAGTGTTTCTTTTAATGTTACAGAGAATTTAATATATTTAAAAAAGACGTTCTACAAAACCTAGAAATTTTGAATTTAAAATATCCAAAAAATTATCTAGATTTACACATTTGAAAACTAGAAAATTAACACTTTAAGGGAAGAATTGAGAAGAAAAGTTTTTTTATAATTCAATAGATTCAAAGAATCAAAAGGCGACACATTTCAATAACTGCTAGAAATTCTTAAAAATTTGAAAAATTTTAAATTTTTACTTTTTATTTTTACTATTTATATTAATATACATTAGTACAAAATAACTTTCTGCTAACAAGTTATTTAATGTTAACAAGCATAAAATTTTCACCCGAGATAAGAGTATAGGTACTTTGGTTCTACCTAAGGTGTACCATTTTGCTGCCATCACGATTTTATTGCACGATAAATCGTGCCATAATGTGACGCATTATAAACAAATATGAATGTGTCATAAGACAATTATCCGTCTATTTGACCACAAAAACATGTATGATTTTTAGTTTTGATACATTAATCCAGGGTGAACATTGTTTTTTTCAATTACTAAATAAAATGAGCATTGAATAAAGTAATCAAGTCAGGCAAAATGGCTGGATTTCAGCTGTAAGCTTCCAATTACAGCACATTTCCCATACAAAATGCGATTTGTGATAAATTGCGCTATGATGATTGTAGCAGCGTTTACTACAAATCTTACTATTTGTTATCTTGTTTGCGGAATGGTGCATGAATGCCATAAATAATGTCTGAAACAAGTGTCACGGCTTGTAAATTTCACGTTCAATCTGTTGTAGTTTATGTATGAATAAGCTCGTTTAAGAATTTATTCCTGCAAAGTTTTTAGGATGTAATTACAGCTCCTAATTTTGGATCAGTGGCTGCAAAATGGGGATGCAAGAAATCTTTTATGACAGTTGCCCTAGTTTAAAAATTATGATAATAAGGTGTGAGTTGTATCGAAAATTATCCAATGAAAATTTCGGCGCGATTCGCTCAAAGCTTCCTGATTGCTAAATAATGAAGCGCCGGATGTTAATAAAGTCGCTTTGTGTGCCGTGCTCTTCTGTTATTCATTAGATTTTATCCCAGTGATGGCGAAATTTAATGCTCGCAAGCCTTAGGTGTGGTAACACAAACTTGAAAGTTTCTATTTATCAAACTTTAACGGTTTGCTATGACTTAGTCAAGATATTCAATTACGTCAACACTGGTCGGGGCGATCTTTCGAGAAGAGAAAACAAAAAATTTAAATTAAAGAGAGATGAGGGAGTAATTTTTAATCAACCTTCCGCTGTAAAAGTTTTACATTCTTGTTTAAATTTGATCAGAGATGTTTACTTGCAAATTTCAATTTGTCAAGATTTTAAGTTTGGATAAGTTGCTCCAGAAAGATGTTTTAATACTGCTTTAAATCAAATTTTACATTTAATAAAAGGCTATTGCGCAGATATTTCTTTTTTATTTCTCTGGAAACGGTCTAGAAATTTCCGGTTAAAAGACACAAACTTGGAAGTTTGCTGTTCGCATTAAAAATTTAGAGGGTTCCGTGTTGTACTGTTCAAATGAAACACATTTTAAATACGATTTATTTTAATCTATCTATTTACATATCAAAAAAATTAACACATTTCATTTAAATTATAACATGGGTATAACGTACTATAAAAATGTTTATGTGACCTCCTGACTAGAACATGGTTAAAAGTTCTTTCGAACATGCATTATTAGTTGCAGTTGCATTAATCCTTAAATTGAAAGTTCTTACACTTTTTTTTGATAAGGTAGTAACAGCAACGACTGACATTTGAGTACATTTCTAAAAATGATGCCTCGTTAAATATTGAAATTTTGATAGTGATTGATATACGTAAACAAATAAATCTAAATTGTCATTTTCAACAATCTACTCTTTACTCATTTATACATCCAATATGTCGACCACTACGTTTTTGTTGGAAATGTTAATTGTATAAATACTGGAAAATAAATAATTGATGCAATTAAATAAATTAAATAACCAAAAAGGTAAATCTATGGTGCATACTACACCGTAACAAAAATGTAAGTAAGGTGTCAGCTGTATCCCCGAAACTTCCTGTTACATATTACATAGGATATCCAAGCGACGACGTCAACAAAAAACCTTCTGAAAAATGTAAGAACCTTCGATTTTTCTAAGAACGAATCCGATGGTGTCCATTTGGCTAATTGACGTAAAGTCCGCAAGAAATGTTCGGGCTGTTCGCCATTATTAAGACTGATTATCACTAAACACTCGTGGAGAGCGTCCGCAATAACACACTGATATGATTAACGACGTCGTCGCCTTGTTCATTAGTTAATCGCCGTCGTGTTCATGTTGGTTATGAAATGGGGATGACCCCCGTGGGCTCCCGCTTCACCACTTTGAATGGAAAAGTGTCTGTAGGAAATGTACTCTGGAGGAATGGGCTGGTCCCTCTTGATAGCTTGGCGTTGTTTTTTCACTTTCAAATATCCCAATATTGATACGAGGACGATGAACACTACGAAGCCCATACAACAGCCAATAATGAGCCCCAAACGGCGAGTTAAAATCGACTGAACCTATACAGGAGGTAAAACATTTACATTTTTAGAGGTAAAATGTTACAAAATGGTGCAATATTTAAACTTTACAGAAAACAGATCGTTTAATCAATGCTCTGTGAAGAGAAGAAAAACATCTTTTAAACGGTAATCAGAGGGGGTAAGCGATATTTAACTTTCGTTACAAAAATAGTCCCCTTCTTGGGTGAAGTACGTTGAAGTCGATGTTGTTTCAGGTGGAAGAGTGGAACTCTTTATGTCAATAAAAAAATCGATCGAGAGTAATATTCGACGTACTAATGATTAAACATAAACAAAGTTAACGACATGAAATTTGTTTACTCGTTTTAATTTACCAAACATTTTTGACAGGACAAACAAGTTTGTTGTATCTATGTAAAACAAAATAACAAATTAGATCCTAAGAGTCATAAAAATTTACATAATGGTGGTAGTCTATGCTTTTCATTCATGAATTAATAATATGTTCGAAACAGACCCCATTTGTTCGTCCGCATGGACTACGATGCCCTTCTATTGTAAAATTAGAGCAAAAAGCTTTTGAGACCCACATCCACCCTCCAATTGTTGTCGTGTCCATACCTTTCATGTCGTTCATCTTCGGGCACATTCTTTTACAGTAATTGGATACAATTAAATATGATAAACTTAACTCTGTTAATTTCTTATTCTATTTCATGAAACACGTATAAAATTTCTTAAAATGTGTTCTCTGTAATGTTACAGTTTGTAACTATAATGAACGTTGTGAAATCGTTTAACTATACTAACCCCAAGTCCGTGGTCTGGCAGTCCCCCAAGTCCAACATGATCAGGAGCCATGAGAGTGCTAACTTCCGCACACTTGCTGGTCGGCGAATCCACAAGAAGTGGTAACATTGCGTCGTTGAAGACCTCTAAAGCGTCGCGTGCCGAACTATTCTCTGGTTTTCTTGCGGCTAAACGCGACTCCGCAGTTTCCCTCCGATGTGATGCCCAGTTGCCAAGAGCAAGGACGCATATTAAATACCGAGTGCCTGGATAAAGCTTTGAAAGCTTCATGGAGCGTGAATTGCGGTCCAACATTCGGCCGCGAATCTGAAACGAAAATAAAAGAGGGTGGATAAGCGCTTTCTAAGTAAACAATCGTTTTATAAATATACATTCAGTTATTAGCGATTTTGATATTCTTTCACCACTGCATTCTGGATTGTAAGGAAGTGGTATATTTTTGTTACCCCGCATTAATAAAGCTATGTTTGTTATGAAATTAATATGGAGATGCTGTATCCCGCTGTTCAATAAGTAACAGTATAAAAAAATCCTGCAATAACGTACACATTCTGAACATGTGTTGCCTCGTATATGACAAGAATCTTAAACATTCAGTATCAGGTTTAATTCATTTATTAAAATTTAAATTTTCGTGTTATTTATAAAACATTGTTTAAGTTGTTGCAGGAGAAAAAGCTATACAAACGGACCGTCCCAACTGGTCATGTTTTATTTACAACACAAAATCAAATAAATTCACCGCATAGTAAATATATGTTTAAACGAGACATTTGCTGCTTCTAAGACATTTTTTGTTTGACTATCTCATGCATTTACAAGAGATTCTTCCACGTTGGACTAAAATCTCGTTTTTTATCAGTTTACTCTCACTTTTTTCATAGTATTGGTGTCGTTTGATTGAAATTCATCAAAACAGCTTCAAAAGAACGAGCATGTTGTGACTGAGACTGAAATTAGATATCCATTAAACACACTTTCCAAACACAACAGTTTAACAAAAGGCAAAAACTCGGTCTATCTATCCGAAGAAAACTATTCCTTAACACAAAAACACCCTCACTACATAACACAGTTTACAGGAAAGTCGTTTTATTCTCTAATGTGCGCATATGTATAGACTATACAATAAAAAATGTGATGGATGAACGTCTGAAATAATGCAGCAAAGTATTATATTTTGTATCAAAATCAATACCTACAAAGGTAATTCTAAACTTTTTGTTTAGAAAATGTTTGCGGTGGAAAGCTGCTATATTTGAAACATATTTTACACAAAAACTGTTGTAATTACAAGGATAACAAGCCGCTGGTGACTCCAAACGACTTGGTTCAAAAATGTAGAATAAATTTTTCCGATTTGATTTTATACGTTTATTTCAACGTAACTATTTACAAGTAACTTCTCAAAAGAAATTGGTGACAAACAACTGCCTGAGAAAGTCCAACTACTCTTACAAATAATCTAAAGCGACGGATGTTCATCCCTACTCACAAAAGGGTAGGTACCCGTTCGGCTTCACAGGGAATTCCTAATTAAATATAATATAAAAAATATGTAAAACGTAACACTGAGGTTTTGGGAAAAATGAGTATGTTTCAAGAATTTTTATAACGCGTAGGTGCTGACTTCATTAAGTATGAGCTGAGTTGTGAACATATCTCATCTCATGAGTAAATAAAATTATAAATAACTTGCATTATTTCCTCAAATATTTGGCGTCCTCGTCATAGCTAAAGGGTTCAAAATACTTGGAACTTGCCCAATTTCTGAGACCACCACAAAACACGATGATGCAACAACACGGCTATTGTTTGCTCTTTTTGTTCACTACCAGAATCGTAATGTAAGCCCAATAAAAGTACAAATAAACCAAACTACATTTTGATGTAGACACATCAAAATTATTAAAAGGAAAGTAGGTACATTGTAGGCACTATAAACCGGTTTAATGGACAAAAAGATGCGGTCTGTGTTAGTATTTATTTTCTCCAGTTTCATTTTATGAAATTATACATTTGAGTGTTTGTTGAATAGGAATGCTGGTTTCTACTAACTGAAAAATGTAAGCGCACAAAGCGTTAGTAATTATGTGTTGGGAAACATAAAAAACAATTTCTAATTAAAATATGCAACGGAGAATTGTTAGTTTTTAAGTTAACTGGATAAGTATTTTCATCTCAACTATTAACATTTACGAATATTCTTTGAAAGGCGTTCAGTCAACAGTACGAACAATTGTGTTTTCGTGTCGATGGATATAAATGTAATGTTTCAATGGCATTGTCATTTGCGGTAAACGTTGCTTTTATTGGATAAATAATTATTTCTCTCATTCCACCCATTTTATTCAAAATAACAGAAAATTTAACTATACAGAATACTGAGCGTTTTTTTATCTATACCACTATTAATTTCTAACTAACTGGAAGTAATTAAACCTGTCGTAGGTACGTAAATTGTTTCTCTAATGATGGGTAGTTACTAGTTGAGGACACGTCGGTTGCGAATGCGTTTCGTTTTCCAGCAAGCAAATTATCATTCCTGTACATGTGTACAAAATGTTTACGTCGCGCAAATGAACTCGCAGAGCTTTTAATTATTGCGTATAGGTAATTCAATTTTTGTTTGAATCCTCATATGACGAAAGGTTCACATTGTTATAAATGTTGATTACGTTGAATAAATTTTGAAGCTTTTAGATTTTATAAAACGAACTTGGGTTGAATGAAATCAGAACCATCGATCAGGTAGCGACAAATAAGATTTTTTATTAGAATTTTTCATGCCAGTTGATAAGATTAGTTTTTGTTTCCAACTAAAGAATCGAAACTTCTAATTACAAACTTTTTTAATCTAGTGAAAGCTCTGTAGTAAATTTTAGTAATACACTCCAACTTATTCAACGAGAGAAAGAAAATAAGAACTGATCCACTTTGGTTAATTAAGATATTGAATATTCTTACCTCATCTACCATATCAATAGAATAATAAGCCACCTGATATCCATGTAATCCTGAATGATTTCTACTCTGCCAAGAAACCAACACTGAATACGGTTGTATATCTTGGATGCCAAGTTTGACAACTAGAGGTTGATCACAGAATTGTTCTGGATCTAGCTCTAGAAATACTCTTCCTCTCAATTCCGGAGGATGTTCACAGCGTAATTCTAATGTGTTCGTCCTTTCTACAAGTTTCTGGTGATCGCGGAGCCATTCCCATAATTCTTGAGAGTCGCAGCTACATGACAGTGGGTTCTCTGAAAAAAATATATATATATATATATATATATATATATATCGAGACGGTGCCTCAAAAATGTTAATGAAAATTTAAAACACTGCCAAAAGACAGTTAAGTTACTAAATTCAAACGAAATCGTATGATCAAAGAGTTTGTTCTTTTGAATTTTTCACGATTTTGGACTAAATATTTTATAAAATTAATTTTTATTTTCAAATAGAATTTAAATATTAACAAGTAACGTGACGATTTACATAATACTAAAAGCTCTTTTTAGCATCTATTAAATGATGCATTACAGTATATGTATTTTAAAAGTGAATGATGTTAAAAGCAAACAGCGTAAATTTTCAAAGTAATTTTTACGTTATTTATATTACATATCAAACAGAAATAAGATGTTACATTTAAAGACATTAGTATTTCCATGACGAGTTGTATATGCATATTATGATCAATCATATGTCATAATCGTGTAGATTATGAGCACTGTCATTAAATAATAAATGAATATTTAATTGATTTATATTCTAAATAACAATGATAATGGATCCACTAAATAGTTCATGTTGGTGAGGTCATTAATGTCTTTCCCGAGATAAATAAAACTTTCAGCCATAGTTATTTCAATTTCTGTTGTTCAATTGATTATTATCATGCATTAAGAATACAAAAAATCCAAGATTACAATTTCCCGATGCTTATTACATAGATTTGGAAACCGTAAAAACGGAACTGAAAGCAAATCAGTAATCGTTTTAGAACAAATTTCATTATTAGTTTAAGAGTTTTTAGTCGAGATCTATGTGTATGAAATATAAAAGAATATTTGGAACATAGGCGGGAAAAATCAAATAGTAAAAAAACAAAATTTGCAGCTACTTTTATTTTGAAAGTAAATTATTTAACTTGCTTTTAAGTTAGACGTTTATAACATTGTTTACTAGACGGCGTTGTTTTTTTTGATTTATTTTCATAATACTTTAAAGAATTTACAAAATTTAAATGAAGTTCCTATAAAAAGCTGATGGCTGTCAACAAACTTGCATTTATTTTGATAATAAAGTCGTTCTTTTAACCATTTTCTTACCTTCGGTGCGAAGACTTCTTATTTGCGTTTCCAGTGGTCTGAAAGCATTCAAGGGGATGTTTTCCAAGTAATTTCTGCTTAAATCCAGTGTTCTTAATTTTTTCAGTGGCCTAAAAGCTTCATTAGAAACGGATGAAATCCAGTTCCCGTACAAATACAATTCGGCGAGATTATCTAGGTGCTGAAACGTAATTTTACTAATCCTGCCAATCTGATTAAACGAAATGTCTAGTATTTGTAATGACCGGAGGTCTCTAGGAAATTCTTCCAGTTCTTTCAAACGATTGTGAGTGAGATTGAGTACTCTCAAGTGGTTCAGTCCCTGAAGGCGCTCTTGCGGCAGCAACTCGAGCTCGTTGACGCCCAAGTCAAGTGTCAACAGGTGGGGTAAGTTGCCGAAGGCTCCCGGCGAAATTCTGGAAATACGATTGAAACCGAGATAAACGTGTAGCAATCCGGGGAAATTTTCAAAGTCTTTGCTGGTAACTATGGTGAGGTTGGTATGACTAATGTGGATCTCTTCGAGAGAAGGGTAACGATGCGAAGAGGCGATGTCGTGGATTCGGACTAGAGGATTTCCCGTGAGGTTGAGCCAGGAGAGACCTGGAAGAGTATTTTCAGAAAGCGCAGAGTTCGGGATCTGTCGGAAGCGATTCCGCGAGAGATCCATCCTGCGCATTAACGGGGAATGATGAAAAAAGTTGGCAGGCAATGCCGACAGAGAATTGCCACTCAAGTCCACCGAAAGCACCTGCGTTAAATTCGAAGAAGCGAAACCCGACAGCGATGAGATTAGGTTGTTCTTTAAATCCAGCTCTTTCAAGTTGGGCAAGCCGTTGAGGCGCGAGATGTCCACTGACGTCATTCTGTTGAAAGAAAGGGATAAGATTTCCATCGTTGATATATTCAATAAAGCGGTGTAGGGTAACTCTTTGAAAGCGTTCGCGGTCATTTTCAGCTCCTTGAACACGTTCAAGTTGAGAAATATTCCGTGCTTCAACTCGGTGATGGAATTGTGGCTGAGATCGATTTTCAGGAGATTCTTGTTTTTGAGGAATATGTCGTTGGGTAGTTTTTCGATTTGGCAACCGTCGAGAGTGATTACTTGGAGAGAGGGTAAACCACTGAGAGCTGCACCGAATAAATCACTGAAATTATTATTCGACAACTTTAGGACTCTTAAACCGGGAATATCCAAATGTCCTAAATCTTTCGAAGTCAACTCGTTGGCGTTTAAGTTGAGCTCGTTTAAGTTGTTAAGACCTCTGAAGGCGCCGGCCTCTATTTCAGATATGGAGCAATTCATTAGATTGAGCACTCTTATAGGCAATCCCTCTTGAAAAATGGCATCGTGAAGTACAGTCAAGTGGTTATACGATAAGTCGAGCATTCTCAATTTCTTTAAATTCGTGAGCGCTCGAGGTTCGATTTTTGCGATAATGTTATATGATAAATACAACTCTTCCAGTTCGTGCAGTTCAGCAAACGTTCTCATGGTGATTTCTGAAAGTTGGTTCATTCCAAGATCTAGAAATTTGAGCGCTTGCATTGGTTCGAAGGCGTGGTCTTCGATGAAGGAGATGCTGTTGTTGGTGAGATAGACACGTTGAATCAACAGCAAGTCTCTGAAGAGTGCGCTGTCCAACCTCTTGAGTCTGTTATGTCCCAGCCACATGATTTGAACGCTAGATTGGCCCCTAAGAGAGTCATTATGCAACGAAGTGATGCTGTTCGAGTCCAATTGGATAGAAACTAACGATGGCGATTCGTGCAAGAAGACGTCGCCAAGTTCCGAGATCACATTTCCTTGTAGATTAACGTGTTGTAGGCTCTGCAGGGTGCGAAAAGCTCCCGAGTCAATGGAAGCAATCTCGTTGTTTTGTAAGTGCAACTCCAACAAAGATGGTAAAGGATCAAACACACCGCGATGTACACCCTGGAGGCGATTGTTGTGCAAGCGAATCTCCCTCAAGCTGATTGTTTTGTCAAAAGTTCCCGGCTCTAAGTCCGATATCCAGTTACTGTCTAGGCTTAGAGATGTAAGATTGCGGTTTTGTTGGAACAAATCTCTAGGAATATGCGGCACAAAGTTCGAACTCAAATGCAGTTGCGCTAAATTGACTAAGGTTGATAGAGCCTCCGGATCGATCCGACGTATCGCGTTTTGCTGAAGGTAAATTACGGACAAATTTGTGGAGTCCGTAAAAGCGTCCGATGGGATTTCAAGGATGTTGTTTTCGGAGAGGAACAGTTCTTTCAAGTCTGGCAGAAACGCAAACACACCGCTTATGTAATGCACGTGGTTGTGACTTAGATCGATGGAACGTAACTTTTTATTCGTCTGGAACGTGGTCGAGTCGAGGAACACGATTTTGTTATGGCTCAAGTCAAGGGACTCAAGATTTACTAAAGAAGCGAAAGCGTCGGGATGCACGGTTTCTATCACATTATAGTAAAGGGACAGCGTTCGGACGGAGGGGCACGGTCGGAAGCAGTCTTCGCTCAGTTTTTCGAAATTATTTGAACTTAAATCTAAAAAGAGGAGCGAATCTAAACGAGAATAACCATCATCCGGTATAAAACTTATCTCGTTCCAAGACAACCTCAACAACTTCAACCTCTCCAACCTTCTAAACGCCGTCATCGGAAAGCTCAACAATTTATTCTCGGCCAAATCCAGTTCGGAAAGAGAGTCCTCCAACCCCGCGAAGGCGTATTCCGACACTTTTTGGATTTGATTGCCTTTCATGTTGAGTTTAATCAACCGAAGCCCATAGAAACTGTAGCTTGGCAGATCGCTGATTTCGTTTGACTCCAAATCCAAAGCGATGAGCTTTACCAAACCAGCAAACGCTTTTTGTGGAATCTCGCGTAACTTTCCGGATACTAAACTAAGAGATTCTAATTCGGGTTTAATAGATGTCAGACAGTTATCCTGGACCTCTTCAAGGTTAGACTGTGAAATCTGCAGATGCTTAACCACCGAACCTTCAGGAAAAAAGTCCGACGTGAGTTTTGTGACGGATCTATCAAGATCGTAGATGCTGAGCGACTGGATCGGTCCTGAGACGATCTGAAGAACCGCTCGCAGTGAATTGGCAGTTGCGGCTGGACATTCCAAGAAGATACCATCTTCAAAATTGAAACAAGGACAAGAGGGATTGGCTGCTAGACTTGGACATTTACTCTCTTGGGCGAAGATAGGCAGGCCCAACAGGCTCGCCAGAATCAGAAAGGGGGCGCCATTGTGCGCCATCATGTGCCCCTTTTACGCGCCATGCTGCGGTAGCAACGGCTCTGAAAAAAAAAACAACACAAATTAATTTCCGATCTTGTAAAAAATGCGCCTATGATTTTGTATTTATTTAGTAAAATTTGCACGAAAATACGGTTCACGGGTTAACGTTTAAATCTCCCAACAAAATTGGGGGCAATGAAGATACAGTATCGGTCAAAATGGCTTAATTAAACACCGCACTGACTTGAACAGATGTAGTTAATTAAGTCGATACGTTATTTTGTTTGGTTATTTACATTGATTCCATTTTGCATTCATATCATGTTGGTCGAACTGACCTTCTGTCTGTGTTGACCCAGCACGACCCGTCTGATTAATTTAGGGGATAATGTAAAATACTTTAGGTTCGGGAAAATTAATTCTGTATACTTTTACGACTTACTCTGTTTTTAATTACTGAATAAAATAACTTCACCTATGTTTTTCACTCAAAAATCCGTCCATCATTCGACGTGGTGGTCATAAATCTACCTCATTAAGTTCCGTGTAAGACACCGGGTGTCATTTTTATGTACCCCATAAATGAAATGTATTTATGCAACATAATTCTTTTGAATCCTATAAATAACCAGTCCAAAACCCTAAACGATGCGCAATATTCTTCTTTCACTGACAAAATCTTGAGTTACGGCCAATAACATCTCTAGGGGTAGCAGTAAAAGGTATCATTTCTCAAAGATCATTTAAATTCTTTATATTTTTGTTAGCAGCAATATTTACCTAAATCAATTTTTAGAGTCAGTTTTATGAACGTCTTATTGCGCTGACCTAACAAATGATTTAACCCGAGACAAATAATAGAGAAATTAAATGCGACTAGAAACAAATCCTGTCGTGCTTGGACTCGATCCAAATTGAAATCCATAAAACGTGAAAATTTATCTTATCAGATAAAGTAACTACGCCAGGAAATGAAGTTAAAGGGATGTCTATTTGAAATTGGTTCAGTATTATATCTTGCAGTCACAAATTCTATATTTTTAAATAAAGGGGGGATATTTAATATGCCGGGTGTGTGCAAAAGATATTGTTTTCGGATCGAACTTACGTCAAGTTTTAATCACTCTATGGTTCGGGAAAAGTGCACAAGGACTGGTAATTTGAATTTCATATCCGTTTTGCTAATTCTGAAGGATTATAAGACATAAATAACCGTTAGCCAGATTAAATTGGATTTAAATGAATTACGCTCAGGTAGATTACCTACTTGGCTTTGGTTGTACTCGCCAATTTGCTTGTAATTTATGATTCATTCATTCAATGTTTCTGTAATTTAATAGTTCAGTACAGTTTATCTAACTTAAAATATAAAACTTCTTTCGATTAGATTATGTTCTTGTTTGTAGACTGAGAAATAAATTTGCTGAAAAGAGTATTTCGAGCTTATTTTTTTATTATTTTCAAACATTAACTAAGATAACAGTTCTTTAAAGTTGGCAATAGGGACACATTACTGAAAAAGACGTCTTCTTGATAAGTCATTTCTCCTTTTGCAAAGACGAACTAAGCATCGAAGGTAGTTGGAAGTATCTTTCATATTTTTCTTCAAATTGACGTTACATTTCGAGATATAAATCAGATAGAAATCTTTTTTGATGTAGTTTTCGTTCAGATTCCCAATTATACAAAATAGCACGTGCAATTTCAGTTTACTGCTTAAATTTATGGAATAATAAAAATAATTTTATATGAAAGCAGGTACGAGAGTTAAAATAGAAATAGCATAAGAATAAGATGCAGCGGGATATCATACTGCATTAATTTAAGAGTTTGTAGAAAATTTCATTTATTTAAAGAAATTTAGTCGAGTTCTCTTCTTTTGGCTTTCTATAAGTTTATTTTAAAATAATTTCTTATTATTTACTCATGAAGCAGAAATCCTTACCGAAATTAGAATTTATTAATATTCATGTCATTGTTTGCAGAATAATGGACGAATTGTGATTTTAAAATTTTATTCCTAATTTCTCATAGCGAAATCTTACATTGAACTTAAGTAGAAACAACACGGATCAAGTTTCAGAAACTGGAGTCTTGAATCGATTTTAAGCCAAGGTACATGTCTAATTGTCTCATGTCAACACCAATTATAAAACAAATAAACTTGACAAATTGCGCTTTACAATGCGTATATACGTAACAATGAAACAGTAGAGAGGTAATTTGTGTAGAAAATTTTCCCATGAAGTTGCAGAATTCTACAAAGCGAATGAAATTCAACACTTTGATGCAGAATAGTTGGGCAAGTGTCTTGTAATTAGTTATTGCACTATATGAAATTATAGTTGAAGTTTAGTTACAGATTGAGGGATCTTAAACTTTTGTACAAACTCTGTACACACAAGTGGTCTTTTAATTCGTACAGTTAGTTGATAACTTTGATATATATATATAAAATTGCTTACCTATCAATTACAGGTAATTCTGTAAACTTGTCGTCACAGCCGTTAGACAGTTTGAGGTTAATTGTTTTGCATTTTCGATAAAATCCCGTGACAGGAGTAATTAATCCGAACTCAGTGAAATTAAAACGTTCCCTCTATTGTCCCAGCTTTTTGCTCTTAGCTAAATGTGACATTTGAACAATTAATATTGTCCAGTACATACATGTCTCAACTCTAATATTCCAACTAACGGCTTGTTCTATGAACTTGTGTAATTGTCCGCAAGAATTTGAACCGTCTCGATTACAACCGACCTCTAATGGATTACATTACAAGGCTGAATTTACTTGGCCTCTAATTTAAACCAGGTATAACGTACACCTCAGAAATAGGTGATATAGGCACCCTTAATCTGATTTTCCTTTACTCATTAATCAGTGACACAGTGATTGTGAAGTGTTGGGAAGTAGTAGGAGAGGTAGTTTCTTCGAAGAGAGCTTAACTTGGAAAACTAATAAAAGGCATTTTAAGTCTGCGAGACAAGAAATCTTCTGTGGATTTACTTGATGGATGGTCATTACGGATAAAATAGATTAATCACAGCGTGTAGAAAAATTTTCATTGATAAGAGCCTGTACGAGTGGTGGTGATTTTTGTGTCAGGGAATTTTATTCCGATGTCAAGAATGGAAAAAATATGAAGAATGATGCATTTATATAAACGTGGCTTTATTTTAGCTCGTGTAAGTTAGTGTTTTAAAAAGAAGACTTACCTTTTTTTTGACGACTTGGCACATTCACAAAATAGGAAGCTTGAACTTTTAACAACTCTAGATTTATATATCCACATATATCTAGTTTATTTTTTAGACAGAATGAAAAAGTAAGTCTGAGAATCGAATAGATATCAGCAGTTATTTCTAGATGGTAATGTTTCAAATGAGTTTAGTTTCTCCATTAAATTTACAACTCGGAAGTTTAATGAAATAAAAAACCTCTTTTATAAGAGAAGTTAAATGGTTAATGCGGTGATTAGAAATGTGAGAAACCACAATTTGATCCTCCCAACAAAACTATCCAATCTAATTTTCCAAGAGCTGCTTTTTGCAGGCCGCCTGAAATACTTCTGTTGCCTTAAATTTCAGAACATTTCCATTTCAGGTAAGCCTGAGCGCGTGCCAAAGTGACCGTAACGACAGCAAGGACGACATGGACCAGAGGTCAAAGAGAGGCAACTAGAGGTTTTCGAAAGGCCGTAACACGACCTGCTAACATTCTACTGGAATTACGACAAAATACACTTACGGGAACTGCTACGCGGCCAAAATAAGTCGAATAAATTTCGGTAAATCACACGAAAGTTTCCCAGAGATGGTCTAGTGCAGCAAAATACAAAATGCTTTCACAGATTTATTGTAACGGTTTGGACCAAACACTCGCTTCTTGGATTACGAAGGAACGGGGATTATTAATGGGCGAAAAGTGGGAAGTGGTAACTTGCAAAGAAATGACAAAGTGTCTCTGAGAATGGACGAAATGTAGCTTTTAAAACGGAGTAATTGTCGACTGGGAATTTTATTTCGTTTACTGCAAGATAGGGACATAAATGTAGCCAATTCAAGGTGGATACACATCGTTCATTGTGAATTTTCAATATACGGTCGGATCTGATAAAGAGTTTGTTTCCACTGTATCAAAAAACAAATGAGATGAAAGCTTGCTTATTTTGCTACGAACTCGTGATACAAAGTTTTCTGTAGCGTGAAAAAGAAAACCGCTTCTCTCCATGACGGGTAAATTTGATCGCGTAAAAGTCTGTTGAGTGGCTACTTTTTTCTTTTCGTGATTCTTAGTGTTTCTTCTTTAGGTTAAGTCTAGACTTAATGGTAACAAAAATATAATATTCAGGGAATCGTTTTTGTGATAATTTAAAAAAAAAAACTCTTGCAAACATGCGAAGTAATTTTGTTTGTTTTTTTAGAGCTTTTAATTATTTTTTACACACTCTTTTATGTGTTTACAAAAAGTAGGAGTATTATTGCGATTTTAGGTTAATTTTGGAAAAAAGATATTGAATATTTTGCTAAGTTAAGTGTTGCAGACGTTTGCAAATTTTACAAATTTCATTCCGATCTTGCGTTTGGGTGTTGCAAAATAAGCATCAAGCTTACGTTGGTAAAACCCATTGCTAACAAAGTAAACAGACCTCGTATTTCAGTTTTTTACAATAACTTCAACATATTCGTATATTTTGAAATGTAAAATTGTTCGGGTGTCTTGAGACTTAATTTTAACCTTACAACTCGGTGAGTTTTTGTTTTTGTAATGCTGGGGTTCTATTTTTGACTGGAACTGAAAAAACAAATGTCAATGAAGCGCGAAAATGAATTGATGTTAATTTCAGCCGAAATCACAAAGAAAGGTCGGTACAATCATAAAAAAAATAAAAATTATCTTGTATATCAGCAATAATTATTTTTATGGCAATAAAATATAAATTATACGGACGTAAAACAATCGTTCTAATATTTCTTAATTATTTATTTACAAATGTGGGTTTACATAGAACGTACAATTATAATATTGATTTAGTTTTGCACAACTTGTAGAGAAATGAATATTTACATTGCTTTAACTTTCAATTTACTTTGTTCGACAAAGACAGTGACAAGTTCACAATATTCAGATCTTGAAATCTGTAATAAGCCAAAGTTATTTTAATTTCAAGATATTTAATCAAAGTTATTTGTTTATTGTATTAACTTTGGACCATATTTGTCTGTCATTACGATTTTTTTAACACCGGAATATTAAACAAGTTCAAAAATTAAATTAATTTTTTATTTACTAATCTGACAACGCAGAACAAAGCTTAATAAAATAAATACACAACGAAACAACGCCAACATTTACCTTTTAAAAAATTACGGCCACGGGGTATAATTTCACCGAGAACGCCGGTAAATGTGATGAACATGTAAAATTAAAATACAGCACCCTTTGTAGATTTCACACAAGAGGTGTGAAATAAAACAACAGGTGACAATGCCATTCTTGGTTAACGTCCAGAACCCGACATTTACAAGTATGATTTTACGTCTGTTTTAATTACTTAAATTTAATTCCGCCTTCTGTGAAAAAATCTCTATAAATTAAAAACTCGCAAACTTGCACAAAATTATAGTTTTAATGAATGTTCTAACTGTGGACATAATCTGAATTTATAGAGTTCTTGTCAAATAATAAATGTGCTCGGTTTTAATCAATTTTGTGCTCAGGTGGGATTAGTCAAGGCTTGTTTCACACTTGGATGAACAACAAAGAGATTTAATTTGATGGCAATTTTAGAATAAAATCGTTATATCGGAAGGATTTCAAGTATCAGTTAAAAGTTATTAACTCATAAATTAACGGTCAATGATGGAGTCTACTCTTTGTTCCGTTTGTAATAAAACATTCCAGAGTGAAATTCTTGAACATTTACACCGAGTATAATTCGTTCTCAAAGTGCAGGTTTGTGTTCATTGTGGAAAATATCCTTCCGCTGCGATCAATAAATGTCCTGTTTTTAAAAGTCGTTTTTCAAAGCTCGCCACGCACACGCAAGCTTAGAATTTATATAGAATTGGTGTATAAACTTATGTTTTGCGTTACCAACCTATTTCGGTTTACCTGTTTTGTTGGTTGTCGCTCGGATGAATTTGTCAGGAGTTAGAGAGAAGTAATAAACTGACGAGGGCACGAAAAGTTAAATTTATGACACAAATCCGGAAGAAGTGGCAATTTAATTACACTGACATTAATATTTGGATTATAACGGAGAATAGACAAACGTGGAATAAATTTGTAGCAATTTGTAGATTTTTGCTTGTACCTATTTTTGTCGAAAATTCAAGCTGAAATGTACTTAATAAATTGCACTCACAACAAATGAAAACATTATATTAATGTGTTTGGTTTGTTTGATGTTTCAGTTTTCGCATAAAAATACATGCAATTATTTAGTAATTTTTGTAGAAATTTCAAATTTTATACTACGCTTTCACAAAAGATGTAATTTCGTGCTCCTGTATTCCGAATCAATTTAGGTACCTGTAATTTTTTCAGCCCCCTTCTTATTAAATGCTCATATTTTCATTTCTCTGCGCATTAAATATTTCGCGAAATACGGCGAATTCTGAAGAAAATTGAACCGTAGTATTCCTTCATTCCAAAATGTGACAGATACATTTGGAGTTTCGGAGTCCTGTCACTGCTTCCATGTTCGGGAATTTGAATCAAATAAATTGCTGGAAAGCTCCAGGTGGCAGCGCGAGATTACCGTAATTTAAGATTTTATAAAACAGAAAACGATAAGTTGTGAATTAACCTTAGCCGTTTCTCTGAAATTATCGAAATAATATTTGAACTCGAAAGTTTTTGCTGAACGTGTGTGTCACGTTCTCGGTTCAATATTTATTGAAAGCGAAAGTTTGTCCCTCTTAGAAATCGAGTTTCAGTTTAAAACGGCTTTCGTACAAAATAAAAATCGGTGGGGTCAATAAGTTAGTATTACAATGGCATTCGCATAATGGATACCGAAGATTCTATCCTCCAAAGTATTATGTTTGTGGCCATTAAGCACGCTCCATTTATTCACACAACAATATTCAAAACTATTCAATCTATTTTTATAGCACACTGCCAACGTATTATTAAATTGTTTTGAGAGAAGGAATGAATGCCTTACGTTTCAAGACATTCTAAATTCACGCTTAAATTAAGTAAAAAAGTCATTATTCATTGTTGGCGAGTTGCACAAATACTGTCGTTCTTGCAATTCTTTCATCCAAAAGCAAACATACTTTAAAAAAGCTTGGTAAGCTTAGTCTGCATATGTTCCTCTAGAGACATTGCTTTGTATGCACCTGTGAGTTTTTTTCCATTTTATTGTACCACATTTTATTACAGCAGGTTGCGTATTCACTAAGGGCTACGTGCTAGATTTAAATGAAGTGGATGGTAAATGTAACCCTCAGCACAAATCGCTGACAACCTCACTCTAACTAATGATGGCGACATTATTGGCACAACACGTGTCACACTCCATTACGTTGGATTTTTCTCTTTTTTGGTGGTAGAAGGGTACTGATGAATTTCACAAGAATTTCGTTATATAGTAAACCGATTTTAAAAGGCTTTGTGGAATGGTTAATGGATTTTTTTATTATTCTTGGAGGACTTCAAAGATAATTAATTTTTTGTTAATAAGACAATATGAGCTGTAGTGCATTTGCAGTTTTATTGGCAGCGTAAAATTTTGTCAATTATGCTGAAATTGTCTATTAACTTTATAAACGAAAACATTTGTAGGCAATCTTTTTGTCCATGCGTCTGGTAATTAATAATGCTAGAGGCTTTGCGATTTTTAATTACTGTACTGGAGTGGTAAACATCACCGTTATTTGAACCTTTGGGATAAATAATGCAAACAAAATTTCAAGTGGGTTAACAGAAGCGATAAAAATAGCTTTAAGCTTTGTGTGTTGCATTATTTGGAAAGTTCACGCTAAATTTATCTACATTTTTAAACACGCTGCGTTCTTCAGATGCGATTTGCTTGTTGCTCTGTTAATATTTGATTATATAAAGCTCGAACTTTTGTCACCAAATGAAATATGTACACACCCTCAAGCAACATGTTTCGTGAGTGTTTAATTTAAATTATTTAATATTAAGTTGTGGTATTTTTTATATGGGTAAATAAATTCCTAGTTGTGGTAGGTATTGATGTAGGTAAATAACGATATAACAGAATTTATTATGACTTTATTGACCTTAATATCAACGTAAACAAGAGTTAACAAGACAGACAAGATCATTCTGATGCAAACTTTACGGGCAAGTTTGTATTAAAATTCCCTGTTGATATGACTATATAAGCTTGTAAAGCGTCACATACGTGGTATTTTCCTTTATTCTAGGAGCATGACTGAAAGCACGCGAAGCTAAAGGAATTACCAAATTGGGAAATTGTGTTGGAAGAAAGTGAGAAATTTCTAGTGTACTAGAAGTGCAGCGACAAATTAGGCAGAAACAAGTTAGGGAAAGGTTTTTAGCTATGCGCATTGTAAGAATGCAGCGTCACAGATCGATTATTGGAAAATAAGAGATAATAGAACGCTGAAATATATTTAATTGACTCCCAGCGGATCCTTGTTTATTCAGTAGAGTTTGGCAAAAAAACTCACAAAATATTTATACTTTTCCTGCAATTTTTTTTTGTTGAAATTAAAATTTTTACGTTTAGATGGTGGATGCGCCGGGTCAAATTTCATATTTAATGTTTATTCATACAATTTTAACAGTTTCTACACAATTTTAAGTAAAAGTTAAGTAAGCACAAATAAGCAAGAACTTTCTTCAATTTTGTTTGTGAGGCTGTGATGTAATCGCTCGTGTAACTTTAAATACACGACAAATGCAATTGTTGTGTTGACAGAAGCAAGAATTAAATGTAAAGTCGTGATTTTGTCAGTCAGTACATGAGAATTGTTGTGTTTCCGAGAGAATACAAATTTTAGTGAATTACTCAATTAAAATAATATAAGATTATCGATTATGAGCTTCCACAACCCCAAAAGTTTTGCCCCAAATCTTCTTAAGTTATAGTCTATAAATACATTACGAGCTATATTTTCCCATTTTGTTTGTTTAGGGCAGTTACGGGAAAATGGCGAGACGGGGTTTTCTTCATTATAATTCTGACGATGTTCATATTAATGTAAGATCCAACAGCTTCCGAAACCTTGGCTGTTGAGACTTTATCGTGTGTTTACACTTATTTGGACGGAATCCAGATTCGTTTTTTTATGATGCGAATTTTATGTTTTGCAAATAACGTTAGAGCCTCTCATCCAAATACACCCTATCCAAGCTTGAATAAATAGCATATAAAATCCTATTAATTTTTGATTACTTTTTTATTGGTTCATGAGTTTACATTTTTAACTTTAGTTTGTTGAAACCAGACACTTTTCTCCGTATGTCTTTTTTAAGATGTCCGCAACTAGAAATAAGCCATTAAGTTTTCTAAATAAATGACCCAGAACTTAGCTGGCAATTATATTTGAAGAAGAGCAGCAATTAAAACTTTTTAATTACAAAAGTTTTTTTATGTAAACATTAAGTACACCAGTTGTGTCTCCACATTTTCTTTCTCTGAATTTTCAAGTAGATAGTGGACAAACAAATGTAACCAATGGGAATTTTAATTATTTGCGCAGATGTTGCAAAATTGTATGTTTGAGGAAGAGAAAGAAATCTCATGAAATATCGGTGTGCCGATAGATTTAGTCTTAACAAACCTGCTACAGTTTCAGCAGCCCGAGAACTAAATTTATTAATGGAGGCTTCTTGAAAACTGGAGAAGTTTCTGCAAAACTGGAGAGGTTCAGGATCTTGTTTAATCAGTCCCTGCCATTTGTTACCGAAAAGGTCTAAATGGTTTTCTCCATAACATAGATAAAAGTCCACACAACAAATTTTTTATTTTGGGATCAACACTTACTCAGGTTTCTACTTTTTGCCCTGAAGTTTCTCATGTTTAATATATACCCGGACATCTGTTAAATTTGCATTTACAAATTCCTGCCTGACGCTGCAATGAAGAAGGATATGCATATTTATGTAATGAAAGTGACAGAGAACAGTTGGAACTGTGATCACATCTAACGAGTCCCTCTTATAAAAATCAAGTTAAAATTAAATGTGGCTTCAAATAGAAGGCAATTTTGTTTATATTTTTCAGCTTGATAAACCGCCACCGTTTCGCACACTAGTCGATAAATGCGAAGAGAAAATATGTGTGAATTTTATTTGATCAATTACGAGCCGTCAGTCGTAAAATCTAAACTTGAAAGAAAGACAAAATTAAATTTAATGACGTCAAACGAATTTGAAAAGTCTGCAGACCCTGCTCCCATTTAATTGACTGAAATTTTCCACTGTGACTTGTCGGAAATTCTTTTTATTGGATTATGAAATTCCCTTTTTTTCATACTTTGATGTTAGTTGCATTAATATTAATTGAAAGAAAGCAAACAATACCATTAAAAGTAGTACATATTTCAGGCGTTATCTCTATTGGAGATCGTACCGCTTTACGTAATGTGGATAATTCCGTAATATTTCATGAAAAAAAGTTTCAGCTTGTGTCGGCGATAGAGAAAACTCAATTTGAAAAATTCTCGAGGGTAAACGAGATCAAAACGAAAAAATGCGGTATTAAGCTCCAGACACGGTCTGTTTAACGGCAATCTTAGTCGGCAGATGGAAGAACCGGGTTTTAACTATGTTGCAAAACTAATTACCAAGTCTAGATGTCATATATCGAAATTGTGGTAGTAACAACGAGAAATCGATAAACGCGTAGTGAATACAACAAAAACGCTATAATGTTCATTTACAGTAGAAATTAATATTCACAAATTCCACTTTGCTTTGATAATTACCCTCCAATAAATATTTAATTGACACTCTTTCCAAACGTTTTTGTTTTCGACGTGATTTCTAGCCTAAAGAAGTTCAAGCAGATGACCCATTTCAACGACTGTCACTTTACCTAAGCTTTTATTTGTTTTACATTACTCAAGAGCAGCATGGAATTTAATTTCTATCGTTCGTATTTGTAACGAGTGATGCAATTGTGTTTTAGATGAAATGCTTGCGTCGAAACTTCACTTGTAGAAACATTTTGTGTAAATTAATTGTTTCGAAGTTAGAAAACAACAAATTTATCTAAAATTAAATTATTACACTGCAGACAAAATATGAGAAAAGGTCAGAATTGATGGTTTTGTTTTTATTTATGTGTTATTGAATTGACTGTGACGGCCAACCATTATATTTCAATTATTTTATTACCCTGATAAAACGTGAATGTTGCTAACAGTACAGTTAATTTTTAATATCAATATTTAATTTTCCCCCGCAGTTCTATTCTAAGCTAGACAAACGAGTTTTTTTGCCCACTTTTTGTCCAATTATTTTCAGGATGGTGATCACAGAGCGTTTATCTACCCGAATATCTGCGGTAATTTTTAAAGAAAGTCCAGTTATAACCAGTTTGAAACTTCCTATCTGTGTTTACACAGCCGGTGCGTTCCGTTGCGTTACGCAATACCTGCATGATCTTTGATATTCTACGGCCTCCTCCATCTCCAACATTTTGTTTTTTATCAAGTAGAAATGCCGAGAGAATTCTGTTTCAAGTCTAAGGTCGTTTTAAAGTTGTGAGATCGTACGTTTCCTCAGAGAAATTTATTTGTATCTCAAGAATGGCCAGTTTATTTTTATTGTGCTCTTTAAATCCGATTCTGTATAGATCGCCATTGCCTTCTCTTTTTGGGCTGTTTTTCTTTCAATAACAAGTGACATTAATGGTTTGTAAGAGTAAAGTTCCGGCTCTAATGTAACATTTGTGTTTTTTGAAGGAACTGTGGTCTGAGGTACCTTTATAGCTTAAACTAATTTATCTGATACGCTCGTCCATATATTTACACGAGGGAAGATGTAGCAGCGCATCTGCATCTAAATTAACAAATTTGGCTCAGTTTGCACTTATCTGGGGGTTGTTTTTGATGTGTGTCCATATTCTGCGGTGTAACATATTCTAGTGCGCACTGCTGTAGAAAGAAGGATTCGTTTTTTCTTAAAATAAATTTACCAATTTATCGCAAACGTGTCGGTTTGACTTAAATATAGAATTATATTTGAGCCTTTTATTAATTTTCATCAATCAAATATTAAGCGATTACAATGTGATGTTTGAGAGCTTACGGTTGGGAAAATCTCCTAAGTGTCTAATCAAATTACATACATTTATTCATTTAATTGTGTTAAGATTCCCTCGATTTTTCCACACAAAAGCTCAACTTGCGTTGACTGACAAAGCAGAACATTTCAAATATAATATAAAGTGCCGCATTTTTATTGCATTGCTTGAAAATTACACCGATCTATTTCGTAATTTTGCACTATATATTCTGTCGTCTGTTGCAATTGTATTGATTAAAGCTTCTCTCTACGTCAGTAGAAATAATTGGAACATATTTTATTTTAGAACCATTGATCAAGTTACGTATTGAATGAAACTCTGCGCTTTGCATTTCTCTCTCGAATATGATTTTTATCTGGAATTTTTTAATCCAAAATGACAGTAACGTAAATCTAGATGGTATGAATATGAAGAGCGTCCCACATGATGATTTTATAATGAAGTTTGATTTAAATAACTAGAAATGAATCTAAAGACCCGGGTCGTTTGGTTTTAACGAGTTTAACATCGGAATTCAATGTAAAATTTCTGAAAATCCGATAATTTTTTCGCGAAAAGTATTTTTTACTGAAAATCTGATTCAAATATTGATTCGGTGTTGTTACAAAAAGTGATTGCTCTGGACATTTGTAAGCTTTATAAATCGAGGGTATTTTTTTCAATACTACCGCGGTTTTTGTTTAATTATTTAAAGTGTTTTTTAACGAAGCCGTTTTAAAAATGCCCTTCTTTTAATAAAGGTAAAGAAAATTTTAGTAATTATTATTCTTGACTATTAATCAGTCATTAAATCCATTAAGCTCATTAAACATAAAGTTAGAAACTTTTCGTCGTGGAGATTTTTTCCACTGACATTGTCTAGAAACCAGTTTTTTCAGTAACTTGAGCGTTATTTCGAGAGGCTTCTTGACGTTAAATATTCCCTGACGTAAATGTTGAACAAGACCGATTTAACAAAACTGTACAATTTAGAAAGTCTGACTTTCTGTTTGTTATTTGGAATTCCGGCCGGAACAATTCTGCTACAAATGTTTCAGGTTTTTTGTCTAAGAAATATTGAGAGGTCGTTTTTCTAAAGAAAGTATTTTTCTTTTTAATGACTATAAACAGAATGAGAGGTGCTCACGTTTGTTTTTTTTTTTATATTACATGGAAATAAAATGACCTCAATGTGAAAGTTTAAATACAAGTTCAAACAATTTTTTCTACGTTATTATTTCTATAAAAAGACTACTCGTCGATACTTCGAAGAAATGGAATCTGAAACCATAATAACAGAACAAAAAATGTTTTCCAAAACCTTGCGTATCGTTTTAACAAAATTGAGATCCTATTGATTTGGGAGGTAATTTTTAATGTGCTTTCCAATTTCTGTTTTGCCGATCTATATTTTTAAATTCTAAATAACTGTCAGAATAAAAATAGAAATATGGCATTGGCGATGGCAGCTCGGAATTAAATGAGTGAATCAGATTTTAATGTCTTCTTTTATTTAACATTTCAAAACGTGAACTGAAACAAAAAATAATCTTAATTAAAAATTAAACGTTCGATTTGGTTTCTGGTGAATTTAAACATGTATTCAATTTTATTTTTTGGTTCCTTTGCTTTTTATAAATGTCTTTTTATTACCCCTTGTTATTATTTGTTTCTGAATTACCTCCTTGATTCCATACTTCTTCAAAATTTTTCTAAGCAGCCTGATAGCTGCAATAAATGGAATGATTTTAATCTTGCTCTTTGTAAGGTGTGGTTGCTATCTTTATACATTAGGCTTCGTTACAACATTAATTTTTACCTTATCAGATACATTAATGGATCCTTTGATCTTATCTTTAGAAAGACCAGAAAGTAGTTGAGAAGGATGTTTTATAAATTATTGGATGGTCTTAACGTATTTTATACATATTAATGGACAGCCTGTATAGAAAATTTTGTTTTGAGCCTGGTTGAAAATAATATTGTTAGTTAATATATGAAAGTTTAAAAGAAATTGTGAAAGCACTCATTTAAAAGATTTAATTTATTATTCGACATACACAGCAGCTGTGACTTAATTGATTTCACGTTACTTTTCGACATTGAGACTCTAAAGAAAACTTTTTCTAAACAATTTATATGAATCATAAAAACGAGTACCATTATACGTTCCTAATAAAATGAGATTTCTGATTTATACAAGTTGAGCTTTTGACAAATAATACTCGTAGCTTGAAAAAAAACTCTTTTCTGTTGTTTCCGTGCACTAGACATTTCAAAGTGAAACAAAGTCGGATAAACAGCGCATAAAGTTCTTACTTACATAAAACGAAAAAATGCATTTTCCTTTGCTTCCTTCTGCTGTATTAAATAACATATGCACGACGTATCTATTCTTAAAAATGATGAAAGAACAGGTTTGTAAATCTGGAAAAGACGAAAATATGATACTCAGAAGGGATGAGAGCTCGTCTGTAATTTAATATTGATTGTGAGTTTAATAGAAATTAGCTGTTTAATGCTTCAAATTTCTTGCCAGCTACTTGATCACTACCGTCACCTTTTCAAATAAATTCAAACAGGATAACCCGAGCCCGAAACCATTTTCCCGCAACATTATCCCTAAAAACGACCACAAAACCAACCGGCCAACAAACGATATGAAATGATGAATTTCCGACTAAAGTCGCGTTAGCTGGAAAGAATTTTGCGGTAAAACCATATCTGTGATTAATGATATGGATTAAACAGAGCTTTGTCCTCCATTATCCCTAGAGTCTTCTCTTTTTTTTTATAACAGCGCGGACAAAACTCAAACAAGAGACAATAAAGCAAATTATCAACAGCGTGTCTGGTGCTAATTCAATTTTAGTGGTAACGTTTGCTGGAGAGATCAGCCGAAAGCACACAACTCGACCCAACCCATTTGATTATAATGCAAAATGATGAATAGTGTATGCGGACACGAGAGTTTGTTAAAGGAAGCAGTGTGCTAGCGGCAGGGTTACCAACCGATGAATTAGTGTCCCCCGTGATGCATTGTTATAGTATAGGAACTACCTAATTTAACATAAATAAAGTGCATATGTTGGTCTATACCGCAATTATCTGTTCTTGTTCGGGTTACAGCGGGAAATGTGCTACTAAGATGTATACACTTTTGTTGTGGAAGTTTAGAGAAGGAATAAACAAACGTCTTGGAACTTGAGTGCTTCGAGGCGGTTTGTCCACTGCAGGATGTTATGGTTATTTAACATCCAAAGTCGTTTAACTTTAAACCACGAAGTTCTTATTCTACCCTGTTTTATTTAGTAATATGTACTTTTGACTCAAAATTGATATGTCAATATTACAATTTATTGAGAGTTGGAAAGAAAATTGACGTTGATGAAGTTGTAAAATAAAATATTACTGTAGTTTTATTAAATTAACACAGGAAAATGACAACTTTATGTACCGATAAAATAAAAAGTTTTTTATATTTTTTGGAAAATAAGTATCAAGTTTTATTTGTGTGCTTTTACTGTAGAGACTGGAAAATTATCTAAACTAAACAACGTAACGTCCAATATAGGAGTTGTTTATCTTTTTCGATTGTGTGGATATTTGGTAAATATTTACTCTACTTTCCGATTTGTACAAATAAAAACAAGAACAAAATATATAAATATTTTGAAATTAAAAATCACTGTGAAGATAGTGATTTGTAAGTAAAGTGAAATTTCTTGTACAACAATAGAATCTTCACATAATTAAGGTACAATTTTCTATTTTTTCACACCCCTTTATGATCAAAAAGTTTAATTTTTCAGCTCCTCAAAATTTTCTAGATTCTTCCTTTTTTTTAATTCCTTGCAATTTTTTTTGATGTGATTACATTTTTATACATACATTTTTTAGACACTGTATTTCTTTAAAAATTTTGTATCCGTGGCAATCTTTTTTGAATGCTTTAAATGGTTTCAAGCTTTAGGAACTTGAATTTCTATATTTGGTAGATTTTGTAGAATTTTTGTTTATTATGCTCTTAGAGTATTTTATATATTTTTATCTAATCTCTTGGACTCTTTTGTAGTTTTTGTATTCCATATTATTAATTTTTTTTTGATATTTCAGATTCTCTTGATCATGACTTAAAATTTTTAAAAATTTTGTTACCTAAGAACATATTTATTTGTTGGATTTTTAATATCTTTCGAATTTGATTTTTTTAGATTCTTTACATCTTGAAAAGCTTTGGATTTTGGATTATTTAGTGTTCTTTCATTTTCTATATTTTCTGTATGCTTTAAATTATATTGGTTCTTTATATCTTTCATATTCCCTACATTTTTCGATTATATTATGTTCACTGATTTTTTAACACTATTCCAAACGACTAAAATTCTAAATGACTTTAGTTCTCTTTATTCGCCACATTTTTGAATTTTAGGTTTTCTAAAATTATCTAGATATTTTGTAGACCTTTTTAATTAGTTTCCAATATTTTTTAATTTCTTTCTGTCATTAACACTGAATTTTAATAAAGATTGTTTTTGTACATAATGTGAAGGGTGCAATAATTTGTTTATGTACAATTGAAGATCAATTTAAAACAGCTACTACAACGTAAAAGTAACTGATTGTTTTATTGATTTTATTTCCATTTCTGTTTGACTAAATGAAGCAATTAGAAACTAATTTTTATTTAAAATTTTCTGTTGTAGTGCACAATTAGTTTAAATGTATTCAATTTCCCCACCAAATCTCAAAAGAATCGATACGATAAAAATAGAAACTTTTTAATCAATAGTAACCACCCTCCCGTATAAAATATGAAATTATATTCATCTAACGCGATCACAATCAGAAACCTGATTTATCAAAATCACTAGATTTAAATCAACGCATCCTATAATTTTTTGTGTGGTAATTGAACAGTTATCAACTGTTACTATTTGCGACGAACACGCTAAATTTAAATTAAGCGAAAACCTGATTTATATTAATCTAACAGTAAATGAGCAATAGGAATATAATTGAGGGTGTCAATTTAAACACATTTTTTTATTTTATTTTCCACATCCTTAAGCACATGATACGCCCTGTCAGTACCTGATTTACCACAACAATAGAAAGTTTAATGTAGCAAAAGATCCTTTTGTGAATAAAAGACGGTTTCTCATACCCATGAATCTTTTATTAGTCCATGAAATCTAAATTTCTTTATATTCCCATCAAAATCGAAAACTCCGCTGACAATTTTCTTATTTTACGTAACTCACCTATTCACTCCAGTTTAAGCAGCTTCAACTGAAACACAAGAAAATATATTAGCATCGTAAAGATTTAAAATTTTATAGTTACTTTGGGCAAACCTCCTTTAAAATTTTATTTTTATGAACCCATGTTCGTTATGGAGTATTATAATTTGTTTTACAAAATTCAGCTTCGTGCCGCAACACTTTCAGAAAAAATCTTATTTAAAACTTTTCGGGCTTTCTATTAGATAATTTCCCGAGAGGGCTGATCGTTTGGGTTCGACAGCTTAACTGCTAGCCTTCAACGTTAAACCTTTGTCCATTGACGTAATCTAAAATTGTTCCGACTTTAGGAGCACGTACGTGGTCAATCTGCGGTGGCACACAACATCTATCTAAAATTATATCAAAAGATGTAAACATAAAAATAAAAATTTACAACAATGCCAAGAATTTGGAGCTAATGTTCTGTGGATACCATTATGATTTAGGCGATATTAAAATCGCATTAAATTAATTGTATAGGCGAGGTGCAACATTAGTGATAAAATCAAGGTAGGAATCTAACACAAATGACTTTATTATATAGCCGCGCAGTTTCTACACGTAATTACTGGTTGGTGAATAATAGCTCCTCAAAATACCTACATTTCTGTAGTCAGTTTGTAGCAGAACTCCAAATACTTATTTGTATAAGGGAGCGGTTTTGTTCCTGAATAATTACATCACTGTGTACATTGACGTGATAAGTGTGATAAGAACAATGAATACAAATGAATAGACCTAATGGAACTTCAATAGATTGTATGTACCAACTCTGAGTCCGCAGCTTTGTAGTCGTCCTGACTGATCCTTTGTTTCTAAAAAAGCTCCGCTAATTTTACACAAAAATAAATGCAGATGCATTTTTTAGTTTAAACGTCAACAGTGTTAAAAATAGCCAAACTGAATTAAAACAAACTACAACCGACGATGTTTTGCAATTTTCATAGTCAAGAAAGCAGACGCGAATCACAAGCAGTTTGAAAAATGTGCACGATTTATTTCCTCATTTGCTTACTAGAGATTTATAACAGGCGAGTTTAATATTCTCTTTGTCGGAATATGTACAATATGCTATTCCAGAACACACAATTCCAGCAGCGGTTGGTGGAATGCAAGAAAAATAAGATACAAACTAATTAACTTTTAAATTGTCCAAGATATCTTCGTGCAAGTACGCTCTCTTGCCACTTTAAGCCAACGAGAAAGAAATTCTACAGCACACGTGACGATAATGTTTATTTGCACTCGTTCTGTTGTTCACTAAAACAAGACTATACTTCTGATAATTTTAATTGGTCGCGTACAGACCAAAATGAACCGAAATTTTTCAGTACAGAGCTAATAAAAATTACATTGTCACAACAAAAACTGGTGACGTGCAAGCGCGTTGAAGTTTTCGACTTTTTCCACTTTTGCTGAAACGTCTCTTCTACATTTTTTGCTGTTACTGAACAAAAAACATTCTAAAACTAAGACAAAGAACATAAATATTTCACTCTATCTTCTGACAAAGTGAGTTTTTTTATTGGTGAAGCTTTAGAAGAAACATGTCAGCTAATGTTCGTTTATTGGTATTAACCAGAGGCTTCCGACTCATTAATGGATCAGACGCAAAATTTAACGACCCAATATTTAATGTGCGATATATAAATTGTCCCGGCGCCATCGCCTGATTTAATTAAATTCGGTGAAAGCACCAAGTATAAAATTTTAATTAACTACAAGCTATTTATAAAAATGGACAATGTTTTAATGTTTTGCCATGGTGAAGAGTGCGCGTAAATATAATTTTCAAAGTGAAATTAAATATTTAAGGCGAATTTTTACGATGGCGGGAACGTGAAATATGAAGGCGGTGAGGTGTAGTATTAGGAGATTGAAAGATTCTTAATGAATGGAGATTTATTCATATTTTTATATGCCATGACCGATAAAAGTGGCGAAAATGATGTTACAGCTCTGTCAATATTTTATGAATAAAATTAATACATTGGAAACCCAACGAGATGTCTTCTTCAATTTTCTCTGCGTACTCTCTACACAACAAAGGTAAAATTTACTGCTTGAAAATTGTCACAGACGTACGCATCTTTTTGGACCTCTGTAGTTATGTAGAAAAGCACGAAACCGCGGTCACTTTTATAACGGACCCGGCGCATCCACCATTTTGCTATCCTCAAAAAAGAAACAAATCAATTTATTGTTTTCTATTTTGCGTAAATATTATTGTATTTAATTGCAAAAACATCCCTTATTTGTTGCCATTGATCATATTGAGTTAAAACTTTGTTAGTAACACATAAACCATCACTGCTGGGTAAGCAAACATAAATCTCTAATTTATGGTATTATTTATGTACTTTTCTCAGTATATATATATAAAGTTTTGTAATGAAATGAGACAACAAAACCAACTAGTACAAAAGCGATGTAGTGTTAAAAGTGCGCTGGGAGGTTTAAAGGCTTCCACCGAATGGAGATTTATTTAATAGGCGGTACCGTCAGCAGTTTATCACGACGACAAGGAGACGTAATCCCAAACCATTGAAGGTGCAGCTACGTCAGGACATTGTTCTTATCCTCAATCCTCTATACACGAAATTTAATAATAATCGAACAGCTTGAAGCGAACAGCTATAAATTTATTTATGTTGTTGTAAATTACGCGCTTCCCATTTTGTAGTGTATGTTGTCGTTTCCTGTGTCAAATGACACGAAACCAATTTGCTAATAGAAAATTTATCGCGCAGAGATAGAGACTAAAAATCGAGATGATAATGTATAAAAAGTTGCAACCTGGTGGTTGTGTTACTGATATCTTGTCAGAGACGATCTTATCGATAAGCGAGAAAAGGCTCGAGCTCGCCGAACAATCCAATTATAGAACAAGCATAAGAAATTAATTTGTGCAAGAAGTTTACTATGAAGTCTGGAAAATCGAGTCTAAGCTTAATTGTGTTTCGAGGTAAAATCAAGCAGTGTCATTGTTAATGAAAACCTGATGTCACCAAAGTGCTCTAATATTCACCATTCCTAGCAGCTTTGTTGTTTATATGTCGCCCATTAGAGAGTAAATGGACAGATAGTTAGTTAGCGGCCCAATTATGTACATAATGAAGATCTTAAGACGTAATCAGATAATTAATTGTAATAAACAAGGTACATTAGCAGAAACAAAAACACGAACGAAAAGCTTTAAATGAGAGAATTTTTGAATAAAGATGCACCTGAAACCAAGTTTAATCACGCAATGCACGCTTTGTTCAATAAACGAGCGCTTTTAATGAATGATGAGAAATTATTTTCCTCACGGACAGAAACCATCTGAGAAACTCTCAAGCCCAAATGCAACATTTTTTTCGTTCGAATTCTTTATTGACACTAATATCTCTTTACATTAAACAGCGATCATGTTTTTTCCTATCATATCTTACAAGGAGTAGATAAAAAGAAAGCGAAACGTGCAATACTTTTGAGTCGTGCAAGACGCAGCGCTAAAAACTGGAAAGCCATTACGGTTGATTTTAAAATTACATTAAAGTTACATTAACTTCCTTGAAGGTTTCTTCTTCATTACTTAAATGGGTCTAATCGAATTTTTATCAGATGTCGTGCAAATAAAGCAAGTTTTTGCGAAAAAGAACAAAGCTTGCTATTTAAATATTTCGAACGGAAATTTTGGTTGCTCAAAATTGCTACAAATTTGAAAACAATTGGAAACAAATATGAATAAAGTGCTTTTTTCAAATCAATATGAAATTAATTACCGATATTTGACGTAAATTTGCAAAACGACAATTATCTGTTTGGCTATTGGGTGAATGTTGCATATTTATCTAATCCTTATTTGTTTAAAATGTTGTAAATTGAATGAAATAAATGTATTGCTATTAACTGTATAGATATGAATGATTGCATGTGGGTTAATTTTTGTATATTTACATATTTTATTTTGTGTGTTAATATAATTAATTAAAAATATTTAAAACCAATTTATAATAAACATTTATAATAATTAACAATCAACTACAACAAAAAAACACAAATTGACATATTAAAAAAAGACCTAGACTACATAGAAACTCTGAAAAACCCTAAGAAATATAAACAAGATATCAAATATTTAAAAATTCCAAGAATCTAGTGACAAAATATTCAATTGCAGAATATTCTAAATGCAAATTTATTAAATATATAATTAAAAAAATATATATAGATCCAAAAAATTGAGTAGATAAACAAATTACATGAAAGGATAAAATATTATTTAAAGCATATAGACATATCTAAAGAATTTGGAGGCTAAATCTAAAGAATTTAAAAAATAGAAATTCTTAAGAATTTGTGGAATCAAAAAGATGCAAATTCAAACCACGAAAAAGTTCCGAAAAAGTCAAAAATCTGTAGTAAATACAATAACTTTAAAGACAATTAAAAAATGTAACATTTCTAAGAAAAAATCTAAAGAAAAACCTAAATGATTTTGAAATTCTAAAGAATTTAAAAAAAAGCATCCAAAAGGTATAAGAAACACGAAAAACGCAATCCAAGAAGAAAAATTTTAGAATCAATTACGGAATTTTCGCTGTTTATTTAATTTTTTTTTTTTTCAAATATTATTTTTAACTCTATAAGCCATAAATGCCATCAAACTGGCTATCGCAACTTAAAAGTGACTTCATAGATAGGAAAAAAGTTGAATTTTGAAACCAATAAAAGTGTACGCAATTCACATTTATTTGAAAATGTCATCACTTAGCAGAATAAAAATTACCTGTTCAAACTTTTACGAATTTGGACGCGTCAATAAAAATAAAACCAATATGCGCTGTTAACGTTTGTTTTTTGCAATTATTCCATGCCGGAGTAAAAAATTGCATTTTTTTTAATTATTTTTTTAATGCGTTGCAAACTAGAATGGAATAAATTAATTGCTACTAAGTGTATAGGAGTAATTGCATGTTGTTTATTTTTTGTATATCTTGCAATTTTAGTTTGGTATAAAAAGTTAATAAAAATATTTAAGACCAATTTATAATAAAAATTTAAAACAATTGCAAAGGCCATTTAAAAAATAAATTAAAATATGAAAAAATCTAAAAAAAATAGCAATAAATATAAAGCATTTAAGTATTCTAGAGATTCTGAAAAACTGCAGGAATTTAAACAGTACATAGAATCAAAAGCACTTATAAATTCAAAAAATCTCGTGATGTAAAGAATAGATCTAAAGGATCTAAAGGATCTAAAGGATCAAAAAGATCTAAAGGATCTAAAGGATCTAAAGGATCTAAGGGATCAAAAAGATCTAAAGGATCTAAAGGATCCAAAGGATCTAAAAAATCTAAAGGATCTAAAGGATCTAAAGAATCTAGAGAATCTAAAAAATCTAGAGAATCTAGAGAATCTAAAGAATCTAAAGAATCTAAAGAATCTAAAGAATCTAAAGAATCTAAAGAATCTAAAGAATCTAAAGAATCTAAAGAATCTAAAGAATCTAAAGAATCTAAAGAATCTAAAGAATCTAAAGAATCTAAAGAATCTAAAGAATCTAAAGAATCTAAAGAATCTAAAGAATCTAAAGAATCTAAAGTATCTAAAGAATCTAAAGAATCTAAAGAATCTAAAGAATCTAAAGGATCTAAAGAATCTAAAGAATCTAAAGGATCTAAAGGATCTAAAGGATCTAAAGGATCTAAAGGATCTAAAGGATCTAAAGGATCTAAAGGATCTAAAGGATCTAAAGGATCTAAAGGATCTAAAGGATCTAAAGGATCTAAAGGATCTAAAGGATCTAAAGGATCTAAAGGATCTAAAGGATCTAAAGGATCTAAAGGATCTAAAGGATCTAAAGGATCTAAAGAATCTAAAGAATCTAAAGGATCTAAAGGATCTAAAGGATCTAAAGGATCTAAAGGATCTAAAGGATCTAAAGAATCTAAAGAATCTAAAGGAGTTTAATCAAAAAAATAAAAACATTGAAAAGTTGAGAAAGACTAAAAAAATTGCAACAAATTCGACCCTTTTAGACAATTCGAAAAATGTAAAAAAAAATTGAAGAATTTAAAGAATCAATAAAAGGAAAAAGTTTAAAAAATCTGAAAACTTCAAGAAAAAAAATTAAAAATTAAAACAGTTCTAAAGAATTAAAAGTTTGGAAATAAAACAAAGGTTCCGAAGAAAAGGAATTAAATACTGAAAAAGCTTAAGCAAACAATTTACGAGGCAGCTAAAGAATCATAAGTGTATAGAAAATCGAAATAACCCAAGAGTATTCAAAAAATGCAAAATAGCTATTTGTGTAATGAGATCGGAAACGTGTTTCCTGTCAACATTCTAGACACGTCGTTAATGAGAAAAAATATATTATATGCTGCATTTTAATTTTTAAATAAACGAAATTTCGGTTTCTGAACACAAATAAAAATACTGATTCCACGTTGTTTCTTTAATTGTTAAATGATAAAAAATTTGATAATAAATTTGTATTTTGTTGTTGTTGACATCTGAAACTAAGAAAAGTGTGCTCAACTTTTGTATTTATTGCTATATCTGAAAATGTCATAATTATAGTAAAATGAAAGTTGTTCAGACTTGCATGAATACAACAGATGTGGTCATCAAAAGTAAAATCACCCTGCGCTGTTAACGTCTGTTTTTCTTGCAATTATTACTTGTCACAGTAAAAATCCGTCTAATCTATCATGTTTATTCATCAAAGCTAACGTAAAACATCAAAAAGTAGCAAATTATGGCTAAATTTGAAACCAAATAATCTTTAAATGCATTTATCAATTACCTTTTTACCAGTTTTTTTTCCATCAAGAAAATGAAATGTCTCTGAAAATAGAACAAAGGTAATTGCAGAAAAACATTTTGAAATAGTGAGCAATGTTCGGAAAATCGTTAAACGACCACCATTAAAGTGGACAAATGAGCTACAAAGTAACAAGAAAAACGATAGTTCGAAATGGATTGATCCCTGATTGAACTGCTCTGTTCCTTTCGGCTAAAATATAGCTCTTAGCTTTTTTAAGAGAACGAAGTTTAATGACGAAGTGAAGCAACACATACAGTATGAAAATAATTTCTCTGAGTGTTTCATCCAAACAGAATACGTGGTTAGTTTGTACCCATAAAAGCATGGAAAAATGATATTGAATCCGATCCAACTTCTTGCAATTGGAAAACTTTTTGATTGATTTTCGTATTTGATTCTGAAACTAATGAAACGATCTGAAAAATTCCAATTTCGATAATAACGTTTTTGTCTACCTACATTTAATTTAGTTTCTTGGATGTTGATTCCAGATTCTCCCTCCATTCATCTCTCCTTCTGTTAAATCATATGCAAAACGTCTATTGTTAACCGTACGTGAATGATTAATTAAACACGACGTTTGACGTAATTGAACGTTCACAAAGGAACTTTGGACATAAATCTTCATTACTAAGTTTTCGACTGTTCTGCATTGACGCATTGAAGCTTAAAGATGACACTTTTAATGGTCACTCGTCGATTTATATGCTCCAGTGACCACTACGTCTCTTTAGATCATCCCTAGTAAGCTGATTGAACAAAGTTTAATACTATTAAGCTCCAGAGATATTACAAAAGCTGTCACTTGTAGATGACACTACTCGGAAATTAGAGTATCGAGCTTTAATTAAAGTGTCAATTGATTCTTGATTGGTGTAAGTCAGTGATTCCTTTTTTGCTTCATTGAATTTCCAAACACAATACACGTCATTACAAAGTCTAAATTGGCAATTATTATTATTCACACATCGAGGTGCTCGAAGGAGGAAATTCCTGCACTTTATGTATGAGACTCCTTCCCCACCTTGTCATGAATTCTGTCCAGCAGTGTACACAAAGGGAGCAATTGTACTGCTGCGTGCAAACACTATTAAACCGACATTAGTGATGGTTTATAGTTGTGAGCCTTGGGCTTTACCTGCTAGGGTGTCGTGTACAGGCAGTCCGCTATGTTGAACAACCGATCGATGAACAGTGAATATTTGTATTCAAACGTCGTATCCCGTTAAGCCAAGAAGTGGAGGTATCTTGTTTAAGAAGGTACTCATTATCAACACAAGAACACTTCTGTTTCCATTTGTGCACGGTTGTTTTATTACCTGGGGGGTCCTACTTTACCGTAGAGCTTCTTGATAGACGTGAGAACGAAAGAAAAAAAAAACAGAGGGAAATCACTATTTAAAAACACTTCTACGACATCTGGAAATTCTTAAATATTTGGCAACACTCGCGTTCCACAATCTTGATATTTACGCACAAGAGCGATAGTATCAATTTAAATATTTCTGTTCTGTAGTCTTATTTTAGATAAGGTCTATTGTTGTTTATCGATATTACGAAATAAATTATGTTTGAGCACAACAAAAATATTTCCTCCGCAAGTTCGCAGATTTTAGATGAAATTTCCACGTTCTTTCCATAAAAGGCGTTTAAATAGAGGCAGTGAAGTCAGCGTAAAGTTTACTCTTGTTTAGGAGATGTAAAAGTGCAAAACTCTTCGTGCAATTAAATTGCCTTTTTGGGGTTATCCAACGGACCGTTATCTCGTCTAAAATTTGCTACGCTTTAAATCGCCTACTAAAGTAGCTTTTAGTACTTATTATTTTAACAAAAAGGAAAACACGTGCTATTTTTGATGTTGAACGAAATTATGATTGCTGGGAAAAACAGGGAGGAGCAATAAATAAAAAAGTGGTTAACAATTCTGAAACAAAATAACTCGTGAAAAGAATTACAGCGTTAAAGGAAAACGTCGCCAATTGTAAAAGCTTTGTCAATGCTTAAATTACTTTAAATTTTCGGAGAATGTTAAATGGAAATTCCTTATTTCTCTGGGTACAATCTAGTTTAAAGTAGCAAAAGTTTTGATTTGTATACAAAGGAAGGGACTATAAAGAGATGAAAACTTAAATTTACGTAAAGTTACTAAAGCTTTAGAATCTACAGGAATTACAGCCATGCATATAGAATTTTATGTCTGACAGCGGAATACATGTTAAAGTCTGAGCCAAAAACTCGGATATTTTAAGATCACCAATTATTTTTAGAGCAAAATTATATTATTTCCTGACCTGTTCGCAACAAAAACAAGGGTGTAAGCTTGTCGTTCCAGGAAATTAATACGAAGACATGAGCAGGATCAAAATCCCACGTGCAATATTTTTTCCATAATATAATAAAATAAAAAATAATACAATAAAATAAAAAAAATATGACAGGGATAATTTAATATTTCAATCATTCATTGTACGATTTTATGAAATGTTCCGCTTGTTGCTTACTTAAATTATACGTTCTGTTCAGATCAAAAGAAAAGAGAATTTAGAAGACTGTTTGTTGTTTTTTCATTTCAGGAAAGAAATGTCTAAATAAACGAAAGATTTGCAGGAAGTCAAACTTTTAAACATTAACTGTTTATTTTTTTATTAAATTTAGCTTTAAAAGTGTGAAATTGAAAGTCAATATTTATTTTTATGCTTGTATTGAATAAACATATTCATTGATACTTTAAAATAATTTTTTGAAAAAACTGATTAAAAAACTGGTCATTTATAAATTAAATGCATTTATTGCAATCCACATTATTGCACTCAATTTAATTAATTGAATATTTTTGGATAAATAATAAAAATAAAAATTTCAAAATTTATATTTGGGAACATATGTAGAATGTAGAAGAGTTTTACACAAATTACTTAAGTATGAAGAACTAATTATCTGTTAACAAAGAGAAATTGATAATTCCTGTCATTTTGATTTCATTTCAGCTACTTTATTCGTATAATAAATTATTATCTACATATTCACTATTCATGTGATCATCTTGAATGAATATTGACTCTATATCCAGCCATCTCGTTAAAATTACTTCCAGAAATAATCATGTTACAAGTTTCCTTCCTGGATTTAAAGTTTTAGTGTCGTCGTGCTCACGAAGACAATCGTGCGGAGAACGCACAAGCTTGAAAGATAACGTCTTCAAAGACAATCTTACAAATATCTTCGTGTCAAGTGACTTTCAGTTATTGAGTTGGCATTCTTCTCACAGTAGAACGTCTTCGCTACCTTCAGCTGATTTCGCATGCCATCTGCCTACACTACTTGTCAGTATTGTTCCTATTTGTGATTCGGAACACCGTCTTGGTGGGTAACTACCTGTTTCTGAATATTTATATGTCGGAATAAATTACTCCAACCTTCATTTACATACAACATATTTCAATCAATACCGAAATGTGTGCATAAAAGCTATTTTGTTAGAATGAAATAGCAGCGAGTAACGAGAAGACCAACAAAAGATGACAAGTTTTACGGAGAAAAACCTCGATGAGTTCCATTTAAATGCGAATGTTAGTTTTTGTTTGCGAATGTAATGCGAAGTAACAAAAGAAATTTTAGCCAAAGCGTTCTGAAAGCTTCTGCATTATTAAATGTATTTGCTAACAATTCTCTTAAGTTGCTGTCGCTTTTGTGTCGCGCTACTGTTTCGTTTTTCATAAAAAAATTCCTATAATTAAATTCGAATATCTTTAATATTGTCCCCATTGTAAAATCACGTTATGACCGTGAAAAATTTAATCTAGAATAAGGTACGATCACGCTTTCTCTTTTGTCACTTTTATTAACGAAAGTGGAAAAAAGGAATGATTTGCGTTAATTAATTTTAGAAGCATGTTATATATTTGAGTGGTGTGTTCTCTTGGACATAACTTTTACGGCAGAAATATGAAATTATGCAATACATATTTTTGTGGTGCATCCATTTTTAACAAACATACTCAAAAAAAATATGAAGTTTTTGACAAGAACATGTATGTAATAATAAGTTTTAACTTTGTGTGAAGCAATTTAAAGCTATAACACATCATTCAGAAAAGTAAACACAATTTACAAATCGAGTTATATTTGCTATAATGATTATTAATGCACGTAATATCCATCCATGATTGAAGCTTCTTATAATCAATTTCACAGTACAGTGAATTTAGGATCATCTGATCGACTTATAATATGATAATCTCTAATTTATCTAATAAGACGTAATTTTTGCCACTTATCTGCAAAATAGCTTGTTAGTTAGTGTCTGACTAAGAATACCATTCTTTAGTTATATTAAGATCGTTTGTTGTATTTCTTTTTTTGTAAGCTGATTGACTAAAAACTTTTAATGACGGAAAAAACAGTTTTTATTTTGTTTTTACTAAAAAACCGCTGCATTATTATAAACTTTTTTAAAAAGTTATTCTGCTGCAGATGCAAAGTGTACAACGAAATAGGTTTACTTTATTTCAGGATTTTTTGTGATTCTCCACTGAAACTTTCAAAGCTATATTTGTCTTAAGACGACTAGTACGTACTGTGTATTGATACCAGGAAAATAAAATTAGTTATTTATATTCTCGCGTGTAGGAAATAGCAGTCAATATTTTCTAAGCTCTGCAAAGCAGTTTTGTCGAAATCTTTGTAATTACATCTATCGTAAACCAAAGCATAATGGCAATAATTTATTTCATATTGATGGCCGAACCGTTTCAACTAAATTGGGTATTTTACGATGATGGATAATTTTTGCACAATAATTTTCAATAACGACGCATCGTCTAAATTAAACTCTTTTGATGTTATATAAAAATCACTGTTACCTTTTACGTTTAGTGCAGCTCAGCTTTTGTGTAAAATTTAATTAGCTACAGCATAACCAAATTTCACCTCTTTTGGTTTATCACAAGATTAAAGAGTTTATAAACAATAAATTATTGTAAGCTACCACGTAATGAAACTTTATAGTTTCACGCGAAGATTCTAGAAAATACGCAATTTTTTGCCAGAGATGCTTCACAATTTCTCGTCATTGCCAACACATAAAATGCAACTAACGAGATTTATGAGACCCAAATTACTATAGCTCCTTGAATTGCAGCAAACTTCATGAACTTTTAAAAGAGGAACTTAAAAGGCAATTTCATAATTAGATCTTTTCACTTCTTTTTTAAGAACGATTTTAAATTACCTGTTTCAACTCAACCATATCTTACGGTATTTACAAAAAAAATGTGTTTTAATCTCTTTGGAAAGTTAATGATTTTTTTTTGCGCGGTTAAAAACAAAGTTAAGCTTGACAACAGCTGGATTAATTTTCATGTACCTGATTGAGTAATAAATTAAAATGAAAGTGACATAAATATATCTCCGCGAATTTAAAAATATCAGTCATCAATCAGAACAATTTTTGACAGATTATTGTAGGTAATTTTCTGCCTTCAACAAAAAGTTATTTAATTTTCTTCAGTCGTTGGCTTCTCTCATTCTCGACTGTCTTAAAATTACAGGCCACCTTGTAACAATTCCTCTTACAACTTACGAGTGTTTTAATGGTTAATATCCGGCTAGTTACGCCGCTGAAATTGAAGCATCCATGTGCGATGACATGGAAAGCCGGCTATTAAGTCTTAAAAGTCAATTTTTCGTTCGAGAACAGAAAGAGATATTGTAAAAACACTCTTTTGCAACAAGATAAATGATAGGAAGCCAAAACTGAAATTAACCGATCTGTTAAGGTCGATAGCCGTGAACTAGAGGGTTATTTATGTTGTGAGGATTCCATTAATGGTCAATGAATTATGTCGGTCATAGGTCTTTCGAAACTCCATTGTTTATTACAATAAAGATTTAATGATTGTGCCATCGAAATAAATCGTTTCTGAAGGATTTGCTGCCGGATAATCCTCCAAAATAACGAGCGCGCTGTTGGAGTGTGATTTGGTAACATATTTCTCGATGGAAATATTTCGCGAACAGAAAGATATGCTCCAAAGTGACTGAGAACTACACGATTGCAGTTGCATAAAACTCGCGTGGAATTTGATCACGGTTTGAATGTTTACAGTTGGGTCAAGAGAGTGTTTATTTATTGAAAACAAGTTATTACGAGGTATTTCAAAAGGATTACAGTAGATATATTTAAATACGTAAATAAATCAATACAGGAACAGTTGAAACAAAGCTAAATAAGTCAAAATTAACAAAGCTTGCATACAAAATACGATTAGAAGCCAACGTTAAGTAACTAAAGTGCTCTGTAACAACATTTTGTGCTTACAAGTGTTTTATTAACAGATTATCTTCTAATAACGATGTCTTGCCATTAATGACTTAATGCAGCTGTGTTGCATTATAAAACGTGTCCTAGGATGATTAGTAAAATGTGCCTTGAATTATAAATAATAGCGAATGAATAGAAGCAGTAATTTAAAATGCTGTACCAATTCGAAAGGGTTTTAAAACCAATGTAAGTTTTCTTTTCTTACTTCAATCAAATGATTCAATTGAATTGAGTGAGTCGTTTCAATAACTAAAAGTAAAATGAGAATGTTTTAATGGCAATACTTAAAGCGTCACGAAATTTTTGGCAGGTTACTTGAAACGAGAAATCTGTTTGTTATTCCTGCATTTTATGAGCTTCTATATAGATGTTAAGGTCATCATAAGGTGCTGCAACGTGAGTTTATTGTTCAAAACTTTCCTAGATTTTTCCACAAAATTATATAAACGTGGACAATATTTGTGTATGTTTCGATACTTATATTAAGTAGACGTAATTTGTATTTGTAATTACTTATTATAATTACTTTCAATTCTGTTTTTTTTTTGTTGAGCAGGAGAAAAACTTTTTAACTTAGCATCTATAAAACTCTCTTCTCCTTTAATGCGAAGAATTTGTAGAAATATTACTTCTTGTGCAATTGTAAATCTTTTATTCCAAGGATTTATTTCTTCTTGACTTTTACATGTTTTTTGTCTCAGTCTTTTTATTATTCTATTATTATTTTATTATTATTATATTATTCTTTTTATTTAATATTTGTTTGTTTTATTTGTTTCTCGCACTTTTGCTGTAAAAAATTTCTTTTTTCTTTACTTCTCAATAAAAATTTTTGAATTGGTATAGGTAAATTTTCGTGTTTTTTTTATCCTTTTTTTTGTATTCGTTTTGTTCGTTTTGTAAAGTTTTTGTTGATTTATTGATTCTTAAATTTCACACCTTTTTGTTTTTGTTGCTACTTTAAAATATACTTTCTTCGTATGAAGACAAAAGAAGGAAAGGATTGTTTCATCTACGTTTTTTGTTTTGTCTTTATTTATTCATTGATGCCACTTTCTTCATTATCTTTCTTTTGAACCTTTATTTTATTTTTTGTCTTCTTCCTAAATATTTCCTTTTACAAAACAACGCCATGTCCTCAAATGTTATTGGCCATCTCATCTTCGTTACTCTAATGGTGACGACAATAATATTCTTAGTTTTTTATTTTAATATTCTGATTTTATCTTTCTTCGTTTTAAAATTTCTGTAGATTTTGTTTCTCAATCACGGAACTTTTTTCTTCAGTTTTCAGCGTTGTCCTCTTTGGACTTTTTTATTAGCTTTTGGTTCTTTTAAACATATTAATGATGCCAGTGACAAAGCGTCTTTCGTATTCTTGTTTTCCTTTTTCTTCGTTTTTTGCTTATTTAGTCTAGATTTATGAGCATTTTTACAATTTTTCTTTTATTGCCGTTAATATTATGAAACTCTTTTCGTTTCTTATTTGCCGTAGCGTTTTTAAATATTCTATCCTAGTTCTTCAGTCATACGAGAATATTCTGTTTCATCTTAGTCTTCATTCTTTGCTTCTTTTTTTCTTCTTCCTATTTCTTTAACAATTTTGAATCTACATTTGTATAAACAATTAGCTCTTTTTTTTATTTTTTGTTCTTTGCCTTTTATTCGGCTTGTTCTTTACCTCCTGTTCTGTTTGTTCTACACATCTACCTTCATTTTTTCAACCCACCCCTTGTTCTTATCTTAATTTTCATTTTCTCATTAGGTATGTTATAAAAAATCAATTTCCAATGAATTTATTCAACCATTGATGTCATGTATGTAAATAAACGTTAAAGTTTGTCAACCTATCTCAAATGGACACTAAGGAACTTTTAAGCAACGCACCTCACGTAATATTGTTATAATTTTTTTTTATATTTACCCTAAAATCTTTATAGCGTTATACAATTTAATTTATTCGGTGAAGTTATAAGCAGAAATTCATATTGTTTCGAACTCAAAACTCCTCATTTTAAAACCGTTTATTAGGTAAGTAATTATTGAACAGTATTATTGAATTTCAGCACTTAATTTAATATAAATCTCTATTTGTCTATGTTGTCATTTACTTGAATTGTACGTGCAACCGACAGGAATGTAAAACAAATCAATGCAATATTTCCTTTGATCAAACGTTCGCTTTGTGGCGTTCAAAGCAAGAAAAATAGTAGAATTAAATTTTTAAATGCCTGAATCCCATTAATTCTTTCTTGCTTCTATTTTTTCTGTACAACCAATTTTAATAACGAATTTTTTTATTGGTGCAGTAATCAACTATAACAATATCAATAGCCATTGTCTCATGCTACGCCCAAGCTTGATTGCTGTAATTTCAACTAACTACTCTTATGTCTCATAAAATCCAGTTTCAATCAATTCTAATAACAAAACGAGCGTGCAAAATAAGAGCGACCCAACTCTTTTTCCTTTGCTTTTTCCGACAAATTCTTGTAACCAACATTCACTTTTTTCGATATAAACATGTTTCGACGAGTGTTGGAGTTTTTTACGTTGACGTGTTGACATGAAGTTGAGCTTCAAAACTTAAATGTTAGTTCTTTGACGGTGTCCTCAAGAACATTTTTTATATAAACGTGATTCAATAAGGAAGGTCACAAGTCTTAGGCTATCGTACAGAACATCCAATCTAAAGTGACGGCTTCCGGGTTGTAATCCGGTCGCTCGATTCACTGACGTTTAGAAGCCTTCGTCAGTTGACCCTTAAAACTTAATCTTCAGGTGTTCTGAAAGAAAGTTGTTGGATGACGGCGCTGGATGGCTAGGATTTAATAGCAAAATTAATTGCTGGCTTAGTAGTTCAGCAAGTAGACCACGCGGATTAAGGTTGTGTACTTACATCCAAATGTTAATTTTTGTCGCTTTTGAAATGAATAGAAGTGTTGTTTTTTTATTAATTCAACTTTTTTAATTTATAATGAACTCAGCTGAATTTACTTTTAAAACATCAAAAGTCGGTTCAATTATAATTAATTTTATTAATATTCCCAACATCGTGTTTATGAAATGTGTTTTTTGAACCTTCGTAAATAAACTGAAATTAATTTAGCAGTCGAGAGTGATATTAAAACGAGCGCAAAGTAGTGAATTTTTAATATCTTCATTAATTAAATCGCGGCTTTTTGTTATTTGTTCGATAACGCGTTCCAACACCTCTAATTTAGTGCTATGTTTCTACATAAATAATTAGGCTGATATAAATGCATGGAAAATGTTACGTAGCTCCATTAAATGTGAAAGTACAAGCTTGTGCCTATTTGTACAACATGAGGGTGAAACCTAATTCAAATGAACATCCGCTTATAAACAAACGCCTGCTGCAGGAAAGTTGAAATTAATACCGGGCTCCAAGGATCAAAGAATGTCAGTGGAATGGATAAAGGACCTGCTATAACACGGAATTATGCACAAATACATACTTTACACGGCTCGAGGGATTTAAATTATCTGATTGGCTTGGGACAAGTTTTCAGAGAATTTATGAAAGGTCCCACCGCGGGTATTTGTTATTTTCTCGTTTGGAAAAATCCCTCAAATCGTGGGTTAAAGAATCTTTCGAGAAATATTAGAAAAAGCAACATCGTCTTAATAAACTTTATGACGCCCTAGCATTGTAAAGCTACCATCCTCACAGCTTCGGATTCAGTCTTAAGACATCTTACTTGATCTAAGTTAAAGTTCCATTATTAAGCTGTTCTCACCGAAGTGTTCTTAACGTTTCTTCCCATTCCATAGAATTTATCAACAACTCTGCGAGCTGAGGTAAACACATTTGTGTTGGTTCGTGCAACGATTGTAAATTTGTGTAATAACAGCGGATCTAAATTCGGTAGAAGCTAATTACGGTAATGGGGGATTTTATAATCTTGTAGGGAGTGGATAACCAGAGGATAAGTTTGTCCCCTCGTAAACAGATAAGAGTATAATAAAGATCCAATCAGCTTGACGAGGGAATATAAAAAAACCAGTAAGCTCTGGATTTTGTATTCCCCATATTTCACCGGAGAAGTTTATAGGCAGCAAATGAACCACAGAATCCTTTAAATAGACTGTGTAATAGAAATAGAGGATGTTCGTGTTTTAGATTGCTTGGACGATTTTTTGTGATGTCGTATGGTGATTTTTCACAGTCGGGACACGACTCTTCAATGACTTCACGTCTTTTGGAGCGATACAATTGTCATCGAAAATCGCTTTTGAAGGACATTGACATGCGTTAGGAGTTGAAGTAGAAGGGAAACAATTTCAGAAGAAAAAATAAATAAAAAAAGGGCAGATAGAGTTTCGAGGAGATCGCTTCACCAAATCACTTAAAAGTGCCATCTTAGCCCAAGTACAAAGCTCGTTACTATTTTAGTCTGCACTTTCAGAACATCTCAACACGTTAGTTTAATCGACTTTTATTATGATTGATGATGATGCATGAATTAATGCTACGTTTTAACGATTAAACCGGTTAAGTAGGTAAATGAATTTTAATGCAAAGCTTGTATCTCTAATTTCTCAGAAAGTTTCATTAAAATTGTAATACCTTTACTTCGTGTTTTACTGCACAGTGAACGCTATAGATTGTGCGGAAAACAGATAAAATTAAATCTACGGAGCGCAACCAATAAAATCATATTCACCACCATAAAGATCCTTATTACAGTTAACATAAAAAGAATGGATTTTAGGATTCAAGTTTGTGTAAAAGAAGTGAACTAGCTTGTGATTTCGTATCACTTAAACTTAAGCAAATGAGAATTCTAGAGTTCTGAAGTAGAGAGATTTCACTACTTCAGACTCTTTAAAACAAACTGAGCACAAAATTTTCGTAACGGAAAAATTGGTATCAAAATAAACTTGACCATAAGCAAGCTAACTTTAGCAAACCTTAAGTGATGTTTTTTTTGGACTACTTTCGGATTACAAATCTGTCCTTAAATGAAGACTTAATTCTGGGGATTGGAAGAAAAAAAAATTCAACTGAAATCGTCCGTGCTTTCAAACCCAAGAATGTAATATTATTGAATTTTGTAGTGTTGATAATAAAACTAAATTTGCCAATATTTTGTAAACTTGTAACGAATTTTCTTGTTTACGGCTTTTTGAGAAAGCCGTGTAGTGACGTTTCTAATCTATTTTTAGAGTCGACTTTGATTATGTTTTAAATTTTTACATTACGAGAATTTAAAATGTTTACAAAGATATGCTTGATATGAAATGATAGGTGAATTTAAAAATTTACAATTTTAACAATCATTACCTAGAAAAAATATAATATCTGACAATCTAGAATCTGAAAATTTAAGAATCTAGATTTTGAAGAATCGAAAATTTGTAAAAAAATAAATGTGAGAATTTGAATATCACTTGTAATAATAGATTTTGCTAATCAACGGTGTAAATTTCAAAACTTTTAATATGATTACATTTACGATCTGAGAACCTCTAATTGTAAACCCTTAGGTTTACGATTTGTAAACCTAGAGCCTGAAAATGCGAGAACCAGAACATTTAAAATATATTTCTAATAGCGGATTTTCAGATCTAGGATTTGAAGAACCAACACTCAAAATTAAATGCATAAACTTTTAAAATATATAATCCATAATCTGATCCATAAATAATGGAAAGTAGCAATTTATAATTTAAAGTACCAACATCTAGAATCCATAACTATAGAATATAGAAAATATTGAAATAAATAAAATAAAGGTATTAAATAAAAGGATGGAAATTGTTAAAAAGTTTTTGATTCTGAAATTTCATAAACCAAATATTTATGTGTAAGAATCACAAATATGGAAATTCAGAGTTCTGAAACATGCAAGTAACAATGTTTAAGTATGAAGTTTGAAAAATTTTAAACTCATTTCTTATATATTTTGATCTAGAATCTAAGAATTTAAAATATAAAAATGTAAATCTATGACAGAACCGGTGAAATTGTAATGTAATGTGAGAATAACTACTGAGAATTCGACATAACAGAATCCAAGATTTAATTATTTTTAATTTGGAAATATATAAAACTTTATAAACCTCAATATATAAATCTAAAAAAAAAATCAATTTTAGAATTAAGAAATACACTTCTGAGAAATCGCATTTATACAAGACTGTAAACTGTCAGCAAATTTATAAGTATAAAATAGCTTTTAGAGAAAACTTTCAGAAGCTCAAGTTTTAACAAGGTAGTTACTTGAACCAAAACTTAGAGCTCCTATTTCATCCTAAAATAATTTCAACTAGAATTAAAATTTATAATTAATGAAAAGGCTTTTGTAGAACACTTTAACATCAGAGTACATTTCCATGAAAAAAAAAACACAATTTTTTAATAGTCACCGCTGTGGGACGTGTTTTATTTGCTGCTGGCTTCTAATCAACCATAAAGGGAAACAAAAATTGACTTGTTGCTAAAATGAGAGTAAATAAGAAAATTGTTTACACTATAGACACATCTCATGTAATTTGAATATTAGATCGCTCAACAATTACAAAGCCGGCGCTTTTAAAAATAAGTAGATACAATCCTCGCATAAACTACGAAAACAAATTCTTTATTGTTTATTGCTATTGGCATGCACTGGGTTTATTTTCCAAACTTACACATTGTACCTGCCACGATGCAAAACTCTTCCAGTTTATTATTTCGCATTTTAGTTTCCAACTGCTACATGCACAAATATTCGCCCTACAAATTTCACAATTTCACGCTATTCATCTTAGTCCTTTTAAAAGCTTCCCAACAAAAATTTATGTAGACCCTTCGTAATTCTTAGAAATTAGCTTATATGAGTGGTTGTAATTTAATTATTACACGTTTCCTATATCGTAATTGAAGAGCGTGGTGTTCTAAAACTTCGACTGTTTAAATATACATGTATGGCAGAAATTAGTTATTTATGACGAACTCTGTGTTGATCAAAACATCTTAATTTCCCCCAACCGTACATAATTAGTAAAGTTAAAGGCACAGAAATACGGTGATGTTCTGTAAATTTTATATGACAGAATAATGTAGTGAACAGTCGAATAGGAGCTTTAAATAAAACCGCGATAGTGCATCTACAGCAACATGTCAACGGTTTAAAGATAAATACAGTCTGGCTTTTTATAGTAACTGGCTATTTACAGCTTCCTTCTCTGATCTGTTTTTGTCGATTTTTAAGAACCGCGAATGGTTTTACAATGTAATTAAATTGTAATTACTACAGTTAAATTTCTTTAACAATCATCCTATTAAAACTTCATTCATTTCGCATTAAGGAAGTAGATACTGTCGATTTTACTAGCAACATAAACTTTTATTTTAAATGCTGTCTGGGTTTTATACCAAGACAGAATGGCGCTACATCACATGAGTCAACAAGAGATTATAAATCTCAAACCACTGTTTAGAACAGAAACTTTAAAAACTTGCTGCATCATGATTTTTATCACTTACCCAACTTTTAACAAAATCCCCCGAAACTTAACAGTTTAAATTGCACCAGGTGCAGAAATCGTGTCAAGTTTATCTTTAGGATGTCATGCAAAATCAATAAATTGCTGTTACCGTTTGAGGTGAAATACTGTGCACGTGAAATGGAAGTCTTTGTGTGGACGTCAAATTGGAGAGAAATTCCAATTTCTCGGTTTGATAACTACAAAGTACGAAAAGACAGGTATTGTATCGCGCGTGTCTGTTAAAAGTGAGACAGGTTTATTCCAAAAAGATAAATAAAAAAACAGAGCATGTGAAAAGAAATCAAGTGTCGTAATATTGTGATTTCTAAAATTTTAACAGTTTGTGAAAAAATTTAAGAGTTATGGGGAAAATGCAGAAATTTATCATATGCTCTAGAATACTGAAATTTCGGACCGCTCCATCAATAGAATGGAGCAATAAATATAAATATAGCAAATGAGCTAAGAAATGCGGAACAATGCAATGTCGTGAAAAGTAAAAAAACAAAAAATTCAATTTAGACCTAAAATATATAATGACTAAGAGTTCACTAAAAATATATCAGTTTTTAAAACTAGTTTATCGCAATAATAAAAAAAGTAAATATTATGGCTCTAAATTTCAGAATTATTTCGGTTAATAAATAAATTTATACTTCAAACTCTGATTTAATTCAATATTGATTGAATCGTCTCAGCTCCTATATATTTTACAATATTTGCAGCGCAAAGATTGGCTTTGCTAGAATCAAATTTTACCATCTTTGTATTTAGTTGATTAATTCTTAAGTTCCGTGTATATTTAATAAGATGTTAAAGTTAATTGAATTTATAATTAAGTGTTTAGTAGTTTCGCTAGGTATCAAATTTATTCTTCACTAAAATACAATAGATATTTACCAAGGGACTTATGAAGATGTCTTTGCTCTTTCTAAGGGCTTCTGTAAGCTGCCCGGGGGCATAAACATCAAGTATAATGCCCACGGTGCATACAATATTTTAGTTTACACTATTATTTCTAATCTGTTTTCTTTTATAAAAATTGTAATACGAGGAATAGCACATGGAGGAAGATAATCCGCAAAATATTTTGATATAAGCGAAACAGGTCACAGATAATCTGGTCTCTGTAAAATCGAGTGCAAATTACAGGAAAGAATTTGAAGTTTTTGTCAACTAAAAGCTGAAGAATGTTATCATCGTCGCTAACGTAATGGTAATAATGGCATACTTCTAAGAATTGGTATGTTATTAATTTATTACCTCTTGACATCATTAATTTTATTCTTTTTTATACTCTGAGAAATATAGCCCCAGTTCATTATATTTATGTAGAGAAGATATTTCATTTTGAAAACGACATTAACAGTTAACGACAACTTTAGAATCGTTTACTGGCATTCCTGAAACATGAAAGGCGACATTCTTAGAAAATTCAAAGTTTTGACAGCAGATTATCTATTAAAAAATTGATTTTTGTTACGAACTTTAATATGTGGCTATCCTTTATGGATAGTTCTAATTATGGGAGTTTTTGGGGCTTTGAGAAGAGATAGGTAAGATCGTTATCGCAACAAACGACGATGTACAGAATTAAAAAAATATACATACGAAAGCTGTTTGAGAAATATAGTAAAAAGCAAGTTAAAGACAACTTTTTGGGAAAATTCAATTTTATTTTTTAACGTAGTCCCCTTCAAAAGCTGTGCACTTGATCCAGCGAGTTTCAAATGTTTTCATTCCTCAGAAAAATAAGTTTTGTCAAACTCCTCCAAAATATTCTTTATGGCTTGAATTACCTCTTGATTAGATGATTTTTTTTCTCTAAGTAAAAGCTTTAAGTTGGGAAATAGAAAGAAATCGCACGGGACTAAATCTGGGGAATAGGGTGGATGCGAAATCAATTCAAACCTCAACCTGCAACCTGACTTATGGTACAGAACTGAACTTTTTTTATGAGTTAATCTTGGGCATTTCTTTCTCAATTCATGATTCACCTTGGGTATCCCAAAAACGGTGGCCAACAACAACTTTTCTAGCTTACAAAACTGTTTTTGCCTTCTTTGGCGCACTTTCACCCACTTTTGTCCACTGTTTAGATTGTTGTTTTGATCTGGAATGTAGCGACATTTGGGATATTGCTGCAGAAGAAAGGAGAAGAACGTCGTGTTAGTATGCGGCGACTTCGTGCGTCACAAACGGAGCAACAGAGACAAGCACCACGTCAAATAGTGCGAAATCGTCGAGCTAATCAGACAGATCAACAACGCAGTCTTCAACGCGCAAGAAGAAATTCTTCAAGTGTTAATTTAAATCGAGTAGCGTTTCAATACGTTTGTAACAATTGACCGATTCGTTCAGATTGGTACCTTGGAGGTTGTATGCGATCATTGCGGTGCATTGAAGTTCGCTGGAGAAACACCTGGATTGTGCCGTGTCAATGGCAAAGTGAGACTACAATCATTGCCTCCGACACCTGAGCCATTAGATTCATTACTTCGTGGCGAATATCGCTCGAAATTACAAAAATCATGTTTGGTTGAGCGAACGAGTTATATTGGCTGCAAAACATGTTGATGTCAACGAAATTAATTCTCAGATAGGTGGCGAATTGATTACATAGAAATCGGTTGATTCCGTTGCTAACCAAGATGATGTTGCCAACTATCCAACAGAATTTTTAAATTCATTGGAATTACCCGGATTACCACCTCATAATCTGCAATTAAAAATCGGATCAATAATCTTTATGCTGCAGCCACGTCTTTGTAATAGTACCCGTCTTGCGGTGAAGAAATTAATAAACAACGTTACTGAAGCCACAATTTTGAAAGGAAAGTACAAAGGCGAAGACGTTTTGATTGCACGCATCTCTATGATTCCGAACGACATGCCATTTGCCTTAAACGGTTACAATCTGCAGTGCGGCTTGCATTTGCAATGTCGATAAATAAATCGCTAGGGCACTCGATAAGTGTTTGTGGCATCAATCTTGAAAATTCATGTTTTCCACATGGCCAATTGTATGCCGTCTGTTCCCTTGTCGGAAAAGCATCAACATTACTTACTTATGCCCCAGAACATAGAACTAACAATGCTGTGCATCAAAAAGCATTACAATAAACACTATGTTTTTGAATTAACTTTTTTTCTATTTATTAAAGTTCAAATCTGTCTGGGTCAGCTAGTAAACGTATATTTGGCATTATTGGTATTAACATATAAAACATATTAGGAACTTAAAATTAGAATGTTATTCACGGTATGACTTTTATTATGCAATTTTTATCAATATATCAACTTTATCTAGAGTCATAAAAATTGTCCAAAATAAATGTATAGATAGTTGTTATAAATTCCCCCAATTTGTTGTTTTTTATCAGTGATTTATTTATTTATAGCGGCTCAATGGTCTAGGGGTATGATTCTCGCTTTGGGTGCGAGAGGTCCCGGGTTCAAATCCCGGTTGAGCCCTTAATTTTGGTTTGACATAAATTTATTCCAAATTTTTACTAGGTTGTTAGTTATCAAAATCGAACCAAAGTACGCATAATATGTCATTTTACACTGTAAAAATGAGGATTTTAGCACTCGCAAAATGACTAATAATAATAAAATAGACACCCACTTAAAATTTAACGTCCATAATAGAATTATTGACAGTATGCAATTCTATTCATGTATGAATGACCACGTTTAATACTCTAAATTACTACGCGCTTCATTTAATTAACAAACAATAAATAGCAACTCAAATTATAGCAAAAAACTAAAAATATATGCTATCAGAACCATGCATTTACGGAATAAAGGTGTATTACTTTATGTTCTGCGAAATGAATGCAATTTCGCTTTAACACTGGCAAAAAGTAACAATATAAAACCCGGGCTTAAAATAGTGTTCAAGTTATAAAGTTTTAATGATGTTACAGTTATTTATTGTAACATTAAAATTGCACAATTTGTTGCTGCGATGTACTCGTTTTGTAAAAATAGGGTGCATTTATTTCCGAACCTTTGTCTGCAATATTTATTAAACTTCGCTAGTAAATCGGTCCGTGCTAGATCCGTTGTGTCACCGACTCAACCAATTATTTCAACAGATAAAATTGTAGGTAGCTTAGATCGACCCAGCAGAATAAAATATGTAGCTTTGTTTTGTCGTTTTTGCAAAACCCAGCAATTCATCGCGAGATAAAGCTAAGTTGAGCTCATTGTGTAAAGCTTGGATATACCATATGAAGAATGTCTTTTTTCGTACTTCTTCCTGTTCCTTTATATCACCTTTACTAAATCTCTTTTTCGACATTCCATCTGTTGTAAGATGTGAGATTTATAACGGCTGAATTTACACACCTAACTCTGATGTTACGGTGAAGTTAGAGATAATCTCTCAAAAAAAAAGATCCGCAGTTTTTGTTTGCCTCGACGGTTACATATTTATTAGAATAAAAACTCGTGCCATGTTTTGGGATAGAGTTGCTCGACTTTTTCATATGATTAACTATAAACACAGAACGTATAAAAAGTCTACTGGATTTATGTTGGATATGTTTATGTGTTTGCTACATCTGAAAACTGAGAATAAAATGTGGGGAACGTTAATACATAATTTAGTGCAGAGGGTTGTCGAGTATATTATGTTAGTAGTGCATCTGTCGTTTGACGTAACTGGGAAAATACCCCTTTCACTGCTGAAGTTGCTGGCTTTAATTATTGCTACCGGCTTGCTATATTTGAAACTTCACAGCTGGCAATGTACTCAGGAAATTGTCAAATAAAGTACTAATGAGCGGCTTAAAAATAAACTGGCGAGTTATTTTATGTGCGGTATTGCTTTAAGACCGTAAAGATTTTCAAACAAAAACTAAAGAGATTACAATTATCAATATGTGAAAATTTGAAATACACAACAGTATCAATGAAATACACAACACATATTAATACATTATGTGTACGTACAATATACAACACCATTAATATTGAATGTTAGTGCTAATTTTGATTTATTTAGAATACTCAACAATGAGAACAATACAAACGTTTCGTATTGCTGCTACTCACTACTTTGTCAATAGTCATCTTCTAATTGCATACCTGAAATAGATACCTTGAATAATATTATCTAAATTTAGTATTGATTCTCAACTAAATTTCGCTTCTGTTTCAGTTCGTACTTGAAATAATTATATTAGAAAGTCTAAAGATTTCGACACAATCGAGCACGTTTCAAATTGATAATAGCTACCGAAACAAAACAGAAAATTAATTTTTATTGGTTGCGTTATTAGCACAGCTATTGTACAAGACCGAAACCTCGATTCCAGCATTGTTTTAGAACTGGTTACGAGTTTTTATTGCGAAAACCAAAATTTATTTTCAGGAAAAACCTGCAATTATCTCGAACAATACGAAATAATTTTTAGTAGACTACTCGAGTGGACGGTGGAACTTGGGAAAGAACAAAAAGTAAATTTTTTCGAACTCTACATGCCACGGAGAACATTAATTAGTCTGCATGTATGTCCCGTGGAGTCGGTTTGAGTATGAATTATGATCAGAAATTATAATACAAAGCACAAAAACGGGACTTGCCATAAAATTAATTTATGGCTTAATTTATGTAATTGCTATTTGATATTAAAATTAATTGTGTCGTGTCCGATGCTCAATTTAAAACAAAATTTATTCGCGAATTATTTATAGAGACATTTTCCGTATAAAATCCTGACGAAGAACAAAGCATTTAAATAAATCCCGTTCTATCTACGCCAACATTTTTATTCTGTGCAGCTTTCTACAGCTGCTAAAAAAATATTAATTAAGCACCATTTGTCAAAACAACCACAACTGAACAACACCTGTCGACAAAAGGGAGTATAACACTGGCGCATTTTATTTATAAATTACAGAACTACATTTCTACTTTAAGAATAATTTTATATTTAGAACGCTATCGTGACACGCATAGGGTGCAGTTTCTGCGTAGGGTTAGAATAACTAATGGAAAAACCTTGACATATTTGGCAACAATTTGGTTTAATAAAACTGAAATCAAAATGCAAATATGAAACTTCACATGGATGCGTTCATATCAGAACTTTTCAAATCCCTTCAAAACGTTTTGGAAAAATGCGATGAATATTGATGTTTTTGCTTTCCGTGGAATATATCGCCATATTCGTTTTTCATACTTTGCTACATTTACATGTTATGAAGTCGCATAAAAGAAGAAGCACCACGCAGAAAACATTTAAAAATATGCCATAACAACGATATTGACTAAACCCATGAACATTTATTTGGATCCAAAATTACTCGGTTAGGCTGTTCTAAGAGAAATGCACAATTAAGAACTACAGAAGTTGAATTACATTAAATTAAATTTAAGAGAACTATCGACATTGTTTAACTATATCAGCTTTTGGGCATATATACAATTTCTAGTGGATGAATATAATTTTATCTTAAGAGAGAGGTTATTGTTTTTAACATAATTATTTCAAAAACAAACAAATTCTTTTTCTGTCAGAACATAAAATTCTGGTAAGTTTGAACCTAAAGCAATGAAATTTAAGCAAGTTCATGTTTCAGTCTTGTTTACTAACTACCGAAAATCACTGTAACTGTAACTGTAAACCAAAAAAGAAAAAGTTTAGATACTTTAACTTTGAAGACTAACCAAAAATTTCTAATTCTTTATTAAAACGTACTAATTTAAGCTTGATAATTAAGTGTACCAATTTACCAAATTATAAAATTATGGATCAGAAGTTACAAATTTTGAAAATTTTCATTTTGATAATAAACCAAAATTTTCTTATTAATTATAAATATATATAAATGTAATATTAATTATTTAATTTTTTTATTAAAATCTAAAACTCTAATCATTTGAACGTTGTGGCAATAAAATTAAAAAAGTTAATTAGTGATTGCGTTAAATTATGGAATTATGCAGCTGAAATCACAAATTTAAAAAATTCTAATTTTAAAGATTTTTTTATTTAAACCCACAACTTTTGTAGTGTTGAAGCTTATAGCAATAAAGTTTGTAGCTGTTATTATTCTTAATAATAAATTATCAAATATAAAAAATAGCGCATAAGAGAAAAAAAATATTATTAAGAACAGACCACAACTGTACATTGTTTTTGACTAGAACTCTGGCAGTTTTAATGCAATCGCAATGATATTAAAAAAAAACACTTTTCTTGATTTCATTAATAAATACGTTATATCAAAAATTTGTAGAAAATTATTATGGTGTTGCATTTTGAAAATAAACCAAATTTTTTTTGAAAAGTTTTTGATCAAAAATTTTGTATATTTTACATTTAAACCAAGAATTCTGATAGTTTTAACGATGTTACTATGAGATTTTAGAATGTTACCATTTTTGAGATATTTATTAGCCGATCCAAACAAATCACAAAATTTAAAAAAATAATAAGAATTTTTATTTTTAGTTGGAACTAAATTTTCCAATATTATAAAAATCTGAAACTATGGTAGTTTTAGAGTTTTTAGAGAATGAAGTTTGGAAAATTTCCTATTTTTTATTTGGTTAATAATTGGGCTAAATCACAAAAAACTATACAATAAAAGTCACAAACCTAAAATTTTTAAATTTTGTTAATACAACCTGTAATTCTGTTAGATTTTAACTTAAAGCAATTAAATTTGAGAAAATTGCAATTGCAAAGCAGAAGATATAAATTTAAAAAAAATGGTTTTTGAGCGTGAACCAAAAGTTTCCATCAGTTTTTACTAAAACCTTAATTTTTGGCGTTTTTGAGGACATACCAATGAAATTTGTGACAATTTCTCTTTTTAATTTGGTAAATAACTGCACTAAATCATAAAAATATAAATCATATAAATAATAAATAAGAAGGTTATTATTTCGTTAATAACTGCTAAACCATAAATTGAACAAGAGAGACGAATTTTAGAAACTTTTTTAAGTCGAAATAAAAATTTGCAAAGTTTTTATATATCTTGGGATTTTGGTAGATTTAAATGAATTGAAATTAATGAATTGAATAAATTTTTTAAATGAATGATATTTTAGAACAAAAGTTAAAATTTTCTTTATTAAGACATTAAGAAAAAAAAACAAAATTCAATATAATCATAAAATATGTGTAATCACCAAGAAAAAGCGCCGGAATTTAGCTTTAAAATAATCGTCTCTGTTTTTCAGAGAGGTAAATATTATTAAATCATGTCTAAGAGAAAGGTTATAAAAGAGTTACTGACGATTGATTTATTCAGCGGCTAACGAAGCAAATGCAAAGTTCAGAAATTCCAAAAATTCGAATTAGGCAATTTTTGTTCTTTCCAAGTATAAGGTTAATTAAATATCCCACGTAAACTTTCCAAGAAATCTAACCCACGAAAAAGTTAATCTGAAAATTCAATTTCTACCCCCTTTAAAGCGCTGAAGTGGCAAACAACAGCGAATCCTCGATGAAAGAACACTTCTTTGAATTAACGATAATTAACTTGATATATGCTCGCAGTGTTGGATTGGATGGAAGCTTAGAACTACCACGAGGAAAGTTTCAACTTTCAAGGACACAACTCGTAACGACGTCAGCAGCAAAACTGGCTGAAATCTCTGAAATAATTACATTTGAGCCGGCATATGATCTCACCAATCCAAATGGGTGACTCAATTATGAACCATTTTATCTTTGAACACCGCATTTTATGAATGGAATGAGTTTGCCAAGTGATTGCCAAAAACATTTCTCGTCAAAATGAAGAAGCTTTTAGATCCGACAACTCATTTTGTCCCTTTTGCGGACAAAGATTGAGTAAATATCGGAGTTCGGGTCGAAATATCATAATTTATATAGATCGGAACAACACAGGAAGTAAAAATATCCGATAAACAGTTCAGCTTTAAAAAATACGGCTGGTTTTAGGACGACATGTGATGCTATTTATCACGGATGTCTCGTCAACCTTGTTGATTTACAACAGATAATTCCTTCAGGAAATATGCTGTTTTCTGCGGTATCTAATGTCAGGGCGCTTCCTTATTTCGACGTAACACGGAAGAGGAGTAATACACTAACAGTTTTTTCGTGTTTCCAATTGAACTGTTTTGCGCCAAACAAACTTGTCGAAGTTTCCATTGCGTGAAAATATGACAAATTGGTATTCCAATGACAATCTTTTTATTGACTTTTAATGATGATAAAAACGCTGACATTAAATTTTCAATGTTAGGGGAGAAAAAATATTCTCGCTAGAGCTCACAAAGTATGAAATAAGGCTAAAAACTTCGACTTGGAAACTTTCTTGCGGGAAAACTATAAATCAAAATCGGACTTACGAAAAATCCTCAAACTACGAGGCTTACAAAGATTAACAGCTCGAATGGGTTGTTCCATAGTAAAAATTAAAACTGCTCCAAGTGTGAGTATATTTTTTAGTATTCATCATTTACAAAAAAAAAAACAACAAGAAACAAATTTTACATTTTTAATCTAAAATTTTGACATAGTAAAAAAAATATTTTATAATGATAACTTTAGAGCTGTAAAAATCAAAACTTGCAAAGGTATGATTTAGTTAATTAATCAGTCATGTAAATTACACTCTTTACCTACTGCAAAAGCTGCCACTTTCAAAAAACAGTTTTTTTCTTAGAAAATTTTTTTCGTAAATATTTTTGAACAACTTTATTTCAGAAGTAATAACGTACACTTTAAAGTCAGAATTTTCAATTGCTTTTGCTCTAAATAATAACATAGCCCAAATTGTCTATACCTCAAGAACGTTGTATAGAATGTGTGTAATAATTAACTACATTATTAACTCTCTTTGTTTATAATGCTTGGTCATAAACCGGTTAACAAACAACTATTCCATCCATAGATAATTACATGATGTTTATTTCGGTGACAAAAAAATCGTAGGTATCCACTTTTTCCGTAATAGGTTTGTTTCAGACAAATATTTTAGGTATTTAAAAAGGCTTTTTTTTTGTACAGTATACAGCGAATTCCTCGAAAAACTCTTGTAAAGAACTGCATTAGTCAATTTATAAATAACCTTTGTGAGATCAATGTGAGTGTTAAAAAGTACTCAAAAATTATTACTATACGAAAAATAGTTCTATTTATTGAAATTTGGAAATAAATTGGTTGAACATTTTCCTCCCGGACCTGCACAATACCAAATCAGATTAAATATTACTTTGAACATGAGAACGGATTTTCTGGTTTTACTTTATTTTTTAATTTGAGTTTAAGAATAGTTTACTTAATAAAGAATTTACACTTCATTGTCAGTTTTTTTTCGATTGATTACATAATATCTCATTAATATTTAATGATACTGACACAGATACAATATTTTTAAATCAAACGCTTAAATTTAGAACTTTTCCATTAATAAAAATTTAAGTCACTAAAAATAAAACTACTCTTTATTTAATTTTCAGTCATACTCAATTAAAGTTTACAAAAAGTTTAACTAGCACCTCTTTGTTATGAAGTCATAATAACGCCGATTTTGAATATATTATAAGGTTTATAAAACACTAGTGGAATTATGAACCCATAATTACATTGTTTTGATAATTAAACAGTTTAGAGAGAATTCAACAGTCAATTGAACATCAAAAATATGACACATAAAATTGGAATTATATGAAACAAGAATCTCATATGAAATCATTTGTTGAGGTTTACGTTAATAATTGTATTAAAACATATAACTTTATTTGTTTGAACATGGATTATTTCGTGCAGACCGCAATTTTTAATTTGGCGTTAAAGAAGTAACCCAACAGCACGTCATCGCTTACCCCTTACTGAAGTCATAAGCGCTTCTGGAGCAAACTCGATGTGGCTTCTTCAACATATTTCGCTATTTTTTCGGGAAGAGAACTTTTTCTTCCCATTTCGATCAATATTACGAGCGCAGAAGTAGATTTTTTCATTTTTTTTCTCAAATAATAATTTTGTTGTAAACAAACAAACAAGCAATTTATCATAGCAACCACATAGCAACCAGTTCAGGTTCAGCAACCAGCAAGCTTTCGTGGCTAAACATTTCTTTTGCCTAATAAATAGCTGTTATTATTTATTTTTATTTTTAGTTTTATGATCCAATATTTTTCATTTACAACAAATTTTGGCAAGCAATTCAGATATTTACTACTCTTTCCGTTCTAAAATAAATTTACATTTTAAAACCATAACCAGATTACGTGCCCATCAGTTACACCAAAAGTGTAACTTGCAGTGACGAAGCAATTACAACTTTTCTACAAGCATAGGAGCTTGGATTACTTGTTTTAAAGTAGTTTTCAGGTAGATTTTTTTTTTCATGTAATTACGTTTATAAAGTTATTTAATGTAAACATTTTAAATAGTATTACGATCTAAATAAAAAAAGAGATGCAAATGTATCACCCATTTTTAGACGGAAACAACATTAAAAATTGTTCCACATAAAATTTAATGCAAGCATGCACTATTTTAGATAGTATACACCGAAAAAGATTCAACTGCAATGCAAAATATTCGTAATGTTTAAAAATGCATAAATAACCAAGGTATTAGCAAACTGTAACGGTAATCTGCGGTTTTTTCGTGATATTCTCACAGCGCAAACTTTTTATTTGCGATGTTACGGACAGCAACACCTACAAATAAATACACAGTGATTTATCATCATCAATTATACGTAAATTAAAATTGAAGGGGACACACCTACGTGGGAAAATTTCCACGTTAATTAGGTATCTAATTTTGTATCTTGTTTAAAAATAGACGGCTGTTTCTACAAATACAGAACTATACTCGTGTATAAGAAAACATTACAGAATATCCGTTTTCAGAACGGTTGTACGGTATGAAATTTCCTTTTTAAATATCTATATACAAAATGAGCACAATTTTACAATTTCAATGTAATTAAAATCGACTTCAATTTCAACAGTAAGCCCTAATAACACATTTTCAGTGAAATTTACAGTCGATTCTACGGACTCAACAATAAAAAGTTTGCTGAAATTTGTGATATTACTGTTGAATTTATGGTTTCAGCAAACTTGGAATTCGTATTATCACATGTGCCTACGGTGGACAAATGAATATGCAGTGATTTATCATCATCAGGTTAAATTAAAAACTGAAATTAACACACCTGCAAGGTAAAATTGCCGCACTAATTACCAATCTAATTTGGATTGTAATTAAAAATACAATATTATAATTATAACACACGACCCAGCTCGGTACTTTTATAGCCCAAATTATTGATTCCAAGCTCATGAGTGCGATAATTCCAGTGTCTATATTCCGGTTTTTTCAATTTTAAAATGTAAACAGACTTTTGCATGGCTTTTCATTTTCTAATTTTCCGTTTTACTGACAAAGTTTTAGTGACTAACGAAATATTATTTGGGGTCAAAAAAAAGCTTTGTAAAGCTTCGCATAACAAATTAACAAAGGTTAAAGTTTAAACGTCGCTCCTCGTTTTTCTTGTCATCCGGGACATGTAGAACAGTAAAAAGTACAAACCACGGGATGTGTCCTCAAGAGTCTGGAAACGCTTCCGTGAACGATCAAAATAAAAATCCAAAAACCACAGTTATCTCACTAATTATGCATGCGGAGCAAAACTGAAAGATAATTGTGATAATGTGTTTGTATAACCTTAACGTTCCCTGCATTAGCATAGTGGACCCTCGTATTTTGACCAGTGTTTAAGAGGTTTATACTAACACCTCTAAAAAAACATTAATCAAAAGCTAACCTGAAAAAACTGGCAGTCTGATATCAGTCCATTGTTCACTTTTTTTTTACAACACCAACACTCCAGGAATTTCAGTGCAAACAACACACTTTACACTTTTTCAGGATGTTATGGTTTTCAGCAGGCCATAAACGGCAGCCGTTAATAGCGTAGTAAAAACTTGTAAGTTTCCGCTTTTACAAAACATTGTTGAAGACGTCGCGACGCGCTTTGCCGGGTAGAAAATGACGCATACACATCGACGTCCTGCTGTAGACTGCAGCAGGATTTACACAGAAGCCGGGCGTCCCCTCCAGCTGCTTTGGTCGCATGAGAACAAGCACCAATTCCAATTTGAAGCTTTAATCACGTAGATATACGTTCGAATCAAGCAGATTTGTTCGAGTTTTTGGGATGATCATCCTTCGATCTAGTACTAATTGGAAGGGTGTGATTAGTTTTGACCAGAAAGTCTTCGTAACGATACTTTGACGAGACGAGAAAAGCCGTGTAATGTGTGATCTGTTTGATGTTCACCACAAAAGCTCCGTTTTAATAAAATCAAGTAAAATTAAATTGTATGAATTGAACAGTGCAATTTAATTTATTGCGCTAATCTTTTTTTATTAATATTACCACTTAAACTAATTTATCTACATAAATTACAAATCAAAATTAAAATTCAGTGTTCTTCCTGTGAACAAAACAATTTGATTTTAAACCGCTTGTTTTCAGCAATGTGACAAGCCATTTTAAAATAACGACACCATTCGATTAAAATTGTTCTATAAAATCACCATAGCTACAGAATTTATAACCATAACAAATATGAGCTTTTTGTGCTTGTATTACATTTATAACAAAAATAAATTAGTGCACCCAATAATTTTCTCTTTACTACAAATGACTTGCTTAGAATTCAGCACTCATTTCAAATTTCTATTCAAAAATGTAAACGACGAGGTTTTCAGCGTAAATTGGGACTATACTTTACTTTGGTATTCTACTAGAGAGCTTTATTAAGAAATAGTTTGGAAGAAATACGATAGATTTTGCACGATAACAAAAAAATATTGCTGCGATCGATTTAGACGTAAACAATACTAAAAAAATCTACGCTCGAGTCAAAATCTTTCCCAATAATCTCCGCATCGTGTGTTCATTAAGACGGCAAAAAGAAAATAAAATTGGCACACAATCATTGATATATCGTCAAAAACGAAACGATCTATTGAAATTCACTCAAATGAAAAAAGATATGTTTAGTTGATTTTTTGTTCGTTATGATAACTTTCTGAAGCAGCTTTAAAACGCTTTTTTTAGCGTTATGGTTTTACCACCATTTTACAGATAAAATTTCAAAACCTCACGTTGTTACCATTGAAACACGCCCTGTTAATTCGGTAAGTTAAAATTTTAAAGTCGCGTTAATTCAACGACAAATTACGTGTCTAATTAGGCTGTTTATATCAACTCTACTAAACAAGTTTGAATTGTTGAATTTTATGCAATCTGTAAGCTGTTCTTTTATGCTCGTTTACCTGTTTACATGTCACGTTATTTGTCATTAATTGATTGCTTGGTTTTCAAATTCGGAACTAATTACCGTGGGAACTAAGCAAATCGTAACGATCCGATAACTTTTTCATCTAATTGAAAATATAGCTAGTAAGTTTTATTCTTAGAATCTCTGACAGTTTTTTCTTCTATAAAGTTTAAAGCGTGGTAGACAAAACTAGTTTCTGGACTGAGTTAAAAGTGTTTCCAAAGGTTTAAATTCGCACGCTTTGAATAATAATTCTGTTTTCACAGTTCAACTATCCCGAGATAAATTGATGGTGTTCGCAACTTTAAACATTTTCCTATTGTATTAAATTTAAATATATTTTGTTAATACTTCTAATATCGTTGATTTATAAAGGACTAAAGAACTGAAAAGTCCAATTTTTTTTGTAATTTTTTTTATATTCTGTTTATGACTTTTTCAACAAATGTCATTAACATGAATGAAACAGGATTTGTTTTGCTTACGGACTGTTTATCTACAATTAGAATTTAAATCGCAGGTCAAAACAAGTAATAAAGAATCCTACGCTAATTAAAAAAGATTGTCAGCCGAAAGCCATGTTTCTTTTACCCTGCTATCAACACCTGAAAAAAGGCCTTTGATTAAAATTAATCATAAGTTCAGAAAGTAAAATTTCCATTTTGATTAAAATTTTGTAATCAACTTTTTCCTGCATCATAATATTTTTTCAATTAATATTTCGACATTCCTCTACAAACAAAAAATTAAGCAACTACGTAAACTCCACTCTGTTGTGGGCGTTTACTTACTTAGGAACAATTCATGTGCAGTGTATTAATTAAAATTCAGCGTTGAACTTTCCATTAGGAAGCATGAAGAGTACATGCAAGGGTTCACCAAAACGTGGCTGTGTTGCACTATTGTAAAGGTGCAGTTGAGGATAGGGGGTGTGTTTTGACTGTACTATATATTCTGCTTAAAAAGCCAACGTCGACCTGAAAGCTTTTACTTTGTGAAAGAGCAACAAACCGGAACGTATGTGACTGGCGAAGGGAGAAGCTCAATTAAATGAGACTTGGCGGCATTTGTGAAATATTAAACAAACAAACATTACGGTGGTGTATGAGAACTACTACCTGACTTTATTATGGGCATAACACGAGGTGGGGAATGTTCTTGAAAACCGAGGAATCTGCCCTTAACAGGCTGTTAACGAACTGGTTTGGTGGAGAATGAAGCCAATGATGAGAATAACTTTGCATGAATAAAACACATTTAACGATCATTTTAGAGACTTTTGTAATGGAAATAACGTATAATCTTGTTATGTGTGTTTCCTAAACACTAGGGAAATATAAATTGGCGTTTATTATCCACTTTTGTTTAAGGGATACAGGTAACATTTAAAATTTAAATTATAATTTTTATAACTAAAACAAAAGCTTTTAATAGTCGTGATTGATACTGTCGTCCACGCAGCTCATTTTGTTTCCGTACAATAATAATAACATAGTGTGTTAATTATATCTCTTGAAATTCAAAACATATGTCGAATGCGAAATGTAATATTTAATCCTGCACATCAAAGGCATTTGCTAAATCAACCCAGCTCTTTCGACAAGAAGGTTCACGTAACATTTAGGAAAATTAGTTTATACACAGTTTATATTCACTCTTATGAAATACCTAAAATGACATTTTCAATTAAAAAAGAGATCAAAGAAAAATTGCAAAAACAACAAATTTAATCCTTCAAATCCTATCAGACACTCTGCGAGGTGATTCCAATTTATCGTCCGTCGTTTTCATTTTTACCCCATTGTCGATTGATTGATTCAAGAGTCTTGTCCTTGATGCACTAATTTATAATCAATAGATATAAGCGCAATAAATACTATTCATTATTCGTACTCAAAACTAAAGTTGAGCCACTTACAAACTCTCGGAATTTTTTTTTCGCGTCCAGACAATTTCAGTCTCCACTGCCAGCATTAATTAATTAATCCATAATTGATTTCAACTTTTAAAAAACAACAATCGCGTAACCCTAAAGTACACGTATTACACTGCTCGGTGAAATGAGAAAATCTCTCAGAAAATTGGAAACGTAAATCAGGGATTGGTGATAAAATCTGCGAAGATTTCAGATCGGAATTATCAGTCGCGTCCTTTGCTTAATTGAAAAGTAATCATCGTTGGAGGAAATCTTTCTTAGAAAAGGTCTTTAAAAGAAAATTCACGCAGAATTGCGCCACCGTTGTTTTTATTAACTTTTATCAATTTTACGTTTTCCCTCCGGACGAATTATTAAATTTTTCTTGCGACAAAAACTCGCTTTGCGTTGACTTTACTTGCAATGCTTTTTCAAGTAAAACATGCAAATTGTAAACGTAATTATATTAAATGGACGGTAATTAATTCAGTTTCTCTTCGACTGATTTTTGAGTTAAAAAATTAAAGCCTGCGTTTCTGGGATTGTAAATCGATACTACAATTTCACAGAGAAATAATACAAATGTGCGATCTGAAATTACGAAATACACTAATTTAGTTATTGGTCTCATATGTTTAGCATTAATTTTTTTTACTAAGCGTTTACAAAGTAAACATTCTGTTTTTAATTTCGTTGCTAACTAATTTATAAATGAATGTTTTAACATGTTTTTGCGATTAAGTTTGCTACTACAAATTGATAGTTTTTTATGTAATTAAAAAAATGATTTGTTGGGTTAATTTAAATAAATGAAAGTTTATAACAGTGACAGCTGAAATTGTAAATTCTAGAAATTGTAGAAATAAAAATTTCTACCTACAGTCAATCGGATTTCGAAAAAATTGGCTCGAGATAATCTGATTTTACATAGGCTCCTAATAAACTGCAACATATGAAATACTATAAAAGAGCCGTTGAAATTATTTCCTGCTGAAAAAAATCATAAAATTTTATTATCTATAAATCTCAAATCCAGCCCTAAACATTAACCTGTCAGGATTCGTACCGGAAAATAACAAAACCTAAATCATGATTTTACACAAAGTAATAAAAAAAAACTATTTATTATTATTTTTACGACAGATTTCCCAGATGTATCGTTTATGAAAATAATTAAAGTAGAAATTTTATTTTTGATAAAATTACAGCTATAATAATGTGCTCTACAACGAGTATGAATTTTACAACTGAGTTTAAAGGATGATTTATTGGACATATTTCATTCAAACACTGTCCTATAGTCTAAAAAACTACATTGTGATTAATGTAAATCGCGATAAAATAAATTGCATTATTTCAACAAAACTTGAATAACCCTGTTTACAACCATGAATCGATCCATCAGTCTGCTTTTAATGTTGAGATTATTAATAGCTGATTAATCATTTTTATTCAATAGTAAAGTTCTGGACCCTGTAGCAATACATCATCAAAATGAGAATAAAATAACCTCTGAAAACTTACAATGTTCTCTACATCTAAGTGCCATATAAGTTGTAAAACCGTGGATCTCATCTCGGTGGATTTAATCATAAAATAGATGAAAATGTTTGTAACTTATGCTGATGAGTTTGGCACGTCATGATGGGGAGTGCCATTAAGGGACTTCTATATTTAGTTGAGGTTTATGGCCTCGACGTATTGTCAATGGGACATTATTGTCACTCATGCAGTCACTATTTTAGAATCCAGAAGCGACCGTTTGACTCTCTGGAGGTGTATTTTTGTTGCAACAATGCGCCAAGTTTGAGATAAACAGTTTTGTCTTCAAAGTAGTGCGGTAGTTGCTGGAGTTAGAATCTCAACATTGCTCTAGTTAGGTTTAATAGATCATTGTAATGGAATTGTATTTTGAGAGATTCATCTTGGGTTTTATACGGCGCTTTACAAATAAAGCTAGATTAGAAGTTTGGAGGAAATTATGAGCGAAGATGTGATAATGAGAAGTGAGTTAAAAATATAAAGAATTTCTGTTCAAAGACTTGGATTAATCAGTCGAAAGATTACATCAAAATATGCATAATTTACAATCGATGCAGAATTTTAGGAGACAAGGTATAAAAAGTGACGGTTTTTTAGGCAAAGCTGTTATATTTTAGTATTTTATTGTATCTTGGGTGTGGGGAGATTTTCTTGACGATTTCGTCTAACAATAAATATAGATACGTTAAATTCTTTGAATATCTACAAACCGAAAAAAAACATGAACTTATAACGAAATTGGTGGATGCATCGGATCTCTGATTTTACGTTTTTTTAGATTTCATTTACCAATCCCAGGAATTGAAAATATCTACATATACACAGAATAAAAAAATACGAATTTGTACATTATTGAACCCTTTCTTTTCAAAAACTTGGATTAATCAGTCGAAAGATTGCATCAAAATATGCATAATTTACAATCGATGCAGAATTTTAGGAGACAAGGTATAAAAAATTACGGTTTTTTACGCAAAGCTGTTATATTTTAGTATTTTGCTGTATCTTGGGTGTGGGGAGATTTTCTTGACGATTTCATCTAACAATAAATATAGAAACGTTGAATTCTTTGAATATCTACAAACCGAAAAAAACACGAACTTATAACGAAATTGGTGGATGCATCGGATTTTACGTTTTTTTAGATTCCATTTACCAATCCCAAGAATTGAAAATACCTATTGAATTTGTACATTATTGAACTCTTCTATAAATGGATTCGAAACCAAATTATTTGAAGTACTTGTAAAAAGCTTATAAATTTTTACTACTAATAAAAGTTAAAAAATCTTTGAGAGTCGCGATCACCTTGAAGAACCTTAACAGCTTCTCAGAACAAATGTTTGTATTGTGTTTTCGATCAAAAGGCGCGGCTTCTATTTCCGAATAAACGTTTCCTGTTGTTTTACAGACATCTTTTATTGATGAACACCTTCTTCGAACAAGTTGGGTGTGTCTATACTTCGTATGCGTCTGCCACCGATCTTTTTTAAACCAATATTGAATAACAAATCCTGTTCGGAGTTTGAGAGGGCGATTTTCGTGAAGGTTATAAGTTCCTTATTTACAAAAAGTTTCTTTCGCGCGACAAAATACCAATAACACCCGAAAAATAGGTTACTTCTTTTTTTTCTTTTGTTTCGGCAGTTTATCATTTTGACTTTTTTCTCAAAATGCATTAACATTTTACGACATTCGCATAACTTTATCAGTAATTAAATTCATAAGTTATAGCAGCCATAAATCCACAGATCATGTTTTATATTTGATAATTTTTGTGATGTTTCTCTGATTTTACATTAATAGCCTCTTAAAAACTGATTTTCAACTTTAATTACAAATTTTATTTACTTGCAATAACGTACCCCAATGGTTGTAAACAAAGTTTTGACTTAATCTCGAAAGTCACTTGAAATGATGGAAACTAATAATAATCGTAAAATTTAACAACACAAGAGAGCTTAATTGTTGAAGTTGGAATTGCAAAGCGATCATGTTTGGAAGGTACCAACATAATTTCTATTTTACCAAGATTAAATAGAGAATTCTAGGAAAAACGAGGGGTTTATTTCATTTAAAACATCCAGCGAAAAATAATTCAAAACCTTGAAGATAAATAGCCACTTTATTATGTAATTAGGAAATTAGCTTCTGTCTGCAAACATGAAAACTCCGATAACTAAGTCCCTGACTTTACCCTCATTAGCTGAAGATTGGTTTATAACGGGTCCTCGACGAGTTAATCTAGAATTAACAGACCATTTTTAACGCGTCTGTGCAACCCTCTTTCAAAATTCTCACTTCCATGCTTTGGCAAAATTTTGTTCTTTTACCCTCTTTGTATATTGCTAAAATGTGTTTTTTTCCCTTCCGTGTACTTCTAATAGTGGCCGGCTGTCGCATATTTGGCTTAGGCGAAGAGGTCATTCCGCTTAACGATCTTCCAGTTTGGGGTCCGGTTGCTTCTGTCAGCAACATATCATCTTTATCTCCCACTTTGACCCTGACTTAGTCTTTCATTTCCGTCTTTATTTCACACTTAGTGACGTACTCTTCGAATAAACAGCATCTGACTGCAACGAAGAGGATTTAGATGAAAATCGCACCCCTCGAATCATAATTCATATCTAATTCTTTCGATAAAATTCTGCAATATCCGAGTTGAGCCACAAATGCAATAATAGATATCACGGAGATATTTGCTGCATATTGAGTGGGCTTAAACCAGCTGTCAATTTTAGATGAAACCAAAAAATTCAAATTTAAATATTAAAATTCCTGCTGAAACTGAAACTGAACTTATTAAATAAATACAATTATATTAAACTAACAGTCAAGCATAACTATTGATTTATTTACTAATGTAATTTTTTTATAAGATAGACTGTGAAAGTATGTGGAGGTCATGCAGGGAACATTACAGTTCTATCATCTGTAATACGAGCCGATCGATGTGTTCTGACTCCTACTTTCATAAAGTTCCAATTGCTGCGTAATATTTTATTAACCTCATAAATAAGTCAACAGACAAATAAACCGATCCAACCTGATAAATATATGATCAAATAAAGCTGAGAGTGAGAAAATTAATGCCTTTAAGTTTTTTTTATGTGAATCTAGTAAAAATTCGCCATTCTAATTATAGAGATTTCAATTTTAGTTTGATATAAATTCATGTAACATTGAGAAAGGAATTAGTTGAATAATAGCTCTAAATTGCAATGCTCAAACCTTTTTAGTTTTAGGTTTAGAACTTTCGTCTATAACGTTTATAATCATAAGCATTTGAGTACATTTGAATTATACCATGTAGTGCTATTAGAGCAACGATAATATTTTGTTTAATCATAATTAGTAGAATTTATTTCAACCTGTTAAGGTTTAGGTGATAATAACTAATTATTAGTAACTAAACTCCAGTGCTTGCTCTGAATTACCTTACTAAAGTTTATTGCATTTCTACTCTTATCTTGCGCCGGGGAACTAAGAAAAAATATCTTTTCCTTTTAAACTAAGATTCATAATTTTAGGATTAGGTTCTTGTTTTAATTAAAAAACTTCGATCTTAACTCGATCCGACTATTTTTTTTAAATCATTATTATTAAATTTATAATATATAATCAAAAAATAATAAAATAACTGGTGATTTTCTGGAAATTTGTTAATAAATCGTTTGTGTTTTTAGAAAGATTTTGGAATCTAAAGAAGACAAAACAAGTTTAAAAAAACGTGAAAGATTTTAATGATCTAAAAGTATAAACAATTTGGAAAATAACAAGGACTCGAAGCATCTAGAAACTCACAACCATTGCAGGTTTCAAAAGTGCTTACAAACACATGAAAATTGATGAGTAATTTAGAAAATTTAATGAATATGTTGCAACCAAACTAATTTGTAGGATTTTTTCTTATTTTAAAAATTTTAAACTTGGTTTTAAATTGTTTAAGATTTTTTACATTACTGACCATTTGCACTGTCGTTTATTAACATAAAGCAATACTTAAATTTCTTTAGTACAATTGTTAGTTCAATAATTTCCTTGGTGTTACTGAATTTACTCAGTTTAATTAACATCGGTGCAAATGCACACCAGAAATTGCTCAATTTTATTATTTTTGAGAGTATGGCAATTTTTATTAATTTTAGAAATTTTGAAATTACGATCAATATTAATGTTTTATATCTTTTCTGGAATTTACATTAAATATTTTTATAAGTTGGAAGACGTGAAACAATAGATATTTTTGTATACTTTTTTTTTGTCATGTATTTCTTTTAAATTATTTTAAAAAAATTTAGACATAATATTCATGAAATTTAAAAAAATGTTTTTGGCATTTTTGGTGTTTCAATTTTAGGATTTTATAACACTTTTTAAACCTTCAAATATTATAATGTTTGTGAAATTGATTTGAATGTACCTTAATTTTAATTATTCAATGTTAAAGCTGCAAAAAGTTGCACGATTACTTTAGTTTTTCCTTCAGATTTTTGTGTTGAATGCAAAAAATATAAAATTTGTTATAAAAATAGGAGATTATGTAAACATAAAGAAATCTAAAAAATCTGACTAAAGATAAATTTACAACAGATGCAAAAATTCTAAAGACACTTTAAACATTCTAAGAAATCTAAAAAATTCTAATCAATAAAAATCTAAAATTAAATAATATATATATAAAAACAAATAACAATAATAACAAACAAGAAAAAATAAAAGAGAGTATCCAAAATCTAAAAGATTTAGAAAAAGCCGAAGAAAGAGAAAGAAGAAAAATAATTTAAGAATAAAACATTAAAATGTTGTATGTTTTTGCCTATTATCATTCCTTTGTCTAGTAATCAATAAATTAATTATTATTAGCTCTATTTTTGCATTAAAAAGTAGGGTGTTATTTCTCTGGGCCAGTAACGATTCGGTTGTTCTACATATTATTAACTTAGATTAATAAATACATTTTTACAAACGTTTAGATTTCAATACCCAATTCGATCAGTTGAACAGAATAAATGTAACCTACATTTATATTGAAAACACTGGAACTCTTGTTGAAACAATTTATGTGAATGTTGAGGACGTTATGGAAGTCCGTGTAGAACATTTTGAGAACTAAGAAAACTTGGTAAAAGAATCAACATTTTTATTTATAATTTTCGTTTTTCGTAATTTGTCGTTTCAGAGCTAAAATTAAAAATTGATAAAACCTCAAAGATCGTGCACTCTTACAGTGTTGCGATTTACAAAAGACTAAAAAAGTGAGACACATAAACATATGAACGGGTAGTTTTTATTTGGTAAAAACTAACACCAGGTTAGCTAGGTTGGTAACACACAAGATCACTACCTTTTTATTATTGTATTGTATTCTTATAATATCGGTAACTTTAAATACAATTTCTAATAAACTATTTTTTTTGCGTTTGTCAAAGGATTCACTGAGCTTTGTGACTACTATTGCAGCTTTAATAAATTTTCAAAATTTCTGCCAGCATTGTTACTTCAAGCTTGTGCCTTTTGTGTTATAAATTTTGTCCCAATTAGCATTATAGGATTTGTCCAAATATTTTCGATCACTTGCGTAACAAAAAATTAGTTCTTCGTTGATGTAAACCGGACTAACGTTGACAAATTAGGTGATCGTTTATTGATATTGAAAACGAAACTCACTAATTCCGATTCACAAGAAATACATTTTCTGAACGTTAAAATAAAATGAAAGGTGAAATTCATATGCCGAGTGTTTTAAACAGGGGTGACAAAAATTGAAAAAAATTATACATTATTACATGAGCATGTTATGATGGCTCTTATTCACTCGGATGACGTTTACTCACGAGCGAGTTTCCGAGCGAGTGGTGTAAATCATCCGAGTGAATAAGAGCATAATATGAGAGTGTAATACTTTGCCTTATCTACGACTACGAGTCTGTGTTGTTCCACCTTCCATTTCAAAAATTTTGCATCTTTCTTTTCAATATTTTGTGGTTGTCAAAATAAATGTGACGTTTGTTTTCCCGCAGCACATGCATCAGTTGTCACTAACTCTATCAAATATTGATTGTTATTCAATCGGTTGAGGCCAATCAGACCTCAAGATGAGCTTCATTATTACATGGGTCTCAATAACGGCTATCATTATTTGATTGAATTCATAGATGTAAAAAGCTACTGACTAGTTTGTCGTAGATAAAAGATATTTTCAGAAAATTTATTAACGAATTTTTAGGGTATAGCATGAGTTGTATCATCTTGTATCATACAGAAAAAAAAACAACAAATTTTCAGTAAACATCACAAGTTATTAATGATGACATTAATTAAACAACTGCATATGAGTAAAACCATTTTAACCGTGTACCAGTAGGTTCAATTGCCGCAACGCTTAGAGCCACCAATGGATAGCGGTGTGCATTACTACAAACACGTAAATCATGTCTTGTTTATTAGTACAAGTTTGTTTAAAAAAATGTCCAAACGTAGAATTAATAAAAGGAAATCGTCTATGAGTGTTTATAAGTAAATATTTTTTCGTAGAGTTAGAAGTTTTCCCGGTGATTTCAGTTAGTTGTGTCTCAACTAACGGTTGTCACATTTATGTCTAATAATAAGCGATTTCAAACAAATCTGCATGCTACAAACTCAACAGTTCCAACCGCAAGTTGCGATAATATGTGGAAATGTTACGCGAACTGAGATGAATATAAATGGTTTACGTATGTTTCCACAAACAATCCACGTTAGCGCCGTTCCATTCATAAATGAAATCATTGGAAGCCAACATCTTTCGGTTTTTAGGATTAACACAACCGAGCAGCGTACATCTTTAATGGAAACTTCCTGTAGTAGTTTTCGTTAGTGGTTTGTGTCGAGATGAATTCAGTGGCAAAATGCTATAACATGAGAATCACTGATGTGCAGTGAGCTGTCAGATTATCTGATACGGAAATTTATTCGGGACCACAGAGTTTGCAGCGTCGTGTTGCGAATACATAAATAATAAAATAACTCCTTAGAAAGGCGAACAGTAGGTACAGTTTACTTTTTCAATTGTAATTTATAAGCACAATTTAATTCGTTTTCGGTCGTGGAAAAAATCTTATTCCAAATGATATATCTGAAACTACTGAGTAGGTGCGAATGAAATCTATTAAGCTATTTCACCAAAAGGGCCTCGATGCAATTATCATAGCTTTCCGTCGATATATCGGGGAAATAATCATCTCGAAGGTTATTAGTTTAGCAAATTTGAATCAGGCAGCTAAAATTATGTACCAATTAACTCTGTATCGTGTACAAATTAACTTTCTGATGAATTCACATAATCAAAAGCTCGAACGTTTATTACTAAAATTGGTCTTTATTTAGCAGCAGCTCATATTTTGTTGTTCTCTCTTACATCCATCGCTATTCATTTCCACTTCTCGCAGCACTTGCTGCAAACATACTCAGGTATTTATCGCCAATAAAAATTCATAGCTCTTTACAGAAGCAAACCATAAAAAAGGCAATTGTCAAAACGGTCGAAGGCATTGTTGGTGAAATAATGATCAGGTTTAATTCGGGTTTGTTACAGTCGGTATCACCCTCACACACTTTAGTTAATGTCGGAGACTTGCTCAATACCCTTGGCACTGGATTTGGCTCGACTAGATAATCTCTGCTACGTTGTACGGAATACATGCCCTAGAAAATTAATCCATACATACTGGAACAAGTCCCCAACAATTGCTTATTAAGATATTACAAGATGAAGGTAATTGATATTAAGATTTATATTACAGCTCAGATTTGGTAGTGAGCAAACACAGATTTACATAACTAACAGTTACTAACTTATTACCGTAGCTGACTATTTAACACATGAGTTATGGTTAGAATAACAAATTAGTGTGATAATGTATGACCAAGGAAAAGTTGTAGACATATGTCGATTTTATGTACTTGGTTTAAAACACAATTAAACTTCATTCGGAATAAAATTTTAACCCGGCGCATCCACCATTTTGACTAGATAAATTTATTAAATAACAAAGCAATTACTAAAGCAAAAAAGCAAAACTATCCAAGGTGAGTCAATAGTACGATGTCGGTTGAGTGTGTTTTTCATATTTATAATATAAGACTTTTCAATACGCCATGACACATTAAGCAAAAAATGCATGTTCGAAAAAATTTTGTTTTTGAATTTCTTGAACGCTAGATTCTCAAGTTATTTTCTTAAGATAAGCAAGCTTAAAAGAAAACATTTTATTACGATTTCAAGTTATCAAGTTAGGTGAACCTTATTTGTCTCTAGTACCTTATACCTTATATTTCACAGAAATTAAAGACAACAAAAAAACAATGAAACAAAAAGAAGTTACAACGGTTTAAATCTAATACAAAATGAGTATTTCTAGTAAAAGGGCGAAAGGGCAAATTATTGCTCAGCTTCATATCAAATTTCAGTAATCAATTGCTAATAATAATGCTAGAAACACAATTTCATTAACCCTATGCATTTTCAAAATTTAATAAGAAAAATCTTGGCAACCTTGGTATTTAATCCAACACATCAGAATGTGTAAAAAAATAATTTCATTTCTTTGCTTCATGTATCATGATGTATTAAAAAAATATATATTATGAATGCAAAAGGCTCGACCGGTATCGTACTATTGACTCACTCTGTATATAAGTATAAATAATGTCAATTTTACGGAGACATTCTCCTTTATGAGCGTTTTCGTAAAAGTTTCCGTCGTAAAGTAACAAAACATTGAAAAGATAAATTATAAAAGTACCTATACCAGACTTTCCAATTTTGTATCATAACTTCCACAGACAAACTCTTTGCATTATAAGAATACAATATTTTATTCTTTAATATTTCCTGCAGTAAACAAAGAAGATATTACAAATTTTCGTAGAGCCATAGCCAGTTAAAATGACACGTATGAAAACACAGTTGACCCAATTGTTCTCTACTTGAACAAGATAACTTCTCCTTCATTTCTCCAATTCTCCCCAAAGTGCATTTAAAATTACCCCATCAAACACAAAACAGTGTTCTCGATTTGCATAGCTGGGTCGAGAATAACAAACACCCCAGTTGAAAGACTGTGGTTTGGCTTAAGCTCAAGCCCAAAACACAGTAAATAATACTGTGGCGGTGTTCTAATCCGGCCACAAACAATGGTGCTATCAAGACAAGCAAGCTTTTGGAAAAAAAGATTTGACTCGGTTTTCGTTTCAATTATGCATTACATTGCTGGAACCAACGAAGCTCAGAGTTTTGTCGTTGGCGTTCTTTAAAAGAGGAAGTAAGGGTGGTTAGTTCGAGAAGTAGCTCAAATAACGACTGAAGGTGTGGCGGTGAAACGGCGTAATCGGGGGTTGGGGAAACAGACACCTTGTTAACTGCTGTTTTATCACGAGATGCTCGATTTCCCCACTGCATTATAGAATTCTTTGAAGGGGTGTTTTGCGGGCAAGACAATAAACTATTGTGTGTTACTTCTGTTTATTCCGATCTTTAAAATGAATCATGCAACGGGGATTTGTGAAACACATTGCATTTAACAGGGAAAACGTTCGTGCATATTACTATTTGTATTTAGCCAACAACTAATTTTCTACCCCGGCAAATTAAAATAAATTGTTGAACTGTGTGCGTTGCGTGTTTCAGACAATACCCAATTTTGGCCGTGTAGGTGCGTCAGTCTGAAATAAATCATTTCTAAATAATCTAATATACTTTATTTCAAAAGTTGCTTCTGTGATTCTCTCAACTTTTGGTGATGCTACAACTTAGAGCGTATTTTCAGCTCAGGTGGATGGTCTAAGTTAACCACTCTTCCGGCCTGCGCCATTTCCCACCGATTCAATTAGATTTTAAAGCACTTGAGGCTGAAAAGAGCTAACCCAGGTTGAGTGTTGGCGATTCTGTCAAACTGAGTTTTAAGATATCCATCTTATGATTACTTCGTTTTTCCGATAGAATGGATTCATTTAAAATTCAAAATGAACGGTGCTTTTAGGATGCAAAATTATTACAACTGTACGGCAAGTGCTTGATTGGAGCATGAATAACTGCGCAAGAAAACATAAACAAAGACAAAGTTTCGAAGAGACGCGAGACGAAGTTCAGAAATCGTGGTTAGCCGAAATCAAAATATTTACACAGAGCAGAAGGAAAGTAAAAATATATTGATCACTATTTTGCAGCGACGAAAATTCACAATTTTGAAGTATTAAATATGAAATTCGAGTGGAAAAACTATTCAATTAGACAATTGTACATCGTTTTATCGTTCTAGTTCGAATGATATGAATAAAATTTCTATAGTAGTAAAAATAAGTTCTCTGAAAAACAATTTAAAAAAACACTACTACCATAAATAAACGACTTTTACCAAGAAAAGAACGGATTTGAACTATTTATTCTCCATTTTTAACAATACGAGAAACTCGGCTTTCTTTTATTTAACAAAAAGTACATACACATTTTTAAATTTTATATTTAACTTTTCCGCATTAATCCAATAACCGTTTAATCTTATCAAGGATTACTAAGTACGTCGTCTGAGAGAAAGGTTCATTTTAGATAAACTAAATTTGTCAGTAAAGATAGTAAAACAAGGTTTTTGATGCACGCAGTTAAGACAGAATTGGGTGCAAAAAAGCAAAAAGTTTTTCGGGGCAAAGCTCGGCGTTATACCAATGCAATCTCATTTAAAGAGTAATTTTAATCAAAAAAAGTGTTTCAAACTGGGTGAATATCCAGGTAAACTACCTCCAGTAAAAAATTAAAACTTTCGTGATTAATACTGTAGGGAGAGAACAATTTTTTTTCTCGATTTACATTTGAAATGATAGTTTACACCACCATGTCTGCTAATTACCAGTGTTGTTGATTCTTTGCAAAGAAATCCAATATTTAAAGAATGAATGTTCACACCGCAGAATTATCTAACAAGTTAATTTACCCTTAATCTGGTTAATTTTTACGTCTGTTTTAAGAATTGTAATTCGGCTTCTTCAACAACCTGAAGAACAATCTATCACAGACACTTAAGCCACAGAGTAACTTTTTTTTGTCTCAAAATATGAAGAATTGCGCTACGTCACGAAGCCAGAAAACTAATTCTTTTCATGTGGATATTTTCTCCACGTGATGTTGAGATCTAGAGAATGTCAATACCGTATTTAACAGAGGGAACGTTTTTGGAGCGAAGAATATCTGTGTCGGCATCGATTATCTTGTGTGAAGCTTGAATTTTTCAAACCACCGAATCCAAGATTGGAATACCAATAGAGAACATCGAATGTCGGTAAGATTAATTTAAGAATCTTTATTTACCCAGATTTACAGAGGTTAAACCATAAATTTCCTCTATTGCTTATATTTCTTATATTAATAGAAGTAATATTAAAAATGTACGAGCTTGAGCTTTCAAGTAATTACGCTTGGAAAGGGCGGAAGGAGTGAATTTACAGCTCGCAAAGAGCAAACGTTGCTGTAACTTTGCTTACCCGATTAACTTCCTAGTTAATATAATAAAGGGCACGAACGCATTTCTCTGCCCTTGTATGTAAGGTGTAATCAAAGCAGCCAGTCGAAGATGAAGGTCGGTTGAGGTAATTGAACTATGCATGTAATTTTAGAGGTCAAATCTGTGAAGATACACTGTTATTTTAGTCACTTTCTGCTTGTTGTTCCGCTTTGGGAAATTAACGGAGCTTTCACTTTCTTATTCAAATTATGGATATTTATCTCAGCGCATAAAAAATTAAGAATGCCGCTAATCATAAAGTCGCTGTTTTCAACAAGTTAAAATTAAAATTAATAACTTCGAAGAAGTGCGAGTTAGTCAACAAGGACTGTTACCTCATTTATCAGTACCTGCCTGAGACCAAATAAATAGTTGGATTAATGAAGTAACGATAAGGAATTTTAAAAACTCATTAATTTAAAACTTACATTTTATTGATTTTTCTTATGAATAAAGAGTCACGACGACTTGGACGCGTACCAGAACTCGACGAAAAACACGAAAAAAAGCTCGTTTATTTAGAGTAAAAATGTACATCGATTGTTCTTATACGTAAAGAAGTCTGTTGTTTTTTACAGATATTTATTGTCAGCTGTGCATCTCGCATAAAAAACTTTTTAATATACATTTTATTTAGACTCATATCTAATATCTTTGTTGTTTTTTTGTTATTATTTAGTTTATCACAAAACGTAACTTACATTTTTGAAGTGTTCTATTGTAAAATTAGATGTTTTGTACAAACGTCTTTTAGTTTTAAAAAGTTACACATTAAAGAAGCTGCTGGCTTATTTAAGCTACAACTGCCTTTCAATAAATAAAGATATTTTGTTAATTTTTAATATTTTTTGTTATCGCTCACTGAAAAAATGCATTCACTTTTTGAGTTTCTGGTTTTATAAAATAAAGATAGTGTACAGTATGAAACTGGCCCTCATTTGTGCTGGTCGAATAAATAATTTTTTTCTTACTTTTTGATAGTAAATTTTATTTTATTTTTGAGCTTGTTTTGAACAAAGATCAATTTTTTTTCAACGTTAATTTATCCAATGAGAGTCATGCATTTTAATCATAATAAATTAATTTAGTAAATACAAACGGAAAATAATTATAATTCTGGTAAATATATATGACTTTTTAGATAATTCATTTAACAATCAAACATATTTATGTAAAACAGACATTCAATCTAGCATATTAATTAGCGCAACTCCATTTATGTATTTTATTATTTGTGTTAAATTTGCATTGTTACTTCTCTGCAATGCAAATATTTGTTTTGGTCGGTTCAAATTACTTCATAAAGTCTATTGTTGATTATATCTACTTTCTTCACTTTACAAATTTTATATTAACGTATATTTCTACTAAAATGTGATATGGTGATAAATCCAAATAAAAAACAGTTTTTACAGAAATAGACAAAAAAATATAAACTTTCCACCTGGTCAGATTCTTTTCACTTGGCGTCGATTAACGATGTTTGTCCATTTTATAGTCGTCCGGAAAAAATAACTAATACTGTTTAAGCACCTCATGACATGTAAACTGACAATGAGCGACCGATTAGTAGATTTTTGCTATCTTACCATAAATTAACAGATGTTGGGGGAAACATACATTTTGCCAGGTCCAGGTTCAACTCACATATAACACATTTTAAAAATTTGAAAAAAATAATTAACAGTATTTTAAAGAAATATTGTTTATTAAAAAAATTGTTATACATAACATTAATAAATTAATTACTATCGCTGTTCTTTATAAAAAAATCCTTATCGACTACACGCGCATATTTCCACACTCGCTTATCAATTTTTTAAATTTCTTCTCTTACTAATTGCAAAACTTTTCTGTTTGGGGCTTTATTATTTCTTCTAACTTAAAAAATGTTAAAAATTAGAATTTTTTGCTTTTTAATAAAGGTGCCGTCTTTCTCCGATATCCTTAGCTCCATCATCAACTTGATTAGAAGGGGCATTTTCTTTAATGTTCATCTTTAATATGTTGGTCCTGAAAAGAACCGATTTATTTAAAGTCACATTCGGGCAAAACATTACTTTGCTGTTGGACTACAGGAATCGACACTAACAGTACTAATGTTTTAAAATGAAAATACAAACTGTCCAGGTAAACGTAATTGCAAATTATATTTTGATAATTTATTAATATTTTTCCAGCGTATTGAATTATGACCTCTATAATGAGGCTAAAGCAATATAACGATAATTTTTTCGAACGATTATACATTGCCTTGCATTCAAAATTAATAAAACATTGATTTGAACTTTTGTTCCTATCTTGTACTTCCTTAAAAATACGCAAATAATACTGTCAAAAAGGAAGCAAAAATTAAAACCTACCACAAACTATTTACTGTAACCAACACGACATCTACAAATTCACGGTGAGGATTTTGAGATTTTGTACACGCAAGCACCCCTAGCAAAACGAGTCGGTTTTAATATCCGGTAAACTTTCCCGAATAAAACCATTCTTTAGCTTCCAACTATATAACGTATTGTTAAATTATTTCACAGTTTACAATTTTTATTGTTCTGCTGTTTTCAAGGATATTGTAAATGTGAGTGCACATCGCTGGTAAAATAATATTTAAACTTCAGGCGAAGTTTGCCATTTCTGCTTCGGTTATGTTACAAGAGTGTAAGCAAATACAGTCGACTAATTAAAATTAACAGTGCGATCGTTAAGTGAATACTTCTACCCTCGCGCACTATTTGCTTAATCTTATCGATGTTATACATGAATCATGAAGGGGTTCAGTGTTTAACCACCCTTTGTTGTTACCTTTATCGTTTCACTTTAATTCTGCTCAATTATGTATGGAGTACATAACAAAGTGTTTGGGATGATCACTAACCCGACCACTCGATATACCTATATCCACTTTGGCCTAAATAGCTTACTATTAATAACATGATGAATTATAAGGGTGGATTATTAAATATTAGGTGTGTGGTGGTAAAATCTTTGAGATTTAGAACGTCTGAAATATGTATGACACATTTAAATGACAAGTACGTAATCTCTAGTTTATACAGTTGAAGCACTTCTCTGTTTAGTTTTGTAGCGAGGCGATAAACTAGTTTAATCGGCTTTTGGAAAATCCTTTCAGACTTTTCACTAGGAGATGGCTCTTTTCACTTCGATGACCTTCGTGTTATCTTCTCGCTAAAGTTTTAGCACATTTGTTAATTTTACAGTAAACCGAAAATTTAAGCAAGTTTACCTACGTTTTGTAATTTCGCTCTTAATTTTTTTTCATTGCATTTCATTTTGTTTCCCTCTGTACACGCAACCCATTGTACTTCTCCTACCTCGATAACATCTGTTAAGCCTGTGCAAAATTTAATTCACCTGATTTATTCATTTCAACCGGAATAAGTTAAAGTATTTAAGTGTCGTGATAAAACCACAGCAGTGAAATTTATATTCAAATGCAAATGCAATTAGAGAGTGGCGAAAACCAGAACTCTTTATTAGAAAAAAACCCTATCTTTTACAATCTTGCTCCAATAATCTGGTGTAAATTGGACAGTTCTTTTTGTGTGTGAAACACAAAGAAAAGCCAAATTGATTAATATCAGAGCTTGACCTCACTTCTTTTGTGATTAAAATTTATGCGAGCAATTAATGTCGGCTCTTTGATTTAGTTATCAACGTGGAATTAGTTTTTATTGTAATTGAAAAGGGAGAAATGTGCTCCAAATCGAACAACTGATAAAACTAGTTTATTCTTGCATTGTCGTGGTTGCAGCTATAAATTGTTACACACTGTATATGTCTCTGTTTATAGAGTCAAAAATAATGAGTATAATTTTCACTCTATGGCGAGCCATCTTTTGCAGCCACAAAATCCTGTACAGTGTTGCACATAAGTGCTTTTTATGGCTAATAATAAATGGTAATTAATATGTTACTAGTTTAAATATTTGTGCATCTGGGATTTAATTAAATCTTTTCCACTGAATAATTTAATTCTGGTTTATTATCTAATAAAGTGATTTTGGTGTTCAGTCGGTGTCGCCTTAGAGACAATTAAATTTATCAATAAAGTGTATTTTATAGTCAATTTAATTTAATACGACAGTTTAAAACCAATTTGGAAAATATTGTAAATTACATTAATGATCCGAAGATTGATTTTTTGTTTAAATATAATAACGATTAATAATAATATGTAGACTTAATGCTACAGAAATATACTAAACCATTATACCGTTAAACATCACTGGTTAAGCTTGAAATAACTAAAGCTCTGGGGTCATATTTTGACCAATTATCGTCAAAATTCGTAGGATTTGAACAATCCTATTACGAGTTTATACAATTGTTGGAAGTCGTTTTAGATTAATTGAAAATGTGTATCTGCTAGTTTGGTCCATTTAAAACAGTTAAATTGTGCATGTGGGTAATAAACAAACGTTCCGTAACGTGGACGACAGGCTTAACAAAGCTTGTGAATTGATGCAATTTTCTCTTCACGTCATCATTATTTATATTTGCTCGTAAGGCATAATTTAATTAACGCTGTCTGCATTGAAACGGCCCAAAAGTCCCAATATTTTGTACCAATAAAAAAACTGTTTTTTTTAAATATTAGTATTATTAGTTCATCCAAAATAGACAAAAAAAATGAAACTTCGGATAAGAACTGAAAATTGGTCCAGACCTTAAATATAGTATTTAATAAAATGTGTAGATTATGCGATTTTGTACAAAAAAGCTTTTATTAGATTAATTAATTTTAAATTCATTAGCTTGTCTATCTTGGAAAAACAACTACCTGCTATTCCATCATATAAATAATTTTCTAAAAATATCGAAAGTTTGCCTTATTTCTAGCAAACCTTTAACTAAAAGCAAAATCGTTATTGACCTTAAAATTGGAAAAAAAATGTTTACATGATATGCACTTTTTTCCACGCCATCTTCGAGTTAGTGTACTTGGGGTACTTTTTTTAGGTGGTGTTCCCTGGAGATATAATTCATGAGTAATTTCAACTTGTGATCAGACGGTTATCTATTGATTAGAAAAAAAGATGCTATAAATAATTATAAAAGTATTGAGATCATTCAAAAACGTTATGATTTAATTAGCACAATTTTAATCGAAGTGGAATCAATAAAGATTTTTGACATTTTAGTTGTAAGAGTGTATTTATTGTTTGTACCATTTTTTACTTCTATACGAGTTTTTCCAAAGTTTTATGTTTATTTTGACTGGATTGTAGTTTAATTGGCCTATCGCACCCATCATTTTTAATTAGTAAAAAAATGTACATACTTACTTAATACATTTGCAGTTCACCTAGTATTGTTATTGTTATCTCCAATAAAAAGATATAACTTTTTAACCGATTTTTCCGAATTAAAATGACCGAGAAGATTGCATCTAGTCAAGTAAACGACGTCGTCAAGCTTGTACCATTTTCACAAAAGTTATAATTACATTTGTTGTTGTGACTTTCGTCATGGATGTTTCAAACTAAAGTAATTTAACAAATTTGTTGGTAGAACTTGATAATTTGAAATACCCGTTCATGTGCCGTTCATCGAAAGAGAAATTCATTTAAGGCAATCGCTCAGGATGAATTCACAGAAAATATATTTTTCCATTTTATTTTAAAATAAAAATGATATTCGGATTAGAGGAAAGTTTAATCTTAAGAGTTGTAAACGAAGCTTCATTTGTAATAAAACACAATCATCGTAACTTTTCGACATTAAAATCCTTTAGAAGTAAAAGCAATATTTGCTGAAAGGAAAAGAAAATAATTTTTTTTTTAAATTGAGCAGAATGCTTTGAACAACTATCTATGTCAGGTTAAAAATGAAATTGATCTAAACTAGTCAATAGAGAAACGAACTTTATTCAATTTCAATTTAGAGTTTTATCTATCTTACACACTAACGCTTCCGTGGCAGTTTTCAATAGATACGGATAACTATTCCCTGAAATCTAAATAAAATGTAATAAGAGTCAGAAATTCTCACATCATTCAGTATAGTTACAACACGGTTCTGCAATTTTTATAAAAGTTTTAATAAGAGTCTTTCCGATTGAACAACTCCATCGTAAGGGCTATTAAAACCTGTGTTTTTATTCAGAATTGATGACTTCGACTATCTAATTTCCTCCAAGCTGGTTTGCAAAAGTTGCACGACGTTTTCTTAAATTCGAGGGTTGTTGAGGCCTCTTTCGAACGTAAAAAACATAAAAACTTTTAATCCCATTATCCTAACTGATGCCGAGACGATATCAATTCGTTTTCAGAGGTTTTGTGTACTCCTTTCCCCTCAAATGACGGTAAGCCTCTCGTGGATGATAATATCTTCTCTATGACAGCGGTTTAAAAATTTTAACTTGAAACGATAAATCCTGGAGAACGTTCTCATTTAGCCAGAAGCAATTAAAGTTATGGATGCCATTTCGGCGCGAGCTAATAAAGTGGCGTATTTTATTAACAGAAACATGAATTTGCAGCAGTTTCATAATACAACAATAAGATACTCTAGAGTTAACCTGGACAAAAGATCTAATGAATAAATGAATCGAAAACAAGTAAATTGCTTTTAGTTAGTGTAAAACAGGGTCAAATGAGTTAGTGTGTCCCATTAAGATTTTGCCGCAACTTGATACTCTAATGGTTCTCTATAATTAATTCCATCCCTACACTAACTTGTAATAAACGTAGTAATAAACATATCGCTTATGAAAACAATTAATTTTCGGTAGATATTAATTACACGTACCAATTGCGAAGTTTTGTAACAAGTATCAAAAATATTTTCTTAAAAGTTGCTGAAATAATTAAGCTTAAAGTTAGTTTCGCAACACTTTCGCGTACGCCAAACTTGGAAATTGAAGTACAAACTAAAAAGCAAGAATTTCCTTTTACATTTTACTCAAATTTTAATAAACTCATCTAAAATATTGTAGCATTTTTTTTAATTTGTTAAGTGGACCGCCACAATTTCTGTTTTTTTTGTAACCGTGATATTTGACTTATTTTTTCGGAGCTCTGTGTTTCAATTCTCAGCTTAAAGACTCCATTCCAGGTAAATAATTGAGGAAATCCATCATAAGCCAGAGTTGAGTGAACCGAAACAGACGTTTCGTAATAACCTGTGACATTTATCACGGCAGACATTATCTTACCATTTTAATTATAATATCACAAGAAATCTGCACATACTAATCCAAGAGAAATTTATCAGATTAACAGTAGAAACTATTTTACGCTACAATTCAATTAATATTCACGAGCATTGACATAACAGAATTACACAGTTTCGTCGTATCTGAAATTCATAGTAACTCTGAGTCTACGATAATTGTTTGATGTCTAACTTATGTGCGTATATGATATCTTTAGATTAAACGAAACCGCGCGTGTTTAGGAAATATAATTAATCATTTTTATCCATGCTCACAGAGGATCATCAGATAGGTACCTAACCAATAAATCTGCCAATTGTCGAATTCAGCGATCAGAGAGAAAAATATTACAACAATGTCGTTCCGGGTCATCCTTTTAGCAATGGTGCCATCGATTTCGCCGCTAGCTAACTGAAAGTAATATTGTTTTCCTTTAATTTATTGCACCTGGTCTTTCCTACAGAAAGCTTTGCAATATTTGCGAGCGAAGAGATAAAGAGGGACCTAACAGATCGCAGATGGATGGCAATGACAAATGAGGGTTATCTGTGAAACTATATGGGTCGCGATCGAAGAGCTTTAAGTGAAAAAAAGCTCGAAATTATGATTTAACTGAGAAAGCTTTAGGTCTATGTTCTTTCCACGCTTCCTCGTTCAAGAATTTTCACATTATAGAAGCAATTTTCTTGTTATTTTAATCACACTGGAAGATATATTACACAGGTTAACTTTTAATTAGTTGAGAAATGAGAAGGAGTCTTGTAAAGCACCTAAGCCATCGCGGTTTCCCGACAATTGGCGGAGAGGTGTACTCCTCTGGTGCCGAGTTGCTGATTCAAACGATCTGCTTTAAATTAGATCTAACCACTCCATAAATTAAAGACTGGGTTTAAAACTATAAAAGCAATTTACGGAAGATTTTAGCTGTATTAAGCTCTCGGTAATTGTTACCGAGTTTACTTCACACAACGAACGTAGAAAGTGATGAATGCCACCAAAAACCTCGAAAATTAAACTCGATTGTATCTGAATAACTTATTTTTTCTCTCCTCGATGAAAAATTTGAAATAAGATATTCTTCTCTGATTTCCTGTGAGACAAATGAGATGTAATACCAAAGACATTGGCTAAATTAATAGTGTGTCAAGTTTATACGAGAGATATCCTCGTGAATCAAATACACGCTTTGTTTTAAGAAATTTAATTTGATGAGGACGTACTTCTGACACTGTAAAGAGTTTTACGTCGGCTACTTTGACGTGCGTCATTAAATTATCTAATTGCGATGATGCGAGGTCGCTTCATCCGGATATGAATAATCAGCTTATAGACAATCAAGCCTAGCCACTTAAAATTATACCATGATTGATGGAATATACGTCCGCCGAACCCATCAAACTAACCGCATTAAACTCGTCTTGCGGCGTTAATTAAATTATGGCAGTGTGTGCTTGTCGTACAAATACCATGTCAAACAAGGAAAGAAAATGAAGTACTGCCAGAGAAATAATAAACAGTACACAAAAGAGTTTTTGTAGACTTCTTTAATTTGGGCATTTTAAATCTTTACTTATACAAAAAAAAATTATAACATTTGGAAAAAATGTTTAATAGATCTAAAGAATTTAAACCATTTGAAAAAATAAAAATTACCAATATTTAGGAAGTTAACGGATCTAAAGAATCTACAGAATCAAAAACATAAATAGCCCTAAAAATTCAGGGTATTTAAAATAAACAAACTATTTAAGGGTATAAAAAAAGATTCTAGGCAATCCAAAGAATTTTCAAAGTTAAAAAAAAAGTTTTATGGGCTGTAGAAAATCTGAAAAAGTCAAAAAAAATAAGAAAATAAAAGCATCAAAAAGAATCAAGTGTTATATGAAAATCAAAAAAAAAAACAAGAATTCTAAGAATTTTTAAAAACGAGGGAAAATTAGAGCAAATAGTAAAATACCGAAAGGTAAAAAAATCGAGAAATCTAAATATTTTTAAAATGTAAGAGATGCAACGAATCCAAAAACTAACCGAAATATATAAAAGATTTAAAGTCTAGAAATCTAATGAACGTACAGAATTTAAAAAACCTTTAAAATTCGTATAATATAAAGAAAACAAAAAAAAAATTAAAAATCCAAGAAAAATGTTAAAAGACTAAAAATTCAAAGGAAAAATTTAAAAGGAACTAAAGAAATGTAAGTAATAAAAAATATCACAATTGTAAAAAAATTGGAGAAAAATAGAAAATCTTTTTTTTAAATTACCGGAATTGGAATAAGTATAAAAATTTAAAGCAACTAAAACAAATCTAAAAAAATTGCAGAATTATAAAATTTCAAAGCTCTTAAAATGTGCGAAGAATAAAATAGACATCGAAGAAATGCAACACCTGCAGGCAAAATTTAATCTAAAAAATGGTTTAAAATTCAAATAATCTGGATAATTAAAAATAGGTAGAATTTGAGAGATATAGAGAACGCTAAATAATGTAAGTAAAAATATAAAGAATGCAAAGAATGTGAATAAAACAAAAGTTTTTTATAAAATAAATATTTAAACTCTGAAGATTAGGAATCAAAAATTCAACACAATCGAGGATTTAAAGAAATCGAACATTTTGAAAATTTTAACAATCTAAATTCACTTAAAAGATTTTTAAGTTAAATATTAAATTTTAAAAGATCTGAAAAATCTAGAGTTTGGAGGATCTACAAAATCTAGAAAATTTTAAGAATTTATAGACTAAAAAATAAAAAAGAATAAAATATAAAAATTGTACAAGAATTTACAAATTTGAAAATAAACAAGCATAAAGTTATATAAAGAATTTAAGAATATTAAATATTAAAATGATCGAAATTTCTAACAGAAGATAGGTGTAAATAGATTTCGTTAAAATATCAAATATATCTAAGGATTTCACATCTAAATGATTTCAAAACTCTAAAATTTGCAGAATTTGGAAGATATAAAAGATCTGTAGATCCTAAGTATCGAGAAAAGCAATGACTTTAAAATAAGATTTTAAAAACTTTTTGAAATCAAGAAATTTAAAGCAGAATACGAAAAATTCAAGAATACAAACAATTTAGTTCAAAATTTTGTCTTATTTTCAAAGAAATTTAAGGAAATTGTACAATCCAAAAAAATTCAAAGGATCTAAACGGTGACGACAATTTTAAATATGTAAAGAATCTAGACAACATTTTAAAATTGAAACGAGTCTAAAAGGTTTATAGGCCCAAAGCAGCAAAGTACCCTAAAAATTACACAGAATCTAAATAAACCATGAAATATTGTTCAGTAATTTACATATATTTTAGTTACATTTTCGTAAAAGTTGCATATTTCTCTTTCTTTGTAAATATGTAGAAGATAAGAGAAAAAAAGTGTTACATTTTAAACGAACTGAGCTAATCAAACAAAATTAATTTCATCAAGTAAATATTTATACGGTGGATCAAACTAAAAAAAAATAAATGAAAAAACTCATTTCAATGCGAAAATAATAAAAAAAAAACAACGAAACCATTATTTATTAACGAAATATAGCCATCAACTCCATCTACATATGTAGAAAATTGCCCTGTCGCCAGTAAAATACTTCCAGAAGGGAAAGAAAACTCCATTTATAAAATTGATACATGTGAAAAAATAACCTCACCACCTCCAATAGCTCAAATATTTCATTCTCACACACCAAATTTCAGACTACTGCTACATTTGCGCAGTAATCCTAAAACTAAATTATCCTCTACATTTAAAATGGGCAATTTTTGCATGTTCTGCGTTAACTCGTGTTTGCAGTTCTATAACTACTCGAACAAAAACCTTGATATACAATGAACAGTTCCGGATTTTTTGTTTTTGTCAAACCGGCTTTATTCTCTAGAAACTCTAGTTCAATGTTACAAAACGAGACGAAGCTGAAGTTGCGCGATGTGCTTAAGTGAATTTTAGGGGGATTCGTTAAGTTTTGCGCTGAATATAAATACAGTGATAGTATTCATCCAGAGCTATAGCGTGACGTACAATGGAAATGCGCCCTAGTTTATGAATTATACATTACCAAGGACATTATTTACTGTACTCCACTTTTAACTGAGATTTAAATATACCGACTGTCTTACGTCGATATAATTGTGGTGTGTTAACCCAAATCTGTGCAATTGATTGAATTGAGCTAGAAGAAATTGACAATTTTTAAACAGCACATTATTGCCTTTTCCATGTTCTCCAGTTTCGAAATTAATCCAACAATTAAATCTGGAAAATTGAATGGTCAAGTAAATATAATTCGTATATTTAATATCCTCTAAAAGCTTGTTTGCACAGACTTGCCTTGCCTTTGTCCAAACCAACCAGAAACAACGTAAAATAAGTTAATATACAATTGCTAAACTCCACGTTCATTTCTCTTTGATTAAATATTTTGTTAAATTTTACAGACATTCTGAAAATTCATCATATTACGTTTTTGTTATACGCTAATCCTGTCGTTAAAACTGAAGCTTTGTTTACTTCATAAGAAGCAGTCAAACAAATAATTCGCTGGCCAAAGTTTGCGTACGGAATCATTTGAACACATGACCGATCCGTGTGCGTGCTTATTTTTGGGTGGAGGGTGTTCTATAAACAGTATCAAGGGTTGTAAAGTGTGAACATGAACCAGGCAATAATTCAAAGGGTAAAGTGGTGATCTCGTTATCCGAATTGTATCGAAATTGAATATAAAGTATCTATCCCACATTTATCCATAATTCGGTTGATTCCAATTCCTGCCCCGTTTTTATTTCTATCACGATCATCGATCTAAAACCTATTACTACTTCGAAATGAGTGCTACAAGAAAGTTGATTGCACTGTCGGAAATAAAAGAACAAAGTTTTGTGTACGCAAAATGGAATTAATTCATATTATGTATAGTAATTGAGTTGGGAAAGTTTGGGGGAGGAACAAAGGTGTTGAAATTTTATAAGTCAAATTAAGTTTTTGGATCGTGAAAGGATAAATAAATCTGGAGCTTTTCATATGGTAATATTCGCCCAATATGGTTCCGTTTATATCTTTAATATCTTCACATGTCATGTCACAGGAGAAATATCCATAAAAACTCACTCAAAGGAAAAATCGTTTTAATAAAACCATATTACCTGAACTTAACAAAAGACAGTTTCAAAATATATTTAAAATATCGACTTCAAAATGTGATACATGAACATCAGTTTGTAGAACAAATTCTTCACTTGATATCTAAATTAAATTTAATAGAGTAATTTCCGATTCGTATTAGTTCAGAAAGCGCTCGTTTCGTTTGTATCAAGCTTTATTTATTGTGTAAGAACCAGATGTTTCAAGTCCATTTAAATTATTTCTCAAGCTCAATAAAAATGTGTCTGGAAGTAGAAATTTTACGAATGGCGGGGTAACAGCTGACTTAAAGAGCACTTTAGTTCCAACATTTCCAGACTTTATAAATAGATGTCTAATTCAATGATTTACTTGAAGAACATTTTTCTAATTGGATAAGGTCAGAATATAATAAGAGTGGAAAATAAGAGAAAGTTATTACAACAGAGAACTCTTTGATCTTTGAAAGTGGTGTGAGTTTGAGTGGTTTTACATTTTACCCTATTAATTAAATTTGAAGTAAAAATAAGACAAAAACACAAATTACGTCTAACTAACTTTGTTCCAGATTTGGTTCACTCATTTAACTATTCACACTTTGTAAACGACAACTACAATCAGTTTGCCACAACTCCGACTGTGAAACTTCCAGCGAAACATTACCTTCAGATATCGGGTGTTCTCTATAATCAATTTAAAATCGCAATCAATCACTTCCTGACCTAAATAAAAGAAGAAGGTATTCATCGTCGCCATCGCACAACTTGCGTATGACGGCGGTTTGAAAAATATAAAGTTCACCTCGCTTAATGGGTATTTTTATTTTGCGTCAAATATGAAACATAAATCTCCATAAGATAAACTTAATTCACGTTGCATACCTATTGTATGCCAGCTCACAAAAAGTGTAAATAAAATAATTTTGTTTTCATTTAAAACCGTTACTATTTTTGGTGAGCTCGGCATGAACTCGTACGTACACATCCAAACGCGTAAATTTCTTCGTTTTGCTATGAAGTTTGATGTTTCATTTCAACCCGCAAGCAAACATTTGCTGAAATATATTTTGTTGCACAAGTATTGGATTTTTACTTTGCAAGAAAAGGTATATACGTGATTCTGAAATGCTGTAATTTACTTATTTGAATTTTGTTCGGAAATGCTGTAGTATACTAACGAAATATTTTAAATACATGACCAGTTGAACGGAAGCGTGATTTTAAAAAAATGCAAAAAGCGGAAACAGTCTTTTGAAACAGAAAGCCTACATTTGTATTTTTGTTCAGACAAAAGGATTTTTTGAAATTTTAATGACACGGTGAGAAGACAACAAAAGCTGGGGAAAATTAAAAACCATTAACTTTACATTATTGAAGAAAATCGCAATGTTTTACTAATCTTTTGGTTTATAAAACACGAAGCTCGAGAGGTCAACATTCAAAATTCAACAGATTTTTACACTTTTGCGATAATAAACCTCCGCTTTATCAACTGCGGAGATTAAAGTGTTCTAGGTAACCGCATAAAGCACAAAACAAATTGCAAAACCGTCTGCAAAACAAATTGTAAATCCCTCACCATCGACACATCAGCGGCATTTAAATAAGCTTCAGAGCCTAGAATTAAATCTGCTCAATTCAATTCTCTTAAATTTGGTTACATAGAACTTTAGTAATTACACTTTACGTAGAATTTTCACAATTTTTAATTAATTTACAATTTTACTGTACAAAAGCACCACACTTAGAGACATTTCTAGCTTTAATTTTCAAATTTGAAATGTAATCGATTTTTAACACTACGCTACAATAAAATTCAAATTCAACATAAATAAATTATATATTGGCTGTTGTTCTGTCCACTTCAAGTACAACCTAAATAAAGCTAAATATTTGTAACATTTGAATTTTAAAGGAATCCCAAAATTCCAAATTCCAAATTTAGACGATGTTGTTGATTTAATTTAATGAATTGCAGCACCGCAATTGCAGCTGTATGTGTTCCTGTCGTCAAACTCACTTGGTCGCAACTTTACCACATTTCTTGAGCAAATATGTTTTTCACATCAAAAGTAAATTTACTCTTTTTATACAACATAAATATTTATATATAGATTTAACGAGAAAAATTCTCATATAAAGTTATTTTAATACATCTGAGGCTGGTAAATTTTGAAGTAATAAAGTTAGTGGTGATCATTTTTATTGTGTTGTTAAGAGAAAACCTCTTTTGAAAAGGTCTTAAATTAGATTAACTTTTGTCGAAACACAGCTCACATCCCCCAATCCGTAAGCGATAAAAAGCTTATCGTGTTAAAAGCAATTACCTAGGAAAGGCTGGTTTTTATAAATTAGTTATAGGTTTGGAAACAAACTTGATTTTTCTGATAGAGTTATTGTCGCAAAACAGGCCAAAAAAGTGGATGCGCCGGGTCAAATATTTTAAATAAACAAACAGGAACCAACTGTGTTTAAATAAATTAATGAAAAATATCGTTTGTAGCATCACAGAAAAAGCTGAAGCCAGTTAAATAAATTTTTACTATTTATTTTTTAACTGTATATTTCCAATTGGAAGTTTGATGAGAAAAGTCTTGTTGAAGTGGATGTCAAAATTAGTTGCACGTAGTACCAACAATTACTTTAAGGGAAAAAATAATTTTTGGAACGCTGTTATTGTAAAAATTATTGTCCAATCGAAACCAAGTGGTCGATGTTTTTTCGCTTGGTTTGTGCCAAACAAAGGTGACAAAAAATGCATTAACGCTGTGATTTGGATGGCGTTAAATGTTCGACCCGTAACTTTAACTTTTTTTCACCTATGAAACTAAATTTTCCATATTTAATCACAACTCTGCCTAGATTTAAGTTCCAAAGGGCGAAAAATACGGATTCAAACAATCCCCAGCATTTCCCGAAATTGGTCAGGTCCCTTTCAACTATCCCTAGCGACCTTATTCCAATTTACCGTTTACATATCTACGTGCTCGCGGCTGAATAGGTGATTTAACATTAGAGACGGAAAGTCTCACAACGCACCATGACACCGGACCATTCTGTGCAAACTCGCTGGGTTCCGTGAGAAGAATTTAATTTTGATCCTCGCAAAAACATGTGATTTCCTTGTTATTGCCACTTTACCTGGCGAGTGTTACAACGCAACACTCTAGAATTGGAATTTTGGAAAAAAAAGACGCCAAACAGAAATATAACTCCTCTATTATTCATAATCCACGAAAAAATTTATATTCCCATCTGAGTTTACGTTTCTTCCAAACATTTCTTTATTAATAGCTACTATCAGAAGATGAGAAAAGTTACCGCAGAGGGTCACCTCGTATAAAAGACAAAATATGTTAGAATAGATTTTATAATGTAAATTGCGGATTGGTAGAGCCGTGGTAAAGAACCCGCTGAATTATTTATGCCATGGAACGCATTTTTCTATTCGACTCCTACACCGCGTGGTGTTGTCTCTAGGGAACATTTCAGATACGGCAAGGCAATAAAAACATGTTGAGACCAATTCGGAGAAACGGGAATACAATTCGTGAAAGAATCTAATAGGAAAGGCGATGAGTAATGCGAAATGATAATGCAATTTAAGTAATAGAGAGGAAACCTGACGGACACTTGCCATGATTGATACAGCTCGGAATGACGAATGTTTCAAATACGCACAAGAAATTGTCATTTTGGGGATAAGACGAATGCTAGAAGTCGGTGTTTCCTCTTCAATAACGAACCTCGCACGCCTGCAAACTTACTTGCTCTGCCGACAAGCGCTTTGACATGAAGTTCGGAAGTGATTGTACATTTATGATGAGAATGTCACAAGCGAATTTTCAAATGATTAACATTTCAGATTTCAAGCTACAAAATGTATGCGTTACATTCCGAGCTCTACAAAATACAAATAAATGTCATATTCTGATTTACCAAGAGAAAAGATGTTATTTTGTCTGCTAGACTTGCGACAAAACGTGGAGTTCCTGTTTTATTTTACAAGTCCCCATACTAATTAAAGCTAATTATCCTAATACTGATTCATTATTGGCTAATGAACTTTATTACTAGCTGAAAATTCTAACTAAATATTAAGTCAAAGTAGTTTCACAGGGTGTTCAAAGTTTTCTCGCGAGCTATAATCTAGGATAATAAATCAGAAGTTAGAAAAACATTCAGAACCTGTCATCTTTCCTTCCACCCAAATTAAATATATGGCTAGACCAGCTTTGACTTACGGTTATTTTTTCTTTCCAAAAATAGAATTCTACATTAATTTTCATTTCGTTTTTGGTTTAACGGCTCGAAATTACGGAAATGCGCCTAAAGTGTAAGCAAACACAAACTCATTTTCAACGTTTTCCTCAAAGTACGCAAACATTTGTTCACATCATTTCCTTGATATTACGTTTTCTACAGCCATTTTTTACGAAAGTTGTATTCTAATTTAATTACTCAAATCTAGGTGACTTTATACAAAGCTCCCAAAATAAAATTGTCTCCCCAAACAGTTGCTTGACCACAAAATGTAAGCACCTGGTAATGAAACTTTATTAGACTCGCCGTTTTTATTCCCTCGCACCGTCCTGAAAATAACAAATATTTGTTACATGTGAAAAGTAGAGTTTAAATAAGACAAAATAGTAAGTATAACAGCAGTCAATAATTTGATTAACGGTCAACCAATTTTTTATATAGAAAACATAAACCCTCGTTCCTTTAGACTTAAAACTATCAACATCCACCAGCGCTGGAAATCTCTGCCTTCACTAATTCCAGTTGAATAAATCTCAAGCAGTGTAGTAAACAACACCAGTTTGTATCATATCCTACGTGTGGATAATACATGAATTATGCATTTTAACGTTGGAGCAACTAAATATATGGAAACATATATTGGCCCGAAACACGTAATTTGCCACGAAAACCATTAAATCAAAGAATCAAGTATTTGATGTGGTTAATTGGTTAAACATAACTGTCGCAAAAGTCAATAGTAATGGCAAGATTGTTGCATTAGCGCTGATACTACCCCGAATTACATTGAATTTACGGATCGGAACAATTGACAGATAAACCGAAACCAGCAAGCATATTGATCGTTAGTTACTCCACAGGGAGGTATTCCTGTACCTCCCTAGTTCATCCATCACGCTTGTAATTCAACCTTCGATTACTTTCATGAGAAGATCCGTAGCTTTGCTTCATCGTTTTCAAATAAATTATATACACTTGCTGATAAATCTCAAGTTGTTCATTTCAAAAATTTCACAGTGCTTTAAAAAACTGTTAGTTTAAAAATGTCACATTTTACGGCTGTTACTTTACTTTCAATCTCAGATCAAAAATCTAAAATGAAACGGCGAAAACTTGTGCGTAAGCATATAAAAATTTTATATTCCCCCTACGGGAAATTTACCGAAATATAAAAATTGATATCGGTCTGAAACGCGATCGGTTTGTTAAAATATTACTTTAGTGAGTATTATAAAGAACGGGGAATTAAGTCCTGGCGTTGATGGTATTAGCATTGATTTACACAGAATTGAGAATGCAGTCACCAGTCAGGAAGTTAATATTTATTTACTCAGTGGAATTATTGGGAATAATCGAATAGCCTCACAATCTGGTTGGTAAACTTGTATCAAATTTGGTTACAACAACCAAACTAATCAATATATAATTGCCTAAAACCATAACACAAATTTTGATTACGGTGGTAACTTGCTTTTAAGTTGATAAGTTAGTTTGCAGTGTAAATATTCGCAGTGGTAACATTATTACAAAAAAAACAATATTCGTAAAAGATGCTTTTCATAATCCTCGTCTTGCATACACATTACAATACAAAAGCCGCTTATTCATTAAAATACTTTAAAATATGTCTTGCATGTAAAAGTTGTAAACGCCAAGAAATGATAATTATCAAATGAGGGGTAATTCGAGGTTGAAGCATCATAAAATAAAAAGCGGTGCTTGAATTTTTCACTAACATAAAAATAAGCCACTAAAGTGACAGTAAAAGTACCATTAAACCTTCAATGCTTTAATGTAAAAATATTCTACGAGGAACTTAAAAAACATCAGACGCATAGATGAATATAAATTGTAGCGGTTTAATTAGTTTTACCGCACATAAACAGCTCCGAAATTATCGGTTAAAAAAAAGTTCGAGAGTTTAAATTTTCAGCACTTTTATAGATGTTTTTCAGTAAAACTGCTATATTTTAAAATCGAACGGTGGTAATACAAATCAAATTAGTCTATTTTTGAAAATCAGTTTAAAAATCAGTCCGTTTAGTCTAGTCCTTGTATGTCAATTTGAAGTTTCTATAATGCAAAGATCCGATTACCGTCCAAGACACGTAAAAGCGTCTGGTAGTCTTTAGCATTTAGCGTCCAAGGCAGGAAGATCCAATTTCCTTTCTCGGAAATGTGATTTTTATAACGATTTTAGATATTAAGTTTAACATTCTTTTTTTTTTTAGTTTAGTTTTTAAAATTTAAAAAAGTACAATTAAAAAATATTGAGAAATGATGAATGCGCCTGATTGTCTTGATATTGATTCTAACACTAAGATATTTACTTTTTGTAAAACGTAGAATCAGTTAAAAAACAACAAATGCTAATTTTTTACATATAAAAAATTCCTTAGGCACTATATGTCTTACATAACAAAAATTACAGCAATTCATATCAAATTTTATATGTAATAGTGCCATAAACGAATATTCAAGAAGGAACGTGATATTACTGTAATTTGAAAACATTTACTTTCCTTGGCATTTATTTTTCATTTTCAACTTTATTTTATATAAATTTAACGAATTCAGTGAAGATCATATTTCTGCGCAAAACTGAAGTTTTGTTCTATAAATAAAATGAAAACATTTCAACTTCAATGCGAATTTCAACAAAAATATTACAAAGTTTATTGCTTTGTTCACAACAAACACACTAAAGTAGAACACAACAATATCCATAATTTCAAACAAACAAATTCATGTACTTCCTCTAACAATGTGCAACTTCAGCAATTTTCAAATCATATTTAAATGAAGCAATATTCATTTGCCCAGAATTGTCACAATGCATTTAAAAAGTGTAGTTCTCTGTGCAATATTATCATCCTTTTTAGGTTTGCATTTTCGCTCTCAATACAACTATTTCTATTGGTCTTTTTAGGAGAAAATCTTTCGTACCTCTTAGATAAAACCACAACTCAATCTGAGTGTGAGAATATTTGTGCCGCATCGACCGGTCAAGCTGATTTTAACCCAGAAACCAAGATATGCAAATGTCTACTATCAAAACAATTGGATGGTAAGCTTTTTCAAATCATTTTTGGATGATAAATATACTGACTTTTAGATGTGGACATGGCTGTGTTACATAAAAACGCAAAATTAATAATCGATGCTCCGAAGAAACCGTTTACTCTTAAAAACAAGATGACAAAAAGAGAAACTGTCGAGACGACTACACCGCCCGAAGAATCTGTAAGCGAAATTACTGAAACAACAGATGTTCCAATGACCACAACAGAGAAAGAAAACGATAACAACGAAACAGATCCGATAATTGGGCAAGCTACACCTCCGAGAAGAAACCCACAAAGAGTAAATCCAAGAAAGCTGAGGGAGCCTAGACCGATATCTATAGAACAACAGCGTGTTATAACACAACAAATCATAGATCATGTGAATCATTTGGGGCAACTTTCGGATCAAAGACTACGCAGTCTTGAAATTGACGCCATAAAGAATAATCTGAGACAACTGACTAATACTGTTTTAGCCCCACAACCGAGGTCTCGATTGAGAAATGTGGTTGAAGAGAGGAGACGACCACGACCGAGATTGTTACAATCGCGCATTGTTGCAGCCCCGTTCCCCAATTTCAACGAAAATTCGACGGAAAAATCGGAAGACACCGAGAGTGCTGTCAAAGAGATTTTCCATGGTAAAAGGAGACATGAAATTGTTACCCAAGATCCTGCCCTAATTGACGAATAATGAAACGGGCTATTTTTGTTATAATTTTTATTTTTTGTAAATATAATAAAAAAAAGAAATGATTACAGTACTTTTATCTCCTTCCCTTACCCTTTCCTTTTCCTTTCCCTGAACTAGTATTGCTCTGTGGTTGTTCTCCTCCTGATTTATTCTGTCTACTCTTCAGTTTGGGGATCATTTCACAGAGGTGTAACATAACACTGTCCCTAGAAGGAAATTCTTTGTTGATAGGAGTTCCATCATTATTCTTCAACTGGACGCGAATACGACCTCGGTAAAGAAGCTCCTTGCTGCGTTCTCTACTGTAGAGCTTATTTTCAACCCCTACTTTTAGTCCTGCAGCTATGAGAACGTCCCTCATTTCTTGATGTGTGGGATTTTCAATGCATTTTTCCTTCGTTATCCTTCTTCCTTGGGCTATAGTTTTTTTACTGTTGATATAAGCGGGGTAGATACAAACCCATCTAAAATAATTTCGTTTTCATAGCATATGTAAAAGTTTGGTTATGTTGACCCACCTTTCAGGATCGGTATGTTTCTTGTCAGAATTCCACTGAAGAAGAGAGGCGCCACTTGAAGACTGCATTTTTTGGTTTAAGCAATTAAACCTTTCTCAGTTATGCGAAAATTTGAGTTTAACTCAAATTTATAGAAAATTCACAGTTGTCACAAATGTCAAATTTGACATAAATGTGACTGTCGCGCCATCTAACTGTCGAAAAGTTTGTATTGGTGCAGGAAACTGTCATATTAAAGCAGACGGAAGAAAGTAGCGGTGAATTTAAAATTAAGGAATAGTCCAGGATTTAGCACTAAATTTGTGAAACACACTTAAATTCGTAAATCTTTAAATTTTAATTTAATTTAAAAATCATAGAAAAAACTAATATCCTTTATAATCCTTTGATCCTTCTCAATACATGAGCTTTAAGTCGTAAATGCAGGAACAATTTATACTATTTTTTCTATTTTGCAGCACTTTTTTTACGAGTATTATTTATTTCATAACAATTGAGGCAAAGTTATTAAACACATCGCTCACCTTCACATTTTGACATTTGACGTTGACATTTTGCGACCATGCCGCCAACGCGACAAAACTAAAATACCCCCAAACGGGTGCTTTACTGGCTCTAGTAACGACGCAAAATAGAAAAAGATTATTAAATATTGCAGAAGACTCACGAACAAAGAAACAAATAAAAAATAAAGATCGATTAGCTGTTATTGTTGGATTAACTTATCATACAAGTAGTATATTTGGTAAGGAATATGATCATAATGATATAAGGTATACATAATGTATAAGAATAGGAAGAAATTTACAAACAACATTAGCTCAAGAGCTATGTAATCAACTTGGAGAATATAATAAAAATTATTTTACTTTAAGATGATACATCCAGCTAGAAGATAATCTGAGTTTGCACACCAATGACCGACGAAACCAGCTAGGTTTGTGGCTGACCGGCTGAGGCTGTTCGCTGTCTTGTGACTTTTGTGTTTTTTCAGTCTTGATAAAAATAATGAAAAACAATATGGATTTAAACAAGATGATTAACGATTTTCGTGAGTTACAAGCGTACCGCAAACGGGTCAAGCACCAAAATAAAACTATAAAAATGTCACATCTAGCTCGTGTTAAATTTAAAGAAGGAATGCCCCCTTTTTGTGCTGAAATAACATTTACTCAAGCACGGGCTATTATAGTTCGAGAAACTACTAAAATAAATGGCTTGCCACTTCACCGGTCGGCGATTTTCCAAGAAGAAGTTGAAACTTACCACAGCGACCATGATCAACTGGAAATCAATTTACTTGAAGAAGCTCAAAAGCCAGACGTACTAATAATTTTTGAGGACAACACACAAAAAATTGCCTTCGAAAATGCATTCCGCCATTTTATGGAATACAGGTAAAAAAATATTTTTTGTATCCTTAATGGAAAACAGCCATTTGATTAGGTAGAATTCACAAAGGTAATGTTCTATTTTACTCATTAGCAACACAACCACACACAACATTGGACGTCATGCGTTGCTAAGGTTGATTTTTCATAAACAATCATGTTGCTATGCTTGAATCTTGTCATTTTTTTTTGTGTGTACCTCATCAACTAATGTTTTTTGCAGTAACCCCGAAGTTAATCGATGATATTGATACTGAAGTGAACCAGGAGTATAATAGATTATTTCATTATTTAATTATTATTATTATTATTATTATTATTTCTTTTTTTTTTGTTTAATTATAAGTATTAAGTACATTACTATTCTTTCTTTTGTATAAATAAATAAGATGGTTTGAAATATTTGCTTTTTTAGACATACCTTAAATACAGGGGCAAAATGCTTAAATAAACAAAGTGTTCTGAGGGGGCTTACTAGTAGTATCTATTAAAACTGGTGTAATTGAATCTACTCCAAAGATACTCGCTCAAAGCTGTTATTTATGGAGATTTTATTATTACAACACTCATTTGGTACTTTTAACCACTTCGATAAAACTGATCAAATCACAAATATATTTACTCATACAATGTCACATCTCTGTTATTAGTATTTTGCACAGGTCTTGTATTACTCAAAATGTATCCATTAAACCCTTTTAGTTTCCTAAACTCTCGAATTTGAAAGGATGAAATGGTCAATGGCTCAGGCTGCACAATCCACCGTACCCCTTCAGTGCAAGGAGGATACGTCAGAGACCCAAGATACGAAAAATACCGTCTTGTGAATACTGGTGCAATCAAACTAACCGGAAGTGGTCTCATATTAAAGCTTTTGCAAGGTTTTTGTATATATTTGAGAGCGTTAATGATCGTCTCAAAATATGGATTGTCACTGTCTGTCACCTACAAAAATAAACGTAAATTACAGGAAGAGGTACGTTTCAACTTACTTCAAACATGTAACTTATGGTAACAACAGCACAAGTTTGAGTTGACTTCGACATATCAATACATTTACAAGAACATTTGTTGTAAGTGACCTGAAGCTCCATCGCATATCTTCGCATATCTATCATGTGTTCGGATCCTTCTTCATCGTTAGGCCCCCATCGAAATCTCATACAGAATAATTTATACTCGTCACATAGAGGTCCTCCACATAATATCGGTTTCCGGTTGCTCAACCATGTGCTATAGATAACAACTATAACAACAACGAATTAAGTTTTGCGACTCTAAGTTTTGGTAACTACCAGTGTAGCCATCATTCACGATTTTCATTTCTACTGGAGTGGTGTTATATTCTGCTGTAAAATCTAAAGGAGCTAGCGTCTCACTGGGTACGACGATTGCACAAACAGACAAAATGTTAATGGGAGACTGGTTTTCTCCCTTGATGTCAAAACGGTATTTCCAAGTATTGGTACCTAGAAAACAGCTTCAAATGACTCTAAAAATGATTCATTTACATACCGTTACTGTCATCGTAAGAATATGTATATATTTGCGTTTCGTTAGTATTGCACTTGCAAAACCAATTAAGAAAAGAGTACGTAAGAAATCCTAGTATAAGAAAGAATATAATTTCGGGAAGATACGTTTCCAACATAATTTACTTAATCACTGACATTTTTCTGAAACTAAAATGTGACACATGTACTTCATTAAATTTCACGACGTTTGATTCGATTTTATAAAAAAAGAAATAATAGTATTTTTGCCCACAGATGTGATAATTTTATTAAGGTTATCTTTATACAGAGCTAAGACTTTAGCAGTATTTAAAAAACAAATTATTTGTTATCATTATTGTTAATTCAATTTTAATTATTGGTGCGTTGTATGCGTTAAATTCACTGAGCCTTTTTATACTCAAATTTTAAAAAAATGCCCAAAATTATATCACTCGCCTTAAAATTTTTAAATTTAGCCTAGAACCAGGTTTGAAGTTGCTTTTGTTCAAAACGATTTGCAGCCATCAAATTTGTATTTTAAAATCAGATAATGTATAAAATTCAAAAACTTCGAAAACTTAGATAATTGAAAATTACATGTTTCTTACTTGAATTATAAAAAATTCAAAGGACTGACAAAACTAACAGAAAACATTTTAGAATGCGTAAAAAGCTCTACGAAAAAGAGTAGTCTACTAATTTAAAAAAAAAAATGTTTGTTTCGCATTATCAGAATAGATTCTAACATTTAAATAAAAAAACGACCTACCATATAATTGTTTATTTTTCAATTTTTGTTCAATCCTTGGAACGATAACTTAATTTCAAGCCGCAATTTTACCAATAACATTTTTCTCTTTTTTATTATTTCTAAATAATAATTGTGCCTGTTGCGTTGCTGTCTTTCCGTGGTAACAATTATTTGAACACGAAATTATTAGATGTAATTATTAGAAAAAAGAAGTAAAAGTGTCGAAAATAAAAAGTAATTTTAACACCATAAGGTGCCCATTCTTCATTTTTAACGTTTAACAATTTAACAATTCAACAAATAAAAAACCTAGCTAAAAGTTTTGTAAAAAGTAGTCGTAAAACGAGTCAAACGCATCAAGTCTAAATATAGTTTTATTGATCATCATGAAATTTTTATCAGATATCTGTAGTTAACGGTGCGATAATACGTACACAGTGTCATTTTAAAACAATACTACCATGAGCAGAAATATGGCTGAATCTGAGGGTGAAATTGACTACAAGACTACTGAAGATTTAGGTCAGTATTCATGATTTAAGTGCATATTTATTTGCTGTCGTTTAAGCACGTGATTTTATACAAACTATGATATTCGTCACTACATATTTGAATAGTCTTTACAAATAAATCATAAAATCGTAACACATTTTCACATATCTTTTTAAAAACTTAGTGTCAACAGATCTGGTAATTGGCGTTGAATTTTATTTAATTGTACTTGCGCAAATTACTAAGCACGTGATTCTTAAATATGTGTGCAATTTTTTAGCACACGCAAAGGCTTTCAAGATTAACGGTAATTTCCTGTTTAGCGTTTTTTCAGTATATTTTGTTTGATGTGGAAACAAAATATAATTGATCAAAAAAAATCATTTTTACTCAGTTAAGTTATTTATTAGTGGGGTTTATAAAAATTCAATATCAGATAATGCTCACGTGATATTTGACCTTGAGCAATATAGTTCAATTATAGTCGATAAAAAAAATCATCATATCCATAGTCATCAGATCACGCACACTACACTGAAAATTAGATACAAATTTCATGATTGAAAAGTTACCACCTAAATTACATGGATCATTTTTAACAGCGTAAAATACCTCCGATATTCATATCTGCAGATAATGTTATCCATTGGTTGTAAATAAAAAGTGTATTTTTAATTTCTCCTTCAAACAGCTATCACGAATATAAATATCAGTAAAAAAAAATTTTGGGGCAAAATGTGGAATTTTTCTTTGTTTACACCGCTTCCTTCCACTATTATTAAATTGCCCAATTTTGTTTACATTAAGTTTACACAGTATTACAAAGTAAAATAATTAAGCGAAAAAACCTAATTTGAACAGCGCTGTTTGTTCATTTTTACGCAGAATCGTCATAATTCTCACCTCCCGTTCTAACGAACTTAAATATTTACTTTTGTGTCATGTAGTACACGTTCAATCAAAAGTACAACGACACACAACAATCGCGACATTCTCACAGTTTTTACGTAATTATTTAAATTTTATGACTAACAAATTTGATTAGGTACCTGTCGTATATTTATTGTAGCAAGTATATATTAAACCATGTTTTATTTATTTTTTACTTTACTAAATCTAAAATCTGGAATTACACACTTGTGCGCAAGTGTGACTGAGCATGAATTGCAGTGAGACTGAGTGGTATAAACTCACCAACGTTGTTCCGGTCAGTTTAATGTTTACAGTTCTTTCATTGTAGTGTGTGGTATTGGTGAGGAAAAAAGGTGTTTTTTTGATAGACAATTTTATCAGTTTCACGATGACCGGTCCATTACCTGCAGGCCCTACCAAGAGTGAATGTTTGTGTGGGCCCGACACTACGAATAATATTCAAAATGGTATACATTTTTTCGAAGTCTGGTTTTTGGTAATCTTTTTTATACTAGACAAGCAGTGGACACCCAAAATGGTGTGAAAAATTTTGGTTTTATGTAATTTTTATTTGTAACATTTTTTTTCTAATTTGGTTAATCGGCAGACAGGTTAATGCGGTGAGACACTCAAAGAATTTTATTGTTGATAAAAAGTTAGATAATTACTATCCTTGTCTGCTTAGATGAGGTGTTGTGATAATAAAAATAAACAGGAAAAGCATTCAAAATTTTAAAACAGCAGTTGTACTTTTGAAATTACCTTTAAGTAAAACTGTAAGCCCCATCATAAATTTTTCAAATTCTCCATTATTGTTCTATGAATTAACGTTCGGGCAAAGTGCGTAAATTGCCTTTAATCTGTAATTTTATCATGTACAAATCAATCAATAACTGTGGATTTACGATTAATTAATTCAAGATAAAGTAAAAAATTGCCATGGGAAACCACAAATTGTTTGAGAAATGAAGTAAAGCGTGTTATTTTGGGGATCGACTTTTGCGTTGTTACTGGGTTGACAAGTTGATCTGAAAGTAATAAAAAAGAACAAGGAGAAAATTAAAATATCAATTTGACCTTAAAAGTGAAGCCACTTAAGAAAATCTGATTCTAGTTTCAAATTTAGCAGACCAAAATTTCCCTAAATTGCATTAAAAATGCACAATAGCAAATAGAAATTACATTAGAGGGCAATTAATTGTTCTCCCATTTTGTGATAATTTCATTTAATTCATAGACCAATTTGTGTTATTAGTTAAAACTATCAGATATCAAATTTAGCTTAACTGATATCGTAGAGTACAGTTTATTATAGTTTTGAAAAGAGCCGGAGCAAAATATTCCTACACTGTAAAATAAGATGAAAAAGTCAACAAAAATTATTCACTATGAATATGTATGATATAACGCGTCATCAAAATAAAAACAATAACCCATAAAAACTGTAATAATTTTTTTAATTTCACGGTTGAAACAGAAGATTAGTTGAACTTATTAATAATCCACTAGAAAATAAAACGTATTTTATTTTGGAAAAAGCTTTTGAGTTAACATGACCGGTTTGGGACCCTAAAGTGGTGGGTGTCTTACGTAAATAACTAAAGAATGGGTAAAAGTTTCAAATTTTATGCTCCAGTATGGTGGTTGGATAAGAAGGTAACAAGTTCGGTGTTTTTATAGCCGTGAATTTTCTAATTTTAATAGCTACATAATTTAAGAGTTTATGGCCGAGCTATTGTAGCCGGCGAGGTTAACAAACGAGAGTTCTTAGAGTCTGTTTAGGAATGAATTCCATACAATTTCATGTAGAAGCGAAAGCTTTCACAGCCGGAATCAGTGTTAAAAAAAACATCAGGGTTTTCATAATGTGAAAGAAAAAGCTGATGATATCTGACTGTCAAATTTTTTGCAATTGACGAATATAAAAATTATTTGTATTGACACATATTTTTTACATTGACAGCTGCACTACTTGTTAAAATAAGTTCAAAATAAAATTATTTTATCATAAAGCTCTGAGGTTTTATTCAAATCAAGCCTTACACTAAGATTTAGAGATATTTTATTCCGATTAACTTTTATCATTTCTCACATGTTAATAATGACTTTTTTCAAAATCAATTAAAAATACAATTATTGATCTTAATATTTTATATCCCATAATCTCTCGCAGATGATAATAAAGATTTTTTTTAATATTGTGGTAAAAACATATAATAATCATAAAAGTGCAAGTCGTAGTTTTTTTGGTTTAGAATTAATGTAATAATTTAATAACTTAATAAAAAAATAAAGTGGGTTTTATTGCGAAACATTGAAAATCTACCTTCTGGACAATAAAATTCATTTATAACTTTTAATTACTATTGAAAATTTAATATTTTATTGTGAGATTGATTCAAGGGACAGTTTATTCAATTAAGTCGTCAATTAAATTTCCGTAATAAAAATTTAATTGACGGCAGCGTAACAAATAAACCTCATTTTATCAATGCGACGTAGGATTAATCAGGGACCTAGACATTTTTCTGACGAGTCATTTAATGATTACTTTTTTTCTGAATGTTAAAGTAATCTTTTATTCTCTCTAATTTGTTGAGATTTTTATTAGTCGCATTTTTTTTATTTCTAGAATAAGAATATACAGTTATCTGCTTTACCTTACACAAAATTTTTTGATATTTGTGTTTTCACCGTTTCGACAAAATTTTTGTATGCATTAAGTCTTGTTTACAGTGGTAAAAAAAACTGGAATCAGATTAAGTCAATTGATTGATTGATGAACTGACAAAATATAACCGACGTCAAAATAAATCTTTGCTGATTCACATGTCAAATTAATTAAGCTAAAATTTGATCGATTTCACTCATTTGGGTTCAGGAGTTTGTAAATAAATAAGCGAAGTATTCGACCAACAATTTTGTTTCAAACAAGGAATAAAAAAAATGTATCAACACAAGAATAGTTTTTCAAACTAGAATAAAGTGCAAAGGAGTAGTTTTACTTTATCCAAGAGGAATATTAAAATGACGTTTTAGATCAAAATTGATGTTTTAACTTTTCTATCAATCAATTATCCTTGTTTCCGAGCGGCACGATCGATCCCTGTTTAAACTGAGTCGTACCTGGATAATCTTACATGATAAAGGGAAACCTTCTTTAATTATTTTTAAAAATTAAGCCAAATATTCGGTCTAATAATAGATTTTATCGATCTACATTAACTTTCATGTCACGTTATTAGTTTTCTGTCAACATAAATCTTTTTTTTTAATCCTACCATCAAATGAGCTTATATTGAGTACATATTATCAGGACCTGTATAACAACAACAGTTTTTTTGTCTCAGTGGAAGAAGACGCCCACATTACTGTCCCCGAATGGCGACTCCACAAAGTTCAATCTCCCATTGTTCTAAAACACGACGAAACTAATCATTATGATCATTTTGAACCCTTGGAATTCCACGGACATTGGGATGAAGGGGGAGATGCAACGTTGAGCAATAATGGATTCACAGGTAATCTCGCGTATCAAAATGTGTTAATTTTTAATTACAAATGTAGCAACTCTTCGCTTTACAAACCGCGAGTTGCCGGTACTTATTGGTGGCCCCTTACATGAAGACCAATACGTATTTGAACAATTGCACTTTCATTGGAGCGATGACGACCACAGCGGATGTGAACACATTTTTGAAGGACAAGCGTGAGTACAAAAAACGACACAATAATGATGCTGAATAAGCAGGATTTTTACAGGTACTCTATGGAGGCTCACGCAGTTCATTATAACAAAAAATATGAAAATTTCAAAGAAGCTGCAGATAAACATGATGGTCTCGCAGTTGTGGCGTTTTTCCTCAAAGCCACAGATGACGACGAACATCCTTGTTTTAATAAGATGACGGAAGCGGTGAAAAAAATTGTCAAAATTAACAGCACCACGAGTTTGCCAAGTGGTAATGACTGTTGTAATGGTAATAGCTCCACTTAACATTAATTTGCAGACTGTTTGACTTGGATAAAGGAAGAGGCGCAGTGCAAAGGATATTATACCTATCAAGGGTCACTTACAACGGAACCTTATACTGAAAGTGTTACATGGATCATTTACCCAACGCCAATACATGTTTCACGTCAACAGGTAGGATAGAATTTGACTGATTGCGAGAGGGTTCGTGACTAATAGCTTATTCAGGTTTCAGAATTTCGGAACATGAAATCGACACCCTGTGAGCAGCACAATATTGTGAAAAATGTGCGACCTATTCAGGTGCCGGCCAGCGATAAGAAGTTAGATATTATTTATGCTAGATCCCATAGACAACCTAGCGAATAAGATTTTCTTTTACACTACTAAAGTTTATGGTATTTATTATTACGTCAGATAAAAAATACAACACACTAGAAAATAAAGTATAAATTATTGACTCTATTTTGTGTTTACTTCTCTGAGGTAGGAAGGTGAGACTGCACCACATCTATAACAGCATATGAAGCAACACACTCAAAAGAATGCAATGTGTCGACAACAGCATCTACAGCACTACAAAGACACGAATATACCAATAAATATTGCTTGTATTTATAGTCCTTTGATAATTGTTTGGATGCAGCGGTTGCCTTTGCTGTCTCAGGAGTCACTTTTTGCTCTGGTCGACTATAAACGAAAGTCTCAGAATAAGGATCAAAACTCTCCACAGACACTTCTTTCTTCACTCCCTTTTCCTTAACTTTCTTTGGTCTCTCTTTGGGACTTTTTGATTTCTCTTTAGGACTTTTTGATTTCTCTTTAGGACTTTTTGATTTCTCCTTCTTTCTGCCACTTTTTTTATCAGAGGGAAGACTTTTATTAAAATATTTTTTGTAGATAGTTTCCACATCGGTTTCAAGAATATCTTGCAAAATTTTCGGTTTACGCTTTGCTATAAATGGGTAAAATGAATCGAACCGCTCGATAGGAATGTAGTGATGGTCAAAAAACTCATAAATTAATCTGTCGGGTTGTTTACTAATTGGAGTGAGCTCGAATCGTGGGGGTGGAATTATAAATTCCATTACAATGTTATATTGTGTATCAAGCACTTCTAGTTGTTTGCACATTTTATGGATGTAGGCCCCGAAAATTTCGAAACAGGCGAAATATTTTTCTCGCTCAAAATTATGGATTACTGGGGAGTCAAACTTTCGTAAAATATTCATCAATTCACATTGATTTGAATATTCGTAGGGCTCCTTTGGGATTGTTTCTTTAACACTGGGCGTTACTTCAGCCTTTGAAGACTTCTTACTATTTTTTTTGTTTTTTTTAGACTTGGGGTCACCAATTGGATCTTTTTCAGGTTTACCACTTTGTATCCGCCGCAACTTTTCTTTCAACTCTAATAATTTGTTTTCTCCATATAAAACCGTGTCTTTTTTGTGCGCCAGTTTTCTCAGGTGTTTAATACAATAATCCCATTTTTTGTCATCTACTTTTACTTTGTTATACAGACTTAGTAGTTCGTCGACAAAAACTTGGTTGTATAAAAACTGGGGACGTTCGTTTACGAAATTTGCCAGCTCAAACAACTGTGGTTCTCCATAGACACAAATCGGCGCTGGAGTTTCGACGTACTTGACTTGATCGACCAATTCAAGAACAATCTCTTTGATTAACAAGTTTTTGGATTCTGTTTCTATGTGGGAGAGGATAGCATTTACGCTAGCCTTCAGATCTTTGAAATAAGAGTAGCTTTCTAGAAGTAAAAATAAGTGGCATTGCTCGCCTGACATTTTAGGAACTGTGATCAGTTCCCAACATTCTGAAAAATGTCCGGGCTCATCAGATTTAAACCAAAAAGGAAGGACTGTTTTTTGTCCTGGCAGAATCACCAATTCTGTTTTATTAAAATAGAAGCAATATTTATCATCGTCATGTTTAGTGTAATCGCGAAAGACTCGGAATTTTTCTATTTTTTTCCACTTGAGTCTTAGCGTGACGGTACTGTTATTTTCAAGAGCCAAAAAGTTCGAGCTCACTTTTTTTGAAGAAATATCGTATTCAAAGAACAAACGCATCTTTGTGTTACCTTCAGTTTCTTCGGTTTGTTCTAGAATGATATCATTTAATTTTAAGCTTAATTTCGGGGGAAGTTCATGAGGTATCTCCAAGTTTTCTGAGTGAGTTTCATTTATCTCTTCTGTTACCGCTTCGTTGTGAACAGGTTCTTCCGCTAACTCTGGAGGTAAGATGGTTGTTCCAACAATTGCTAGATTTTCAAAGTTTGGAAAATGAGGGACTATGTTTTGAATTTGTTGGGACCACTTTTGCATCTGTTGTTGTCTGTAACTGTTGCTTTGCCACCTCTTGTAGATGTTCCTATGAGAAAGAAAGGTGATGAAAACGTAGAAAACAATTATAACCATGAACCTTGATCCATGTAAAATGTTCTTTTCTTTTTGGATATGACTAGGACTGCCGGTCATTGTAATGGGCGGCACGATAAAACGTTCTTGTTTAGTTTTAACCGCAAAATATTTAGGCTCCTGTAAGCTGCAACTGTATTTAACTTTTTTGTGAACGGTACCGCAGTAACACAAGCACTTTTCAATGATACAAGAGCATTTAACTTGTGACAACGCACAAGGTAGTTTGTAGAAATCCGGATTTCCTCTGTATTTATCAAATTTTGTAGGAATTCTAGCATATTCAAACACTTCCTTCTCTTTGTTAATTTGAATTAAGTCTTCGTGGTAGTTCATGACAAGGTCTCCTGGTTGAGTGCTGAGTTTTTCTGTGATTGTGTCTTGAGTCTTCTTCCATTCTTTTTGCCATTTTTCCCAGTTTCTCAAACTGGTCTCTTCGTATTTTCGTTCAAGTTTGTAGAAGCTGTCGTGACGTCTTTGCATGTCGGGTGTCAACTTGACAAATTTGTAGTATCCAACAATGGCAGCTGAACCAAGTGGGTTACAAACTTTAGATTAAGTAATAGAAAAAAATGTCTTACAGATATAAACACGCATCTTCAGAATCCCAACGAAGCTCCTCATTATATTCAAGTTCTGGCTGATAAACAACCGGTCTACGAATCACCAATCAATATAAACATAACGAAAACGACGGAAATTCAGGTTCCTCCTTTAGTTTGGCACAATTTCGATGTTCCTCCAAAGAAGATGAAGATCACCAACACAGGCTATACATGTGAATTTCAAACTGATGTTGAATGTTTCGTTATAGATCCACCGTTTTAGTGATCCTGAGTGCTAAGTGGAATCAGGAAAGACCGTACATTTCTGACGGACCTCTTCTGGGAAATTATGTTTTCTCACAGCTTCATTTTCATTGGGGAAAGGACGATGTTGAAGGAAGCGAGCATGCTTTGGATGATGTCCGGTATCCTCTAGAAATGCATGTTGTGTTCTTCAAAGCAAATTATTTAACGCAAGAATCTGCTTTAAAAGAAAAGGACGGAATCGTGGTTCTAGCATACATTTACAAGGTTGGTTAAGAAAATTTAGAACATTTTCATGAAAGTTTGTGGATCTCGGTAACATGTATAATACAAGGAACCAAATGTTTGGAATGTTCAGATGAGTGTTTGTAAAACAAAACTAAAATGTTAGTAATAGCATTTCTTTCTCATCTCTCTACTTTAATTTTAGTCTAGACGCCGTTTGAAAAACACTAAACATTTTGCACTCAGTTGCAGAGCGGTAAAAACCCTGAATTCCAAACTTTGCTTGCTAATATCACCGAAGTCCGAAAGCCTCACAGTTCTGCGAAGTTGGAGCCCGTAGCCCTCACTCAATTTATTAGAAAATTCGATAAAGATTATTTTATGTATTGGGGTTCTGTCACTACTAATGTTTGTTTACATTACGTTCTTTGGCTGATAACCCGACAACCTGTTGGAATATCATCGGAACAAGTAATACAATCTCTGCAAAATCTTTTTTTTTTGTAGCCTTTTTCAGGTCGATGATTTGCGCACTTTGCTGGATGCAAACGATGAACCTCTTCAAGGTAATTTTCGGGATGTTCAGTCTTCTAATAATAGAGAAGTGTTCCATGCATGTCCGTCTGGTTCAAAGTACGCTACTCTGCTTTCGTTACCATGATAATTAAGATAAGTTATTTTGTATATTTCTCTTTATTTAGACATGTGTAAACTTTCTAATATGAAGTTTTAATATATACACTATATTGCATTATACAATTCCTTCTTTGTACATAAATAAAGATTACATCAGGTAGTGCTTCTCTTTTACAACTTATGCTAGTAGTGATTGTCACCGTCCTAATTTATAAAAGCAAGACCTTGAAAAAAATTGCAACAATAACTGGTGTACAATCCAAGTGTATTTACTTAGTGGTGGTGTAGAACCAAATAAATCCAACATCAAACTTTTATTGTCCTAGATCTCTTTTAATTACAAAAATCATTATATTTTCACATTTGCAAATTAAAAAATATATACAAAAAACATTAAAAAGGAAAATAACAACAATAGACTTACAGTCCCATAAAATGTAACTACAATATGAAATTTACAATGCGTACTTATTAAAAAAAAGTAAGCGCACACAAGATGCTTCAAACTCATATTGCACGGCAATCTAAACAATGTATAAATACAAGCAGTAAACTTGCAAAGAAAATAACTAAAATTAAACTAGAGTGAATGACGCGTAAGTATTATTTTCTTTGCAGACTGATCACTATCTCTTGCTGCAAACGCAACGGTTTACCTTAATGAATAAATTAAACTAACGACTTAATGAACAACAATTTTCTATACAATAAATAATACACGATAAAGATTTCTGCAGCAAGTTTGTATACAAAACTTTCATCAACAAAATTGTAATACGATCGATTAATCATGATGAAAAGAAATAAATTACTTACTGTTACGTATGTACAAAATTCTCTATAAGGTTGGGGAAACAACGGTATCAATTTGGTCCCTAACCCTAAGCCACTGTCCTTATTACGACACTATGTAACAAAATATATAAATGCACATTTATCCTACGTTATTCAAGGTTATACTTTATCAAACATAAAAACTATGGAATGTACTTTATAAAGTATGAGACAGGTAATGGCACTGTAAACAGTCTGCTTTAGTTCTGTTGTCAACGGTAAACATCTACAAAATAAAACGAAATTACCAGCAAAATTACTCAAGTACACAAATGCTAAAAAATTAATTCATCCACTTCCGACAATTTGGGGCTCCACACATGCATGATATTTTGTGTTGGTCGTCTTCTATGTCAAACTTGTAGTCATATGCCAGCTGTAAATTGCCACGGTTACATCGCATCATATTTTTACATCAAACTTACCTCTTCTCCTCTCTGAATTCGTCTTTTGGCAAATATTATGATCCGATAGTCTCTGTCGACTTCTACAGTCTCCGCCACACAGTTCGGATTACAAGAGTGGTTGATGTAACGCGCTAGACCACCACTCAGTGTCGCATCGACCACGCGTTCTTCGTCTAATCTGAACATATAAATTCCACGGTTCTGTAAATTGCAATAAAAGTCATATTCATTCAACTAGAGTTGCCGTAAACGACCAACCTTGGCTTCGTATTTTTTCTCTCTTGTTTCTGCAAGCTCAGTTCTGATTATTTCACCAATGTATTCGATAACCATCGTGTGTTTCTCTAAATCGCGAGCAGCGTACAAGCCCAGGCCTTGAATTTTGGACCTGAAATCAATAATTAAATTGATTCGTGTGCCGTGTTTAACTCATAACTTACCTCGCCAAATATACATTATTGCGCCACTCTTGCTTCATTTTTTTGTACTGGGAGCTCTTTGAATGAACGAACTGTTTGGTGTAGGGACACGTTCCTTCACCCAAAGTGTTGTTATTGGTCAATGCAGGCGTTGGGCCAAATAACGGTCGAACAGAAGACCCACCGGTACGCTGCGTGTGAGGTCTCTTCCAGTGCAGCTGACTCCTCGACCTTGGTTCAGTTCTGGCAGCTCCAGATGGATTTATTGCTAGTGGAAGTTCCAACAATGGATTTCTGCCATACTTAAATTTGTAGTCTGTCAAAGTTTCGATACCTACAACGAAGGGTGTAGTTCTGACATCGCAAAGGTTGTCAGGATTTACCTGGGAGGCTTTCTAGAACTCTAACAACTGCAGGTTCTGTCAAACCGAACAAGTCTTCTCCACTGACGAACTGTGGAAAAACTTGGACGCACTGGTTTTCTCGCCTCATGGATGCGATTTGATCTAGGATTCTGTGCCAGACAGCTTTGGGACTGCTGTCTTTGAACTCAACATCTTCCTCCACACCTTCTTGGATAACAACCCTGAATTCTGGTTTCCCGAACGACTCATGAATTGAACAAATGTATTTACAGCGTTTATTTATATGACGCATACTCCAATAAAAGCGGATAATTTTATAACCGATCGGATAAATGTAGTTTTGATTATGGAAATTTTGTAACTGATGTGGAAGCAACTGACCGACACTCAAGAAAATCAAACTTCCAACTCTCAACAAGTTACTGGTGTCTGAATGGTGCATCACAGCCGCGACTTGACGATTTTCATCACGATTAACGTAAACTCTACGCGACACTGACAGAGTTGTGAGTTCATTGTCTTTTTCATTCTTAGGTATATGCACTGTACAGTAGGTTGTTTTGTTTTTGTAGAAGACACAACCATCTTTAACCGCGCAAGTTAGATGGTACACATTTGAGCACCTAGTTTTGAAACAACGTATCGTAGCACCTAGCTTGCTGCAATGAACACACACTTGAGTGAGGCTTTGTTGAAGGGCATTTTCTAGGTTCATGAGAGCACCATTGACTGTTTCATACACACCGTCTGACCACAAACCGCAATTCAAGTGTACCCATTTATCAACATCAAAATTTAACAATCGTGCGGGACCATCAGCTACGCCGTCGCCCACACCTTGACAGAACATGCATTTGCGAAAATCTTCGGGTAATTTTATTGGAGTGACTGTAATGCCCATTCTGTATAACAGTTCCATTGTTTCTTTATCTGTGGGTTTTTTATGTTTTGTTGGGGGTTGTAGGCAGCCGGGTGTCCAACTCTTGTAGCGGACACCTTTCCAAACTTTGGGTGTACTATGCATCTGTAACTCGTCGTACCTCTTCAATCTGATAGCGTCTGCCTGTTTGGCAAACAGCTGATATGCTCTTATTTCACTAATATCCATCGGCTCAGCTTCTCTCTTGAAATGGTGAAATTCCATATCCACGGGATCCGTGAAACTTTTTTTGTGCTCTAAAGAATCCATGAACGGTCTTCTCGCTTTCAAGTCAGTCTTATCTTTCTGGCACAGGTGGTCTATGATTGCAGCCGCTTTGTCTTCTGGGATCGATGGTGATCTGTGCATTAATGCAAACTGCATATAACAAGTCGTGCTACAAAAGAATAACTCATCGCCGTCACTCAACAGCTCAGAATCTTTAGATAAGAAAGGAAGTTCGGAGACTTTTTTCCTGATCATATTGTTGAGAATGACCACATCGCAATGCTTGCAGAATTTAGCCGCACCGTTGAGAATACTCTGGATATCAATCGGAGCTAGGGAAGAAATATTAGCGTTACTGAAAAAGAAATTCTAAACACTCACCTCCTTCTTTTCCGTCTTTTCCTTTAGTTCTGTATAAACCTAACTTCTGACTTGGTGGTGTGCTTGTGCGTTCCACGATTTGGTAACTTGTAGGAGCAGGGATATGTAAAATATTTGCCAAATCGCGAAGGACACCCATTATGTCTTCAGCGGCAGAGGAAGTTAGAGTTAAAGTGACGGTGACATTTCCTGAATCTTTTAGAGGTGTGGCGGAGGTGGAAGCAAACTTCGATTTGACACACACGTCGCGGCCAACGTTTTCTTTGTCCTGCAAAAGGAGAAAATAATATGGTTCATTGTTTTTATTATGAGGCAACAACTAAAAGAACAATAGCAAATTTTTCCTCTTTTTTTCTAACTGATTATAAAGTTTCAATAAAAGACACACCATGTTACCTATTCTGTTAAATTTTTAAACAAAACAGAAATGTAATCGTAATTATCAGCTTTTCCTAAAAAAAGATAAATAATAAGCATTATTATATAGATAAGCAAAATACTCAAAGTGGGTTATCGTATTTGCATGACTATACAACATATTTATATTTATATCAAATATTCCTGGGAGATTGAAAAATGAAAAATGATCCTTTTTGTTAAACACAGATCATTTAGTGATTACAATTACCAAATCTGAGGTTTTTAAGAGTTTCAGATTACAATTTACATGGCTGCTTTAAATTCTAAGAAAGTAATACTCACTTCTGTATAATCCTTCAAATAGGGTCCCGTCGGCTTCAACCTGATCGGTATCGGTGCAACAATGGGTACTACTGGCGACAGTCTCATTTTAGTAATATCTTCATCATCTTCATCATCGTCTTCGTTGATTAACTTCAGCCCTAAGAATTTATGATGGGGTTCAATAACAGGACATTCAGGAGAGGAACTGCTAATAATGGAATCAGGAGAGTCCTCGCGACAAAACATATCAAATCTTTTATCTTCTTCAGTATCAAACTTAATGAGTGGGAACTCTTGGTCATAGAACCCTCTCTGAGTGGACGCTGGTGGTTTCTCGGGCAAAGGTTCCTGGTCACCATACGGTTGGGTGTTGTAAAAATCGGAAAACCCTGGTAAATACGCGTTCCCATATTCGCCCTTCAATTCTCCAAATCGAGAATCGTAATCGCTTGCCGCTAGTTTACTTAAGTCGCTACCAAAAATAGGCAAGATGTTAAAATTCCGATTGAGAACCGGCTCGGAAACCACCATCGGTGGAAGAGTACGGAGTTGTGCCAAAACACCTTCTATGTAAGTATCGTAATCTTCGTCCACTTTGGAACTTTTCCGTGGTCGTTTCTTCGGCTGCCCTACAGCTTCTTTATTCATTATCTGGTTTTGGCGTCGCTTCTGCTGATACATCCTTCTTTTCTGTTTTTTCAATTCTTCCTTGTCTAACATCATTTTTTCAGTTATTGGATCCAACGCGTCAATTTCTTCTTTCATGGGAACATCAGACCTACTTTGGTCAGAGACTTCAGAGTGCTGTGAAGTTTCATCAACAAACTCTTTTTTTACTTCTTGCGAGAGCTGTTGTTGCAATGGCTGTATCTCTTTTTTGATAAGAGGTGGGGTTTGAAGACTGGAATCTTGACTACATGAAGAGCGTGGTGTGGGTGGTGACAATAAATCATCCCTACTAGGAGTACGGCTCGGTGGTAAACATTTCTTGATGTCAATATGCAACTGTTGAGTAGCACCAGTTGTTGAAGTTTGTGGTTGTTGAACCACTGGACTTGAGACGAAAGACGTTTCTCTGCTCATTATAGGTGTTTTCTGAGGAGGGGGTTTTGTTTGTGGTTGTACAGTTGTTTCTTTTGAAACGGGAGTTAAAATCGATGCTTTCAACTGACTTTCTAAAGTTGAAGTAAACTGAGTTGATGTTGTTACAGTGATTGAAGTTGGTGCTGTAGCCGGGGGAGGCGTCTGAGTATTTGCACAAGCCGTGTTCTGTAATAACTTCTTTAAGAGTGCGTTTTGAGAGTCTTCGTTTCTGGAAACCGATGGGACTTGCATGGTTGAAAATTTACATCCAGACAACTGTTCTACTTTGGGTTTATCGTCACTTGTGTCCATTGGCTCAGATTTAATTTCTTCAATCTTAGAAGAATCGGTTAATGTTTCTTCCAGAGATTTATGACGGATAACTTTAGTTAGTTGAGTATGAAGCAAATTAGTACTAGAAGTAACAGCTTTAAAAACAGAAGTTGTAGTAATAGAACTTGTTGTATGTACTCCAAAACTAGTTGTCTGGAAAACTGGACTAGATGTGGTCACAGCAGAAACAACAACGTGCGGCTGAGCTTGAACTAGAGAAGTACTAAATCCTGAACGGGATAAACTAATAGAAGTACCCAACAAACTAGCTGCCGTAATGGTATCTACACTTGTTTTAGTGGTCGGAACAGCTGCTGGGTGTGATTGCAGCATCTCCGTTAGTGAACAAGTGGTTTTCCGTGGTATTGTTTCAGTAGACTCTGTAGGAGTAGTAGTTGCAATAACAACAGGCTTTTGTGTTGTGTTTGTAGGCGTTGCACTCACTACAGCAGGTGCTGTTGCACTGATAGCAGTAACTCTTGGTAGCTTGGGGTGTTCTGGCATCAGTTGGATGCCACTAGTACGAGTAGGTAAGAAATTCAATCCGGTTGTGGTAATTTGAACATTGGCCGTGTGGGGTACAACTGTGGAACTTTGAACAGTTGTAGTTTGAGTACGAATGGGTGATATAGCGGGCATTACAGTTTTCTGTTTCATATTAGGTACTATTACTGTGCTCACACTACCAGCAGTGGTACTTTGTGGGATAATTCTTGAACTAACAACTGAAGGTGTAGATAAAACTGCTGTGGTGCTCACTATCTTCTGACTCACTGTTTTAACTATACTTTCAATGCTGTTTGTGGTTTGTGGTGCCGTTGTTGTAGCTAAAGACAGTAGATTTCGCAACTGTTGTGAAGCGTTTGCCATGTTTGTCGTCAGATCAGTTGGCTGAGATAGAGGTGATAGTTGGGGTACAACCGATGGTTTAGCAGGGGGAGCTTTGGTTTCTACTTTTGTTATTGTAGTCTCTATAGATTGTTCAGGCTGTGTTACAGTAACTTTATTAGTCTTTTGAAAATCGGGATCATTCAAAAGCTTATCTTTAATATTATCTTCTAGAACAGTCGGGGGCTTCCCTGTAATATTCTCAATCATGTCGAGAACATCTTCAAATGACTCGAATTCACCAGCCATTCCATTTCCATCTCTGCGTCGATTTTCCAAAGCTTGTAAAGCTATGTTATCTAACATCTGTTCTTGTGAAGGCGTTGGTGAAGGAATCGAGATAACCACGGATTTAGTATCATCCCCGGAAGCACCTTCAAAACCATCAACGGTTTCAGCACGAGCTGTAATCTGAATACCTGACTGCGATTCTTGGATAACTTGAGCTGTCATTTTTAATTCCGGTGTGTTGTGAATGATCACCGGTGAAGATGTTTTTGATATAATAGGACTAGCAACTCTGGGATTGTGCACTTTAATACTTGTCACGTGCACATTCTCAACTGACTTTATTTCTGTATTTACTTTTGCCTGTTCATTTTCACCTTTTGATGATTTGACATCCGTATTTGTCTTAACAACCAGTTCGCTGACTGTTTTAGGTATTTCTTCGATCTTAATAGAACTAGCTTGTGATGGTTCTGTGGGTAGCTTTAATTCATTCTTCTCACTAACTTTCACAAAAGGTGATTGTTTTACGAATTCTGCAGGTGGAGAATCAGTTTTAGATTTTTCATCAGATGAGTCTTTAGACTTATCGTCTTCGCAGTTGGAACTATCCGGCGACACCGAATCATCCTCGAAGATTTTCTTTGGTAAACAGCTGTCATGCGTCGTTAAAGATATAGATGACGATGGTTTATCGATAACTTTAACGTTTGGTAGTTGTCTAACGGCACTCGCGCTGATAACTGGTACAGTAAATCCCGACGGCAATATCGAGGCAATTGGTGAAGGGCTTGCACTGACGATCGTTATCGCTGAAGAACCACTTGTGACTAATTTTGGCACGCTCAAAACGTTCGTACGGACCGCACTATGCAAAATAATATTCGTCACCTTTGAAGGGGTCGTCGTATTTACCAGTTTTGAATTTTGAGCAACCATAACATCCGAAGTTTTCGGTGGATCAGTTCTGGATATCGTTACGACTGGTGTTATTAAAGAGAATTTTGGTACTAATTTCGAAGCTAGTAAATTCGTAACTCTGCTTGTGTTTGCATTTGCAACATTAGTTTCAGACTTCGGAGGAAAACTATAAATATTGGCTGCGTATTTATGAATTTCATTTATATGTTTAGCGGTTATGACTTCTTGTTTCATGATTTTATCCTTTCTTGAACCTTCATCGATTAGCTCTTCAAAATCTTCTTTAGTTGAAATTTGTTCTTCAGGGGACTTAACAGAGGGATCGATTATAACTATTTCTGATTCTTCGTAGTTGCTTATAGCGTCTTCGTCACCTTCTGGTGATGGATCAGTTTGTATTTCCTCTGGCTCAGGTGAATCTGCAGTCTCAAGAATATGGTTCGATGGTAGACGTCTAATGTTGTATTTTTTGGTCTTGCTTTGCATGATAAATTCGTCATCGCTTGTTGTAGGACTTCGAATTACAACGTGCATATTCTCAGCACTATAGTCTTCCTCTTCAGCTTCTTCTTTGTCGGAGTAATGTGTTTCGCCATCACCAGATAAGTCCACGACCATGTTTCCAGGGAATAGTAGGTACTCGTCAGCTATTTGATCCGATTCTAGAGGACTAGACATGGGTTCAGCTAAATCAGTTTGTGCAAGTGATTCAATTACTGCAATGTCATCTCCGTCGTTCTGTTGGGCCGCAGAACTTAAAGAAACTTCTCCAGAAATCACAGTGTTATTATCGTCATCGTAATCCATTATATCGTCACATCGAATTTGTTTTTCTTCGGGACTATGCACGATCAATACTTCTTTACTTTCTAGAACCTCAGGTATCTTTTTGCCGATGGTTTTTTGAACCGCGGCGACACGACTGGTTGATGTTAGAGCAGAAGGTGGTGGCGTCACTGGAGGAGTACACGAACTATCATCAAATTCATTGTAGTCTGTACTAACTAAAGATCCGACTTTACTGACTGCCAGAGACTGCAAATTTGTTTTCGCGGGTGATTTTCTTTTTAAGATTGAAACTTTACTCAAATGAGACTCTTTTTTTGGTTTGACTGGATTTGAACATTCGCCCACCGTCGCTTTTTCCATTTCTTTGTTGCCTGGAGGTGTTGGAATTCTTTTGGCTCCTCTGCCAAAACTCCACATTGGAGCACCACCTCTTAAACCTAGTTTGAAGTACCCAAATCGAGGTGGTACCGGTATCGGATTATTTGGATTATGAGGATTACCACCTCCACTTTGGTTATCCATCATAGAAGAACCATCTAGACTATTTTGGGAAACATATTGTGGTCTTGAAAGTGCTGGATTTTCAACACTCGTAGGGCGATCGGGCATCGCTGGACTACTATTAGCACTCGGTGGTCGTCGCATTCCCATTGGAGACTGAATCATGGGACTTCTAGGCATTGGCGAATTTGGTGGCTGATATTGAGAGTGAGGTGTCATCGGGCTGCTAGGTGGTTGATTAAGATTTGAATGGAAGTTGGCATTTCTAGCAACTGGAGAGTTTGGTGTTTGTTGATTGTTACCAAAATTCATCATAGGACTTCGAGGTGGCATCGGTGACGGAGGCATTGAATGTGGTGACATAATTTGCTGGCTAATCAAAGGGCTCTTTGGTGGCATAGGCGAAGCTGGAGCGCTATTCTGTTGTTGATTCAACCTTTGTTGAGCTTGCAATTGGGCCTGGATTTGTGCTATCTGTTGTTGTTGTTGTTTCGCCAACTGCTGTTGTTGCTGAACCATCATTTGATGTTGTTGAGGCGTCAACGGAGAGGGTTGAGCCACTATCTGCTGCTGTTGCTGCTGCTGCTGTTGTTGTTGCTGTCTTGCAAGGTTTCTCTGCTGAATCAACTGGACTGCTCTGGCTGAATTTAATATGGTCTCTTGCCCTTCCAAACTCTGTTGTTGCAATTGTTTCTGTATCAACTGCTGATTAATATTAAGCTGTTGCGGAGGCGGGCTACTCAACGGCGACGGTGTTCCAGGTTTTTGTTGGTAAACATTCATCGGCGATGGAAGACGTCTTTGTAAACCACCTCCATGATCTAACGGCGTTCTCACAAATCTCATTTGTGGTGTCCCCGGTCTTAAATCACCCGGATATCCTACAGGACTTGTCACAACTCTCTTATGTTGTGGTGACGTCATTCTAGGAGCTGGGGGCGGTAAGCAAACTTGCGACGGAGAAGGTGCTGGACCAGGGCTACTGTCACCTTGTGAGTGTGGTGTTCCTATGCGTGGTGATGGTTGCATTGGTGACATACCGTTGGGACTTTGTAAGATGTTGACTGAACCAGGACCGGGAGAGTGGGATATCATAGGGCTAGGACTATGCAAGGGCGAATTATGTTGTGTTAGCGGTGATGCTGAAGGCGACATCATCGGTGACTGAGACGCATTTGAATGATGAATTGGTGATGACGAAGGTGGTCCCAACGGCGAATGATTCTGTTGGATTAAAAGAGGCGACTGACCTGGTCCTGGACGCTGTTTGGCTTGCTGTTTGGTCCGGTATTCCTTCATATAGACCAATTGGGGTAATACAAAATTATATAATATAAAGAGAATTTTATTATAGACATCTGCTACTTTTTGCCACAAAACAGCTACAATATCTACAACGTGCCGCATTTCGTCTCAAAGTGGTTTCATTATGTCAAGTGGAAACTGACTTTAGCTGGATTAGTCACTTTAAAAATGCTGAAGAATAAATGTAATTATTAACTAAATTCCAGCTAAACTTAAGTTTTAGTGTTGTGGTAAGGGTACATAGATGTACTACCGTGCTAGATCTAAAAAGAGCAGTGCCTATAAATATATAGATACCTGTATTAGCAATCCATGTTGCCGACTGAGTTTCCGACTAGATTCCAAATGTTTTTGAAGAACGGATTGCTCCGTCGCAATGCGTTGTAATTCATTAGCGTCAGCATCCGCCAACTGTCCACCGGTTTTCCTCAGCTGTCTTTGCTTACTATTCAGTGACTTACGCATCTTCCTCAACTTATTTACTTCAGTTTCATAATATTTTAACTGCTGAGTAAGCGTATTATTTTGATGACTCAGCCATTGTTCATATAGTAACTGCTTTTGTTTGTCTTGTTCTGTGATTATATTTTCTGGTGGCAAGGGTGGAGGTGTCAACAAATTTGCGTTGAAAGTTTGCACTCGAATCTCTGTCGTTGGTTGAGGTGTGGGCGTAGGTTTTGGCCTATTTTGGTTTTGCTGCCAAGTTGCTTGTGTTGTAGATGAAGTCACTATAAAAAAAATAATAATAACAATGTTCTTTGGAAAATTGTGTGTTTAGAAAAAATACCTTGACCTTGTCTCGCATTGGCATTGATAGCCACGGGAGTACCTAAAACATCTGTAATCGTTTCAAAATCTCGGTCTGTAAGCAAAGATGAAGATTCCTGATCATTTGAAGGAGTTGATGTGGCGATTTCTGGATTGTTGCCGCCAGATTGGCTTGTCTGATTTTGTTTTTCTTGTTCGCGTTTTTCTTGCTCTAGTAAATCTTCCAGTAGTAATGGCTGCTCCTGTGTGAACAATACATGCATTAATTGGTAACAGAATATAAGCTGAATTTAATACAGACCGTGCAAATTTAAATACCTAGGTTTGAGAATGAGGAAAGACTAATTCTGATTAAAAAAATGTTCCTATTTCTAATGTTCTTGGGTAAAGGAAAGACCAGGCAAAACAAAGTAAGCGGAATTTTGTGTTACATTAGTGTAAGCTCGTGAGAATTAAAGATAAATAATTTTACATGCAAATGACACCTCAATACATCACTGATTTAGAGGTAAAATTCACTAAGTTATAATTCGTTAAAAACTTTTATTGACTATAGGTGAATTTGACCATTAATCTATCGATATGTTAGGTGAAAATTCTCGTTTAATAGGATGCTCAATATGGAAACTTAATATTAACTACGTTCTTCGGATTCGTCAGGTGATGGTTTGATTTACTGAAGGGGGAAGTGTCGTGGGTTTATGTAAGGGGTTTTAATCTCACCTCCAGTAACAAAGGTCTTCGTTGCAAGTGTGGATGCAAAGGTAAACCCTGCGGTCGCATAGGATGTATGTGTCCCAGCGGAAGATGAACAGGCCCCATTCTCAATCCCATCTACCACACACATGCAAGCAACAACACCGTACCTCAACCAAAGTTAGTACTACCAATCCCGATGATTATAATAATATGTTCCAAATTTAAACTTAATTTAAACTTAATTTTAGTGTTACGTTTTTGCGTCTCAGATTTAAGGTCCACGGAAAAAAAGCTCATAAATAGTGCAGGGATAAAAACATTTTTTATCAAATTACCGCAGTACTCGTAACAACAAAACTTGAAGATTACTCAGCAAAAAAAGAGCAATAAACATTTTATCCTTAAAGTGATAATACACAGCAGACTCGAAAGTCAAATTAAAAACAGAACATAGATCTTGTAGACCTTAAATCTGTAACATATGTTTACCGAGAGAATTCAACAGAACGTTGTTAAAATTACATCCAAAAACTGAACCAAATAAAACCATGCTTCCAAATAGAAAACCTCATACCTGCTGTTGTGGGGTCGTAGAACCAGGATAAGGTGGTGGAGGTCCAGGATAAGGAGGCGGCGGCGGCGGTGGAGCCGCCAATCTTGGTCCCGCGTTAAGTCCCACTGGTGCAGTATGTAATGTCTGTTGCTGAATCGGAGTTACCGACATCAACCTAGGATTATTTTGTCCCAGCCGCATTTGTAACTTTTGGTTTTGCACTGTAAAAATATGCTTTATAACAATTTCAAACACAAAACCATAATCATACATGGAGAAACTAAATATCCATGATTATACCCTTGTGGCAATTGTAGTTGTATTGTGTTATTTCGAGTAACAATCCCGATAAATCCATCTGGAGTTTGTAGCCTAGAACCCGGAGGCATAGGCTTTCCGTGAGCAGCAGCCTGTTGCACTTGATGGAGCATCTGTTGATGAATTTGCTGAGGCGTTAAATGTGTGGTAAGGCCAGGAGCTAATGGAGGATTGCTTTGAGCTTGAGAGATAGCTAACGGCGGTGGATGAATGTTACTTGGCGTCTGTGGTGCTGAAATAACGGATGTGGCCGGTGGCACCGCTACTTCTTTTTTAAGCTGAGTACTGACAGTAGGTTGAGCTGAACCTTTTGGTATCTCCACCTTGACCTTCTTATCATTCTTTAGAGGTTCTTCTTCTAATTCCAGGTCTAAAATATTAGTTTTTTCACCTGGTAGTGCCTCTGGATCAGCATATTCCAAAATATTAAAGTCAGGCCCCATCTCAGCTAAAAGTAAAAACAGTAGGTAACAAAAAATTCAATCATAAAGACATACCTAAAAGTTCATCATCATCATCGCCAAGACCAAGGATGTCAACGCCTTGAAGCTCGGCCATTGTCCCAGTCTCTTGTTCAAGCTTTTCCAACTCAGCTGTAACATTATCTGGAATTTCTTGCTCGGGTACAGCGTTTTCTGTACTATTGGTCGACGTAGGAACAGCAGGTGTTTGACTTAACTGTGGTCTTTGAATGTTAGTTGATTGATTAGCGCCCAAACGCGGCGCTAACTGTGAGTCTGCTGTTCTAGGTTGAAATGGAGGCTGTTGTTGTCTTGGTAAAAGTTGTTCATACTGTTCCACACTCGTTGGTCTTACAACCCCAGCTGCAAACCTGACCGTTCCACCAGGAAAAACTTGCTGCTGTTGTTGTTGAGGTTGATTTACTGTCGTAGTTTGCTGTAGTAGTCTCTGCAGTAAGCAACAACGGTAAACTTAACTGACACGTTTCAAACTATAGTAATATACCTGTTGTTGAAGGAGTAATCTCATCCTAGGATCCAACCCTTGCACTCTAGGATCTAACTGCATTCTTAGTCCTAAATGAGCACCTGGTTGCCTTGGAATACCTGATACAGGTACTGGCATTCTAGGTCTTACAATACTGGGCGGTAACGGCTGCCTAAACGTAACATCTCCCGTGGTAGCAGCATTTGACACGATAGGTGTCTCAACCTCTTGATTAGCTTCAGCTGGTGGCCACACTCTCTGCTGACCTTTTCCGGCCAACAGCTGATCGTCCAATTTCTTGAACTGAAGTAAATCTCTCAACTGCCTGTTCAATTCAGGAGCTTCGCCTGGTCGCATTTGTGCATTCATGTTCTGTAAATTAGGACGAATCTGGAATTGAGGTCTTGGAGTGGATGGTTGATGTGCGTAAGGATCTGCTGGTAACCTAGGTTGAAAAGTAGGTTGTGATAACTTTGGCGTAGCTGGAGGCTTAGCGTATGGATCAGTATCAGGTGTAAATTCAAGAGGTGTAGGTGCGGGCGGCGGGGGCCGCAGTGTTGTTTGAACAGGATGTGTAAATGTAGGTGACTTTATACCCATTGAAAGCATTTGTCTAGGATTAGACGAAGGAGATGTAACTGGACTAAGTTCTTGAGGAGTTTGCTCCTGAGGGAATGGGAACGGTGTCGGATCTGATATTTGTCTTTGCACCCGTGCGATAGCTGAAAAATTGTTATGTATTCGAAAGCAAATTAAAAAAGTAAAATTTACATTGAACCCGTTGCTCGTGAATGATATTCTGTTGCTGCTGCGCTTGTTGCTGACGAGACGCTTGAAGTTGTTTCCATTGTCGCTCCTGTTCTGCTTCACGGGCAGATTTATGTTGTAATGCGACTTTCTCTTGGTCCTAAAATAAATTATAGAAACGTAAATAACGTGTTAAAAAGAGGAACGTCGTAAGGTTTTTATGAACTACATCAAGAAGACCACTAACAATAGTGACACTAGAAACAACAAACAGAAAGCCATGCTAATAAAAAGAATAAAAATTGTTAATCAGAATAGAAAAAGATACATATTTTTAATATGTCATTAAACTCAGTTGTATTATAAGAAAAGTTCCTACGTTAATCTACTATTAGAATTTAAATTTCAATAAATATAATTCTTCACCATCACCATTTTGGTATTAACAATTTTTAGTTATTAACTACTATAAACGTGTAAGTTAATCAGATACCTATCTGTGAGAAATTCAGGAATGGAAACATTAAGGAATTTGGATTGGATTTTTTACACAAATCAAAATATTCTTCTAGTACATGACTGGCTGAAGAAACTTACAATCGGATTTTAACTCTAGTTTAAACTGATCTGTTTTTGTTCATCTTGTATTTCGTTATATTTCTACGCCGCGAAGAAGAAATATTCATTAATTTTTAGAACAAACTACATGTAAACATTGTACAACTGCTTGTAATGTTCACAAGTATGCCTATAAAATCACCAAATATAATTTCTCCGCTTGGATTCCTTACACGTGTAACTATTGTACTAACTGTAAATTTCTTATTCATAGTATTTATTTACAACACGAAAAAGTCGATGCAGTTTTGCATGCGTTAACACAATATCACAGTGATTTCCCTCACAAAATGCGGTTAGAACAATGTTTATGTGATCCAAGTTCCAACAGTTCTCTCCAACTGCATTTTGAACATTTGAAAGATAAGATAACACACACCAAACAATAATGAAGTTTACAAATAAATGCAGATGAATGCCGATAAAAAAACAGAAATATAAAAAAATAGGAAACTGAAAAAAGCTGGATAATCTTCCACACTGAATACAGGTTCTCACCGGTGGTTGAGGTTCATAGTTTTCCTGACAGAGGGAGGGAAGAGTGCGCATGATCTCTGAGGGAGTCAACACGCGGATCTGTTGATCGCTTGCGGGTGGTGTGGTAGTTTGTTGTTGGATATTATTGGTCCTTAATAATGGTAAAGGAGGATTTTGCTCGTTAACAACGTTTGGTTGATACAATGGATTGACCGTGACATTGGGCGCGGGTCCGCAATGATCACCCGGTCCTAAGAATTGACCGTGCACAGTAAACTGTTGCTGAGTAGAGGGTGAGGGTGTTAGTGAGGTAGGGCGGGGTGTTACTGGTGGGGAGACAGACACAGAGCTAGTGGAAGCGGTGGTTAGTGATGGCGTAGGCCGCGACTGTTGAGTGCACACCTCTGACACTGGAGCGACGATGGCAGGAACCTGGGTTGAGGAAATGACGTTGCTGACGGGGGCGGCTGCAGGAGGCGGCGCCTTCGTCGTTGTGGCCGACGTCGCGCTTGGTGTCTCCTTGTTTATCTGTGACTGGGAGGTAAACACACATACAGAACTAACAGGCGGTGGTAGTTCAGAGTATAAACAAGCAATGCTACGTAACGGAGGCGAACACACAGTAACATTGAGTGTATAACGTATACTTGTTAGTCACAACCCATAATACCGTCGGTTTCGAAGCGTTAACTCACATTGAGAGTCTCTGACTCTTTGACAAGTACTCGTATTTTTTTTTCAAAGCTCTTACAATAATGGCAAAACAATCGGTTTCAAAAATAAACATACCAATAAATAAGCATGTTCAAAACAATAAATACCTGTTGTTGTTTTTTCATCCTCAAAGCCGACCTATTATCCCTAGCTTGTTGCAAATATGGTGCCTTTTGATCAGAACTAAGTGTTCTCCATTTCTTCAAAATCTGCTTGTATCTGTCACTCCAATTAGGAAATTCTGTTTTCCATTCTGGGTGATTCATATTTGCGTATAAAACTGCAGAAATCGTGGCGCCGTTACCTAGACCTTCATCAGCTTTCATTTTCTCTGATGATCTTTGGTTGTAAGTCGACTGGGTCCCAGATGGTGCAGCATCCATGTCAGAGCCTTCGTTGACAGATACCCACGGACTTTGGGGCTCAGAAAATGCAGGACTAAACTGTGGACTACTATAATAGACGTTTGAGAACACTGTATTATAAGTTTTCTATCATAACATACTTGCTATATTCAGATTGATAAGGAGACTGTGGAGGAAAGTTCAATGGTGAATTAATATTGCTTTGATTGACCGCTGGCAGTGTTGTTGGTCGAACAGGTGGCGCAGCAACTTGATGTTGAGCCATGGCTTGCGGAGTGTTCGCATTAAATGCATTCGTATTCTGAATAGGAAACACGTTGCTCTCTTGAGATTCTTGGGAATCGTCAGTTAAAACTCCCTAAAAACCAAGCACGTAAAAATGTCTCACTTGTTTACCATCACATAAAACTTTACCTTAAATATGTCTTCTACGTCCTTACTATTTATACTTGGCATTGTTTCAAGATTGAAGTTAGGTCCCAAAATGTCGGTAAGCTCATCTTTGGTATCTTTAGAAGTACTTGGATTCGTTAGATTATTACTTATATCAGTGTCGTCCGTTAAATTAGAAGCTACAACAAATAAATTCAATTTTTACCCAACTAAATCATTACAAAATACCTCCAAGAGCATCAAGTGATTCCGTATTTTTGTGGAGTTCCGTATCACCTTCATTCATTATAGTATTTACGAGATCGGTATCTAGAAGATCACCAGGAATTGCCAAAACATCTTTGAGGTCTTCAGCATTTTCTTCTTCCTCTTCCTCTTTGGGTGCAACTGACGACACCCGATTTCCAACCCCTTTCTGTTTGTCACCTGCTGCACCAATTTCATGTTTTGCGCTTACTGCAGCCACAGCTTTGATTTCATCCTGTGTCAATTGTATAGTCTTATCCATCTCAGAATAACCCTTCTCTTCATCGCTACTAGAACTATCTACTTCTTTGGTGGAATCCAAGAGATCTTTTCCAAAAAAAGCTTCTTGTAAATATGGTGGAAAAGTCTCAGCTAATTTACTCTTAGGTTTCCGCCTGACTGGTTTTCTTCGCGGTTTTTCACCTTCTATTGACAGAGGAGGCAGTGGAACGTCAGAACTAGATGGATTAGACTGACCCGGAAGAACATCAATATCGTCATTGTCTTGCCCACTTCTAATTCCTCGCATTCTTACAAGAAATCCGCCAATTCCTAGTTTCTGAAGATTGCGTTGCCTTTTCCTCCGAAGCACACTGACACCATTTTCCATAGTAAAAACGGTAAAACCGTCAGGTGGTGGCCCATCTTCTTTCATCCACATCATGCCTTCTTTGTGGATTTCTTGTGGCTCATCTTTGACGTCAACGAGTTCTAATTTTGCACTGTCTTCTAGCATGTTTTCAGAACTGCCTCCTGCTACAACAGACTCGATAGTAGCCATGATTCCAGCTTCTTTATCTTGAACGGTGGTGATTTTCTTTCTCTTTTTTCTAGTTCCGTGTTGTTCCAGAGATAACGATTTAATTAAATTAAAACCACTTTCGCTCAAATATACGCCATCTACGTAATAATTGTTGTTAGATTTGACTTCGGGGCTTTTTGTGGGAGTTGGAGGTTTTAAGGTTGTTCCAGTCGGTACCAAATGTGGGGGTGGTACATCTCTGGGTCGACAGAGCAAACAGTTATAACCTTCCTCGGCGCATTTTTCTGCATCTTCTTCAGTTTTAATAGAATCACAGGTTCCGTGCAACCATCTTTCACATTGAACACATTGTATTATCAAATCTCCTTCGCTGTAGGGTTCTGAACATCCCGGGCACGTTACGTGAGACGCACAGGGCCCACATTCTGTAAAACTGTTCATCCAAGTGCAATTAAAACCAGGATCAGTAGCGCCACAGGTTTGACATATAGCGCACCATTTACACTTCCAATTACCATGAGGTACATAGTCTAAAGGTGGATCCATGCAATAAATATGATATGAAATATCACAATCGTCACAGAGTATCAATCTCGCTTCATCATTCCTCTGGCCACAACCTTCGCAGACGGTACAATCCAAGCACCGCCACCCTTTCTGCAATATAACTTTGGTGACTTTAACATTAACACAATACGGGTGGTAACATTGTCCGCACTGAACACAAGCTATCAAACACCCTTCTTGATCTGTCCCTAAAGCGCCGCACATGACACAAATATCTTGCGTCAAAACAAACTTGTTTTTGGTTGAACATAGAACTAGACGATTTTCAACGCCAGGTTCTTCGTCGTTTTTTCCGTCAGAAACTGGACGTTGTAACCCCACACCTGGGACTCCGAAAACGCCGCGCATTTTCGCCTTGGCGCCGCGTTTTCGCCCAAAATCCGTCATTTTTTGCCTCTTCATGAAGCCCACTTTTCCTGGAATCCCTTTACCTACACCCTTAGGGCGACCATTGGCAGCTACTCCACCCAAGCCGAGACGTTTCTTGGCGATTTTACTGGCACTATAGGGCTTGCCCTTGCCCAAACCCATATTCCTGATGGCATCCACTGGAAATGGAGTATCGAACTCGGCATTTTCATCGTAAGGGGATTCCTGAGGGGTCGATACGCTCTCGTTTGAATCGTCAATACCTAAATAGAATAAATTATATCATTTCCTGGGCTTTCAAATCTATTCAGTTAGCAACAGTGAAAAAACTACGAGATATAAATTCAATTCCGTGTTTAGATTATAATTGTTGATAATTTTGCTAATTATATCATCAGTTTGAATCGTTTACTTTGGAATTATAAATATATAAATTAAAATAGCATTGCATTAATTACACAAGTTTGTTTAAAAAAATAGCGGAGTTTGTTTATACATTAATCAAAGAATGATTTAATAAGGTGAACTTCATGTTCACCTTTTTTTTTAATAGAAACATTCTGTAGATTTTATCTTGAAATTTATATAAAATTCAATTAGCCACGTAATTTATCAGCAAAACTTAAACCTAGATTTGTAAAATTCAACGTTTCGCCCCCTTTTTATGTGTTCAGGGAACAAAATTTAGACAATGGCAACATTTACAGCATGGTTACGCATGGTTACCGCCCACCCACTGCCAAGGTTAAAGGTAAAAAAATTATAAATAAACACTTACTATTTCTTTTTGAAAGAAGAGAAGCTGGTTGTGTTAAATTTTTGCACATTAAACAGACATATTCATACTCAGGATGAGCTTCTTTCTTTTGATGATATGTAACTAGATCAGCTTCAGGATCGCACGTCCCATGAACAAATCTGAAATAAATATGTCAGACGTGATATTTGACAGAACTTAAAATTCAACTGTCAAAAAGGTTTTTACAACATCAAACATTTTTATCTTATCAGCACTTGTCCGTATTTTTGCTGGCATTTTTACTATTGATTAAAAAAAGGTAATTCGTATCAGTTTATTTATACTAACTTGCGACATAATGTGCACTGCACCATTTCCCTGTGAGCATGAGCGCGGTAAGCCCTATGGCAAAGTGGACACGAAAATCCTTTATTACGTTGTTGATAGCAAGAATCACAAACGGTGTAATGTGCGTGCCAACGCGAAGAAAGCCCTGCGCCAGGCGTTCGAGATCCGCAGTCTCCACAAACTCTGCAACACTGATCCAAAGAATTACAGTGAAAAATTGTAAGTGATAAGCATACTCTGCATTTCCATCCGTATTTAGGGATAGATGTTACGATAGGTCTTTGACATGTTGAATGGTAAATTTTATCGCACTGTTCGCATGTCATTAGTTTCGTTTCGTCGCCGGTCATTCGACAAACTTGGCAAATTCGGCACTTTCTACATTGCCATCCAGCCCGAACACCTAGAATTACAAAAAAAAATCATTTATCTGTATTAGTTTATTAAAACTATAAAGATAACGAAACTTAAATTTCAAAAGTTAAACACTTTACAATTATTTCATTATCTACACTAAAATGTTATGTTCAAATAATTTTATAATACTAAGGTCAACACATTCATTTTGTAATATTCACTAAACACCTTGTTTGTTAGGTAATTTGTTTACATAGACATTTATTATTGCATCTCCTCTAGGGCAACACATAAATTCATAAAAATAATTTACGCTATAAACACACATCTGAGAAAAAAAGAAGTGAAAAACACAAACTATTCTTGAGTAAAACAACAAAAAACGAACCTTAATATTTATTATGGTTAACATAATTTAGCTTATTATTTGTCGAGTTAGAACTGATAACAAACTAAAAATAAAAAAATAACCTTCGTTTTAAACAAAAATGTCAATTTCTCACTACTCTGAAAATTATATGCAAAATTTTAAAAATAAAACTGTTATCAAACGAGAAAACTAAAGTTACTGTGCTATAGCGAATTCAACAACTAGTAAATAAAACGGCATTCCTGAGATTAATATGCATTTTTTTGCACGTTCAAATTCATATAATTTTTATTAATCTCGGTTTGCGTTCAAAAATGTTTCTTGCAAAAAAACATTAATAGCAAAATTAAACAAAAAAAAAACAGGATAAATGTCAAGCAATTAATACTGAGCGATCCAAGTCTTTCCATCAAGTGGGTAAAAGTAAAACGTATGTCATCTTATAACACCATAAATAAAATGACACACTAAAAAAGGTTAAAATAAGTGTCAAAATATTATCAGGATCAATTAATAATAAGATGACACACGTTTTTACTTTCATGATCCACTCGACGGAGAGGGTTTTGGATCGCTCGGTACCTTTGATGCTTTATTTATGAGACTTGAAAACTAAAATTAACTATCAACTCTGAATAATATTGTTGCATAAATAGTGAGATATGAACATATTATCTACATGGCAAATTATTCTTTCCACAACTTATTGAAGTAGTTTTCATCGTTTGCGAAATTAACGCGTCATTCTGACGTATATTAACGTCAAATTTGTTCACAAACGACATTATTATAATATATCAGAAATTGCTTTTTATGCTAAGCTTTGATTACGTGTGCATACTACTGCGATAAAGTTTCGTTAGAACACTTTATGATTCATAAATAATATAAATCGCAGGTGATCAACAATTTTAGAGGTTTTGTAGTTCATTTATGACAATTCTTATTTCGATCTAATATATACATATTTGCTATTATTTTTTAATGTTAAATTTTGAATTCTACATACTCTTTGAAAACGTTTTTTATGCAGTTCTGGATCAAGGTCAAAATTATGCCCTTAAATCAAGAAAGTTTATTGTATTAGTTGGCTCATTACTTATTCTGCATTTTTATACATTAATATAATATTAATTATTCAACAATTTAAAATTTTATGAATAACCTTGAGAACCGCTTGTTCATGTAGTGTTGAAAGTATGGTATATCAGTAAAAAAAAACTTTGAAAAATTATATACTAAATATATATAAATAGTAATCGTTTCTCAGCAGTCGTTTTCTAGACACAATACAGATAATGTGTGAATTAAAGTAATAAAATAATAAATTTTTTCTTCAAAAAAAAAAAAACAAACTAATATATCTCTTTGAATTTAAAAATATTGAGTGTTGTTTATTCACCAACAAAATTAAAGTAATTAAAAAATTCTGTAAGTTGTAATTATAAGCAAGGTATGTGCTATACGTATCCAGCAAATTTGAATTTTGAACAATAAACTTAAAATCAATTCTGCAAAAAATGGTAACTAAAAATTTGTTATCTCTTTTATCTGTTTTTCACCAAATTCACTACTGCGACGGAGGTGATTCATAAAGTTGTCCACAAAAAAATATGTATTTATGCACTGAAGAATCACTGATATTTGATCACTGAAATGACAACGTGAAAAATTAATAAAACTTAATAGGTGTTTATTAGCTCAAAATGCGACCTGGAGTGCTGTTACAAAAGTAGTGCACTGAGTAAAATCGTGTTTTATTGTTTTTAAATGTGCAACCTTCACGTCACAAACCACAAAACTGAGTACAATTCTACAGTAAGTCAGAATGGTATTATTTCTGTATTTATCCGTCTTTTTTTGCCCTGTCCAAAACTTTTTACAATTTTAACCCCATATATCTTGGACTTTTTTGACAGTTAAATTATTTATTTCTTAGCTTCCTTATTCTGGAAACTTGCACACATACATAATTATATAGCTACCTAAACCACCCAATATGTAAAAATTATAATCTGTGAAATTTTCTGGACTAGATCAAAATCTTATTCATAATAGTTTTAAATGCCATTATCATCTAAAAACTGTGCCAAAGGAGTGCTTAAAATTTAAAATGTGTTGGTAGTTAGTGTCACTTTGACAGTTTGAGGTTAAACATTAACTGGTATGCGATGACGATAGTAAAAGGTCAATACTAGATAGACAGCAAATCTACCAAGCTACCTATTACGTGCTTTTTTAATCATATGCCAACAAATACAAAAAACTTTTTTTTAATTGCTCTCTTGATTTCGACTAGTTTCTTTGATTTTTCTAACAGATAAATGCAAAGTAACCAATTTTTACCTGGTAATTGAGCTAAACCCACGCATATTCCATGGTAGTGCTCACCACATGATGAACAATACATAAGATTAGAAATATCACCTAAAGTCTTGCAAGTATAGCACACAGCATCTATAACAAAAGTGTTAATACAGTAGAAACCAAAATATGATAAAATTACTTTCACACTCCAAAGAAGCTTGCCCAATATGATTACTGCAAAACAATTTAAGCAAATTTAACACTTGGAAGGCACCAGAAGCAGTTGCACAAGGAAAATGAAAAACTTTTGTACATCCCTCCACTTTGCATAAAACACTTGCTCCATAATGATTACAAAATGAACACTTCCTGGAAGAACTTTGTAAGACGGCGGGACCCACATTTTCCAGAGCTGAATTTTCTAAATACAAAAATTAGTAAGAAGCGAGTTTAGGTTATTGACAAATATACCATTTTTTGTAACCCCATGTGACCAAAGAGCGCAACTCCTATGAGTGTAGAAGTAACCACTTGAATCAAATAAGGTTGAAACGTGAGGTTCCTCCGTGTAGCCAATGATGGTCAGTTCATCCACATATTCGCTAGTTAATGACGGATGTCTGCATTTATTGAAACTTTTTTGTCTCCTACAGGTTACAGGCCCCCTCGGACTTTTATCCCCGTTTTCTCGCTCTGGTGTTGGAATCGTGTTACTGAAATTCTCAGCGACATCCGCCGCCACTCTCTGAGGTGTAAATCCTTCTGGACAGAGTAACCTCAACATATCCCCTTGCCCCAGCTGGCTCCTCTCACCTAAATTACAAAAAGCACAAACTTTCCCAGGCCACTGTTCAGGAAAATAAGGCAGTTCTTCAAAAATAGGAGGAGGTTTCTCCTTCTCTGTAAAAATCAACGCTCCAGTTTCTGAATCTACCAGAGACAACTCGTCGCTTGAAGGTGTGACACATGATAAATCAAAATCCATCCGGTCTTGATTTTTAATTTTCTTTCTAGCGCAGCTTGAGGGTTTAACTTTCCGTATTCTATTCCCAGTGGCCGACCGTCTCTGAGCCGGTTTTCCTGTCAACATCCCTGCTAATCGAAGAGGGAGATCTGGCTCAAAGTGACGGTCCATCCCTTCGCGACGCGGGCGCCCACGCCCCCGCCGAATACTACTGAAGGGCTTACCCGAAAAGCCAAAGGGCAATGGGAAATCATCAGTATTAGGGGGCGACGAAGCGCCCGAAGTCGCGGCAGAACCAGAAGAGGGGAACTGAAAGGGCGAGGGCAGCGGATCATCAATCAGCTCGTCCTCGTCGTCGTCGAGGTCCGACCCCTCTGCTTCGTCGAGATCCATCAAATAATCTGGATCTAAACCTTGGGCGCTCTCGTCCATGTTCAAAAACTGAAACAAGCCTAAGTGGAGTTGCTACAATCAAGGTTATGCCGAAAAGCGACGTGCTGGCGTAAAATAAAAAATGGCCACAAACACGAAACACATAACATTGCAGTGCAAATAACAATCAAAGCATAATTAAAACACCGAAATCATTTCCATGAAAATCACAATGAACCCCAGCGCCATGTCAATTGTGTATATGGAAGCGATGCCGCGGCCAAAACAAACACTCACAAAAATGCTCCGAGGCGGGCCAAATTACGGTAAAATAACTTCAATTTGTTAATTTTAATTAACTTTAACTTACATTAAAATAATTTTTACATGTTAAAGTTGTATACACGGAACAACACAAAAAAAATGTCACTAGCTAAACGAAAGTGGGAGAGACCATCTCTTCGGAGCACCGGCGAGCTTTGCCGATTTCGTGGCACGAGGATGATTGTGAAGGTTGGTGGAGAACGCAGCCAACATAACAGCCAGAAATATCCAAAATTAACGAACTCTATTTAAAAAAAATATAAAAATGTCCAAAAGACTCACGAAATGTTTCAAAATTGTGAAAGATTTAAATTTATTCTTTCAATTATTACTACTCTTAAAAAAATATTTATTATAAATAAAAAAAGAAAGCATTTGATTTAAATAAACTTACATTTGGGATGCGGTTTTATGTATAATAAAATTTAAATTTTATGGAGGAGTAATTTCAATTCTATTTCTTTATACAACTGAATTTTTTTAACTCATTTTGTTCTAAAATATTTACCTTCAAGTTAATTATTTAAATTTCAAACTTTGTGCCCTTTTTCTGGGTGGTAAAATTTTAATTATGTACTAACTTTATCACTAGCACATGGTTGTGTTGACATATGTTAACCTCACATTTGAAGCAGTGTGACGTTTAGTCCAAACTAAACTGGCACATAGGACGGATCATTGTAGTAATTTTTTATTACTCTAAAAATGGGTTTTAGAACAAGTCAACAATATTAATCGCAAGAATTTAACTTGAACGTTGAAGACAATAAAAAACAATTGTTAATTATGAGTGTCAAAAATGGCAATTATTAACGTTGAGAGGTCATTGTTTGGTCTGTGTTAATACACCTTCTTGGATTGCTTCTTAACACTATATTTTAAATTTTACCAGTAAGTATACAAAGGAACTATAGAAATGTGTAAATTTTTGGGCAAGACAAGAAAATTGAAGTCCTAACATGATTTCTTGTTTGCTGCGAAATAAAATAGACTGAGTAATTCAGACATAAAAGCCCAGAAAATTACATATTTTTTTTGGTTTCAAGTAAAATTAGACATCATATTTTTGTCAAGATTCCAACTCTTCCCAAATAATTTGAAAATAGTTTGGTAATCAGTGACGTCGTCGGTTTGGAAATAAAGTCTGTTGAAAGTCGAGAATTAAAAAAATGAAGGTTGGCACCGGGAAAATAAAACAAAATAGTCTACATTTAATCTATTATTGATCAATACATTAAGTTTATGTATAGAATAAAGATCAGTTATTAGCTTTAATCACTTGTTTTATAACTTACTTTCAAAGAATGAGCAAGGGAAATAGAGCCATTACTTTTGTTAACAACGAATCTGTATAATATAGGTAGAGTAAAAACATCGTATCCTAAAACTAACTTAAAGTGTAATCAGCCTCGACATATATATATTCTAATATACAATACATATCACTTTAAAATCGTCCTACAAAATACGTACGACTTTTATTAACATCAAAATTTGGAACGTGATTCGTGAAATTCCAAATAAAGAGATTAATAAAACCAAATCATACCACATAAATATTTACAAAAAGACTGCAATGAGATGAATGAGCCCGTTGATCAACGTAAAATTACCAGTTAACAGGTTAATAAAAAAATCAATCAAGAAGAACAAATTTTAAAATAGAGTTAATTAATTTTGGCACTCAAGGACGGATAACTGAATTTTGCAGTGGATAATTACCATCTCATTGCGGAATTAAAATTTGATGAATACATTGTAAAACTATAAGTACGATTTTCTTACAATTAATACAAAAGAAATATTTATTTCTTTTAATTGATATGTTAAGCACCTAATAAAAAAATAAAATATTTCGTTCAAACAAATCAGTCTTAATCTGCCAAAACCTTATAAATCTCTCGACTTAAAAGAAATAAACATTTCCTTTCGTTATAGGTAAAGCAATTATATCATTTTTAACTTTGTACATAAAGTGGGAAATAAATTACATAATATCACTGACATAATCAATGTCTGACGTGATTCAGAACGTTGTAAAAGCGTTACTATAATACAATAAATAAAAATCGTTAAACAGCATATTTGACTTGGACAAACAGTTTTGTTATCTTAAATCATTATATCTGCATAATTACTACACAAAACGAATTTCTAACGTAAACAATATTTGTATATGCACATGAAAAATGACATAACATCTGCAGTAAAATGTTGAACATATTTCATGTGACAACTCGAGATATTTCTACGTAAAAAAATACGTAACTTAGCAGTGAATATTTTCTGAATCACAGTATACTTTTACACATTGTCAATGCATGCACACCAAAAACAATCGATTTTATATTGCTTGTAACATGTAAGATAAAAAATCTGTATACATTACAAAAGCAAAAACTTGCCCTGTTTCTTTGTTATTGTCCTTACTTAAGATCGGACATGCTTTTATAATAAAAAAGAGTAATCTATCTGCTAAAATAGTTACTTCTTGTTATAAGTGTACTCCCTTTCTATTTTAAATTAAAAAAATGCGGTACTGTGATGGATGTGGGCTCGTTCAAGGAAAAGTTTTCTATTTCTGTTCACAAAATTAATAGTAAGCTAAAAGCAAATTCATACTTTCAGCAGACAAACAAATAAAAAGAATACATTGACAAGTGTTTAAAAATCATCTCAGTCTACACAATGCCATCCATGACGATCTAAGAAGATGCTAGGTATAGAAGTACTAACTACACAACAAAACTTGATAAAAAAAATGACGATGTCTTTGTCTATAGTCTTTTAATGCATGTTTGCTCTTAACGTAAGAAAATTTAGTGAATACCACTAAATTTGTTTTGGTTCCACGAATGTCTAAGTAATAATTTTGAAGAAATTCTAATTAGCTGAGTCACCCTTTGTCTTCAGAGGGTAAAACGATTGAAACTGATTTCCTGGGACCGTTCCTATGAATTCTATCGAAACTCGAATCTACAAGTTTTTCTTCGTCTGGAACCTGGACTAGATTTGGACTTGCCAATCTGCAAAAAAAAAACACAAAATTACAAATAATTGTACACTCATGGTCGATATTCGACTACGTGTGGGCTTGTTTATATTTGAGTACAATTTAAAATTAAAATAATGAGCATGTATTTTTAGGATCATAACCCTGCTCTCTTTTATTCAAGATTACAGCGTCCAGGTAAAGTTGTTAATGGGGTTTTATGAAAAATGTCCAAGTAATTATCTGCTGTGACCTTCATGGAGATTTGGACTTCAAAAATATCTCACGGTCTAAATTATTTGCACAAATAGCCGGGGCTAAAGCTCAAACGACAAGAAACGACAGCAGTAATGACAAACACGTTGTAAAAGAGATACAATGATATTTGTATTTTAAATTGATAACTTTTATAGTAAGGACGAAAAAATCTATAAAGAATTTGTAGGGTTAAATGGTTAAAATATTCATGATAATAACTTTGCTGGGATATTTCCGACCTGGTAAAACAAATTAAGGTTTTGTCGGCTAATGGCGAAATGTGAATAAAACAGATTTTCTACACACATAAAAATAAATCATTACGGCGTTTGCAGTTGCGGACGATAAAATAAATATTAAAATAATTAATTTATTCCCATCGAGGTTCAGTTCAGCTTACACTACTTTAGTTTACTGGTCCAAAAAACTTCCAAATAAAACATCCAGAAATTTTGTTGCCTTCACAGTTATTTTTAATATTCCTGTTAAAATTATTCATCTCATCTTTAATCATCTCGAGCTTCATTTAGTAGTTAACAACCCCGAAAATAGTTTAAGAACTCTCTCATCTCAATATGTATTAAATTTCACACGAGAACGTGGGCGGTCGTATCAGTTTATATGCTAAATATATTGAAAGACCCTCCATAAGTAATAAGGGTCTTGATTTGAAAACCCAACTTTCAGGGTATTGTAGTGTTTGGTTTTTATTTCCAATTAGATTCTATTCAAATCCGAATCCAGTTCGAGCTAATTCTATATTTGTCAGTATCATTATTTAATAATGAAATGTGTCGTGTTTGGGACACACTGATTACGTACCTCTCAAAGGCCGATGGAGGCGGCGTAGGTGTCCGTGAAAGGGGAAAGCTAGCCACTTCTCTACTCGCCGCCAACGATCGAATCGAACCAAAGGGTTGATCTGGCGACAGCTGGGCTGCGACTGGGACTAGGCCGCTGTAATTAATATGAATTATTAAGATCGAGTTATCAATAAGTCTGACATTCTGAAAGCTACCCACAGTCCTTGAAAAAAATGAGATATTGCGCACTTGTCTTGTCTAATTTTCTTACTATAATCTAATAAATAATTGATCTTGATATTTTCTGATGAGTTGATATGAGTGGGACGATTGTGACTAACTACAACAGAATCGTGAATAATAGAATAACATTTCTTTTTCTGTATCATTTTCATAGTATGTTGAATTATTAAGATAGACGGAGTGTAATAAGAATCGTTAAAAATTCAAAACAATAACTCAACAATTTTAGTATCTACTTGGCCCCAGAGTTGGCAGAGAAAACGCGGACGACACTGGCGACATTCGCATTTTTGTTTTATAAATAAACTTGTCTCAACATTTGTACCTGCTTCTTGCATAAATAGCCTGAATGTCTCAGCTCAACTTTTTAGGATGCAACTGCATTTTAGTGCGGTTTGTTCACCTCACATGCGAAAATGATAATACCCAACAAAACATTAACATACAATAGTTAAGTGCATATCTTGATTCATAACAGAGAAGAATTAAATCGGCATGTAGTTAAAACTTCCTGTCGTATTAAAAATAAAAAAAGAGGAAACAACGACACGTGTTTAGAGAAATATTTTTATGACGCAGACGTTCGTTTTTTAGTTGAATTCGTCGTTGGTACGACGCACTTCAAGTGATTACTTATTAACTAAGAGGTAACAATAGTTGAATAAAGCGAGTTTATTTTTAAACCTGTGGGTGAATGATCAAGATATTTAATATAAATTTGGAGTATTTATAGTAAGTTGACGTGTGGGGGCTCTCATAATAGAAGGAATCAATAATAATTATTTCCATTTTTCTCGAATAGATTCTCGAATAACGAGAGACAATTTCTAATGGTATGTAAAAGTTTACCTTATGAAAACCTTTAGTTGTAAGTGATGAGTAATACATGTAAATTTTAGCTACTTATTTCTAAAAACATATTTATATATGTGGTAACTTTTTGACCATTTAATTAAATAACTATCAAAAATGTTAAAATATAAATAAGAATCCAAAAAACGTTTGTCGGACAATTTGAAAACAAAAAATGTTTTCATGAAATATATTCTCAATTGTGCTAAGCTTAATAACTAATAAGTGCAATAAAACTTCAAAAAATCGATGTAAAGACCAGCATCATATATAATTGGTGTTTTTTTTTTTGTACAAGAACATAAATTCTGTGACATGTATTAAAAAATTAAAATACACAAATCATCTTGACATTTTGTTAACGTTATTTTAATCATCAAATTTTAGTCAAAATACATAAATAATTCGCATTGGAAATCTACTCATTTTTCGCAATTTTTGTATTTATTCTTCTACCAAAACTATTAGCCTCTAACATTACAACTAGTAATTCAGGTTGAAATTCAAGGGAGACAAAAGAAAATCCATCACACCTTCATAATTTACCAAAAATTGAATTTAGGTAAAATTATAAAGTGTGCTTTCATCAGTTTAATTTATTTTTCCACTGACGCATTAGGAGTAAAATATTTACGACTTCAAAAAATAAACGCATAATGAATCTACTCTTATGTACATATTGTAAAAACCTCTACCGAAACAATAGTAAAATATTACGAGGAGTCTGTTTATAAAATGTATAAAGTTCTATCATAAATTCAACAATGGATAATTCTGCGCTCAAGATAAGTGCCTTATATTTTTAAAAAGTTATTAATTTTTTTTAGTAACAATTATTTGTTATAATAAATACTTGACTAGATTTAATTAAAATCTCTGCCCGTGACGGTTAATTTGGCGACTATGTTATCACGTTTTTTACAGAGAAATCTGTTTAGACACAAATTATAATACAATATCAATTATTTCGTCAAGGACGATTAATTCATAGTAGGTAATTATTATATTAATCCGTGACAATTTGATGATGTTTCAAAAATGAAAATGAACACACCACTCAGGATGCCAGTGTAACTTTTTAAATAAAACAATTATAAGAATCGTGTTGTTTCTACTTACACCGGATAAATCTGCATTTAATTTTTTAGTCAATTTCCTGGGAAGTTATTCGCATCAACAACTAGGATTTTCTTGAATTTAATCCAAAATTTAGAAATGAATAAACGTACATTAAATTTGCAGTAATATCTAACATGGATAAAAGCTAACATAGTTTCACTGACGTCAGACATTTTCCCAAACTGGGAAAACAACCAAACGAGTTATATAAAATTAACGAGCAAGGTTAAAAATAAAAATTGAATTGAGAATATAAGCAATAACATAACACGTTTTATCTATTGTTGTTTTGCACCCTTTATTGGAAAAACTGGAAAATGTCTGGGTTTAAATATACACCAAGTGCAATAAATTACTTGGCGTATCGTTTCCGGTGTAACTGTAATTTTACAACAGAGCGTAAAGGCTACTGACTTCTAATTACTCACAAAGGTGGTAATTGAGAATAATACGCGTGTTCTCGTGTTAACAGAAAAAAAAAACTATCTATTCTTTATCGTTCTTTGTTCTTCAGGATGACACGTGTGACATCGAGATTAACAATAAACAGTTACTCCAACTGTTGCAAACCGATGACAACATTGTAAAACCAAATTTTTAACGTAACATAGCACGCTCTATTGTTTATTTGGAATTTCATAATTATAGCGGTTACGATAAACTAGACCAACTAATCAATAAACATAACATTTTATATGTACATAAACAGATATCGGGTGTGTCAAAAAGAACGGACGGGCGATTTAGCACATGTTTTGATTAGACTATGATTTTGGAGCAAAAATTATCCTCAAGTTTTTAGTTTCAAAAACGCAACATCGAATCCCTAATCAAATAATTACTTGGTGTAGTTGTTATAATTACATAATTTCGTGAAGCTACTGTTGCATTATTTTTTGCCTCTCCAAGAATTAAATACATGCCACAATACTCATTTGCCGTAAAATTTATATTAAAAAAACAATTCGAATAAACTAGTCACAAGTTTTTTAATGTTTTTTGTTGTTATGTAGACGTTCTTGGCCGTCCATCCCTTTTGACAGACCCGATACAAGCCGGTGATTAAATGTAGCTGTGCTCGAAGAAACATAAAATTAATGACGATATTGTCTTTGTTACTCACCCTACAGATCCTGAATTGACAAGAAAAGGTAACGGCGTTGGGCACTGACTGTGGGGCGAACTAGCTAAAGAACTCCTCGTGCTTGAGACTTGACTGTGCGGACACTGTGGGGGGCCCACAGCTATAGCACCTGGACCTCTTTTTCGGGGCCAGCACATCATACAAGTGCTGCCGCCTTTTTCAACAGCAGCTAAAAAGGAAAAAGTTGACACGTTTAAGATGTGTGGAAAATGAATCAGCTAAATATACAAATATGTAGGCTAAATGAACTGTGGCCAGGTTGTGGGTGATTTTTCAGATATTTTGGCAGTGAAGACTGTGTTTATCCATGGAGTTAGAAAATGTAGCTTCTAGAATGTACACCGTACAATGTAGACTTGGTTTTAAAGACAGTGGAGCAACAAAAAAATGTCGGTTTAAATTGCAACGTTTTTTTTTAAATCGTTCTAGAATCTTGTTGATTTGAAGAAACCAGTAGGACACATTTAAAATTAGAAGAATATTTTCCCCTACTAAAATTCTTTAAATTCTTCGAAAAACTCACTCGATGAGAGCGGAAAATTTAAACGAAAGCTTAGCATGTTAACTAGCTATTTATTTACATTGTTGCATGCAATCATTTCAACGCAACCAAAATAAATTACAATATTGTAGTTAAAGGTTAAGTTTGTCTACAAAATATACGAAGCCTTCCGAATCAGATAGTTATTAGAATGTTGCGATTTTCGTGACTACGAGACTATTAATCTGTGGTACCTGGTGGTGCAACTATTACTGCAGAAAAATGATCACATTATTATCACCCCTATGTTCTAATTATGCAGCGTATTTTATGCTATGACGTTATGAATTATAGATGATAAATTACTAGAGAAACCGTAATTACACCATTTCACCACTTAATAAAATTACCTTCATTTAATAAAGTAAGTTATTACGTAAATTAAATAAGTTATCGATTTGTCTATTTTTTTATTTATTTACAATTGAATTTAATTGTTATCTTGAAATAAAAACACCGATATTGTTATAACAGCATTCAAGTTGTTAGTGGAATTATACTGCTTTGTTTCCAAATTATTAGACCGGGAAAATGCGAATGTGAAATGTGGAAGTTTCAATTTATGTAATGAGATGATACTAAATTATTGAGGTCGCAGTGTTGAGTCTCAATGACATTTTATTAGATAAACAGTACAGCAAGTTGTGTGCATTAAAACTGTACCAATGTAACTTTGAATAGTGGTAGTAAATATCTTTAAATGTCCGATTTAATAATGTTAAATTCTACAAAATGATAACCTCTATACAATTTCACAAAGAGCCAAAATATTAAAGACTATTCAAAGAACACTGAACTGCTTCTATTCTGATAAGAGTAAATAGTATTTACCTATTGTTCTTGAGCTAGTTATCGGACTAAGGGGGTAAAAATCACCGTGTAAGGGGCAGTGAAATCCAATAGTCTGTTCTCTTCTTCGTGCTCGCCTTGTTAAAACACATAGCACGAAACCAGCCACTAACATAAGAACACCAACAACAATACATGTTGGTCCTAATATCCGAGAATTACCCGTAAACGCAATTCTTTCTGCATAATGCTCTGGTTCTTCATCTTCACTTGGACCTCGATAAGACGCAGCTGAAACAAAATGACTTAATTATATTTGTGTTCCATAATTTGAGTAATTTCTTTACAATTCCAACAGACTTGCTACGACAAATTAAAAACGGAAATTATTTTATATCACTCGAGATTATATAAACAATATTTTGCAACCTTGACTGAAAATTGTTCAAAACTTATCAAAAAGATTACGTTTTTGTTGTATATTTTTTCTTTGTTATTTCTGCATACCCAGCTGCCAATCCGTTTGGATAAAAGTAATTAAAGAAATTTTAATGTTAATCAGAGGAAGTCGTCACGCACCTGTAAATCACGCGGAAATACAGTGAGGGTTGATTACGAAACAATTTACAACGAAATTATAAAATATCGCGAAAGTGTTATCAAAAATACTAACATAAACAGGCAATTTTGCGACGATAGCGTTCATAAAACATCCCAACTCAATTCTAGAAAGTGTACAAAACAACACGTCCTCGCAGACAATGCGTATTTATAAAATATGACGGGATGGCTCGCCAGGTGTAAAAATAACTTTGTAAGAGAAAGTAACTCTTGAGATTTTGTACATTCACACACGGAGAAAGTGGGGAGTAACAAAAAGAAAAAAGAGATTCTTACCAGTAAGAACACAGCCAACCAACAGGAATAAAAAACCGAAAATAGGCAAAATTATCTGACAATTTGCAGCTACTACGACCCCAGCCACCATGAGGCCACCCTCTATCTTCTCCACCCTGAGGCGGGAGATCGGAGCCGGACACTTTAATTTGCTACCCTCCAGTGTTTTCGCGGTGTAGGTCTCTTCGTTAGGCCTGAAACAAAAGATGTTTTTAGAGAAAAAGTCATTACGGATATTTACAGACAAGTAATAACACAATGTGTATTTACACAGAACAAAAAACATGTCTTGTTAAATAAATATTATGTTTTTCAAACTGATAAGAATATAAATTTGTGGAAATGAAATGATCCGAAATTCGGATTTATGTTTGGAAAATTTTGGCGGGCGATAAGAAGAAAAATTGCGGCAATGGGTAACTGTTCTTATCATCAAAGACTACAGCTATAATAAATCACATTCTCGAGCACTTCTATTTAACTTTATGGTTATTCCTATTGTGTTTAGCTATAAACTATTCTGATGTGCTAATTACAAATAAATAAATAACTATTATACAATCGTATAATGGTATTCTGATGTTGGCTAACATGATAAAAATTTAGAGAAAATCTTGGCCTTATTTAACAGAACCCCTAATTCACCCAAAAATGCATTTCAAACAATTCAGTATGTTAAAAAGTGTGTTCTCGTTTCAGATTAACAATAAAACCTAATTTCACAGTTTTCAAACTTATGCAGCCACTTTCTTTGACTTTATGGCGTCCATTAATATTCTATTAAAGCAGATTTCAGGTTTCTGCTCGTTTTTGTGGATATTACGAGAAATAATAAACCCAACAGGCAATATGCTATTAAAGTTTTATAGATTTTAGGTAAAAGTAAGAAATTATGTGGCTAATAATTGAGAATTCAAAGACGCCAATGTCTTGCTAATAATTGTTCTTTTCCATTACGTAAATGTTCAAAAACGGATAACTAAGTGGAAGTAATATTGATAATGATAAAATCGTTGCATTATTTTTGTACATCAATGAAGAATAAAAACATGTTTTTCACGTTTTTCTACAAGTTACATTACTAATGTAAGCTTGTAAAAACACTTCGTTTGGAAAATAAGTGGTTACATCTAATTTATAACATTAATTTTACACCTTCAACATAAAACACAGAATTCATTATCGTATGCCATTAGTTCACTAACAATAAGTAGCACGAAATTTTCACAGTCTGATACTTTTATAGATTTTCAAATGATACGACATAACAAAAACGAAATTTTGCAATCTTGCAATTATCACGCTGTAAAAATTTCTAATGCAACTAATAAGACCAATATCACACACTTTGTAATGTAATGTAATAATGTTTTCCACGTCAACGTTTTTAAATTCTAATTTTTTGAAAAAAAAGTTACAATCGAATAAAGTAGCTTTCCTTCTTTCATTATACTCACTAAATTCCATTCGAGAAATAGGGTTATGTAATGTGACATTTTTATGAATAACAATGTGCAAAACAAACATGATAAAAAATATTTTCTAAGGACACACTAACTTCTATTGTTTATGTCAAGCTTTATCCGTACAAATAATTAAATCAAGAAACTTGTAACTTATTACGTCGTTGTTAGTTTAAATGTTAAAATTCAGGTTTTTTTAGATTGTTAGAGTGATAAAAAACACTATAGACCATAATTTCCACATAAGATTCTTTATCTAAAGAATTAACATGAGTAATTATGAATATGTTTCGTCTTTTGTAATTCCCATAACTGTTTTATCTCGGTAGAAGAAAATTTCATTGCGATAACATGTAGATATAATTCATGCCGTTTTCTAGAACTGTAGAAAATTTTCTCTTCTTGGAGCTCAATAAGCGTTCCAATTATAATATTTTCTACATAAATATTATAGAAAGCAGCACTGGAATTCGGCAATTTGAAAACGCAAAATTTGGCTCCGTATTGGTCTCGCTACTGGGTGGAAGTCAATTTGGTGATTTCAGTGCATTCTTAAATTTTCAACTTTTGTTCAGTTGATAAAATTCGCCAGTATCCACTTGCATAAAATTTAAGTGCCCATCAATTAAATTTAACAGTGAATCACACTTTGAGGCTGTAAAACAAAAATACGTTTGTAATTTTCTTCAACTAGTAATTGTAAAATTCTATCCTCCTTAATTATACAGCTGTCATTTCTCATCAGTAAGATTGACGAATAAAACAGCGTATTAGTCATCAATTATGCACGAACACGGCTTGTTTCATTGCATTTACTACTTGATAAAGCGTGTGATTACATAAAATTTTAGATAAAAACTTGAAGAAGATAATTCCGCTTGTTACTAGCTGGAAAAGTATGTATGCTGTCAATGTCGTGAAAGAAACCACTGTAAGAACTAAAAAAACAGCTTTACATTTCTGCACTTTTGTCTCCAGCAAGGTCATGTACGACACGTTCCCAAGAATAAATCTTGTTAGAATCCAACTTTTGTAAAGCCAATTATTAAGCGAGAACTTCGACTAAGCTAATTATTGAAAGAGGTAAGTAATTCAATATCATAGATTATAATCCTTGTCGTAAGCTGGCGGTATTGTAAAAGTACTCAGACGAACTGAGTTATTTTATTAATCATAATATGACTTGACCTTAAGACCGTTACGTGCTTAATTATTCTTGTTGCCACACTACTTTTTGTCCAATGTTGGTAATGAATTTAACAAAGTCGTATTGTTAATTCAGTTTTTCTTACAAGCTGAAAGTCTAATACTAAAAGTTACAGTATTGAGGTCACTGATTCCATCGATTGTTGATTTAATTTTTTCTCAGTATCGTTAATAAAATCAGAAGATGTCTGAAAAGTAGGATCTTGTCTCAAACAACAGAAATCTAATTTTAAGGTTTTCATGTTCCCGATTTGGGTTAAACAGATGTTTTCACTATTATTTTCAAAATAACTGTCAGTTGATGTAAGCCAGAGAATTGACGCGCTTTCAATTCTAAATAATATTAAGGTGAAATAAATTTAAATTTAATTAAACGCCCCCAACTGTAATACTTAACTAAACTTGGCAGTCTGCTCAATAATTTTTCTGAGTGACTGTCAGCAAAACTCTTGTGGGAACGTATTACCAAAAATTCACTATGTTAATCTCGAGAAAGCTGCAAATCAAGCTGAGCGACTTTTACTATAGAAATATTCCGATTGAAAAAGACTTTCTATTAATTTCATGAAGTATGGATTAAAGTCACGAGTTCCAAGTTAATCATGCAAAACATGTGTTTTGAGCAGAACAGTTACTGAAAATACTCGTTGTAAATAAAGTGATTTAAATTTTATTGTTATTTGAAGATTGGATAAGTTATAGTTGGCAATATTTACTTCGCATGTGTTATAAAAGGATTTTCCCATTTATCGGTTCATTATAGTTTAATTAGTACAACATGAAAAGGAATTCTCGCGGAAATGCGTTAAGATACTTTTCCTTTGGTTCACTATGATTGCTCAATAAAATTACCATAGTGGACCTTCAAATATCAAATATAAACTTTTTTGGAATGTAGTGATGGAAGGATTTAAATTTCAAACAAAAAATGTAATGCGTGTAAACTCAATATTGATTCAAAAATTATGAAACTAATTCACCCGTACTTTTTCTGGATAAATCTGCATCTGATTACTGTTTTTGTGTTAGTCAATTCATATGAAAGGAGCGTCCTTTGAAAGGCACATTGCAGAATATAAAAGACTCTATTAAAATTAATCAAATCCATAATAATTTATTACGTTCGACAAAACATTTTCAGATAAAAGCTTCTTGTTTGGAATAATAAGTTCATTGAACTCCTCTGTATTCCACGACATTGTGAAGATACACTTTCAGCCACATGTGACATTAATTCCGTTTGATCTAGCAAAGAATCAAAAACCAATTATGAGGCTATTAAACTTTCATTCATAGAAATTAATGCAAGTACTCAACAAAGAAAGGGTGATGTTCTCATCGTTCTCATGAGGGTGAATACTTCTCATTGTTTATTACGTTCACATTACTGTCTTTTCATAATCTCGGTTTCCCAGAAAGCTCGTTATACAAAACGTCGATTTGATAAGCAGAGTGAGAAAACCACACGTGGGTTGACGGACGTTCAACAAAATCTTGACTTGTATCCAACGACAAATTAAAAGTAGCACGCTTTGTGATAAGTTAACATTTCTAGATTGCCCAAATATAAACAGAGAAACTTAAGTGTATCTACATTGGTGTTGAAATTACAAGACAAAAGCACTACTCCATTTGACGTCGATGAAACTTTTCAACAAACACGAGCGGCATTTGAAAACAGATAAAAGAATGATAAAATGAAACAAGAATAATTTGTGGTATCGAAAAGCCGCAGTTTTATCTGTAGTGTTATTATGTGCAATATAAAAACAAGATAGAGAGGTTTCCACGAAAATTGCTTTTTCTGTGTTACAGTTATAATATCTAATTAGAGATGGTGGATGCATTTAGTTCTAAGAACCTTTATACAAGACGAGCTAAATTTAATTTCATGCACGGTTTCTAGATGGATATTTTTGCACCAACAAAGAGAGAACTCCATCCAATTTCTGAAGCTGAAAGCTTCATTTCTTGTCGTCAATTTGAAAGAAATTGAGGTCTTTGAAGCGTTTTTTCTAATTTTTTTAATAGTCTACGAATTTTATATTTATTTACGTACTGAAGAGATGTTGAAGATTGTGAGATTACTGGTTACCGGGTTTCAGTTTTTCGAATTTGGGACACTCTGCCGTAGAAAGCTTGAAACCTAAAAAGTTTGAAACGAAATAGTAGCAAGACCTTTTCATTTTCGGTGCCTATGTCAGATTTCTGTAAATTATCTAAAATTCGTTTCACAATTTGCAAATTTTCATGCTCCGCAATACAGGTGAACAACCATCGAAAACCGCTCTGTTAAATTTTGCAGGTAACCAACCGGTTGAACACTTGGATCGGTCGTTAACCGTCGTAAAAAGTAGAACGGCGAAGATGAAAGCCAATGTTAGGTGAAGGACTTTTCACTAAAGGTGCATCCTCTCAAAAAATCTACTTATTGTTTAATATTTTCTACAGTTAACGTTCTTGTTGTACAAAATGGTACCAGAGGGTCAACTAGATCAATTTAAATTCCTGTTTGCGGTAGTAACAATTTACAATAACCGCCTCTCATCGCTCCCACTTCTTGTTAACGTTCTTGTAGCCTCTGGTATTTCAAACTTTATAGAACAGTTGTATGATACGAAGATGACAAAATCAAAAGAGTGGGTTTGGCATGGATGCAAACAAAGAGACAATAGTGTGGTGATACCTACATTTTAACATACCATGCTGGCTTAACTGTACAAGCTCCCAGTTGAGGGATTGGAACAGAAACTTTGCCTTTTTCGAACTTGGACATAAACGTCATATTATGACAACACTGCACAATGACGAACAGATCACTGATTGTTAGACTGTGACGAACAAAGAGGGTCAATCATGGTTTTATTCATTACCGTAACAAAGAGATATGATCCATAGTGAAAGAACTGTCGCCGCTGCCAGGTGTGTAACCTCCTGCACAGCAACCACGCGAACGACTGACTGGGCAGGAAAGCAGCAGGAAAGTTCGGTATCTGCCAGCACTCCTCGCGCCGACCCTGCTAAATACTATCTGAGCGTTCGATGCACAGTATCACAAACGAGCTTTATAAGTTCGATAAATGAGATGATAACGTAAATTGTAAGACTTTCGTGACAACTTTAATGAAGTAAATGAATCAATTCAACACACTTTCATTTTTGGCGAATTCATTTAAGTAAACGAACCGATTTTTGTTACAAGAAAAAATTAGTCACACTCCTAAGATAGACAAACAAATCATCAATTTTCTGGTTGAGTCAATAAATGTTCCAGATTATTTTCACGTTTCGTTGAAAAAAATCTATAACTTTAAATTTGCAGCCATTAAGTAGAAATCACTCTTAACACTTACAGAAAAAGATAAATGAAGTGTGGTAACTATTCCATTGTTCTCCAAACTGTGTAAATAACTCTATTTTTCATGATCATAACACTCCGTACATTTCACGTCATTAAACCATGTGTTCCCATACGAACCATATTTTTTAAGGTCTGAAAAGCAGTCTTTTCACATTCGTGGTGGCTTTTAGTGTTAAAACTGACATCCCTTGGGTCTTATCTTTTATTTTCAGCACTAAATACAAATCATGTAGTCTCAAGCTGCCCTGGAGAGTGCACGTGATGAAATATTGTCTCCACCGACAATAATCTCACTCTCTGGATGTAAAAACTTTAGAAAATAAAGTTCACGTCGTAAGTTTGGAACATCAATCAACAACTTTTAACTCTTGAAAAAAAAAAAGAAAAGGACACTCTTTATAAATAAACTCTAACGAAAGGACTTTTAGATTTTAGAAAGGTGAACAATGGACGGTTCTAGACGAAAATAGCCATTGGCAAGAACTAAAAAATTGTTGGGACGATTCTTCATCAAATGTTGATGTCCGGATGAAGCAAGAGCACACGTTTATTTATTTCTTTAACTTAAAGTGGCCAGAAATAACAACAGAAGTGTAGCTACCCTGAACAAAACGAAGAAGTATTTTCATCGGTTTTACAACAGATTTACTTCAGAAACTTGGTTTATTTTGCTTTTCTCCTCTTTTTGCAAAATAAGTTTGCTCTGAGAAGCAGTATAACAAAGATTATTGCCGACATCCTACATTTATTTTTCTCTAAATTTAGACAACATTTATGATGAAGAAACTTAGAATGCACTGCTTCATTCATATAGGCAAGAAGTGACTTTCCGACTTAGTTTCTCCAAAAGTTATATAATTATATTTTTTTGTTTTAAATGGTGATCAATATTTTAAGGATTTAACTAAAATTTTTCAAGTTCTAAATTTTGTTTTTGTTTATTCACAATTACGAACGACAAAGTGCAAATTATATGAAACCTTGGTGCTGATCAATGTCAAAAGGGACAATTTTGTTGACAAATAATTATACCTAATTAACGTTAAGTTTACATTAAGTGTTAATTGCGCCCCAACAGATAACTGGAAATGATACTTTACTAGAACATTGGAAAATTCATTTTCGATCTAAATTTGGAAAAAGTAAAGATGTTAAGAATGTACGATCTTGGCAAGATTTTACGCCACACGCGATGGTGCATTTACCTTGGGTTATTAAAAGCTTCAGAAAATAAAATTCATGAGAAATTGAAGACTGTAAGGGCTTTAACTTTACTCATTTCATCTGGAATTTTTTTATTGTTATTAAAATTCATTCTGGCTAAGTAATAGCGATAGGATTTCCTTCTTTTATTTTTTGTTAGAGTAAACAAATTTTGCTTATAAAAAACACTTTTTGATTAGTAGCAATTATGTCAATATCCCATTTAATATTATAACTGATAATTAACAAATTGGTAACTAATTTCAGCGTCAAACGGGCCAGCTAATTATTTTCCCAGCATATGGTCTAGAACTGGAAAAGCAAGAAAAATAAAAACGTTATAAACACAATTATAATAAACAACTTGTATGCAAATTATAGTAATTAGAATCAAAACCAAGTGAACTTTTTCAAAAATTAATAAAAATAATTTGATACAATTTTAAGACGAAAAATAAATTGATATTTCATTTCCGTTGGGTGCTTTCAATACAGAAACAATGATTGCATCAACATATGTAATCATTAAACAGGTAGTATAACAGTAAATAAAACCAAAGAAATTTCCTTTAACCAATTACTAGGTTTATGATTTTGTGTAACGGCTTTTAGAAGTAAAACTACTTATTGAAGTTATTTGTTCTTCGCGATTTATTATTGCTTTGCGTTTTTTGTGGTATAACATAAAGTAGAAGATTAAAAATATATTAATGTCAATGGACAATAACAATTGGCTTTGAAATTTTACAACTAGATTGAGCTCCTTTCATGAGTTTATGTTGTTAGCATATCCTCTTGATGTTTTCTCCTCTGATAATTTAGTTTTTCTTGAGCTTTACAAAAATTTTGAACGACGCCAAAGCAATGCTAACAAAAAAACTGTTTATCATATTTTGATAACATTATCATGTAAGGCTTAAGTCGTTCAAAATTCACAGGAAATGAAAAGGTAGCGTTTTAAGAGCGTCACAAAACAGATTTTTTTTAACATTTTTGTTTTAGACTAATAAACGGTACTGGGATAAAGTTCATTTCTGTACATACATGATTTCCCTTCGTCTGTACAAGTCTTTGCTTAAATTTCTTAGTAGCTGACTAAATATCAGAATTATTTTTTGGAGCACAATAAGATCATGAGTTATTTTCAAAAGTGTCGCGAGGATATAAATAAAATCTTATTTAAAAAATCGTTTTGGTACTGATGAAGAGGAAAATTCATCGTGGCGTTCTAACATTTTATTCAGCTAACTAATTAACTAATTAAATATTAAGTACATTAAATTGGTTCGACGCGACGCAGAATTAATTCAAGGGTGCTGCAATACTAAACTTCCTGTCGTCTTTAAAAAATAAATTTCTTATTGTTGTTGAATATTTTTTTTATAATTTGATAGCATTTATATATTAAATAAAGGCAATCAATACATTTAATTGCTATAAAGTCAGTGCCCTAACTGTGTAATTAAAGACCACCTCAGACCACTATTTAAGAAAGGAAACTGCGTCACACAGCCAAATACTACAAGACTTAATAAAAGGAAACAATATAATCAGTCATCCTAAAATCCTTTAAGGAAACGCTAATGAAATAATTGCGGCGATCTAAATTCATGTTTAATTTAAAGCTCTACTATATTTACATAAAATTTCCATCCCATACAAATCTTGGTAATCCTAATAATACTGATCTTGTTGCTCATTTGGAAAAACCTATAAAAATGAGTTGCACTTAATCAAACTCAAATATCAAAGAGTGTTTACCTATAAATTTTTGAAAGCCTGTCGAAGAGTCCGTGCGATTATAAACACACACAAAACTTGATTCATGTCAGTGACAGCAGATAAAATTCCGATTTTCGAAACAGTCATGGTTCTTGAGATGCTAGTGCATCTTGAAAAAATCGCCATGGCTAAGCAGCCGTCAGATCGAAACTGAATAAAACGAGTCCATTGAAAACAGTACGCTTATGATGCAAGCTAGTTACATAAACACGTGGATTTGGGCCAAACATTTTTCTTGCAGTTTAAAAATGACACATCGATATATCCGGAAGGTCTCGTGGTGATATTTATCATGGTGACGGAGACGAAGATGTATTAGAAATTGGAAATGCTGCTTTGTTCTTCCTACCTTTCTAAAATAATGTGTAGACGTGGTTGGGGATAAAAACTGAACCTGCGTCATTTACATTTTGTCTTATGAAGAGAACAGTGCGATCAATAATAAGAGATTCAATGTATTTCTTGATGTTACAGATTGAAATGTGTTTGAAGGGTTGCAAGTGTGTGGGTACATTTTTTCGTAATAAATATTTCAGTGGAACTTATAGGTACCTAATGACTTGTTAGAAAAAACTGACTGACAGACATCTTTGGACACGATATTGATTAATGTTTTATTCATTGCCCGTTTTGGTTCCCACACGGATATTTGATTACCCTTTTTGTTAGGTTAGATCCATTAATAAATTAAGAATGATCTATACAATCAATCATATTCATAATGGTCCAAAATTTCTATCGTGATCAGTTTGTAAATCATTTGCACAAATAAAGTGAGGGCTATTATAATTAAAGACAATAATAAATCAAATAATAAGACAATGAAATACAAAAATAAATTTACTAAAATTGTCTCCAATATTGAGCATTTTGATCTTATCTTTCAAATAGTTCTAGGCATACTTAATAAGGTTATCTCTTTTTTCGTAGAGGGTTGAATACCACAACGCTGGTTAACCTTCTTTAAAATCCCCTACGTTTCCCGAGTTGCTAGATGATTGTCTATACTTTAACTCTACTGGAGAGAGTGCAGGAAGTGGTAAATGTCAAATTCCATGAAGATAAATGGTTTGCAACACCAAGCAAATTTGATGCAGGCGAGCATTTTTATTAACATACGCAAAGATTTCGCCAATAGCAGTTTGAAATCATGCCAGGATATTGTTGACCATGATTTAGCCTAGATGTTACCCCGTCATTGTCCTTCGGCAAATATGAAGTTCTAGACTCATTCAACACAAACACCTGCAATTACCTTGAAAACGCACCATACGTTGGATAATTGGTTAATTGTCCCTCTGCTGACACGTTCACTGCCATTCCAAACAAAAGAAAATTTTAAAATGTTGGTGATCTGTTACCAGCATAAATTCAGTGCATGGTCCATACCTGTAAAGCTAGATGCCCGATGTGGTTGAAAATTGCTCCGTCTAGCCTCCCTCAGCCGATTTCTAACACTGTGGGAATGAATCAACGGACCACAAGCTTTACGAAAAACATTTTGTTTATGGAAAACTCAATAGAAAAGGTGTCTTATGATCGTTAATAATACCGTGACAGTTTTCAAAGTACCAGTTCTGGTGACATCTCTAATAACAGTTTCTTGATAGCAAAGCCAAAGATTATTTTTCAGACTTTGTCAAATTTCAAAGATTTAGTAAGTTTAACCGTCCTATTAGTTTGATCTTCACTTTTTTTTAGTTCTTTGTTTCATTTTTAACAATTAATAAACTGCACGGTTAGAACTACACCCGATAAACTATTTTGCACTTTAAGTACTGGTTGGTGAAGAAGTATTTCATTTATTTTTGTTTTCCCACAATATTTTTAACTTTATTGGCGCAGTGTATGACGCATTGTCGCAATGGAAATATTAATTGCAGTTTAGGTTAATACCTTGATTAATCTGTATTTATTAGATATTATTTTTGCCCGTAATTAAGCGAATTTAGGAAAGATTCATTACTCGTACACACGTGAGTAAACGACCTCGATCATATCATTTTAGCATGACATTTCAAATAAAGCAAAATAATTAGCAATTAGACGTTTTGAAACTTGATGCAAAGATAACACATTCTTCATATGTGACTATTTTCGGGTGTTGCGTGAGTCCTTCACATTGTCCTTGAAAATATCAAATGTTATAGAAAAAAATCTCGTAATTTTCGTGTAAATTGCGTAAAATTTTTGGTATCCCGGAGGCGGAATATTTTAGATGATTTATTTGTCGAAAACAATTATGGAGGACAAAGATACGTCGAACTGTAGGATAAGGGTCAAATTTCATTTTGTTATCAAATTGTGATAATAGAGCAGAGTGATTAGAGTAACATTTATTTGCATGTTAATGTCATAAATAATTACTTATCTGTTTTTTTTTATTTAGTTTATTTAAGGTTGCCTTGCAACAACAAGGTTATTGACGACCACTAGTTAATTACATATATGTAGGATTAACTAATACAGATTATAACAATAAAATTTTTAAATGTCATTGATTATCTTGATTTCTTCTAGGAACCGTAGATAGAGTGTTATAGCATCCTCCTTCCGAGCTGAGACAGTCCTTGATGTTATTCGTTAGTTGGATTTTGTTTCTGGGGGAACCGAGGCTTTGACATTCTTATCTGTTGTTTACAACCGAAAGTCCGACAAAATTTTCATTGAAGCTGTTCTAAAAATTGTGGGACTACTTCAAAGAAATATTAATTATTTTGGAATGGCTGAAGGCGGTTTTATTAGATTTTTAAACGATTTTAAACAGTGGGACTTCTTTATTTTGTTTTATTCACTGTAGTGTCATTGACAGTAAAATCGTAAAACAGTGAGTCAATTCTTTTTCTTGCAGCCATCTGCATTACATAAAATTGGGTTAAGTTTTTAACGTGTCACTTCCCACGTTTTCTTTTTGTTTTTAAAATTAGAACATTTGGTTTCATTCTGTTCTCTAATATAACACGCTTTCAGTGGAGATTTTCAAGTCTTTATATGGTTATATCGCAAAAACTAAGTGACTATTTATAACTTTTATATCAAATTGACAACCATGTTCAACAAGCCTATGTCGAAATTTGAACAAAATAAACAAAACATGAAAGTAATATAATTGCAAGAGAGATTAAATATATGACTAAAATAGTTGGGAAGCCAAAATTGGATAAATAAAAAGTGAAAAAATCGATAGAGTTAAAACAAGAATCAATACTGAAGGCTATGAAAAAAATCCTAAGCAAATAGAACGAAAAGGAGAAGAAAGGGGAGACCAAATAAAAACATGGAACCAACAAATGAAAGAGATAACAAAAAGAAGAGGAAAACGATGACCGAAAAGAAAGAATTATCACGGGACCTGGATGAAATGGAGGAAATGGATTAAAAGTTAAAACTACACCACTCCGACATCCATAAAAGGTAAAAAAGGTACCAAGAAAGAAGAAGCTGTACCACCTACAAAAATAAGAATAAAAATATTGATGACCCCGACTTTTCGGTACACATATAAATGTATTTCATTTTTCAGCTTTTATCTTTCAAAAAATTGTAGCACAAATTATGTGACTCCATTGATGAAAACGACATAATAGTATATTATGTATAAAGGAGAGTAAGGAGCACGTTAGCGGCCGCGGAAAATAATTACTATTTTAAAATCGCTAATGTTCCCTTCTTCATGGTACCAATAACAAAAAGCCAAAGGTATTAATTTTGGTATTTTTTTGTAATATCGATCTAGCGTTTACTGTTACTTATATATTGATTCCACTTTGAACTAGTTCTCCGCTATTAAAGACTAGCCCATTAGTTTTTAATTTTGTAATATGCATAAAATATGCAGAATTCGTCTCCAAGTCTAGAAAATTTACACAAAACTGTAATCAATTATTTTTCCTATTCTTAAAATGAAATATGTATTTCACGTAATTAAATGTTGACTCGTAATCAATTCTATTCAATAATAAATTCCAATTGCGCATTTATCTTAATTCGTTTAATTTATATTTTATTCTTTTATTTTTATTTTTCGTGGCAACTATAGTTCTTCATACTGCAATTACAAAATAATCTTAATTATCTTCATTAAACGACAACTGCTTGTAATTATATCTACTTCAAGCACGTAAATTTTAATATAACTACTTAAACTAATCGTACTTACATTGAAATTATTGTTGATTCCTGTTTACCAAAACAAACCTCAACTTCGACACAAGTGCATGGCCAAAGAAGCAGTTCTTAAAATATCGATTGATTTACACCGATAGCAACAAATTGATTGTTCTTTGAGGTCAACGACACTGTACTTTGTTAACAAGAATTATTATTTATCTGTTTATCAGCTTCAAAGGCTTTGCAATGTAACACTATAATCTTCATCTTCAGCTCCACATTATTTCAACATTTTTTTATATAGTATATTCAACTGTTGTCCGCAATTTCACCCGTCCAAGTGATAGACTGCATCGTTACATCGTTACGATTCTCCAGTTACACCGAACTTCACTACCGAAGAAGAGATCAAATCAATGCATTTTAATAAGTTTTTAACGTTGGTGCAAGAAAATTTTTATTGAGCAAATAGAATAAAGAATGGGGCGAATGACAATCATGTCTATACTCGTCTCCCGGCTCCGGCTGCACTGGTTGTTCTTGCGTGGCTTGACGTCATCCTCAAGTCGTACTGGCTGCTACATCTGTCGGCGATTGGGGATGTTATTCTACAACCCCTACATAATCGATACGAAGCCAACAGGTTTGAAGGTTTGGCACTCGTTCAAGGGGTTTGCAAGGCACTGGAGTAAATCAATAGTGGTTCAAGGTTCTTGCAGCTGAGTTTTTTAATGCGTAGGTTGAACAAAAAATAAGTCTATAAAAACCAAAATCAATAGTTGAAACAGACTAAAAAAAAAGAATGCAAAGCTAATTAAAACAGAACGGCAGACGGTGCCTACCTGTCTGTTTGCTTTCCTAAACTTCGTTACATATAGTAGAATGAGACACTTATTACTTTCCAACTATTTTATGCCGAAATCGATTGCCCCAGTACTTTTTAACTCTAATTTTATAAAGAGAGTTGAATAAACCCATTTCAACCTAATAAAATTGTTTTTTTAATTCAGCATCTTTCTCAAGGACTTGTTGTAAATGGTATGTGAGAATACGGAAGCTGACCACGTGGGTGGGTACCAAAAAAATTATTAAAAAAACATGAGTTTTTCAACGAGTATTCTAAACTATTTAGTTACAAATGTGTTTTTTACATGTTTAATTAACTAGTAACATACGAATGCGAAGAATGCGTTCTCTAAAAAATTTCCGCACCAGTGCGGTAAACGTTAACAGTTTTTGGTAAATTAATAATTAATTCTAATTTAATAATAAATTCTTCTAATTGTTTTATATACAAAAAGGACTTCTTGGTTTATTTGTGTGCACTTCTCAGCGCATAAAAAAGGTGAGATGAATTGATCCAGATTTGTATCCATGTTTTTCACTATGAAACAAAAATATTAGAAAAATAAAATAATGGGCTTCTAGAAAATTCTGTTTTAGGATAAATTTGCAAGAGAAGCAAAGTTTCAAAAACTCTTAACACGTCCGTAACTTTATTAAAAAAAAAATTTAAAGCCGTTGTTACTAGTATATTATATATTAAACAAAAGAGAAAAGAAAATATATTTTCTGGTTAAATAATGTAGTATTTACCAGTAGAGAGGTAAATATTTTTATTGTGAAAATAAAAGCAGATTGAAATAGTTATTTATCTAATGAGTTCGGAAACTTAATTTTCCTTCATGAACACTTTGGTTAATGCAAATGCGGGAAAATTCTTTCCGAAAGAGTTAGGTACAATATTTTTTGTAACGGAGATTGAAATATAAAGATTAAAAAAAAAAGTAATTAATTTTTTTTTGATATTAGGTTGGTAACATCATCAATCTACTGTAACTACCTACTAGTTTTTTAAAATTTAAATCATCTGTCATTTTTTTTTAAATTATTAACAAAAATTGATAAAATGAGTGACAGCGAAGAATGTATGTGTACAACAATGTGCCAAAAAGGCCGTTTCGTGTCTGCTGTTCGAGAAAAGTCGCGAGCTGTATGAACAAACGTATCAAAAATTCATTGATGGGTGCGAGAAAAGCGTTTTTCCCTGCATCGGGATTAAGCGGAAAAATTCTCTTTCCATTCAATGAATACAAAAATAATATTGTTTGTCAAGTGTAAACATTATAGTTATTTTGTGATAGATCTGAACAAAATCGACTAAACACTTTTGCGTGAAACAGCTAAATCTTGGCGTTTTTAAGAAAAATTAAATTTTTTAAGGTGGTGTGATTTTTACTCGCTTTCTGAAAATTCTAGAAAGGATAACAAGAAAAGTTTTAAGGCTTCTGAAAATTATGAAAGTTATTAAAAATTTGGTATTTTAGATATTTTTGTTCCTGAATTATAATTGTAGTTTTAAATCCATAGTAATTGAAAATTATATAAAACTTATTTAAATCACTTAAACAAAACAAATGTAAAAAATAAAAAACGAAATAATGCTTATAATCTGATTGTGAGTTAAGCGTTTTTTGACTTTTTTAAAATCTCAATATTTTTGTAATTTATAAATCTTATATTTTTGAATTTTTTTTAAATTCTAAAATTTTGATTTATCTTAGGAATTCTTGTTCAATAAATTACACTCGTATTTTAGAAACTCCGAAATGTTTTCAATTATTTACAATAGACAAATAAATTTTTGCAAATTAATAAAATAAATAATTAAAAGAAAATGCAAATACTGTAAATGTCTTAAAATTGCATTTTTAATTTTTAAAAATTGTAATAATTTTAGTAATTTTAATAAAAGTTGAAACATTGAAGTAATTATTGAAATTTCTCAAGATTTGAAGGAACAAAGTACCAGGAGTTTTAATAATAAGTCCAAAAATTTACAGTTCCGAGTATCAGATTTTAAGAGTTCTAAGAATTTTACAAATATAACTAAAAAATATATGCCGTCTCAAAAACTGTCAAATTAATTAAATTAACATTTTTTAAATATCTATTTGCACTTATTATTAAAATTTCTCTTAAAATTTAAAATCACTTATAAGAGTTTAATACTTCTAAAAATCATAATTATAAAAAGTTTTAGAATTCCTGTGAACGTTTAAAAAATTATATATTCTGAAAACTCCGAATTTGGCCTAAATTATTTACATTACCCAAAATCAATAAAGCAATAATCTGAAAAATTTCAAACTACATAAAAAAATTAGAGACAGACTTCAAAGAATTTAGCGAATTTCATAACTGGGAATTTCTTGGCATTTCTGAATATTGACCCAACTTTTGTAAGTTATAAAAATTATAAAAATCAATATCTAATTAGAAATTAGTTTTTAAATCACTTGTAGAAAACAGGACAAAGGCAATATTATAAATTGAAAAATAGTTTAATTATGCAATTAAAATTAAAATATTTATTTGTTACAACACCCGCTAAAATAATCAAATATTAATAAAATTTATATATATAATTATAGTTATGCTCTTTCTTTTTAAAGTGTGAGTCAATTGAGTTTTATAAACGATAAATTATAGATTTTATGATACTTTATGGAGGCATTTTTTTAATACAAAAAAATAATAAATAACTACGGATTTATCAACGATAGAATTTTGTTAAAAAGTTTTTTAATTTTTACTTATTAAGGTGCAATTTAGCGCGTTTGCAAATTTTGAGTCACTTTGTATATTTGAAGTCCATAATTAAAAACTTTAATTTATGCACAGAATGTATCAAAAATGTTTACTACCTGTATTTAACATAACAGAGCGGATAACCGTGAAAACTAAAAAGTATCACAAAATTCTATTGCAGTTAATTTTTTGATCTTCAGGTGAATATGACACTTGAAAGTCGATTATTAATAACAATAAAATTTTACTTATAGAGCCCTCTTTATTAGAACAGAAAAAAGAGAAAAAAATATCTTTGGAAAGATTTTTATTGCATATTTTACAAAATATGTCACTCTTGTTTACGAAACTAAATTTATATACACAGATAAAAATAAAACTATTTTTTATAGATTTTTTAATACTTCAACAATTCACTGATACTATTGCAATAACAAATTGATTACGGACATGCTGTGTTTTGTACATCTAAGTGTGATTCGTAGAAAGCTAATAGTCAATAAATCACATTAATCGTTTTTCTTATCCTGCGGAAAACCTTCTTCTCCAGATTCCAAAATTACCTCCGCCCTTTTCACCTCCGATGTGGTTGGATTAGCTTCTTGTGCTTTCTGTTCCTCAGTCTGTAGATATTTGGGCAACCAAAAACAAGCACAAACAAGTTTAATTAACACCCAAGCTGCACAAGCTAAACCTAAGTATGAACATGATGAAAAAATCATTTTCCAGACATCTACACCTACTTTTTGGGATCTCATTTTTAGGCTGAGAAATGACTTGTTATGATTAAAAAATATATATCCTAACAACAGAAATGTTTCGACTCACAACAAATAGAAAATCAATAAAGATTGAACTTCTGGTTAACAGCGTAGTGTGACATGCATAAAGTATTAATAAGAAATCCAATAGTGCATCCGCGCATTAATTATTTTGTGTTAGAAACTGAAACTATCATTGATTAGTTTTGGCCCACTTTTATCTGATTAATAAGTAAAATAAATAAAAAAAATGACAAAGTGACAGTGTTGCGTGCTTTTTTGTACATACCCTTTCTTCTTTATCCTTTTTCAACAGCTCTTCCATTAATTCTTCAAGATTTTCACCATAGCCGATACTGTTTTCTCGTTGTCTTTGCTCTATTTCCTCTTGCATTCTTTTTAAGCCGTCTTCGATTACATGTAAGTTATTTCTCATCTGTCTCCTTCCTGTTACAAACCGACTCAAGAACCATAAACATACAAACAAACAAAGGGATAACCAGATGCTTATACCCACTTTAAATTTATCCGTTGAACCGCTTTCTTTGGATTCACTCATTTTATTGTCACAAATAAAATTTAATTCTATTCGTTTCAGTTATAGTAGTCCGAATGAAACGAATAATTGCCGACATAGATCCGTCAGGTAAGTAGGTAGGTATACGTGGAGAAAGATAAAATATCAATACTCTTATATAAAATTTATTATGAGAAAACACGACATTGACTGTGGAGAATATTAGAAAATTGTAATTTCAATTGACCTAAATAATAAAAGGGTTGAGGGAACGCGAAAATCATGTCAATATTAGAGACATGCCAAATTGATTGATTTGATAAATGAGTTCGTTTACTCTGTATTTGAGTGTCTACAAATACAAAAGTTCACGCATATTTTATGGAAATATTTTCGTGTTTAAATCAAATCAAAGTCTGTAGTACTGTACTAAACTTATACATATTTCACTAAACGGTGCGGTTTCACAACTGTGCTCATAATATCCTTGATTTAGAACACGTAAAGATGTATTTTAGTAACGCTAAAGTGCCGCCTTTTTTCTTCGAAAGTTCTTTACAAAGATCTGAGACCTATATTCTTACAGTTTATTGTTCTTCTCGTGTGTTTATTTTAGCATAAAAACAGTAAGTGGTGGTTGAAAAAAATCCCACTGTTATAAACTACGTCTGGCTCTAAGTGAAGGTTCTTGTTTGAAAATTGTAAATTTTTCAAGCTGCTTTTCTTCACTTTTTTCTCATTTTGTTAGCAGCATTGTTTACATTTTTTACATTTAAACTGCTTTCTATTAAAATTTCGAATGATTTGCATATTTTGCTCTGTACTCTAAGTTGGTTCATTCCGATTCCTCATAATAAAACTCATTTAGTAAGTAACATAAAAATAATTTATTCAAGAGTACTTAGTTACAGCCTTGACTTTAATAATGCTTTGTAAGAAAAGCTTTTCATATTAAAAAATATCATTTTTATAACAAAAAAATAAATAAATACTGCTTGAGAGTCCCATATGTGGCCATTACAACTTAATAACACATTTACAAACATCCAGAATGAATGAGTATGTTTTCTTATATCAATAAAAAATCACAAGAGTTATGGTATATTTTGCAAACAATCACGTATCTGAATCCAAGTCTGAAGGCCCTAAAACAATCAATAAATCAGACTGTAAATGTATAAGTCTGTAATACCTTCTTGGAAGTCTTTAACTGCAAGAATGCATAGTTACTCAGAGTTTCTTTTAAATCAAATACTTTTTGGTTCTGAAATCTTTCAATATCTGCTAAGGCCTTTGTTGAGAAATCACTGTAATTTAAAATTAAACCATGATGGTAGCCTCCAGTCAACTTACTTTAGATTGGTCTTTGAAACAGTGACAGCTGCTGCCCCCTCTTGGATCTGTTGGTCCAACAAATTTACTTTAAGCTCTCTAACTTCATCAGTATCTACAGCTCCAAATAATCTAGACATTAATCCAGTCTTCCCTTGTTGAGCTTTATTTCTTTCAACATTCTTGCTAGCTACATTGTCTTCAGCTCCTTCTAGTTGTAACTGATGATACTCGTAATTTTTACAAACGTTTTGTAGAGAATTTGCGAAAAATAGATACTCTTTTAATTGGTCTGCTAAGAGTTCTTCATCTTCCAAACCAGCATCAATGCTAGAGGCTAAAGAGTCTAAATAATGGCCTGTTTTTTGTAAAGCATCTCCCATATCTTTCTCTACCACACTCCATTCACTGAAAACTCTACCATAATTGGCGTGGAGTTTGTGAACATTGTATTGTTTCTCAGCAACACGTGACCTAGCTTTAAGTAGATTGCTTAAGTTACTTTGGAATATATGACTGTAATCTTTGATGGCTTCAAATCTGGGATCTAGAGTCCGCAGTCTCATTGATAAGTTTAAGGCCTTTAGTTTGTTTTCCACTAATTGTAAGTAACCTAAAAGAAAAATAGGTTGGAGTTGTCACCTTTCTTACTTTTTTATACCATTGCTTTTGTAAGATTCTCTCCAGTCATCCTCCTGTTGTAAAAATTCTATAAAGTGTTTGTCCCAACTCAACACAGGATGTGAAGCAATTCTTAACAGAAAGTTTTCTAAACCAGCTCTTCTTCTATCAACAAAATTAGGATCAAAAGTATCACTTGAAATTTTCTGCCAACCAAACATGACTCTTTTTTCTGGTAAAGGTGGTAACACTACATAAGGATAAGTGACGTCCAAGTAGCCTCTGAGTTGCTCAAACTCTGTGTATCTCCTCCATACTGTTGTAAGTTTGGGGAACTTGTTTTGAAACTCAGAATCTGTCAACCTACAATGTATTTTTTTTTATCAGATCAGTTCAAAGTAAAGCCTTACTTGGTCTCAATCAAGTAAACAGTGTAGAATTCTCTCAAATTCAACGTTCCATTAGCCCGCTTTTCCGACTCAGATACCGAAATTTCAATGTGGTTCAGAATTGTGTCCTGAAAAAAAATGAGAGGTTAAGTTGTCAGATCAATACCATTTACCTCTTTAACAAGTTTGTTTTTGTCAATGTTCTTTTTAGGTTTTGCGTTTTTACTCTCCATGGTCTGATTTAAAAACTTGAGCTAAATTTGAACGAAAATTCGAATAAAGAAAAATGTTTGACAACTGTCACCGCGCTTGTCAAGTTGACAGAACGCCTCATTGAACTGTCAGAGAGATAATTACCTCTTATATAATCTTAAGTTTTTGTCAGTGCTAGATAAACTTTTTTGTGTGTACGTTCTTATAATTGGCATTGTAAAATTGTAATTACTGATTACGAACTTATAGACTTGCGCTTACAGAAATCTGTAGAACGTCAGAAGCACATGACCTTACTTTATCTGCAAGGTCAATTTTGTCAGTGAGTACTGTCAAAATAGCAGCAAGTGTTAACCCCGCAGCTGTAACTTCGGGAGTTTATTACAAAATTACAAATAAAGAAGAAGATAATCGTCAGACTTTTGTATTTAAAAAAGTTGAGTGATTTCTGTATGAGCTTTGTGTGGGAATGGACACAATTTTAGCTAAAGTCTTCTGCCAAGAGGTGGGTAAGTTTGTAATTTCGTGTAAGTTCAATTAATGTTGTTTAATGATGTAATTTTTGTATGTTGAACGCTTTTTATGATGTAATTTTTCAAGTCAGGTTTTTGGAGATAAATCTTTTTATCGCTTGAATTTTAATGATACATGGGAGCATGTTTTTAAAACTTACTCAGCTTACAAAAAATAAATACTTTTATTTCACGTCTAATTTCCTTTTTTATGGTAATAAACAGCAAATACTAACGGAATTTTTTTAATAAACTTAATAGCATATGAATATAGATATTAAGAAACTGATAACAAGATTATCAAAAATGTGACTTGTTTCCTAAGTGTACAGACGTCATTGATACACGTTTAATGTCATGTTACATGCTTATCTTGGTATTATTTCATGATAGCTTATTATTTATAAGTCTGGATATTCATGATGGTCTGGGCTAGGTTCAAGGTAAATTTTTACAGCGATATCAATTCAAAGCTTTAATTAATATTTCATCAAAGTGTTAATTATTATAATCGGTACTAGCCCATTTTGTGAAGGATGTGAAAAAATCTCCTGTGCTCGTGATCACATCTTATCAGACTCAATTATTATACGAACAAATGTTCAAAAACGACGCTTCGTCAACGTTAAAAATACACTGCGATCCAAAAAGGTGTTTTTCACATTTAATTATAATTCCTGAGAACAGCTCAGGACTTAAACATTAATTTAGAGGCATCAACATTGCAACAAACTGATTTTTGAGGCACTCAATTCATTTTCAAAGGTGAAAATAGATTTCTCTTCGCATTGTTATGACTTAAGTCAAATAAACAACTTATCATTGATTTAAGTTTACCTGGTATCGTCTGGTATTGTTATAATACAGGAATCGGGTAACAATAATTATCAAATATTGATTTAGATAATGAATATTTATCACTCCAAGCTGCCGTTAGATATCAATGATTGATGGTGAGATAACCACGTTTAGTATTACATGAAATGATAGGCATTGTTGGAGATTTGGAAAATTGGAGTTAACGGAAATTTGTTGGGTTTTGTAGAGATTGTTTTTATTTTGAGTTGATTAACTGATTATATAGTCAATTTAAGTGAAGTCATCTAACGAAATCGCTCGACCTTACTTAAGAAAAAATATTCTGTACACTTTTAGTATTACAATACATCTTTTTTTTAATATTAATTTTCAAGGTTTTTGTATATAATACCGTTTATATAATGCAATTTGCGTGTTTTTTGACCACTGAGCTCGAGACTTCAATAAAAAACATTTTGTTTTTATGATATGAGCTTAAATTTGTGTTTAGATGCATTTATTTGATAGCTTTGATTGTTTGCAATTTGAAAAGTTTTAACATTTTTTGGTTATTCTATTGTACTAAGAATGTTTAAACTTTTTCAAAAAATTTAAAATGCTTTAGAATTTTGCACGAAAAATTTAAAAATTATTTATCTTGAATTTATATCTATTATTCAGAACAGAAAATCGGAATTCTTTAACGAAATTGTTAAAATATAAATCTTTAATTGAAAATCCAAGATTATGCATTAAAAAATTAACCTGAAAAACTGTTTTTATGTTGTAATTAGAAAATAAAGAGTATATTATAAGACTATTGCAAAGTATTCGATTAATTTAATTTACAAAAAACTCTAAAAATGGAGTATAATAGAAATTTTATTTTGGAATTAAAATATAAGCCTGCCTCTAGCGAAATCAAACTTTGTATTTTCATTTTAAAATTATTTGAAAATTATTAAAGACGCAATTCTGAAGAAAGTGCAATTATTAATTAATATATCACGTATTAAATACATCAGGATTGTCAGTAGAATGGAAATGTTTTAGTTTATTGTTTTATGTTAAAATTCGGCGGAATATTTTGTAGTTTTCCGAGAGCTAGAAATTTTCATCGGAGACGCACTTGCATTATCATTGTAACATGAGTTGGTACATAAATATAACATGCAAAATGTGTTACATTAGGTATATTAGTTTTCCGTTAGACTCGTTATTTCTCTTGAGCAACCATGCATGGGTGACTCATTCACCCAAACATGTATTAAAAATTACAATAACGTGAGGTATTTACCGCTTCATTGAAAAACATTTATAGAGCGCGTGGACAACACACATACACCTATTATGCATCAAATTTGTTTCCACTAATGTACGTGCAATAAAAATTAATATCACAACATTCACAATTCCACATGTAATGTAGTTTTAAACTCGTTGTTTCCGAAACGAACTTGTTTACTTACATGCGTAGTATATTAATTACTGTATTGGGCATTGGGATGGCATGTCACGTGTTAATTTTTCATTTCACCGGAGAATAATTAGGAGCTTATCATCTCGTAGTTAAGTGATCATTTCGTTATGTAATGTTTGGCCATCACCTGCGAACATGTTTATATAATTATCCGTTATTGCAATTATGTTTTACTTACGAAAGTGCTAATTTTAAGAATCAATCAGCACTGCGTCTCACTTCACCCTGAATAAAAACCGTCCGGTTGCCTAGAGTACTAAAAATAAGTATCCTAGTTTCAAATCAAGTTTGGGCATTCTACACTGTTTAACATTATGTCTACTGATTTTTACCCGGTTATTTTAACATACTTGTGCGTGTACACCATGTCTGAAGTTAAATTTAAAATAACGAGTAAGTTAGTGGACGTGTTGGTCTACACCTTAACTTCAACATTTTGAGAGTTTTTCGACCTATTTTTAAACGCACGCGGTGACGTACAATTGGCGCTTTAATATTTTTCAACTTTTCTATTATCCGACTGTCGGTGAGTGAGGTTGTTTGCTATTGTAAATTATCTGGAAATTACAACGAATTAAGCAATGTCGCTGCATACTTCCAGTTTGCTTGCTGAGGTCAGTTGCAAAGGTACTATCATTAATATTTTTTTGTGTCAAAGTGTGTGTCAAAAGATGTATTCTTTACCCTTCAAATGTCTCTTCGCTTCCAAGGACAGGCGTTATTGAATTGTGTTTTTTACAGGGTGGTGGATATTTGAAACGAGCTAATCCCGACCATTTACGAGATATCTTCGAGAAATATGCTTCCAAAGAAAACAATGGGGAGAAGTTTATGACAGCGGAGGACTTCGTTATTAAATATCTTGGATTGTTTGATTCGGAAAATTATCATAAACATTCTGTGCAATTGCTTGCTGGAATCGTCGATACCAGCAAAGATGGGTTTATTTCTTATTCAGAATTTCAGGCGTTTGAGGGGCTGCTTTGTTTCCCTGACGCTCTTTATAAAACTGCATTTCAATTATTTGACACTAATGGAAATGGAATGGTTAGTTTTCGTAAGTATTCCAAAGATATGTAAGTTGATGGTTAATTACTGTAATAAAAAAAAAATGAAAATGTAAATAACTCACTGCTAGAGCATACTCCTAGTAGTAAACATTTTTTTTTCTTTATAAAATTGTTAATATTCGTGAGTTGTTTTCTTCTGTGGTTTTGAAGAAAACAATTTAGTTGATTAAACCAATTTCTGTGTATACAGCTTCATTTAATTGGATTTTCAGAGGAATTCGTTGAGGTAATGAGCAAAACAGAGCTTCATCATAGAATTCCGTTTAATGTCGATTCACCATTCATACAATTGTACTTCGGTCGTGATAAAAAGCGCACAGTATCGTACAGCGAGTTCAGTCAGTTTCTTCACGACTTCCACGAGGAGTATGCAATTGAAGGCTTCCGAAGGGCAGACAAAGACGGAACTGGTTTCATATCAGTTAACGATTTTCAGTACATCATGACCAACATCAAAAGTCATTTGCTCACTAAGCAAGTACAATCTCATCTTATCGAGGTTATTATTTTATTATTTATATTAAGTTTTTATTATACATTGTGAATAAAAAGTTTGAAGAAAACTGAAGATTTCGTATGTTTTTCGGAAAAAAATAGGCAGCCCAAGGAGCCCAGAGCGGTCGTAGGGTCAGCTTTCCGTATTTCATTGCATTTAATTCATTACTAAACAACATGGAATTGGCCAAACGTATTTACCTGAATGTGACGAACGGTCACAGGACGCAAGAAGTCACGAAAGAAGAGTTTATGCATTCGGCTCAAGCTATGTCGCAGATGACACCATTGGAAGTGGATATTTTGTTTCAACTGTGTGATGTACTTCATCAGTCGGGGTAAATATCCATATGCTCTTTGTAATATGTATTGTATTTAAGATTTAAATTGTCTGTAACAAAATTGGCATAACCGAATTGTAAGTACTTAAATCCTTACTGTCAGATGGATATTTAGTTAAAAATACGTATTGTCTTATCTGTGCTGCTGTGGAAATTAGACAATTAAATAACGAAGAGAACGGTTTGTGGGACGGGTTCGTGTCTGTGCCATATTAACCATTCATTTAATATGCAGAATTTTACATTTTTGTTATTCTAGGAGGATTGTTTATAATGACCTTAACTCGATTGCACCTGAACAATACTATAAACAAATTACCACACGACTCGCTGAGATCAGAGCCATTTCGGTAAGTTGTTTAAATACTCTTTATTAATTACATTTTTACGTTTTTTTTTTTTGTCATAGAACCCAGAAGACAGAGGAATTTTCATCCAAGTTTTGGAGAGTCTTTACCGATTTACACTCGGATCTGTTGCTGGAGGTATTCTTAAAGAAATTCTAGAAAAAAATAATATTTACATATTAATTACAGCTGTTGGTGCCACTGCTGTCTATCCTATTGATTTGGTCAAAACACGGATGCAGAATCAACGGACTGGGTCGTTTATTGGTGAATTGATGTACAGAAACAGTTTCGATTGCTTTAAGAAGGTCATACGTCACGAGGGAATTTTTGGATTGTATAGAGGTTTGGTGCCACAGTTAATGGGAGTTGCGCCGGAAAAGGCCATCAAACTCACGGTTAGTTATCGGAAAACTTTATTATTGGGGGATTTTGAAAGATTTGGAAGGAAATGAGGCGGCTTCCAAGTGGAAAAACTAAGTAATTGCCCTTGAAATTTTTAGAGAATGAAATTCGGGTTAAGACCGCAAAGAAAAATAAGTTTTTTTTGAAATAATTTTGGCTGTCTAAGGAGTTGCTAAACTTAAATAATTCAACAGTTATTTTTATTTTATGAGCTCTGTCTCATATATCCAGGGTTGAAATGATTTTATTTTGTTAATTTTGTTTTGAGTAGTAAATAGAACAATATTATCGAATTTTGTGCTTGCTAGGGTGGTAAAATCTAAATTATTAACATGACAGTTTTGACAGTGTGATTTTCAATCCCATACGAATTACCATTGATAATTTTAGTACTTTTATTTTTGTTGTTCTAAAAATGTGGAGCGGCATTTTTGAGTTCTACACTTTGGTGCCATATTTTTCTGAAATAGACACATTGATGTATAGAATTAACTGTAAGATAAAGAATGCCCTCTAAAATTAGCACAGATAAAAACAAATTCAATTGAGCAGGAAAATATTTAAATTGCTAATGTTCAGCAACTTTTGGAAGGTAATAGGAGAAATGTGGTCTTGAATTTACGAGTGACAACAGTTCATTATATAGTATTTCTAGTAACAATAATAATAAAAATAAAATAAAATAAAAAACAAATTTTTAAATTTTGCGTCAAATCTGTGTATTCCAACAATTTATGATTATAAAATATTCGGTTTTGTAAAGTGGGTCTATTTTCTTCTGTCATTGTTATTAGACACATAAATGAGATATCTTGTAAATTTTTACAGAATTAAATAAAATATGTTTTTATTAAGATGCCTAAAAGTAGTGGATGACTATTTTTTAATTCTCATTTCTATAAGCAGATTTTTTTTATGAAATTTCGAAAATTTTCTAATGTCTACAGAATAAAATAAGTTACGAATTTTTACAAATGCTTCAAAGGTGGTGGATGCGTTGTTTGTTTTTTTTTTAATAATTTTGGAAAAAAAGCAGTAGGTAAAGGTATTATAGATTCAGTGCAAAAATTACATTCAGTGCTTCCAAGCTCACTTTAGAACGTTGCGATTTGTGTTCTTATTATTTACATTTAAAAAAGGGAAAATTTTACCTCCTTGTGCGAATAACTAACATTAACCGAGTCGGTAATTGCTGCTATAGAATAACAAAAGTAACGAACGATCTAAATAGGAACGTATTATTTTTTAAGTGCATTTTTTATTGGAACTGTTTCTCGTTTGTCCTATCTTTTTTTTTAAAATTCCTGCTCGACCTTGTTGAATTTGATATCAGCGATAGATAATCTTATTTCAGCCTATTTTGTCAACGCATTTTTTGCCTCATTTTTTTTAAGTTTTTCATGGTTACCCAGAATGAAGTAAAAATTACTTTTTTTCTGCTACATTTCATTTCCAGGTAAACGATTTCGTTCGAGACAAGTTTTACGACAAGAACGGTAACATCGCTCTTTTGGGTGAAGTGATTTCTGGAGCAGCTGTAAGTAACTCTGTGATTTCCGCACACAACTTCTCACTATAATTTGGTAGGCCGGTGCTTCCCAAGTAGTTTTTACCAACCCTCTGGAAATCGTAAAAATTCGCCTTCAAGTAGCCGGTGAAATCGCCGGTGGTGCTAAAGTCCGAGCCTGGGGTGTAGTCAAAGAACTGGGTTTATTCGGTTTGTACAAGGGTGCAAGGGCGTGCTTGTTGAGAGATATACCATTCAGTGCCATTTACTTCCCTACATATGCCCACACGAAAGCGAAATTCACCGATGAAAATGGTTACAACAGCCCTCTGTCCCTTTTGGTGTCTGGTGCAATTGCAGGCGTCCCAGCGGCTGGTCTCGTAACTCCAGCTGACGTGATTAAAACAAGATTACAAGTGGTCGCAAGAAGTGGTCAAACGACGTACAATGGGGTCTTGGATGCCACAAGAAAAATCTACGCTGAAGAAGGCTTCCGTGCTTTCTGGAAAGGGGCTATTGGTACGTGTATATCCGTGTTATATTACTTTTATAACGTTTCATTACAGCGCGCGTTTGTCGTTCATCGCCTCAGTTCGGCGTAACTTTATTGACCTATGAAATTCTTCAAAGAATGTTGTATATTGATTTTGGTGGAACGTAAGTGCTTAAGGAAATTTTGTGATGAGTTTGTAATTTTGTTGTTAAAGGCGACCCACTGGATCGGAATTGAAAGTGACAGCATTAGGGGGAGAAGCTGCAAAGACAAGAAATCCAGATCACGTGGGTGGTTACTCAGTGTCCCTACCAGTTTTCTCAGGAATTGAAACTAAATTTGGGCTTTGCCTGCCAAAGTTTAGTGTACAAAGAGCAGCCTAAATAATTTTTGGTTTATTAGATTCAAGACGCTTAGCTTGTGCCAGTGATTGGCTCTGTAAATAGATAACCGACATCATTGTTACATAAAAAGTATGCTTTATTCTTAAACCCGTTTTTTAATTTTATAAAACCGCAAACATTGTGAAGACGTCTTTTGATATTTTTTGAACACAGTTCATTGTTTCGTAACTCTGACTTTAGTTCTTTTTACTCAGAATTTTAATAAATCACTTTAATCTTGTATTAATAAAGTATACAGCATTATCTGTGTATTTTATTTTATTTCAGACTATTCTTTTTTGGACTAATTTCGGTTCGGTAAATGCCGCATTACGGTCCTAAACTACTTTACAGGACTAAAATAAGAAATAACTCATTGAATTTAACAACATTTATTCAAATGAAAGTAGAAGACTTGAACGTTGAATTCTTGAACTACATGAATAAAATTTTATTTGGTCCAGCTTGTCTAATGTGCAGGGAAAATGTACTTACCGGATCTAACGTATAGGCTTATGTAGCTTTCTCAATAATCTTGTTTACCCTGTTTGCTCTTCCATTAGCGAAAGTTATCAAAATTTCTCGTAAATCTGCGTAGGTTTTGTCAGAATAATCTTATCGATTGCTCCTAAGACTTTTCATAAATAAATAAACAATTTAATAGTTTTTGGCAGCATCGTTACAATTTTTAAGTTTAGTGATTAGATTATTTTTATGAAATTATTTTTTATTTGCAGAGAACGATGACAGACCCAAATGGGGCACAGTATGAAATAAAATATTGTCCGTTATACATCCCTAATTTCACAGAACTCGTTTCACTATTGATAAATATCTCATTCGTATTGTAAAACTAGCTACAGGACTTACGACGTAAATTACTGCTGCATAAACGAATTTTGGCTTATAGATTCTATGTTAAAAAAAACACAGTATCAACTAAGGCCCACGCAATGATTTTGGAGCTTTTATATTTATGACGTGCAATTTTTCGCGTTTACAATGGAATGTGCGATTAGACACAACTACATAAAGATCATGATTGATAGTATCATGTCACTTATTATTACTCATACACAAAGGATTACCATCAATCAGAACGCTTTTTTTTTTGAAAACTCCAAAGTACCGTGTTTTATTTCGGTCAATTTAAATAATAAGAGTGATTTATGTCAAGTCCTGAAACAAAACAAGGTCAGTCGCCCCAAATTGTTCAGTGAAACTTCCACAATAGCAATAATGTTTTTTAAAGTCGCGACAAGTGATTGTAACATTGTCATTTACGATACATCTCATTAATTTAGTATCACTACTCTAGAAGTTCCGAAAGAGCAGAGCTGAGTGCTTTTCATGCACCACATGGTGTAGGCACACCCTCTGAATGCATTCTTGTGAAAAGCATATATAATCAAGTTTACATTACAATTGTTTCAGTTACTGTGGTGGTAAATCGCAAGCGAAGTGTATGTAATGTGCTGCTGCATATTTATTAAAGGAAATATATGTCTCCGAATTTACTGTAGCTCATTAAAATGTAAGTTATATTTCAAACCAAATATAAATAATTTGTACTTAAGAAAAACTAGAACAGAACTCGGTGTTAACTAGTTTCAGTTTTACTACTGTGATTTCACACCGCTAACACCTCAAAAGTCGTGTTTAAAAAGTTATTGATAAAAGCTCGAGACTGATAATATTTTTCTCCATCTTTGCGTTTTTACTTATGCGGTTCGATTTTCCGAATACAACGCTTGAATTAATAATATAAAATCTAGTTAAACCCTTCAAAGTTTCCAGCAGATTTTTCATCCTGATCCTTATGTAAACGGCGATATTAATAAATCCTTCAAAAAGAACTGCTCACGGGGATTGAATTTAATACTTTGACGTGTTTAAGTAATTAGTTTCTAAAATTAATTTCTTTGGAATTATAGAATTATTTTCAAGATTATGAGGAAACTTCCCACTTAAAATCAAACACAAAAAAATTGTTTGAAAGCGTGTGAGTGTAAACACGATACTCGAAGATAATGATGTAATCAATATTTGGTAGTGTGAGTAAAATGCGTTGGTGGTAAGATATTAAATTTTCTGCATGTCATTGGTAGGTGATATAAAAATAGTCCCCTTCAATATCCGTGTTACCTGCCGATGTCGATGGTGGAAGTCGTAGCACTTTTAACCTTTTGTAGTTTAATGTTCGGAAATGTGAGGGTAGCCAAAAGACACTTTGTGTTTTTGCTCTTGCAATATTAAAAAATAAAATTTTGAATGAACAACTGCATTTTAGCACTAAGTTTATACTTAGTGTAACGAATTTTTTATTTCATTTAATTTAATTCGGTAGCAACTGGATCGAGAAAATCCAATGTTAACAAATCATCTGCAAGCGAAATTAATTTGGGTGTGGACGACAAAGCTTTGGGCTCTAATTTAATTATTGCATTTGAGTGCAAAACCGTTATTTGAAAAATTAAATTTTTGATATATAGCTTAGGCTGTATTAATAATTCTTTTCATTTGCTGTATCTTACAGACCGTGGTATAACTCGGATTAATCTTATTTTTTAGTATAATGTAGGTACTGCAATTGTAGTTCGGTTTTGCTAGGTTACTCAAAGATATTTTGATTTGCAGAAGTGTGATATTTAATTAACTAAACGTGACGCGACAAGTGCATTAATTATTTTGTTTAACATTTCATTTATCATTATTCTAAAATATCACTAAATATTATAAAAATGTCGTACCGGGAAATAAAATTTGCATTAATATTTAACAATGTATTTGAAATTAGTTGAAAAATATTTTAGTGTGTTAAAAAATACTTCAGAAAACATTTTCTGTGACGAAATACAATTTAAAATAGGTTTATATTTTTTCATACATAAAACTATATTTTTCGCAATATTTTTATAACAGCTACGTGTTGATTTTCACAAAAGCTTTAAAAAAAATGTACCACAAATTATTTTTGGCTTTACAATTTAATTTTTATTTCGAAGAGAAAATCTCATTGATATTTTTCTAATAATTACCAAAATTAAGTGTAATTAGGCTGATTTGACAAGTTTAATGAAAAATTTTTTTCGCAAACAAATTCCACTGGACGAGATTCAATAAAATTTGGTATAATTATAGATTTTTAACAAAACATTTTTTAAAACGTGAGTCAGTTTTTTCGGTTTGGTTGTGTCAGTTTTTCTAATTTTTGGGTATTTTATATCTCCAGAATTGACACAGATATCGCGAAGTGAAAATTGAAATTAAAATCTTAATTTAAAATATTTACCTTTAATGAGCTAATTATTATCAGTTGCAAAAATTGTGTTCTAAAATATTGCATTCACTGCACACTTTATTTCAAGCGACGTTTCCAACATCCCATCCCGAAAAAATGCCCAAAGCACTAGTCTCAAAAAGTTAACGAAACCTTTTCGTGACGATAACAACAAAAAAAAATTATGCAGTAGTTTGTAACAGAATAATTTTCAATGAAGGACCAAATTAAAAATACATCCATAAATATTAAATTGGAAACTTTCTAATTCAAAAGCTTGCAAAATTGCAAATTAATTTGAAGAAGAATTGCAAAATTAAATTGCAAATTCTTCGGTTATGAATAACAATTTTTCTTTTGTTTTTAGAATGCTATCGGACAAACAAAGTCTAATCGTACTGGTCGCTTTATGTGCCTTATATGTAAATGGTGACAAATTTATTCCTTCCAATAAAACAGAGAATGTTTGGAGAGTAGCAGGAAGGTTAACAGGATCTTTATTACAGAATTGCATACAGCTTAGTTTTGATGGACCGCAAGAACATTTTTTTTTCATTTTGAAGGAATGTTTAAAGCGTAGGAGTTTGGTAGCTTTGGATAACTCGTTGAAAGCTGACGTCATTAAGCTCGCGAATGGTGTGGAACTAGTACGATGCAAAGAAAATAACAAAACGCAAATTAGCAGGTAATGTAGCAAAACAATCTTCCATTCATACCCTTAGAACTCGGGGAATGAGTTGTATGAACGAGCAACCACAATATTTCTTTCTTATTTTCTTACAGAATTTAATAATTTTGGATGCTTTTATTTAATGATATGCAAATATTTTGTTTTCTTAAAATTTCAATAAATGAAAACCTGTTTGTTAATATGGATTCTTTACATTTTCTGTTTGGAAATGGAATTCGTAAATAATTGGTATGCTCTAAACATAAAGAAAATAGAGAATTTTATGTGATCAAAGAAGTAAATCGATAGCTTAGCTGTATCTTGTTTCTCAAGAAGATCTTCGTTCGTTGCTTGTTATCAAATTTTATGGTTCATGAAATGGACCAGGAAATGGCAATTTCTGGACGAGCCAAGCAATTTAATAATTCCGCTATAAATCAAATAATTATTGAACTCATAGAACGTTTTAGTGCATTGTGTTTTTAATAAAATGCAAAAAAATGTGCCATTAATCAAGGAAAACGTAATGACTACTAAAAACACGTAAAAGAGCTTTTATATTTACGATTATTACTGATTCCCTGTTGAGCAAACTCCATCAAAATGGAGTGATTAAATCAAAACAGAATCGGTGAATGTACACTAATTTGCGTTGTTGTGATTCAGACAACTTACACTTTCTGAAACAACTTACGGATCCAATCAAACGGAGTCGGATTGGCAAAATCAGATTGCACAAAAGATCGCCCACGTTCTCAATACTCACGTCCTTAAAATACGGCTTAATGGCTATGAGGAACTCAAGAGCATCATCAGTGCTGAGGGTAAGTTTATTTTTATTTTCTGTCGGATTTCACCGATAGGATTACCAGTTTCGTCTTTTATTGGTAAATTAATTCTATATGAGTTTATTAAGCATGAAATCTAAGCATCTGTGCGCTTTTTCAGGACGAGGAAGAAAAAAGCACAACATGTTCGGATCCTTGCTAATGTTTGGCATCGCTGCAGTAGGTCTCATCATGGTTCCTCTCGGTTTTCAATTTCTTGCAGTATTAGGAGGCAAAGCACTTCTTCTCGCTAAATTAGCGCTCATTCTGACCGCCATTCAAGGCCTAAAGAAGATAGCAACAAGTAATCTGAATTATGGTCTCTACGCCACAACGCCAGACCACCACGCACACAGACCTTGTAAGGACGAGTTATGCAAGAGAAACTTAAATTTAGAGACAGATGTTCCACACTATAATTCTTTAGAAGCCGATGACAGTACTGTTTATGTTCAATTAGATGTTGATGAACTCTGGCCACGCGTGAACAATCACGATGTTGATACTTGTACGTATTGCTTATTTTTTGCAAATATATTGCTTGAACGGGTGTTTTAACACGTAACCAACTTAGCAAAATTGGTATTGACTGACTCTGTGTTCACTCAGTTTACGCAATATTCTCATATCCTGTCAACGTTCTTCTAAAGCGTTTCATCCACTTAATTTAGTTAGCGAAACAATCTTAATTTACAAGTTTTTAGGGCACTACGATCGACAATGGCCTTTTGAAGCTGAAAGTCACGACGTGGCTGCACCTCATACCCATTATTACCACCAAGTTCCGGAACAACACTCAGATTTGCTTCATCCTTTTTATCCCAGAGTTGACACATTTCAGAAAGTTATTTAGTTAAATGATTTATTTATTTCTATGTCTAATTAAGAAAAACAAAGGAATTAAATGTGATGTTTCTCAAACTGTCCATTTTTTACCTGATTGCTCGCCAAATTTAAAGTTTGTTGGCTTGGAACAATTAATGGTTCATACGGTAAAACTGTTATGTAAGTTATGGATTTAGGTCCTAAGGGGTTAACTCTTGTATAAGGAGTTGACTTTGTCACGTTCTAGTTACAAACTTGACAGCACCAAACAAAGACATTGCGTTGAAAGAGAAAATCGCGTTGAGAATAATACATTACGAGGAAATATTGCTTAATTGCTTATTTGAATAGGAATAAAAGATAGACGTGAGTGGGAAAGCAATAGAGCTTGTTACTGGGAGAGTTAAGCTTCTTAATCACTGTCTTGCACAGGACATTGCACTCAAACGATTTATTTAGACACAGACCGCAGTAAAAAAGCAATTAATTTTCATCTGACTGAATGTGGGAAAAAGACGAAATTTAATCTTTGCTATTATTTTTGTTGTTGGTTTCTACTATAGAACCGAGAATAAACCAATTTATTCCAGCTTGAATAAACCGATTGTTTGAAGCAATAACGTTGGTTTTGTCCACCATAATTTTATACACTAAACTTAAAACTGGTTTAGACAGAAGAACGAAAACAATGTAAATTTTATAGTAAAGAGCTTACATACTCTGAGGGATGAGTTGATGCAGTGTAGCGTAAAACATTTCTAATTAAAAGTATCACCGGAAGCACAATGTTTTTATGAATAAAAAGTGTTCCTGAAAACCCTAATTTAGTCATCACCTTTAGAATTTTTCCCATCACTTGACAGTTAATTGATGTACCTCCCATTTTTATATACTTTGTGTCAGTCTACAAAAATGTATAAAGTGTGACTAAGAGCAAAGGTCTTTACGGACAAAAATAAGTTCTGACGGTTGATCGATGTTGCCCTGTTTTTTTTTTCTAGCGAATTTAATACTATTCAAGAAAACTTGCGTCATTGATTTCTATAAAATAATCATGATTTAAATCTTTTGATTGATTCTTAGTGTTAAATAACCAATATCCGCAGGTGGCGTTTATTTTCATCTACGTCACAAGTCACGTATCGAATGTATGCTAATGAAGGAGTTTTCACGGTAGCAACCTATTTTTGTTTGCTTACTTACCTTGTTGATTGTCACTTCCAGATGAATTTCGTAGGTTCACGTCAGTTGTTGTAGGAACTTTAATTTAACTATGTTATAATATGTGATAATTTCAAGAAAAGGAAACTTTTGTAGATTTGTTTCTTTTGTAGATTTACTTTTAAACTATTTCATTGTAGATAGAGTAGAAGAAATAGAACTTATAAAAATCAACCCACGAGTCTGTAAAAGTTTAGTCAGGAATTTTCAAGAGGCTTTATTGTACATATCTAAGCAGATAATATTTAGATGTCATATTTGCTTCCGTTTTTATGAAACATTCTAGGAAGTATCGTGAAATGTGGAATATGGAGACAATTTAGCCTCTGGTTTATTTTAACCATTTCCTTGAACGATAAAAAGAAATGCACTGCTATATGAGAATTTACGCAGATATTTGCACAATTGGTGGTGAAAATAGTAAGTTAATGAAAGTTTTTCTTTCCTATAATGAAAAATTTATACGCAGCTCGAAATTTAATCGAGCAAATCAAAAGACAAATATTTAATTTTAAATACGATAACTGGTATACACAGATAAAATTGATACTCATTTCTACTATGAGCATAGTCTTTAACACATGTTTTATAATTAGATTAGATAAAAGACGACGTATGTTTGATGTTTGATTTTTACTTTTTTGAGAAAATATTTATTTTATTAATCGGAAATTATTTTAATTACAATTTTTATTAAAAATTGGATTATTTTTAAACAATGTAAGGGTAACAAATTTTATTAAAACCAACAAGCTTGCTTATAAGAGATACTTAAAAAGTTCAAATTTAACAACCTAGCCCGGCGCATCCACCATTTTACCAAGCGCAATAAATTTATATCTGATCAGATTTAATCGGCAACAATCCTACAATTTTAGACAAAAGCGTAAAATCTTGATGCTTTCAAATAAGAAATAGCTAATAACACTTAAAAAAAGTGTATTGGTGGTTTGATTTCATTTTAATGTCTTCATAAGAATTTTCTAGGATTTGGTCTAACTTTTATGCAACATTATAGTAGGTTAATACATTTTTTAGAAATATCATTAATAATGCTTCTTAGTAAAAAAAGTTTTTTAAAGAAAAATTAAAAAAATCCATGTTTTTTAAATTTAAAATAAGTTTTTAAATCCTGTTTACTTTTCATTTAGCCGATTTATTACATATTTAAGTTTGTCGCTGTTTTGAAGACCAACAATTTTCTGTTCACAACTAAATTAAGGATTAAAGTCAACATGAAAGAGAAATGATGAAATTTATCTCTAAACTTCCCTTGTGGGCGTGCTCACAAAGTACGTAATGAAATTTATTGCAAACCATTATAATGTAATTATACTTTAATAGAAACTTTGGTAACTGTAGAGCACCCGGATAATTGTAACATTATCATAGAAATAATTATACATTTCAAAATTTTTGTAAGGTACTTTGTCGACATTGATCTGCACCAAATTGTGTCTAAACTAGTATACTTATTTCTTAATTAAGTCTTGATTATTAAGTAACCCAAATTAGTAAGCCGAGCTTAAAGAGACTTTGAACATTGAACAATCTCTTGGGTGCGTTCTCGACTTTTCCAGTAAACATTTTTAATTTAGGAGCTACACGCTGATCTATTTGCATGACAAATTTATTTCGTTCTCAACATTTTAGCGAGTATGACGTTTCTTTTTGCACCTGTTGTTTATCAATTTCTGTAAGCAACTAGTATACTGTGTAAACCTGAATTATTCGGTTAATTACAATCGAATCTAGCTGTTTCATAGCGAATAAATTTCCGGTAGATGATATGTTTGTTGATTATAAATCGGATTAACGTCAAACGAATTATTTTTCAATTAAACTGCAACAAATTGTTGATTTTCATCCCTTTCATGTAACTTTAACAGCCTCGCTTTTAAACTAGGTCAATGGGTCAAGATCGCAGAAAATTTTCTAACGCAGTTTCGGAAATCTCTATTCTTGGTAAATATTTGCGAACATTTGTAATGTGTCCACCCACAAAGCAAACCGCTAAAAAAGGATTGATTCCTCGTATTTTTCTTTATTCAAATTGTTTCCATTGCATTTCAGGACAAATGATACATAAAATATTCATAAATTGTTAGATCAAACTTGAGATATCTTTGGTATACCTTTAAAGGCGTAGAAAATTAAAGAAATGTACGGAATAAATATTTGTCTGCACATAATAAGAATGTACGTAAATCTTTAGACAACAGTCATTCAGAATTTAAGAACAATAGACTACTGTTATTTCTGTGTAAATATTGTTTTTCAACTCTAAATGAAACTATGTAAAATTCGTTGGGCGCGAAAAGAGTCTAGTAAGAAAAGGTCTTGTGTTAAGTTGAACGAAACTGATTTGTCTGAGCTCTTTGTTGGATGAGACACCTTCAATTAAAATTAATTGAAGTTATTACAAATATGACTGTGCTCGATAAGGTACGCATTTCAATTAGGTTAATTGCTTGTTAAACAATCCTGTCAGAATTAAAAATTTGTCTGCAACTCTGTAGAATTCAGATTTTATTATTATATAGACATTTAAAACAAACAGTTTTCCCTGTTTAAATTTAATTAAAACAGCATTTTTATTAAAACCTCTTTAAGTTAAAATGATTTTAAATAATTAAAATATTTATTTGACATGATTGTCGTTGTTATTAGTTTAAGTTTTATCATCACTACAAAGGATCTAAAATTACGTCAGGTTATTGCCCAAGTTATTTTAGAGAATTTTCTTGTGTCTGTTCTTCAGGTAATCTAGTTTTTGGCCTCCGTTTTCAAGCCTATATTAAAATTTCTTAGGGCTAATTAGACAGGAAATTATTCAAACTGTTAATTAAATCTGTAACTGCTGCTGTCTGTTGCAATTTTAATATCGTCTTGTCAATTATTTTAGTCGATCGAGCCATCTCTTGTTTGTATTGAAAATTACTGTAATCAAATTTTAAATTCAAATTTAGAAATAATTGAAATTGTAATTGATTATATTATCGTTTAATTTTTAAGATGAAGCATTGGCAGCGTGCTCTTTGAAATGCTTTTCTTATAAACGATGTAAGAAGATATGCAAATTTTAATTAACACGGGGTTGAAAAATAATCGAATGTAAATGCAATTTCTTCATTTATTGACATAAATCTGTTAAAAGATTTTATTTTTGGCACTAAAGATATGTGGGTGTGCGCCATTTACGTCTTTGCACGTTTAAATTTCTTGGGCTTGATTGTGTATTAATTGCATGATATGCAAAGTAAATGAATTAAAACTTAAATTGATTTTAAATTGGTTTTTATTCATATTAACGAAACTGTGGTGCTGGGGAATTTTACCGGTATCGTATTTTTTCTTTCATTTGTATTTCAATTTAATAAAATTTTACTTGAAGATTAAGATTTTTTATTAATAAATATTTCTACAAACAGATACAATAACGTGACTTTTCTTATATTTTTTTAAATCTTTTGCTGCTCTTATTGGATACTTGTCTTGTAGACTCTACTTAACACAAGTGTAGAAATTGTTTTCCAAGATGTTGCTTGGATTATATGAGTGTCTGTTATAGTACTTCCTTTTTTTATTTCACAGAAGTACTCTATAAAGTAGAAGAATAACAACCATACAAACTATTTTTTTACATGATGTTAGGGTGTAATTAATTTTGAAGTAATGCTTGAAATCGAATTATGTTTATTACTAAATTATAATTTTACTAAATGTACCCCTATACAATATTTTGTTTGAAAAGAAAGTTTAGGGTATTATGTTTTTTTAAAAACAGTTATAAAGATGGAAGACAATTAATTAATTTTGTTCAAGTTCTAAATGTAATAAATCATTTGTTAAACTAGGATAAAATAATTAGACGAAGAAACAAATAATAAAGAATAATTTAGTTTTTTTGAAATAAAATTTTTGATTAATTATTTTTTTAAACAATATTTGAAACGAAATGATCGGACAAAAAATTTCATCACAAAACTTTTTTTTTTAGCAATAAATTTTAAATTAACATTTTTTTAAGGAATATCTTTTAACTTTTTTGCTTATACAGATTTTTAAAATTTAAGTTTCTAAACTTTTTCTAAACCTTTTTACTATTAAACCTTTTTTTTACTGTGTTGGTAACATAGCGTGATTAAATTTTCAAAGAAGTGCAAAAAAGTATAATACGTAGTGGAGTTGGAAGGCAGTTAGTTATATTTTATTTATCTAAGATACTTGAAACTTGTAGTTGAGTCCATGAAGCATAAAAAAATTCCAACATTTCTAGTTTCTATTTAACTAACGTAGATGCGTGTTTTGATCATAAAGCTGTCATCATCAGAGTAACGACTTAGGAGACTGTTGTTACTTATTCATGTGAGACTGATATTTCCACTAAGGAAATATTAAACTTCCAAACATGGAAAAATTTGTTAAATATTTGATTACACACTTGTTCACACTTTTCCATTGAACTGTCGTCAAGAAATTAAAACTGTAGTTAAAATGTTAACTAACGTAGATTTACTTTACATTTAACTGCTAATTGACAATTTGCTATTCTAATGTAACGAGACGTCTAATTTATAACATCGTTACAAAGGTAAGAACGGTTTAACAGTACTAGAAATCCACGAATATATTTCATTACCACTGTTTTTTTTTGCAGATTTTTCCTTGAAGATTTACTTTTGGTGATCTTAACATTTTTACATCAAGCGCAAAAATGTAATTGCCATACTTTTGCAAGTGATTAGTGTAAAACTGGCACCTACTTAATTCGAATTGGCAGTGTTGGATCTAGTGCAGTGGTGCATCCTAAGTAATTTTGTGTGCAAGCAAACATTTTGATGTGGGTAGCGCAAGGGCTGTTAGGATGCCGTCCGCGTCGCGACGCTATTTAAACGGAGGGCGCGTCGGACAGCTTCACTAGTATCGCGACGTTTGGATCGCATTTGTACCATTAAACTACCACCTGTTAGGATGACCCCGTTGGCTGTCGCTATAACTTTGCTTTCATGTTCGGTACTAGTGATAAGAGGACATGGCTTTGAAACAAGACTCACCTCTGAGGTAAGTTGAGAAATTGGAAATTTTACGGTTATTTTGAGCGATGCAATTGTAGTTTATATTGCGGAATTCAGTATATAGCGAATATACGGTGAATTGTTAATGAAACGAATAAAATTAAAAAAAAAAGTTTGAATCAACGTGAATTGAGTTCTGGTTTGGAGGTTCATAATTAAATAACTTTGTTGGAAAAGCAAATTTCAAAAATTATAAATCTAATTAAAGCGGATGAAGTGAACAGAGGTTTTTGTAATTAAAGCAGTTTTTTTTTATTTAGAATACTGCAAAAAATAGGAACACGCTTAAACAATATTTTCGTTTATCACATTCAAACCACTTTTTGTTTAGTTAATTTATAAGTGTAATTGGAGTTAATTTTCTATTTGATTAAATATTGATTTGTTTATCGTAGTGGGGGGTTTATCTTCCAGAAACTTGCTAATTTGTTGTATTTGTTTTGCATCGCAAGAGTATAAATGTTTGTTAATGAAGTTTGTTCATTTTATTACTCGATGTAGACGTAATTTGAGCTGTAACATTTTTATTGTAGTTCTATTGCTATATTTGTTGTTGTACGTTTTTTTTTGTAATTGACTGCGAAACCTAGCACTAAGCGATTTATGGTCATTTCAGGACACTGTTTTAAAATATTTATTTACATTTTTTTCACACACACTATTTATAAACCCGTTTTATTTGATTAAGATAAACTTTTTGATCAAACTCGGTATTATATAATATTATTAGACAAATATTGCCAATAATTTATAGATAAAGATATTTTCATTAGAATTACCAGGAAAACGACAGTTATGAAACTATTAAAATTGATTTTAACGTTCAACACCTACATAAAATGTAATATCTGCGAAATATGATATTGCTAATTCCTGAGATTATGATAACTTGTATACATCTAATATTGTTTAATCATGTAATAGGGATAACTAAATCATTAAACAAATATTGAAACAACGCTAATAAACTCAATAATTGTAAAATATAAAAAAAAAATTCAAACAGTAATAATTTTATCTAAAAATATCTATCTCTTAAATCATTTTATTATCTTTACGGAGCATCGTAACATTTCCTCTAAAATATTAACAAAACGATATCAAATGCACGACAAATTGCTTCAAACTCTTGAATCCATTTCAAGCTTTAAAGCCGAGCAGTGATTTTAAGTATGACGAAAAACGGTGGAACGTGAGGTTCTCTCAACATTTTCTATTATTTTGGCGCATTTGTTCAATGGGCGAGATAATAGTAAGAGCACGTAAGCAAAATTTGGATGTTGATTGCGAATGTAATTTGGAGATAAAGTTGAAACCCAAAGTACGTTTACGAGACCAAACGCAATTTCTAAATTGGATGTAATATTTTGGGTACGTGGTGGTTGCAACAATCTGATAAATGCGCAAAAGTGCACAATTTTAAAGTTATGCTTTTTTCATTTGGTTGTGCTGAAATTTCAAATCAGAAATTGTATATTTTATACTTTTAATAATAAAAATTCTAGATTTAAAGTTTTTTTTTAAATTATTCACATTACATTGCGCTACACTGCGTTGAAATTACCTACGTGCCAATTACAATATATAAAAATTAAAATACCATTTGATAATATGTCACGCTCAATTTTAGTTAAAATCAAATTTTTTACTACAAGATGTTTCATATCTTTTTAAAGTAGTAATAAAGTGTCACTTGTGTCTAGAAATTAATGTGCAAGTGACTGCAAGACAGCAATACACTTTTGTTCATCGTGGAGTGTTGGAAATGAACAGTGGGTTGTTAATTAGAAATGTTTAGTTCTTAATGACGTCAGTTACTGTAACGTCAGAGCATTGTATTTTCGAGGAACTGCAGACAAATTATTTTTATGACCTGATATTGACACCGAGATGTAAGAGAATGATTACAATTAAAAATTCATTTATTTCAATTTTAGTGAAGACAAATTTTCAGCCATCACAACGAATTACAAAAAAAATAAACGACAACATTTTAGAATTTGCAATGTTCTTTAAGACTTCAGAATTTTTTAGAAAAAGATGAACCTTTATGAAACTTTTAATTATTAAAGATCTGTTAAAAAAATTTGTTAATAGTATAAAAATCAAATCAAATTCTTTTTTGTTGTAGTCTTGTTACGATATTTCTTGGTGTTTTTATTTTTATCCTTTTACATTTTTTATCGTTATGTTTTGTATTTTCACGGTCTCTAAATAAACTAATGATGTTTTAAAACAATATATTTTCTAATATTATCTGTTAGAAATAAAAATCAATTACACAGTTTTTATGTTTGTTCTGTTTGTCTTTTTTGTATTGCTTTGTTTTTATTTGTGCCTGTCTTCGTTTTTTTTTGCACTTTTTAACATATTTTTTGTATTTCCACGGTCTGTAGGTCACTCAGATACAGAATATTTTACAACAATATGACAGTTTGTAGAAATTTTTAATTAATGATCTGATAGAAATAAAAATCAATTAGTTGCTGAAATACAAAGTATGCTTAATATGAAGGCTGCTTTTTTGTGTTTTTTTTTGTTTAAAAATAATCAATGTTTTAGGTTACACTAATTTTAATTTTGCTTAAAAATCGATTTTCTTGCTCTGCTATGTTTTTTCATTATATCTACATTTGCTTCTTTTTCTTTGAACATTTTATTTTATTTTTTGTATTTCTACTATCTGTAAATAAACCAGAAACAGAATGTTTTAAAACAATATGGAAATTTATGGAAATTTTTAAACTTACGAGTTGATAGAAATTAATTGTATGTTCTAACGTCGTGACATTTTTTATGATTTTTTTTTCTTAAAAAATTAACATTTGTTTTGTGATTCATTCATTTCTGTTTGGTTCAATTAAGCACTGCCTTTTTTCATTGTGTCTGATTTTGTTCCGTTTCATTTGTTCTTTTTATTATCTCTTATATATTGTTACGGATTTTAAACCTTACTTTTTTGTATTGTTTGGGATTGAAACGTCTTGAAACTCTTGACAACTTTATTTCGATTTTCTAAAGAGCGTTTTACTAATCACATTTTTTTCTGTCGCATTTACAAGTTTTTTCTGTTTTTTTTACCGATTTAATATCATCCTGTTTTTTTAAATTTTATTATAATTTACAGTATTAACAAAGACCTGTAAACTTTTATTTTATTTTCTACATTTTCCTCTTTACTTTTATACTAATTTCTTGGTCTGCTCTTATCAGTTCGGTGTTCGTATTATTTTTTATTTATATTGCTACTTTTAACGTTTTTTCTAGTAGTTTTTAGTTTATACCTGCAGAACTTTTTTATCTTGGTATAATAATATTATTTTTATAGGTTGTTTATTTTTTTTAATAAAAACAATTTTCACTAGCTAACTTCAATTGCGATTTTTTTACACTTATTAGTAATTTTATTTAGTTTAAGCAGTAACATTTATAAATTATTTATTTATCTTTTCAGTGAAGTTCTGCTTCATTAATTATCCTATGGTTAACGAACGAAGGGTCCTAAATCCTTCTATAAATAATTGTCCAAAAACCTCCTAAACTTTGTATAAAATGTTCTCGTTTTTGTCGACCAACATTTGTGGAAGTCCAGCTACAAAATTTTTCCTATTAATGAGAGGCAAGATTTCACAATCACAGTTCATTGAAATTTAAATTTGTATCTATCAACGCTGTTCGTTTTTCCGAATTCAACAATTTTGCCAGTATTCAGTTCGGTAAGCTCGCAATTTTTTTCAGATTGAATTATTCAGTTTTAAATGGTAAATCCGACAGAAAGCTATTTTTCGTAGGATATCGTGCTAATGCATACCTGTGTTGTAGGACGAGCAAGGATAACGTGCGTTCTCTCCTTTTAGAAAGCCAGCTTAGAATATGAATTTTAAACGATTCAGTTTCCTATCTAATCTTCTCTTACATACACTTCAAAGAAATTTGAAGGTTACAGGATATTAATATAGTTGCAGTAAATATGAAGTTAACGTAACAAGTGTTGATTTACTAATTAATTTATGATTAAGAAAGGTTGCTCGCTATTTACACAAACAAATATCTTCACTGTTATAATTACTTTACTCTCAGAATGTTTACGTTTTTTTTAAAAAAGATGCTCTTAATTTCAGGGATTTTTAATCAACTTGGAATTAAGAATGTGGTGGAAGTGTGACACCGGTCACAACGAAAGACCTTAATATAAATAACTTGTCTTTGTAAACTTGAGCTGATGAGATTTCCAATAGTGCGAATAGAACAGAAGTTTGAGATACCAACGTGTAAAATAATGAAAAGTAAATATTGAAACACCTGTTATTGTGTCGTTCTTTTTACGTCATTTCAGGGGATGAACAGTGGCAATAAAATGTCCGAAGCTTGAATATTTATGAAACCATTCAATGATTAAATAACATCTAAATAAACCCAATTTTTCTTATTAAACTATCAACTATAAATGTATTTCATTAAATCTAACCCCTGACTAAATCATAAACCGGTTCCAATTTAATTTAAATCTAAATTAACTTGTAGCGAAATTGTAGACATCCCAGGATTTCCCACAATATGTAACTAATATTACAGTATTTGCTCTAATAAAACCGCTTAGTGAAATTAGTTTCAAATGTTGCAAACGCCATATTTCTGTCTCCTCAAGTTCATATTCATGTTCTAATCTTTCCATGCAGGTAGAGTTTCAAACTTGATGTTTGACTTTACGCTATTTAGTAAATAGTCTAAATTAAAGTGACAGAGAGATGTCGAGTAATTAGTTTACTTGATGGTCATCGAAGCTTAAAGCTTCCTTGCAAAATAACCAATTCAAGACAACGCGAAAGGCGATAAAAATTGTGGTCAATTAACGTCAAACGCGATGAAATTTCTGGTGTTACGTGATATTTATTTGATGAGGCTTCAGCGAGCTGACAGTAGCAAAATGAACTCAAAAAATATTACACAAAAGGAATTGTTTTTTGTTGAGTCAGTTCAGTGTAATTTTTATCCGGGTTGTAGTCAATTAAGAATGGACGTATCTTTAGTGGTTTTATTAAATTCTACAAAAAGAGATAAATTATTACAGTGTTAACGATGGAGTAAATACGTCGGAAGAAGTTTTAAATTCTCATTTATCAAAATTAAAGATTCACTGTGAATTAGGTTATTTTTTATCTCTTTTGAAAGTATTTTTGTTGTTAACAAGTGGTGTTATCTCGCCACTCCTTTCACAGTAGTCACGTTATTTCGTTTCGCATATTTGCAGAAATTAAAGCTTAACTACTGTGGAAGTATAAAGCCGATAAATTGCGATGAACGATCAAGAAAATTGTAATAAATTGATCTTTCGTTTACCTCATCTATTCGGTGGCAATAAATTTAGATGATTGATACGATATGAAGTTAGCACGATATTTTTTTATTAGTTATTTATCGCTTTGTTAAACATTTTATTCTTTTTCTGACGAAAAGAGGTGGATATTATTCACTTTTTTTAATATTTGAAAGTTAAGATCACTTTCAATCAAAGTAAAAATAATAAACTTTTTTTTTGCTTCGTAAAAATGGTGGATACGCCAGGAAAAAGAACGGTTATTTGAATTTTAATGTATATAAAAAACTTATATTTTTAAAACTTCAAAGTTTCCCGTTTTGGAGCAATTCGAGCTTTACATTTTCAACAATGAAAAATACGAACATTGTCAGAGTTCTTTATTAGAGATGAGTCGTAAAATTTGAGATTTCTCGAAGGCAAACAAAACTTGTTTGAAAGAGTTCAGGTTTAATGCATTTTTTTCATTATGCTACTTACTGCATATTGTTTGAGAATACTTCATTGGTATAAGCTCTCAAAAATATTTCAATAGAATTCGCCCCGTTTATAAGCTTGTATTTATCTAATTTATAGAATAAAATGTTGCTTTCACCTTTAGAATAAATTGGCAAACTCGTTTTGCAACTTTAAAAGTCGATAAGTTCACACTTAAAACTTTATATTAGTTTGAATCTCTCTATTTATAAAAATAAATTGTTATCACGTTCAAACTTTTTTTGCGACTATTGTACTAAAAATAATCTGAGAGAGTTTTGGCGTACTTTCGTATTAAAATTAAAGTCGTGTAAAATTTCCCGGGGCAGTTTATTCACGCTAGAGTTTATTAAAAGTTTTGCATTATTTATCCAATAAAACAATTCTCTTTTAATGGGGTTTTTCGGTTTTTGGGCAAATTTATGCAGCGCATGTACTTCGTCAGAATGATTTGTGGCTTAATATAACCATCGTTTGAAATTTTTTAGTGACAGTCGTGTGTTCACTTGAATAATTTATGTTTAAAATTGTTGTGGTTTTGAAAATTGTATTTATTTTAGGTACTTTCTCGGCGTATGCTGAACTCAGCCCAATTACAGAAACAATTAGTTAGAGGACCATTAGCTCAAGGACGTTCCAAGAGGACGTCAGATCATATAATTACAGGTATGTGTGACAATAATTTGAAGAGAGAGGTGCTTTAATATTTATCAAATAATAATTTATAATTTGCTGTTATCGGTGATGTCATTTTGAGTATTTTGATTGAATAACTGAGTTTTATTGAAATATTTTTAGTGTGAAAATTCTGAATTCAGCTCCACAGTAATTGTGTGCTTCTATCAAAGAAAAATATAAAAAATTCCATTTACATGCAGATTACAGTGAGAACATTTTACTCTTCTATAAACGTTTTCTGTCACGTTGCGACGTAGGCCATCTATCATTTTTACAATTCGATAGATTTTACAGATATCAGTAAAAGGAATTTAATGTCCATCACAAAGGACATAATATCATAATAATAATATAATAGAAAAAAAATCTAATCAATAACAAGTTATTAATCCAACGCGTAGTCCCACTATTGTTATACCTAGATGGATTTTAGATGAAAACAGCGTGGGTGGTCTTACCAGAGAAGCACTTACATTAGTGATGCAACATATTTTTGAAACACATCTAGTTTTGTTGCAATTCATTATTAAATTTGATGTGGAGTTTAAAATTGGCTACAACATGCAAACAATTTTCAAGTTTTAATATGATGCTGTATTGTTCGATGCACAACTTCATTCATAAATAACTCCAAGTGACTAAATGAGGAAATAAGGAACTTGTAACATATAATGAGATTTTTTTTATATTTATCAAAAACGGTTAATTGTACAAACTTAATGAATTCGAGATACCATCTTCCCTGCTGTGAAACCTAATAATGTCCTCCTTTCCGAAGAAATCAATATCGTTAATGCCGGAATAATCACTTAATCTTAAATAAGATGTCTCAATGACATTAATTTTTTATCGAGTTTTGCTAATACTACTCTTTCGTGAAAATGATAACATTGATAACACATTTTGCAGGAGCTTTCTACAATAAAAAAATCTAATTCAAAGTAATGGATACAACAAAAACACAAAAAAAGTTAATAGGAGTAAAAAGTAGCCAAAACTGTAAGCACATCTGAAAGAATTTTCCAGAATAGAATTAGTATTTCTCTATTGTGTCGCTTTTTTGCTTGTTGATCAATTCAACAATTTCAAGCACATTTTAATTAACCTGCAGTTCTAGTGTGTTTTTGTTTGGACAACAACAAGAAACAAGAACGCAGTTAACATTACCAGGATAATCAAGGCGTATTAAATTAGTTTTCTTTTAACGGCACCGTTGTTGAAATACAATCTGTTAAATCGAATATAGGTCTCTCTTGTTAACGCCGTTATTAGATTCAGACACGAAATTCCCAATAGAGCAAAAAACTACACTTTTTATTTGCATTTTCCAACTTTCAGATTGCATATTTATGACCTCGGATGAAGGCGACTTCTACCATAAATCCAGTTTGGCCGATGGTACAGCTTGTGGTGCTTATATTTTCAGCGAACCCGATGAGATCATCGAAGTCCATTTCAATTACGTAGACGTTCCGTGTGAAAACGGCGGTTTAGTTTCCGTAAGAATCAAATTTTACTTCATTTTTAATTAAAGCGGAGTTGTTCATAACCGGTCTAGACCTTCGTAAAAATGTGATTTCATATTCTAATTTTGATCTTTACAGTTTGTGGACGGTTGGGAGTTAAACGGAGAATTTTTCCCTAGTCCGACAGATCATCCTCTGCCCATGAATTCGCGATTTACCGAATTCTGTGGCAAGAGGAAAGTCAAACAAACTTTTAAAAGCTCGCAGAATGTAGCGCTTATTCAGTATCGGATGCCAGCCAAAGGGACAAGTTTTGGATTCAGCGTGAGATTTATTAAAAATCCTACTCGTAAGTTGTATCCAATCAATAACATAGAAAATTAACAGACCAAACAAGAATAAAATTGGTTTGTTACAGAAAGAGGTTGAAAAATCTCTTGCGTCGGTAACAAACCTGTGAAAATTAGATTGTTTTACAATATTTTTCAGCTTGCAATGTTTTATTCCAATCCACTGAAGATATTTATACTTTGCGGAATTACGGAAGACGATCGAATTGTAGCGTGAGCACTCTTTTCCCGGCTGTGGTAAGAGTAGCTTCTTTGAATATCGGAATTGTTTCAAGTCTTGGAAGAGGAATTGAATTAGAAACTGGCACCATCCACAAGGTGCGGTCTCAGGTATTGCATGCTAGAATAACTAGAATTAGTTTGAAGTAAAAGCGTAAATGATGTTTTAAAAGATTTGATTGAGCACGTTTTATGTATCTTGTCAGTTTTAAGCATATGAAAAACAACATTGATTCTTTTTATCCGCGTTTTATTTCCTACCATTGAGCTGAAAATTGCGACATAGTGAAGTATTTCTGTTTTAAATAAACTTTACAAAAACTGTAATTGTAATTGATAATGGACATGCACAAGTTGCTAAGATTAACATTTAGATGCATATCGGTGCAGTATATCTAGCTGAGTTTTTCTCTTAAAATTGATTCATTGGTTTTCTATTTTTATTAACTAAAATTTGTTTCGTATTTATTTGAAAATAAAAGTTGTCATTAAGTTTTATAAAAACAGAAAATGAAACGAAAACGTTGTAGTTAAAAATAAAAATTTAATAAACCTTAAATAAACTGTTTAAATTTAAGCCGCCTTAATTCAATTGTTCCAAGTAGTGCATTAAAGTTTAAACTTGTTGGTAATTCTTTGTTAAATAATTTCGTAACTATTAATCTGTCAGCATGACTTTTAAATACAAGAATGTTTTTCAGTACATTTGCAACAAAAAGTCTGTTTTAAAGTTACAGAAAAGAATAACAAATACATTTACTTATATAAAAATACAAAGTACATGAAAGTAAAAAATATAAATACAAAATTATAAACGATCGACATTTATGAATATCTAGTATAAGTTTATATAACTGTTCTTGCACTTTGCATTGTTAAGTTCTTGGCATTAAGTGAATTTTTCAATTTGTCTATATTTGCGGTAACCTTTACTGGAAATTTTGGATCAGAATTTTCTTTGAATTTTTTTTACTTTTTTTATGTTTGTTTAAATTTTTAGTGTTTAATTAAGTCTTGAGAAGTCTTGAATTTTTTATGGTGTAAATTTTTTATTTTTAATATGAGTTTGGAAAATTTAAAAGTTTTTGAAAGGCTTAAAATAAGTTTTTGATGTGAGAATTATCAGGACTGGAAGGAAATCTTAACGAATTTTAAAACGATAAAAAAATTGACACCGACAATTTTTTTGTGATTTTATAATTTTTGAGTAGTTCAAAATTTTCAATGAAAATTTTTTAGATCCAAAACGAATTTGATTTTGGTGTGCGGCTTAACTATAATTTTTTATTTCTTTTAGTTCAAAATTTATTGGTCTTATTATTTTTGAAATATTTTTATATTTATTAGATCTTTTTCACAAATGAAAAAAAGTTTGGTGCGCAAATTATGTTCAAGTTTCGAGATTTGTAAGTTTTTTTTAGAACCAATAAAGTTTTAAAATTTGAGATACGTTTGTGATGTTAAAAAACTTAACCGTTTTAAAAAAGTAGCATGTTAACATTTAAAATTTTGAGTATTTTCCGAATTTTGAAACTTTTAATCAAGAAAAAAAAGTTTTAATAGTTTTTATTTCATTTTAAACTCGTTAATGTATTTGAAATATTTTAATTTTGAAAATGTTCAACTTTAAAATTTTCAGTAATTGTACATTTTTTCACTTTTTAAAACTGATTTGTGTTGCTTCTGGAAAATGCAGGATACGTGAAGGTTAATATAAATCTTGAAGAAACAAGCTTTTTCAGTTCAAAGTTAATGGTTTGTTAATTTTTTAAAGAACTTCAAGTAATGGGTTATTCGAGAACAAATTTTCTGGGAGCTTGAAAATATTGTTTAAAAAATTTTAAATAAAAAAAATGAAACATTTAAAAAAAAATCTAAAGATCTCAAAATTCTAAAAAGAAAAGTGAAAAATACAAAAAAGAAAAGTAAAAATACAAAAAAGATAAAATTTAAAGTACAGGTACATTTCCCAGTTAAAGACGTGTGCATATTTTTTTATAGGTTCGTCTCTTTAACGTTGTATAATTTGTCTACCAGATTCACTTAAGTGTATTTTTCAAAATTATTTAATTTTTACAATTTTTGCTTAAATGTTGTTGCTTACAATTTTTCTTCTAGTTATGTAATAGATATATCTTTTATTAAGCAAAACTTTTTTTAACTTTAAATAATTTAAATCATAACCATAATTATTGTTTTTTTAGTGTCAAAAACGAGGTTTAGACGATTTTCTTCAAGTAGGAGGATCCCGAGGCTTGGACAACGCTAATCTTCTTTTAGCAGATTCTGTTTGTGGATTAGACTCCAAACCAGGTTAGTTAGATAAAACATCCGCACTTAATTAAGATTATTGCACTGCCCGGTGCACGAACCGAAATAACCCAATAAGCTTCTCACGTAACAGAATAACCTGGAACTTTTACGGGATGCCCAGGAAAAAAGCCCCGGAAATAATAGCTAATAGGGTAAATACTCTAACCTGAGTATCTTAAGGAAGAGAAAGTGAAAATGAAAACCAATAGCACTGATTACTGGTGCTATGACTTTAAATAAAATGTGAATGAAAGCTCTGTGTGTGATGAAATTTAAGTTATTAAAACAAAATTAATTAAAAAACCTACGCTCTCTGAACTTTATTTCCGTTAATCAATTGCGTAGAGCAGAGGTGATTATTTTTGTCATCTATAAAGTTCAGTTCCATTTATTAATGTTTTACTTAACTCTTTTTTTGAAGCGCTTTGAAGAGTGGCAGATGATCATTATAAATACAAAATTTTTAATTTACTGTTTTTCAGGTAAACGCGCTGAAGTCATTGCTTGCGAAACAACAACTATTCGTCTTGTATCAAGTGGAGCTTTCGACAATTCTGCAACAGTGGTCATCCGACAACTTTCTTCAGAAGACATCAATGGGTACATGAGCGTCATTTGTCCAACAGAAGAACTAGTCGAATAGGATAAGACCATCACATATCTGTAAATTAACATGTACGCCAAAATATTTTTTTGTGGAAATTTGTGTAATATATCCATGTAAATGTTTTGTTTTTTGTTCAAAAAAGACGAAAATATGGATTTATTTCTTTCTCTAAGACTGTAGGTAAATATGTCTTTTTTCAAGTTTTAGCATGTTTTGTTATAGTTGGTTAGGTAACTCTAAGCTCTAGATTGTTCTAGTTTTGTTTAACGTTGTCTTATTATCGTATTATTTGTAAATGAATTATGAAATAAAATTTCCTAAACTGTCAGTAAGCAACATTTTTTGTATACAATAAAAGTCTGATGGTCCAAATCCAATATGTAAATACTGGCAATAATATCCCTAACAACTACGTTCAAATATTTTTCTTTGCAGACTATTATTGTAGGAAGGAAAACTCTCTTTGTTGACTGAAACTTGTAAAAACAAGCTATGAAAATAACAGAGATAAAACATAAACTACATTTAAATAATTAAAAATTGTATTCTAGCTGTTATTACAATTTGGTTGTAGGTTATAATAAATGTTTTTCAAACTGCAGAACAGAAGTTTAAAATATTTTATACTTTATGGAACAGTTTTTTCGTATCCGATCCTTAGGATCTGTTTGAATTAACATTATTAAGTACGTTACAATCAAAGTAAAAATCTAAAAAAATGTCATTGAAATTCAAATTGTAATCAAAATAATGACTCACATTAACACCTTAACTGTAATTTAAATTGAAAAATCCGCCCACTGTTATTCTCACTTTGTGATGTAAAATATGCATTAAAAACGCTTTGACCCAAAAATTCGATAAAACCATATAACGAAATTTTAATTTCTCACCTCTCTTCTTCTTCTTCTAGACACTTACTAACACACTGTTTTATCTGGGTATATCTCACTCTATTTCCTTGAAATGGAGATTAAAACTTAATACTATTTTCGACAATAAGGCCCACATTTTATAGGCACCAAATATAGATAGTTGTTGCATTACTGGTATCTAAATTTCTAGAGTTGTTACACAAAACTTGAAGTGAACACTAAAATATAAATAAAATACACAATTTTGCGTGTAAACCAGAGCATTATCGTAATTTTCTCATGGACACATTTTTGCTATTTACTTCAAGTTAATCTGTATAAACACAGATGTTGTAGTATTAGAAAAGAAAACATACTGACAATAAAAGAAAGCGTTGGAACAAAAAATATGCGTGAAGAGAATTACAATTTTTATTTGTTCCGTTAAAGTTCTTTCTTCACGGTCAAAAATAACATGCGAGACAGAACATTAGTAATGTCCCCTTTATTTTCACTACTTTGTAATTGAGGTGGCCTTTTTGAAAATCAACATTTACTTGTGCAAAGAGTGGAATAATTTAAAGATCTTTTTTTGGTTGAGTTTGCGCCAGGCAATATCTAGTCCGGTGAGCACGGTCAGTAAGCCAACGAAAACATTACTAATTTTAAAATTAGCGAGTCTGTGTGGAACATACCGAAATAATATGGAAAAACTACAACAAAACCATACACTGCGTAAAGAAAATGAGTTAGAAACGTTGCTTTTTAGTGAAAATAGGTCAATTTTTTCCAGGTTATTGGCAGTGAAATGAACGGAACCCAAACATTTTAGGGTAAAATAAATCAGTTTCAATATAGGCAGTATCTTTCAACGATGTGAACACATTTCTAAGGCTTTGAATTTTATACTGATCTGTTTAAATAAATGTTGATCAAAGCGATGATTTAAATCGGGCACGCATTTAGTTATTAGATGTATTCAGGAAAAAAATGTGTTTCCAGTACACTTCTTCATATGTACATTAGGATATGATTGGATCATTAGTTGTTATTTAGGTAACCAATAATAAATTGATTTCGATTTTGGACTGATCCTTGTAAACGGAATAAAAAATTACTCAGTCATATCATTCCGTAAAACATTATTAGGTTAATGTATTGGTTAGTACATACCCATTAATTTAATTTTAATTAATTTTAATCTTCTATAACTCTCAAATATAAAGTTGTCTTTTCGTCCAAGCAATTCTAAAACCATTTTGTGCAACTTGAACTCGTCAGACTATCAACTTGCAATTTTATTCCTCTCTGTATTCATGGTTGCAGTGAAATAAACAGTCCAAGTAATAAGTCCGGACCATTTTAGCCCGAACTCTGAGGTAAGTATAATGTCAACATATTTTAACAATAAACAAACATTATTTTGAAGATGATGTCGGAAGATCCATGTTAAGTGCTCTTAAAAATTTATGTGAGAATAGTAAAGCTCTTATAACATTGTAAATAATAATAGGATGTTAACTTAGACTTGGCTATCACTTTCCTTCCATTGACGTAGGCAATTTTGTATTATGTGCAATAAAATGATGAAATAGATATAATATATTTTATTGCAAATGTAATAATTTGTTTATTACGTATTAGGTTTATTAGGAGAAATAAAATGCTTTTTAATTATGCCAACGAAATATATTTAAAAAAGTACACGTGTTCCGCCTTAAGTCGAAATACTATGTCAGGGGTTTATACCTCCTCTCCTTGGTTCAACAGTAGTAGAAAGATGAGAACTCCTGGAAGGCCGTCGAACGGACCTTTTTATATTATAACTGAATAATAAGTGTAGTGGTAATGAGAGATACAACAAATTTATCTCATTGTTTTGTTAGGAATTAAAGCCAGAAATTTAAACACGCAGTTTTATTTTTTCACCTACACAGCGATTGGTCCTTCGACAAATAAAACACTCTCGAATCGAACAAAATGCTACACTAAAAAAGGAATTTAAAGATGTTGCAACAAGGTCTAACGTCGTCATTGTAATAAATATTTAAGAAAATATGAAAGCATTTACTTTAAAATGTGGCTCATTTATCTTGACTATTTACTTTTATGTAGGTCTAAATATTTACTTGCTTTTACATATGGTTTAGTTTTATAATTATGTAATTATGTAAAATTGCCACATAAATATTATAATTATTCGTAAAAAGTAAGCTCTGATTAGATTTTGGGAATAGTAAAGTTCATATACGCAGAGAAAAATATTAGGTGAAGTACTCCCACATCCATCCAGTTATCCTAAAAACTCTAAAAATATATAGAATCTAAAAAAAAAAAATCTTCAATGTATGTAGAGAATCGAAAAAAAATTGCAAAAACTATAAAAAACTCAAAACATTTGAAAAAGCCGGGAATTTGAGGAATTCAAAAATTGCATTTATATTTTGAAAAATCGAAAAAATCACATTCAGAATTCTATTGTTTTTCGAATTTAGACAAGCGAACGAATTTTGAAATTGCGAATTCTCACAAATGAAAATTCAAAGGAAAAAGACCTTTTTTGTGGAACATCGCAAAAAAGGTCTTTGGAAAGAACACTTACTGTTTAAGAAATTTATTCGAAAAACCGATTTTTTTATTTTTGACATTTGGCAGTTTTTGCGCAATTGAATGTCTATTTTGATTACATTAGATATATAAATTTGAATTTTGGTTATAAATAAATATTATTACAAATGTCAATAAGTTGTAAAAGTTTTACTCTGCTTATTATACAACACAATTGCGGTTAACTTGAACTTTATCAGTAAGAGTGAGTAACAATTAAAGTGTACATAATTATGTAATTAACACAAAACATAAAATACCACTTCATGCGCATAAAAAAATAAATGTAATACATGTTGTTAAACTAAATTCTAGTTTCAACAAACAAAATTAATAAAGGATAGTTTTATAGAATGTGTATAAAACGAAATAAGCCAATAAAAAGTATTTTTTATTAATACATGTGAAATCAAAATTTGAATAATATGTAATGACCCTGAAACTATAAATTTTGGAATATTTGATTTTCAGTATATTGGCTATAACAACGACATCTATCTGTCTAAAGTCAATCTTACAGATTTTGAGCTAGTCAATTTATTATTAGAAATAAAAAATTCCGTTATTTTAATTTGAGGGGTTAAATTTAGAATACGTGAATCTATAACTATCAAATTTTATCAATGCTTTTCTTGCAGAAATTTTCTCTTAATTAGGTTTGAAACTATAAAATTAAAAAAACTAAATTAAAAAACTATAAAATTTCCCAAGAATAGTAATTTTGATAATTTTATTAAGTGTGTTAAAAGCAAATTTTGTAGATCTGAAATTTCAAAATTTTCAAAGTTGAACTTTTAATCGGAAGTTACAAACTTTGGTGGTTACAAAAGTTGACAAACTTGACAAGCATTATACTTTAGCATGCTTATTAAATATACAAAAATATTAAAGATTTCAATATTAAAAATTTTGCTTTATTGCATTTTTAGTGGGACGATTAATTTTCACTGCTATAGTTCTAGTGTCTGGTAGTGTACAATTACAAAGTTTGGCAACCCTAGTAACTTTGGCATGTTTATTGAAATCTCAACTTATAGCTTTTGGCCTACTCGATTTATTAATAGTTAATACTAAAATCAGCAATTTATTAAAATTTATATGCAAAAAAATCCAGATAGTTAATAATTGTAACCTACTAAAAAATCTGAAAATTAATGTTTTAAAATATTTACTAAGGTAATTTTTCTTTATCTGTTTCTATTAAAATTGTTAAATAAAACATAAATACAGTTTTATATAATTTTATTTTTTTAGACATTCTAGACAATGCAATATCGTGCACACGTGTCATTCTGAGCAGGTAGACCCTCCTCTGTCAAATCGTATAAATTTTCCAGCGGACAAAAACTCAAACATCCTGGAATGGTTAGCATGGGATTTCTTTTCTTACAGTTTTGATATAACAGCTGCAACAACAACGTTAAAGCCGCTCTATTTTTGTTCGACTCTTACTTTTAATCTCTATTGGCCATTAATGTGAATTTCAAAATAAATTGTGGCTCCACATGGAGGACCGTAACGATAAAATACATTTAATGTTGTCAACATTGTTGTAACATTATATTCATGACCATGGGAGAGAAAGATTTTCCTTTCCGATGGAAAAGTTTCGTTGAAATTGGCCAAACTGTTAATATTTTTTTATGCAGAAATGCTGGAAGGCAGCATTTATTTCGTAGTAAAAAACACTGACAGGTATACCCCAGCAGAAAACTGCTGTATTAAATTTGTAACCAGCAAGTCATATGTCTGTTTGGTAATTTTAAACCATAATCTTTCTATAATAGTTATAATAGAAAATGTTGGTGCGAACCTCTTTAAAGCGTGAAATACATTTTTCTCACATAACTGGGTCAAATTCAAAACCACCTGTTCTGCTCAGCTGTTGTACAAACCCTGATAATTATTAATCATAGCTTGAGCTTCTTCTGATAAAATATAGCTGTAGTACCGAGAAATGTAAAGCGCACAGTTAATAAAAGCTTGAGTAAAAATTTCTGAAACAAGTTTAACATTATAAGGTAAAAGTTACCATTTTCAAACAACTAAATATCCACAGAGTGTATCAAAAATGATACACTAACTGTATACCATGCTGTTGTGTGGTCAACCTTAAATACTGGAAAAATAATCAATACTTTCTGTTTACAATGGAAATTATAGTGCGGCGACAGGAATACCCCTTACGTTACGCCTTCAGATGTAACCCAGACAAAAATGTATTTTTTAAATTTAATCAGGATTTGAAAGAAACTGGTACTATTGGACATGATCTTCCTAACCACGACAGATGCCGTCCACGAACAACAAGAATTCCGAGAGTAGAGGAGAAAGTGTTTGATATTTTTGAAACTTAAACTCGACGGAGCAAGTGGTGTAGAAATTCACTTTAGTTTAGTACAAAAAAAAATGAAAAAACAAAATTTCCATCTATACTATTTCTCAAAAGTTCAAGCTTTAACAGCAACAGATTATCAACCTCGAATGGAATTTTGTCGTTGGCTGCTGGAGAACACGAAAGGGAAAAACTTTTTAAAGGACATATCATGGATCTCATGGAGTCGGATCTTCACGAGGGAAGAAATTTTTATTATGCATAATAATCATTGTTGGGCGGTAAAAAAACCCACACGTTATACGCTTAAGAGGACATCAGTATAAATTTGATTTAAATATTTGGACAGGAACAATTGATAATAAATTAATACGAACGCACGTGCTACCCAATCGCATGACTGATGAAAGTTTTCTTTATTTTTTAAATAACGAACTTCAAGAATTAATTGAAGATATACCATTGGTCAGAGAAATTAACATGTGGATTTAGCTTGATGACACACCTACAAAGTATTCAAAAAAGGTGTACCGTCTGTGTAAACGTTCGAGTTTGAATATTTGCTATAATTCTAATGTGCCAAGTTGTATTTTTTTCCCATTACTTCACTTGATAATAAAAGTCATTCTGAAATTTGCTGAACATTGCGATTAATTCATTCAAATAATTGGTTTTTGGAATTTTTTTTATTGATTAAATTTGATACCAGCGATATCACATTACTAAAATGAAAACCCTTACAAATACAAAAATAAGTTTATTAGAATTTTTTAAATAATTTACCCGTATATTGCATCGTGTGCAGTTACTCCGTCATTTTTGATACACCCAGTATGTAAAATATTTGGGAGCAATAATTTTAAGAACCGTATAACAACTTTATTGTTCCGCTTCATTGCGGAAATATAATTTATGGTAATTTCCTAAGTATTTAAACACCAATATAAATGGATAAGAAAGTATTGTATTGTTAAGTTAATGTTTAAAGAATAATAATTACTTTATTTAGGCATTAATTTACGTCAATTAGGATTTGCAAAATCTTAGGAATTTTCAACGCGTAATCTGAAAGAATTTATGGTATGTGGAACCTATTTAATACAAAAATCTCAAAAAGTTGCTTCGCATTTGAAGTGAGTTTAATCAGGTAAGTCAGTAAGTTTTCGTTATCTGCAACTAAATATGAATTTTCATTAAAAGATAAGTTGGGATAAAATAAAATTAACTAGTATTTGCGCCGTTATTCTTTGTGGTTTTCAACTTCTTGCAATCTCCGAACTGAATATCGGCGATTTTTTGTACTTGCTTATTTTTATAACTGAGACACGTAAACATAAAAAGTTTTGTTAGTTAATTTTTTCATTTTCATTTTTTTTCAGTATTAAAATGGCTAAATCTAAAGTATTTTTTTTGCAACTAATCTTGCTTTTTACTGCAGCAACTTTAACCGAATCTTTAAAAGAAAATAATGACACTTTAGTGCTCCTTCATGTGGTGAGTGGAAACTAAAAATTTTTAGATCTCATTCATTACACAATTCTTATTGTTAGCTCTTTAGACATGGTAACAGAACGCCTGATCAAGCTAGTTTGTTTCCTAATGACTTGCACTTATCAGAAACGTACGAACCATTTGGATACAGTCAATTGACCACTGTGAGTACCAACTGCACTTTCGTGTAAATGTCTAATTATTTTCACAGAAAGGAAAAATAACTGAATACAATATTGGAAAGTATATTCGTGAAAATTATGGCAGCTTCATTCCTAAACAATACACTCCAGATGTGGTTGAGAGTGTTACTACGAACTGGAAACGAACCAAAATGTCTTTGCAACTAGTGCAAGCTGGACTTTTCCCTCCACTTCCTAATGAAAAAATTTCACCAGCTTTAAATTGGCAACCAATTCCTTACGATGTTGAGTCAAGCTATGGTCTTCTTGGAGTCGCCTCTTTGTACTGCGCGAACTATATTTCACAGTATTTTGCCTATGTCATTTCGGAAAAAGCTCAAAGAATTTGTGATAATTACAGCAACTTATTCAGCGAGCTGAGTTTTTACTCTGGTTTGAAGGTTATCAATCCACGGGACGTTTTGAGCATATACGTCACATTAAAAAGCGAGGTACAACGAGAATCTTAAAAAAATTCTCTAAGCATGAGTTTGTAGGAGGATTACGGACTAGCTCTCCCAGACTGGGCTGCAGGGCTTTATCCAGACATCATCGAAGAGGTTGGTTCTATTGACTATGAATTTTCGACAGCGACGCCAGAGATGAGAAAATTTACATCAGGTACAGTTATTTTTTTTAACACCCCAACTTGACTCTTGTTTAAGGTTTCCTGTTGAAAAAAATACTAGAGGACAGTTTAGCAAAACGGAACGGAACACTTCCACCACAAAGAAAAATTTATCTCTATTCAGGCCACGAATTTAACGTAGCAACGATGCTAAGAACGCTAAATGTTTTTTATCGCCATATTCCGCCTTTTGGTGCCACTATCTTTTTTGAAATTCATAATATCAACGGAGAATATGGATTAAAAGTATAAACCACTATTTGGTTAAAAACACTAAATTACGAAAACTTGTTCTAGCTATTTTACCAAGACTATAAGCAAGAAAGACCAAAACTGTTAACTATTCCTGGATGCAAGAGTTTTTGTAAACTTGAAGATGTTTATAATTTGGTGCAAGATTCATTGCCTGGAGAACAAGATATATGCAAGTATTCTATCGAACTTATGTAGAATACCAGCCTTGAGTTTCAACAAGTTTAATTTTTTTTGTAAGCACTATTAAATAATAATGCTGTTATGAAAAATATATTATATTAATTTCAGTTGTTTCTTAGGTTTGATAATATAGAACTGTGTATTAAAAATATGTGTTTTTAAAAATGTAAGGTTATTAAATTGTTGAAAAGTGAAAAAAAATGTAGAATTTCTAGGGATATTAAACATTAAGACAACGAGCTCCTATTTATTAATAACATGTAAACATATAAAATATATCGTACAATAAATAACACTAATAATTTATTTAATTGAACTATCTAATCCACTACTCTTCATCGCTGGACTGCGACTGATACGCCAGCTGCTCATTCCACCAGTCACGAATCTCATGCATAGCATTACTAGCTTTTGGCACAGTTGTTTTATTGTTAAAAACTTCTCTTGGCATCCTGTTCGCCTCATTTGATTCATTTAGATGAGGAAGATTCTTATTTACGACAACTGAAACTAACAGCTCACATAAAATATCTCAAGAATATTTTGAAATACCTGTCTGACGATTATTTTTCTTCTTCGTAGCAACTCGTTCTTTCTCAGTACGAGCTGCAGGATCTGATAAAGTAGGTGCTAAATATTTTCTTCCTGAACTACTCCCAATACTATCGGATCTCGGAAGAGTTACCAATTTTTGTTTTCTCGAGTCGCTTTCTTTGGTTTCGGTTTCTACCTCTTGGTCGGGTGTTCCGTTTTTGGTTTCTTCCGTGGTTTCGGGGGCATTTATCAGTTCGTTTGTGGCTCTGAGACCTGCTATTAAGCTGTTTTGTTGTTTCTAAAAAGGTTTGTTATTTTTATGAGAATGCATTCATTTTTCTTACATTGGTGGATCGTATTTTTTTCAGGCAGCCTTCTAACCACGTTCTGATTGTTTGTTTAGCGACTTCTTCTTCGATGATGTACTCGAATTCTTCTCTAGCCAGTAATTCTTCCAGTTGTAAAGCTTTTCTTATGTCAACGGATCGATAGGAGAGCATGCTGAAAAAAATGTTTAGCGTGGTTTTATGATCATTTTTTGACAATACTTGATCACGTCGTGAAACGTAACATCTTCGCCATTGTGGAGTCTCTCAAGCTCATAGCACATGTGTTTGAACAAGAGTCGATCTTTTTGAGGGTCCACTTCAAGTCTACCTTTTAAAAGACGTAAAATGAATTTGACCTAAAATCAGTGTGTTGGTCACTGATGGTGAAAAATTATGATATTTACTCTTCGCACTGGAATCACTCCTCTTTGATGTATGTCGACAATGTTCCACGTATTTTGAAAGTTTCTTATATCAGCGTATGATAACAGAGCATCCTCTTCATTGGAGTAAAACAGAGAAAAGTTCTCCATGATGATAGCTACATCATAAATTTTTAATTGTTTTCGAGCAAAGTTATTCCCAACTTACCCACTAGTAAATTAAGTACAATGTAAGTAATGATCACGTAAAATGTGCAGAAGTAAACCAAAGAACCAGTGAAATTACCACAATCAGTCTGCCAGTAATTATCAGCCGGAGTACAATAAGGAGGCTGAATCATACAATCGTGCATGATTTTGTTCCAGTCTTCGCCTGTTACAATCCTGAAAAGCATGGCCACTCCTGTTACAGGGGATTCAAAGTTTGCTCGTCTAAAATGGAGAAATTGAACACATTGTAAAGTAACATTCAAAACCAAACCTTCCTATTCCTTCTCCGTATTTGACTGTACCAAAAATTATTGTTCCGGCCAAGGCGTAGAAAAAAACTAAAAGAAACATCCCGAAAATAATGAAGAAACTTTTACAAACTGAGACACCAACTGTGAGCATCAACATTTTCAGGGTTGCGTGTTTTCCAGTGATTGTGAAAAATCTGAGGATGACCACCATGAAGCCAACAAAGTACGTGAGGTCATTCTGGATACAAAATCTTAGTCACAATCTTACTAGTGCCAGTTTTACCTTAAGCATGATATGAAAGAACATCCATATTACTCCCATCACTGTTACAAAAAGGTCGTATCTATTTCGCCTTGACTGTAAATAGCCTCTTGGGGTGAAAGCTATATTTTTCATAACAACCTCGACAAGAAACAATAAAGTGCAGATCATTCCAACTGTTGCTAAAATGTCGGTGTGCGCTTCGTCTTTGTTCCACTAGAAAATTTTAACCTTGAAATTTACTCGAAGCTTGCATTCTTATTTACCGTGACTCCTAGCAGTCCACTGTTAATCAAAACCATGAGAGCTATACATCTCTTAAATTTGATATTCTGAGTTATATCGTAAATGAAAGCTCGAAATTTTTTCCCGTCTGGTCTAGGTGGTAGATGCAAAGGCTGAGCAATTTTCAGTCTTTTCTTAAGATCGCACCAACGTCGTTGGTCCACCGTGAGCAAAGCTGTACCTTTATTCTCAGAGTAGTTTGCAATAACAACACCGACAAACAACGTAAGACCAATCATGCAACCCAAGAAAATATACACGTGTATGTAGATAGCATGGGCCTAAAATGAATCATTGTAAAAATGAATAAACTTAGTAGTGACATACAGGTCCAAGGGCTTTAATCAAGACGTCTCTCACATCCAACCACCCTTTAAAAGACAAAACTTCGAATAAGGTCAACATTGCATCTCCTATGTTGTCGAAGTTAAACCTTCGCGGATTTGCCCTAAACATCCTGTTATTACACCAGTAAAAATGTTGACAATATTTACCAAACTCTGGGAACCAGTATTGATGGATACGTTTCATTTTCTCCAGGAGTCAGCTTCATTTTGGTCACAAAAACGCGTCGAAAGAAAACACCCACACAATCTTCTCGCTTGGTAATGTTAGGATCGTTACATCTCGCGAGTTTTCCACCATAGAGTTGCACACCATAACTCGCAAATATAAACATGAGAAGAACTAGCAAAGTTGATACCAAGAGGATTTCTTTGAAGCCGCGACACAACTCATAGACAACTTTTCTCATGTGAGGAACCAAAGTAAAAATTCGCAAGGGTCGTAAACATCGTAATATCATAAGCAGTTGTGCAGCAGAATTCGGTGGTACTTTTTTGGGCATCCAGCAGAGAAATACCAAGCTCACCTTCAATGTATAAAGTAATGGCACGAGTTAAGAGTTGTTTTCTTACCAAGTAAATAAAAACATCTAACAGAGCGGCTACGTCTTTCACGTAGGCTTTTGGAGTGAAAAATAAGCCATCGGCTAAAATTTTTAGAGCGAGTTCTATGCTCATAAAAATGACGAAGCAGTACTCAGCGACTTGTAAGCCAACATTTTCCATAACACGGTAGTAAGGAGTTTCAAACATCATAGACAGGCAAGAAAGTGTGGTCATTGTTATCATTACCCAGTCTAAATAGGTGACCAGTCCGAGGAAGTTACTACAAAAATTGGTTACTCAAAAGTTATAATATCAAATAGACGTACTGTAGACTCTTGTACTGAACTTTACGTTCTTTTCCGGTTAATGGATCTTTTAGCCGCGCGTCGTACCTAGCATAAACAATCAACTGACAGAACTTTCTAAATCTGCTTTCTCTAGGTACTGCAAACAGTGGTGTATCAAAAAATGGGTGATTTTCTCTCAAATCTTCTTCTCGTTGGTTTCTACAATAAACATGAGATCGTAGTTCTCATTAAATAATCTTTACCTTCTCATTTCTGCTTGTTGTCTTTTCGCTTGTAATAGTTTAATATCAAGATCATGTGGTCTAGCTCTATTCGAACTCATTCTATTAACACCAATATCGCCATTCTCCATCAAATGTTCGTATGTTTGTTTTAATTTGATTGATCCGCTTCGGACACTGCGTCTGATTGATCTTGATCCAAACCTGTAACGTTGCGCCAAAATATCTTTGGTAAACTTTTAACTAAGAACGAAAATAAAAATTTTGTTCGAAATAAGAATTTTAAATTTGGTTGCCAATTACGTTCCACTCACTTCTTAAGATCAATACGTAACTGTTTCATACTGTTAATGGTTCCTTGCGGTTTTAAAGGAGCTTTGCTGCCAGGAACTGGGATCATCGATGAATCTCCTAGCATTAATCGTTGGTTGTTTGAATCGCTGAAAAGTACCAAGTTGCTATGGTTGCTCTTATCGAGATGTACTTACTTGATAATATAAGACACTGAGGTTTTTTTTAGTTTAAGGTTTTCTACTCTCACTTTTGGTAGAGTATTTAAGACTTTGAGAGGTTTTTGTTTGCGATAGATAATCTTAGTATCAAATATCTCTTCATTTAGTTTTTTGATACCACTTTCAGAGTTTTCGTCGTCTTCTGTTTCGTACACAAATTGTCTCATAAAGCTTTCACGAACTTTCGGTAAATTAAAATCAGACGGAACTTTATGAAGAGTGACCATAAGTGGACTGTCTGGAAACTTCTCAAAGATTCTCAATCTAAATGGTAACGTTTCTTTAATCTCGGCGCTTTGTTCTCTATATTTTAATTGCTTGAGTTTCTTTATGTCTTCGTCCAACTCTAAGTTGTCTAAAATGACTGCGACGAACAAGCTCAACACAATCTGAAAAAGAACTGGTAAAACTTTGATTGTTGTTGAACATTATAGTACCAGAGTGACAAACAGATGGTACAGAATAAAATAGACAGCAACTAGAGGTGCAAGCATTGATCTCGTTCGCAACATTGTCTCATCCATAACCTCAACCCATGCTTCTTGCGTCAAGATCTGGAACATAGACATGAATGCTTCCGCAAAAGTTTCAAACTTCGTGAAATCCAGAAAGCAGAACAGCTGCATTGAGATACTTGACGAGATAATCAGCAAACACATGGTGAAGATAATCAAACTTCCGAGTTTTTTTCCAGGTCCAAAAATCTTGTAAACGAAGTCTTCTAAAAGCGGTGACGCCTTGATGAGTCTGACTACTCGTAAGACTTGGAAATACGTAAAAACACTCATATAAAAACCAGGCAGGATGTGAATTGATGTTCCCACGACTAACAAAAGCTCAAACTTGTGTATAGAATGCTTCCAGTAACCCCTCCATCCGAGACACCATATCTTGAAGATTGTTTCAAGATCTAGAAGGATTGTAAAACCAACTTCTGTGTAGTAATACTTTTCATAAAAAACTTGTCGTGGTCTTTCGTCATGTTTAAATCTCATCGTTGCTGTGACTATTCCGTTTGCTAATATCACTGCCATCACGATGAGTCTAAAATGAGGAGATCGAAGAATAACGTGGCAGAATTCAGGTGCAAGACCGGCATGTTTGTTCTCATCTAAAGTTACAAGCTTCCATCCTCGGTCATCTCCAATTAATATCTGTGAAGCCGTGCTATTCTGAATATGACCTCGTACTCCCCACATTTGTTGAAATTGAACTCTTATCTCATTAAAAGTTTCTGTAATAACAGCAATGAAAACGTTCTTCACCAGCCACGCAAGGAAAAAGATCATGGTGCTGAAATAGAGAACTGCGCGCCATCCTGGAAGCGAGTCTATGGCTCTGTACATGATGAAGACCCAACCTTCTTGAGATGCTGCTTGGTAAACCGTAAAGAAACTTGTGACTATAATTATTGATTTATTAAAATGTCGATGAAATAATAGTAATTTTACCAAACTCATCAAACCCGTTGAAACCTATGATGTATCTTGACAGTCCTTCCAACTTCATACATTTCATTCCTTCCGGACACTGGTATCCAGAAGTTGGATCTAATGAACAAAAAGTGTCTGGAATCGCGAGACTATTTATCGTTATTTTTCTGAAACAATCATGTCAGAATCTTATTCATTCAGTTTTGAAAATTTACTTTAAATCGGTGTTGTTAAGAACGCAATGGTTTTTGAGCTCCCCAAAAAATTGAACTCCCAAAAGTCCATACAGCGACATAAAAAACAGAAAAAACAAAGTCACGTTGTATATCTGCTGACTCGATCGCCTAAAATACTTGTCTTATCAACAATATCGCCATACTTAGAACTCTTTACTTAAAAATTTGGTTTATCCTCGATTTCGGCATAGAAAATTTTAAGAAAACTCGAAGAAATCGGATCATGATGAGCGGTCGTGGAGCTCTAAGTATCGATAAGTAACTGAAACGGGGAACAGTGCCCAAAATTTCGAAAACCTGCAAAATTACCGAGATCCAGAGAAAAAATACCATGCTTGCGTCAAATTGACACCAGTGATCTTTCAGGTAAGGTTTTTCGCCCTAAAATCGGAGAAGGTACTAACTTTTTTCTCGATAAAAAATCAGCGAACCTTTAAAATCCCTCGTATGTGCATTTTGGCAATCATTTCTGACGTAAAAAGAAAAGTTACCACAATATCTACAACGAAAGTTATCCATTGCATGGGAATTATTCTTTCGAAGGTTTTGGGGGTGTTGCAACTGACGGAAGCTAAGCTTAATAGAGCACATGTTCTCATTATTCTTCGAACCCATCTCTAAAACGTAAAATAAGATCAGTTCTAAATAAAAAAAAAACTGCCTGAATGTGTGATGAAAATGAACGAAATGAATGAAACCGGAAATAAATTAAAATTATCATTTATTTCTAAGGTTAAAAAGACTAACAAAATTTTCTTATTTTTGACTTTTTATAGAAATTGTATTATTTTACAATTAGTTTTTACATTTATTAAGCTATACAAGAAAATATACTACGAGAAATTGGCAAAAATCTAACAATTAAACTCATTCAATACCTTGTTTACCCATTCAATATCTGCACTTTCACTGAATGCCTCGTCAGGACCATAATCCGCTAAAACAGGCTCTCCTTTCAAACTCTGTTTTCTTCCCAACATCATATTGGAAAGAAAATTTAAATTTCATTCATTTCTATTGTAGTATTTAACCCATATTTTAATTACTGTTCTAACACCTTTTAACTTTAGTATCCACAAAAATTTAAATACATAATTAACCTTTCATGTTTTTTAACTGATTCTAGAAAGGGATGCTGTATGGAACTCGAGGTGCGTCTCCGGTTACCTCAAATACGAAATTCAAAAAAATCAATACTTGTGGTGCTACCAACCTACGAATAGGGAGTTTGTGGAGATTCTGTGGCAATCTTGGGGTATTTAGTTGCGTCAGATTTGATTACAAAACTTCCGTTTGATTGGATGACATTTATTCAAATGTGAGATCAACTGGGATTTGAAATGTAATTAACACTGATGTAAAATCTAATTTGTTGGATAGTTTTATCCATGGTGTGTAATCATATTTTTCTCGTTTTATATCAATTCGATTTGCATAAATTAAAGATTCTCATTATGTTAATTGATTTACAATTTTCGATACTTTTTTCTCTAAGCGTCACATTTCAAGATTTCAGACTTTGAAATCCAATTATATTGTTTGAGAGGGCTGATAATCCAGGAAACTACATCTTTGATGCTGAGCTTTCCACTTTCCTTTAACGATGGCGCGCAGTTCGTTACAATTAATTTAGAAGAAAACTGATTGATCTCACAGGCGTGAGAGTACACGATATGTTTGGCTTAGTTATTTTTTTTGTATATGATTAATTAATTGAGCAATTTGATTTCAGGTATCTAATTACTACAATTTGCATCAAAAGATAGTTTCTCAAGAAGTTTTACTTGAAATGTCTTGAAACTTCTGAATAGATCGAAAGTTCTGAGTTAAAGTTATAATGAATTTTAAAACTATTACTATTTTATGAAAAGCAAAAGTTCCTAACTACTCATTAAAGTCACTGATTGCAATTAATCTAGTATAAATTATAAACTTCTTTTTTATTTTTTACGAGCTCCTGCATCCTTTTAAATGTTGCTTAGAATTCTAAACTATTAAATACTTAAAATACTAAATACTACATTACTAAATATTCCTTGGAAAACCTTGTATGTATGTAAGTATACCATTTAGAGAAAACATGTTTCTCGTGCACCATACAAATACCTTGCAATAAAGCGAAATAACCTAAATGCAGCTTAACGAGATCATTCTCTATTTTTGTCTTGTCTGATTTATGTGACACGAGACTAAACATCAATTTGATTTACCTATACAATTAAAACATTTTCGTTAACACGTTGTCAGAAGAATCCCTAAACACAATTCAAATTCAAAATTAATTCAGGCAAAATTATTAAAACGACGACGTGTAAGAACGGTTACTGAAAAGTTTCTTGAATTTGGCTCATTGTTACATTGCTTGGCATTCTCTGTTGGGAAATAAAACCACGGAAAGACTTAGTTCCTGGAAAAAGCACTACCAACAAATTTCAAAGAATTGATCTAAGCTTCGAGCAAAACGAATATTTAAGAATTTGGTTGTGAATATGTATATGTCCGATAATATAGATAATCTTTTTAGACCAGAAAAACCGATAACTTCACTGCAAATAAATTCATTGTAATGTCAACAATGTCAGTACCTCCTAAATTAGGAACTAGTCATGGTTGTATTTAACTAAGAATGGAAACATCACTAACTGCTTCAAGACATCGTCGACTTGTTGACTAACATCGATTTAAATTCTTGTCGAGATTGTTACACAATGGAAATGAATCAATTTTACCAAAAGGGAATCTAGAGTATGTCGTAACTAAGTACATACAAAAAACATGTTAATAATTCATCACTCTTCTCCACAATTTATAATGATGCATTTTGCTCTCAACGAAATTCACAAAGACGCGACATTATCCCACATATTTTACAATGACGTGAATAAATCATTTGAAAACATGAAGGGAAATTAGGTATAAAATTTAATTTCGGAATTTTCCTCGGCGGAATTATTAACAAAACTTTGTAGTCACTTTGTGGATTTAACTCTAAAGTTTTGAGTTACGCAAAATCACAAACTAAATCGATTTTTATACGACAAGTCGTAATTTTTTAGTGTCTATAAAAACCAGGAAATAGGAGTACTTTGCCCACTACGCAGTGACCTTAAAATCACGTAGGAGAATCATTGCAGTGAAATGGAGATTTTCGTTTTAAGATGAATGGTTGTGTGGAGGTATCATAGCTTTCTTTCCAGACTTGTGTTCGGATACATTTCTAAGCACCAATAAAAAGTTTTCTAACTAAACATGAAAATATGAGGCACCTCCAACAGATCGTTTTGTGTAATAATAACTGTTATTGACAAATTGTTTTTTGGTCAATTTTTATGCTTTAATTTCGGAACCGTAATTTTTTGAACATTGTAAGTCAACAACGAAATTGTTTACAAAAGGAGTAAAAGCAAACTGATCCTAGCTAGACATATAAAATTGTACATTTCGCCTTGTTCCTCTGTATGAATTAAATTAGTTGGAAGTTGGAAATATGGAATAAAAATATGTATTTAATTAGAACATGCTAAAGTTATTACTAGTTGTTCTACTTCTAGCGGGAAATAAAATAAAAACATTTTTAGCTCTAAGATTGTGATTTCATTAAACCGGGAACGAATTTTTATGGCGTCACGTAATTTTTTTCCGGTTTATGATTGTTTTAGAATATTTTTTTGCAGCTACAAGTTCTAACTTCAAAGTCTATTTTTAGTTTCGTGTATTTTTTAGAAGATTGTTAGCTTCCACTTTTGTTGCAATATTTATCCAAATTTGTCTGTAACATAAGTTGAATGTTAACATGTATCTTCAGTTTTCCACGAATTTTTGTAATTAAATTCTAAAGGTTAATTTGGAGCTTTCGGTTAAATGGTAAACATAAATAATCTTAATTTAACCGTAGCGTTTAAATATGCGACTAAAACGATTTTTTTTATGCCGAAAATGAACTTTCCCAACGAGAGAAAAAGTGAAAACAAACAATTATTACGCTCCAAATTTGTTTACGCTTAAATTCAGTTAGGTGAAATACATCAAAAGGAAGAAGAGAAAATTAACGAGCTCCTTCGTTTAATTACCAAAAATCTCTGTCACTAAATTGAGTTGGCTTTTAGCGTTTACCTATTATAAATTACTGGTTAAGTTTTTCACAAGCAAACTTTGAGGTTTTCGGGTAATTTCATTACAAAGAAAATTAAAGCGTGTCACAATCAAAAATAATGAATCTGAAATTGCGTTCATAATAAGGCAAGGAAAGTGAGACGCCCTTTTGTAAAATAAAGTAGAGGATTGTAGAACAGTCATATGAAGACTGCGTCAGTGTGGACAGCTTTAATCTCATGCATATGATGAAAAATTCATTATATTATGGATCCTACAGGCACAAACAGAAAACCTTTTTCCTTTTTGTGCATATTCGCTTCGTTATATGTACAAAAACGTTACAGGATTATTCTGTTTTTATTCAGTTTAATGATTTTGTTACATGACAATTTGTTTGCGAATTGTATCTGTTGATTTTGAATTTTTCTTTGTCGTATTATTTAGACTTTTATGTGATGATAATAAATCAGGATTGCTGTTGTGTTGCTCTTCTTTATAGTATTAAATATTTTTATACATTTTTTTTAATTAATTGCAAAAAACTTCTGGTTGTGTTTTCATGTTCATAACGAACAAAGTCAACAACATTAAAAACTCCATTTTGAATCTCTACCGATTTGAATTATTTATGAAGTAAAACAATGAGAACAACTTCTAGTTAAACGTAGTTATGAATTTTGTTTTACTGTGTTTTACAACAATAATATTTCTAATACCACCCAAAAAGCAAATCATGCACAAGTGTGTAAACTAATTTTTGTTAGCAAACCAAACTGCATTTACTTTACGAATTAATTTTCCACATACGCTTACAAACTCTAAAATTCAATTTGTTGTCGTATACCAGAATAATGTAAAAGTTAGAACTTCCCAAACTGTCCTTCCTGTAATAAGACCCGAATTATTAATAACACATGTAAGCTTCATTCTCCCTAATGAAATTAGTGGTGTGTTTGTTGAATTTTAAGCTAACCTTGTTAATCGCCCGCGATTATACACATCTTGAATCACAGGAAATCCGAGTAAATGTGGCACAGACAGGATCTACAAGGATGATTAACCCAAGTATTACTAGTGTTACGCTGTATTAATTCCCACGCGTTTTACACGTACCAAATCAATTAGAAAAAAATCGGACCACGTCTGGTGAGAAATTACGGCGTGTCTGTTGACATCGTTTTTGCGAATTAAAGTTCCATTTGTGCATAATGTTCAAGCGGTCGTTTCTTCAAAGGAATTGTTATACGAGTTGGGGACGATACACATTTTTTAGGAAGAGGAGAATATTGCTGGGGAAGTAATCATGAACAGATTTATGCACAAGCTGCGTCTTCGAATGCGGTGTTTAATATAAAGCAAGATAATACGACGGGTTCTAGGAACTTAATATAATTAATTATTTTTAGTTTGTACGTTGGCTTTCTACTTGAGTTAACTTAATTGTGAATAAATCCTGGACGTGAAATGTGGGTGAATAGAGACTACTACAGCTTTGTAATGGAAAAGTCGGTTGTCAAGTTTTCTTGCGTAGAATATGACTGAAATATAGTATTACAAGATTTATTTTTAGAAATATGCGAAAGATAATTTCAAGTTTGTGATTTTACTGTTGAATCAATAAACTTAATGGAAGTGTAGTGAAAAATCCATTAGATACAAATGTGTGATTAAGAGAAGATAAAATTACATTAAACACTTACAATACTTTTAACTTATAATGTGCAGAAGTTTAGCAATAACCTATTTCTAGAAATTACTAAAATCTAAAAATTAATTATTAGAAATTTTAAATTTAAATAATCTGCAATAAACTTATAAATATTAATTTTAGGAAAACGCTAAGTTGAGTTAAATCTTTAAAATGCTTTTAATTTGAAATTTCAAAGTTTTGCTGCATAGTTAATTTATGGATCGTTACAAGCTCAAATATATCACAATTAATGAACAAAATTTATTACCTTAAATTTTAAAATGTCAACAGTTTGTAAAAAAGCTTTTAATCTTCTACAGTTACTAAAATATTTTAAAATGATTGGTAATATTTGCAAAAAGCTCATGGCGTTTAAAATAAACAAGAAAAATTTTAAAAGCAGTATTTTTTTTCTCAAATTATCAATAGTGTCTCACATATCGCAAAAAATAATAGATAGCTACTAATTTTTCTACTAAACTAAAAACATATCCATTTAGTTTTTTTTTAACTTAGTGTAATTTATCTACAATTTTTCTAATAAAATCTGAAATAAACAATTTTCTACATTCCTTTAATGGTTGAATTTATGAGATTCTTCAGTTTTTTCAAATTTATCCATTGACTTTCCTCCGAATTTTTGAAGTTTTTGTTTGGATGGTTTAGATTTTAAACTGTTTAGTTCTTTTAATTTTTTTTTAGTAATACTTACATTTTCTAGATTATTTAAATTGTTTGTGGGCCTTAAATTCTTTAATTTTTATTATTAATTTAATTTCAGTTTTTTTAAAAACGCGTGCATTTTCTTTTAAAATTTTTAGAATTTTTTAAGTATCTTTTAGACTATTAAAATTCTCGTATTGCTTGCAGTTTTTCGAATCATTTGAGTTTTCATGTCGTTTACATTATTTTAAAGCTTTAGATTTCTTTAATATTTGTTTCTATATATTTAGATTTTTTGATCAAAAGCTCTGAATGCTAGAGGGTTTGTTTAAATATTAATTTAAAATTATTTAGATGCATTGTTTGCTTTAGACTCATTGAACTTTAAGTCTCTGCATTTTTAAGACTTTCTGTAATTCTTAAAATTTTGAAATTGTTTTTGAACCTTACAGTTGACTTATTTAGGGTTTTAAACTTTTCGAATTTTTCGAATTTTTTCAATCTGTTTACTGTTCTATATTTTATATTGTTTTATTTTTTACTCCTCGATTTCTTGGACAATCATGCATTTTTTTTACCTCTGCAACTTCTGTTTCAAATCTGCCTAGTCTTATAAATTTTCTCGACTTTTAAACCTTTTTCTAATAATGCCAAATTTCTTATTTTAGGTCAGTAGTTTTCAATGTCGCATGTCATTGTCTGTAACTCAATATGCTTCTATGTAGGGTCATCCTGAAATAAAATAAATTGACTTACGTTGCTTTTTGCAAAATTGCTTTTTTTTCTACTCAAAATAACAATTCTTATGAAACTGAGTGAATAGCTTAACTTTGATTTGTAATTTTCAGACGATTAATTCAGAAGTTTTAAGATAAACTTCACTCAAGAAATAAATAAAAAGACAATAGAAACAATTTTATAGTATAGTAAGCGACCGCACATTATTAGTTATTTATTATATAAGACCATAAAGGACCACTTCAATCATCGAGTGAACGCCACGATCGACAATCGGTGATTATTATTAGTTCACTTATTCACACTAAGCCCAAGGATGATCGGACGCCTTGTGTAATCAATATAGATTGTACAGTCAGTTATTTGAAAGAAAATATTCAAGCTTGCGTCCTAAAAACCTTCCTGGCAGCAAATTCTTCGTCAATTACAGACAGAAAAAGTGTACCATTCAGTCTATAGAAATCAGCATCTTGTATGAAGTTCAAAAGGTAATTGCCAATCTTTTGAAGCTGTCACATCCAAAACGTATACTGGGCATTGATTTCGCCGCTCTGCAGCGATGTTGGTAAACACATGCTGATCTTGTCACCGTTAAACGAATAGGTGGATAAAAATCATCCCCAATAGCAGCAAACTACATAAAAAATTCTGTATTGAAGAAATTGCCGTGGCTACAACAAGTTCAGTTGCGAGTACAATGCAGTTATCCCACGAAACGATCAATGCGAGTTCTGTTCTAAAAATAAATCTTTTTAGGAATGTCAGTTGTACCAATATTGTTAAAATTAATTCAAAATAATAATGTACTAAAGTTAACTAAAAGCTAAAGTATTTTGTCTATCCTTGAGATTAAAGTGCTAGTAATGCAAGTAAAATTGTTTCTTGTTGGTTAACAAACTAGGAGTAATAAATTGTCTTAAAAATTTTTGTATTTACTGCAATCTTTCAATTCATCAAATACTTTGAATTTTCCGTTTTTTTTTTTTGTACTATTAATCGTTTAGATAATCTAATTTGCTTGTATTTTTTATATATTTTTAATTTTTTAATTTTCGTAGTGTTTTAGAATCTCTAGAATTTTGAATTCTGTGAAGTTTTTGAAATACTTTCAGATAGATAAAATTCTTTAAATCTTTTGGAAACACATGGATATTTCGGATCTTTTGGATGCTGTAAATTTTTTCTGGATTTTAGATTTAGAGTTTTCAAATCTTTTATACTTTTTAGATTAAAAACTAGGATTATTTCAACAAACGCAATATGCTCTTAATTTATAATTAAGCATTAAAAATTAAATTGCCTAGAAAATTCTAGTTTTTTTAAAGGGTGCTAAATACTAAATTTATCTAAATTTTTCAAGTATAACATTTTTTATGATTTGGGCTACCGTTTAATAATGCACAACATAATAATTTCAGCAAAAAATATTTTTTAAAAACTTTTTAAAAACATTTTTTTCTATTTTGAAGATTCGACGACTTTGGACAAAGGTTTCAAACTGAGCCTGGTATCCAAGTGAAAAAAATACTATCTACTTATTAAATCCTTATCTTAACAACGAATACAGGCTTAATGAAGTCTATCTCGAATTTTTCTAAGAATACTAAGTGTCACTGATGATCAACAGACTCGACTTTACGGATTCCAGTATAAAATTACGTCCTCCTGAAATTTCGCTTCAATGTTGGAGAAGCAATAAAGAGCAGGACAGGTTAGTGTCCTCCCGGGTGTCACACACATTTTATGCCACATCGTAGCTTTGAATTAGTCTTTTTGTAGTGTCAGGTCGTATCTACTTTTGTAAATAAAAAAGAGCATTGTTACAATCTCACAATCACGCTGCCACTTGATAAACCATTCTGTCTTCTAATATAATTGACTTCGAAGTAGTTTTATTGGTTTCATTCATACTTTAATAGAATTGTGCAGATTAATGCGCTTCATGACGAAGTTTCATAATGAAACGAAATTGCATTTGCAGGCATTTATCTTGAAATAACTTTCAATAGTATCAACATAGACTAGATTGCTGCCGTTAATAATTACTGTGCAATATTTCAAAGTTGAGAGGAATTTAATTCATGCCTGAGCTTAATTTCGTAATTAAGCTTGAGAAAACAAACAAGAGTATCGTAGCAGAGTTTTGAATTTGCGGTGAGCGTCTAAATTTTTCAGTAATTATGGAGTCTAACGTGTTTTGTTGCTTTTCACACTATAACGGAGCAAAAGCACCAAAAACCAAGCAATGCGTAATAGTCGTCCTGGAAAACATCCATCACTTCCGGAACGTGCAGTTTTTCTGGTAAAGCGGTCATAAATGTCTGAAATGAACCCAAATTTCGGACTATAATTTCGTAATTAACTACGGATCTACCAACCACTCGAGCTTTTCTAATAAAATTAATCATCCAAAGTGGTTAATATTGTAAAAGTTAACGGACCGAACGGACAAAGCGTTGCCTGAGGAGTTTCAGTTGCTTCGTTCTGACAGACCACTGAGCGGATTTCACTCCATTAAAGAAGGTACAAGAAAATGTGTGGTTATTCCTCCGTACGACATACGCCTTTTAAGCACGACTTGACTCATGATTCTATATGAAATGACATTTCTAGAAAGTAATGTTTCTCTAGGGCTATTATCGTAAACCGTGCATTTGTGCGAGTCTTCTCCGAGAAAACACTATTAATAGATCTTCGATTGTGTTTGAAAGGAATGTGCTGTTTCGCCTAATGAAGCAATGAAATGATGAGAACATTAATTGTGATACTGTTCCTACAAGGTTAAAAATGAAAAAAAAACTCTAAGTAAGTTTTGACCAAATCAGGACTTGTTTTTTTGATAAACAATTCTCTTTCTTTGTTTACTTCTTCATCTATTTATTGAATCATCTTCTAATTATTTGGTAGCTAACGGGGTTTAGTAATCGAATTGGAGTAATCTTGTTCCTTAGAGAATTTTTGTTTGATATGGGTTCGGAGACTTGAATGTAACAGTGGTAGACGCTCATAAATTGTATCTATAAGAAGGCGACCGCGTAAACGGACATCGATTCTTCGACCTTTCATTTTCAGCTAACTTCATCTAGATTCAGTGGGAGAACGCTTGCTCGATCGAATTTTGTTAGCTTAACACATATCTTTGTAAAGTTGATTGTTCCCTTGTCGAAACTGCAAACGTAACCTACTTCTGAAGAGATTTTTTTCAAATGGGTGCAGAGAAACTTTGTTAGCAAACTATTCAGTTGTTTCGAACTCCTTCGGGATGCTAAGATGACACCAGTGCTACAATCACAGCTTATAGTCTCGAAAGAATAGAACTTATTTGCGCTGAATTAATTGTTGTGAAGCACAGAAATTTGTCAAAAAGTATTAGAATGTATTTATGTTCTAACAATATTTAGTTTTGAGTTATTCGACCGAAACGGTTGGCCAATTAAATGCCAACAAAAAAATAAAAATAAACTTTAGAATCTCTAAATTCGATGTACAGAAGCGTAATTAAATTTGAATCAATTTGCTCAATTACCATAAAATTCACTGTTTCATAGCTAATTAAAAATTTGAACTCGAACATATTCCTAAATTCAAATTTTTGCTGCTTTGTATTTTATAAAATTTACATAATTTTTATTAAGATTGGTCAGCAAATAGACTTCTGTTAGAGCTACTATAAACCTAATAAATATTTATTCAAATACAATGTTATCTGTAATTACTAAAGAGCGAATTTTATAGAAGGTGCATTCTTTTAATGAATCATTTAATTCAATTAATATGTTTAAATGTCATTTATTATTTTACATATTGACATGTTGTAAATATTACCTTCATAATTTCGAAACAAACTACATGTTTCGTATATAATGTAAAAGTATATTAAAAAATTTACAGTTCTGAAATTAATTATGTCCACAAAGAACCTAACAAAGTTGAAAAATTTAAAACGTTTCAATGATGCTTTCCAAAGATCGAAAATATCAAACCAATTTAAGAAAATTTAGGAATTAAAGAAATAAAAATATTAACCAACAACAAATTATAAAAAATCCAAGTATTAGAAGCCAAATTATAGATACTAGAAACGTACAAAAAAATTTAGACATTAAAAAATAAAAAAAAAATAATTAGAAACATTTAAAGTATCTAAGAAGAACAAAGATGAAAATATTTTATAAAGATTTAAAAAATAAAAAGTTAAAGAATAAAAAACTCCAAGAGTTTTGATTAAGCCAGAAAGTTTGAACAATTAAAAATTTAAAAAAAATACAAAAAATTGTATCAAAAATTTACAAATTCTGAAAGTCTTAAGTGTCTGTACAACTGTAAAAAAATTGAGCCAATTTAAAAAAACTTTTTTAAAAAAATTACAAAAGAATTAATAAAAGTTTTGAAAAGCTAAAAATATCCGAAGTAGAAAAATGTAAAACATCTATAAAATATCGAATATTTAAGAAATCTGAAAAATCTACCGAAAATATATAAAAAAGGTAAAATTATGAAAAATACAATTAATTTAAAAATATATTAGAAATTTAAGACAATACAAATAATTTAAAGAATCTTAACAATTTAAAGAAGACATAAAAATCCAAAAAAATTGGCCAATTTGAAATATAAATTTAATGTTTAAAAATCTAGATAATAAACACAAGGAATCTAAAAAAATTAAAATTTATATAAAAAATTCAAAATGTGTAACAATTTAAAAACCTTAAAAATCAAATAATCCTAAGCATATAAAATCGAAAAATATCAATGGTAAAAGAATTTTAAAAGAAATTAGAAAATTCTAAAAATCTACCAAATCAAAATTATTTAAAATATTCAAGACAGTATAAGAAACATGAAGAATGCAATGAATATAACAGATGCCAAAAATTTCTAAGAAAATCTAAAAATCCACTAAATCAAAAAAAGTACCAAAATTAATAAAAGTCCAAGCTAAAGATGTAAAAATATCTATATTATCAAAATCAATTAATTATATTATTCAGTAATCTAAGAAATCCAAAAAACATTATAAAATGTACAAAGTAATAAAAAATATATAATTTAAAAATCAGAATTTAAAAATTGTGAAGAAATTCAAGAACACAAAAATATTGTAAAAACCTAACAAAACTATGAAATCTGAAAAACGAAAAATTTTAAATATAAGGGTACAAAAAAACGATTTTAAAAATTTGAATAATTTAAAGAATTTAATAATTACATAAAATTCAAAAGCTTTAAATATTTAAAAAAATATTATAAATATAAAGACAAATAATATAAATATGAAAAAACTATAATTTTCTAAATACCCAAAAGGATAAAAAATTAAATTAAAAACTTAAAAAAAAAGATTAAGAGTAACTAATATGAATCCAAAGCAGAGTGCAAAAAAATCTAAAGAAGTCAAAAAAATTCAAAAAAGATCTAAAAAACTCAAAGATTTGAAAAATTTCAACCATTATCAAAAATTCTAAAAGCAGATTAAAAAAATTGAAAATATAAAAAATAAAAGAATTGGGAAAGTCCAACAGAACCAAAAGTTACAGAGAAACTGGTCAAATAATAAATTTACAATTTTTTAAACATCGGCGTTACAAATCAAAAGTACGAAAAAATAAATTTAAAGAAAATAAGATTTACAGAATGTTGAATCTAAATACTATGAAAAACTAAATGCATAGCTAGAAATGTAAAAAATTCAAAAAAAAATATGAAAGTCGATAAAAGCATCTACATAATCAAAATAAAAATTTCGACAATTCAAAACATTTAGAGAATTATTAAAATTAAGAAAAAAAAGTTTAAAACAACAACGGCTCAAAAAAATCTTTAAATCAAAAAGAGAAAACGTTGTCAACTTGTTTTAGGTATATAGTATAATTTCGTATGGTTATTTTTTTTATTTAACTTATATTTTTTTTCGTGTTTATTTTCGCGTTTTTATAGTACTTCGGTTTAACTTTTCCGCTTTGTCTGTTGATATTTTACGTTTTTGCTAATGAAAATATTTTCTTCTACGTCTACACAAAATTTTCTTACCTTAGAAGAACAACACCTCGAGGAATAATTCTAGGAAATTTAAACCGTCTGAACAGTTGAGCAAAAAAGAGAGCAAGACTCAATTTGTACAACGCTCTGTTTGATACTAGGATTTACGTACAACATTTCATTTGTGACTGCAGCCTCATGTTTTATTAAAATCTCAAGTATCCATCCGCGGATGTAAGACTTCATGAAATCTATATATCCATCTAGATCTCAAAATCCGTCTGTTTTTATCGTGTACTCACTCTTCGATTGAAAAGCAGTAGAAACGTTAAAAATGCACATATCTTCCAAGCTAATTTTAAAGACGTTAAGCGAATATTCGTATAGAAATATGGCTATTCCGCTCGCTTCTTTTTTATATTTGAAAGAAATGAATCTATAGAGAGAAAAATGCTCGCTCGAGGTTCGAAGAATTGTGTAGGGAGAAGAATCAATTTTCTTGTCCGTTGTTATTAATGTCCTGTATCTACATTACTGAAACTACAACAAAAGATTCACAACAAAGACTTCATTTACATGTTAAAGCCGAACAACTAGAGCTTAGTGTTTAAAAGTCGACATAGCTAAGCTTTTGTAATTTGTTAGTAATGAGAAGTGTCCCCCAAAAACTGGACCTCAAATTTTGGATTATCGACCAATTCTGGTGTGAGTAAGCTCGGATTATATGCAACACAAATGTGCACAAAATATGCAAATATGAGAAAAATATGCAAATATAAGCCAACTCTATGATACAAAACGTGGGCGACTTAGTTTGAAATTTTGTGTAGAAAAAGGAAGAATCATGGAAATTGACTACCGTCTATGATAAATGTTCCTTTGATTAGATAATGGACTCTTTCGGTAATGTGTCAGCGAATTACCTACCCGTTCAGTCAATGATCGAACGCACTGAAGTGGGTTATGGGGAAGACCGGTCCCTATTATATGTGACAACTCTCATGACTCATGAATTTAACCAAATAAACGTACACACTCACATGCACATTTCACCCCCGTAATATGGTCACGTTCTCGACTACTTGAGTAGGAAAATGAGAAACAAACTGTCATCCGAGTGTCAACCCACACAGTATTATTGGCATAAGCTCCGCAATAACGATGTTTGCGAGAAATGGAAATAAGGGCAGAAGGTCTTTGCACTGTTCCTAATTATCCTACAGCTTTTTTTGTTGAGATATTCATCTGCAAATGGATAGAGCTGCTTGAGTTTCAATTTCTTGTGGTTGTTGAGTGAGGTTTTTCCAGCTTATTAGCTTTGAAAAGAAAAACTGATGCTATGAGTGCATCAAAGTTGTATAAACAAGCTCCAGGAGACACTTAATTACTTTTTAAATAGCTAAAATTTAATGCATTTACATAAACACAAGAAATCTGCTTCCACTGTTTTCGTTTCAGATAATTTCATTCTTAGCCAGATGGTGCAGCGCGACCTTCACCTGCAGATGGTGTGTTTCAAGAGTTACGACAGAAGCGTTTTCGTTTTACGGAACAGAAGTTTATTTTTCTATATTTGTAATCTTAACCTCCGTAAAAATACTGAATTGTGTTATGTCACATTCATGTTTTTACTAGCTCGTTTACTGTAATAAATAAAAAATATATACCTACAGCAAATTTGAATTAATTCTTAATTTGTTTTTGAATTTTTTGAATCTGAAATTTCTTAAAATATTCACAAAAAATATTTAATTACAGAATGTAGTCGTCGAAGGTTTCTAGAATTATTATTTAAAAATATTTATATTAAATCTTAGAATGTGTAATGTACTAATGTAGATATTCAGAATCCAAGATTTTTAAATCATAGAACCGACAAATCTAGGATCTGAATAACCAGTATCGAAAAACGCAGAATTTGGAAAAAATACGATTAAAAAATTTAAGATTCTAATAATAATAATCAATATATGAAAATTTTCAATAAAAAAAACATAAAAAACTAAAATTTGAAAGGTTAAAACTTAAGATTGTAAAATTTTTGATGTCAAAAATTTTTAAACTGTAAAACAAGCAAAAATAAAAACCTTTTAAAAATATTTAAAAGTTCTAACAAATTCAAAGAAAACAATTTAACAAAAATTTAAAATGAACAAATAATGTTCACGAAGTATGAAAAACTAGAAAACTAGAAACTAGAAAATATTGACAATATAAATATTAAAACACGCAGATTTAAAACAATGAGAACTAGAAATCAGTGATAACATTGAAGATTCCATACAACGATCTAAAGCATCTAAGCAATTAAAAATTTTAAACAGTTCAAAAATTACTACAGTATTTTGCAGCAAATTTGTATAAAACAGTGAAGTGGTGTTTCCAATTTTCTTTCACAGTATTGATTTTAAATTTGTTATCAAAAGGTTTCTATTTTGTCGAGATTCTAACAATAAGGTATACACAGAGAAATACTAAATTAAAAAACTTAATAATTTAGAATTTGACAGATTAGTATTTAAAAGCCTAGCCACTGGTATTGCAAAAAGTTTAGAATTTTAAAAGTAGGAATGCCAAACCTAAAATTTTAAAACCAGAGAATTGAAAAATTTAGAATCAATCAGTGTCTAAAAATTGGAAAAAATAGAAAGAAATATAACTTAAAAACTTAAAAGATTTGACTTTGAACAATTAACATCTCAAAACTGTGATCTTAGAAAACTTAAAATAAAAATGAAAATCTTGTATCTAAAGATTTAAAATCCAAAATCTTTAAATCTACAGTTTAAAAGGGCATAGGGAGATAAGAATGCTAAAATTGCCCCCAGAGCGTATCTTAACGATACTTTCAGGATATGTTCGTACTATAGAAGTACTTTGATTCTGAAGTTTTTAGATCTCAAAGTTAACTAGATTTTGAACAATAATAAAAAAAGGTAAAAACAGAAAATATTTTTTTTCTCTTCATAGACTAAATCGATTTAAATAAAAATTTTATGGTAATTTAATATCTATAGAGATACTCTTTTGATGAAAATTTCAACTATTTGGCTCTACATTTTCATAGAGAAAAAAATTCTTTTTTCAAGAAAAATTGATTTTTTATTATAAAACTTAAAAGTACAATTTTGAAAGTATTTTTTTTGAATTCTCTAGCAAAAAGTACATAAAATATATTTTTTCCAAATTTTTTGTAATGGTACGCCATATTGAAAAAAATTAAAAACTCATGTTTCCGAAAAAATGTTTTTTTCGATTTATACTCTCTTTCTCTCTCTCTATATACATATATATATATATATATATATATATATAAAAAATGAAATTCTGAGAACGCATTAACTATTTATTGCTCTCTTAACCTCTCAGCCACCCCCGAAAACTAATAACAAAAAGAGCATGATTTAAGTGTAGTTACGTTTGAACATTCCCAACGTGAATATGAATATTAATTTTTGAAAAATAATGTAATCTAGATTACAATTTATTTAACATCATCTTCGCATCCTTATTTAATTGTTACGTTAATATTATCATCATTAAATAAAATAGTTTCGCATTTTCCTAGAAAAAAATTTTTTTCGAGAAAAATTGTTGAATTGTGCAATTTTAATTTTTTTAAAATTTTTAACAAAAAATACATAAAATATATTTTTTCCAATTTTTTTTCTAATTGTACGCCATATAGAAAAAAAATTGTCTTTGTTGCAAAAAAAAAAATATTGCTTTGACAACAATACACACATACACACACACACATATATATATATATATATATATATATATGTGTGTGTGTATATGCCTTTCAATTATTTTTGACAAAAATAAATGAAATAAATATCTCAAATAAAATTATTTGAGAGAGAAATTGTTATAACATAATTCTGACGTCTTAACTAGATGACTATTATCTTATTGAAAAACGCACCGCTATTACTAGAATAACACCACGAGGGGGTGACTTCCGATTCAGATTTTTCTGATTTAATTATAGAGAGAATGAAGTCCATTAAAACATGTAAAAACACGTTGGCTGATGAAGTGAAGAAAAATGATCGGCTTTGTAAAAAACTTTCTTTTCAAACAATTTCAGTTAATGAATTAACAGATTTTCCAGAAATGACAAAAAAATTGAAAATCCTCTTCACTGGTTCAAATCAATATAAACAATCGATGTCATCCCTAGCTGAAATGATGGATGAATCGAACAACATAAAAATTGAATATGTAAGACGAAAGCAATATAGTCAAAGTTAAAGTCTAAACTCGTCATATTAACAAAATAGAATATAGACTTTTTATTTTTAGTTTTGATTACAAACCAAATAGTAGAGAGTATATCCGAATAAATAGATATTGCTGTGAATGTGCAAATGGCAACAGAACGTCAATGAATGAAGACAGCGATTATGTTTAAATTATCTTTCGTCAAATTTAAGGTTCCTTATTATTTGCTTAACACACTGTTTAAATCTAAATTATGTTATTTTAGAAAAATTAATATTAATATTCACGTTAGGAACGTTCAAGCGTAACTACACTTAAGTCATGCTCTTTTTGTTATTTGTGCTCGGGGGTGGCTGAGAGATGAAGTGAGCAATAAACAATTAATGCGTTCTCAGAATTTCATTTTTTTAGATGTGTATACATACATCTATATATATATATATATATATATATATAGAGAGAGAGAGAGAGAGAGAAAGGGAGTATAAATTGAAAAAAACATTTTTTCGGAAACATGACAGTTTTTAATTTTTTTCAATATGGCGTACCATTACAAAAAATTTGAAAAAAATATATTTTATGTACTTTTTCCTAGGGAATTCAAAAAAAGTATTTTCAAAATTGTACTTTTAAGTTTGATAAGAAAAAATCAATTTTTCTTGAAAAAAGAATTTTTTCTCTATGAAAATATAGAGCTATATAGTTGAAATTTTTATTAAAAGAGTGTCTCTATAGATATTAAATTACCATAAAATTTTTATTTAAATCGGTTTAGTGTATGAAGAGAAAAAAAATATTTTCTGTTTTTGTCTTTTTTTATTATTATTCAAAATCTAGTTAACTTTGAGATCTAAAAACTTCAGAATCAAAATACTTCTATAGTACGAACATATCCTGAAAGTATCGTTAAGGTACGCTCTGGGGGCAATTTTAGCATTCTTATCTCCCTATGCCCTTTCTAAACTTTAAATTTAGGACCTGAAAAACTATTTATGATTGTTATTTATGATTATTTATGAATTTATGATTTAAAATGTTACTAAAACCAGGTAAATTAGTTAAAATACTCGTATTTCGATATACAATTTAGAATTTTTTATAAATTTAGAGAAAAACTAAAAAACGAATATAAAAATTGAAAATGTGATACTTCCAAAAATATCATTTTGAATCTAGAATTTGAGAGATCAGTATTTAAAACTGATTAAATAAGATTTCAAAATTTCAAGTATGAGATTCAATAACTGAAAAATTAACATTCTGGAAATTTAAACAAGTTAAAAAAAATAAAAAAAATATGTAAATAAAAAAATTTAAAATTGAAAGCTAACATTGTAACACATTAAATGTAGGATTTTCGAATTCTATAACTTCAAAACACTGCTTTAAAAACTAGTCTTTAAAAATATTTATAATCAGATCTTGATCACCCTGTATCGAATTTCCCAAATTTCACTTTAAAATGACTTGGGGCATCTTCTCTATGCACAGCAACCATTTTTTCAAAAATAGTTTTTGGACTATTGTCTTTTTTTGTCAAGAACTTTATTACACTGCGGTGCTCTAGTTTCGTATCACTCATTTTTCAGCATTTAAATATCTCTCAAACATCACAGTTGTTCGTCGTTGTTAAAATTAATTATTTAAATTAAAATTAATTATTACTTAATAATTACTTATTAATTTTATGTCACAGGGTCCACAAAGTAAGTAGAATTTAAAAATAAAGGAGTATAAGGCTTGGTAATTTAAAATTTAAGATTCTATAAAAAACCTAAAACTTTTAGACCTGAAGTTCTCCAATATGAAGATTTAGAAACCGAAAATTTGAGGAAATTGAAAACGCAAAATATGAAGAAATATAGTTTTAAAAATGTATTATCGGAAAATCTAGAAATCTAAAACCACCAATTAAATGTTTAAAATTTAAAAAATTTCTTACAAACTTTTCAGGTCTGCTACCAAAATTTACAAAAAATCAAACATTATTAAACCATTAAACATTATGAAGAAAAAATGAGGCTCCCATACGTGTCATAAAAAAAAGTAAAATTTGTGATGATTATTCACCTTTACCTTTTTAATTTAAGGTCCCTGAAAAAATCACCACGCCGTTATTTGTTAACATGATCCGTGCGTTAATTAAATCTAAGATTCCATTAACAGTCTTGCCATTACACGATGTTCTCGGCTAGTAATTAGCGAAGATAATCGAGGTCCTGTTTGTAATTTGGGAAATAATTCAGCTAAGATATTAGACAAATTACAATATCTGGAGCGCACCTTGCTGTCTCCTTTCACATTAAACTTTCAGTTGTACAAGTAAAATTGTAGCAATCACTTCGTACGGTTTAAATTAATTAAAATTTTATGTGGAAACAACTTGATGAAAGAAATTAGACCAGCACGTGGATGGATTATAAAACGCAGAACAACAACTGACTTCTGGGATCGTCATAGTTTTATTTCGTCGCGTTTTTGTCATAACAGATGTGAATTTTACTGCGAGTTTACTGTTGAATTGCTTTCCCTGCACTCACTAACGCGATAAAATAAATCGCACGTTTTACACCCGCTTTTTTAATAATTATTGCATTAGGGTTGCTGGGAATTCGGTCATGAGGTTTTTGCCGGTTTCCAGTATTAGTGATAAAGAGGTGTCACGCCTAAGGCTCTAAATTATTTTAATTAAAATTAGTTTGGCGTACAGGGTAAAATATTGATACAGAATGGAGGTATCAGCGGTTATTTTTTAGATGTAAATTATACAGAATTCAATTTTTATTTTCAAAGCTTTGACTTTCACTCAATCAATTTTAAAATTAATTACGATAAAACATCAGATTTATTAATGTCTCAAGTTATCTACACATTATTCAAGAAAACTTATAACATTATAGTTTATTCTAAATTGGCGCCTTTATTCTCGTCCAATTACTGCAATAACTTTTTTGATGCTCTCAAATTGATGATAGTTGTTGAATCAGTCTAGACAAGCTTTGTTTTTGATTGATAAAAAATAGACACAGCGACTCCTTCAACAAAACCCCATCGGACACTAAAATTACACACACTGCTGCTATTTATAGGGTTGAATTTGACTTGGGCTACAAAGGTAAATGTTTTATTGTTCCCCTGAGAATTGTAAGCTGCAGTTGTAGGAAGGACTCGTCAGTTCGTCAACATGATAATCTCCGAAGGCCAAGTGAACATGCAATTTTGTGTCTTATTAAGTAGTTAATTAAAATAAATAAAAGTAACTTACTGATAAGAGAATAAATATCGCTCAAAGGTTTCGTCGTAAAATATGGTTTTAGAACAGTTAAAGCGTCTTGATTTAGAGAATAGTCAAACAACACAATCCGTCTGAAACTAGCCGTAATCCTAAATCAATCAGAATGTGCTAGGCGAATTGGTGATTCAAGCCACACAGCCCAATTACGTAGCCTGTATTTCACAGGCGAATCACCGTCCAATCCAAATAAATTAAAGAAACGTCGTTTTATTTGCCCAGAAATTAATTTAATCGAATCTACATAAATAAAACGTGATTAAGAGCCTACTCTTTCGAATCAATTCAGCCAATAAAGCAACTTCACCAGATAATTTTGTAAAATAATCGATACAGCACTGTCTTGTATTATTAAGTTATTAGGCCAGAACGCGGGAACGATTTATGAAGTGGGAAGGTAAAGTGTGTTTTCCTGCTCCGCTTTTCCTAGTTACTTCAATATAAATGTCAAAAGATGTTTAAAGGAACTCGTTTGATGAGGCAGCCTAGCCCCAACTGTTGGCACAACTCAAATATTCAATAATCCTGTGTCACATCTCATCTTCTTTGAACAGACCGACAGCCCAGGCAAAAAACTGACGAAATAACTGTTCAGGTGACAATAAAGCTCCGAGAGCAGGAAGTAAATATCTTTTATCAAATTATCCGCTGGAACACTACGGCTTTTGTTTTATACATACAAAACACTCAAAAGGTAAATAAATTGTGCTGAAAAGTGTAATAAAAAAATGATTACATTATTGACAATTTTAACACTGAAAAATTTTTAAAAAAATTAAAAGTTAAAAAATATATAGAAAATTAAATATTCGTATAACCACATATTAAAGTGTAACAGGTCTAAAAGAAGTGATTCAAAATTGAGAAGAATCTAAAAAAATTAAAAAATAAATTTGTGGAAATTGAACATGTAGAAAATAACGAAATTGCAGAGAATTTAATCACAAAGACATTCTAAAAAAATCATTACACTTAAATATTTTTAATTGTCGAACAATTTGACAAAAAATATTTGAAACAGTTAAAGAATATAAAACTACAAAAAAAGAAAGCAAAAAAATAGAATTTGAAAAATATGACAAGAATGAAAAATTTTAAGAATCGAAAGTTTTTAGGAAACCGTGAAAAGTTACTAAACAACTCAATAAATACTAGTACAAAAGTGAAAATAAAATCCAAAATGTAAATACCCTGGAAATTCTAAACAAAGTTTTAAAGAGAGTATCGGAAGTCTGAAAAAATGAAATTTAGAAAATTCAAGAAAAATTAGAAAAAAAAAACAAAAAATGTTATAAAGTAAAGTATCTTTTGCAATAACTTAGTGTCTACATTTGGTTTTTTTTGGAAGCACTAACTATGTAAATTATCTATTTCCATAAAATTTTTGAACTAAAAAAATAAACTAAAGCACTAAACTGATATTTAAACGAATATAGTAAAAAAAAATCACTGCTCATCAAAAAAGATAACAATTTGGCGTAAATAATTTAAATGTTTCAAAAATAAAAAATACATAGAGTTTTAAACATTCAAAAAATAATAAATAAATAAATAAATTATTTATACATATATATTAGGGTGTCCGATATTTACTAACTTGGATTTTTTCTCGCAGCGTCTCTTCAATTTTTAGTTTATGACCTAAAAAAATTATCACACCCAAACAAGCCCTTAATATTCAAATTAAATGCTGCCACAAAGATGATACATTTCTCATTTAAATAACATAAGGTGTTGGCACATTTTATATATTTTTTTTTTCCTAAGCATATTTAGATATAGCCATAAAAAGATACATATTATTGAAGAAAATTGAAGGCTCTACAAAAAAACTCTTTTGTAATTTTTCGATAAATTCACTTATTTAAAAGTTATTCAAGGTTGAAGTCGAACTTAAAAAAAGTTTCATGCTGCTAACAGCATTTTTTTTAAATTTTTATCGAAATAATTTTAAATTCTCCAGAATTTATATTAACAATAATAATAAGAAAAAACAGAAAGTTTATAAGTAATCTAAAAATATGTAAAAAGATGACAAAATTATAAAGAAAATATGTGATTATTTAAACTATAAAAAACACAGCAAATAGAACAACTAAATATTATTAAACTGATACAATATAAAAATTCTAAAGCCTCCAAAAAATTTTAAAAATCTGAAGACAAAAAAATTACAAAATCTAAAAAAATCTACATAATTTGAAAAACTGACAAAAGATCTAAAAGAAATGAGGGAGCATAAAAGAAAACAAAAGAATCAAACTATATAAACGATTCATGACAAGCCAAGTTTTTGTAGATTTGCATCAGATTTTCATATTTTCTAAAATTTTAAAATTACTTCAAATCTTAAAATTATGTATAAAATAAATGCATAATTAAACTTTTTTTGATAGAATAGTTAAAACTTTAATTTAACGATTAGATTACTTTTTAAAGCATTAGGGATCCCACAGAAAAACAAAAAACAGAAAAATCTCCCAGCACGCCTATGAGTAAGTTGTGTAAAATTGTAAAAAGTTGTTATAATTTTTTTTATAAAACTGATCTCTATAATTAACTTAAAGTCCGAAACCTGTTTTTGATATTTATAAATAAATTAAATAATTAATTATTATAATAAATATTATTCAAATAAAAATTTAACTCAGTTTCTAGATAAAAACCGTCCACAAAACTGATTTATTTCAGTCAATTTAGAAGCGTCAAATTGAGACTTTGACTCGTGAAAATTCATTTTTACACTACATCAAATTACGTGCGGATTAAAATCTAATTACGTCCCGATAAACCGGGTTTCACTCTTGATTAATTGGTTAATTAGTCGAAATTGTGAAGATGCGTTAACTTTTTTCTTTTATCTCTCAGAATGAACGAAACGTCGATATAGCACGAACTTAACGATAATAATTGAAATTTAGGCTGATCGTACCGATTTGACAGGAACGAGAATTGAGTGCATCTCCTAATCACGTCCGCTCCATCATTCAAATTTATTCAAGGGAACTAATCAGCCGAAGTTAGAAGACGTGTCGAAACTGGATTTTACTATGTTGAAAATTTATTTCATTACAAGGAAAAAAACTTGGCACCTTAGTTTGTCGCTTTGTTTAAATCAAAGAACGTAGAAAAAGTGAAAGAAGTTTGTTTGACCCACTGTAATCAATCAAATAAATTTAGCGCTTTTACAAAATTGAAAAAAAAAAGTTGTTACTTTTTAGCTGTATTTTCCACTTATTTTTTTGTCTTTAAAATCCATCACGGAGACAAACTAGAGTTTATTTTTTAAAATAAAAACAAACTAAAGTTTTAATGAAAGCGATTTCTCATGAGCTTTGATTAATTATTTAAAGTTGATACTTAGCCTGTCGGTGTCAGCTCATTAGTTTTTAACAAGCAACAATGACATTACTGACTCATAAACTTTCCATTTTCCAAGAATAACAAACTCAATAAACGAGATAAAAAACATTAAATATTTGATTCTCATTTCTATGACAGTTTTCTGCTTTTAGAACAATAATAGATCGTTGAAATTCCATGAAACAACTGCATTCTTATCGAATCGAATATACTCAACATCAGTGTCAGTAGGTTTGCTTTGCCTTTGCCTCCTTCGAGTGCTGATGTTAGGTCACAACACCGGGTCAATCAATAAACGTTTTCCTTTATATCGTTGGGCTTTAGGACATATTACTGCCTTTTTGATTGTGATGCGATCGTAAAAAGTCGAGTAAAAATTTTATGAGTAGTTATATCTAATTATGATATACAAAATCTATAACCTGCCAAGAAAATAATATAAAGTAAAGTGCAATCTTTCTTAAGCGTATTTTTTTATTCTATTAAGGCGTGCATGTTCTGGCAAAGAATACCGACAAAAACTTGAGATGAAAAGACCGTGCTTTATACTAACTTCCTATGCTTTTAATTTTTTATTTTGTCTGTTTTTCTGGTTTATTTTTCAGTTGATTTATTCGAGAGGACTTTGTGAGTTTTTTGCTTGAATAATGCTAATTCACGTGGGTTTGACTGAATTCTGAGAATGGGCGGAAAATCTTTATTCGTGAATTACACAATATTTTAACTTAATTTACAAAATAAATAATAATTCGAATTTGCAATTCTAAATTTTATAATGCTAACTTCAATTTCTTTATTTTCAAATTCCAATTGATATACAGAAAACTTATATTTTAGTTATTATAACCTTTGGTTTAATGGTTTATCCTTTCAAGCTTGAGATTTTTGCTTAACATAAACAGAATTTTTATAATAAAAGCTAAACATTTACATTTCTGTACACTTTTAGTATACTAAATACCAATTTGTCCGCTTTTTTAAAATATGTAAATTTTTTTTTCTCTTTCTTTCTCTCTGCGTCTCCAACAAAATATTTATTGCTAAAATTCTAATGGTCAAGTGTGAAGATCTAATTTTGTAGTTTTTTTAGATTTTAGTTTTCTGGTTATCAAATCTACTACTTCGATAATAACATTTAGAACTTCAGATTTCTACATGTCAATTTCTTTCACAAATTACTTTCTTTTCTTCAGATTTCGTGTTGGTGATAATCTAAACTTTCTAAATATAATCAATTCAAGAAAAATTCAAAGAATACTTAATTTACAAAATTTCAACCATAAAAAGAATAAAACTTTAAACAAAAATTTTAAGAATATATAAACTCATGTACAGAATTTAAAAGCTTTGAAAAATCATAAAATTTGTAATAATGTAAATAATTCAAAAAATTTATAAAAAATGAAAATACTACTCAAGTAAAATTTCTAAAAAACAATTTTTAAGAATTAAAAAAATGAAATTTTTGAAAACCTAAATAATTTATAGAAATTAAGTAATATGGAATTTAATATATTGAGAACCAAGACCTTGAAAAAACAAAGAATTCACTAAACATGACCATTCTAAATAAGACTTATAAAATATAAAAAAATTAAAAATTGTGAAATTAAACATTAAATATTTTGCAAAATCTAAAGTTTCAATTTTTTAACGCTTTCAAAGTAATTTTTAATTTGTAAGAATTGTTGTTGATAATAAAATAATCAAAGTTTTCTATATTTGTCAAAAGCTTTAGAATTCTAAGCAAACCCAAAAAATACTAAAAAAGTGTAAAAAAATAAGTAACAAAGAAAATATTTTAACTAAACAGTTTAAAGATTCAAACAAAACAAAAATTCTAAATTACAAATACTTGAAAATCTAAACAGAATTTGAAAAAAATTTAAGCACCCAAAAAATCCAAAGCGTCTACAAAACCAAAAAACAAATAAAAAATTAAAAAATGATTTTCAAAAAATGTATTTGATTTATAAATCTTTAAAAACCTACAACATATTTTATTTAAAGAGATAGGATTAAAAAGTCCAGTCCACAAAAGTCCAGTTCATAAGTTCACAAAAGAAGTAAAAAAACTAAAATACTGTGAACATTTTGCAAAATTTAAAGAAACAGAAACTACATCGAAGATTCAAGTTTTCTATGTTGTCGACATAATTTTTAGTTTCTTACATTTTATGTCGATGATAAAAACTACAAAATTAAACTCTGAGATTTAAACGAAACAAAAATCTAGTGTTTCAAAAATCTTAAAAATCTAAAAACAAAACAACTGAAAAATCTGGAAAATCTCTATTATCTTAGTAACTGTACAAGCATTCAAAATTCTAACAGTGAAAAAAACGTTTGGAACATGTATAAATCCACATAATACAAGCAAATATTTTTTCAATAATGTATGATCAAAGATCAAGCTTTTCCAAGTTGATAAACTGTTAAGTTACTTTGCATAATTATTTCCGTCTGTTATCCACAGAATTTTCGGGAATTTTTCCACTAATAAACTGAAGCGAAACAAATATTTATTTCCATAACCAAATTGAAAAGAGGAAAACCAAACGAAAAACATCTTGAGGGCTTCATTAACCCTTTCTAAAATTTAAAATAAACTTTAAAAATTACTTTAACGTTGTTGACGTCATTCAATTTAATTAAAATCTCTCCTCCTTATTAATACCTCGAGTCCCATTAGTTAACCTTAATTATTTTACTACTAAGTTTAAAATAGATGCTAGTTTAGCAAAACTAAATTAACATTAAAGTCATGAGACCATAATTCGATATGAAGAAAAAATAAAAACCCGTCATTCTCACTATTCCATGTTTTAATTTAATAGGAAAATAGTTTGTACTCTGTGCCTTTCAGAGCACTTAACTCAACTCCCACCAAGTTTCAAATTACATTGTTGGTCTCGGTAACTTGGTTAAAGTATCACAGGTTGGTTGAAACATTTAGTATTAAATAGTGAAGATTGCTTCTCTCGCAGTAACTTTATGCCTTATGGTTAGCATACAAGTTTGATACGGCTGTGCCAGAACGTGGACGCCCACGTACTTTAAACCACAAGACGAAGCCATTAATTTGTAATATAAGAAGTCAAATACAATAATTTGAGAGAATAACTTTTCTTTAATAAAGGGCAATTGATTTAAACGAATGTTTGAGACTCGATGGAAAGTTTTGCTTTTATTTGAGGTTTGAACAAGGAACTGTGTTGATTTTTTTATTTTATTAAATTCCCTGAGCAGGATATTCTCGAATTTATCAAGCAAAGAATATGCGCATATTGATTTACATTTACATGTTTTTGTCTGCATAGTTGGAAGTCTAAGTTTGAGTTTCTCAGCGAATAGGAGACAGATAAACGTGGGTAAATATACATATGTGTAATAGTAAGAAGCCACAAGAGCGTTGTGGTGCTACAATCCTAGATGAAGAACATTTAACTGCGAGAAAAGTTATTTTGAAACTGAAGCTTACGCAATGGATTAAATGTCCTTAAAGTTTTGGGTGCGAATGGGAATTACGTAAACAGAGTAGACCGAAAAAGCACGTAAATGGATCTGCAACTAAAAGTTTTTTGTCACTATTTGAATTACATTTATTATTTATTTAGTTTGCTTTGCTTTGTAACAGTCTTATTTATCCATAATATAAATTTCGTCTGACGTTTTATTTTATTCAAGCATTCTCTTTATTAACAAAATTGTAGACTACAAAGTCTCAAACGAATTATTCAACATAAAAATAACTATCAATGCTCACAAATAATAATTTATATTTAAAGAATTTATATTTAAATTTAAATAAAAGAAATCTTTTAATTTAGGATATTTACGCCCTCTCTCTTGTTCTGCTTTATAATTTTTCTTGGCTTAAATACGATTTTTTTATTAAAAAATCTCATACCTTTATTGTGTAGACCAAAATCTTTAATAAAAAGTAATTGTACGAAGCGCCCACAAATTCAAAGAATTAATTTATGCTTAGACACACTTTAGCAATCTTTTATGCTTTGTTGTGTATTGCTCTGAAAGAGCTATATATTTTTTATCAAACTGAATAAAATCCATGAAAAGCAGCAATGTTCGTTAGAGTTATTATGTAAAACAACTTTTTAAAAAAGCTCCTGTGCGAATCTACATATGTTTTTCAATTTAGTTTTTACAATAATAAAAAATATAAGTTTCAAGGAGTAAAAATTGAGTTTATTTTTATTTTTGTGTTTGGTGGATGCGCCGGGTCAAAATTAACTACCTACGTAAATTTAAAAATTCTTGTTTTGTTTTTCGTATGTAAATAAACTAAATTTTTTTATATTTATAAATTTAAATCTACATAATGTAGAAATTTAAATAAAATATAATTTTTATTATTTGTTAAATATGGAAAATGAATAGTAAATCTTTATTTGTAGATTCTAGTTGTAAACTATTCTTTACACTGTTATAAAACTAATTCTAATCTAAATAATTTAACTAATTTACAATTTAAATTTAAAATGCTATTTATATTCCTAAGTAACAATTTAAAGTTTCAATTCTTATATTTTAATTACTAAAACATTTTGGGAGATAAATTAAACATCTTTTTAAACTTCAGTTTTCTACTTAACAGATCAGAAGTTTCTTTCTCTCTGATAATAATAATTTTAATATTAAAGTATTTTTATAATGCTTAATTGTTATAGCATTATACGTCTTTTACATGTTTTTTAAAAAAATTGTTTTTAATTTCCAGCTTTCGTGTTGATGATATAAAATTACAAAACATCCAATTTCTAAAAACCAACAATTTAAGAAAATTTAATTATTATCTAATATTATCTAATTATATATAAAAATTTTAAAAATTGTAAAATTTACAAACCTTACAAAAATTTTAAATTACAAAAAAATCAAATTTTAATTTTAAAAATTGTAAAAATATAGAAAAATAAAAGAACATTAAACAGTACAAGGAGCTTACAATGTAGAAAAATTAACAAAATTCCAGAGCATCCAAAATCTACCAAGATTACAAAAAAAATCACAATTTAAAAAAATCCAAGGAACGTAGAAAATCTATGTAAATATAAATACACTATTTTTTTTATCTGTTTATCTTATTATAATAACAAATTAGAAATAGAATATATTTTTTATTATTTGTGGGACTAAATCATAAAGCTCTTATACAACCTATCAGATATTGTTGACGATGAAAGGAATAACTTTTATAATTTGAGCCGAAATCTCAGTAAGATTACATAAATAATAAAATAGCAAAAGGCCAAAAATAAACGAGTGAATGAACTCTAATTTATTAGAAGAAACGCGTGTCTAGACTCATTTAACTTTGCAGAAACTTTAGGGACGAAACGAGAATTGAATCTGCTAATCGTTAAGTTGAAGAAAATGTTATTATATAGTACATTTCCGAGCAGTTTGCACAGAATTCCATGACAAAAGAGTTAGGTGTAAGTTATTTAGATATTTTATAAAAAGTGTAAAATTCTTCGACAAGCATGTTATTTTTTAATAAATGGTCGTCGAAAGAGAGCGACGAGTAAAAAAATCTTTCTAAATTGGTATTAGCCGGAAGGAGTTTTTTAAAAGTTGGCCCGGATTTGAAACGTTTCTGATTATACAAAGATCGTGCAGACTCAGTATTTGTTCTCCAACAGGAAAATTGCTTTTGTAAATTGCGGAGTCAACCTGATAACTCAGATTCCCTTTGAGAGTACAGATGTCGCTTTAAAAATTGCTCTAGACCTAGTATCGAGCCTTCGATGAATGTCTGTTTTTGTTGTGCTTTTACTGAGGCGAAAAATTAAACAACTAAGTTCCAACGGTGAGGGAACAATAAATACTTTCATTCCAATCACGTTTGTTCAAAGGCGAAATTTCCTCTCGATAGCTGCTATCAAAGAAGAATTAGATGAATTGAGAGAGGAACAGTGAAACGTGTCCAATTATCTCCGATAATTTTATTAAACTGTTTAATCACCAATTGGGAATATAATTTCAGATTTCGATTTCTTTTATCTAAAGTGGTTATTCTAGTTATCAAACTCTTTTTTGTGGGGTGACTCTGTAAGTAAACAGCTAATTTTCTATAAAAGTCGTCGTCATATTGTTATCTACAAATTTATTTGTAAAAGTTGTGAAATTCGAGCCATTTAATTGTAGAGATACGAGCTTTAGAAGTAAACGCAAGTATCTACAAATGTAACTTATTTTCTGAAGAAAATTTAAGGAAAGAGTTTATGCACCAACGATTCTTTTTACTTTTGTTTTAGCTTTATTTCCTTTTGCGAGAAGTAATTTTGTTCCTTCACAATAGTCTTAAGGCATTAATTTTAACGTTTTGTAAAGTAATCATTTTACAACTCAACAAATTCATGGTATAAACATCGAAAAAGCCGTTTATCAAAGTTTTCTTTTGCAGAGCTTATTTTTATCAAACTGTTGAAATTTTTGGCTCATTGGGCTATCTATGAATTTTATTTTAGAGTTTTGTTTCGTTTCCAAATTACAACAGCGTGAATTATATCAAGTGGAAACTAAAATCTCGCTAGTTTCAGCCTTCCATATTGGACTGTTATAGAGTGTCGACCTTTTTATCTGTAATATGTTGATACTGTCTTCCATTATACGGTACATTTTCCAGCCATTTACAGTACAGACAGCGAACGTTTTAGTTCAACGTTTTTATCTGGAATTCCCAAATTAAAAGGTATCATTCAGCTATTTGTAGACTTTGTAGAAGCTGACCCAAATACTAATTACAGTCCATGATAACGAAAATGTATTTTTATTTTTCTCCGTTATACTGATATCTTTTGTTAACACAAACACGACAAATTTCCAGTTTCTAATTTTAGGGAAAATTCGGCAAGACCCAATTGACCCCAAATTTGAATTTTGTTCAATTGATCTGACAATATCACACCTATCGAATTATTATGTGGAACATAGAATTATCATGAAATGTCAATTAACGAGCAAAAGCATGTGACAGCTTAACGAACCCCATTGAAACCATTCCATTTACCAAGTTTCGAATTTACAACAATAGATTGGCGTGTTTACATTTTAGATAAATATATGTGCTGATTTAGAGGGACATTAATGTAATCTGAATAAGATGATTTGCTGTAAACAGGAATTAATGTCGCAAACAATGTGTGTTAGACACTGTATTTTCGAGAGTTACTGCGGTAGTGATTATTGCAAAAGATAACGAATTTGTTAATTTGCGGTGATTACGATAATAATGATAATAATAACAATATATATCTGTGATAATAATTTACGAAATTTTCCACATATATACAATTTTGAAGTTAAAGAAACCTGCAAAAGAATAAAACAAACGTTTTTTCTATTAATAATTGTTTTGCTTTTTGAAAAATCTAAATTTAGATAATTTTTTTACAGACATTGGAAGAATATTGTAATCAATAATTTAATAATAATAGTCTTTGGAATTCTGGAAAATGCTAGCTTTATTTTATTTTTTAACTATTTTCACAACTTATTAATTTTTCTCTTGTCAACAGTGACTTGCAACAAGTTTTTTTTTATAAATTAATTATTATTAACTAACGTGAATCGATTTTTCGAGTCAACGTTCTAACCATGTTGTTAACATGTGCTTGAAAAGTGATTCTGATACAAAATAGATACTCCAAGTGAGCTTATTGTATCATCAATGTGATTTAACTCTTTTAACGAAAAATAAAGATATTAGACATAAACTATGATTTGACTTGAGCCTGAACTTCAATAACAGTTTGTTTTAAAACATTTACATTAAAATGACTTCCACAAAAAATGTTATCATCCGCAAAGAAAATCAAACTTATTTTATCTACACTAACCGTTAAGGTGGCTCGGAAATCATATAGGCCCTAAAACTAAGCCCTGGGAAATACCATACTTCACTATTTGACTACTAGAGTTACTGTTGCTAAAACTGACACATTGATAGCAATTAAGCAAATAAAATCTAAGAAGCATTACACTTATCAAATGCTTTAGTAAGATATAGGCAAAATGCATAAGCATCTTCATTGTTATAAAATGCATTTAGAACGACTTTTGATAACTTGCTTGTGGCCATTGTTGTTAAGTAATTACTCCTAAATCCAAACTGACTGTCGTTAAATAAATTATTGTCGTCAAAAAGTCAGCGGTTTGTAGTTTTAGGGTCATCAAAAGCATCTTTTTTATAAATAGAAAAATCTTTTGTTATTTTTTTATTATTTATCTATTTATTTTATTATTTATACTATAAATATCTTCGCCACAGTTATTTATCAATCATTGAATAATTTGTCGTAATTCAATAAAAGATATTACACTGAATTTGAACTTGACTCCATCAAATCTAGAAATAAAATTACAGGTTCATAATCATTATCATAATAATTAAAATGATTCATTCAAATGGATTCAATGTGTAAACTGATTACTAATCATTTTTGTTATTAAAGAAATCGATCATTTCGCTCCTTATGCTGAACACAATTGTATTGTCTATTTTTCTTGAGCTCATAAAGAAAATTTATTAGATCTGTATGTTTTTTTGGTTCCAAATTTCTTATCTCCACTGCACCAAAATTGGAACTGGCAATTACGTTTTGCTATGTAATACAGAAGCTCAAAATAGGAAGAGAGAAAGAGAATAGTTTATGTTATGAATACCCCACCCAACAGATAATACTTTGCGTAAAATGACAGGTCCAAATCTGTAAGGAATTGGGGTGACGACGGTTAATGTTACCCAGATTATTGAATGAAAGAAATAAGACGAAAAGGTTTTATGTTGGCCAAGATTCGATATTTCTGTAGTAAAAGCTCGTGATCAGCTGAAATTCTTTTCTTGAAGATGGAATGAAATGGAGATTCTATTTTGTGAGCTCAGGTTTTACCAAGATAAAGAAGGTTTAGAATTGCTGTTTTTATGTTTTTTGCAAACTAATTGTTACAATAAATCAGTTCGTGCAGTCGTTAGTATATTTTATGACACTTACGGATCAATCCTGGCAGTGAGCTGAAATGTGTCAATTCATCATGTCGTTGGAAAAATGCAAATTACTAAAGCAATTTCTGATTTCACGGCTTTATATTTTTTTTGTTGAAATCAGAAGCAAATTCCGGAAATTGTCGAATTCAATGACCGTCTTCTTTGTTTTTGCGAGAGAGTGTTCACCTATTATTGAGTTCGTCGTACCATTTCTTTTTATCGGAAGAGTTTTAAGAGCATTGGATAGCGTGATGGCCGTCTTTATGTTTCTAGTTTGTATATTTTTATTTATAAAATATTGGTAAAAGGGTGTGGAATTTTCTTTAGTGGTTTAATCGCAAAAAAGTTACACGGTCGAAGAAGCGCGATGGGTGTAATGAATCGTAATATGTCTTTGATGTTATGTAAATCCGTCGTTACACGAAATTTTTAATAAAGCGTGAGCAAGCAGATATTTTAACACCTAAACATGTCTCACGCAAGCGGATGCATTCCGGTCAAATAGTCCGGTAGCGTGCATACCCAAGCAAAAAATTGTTTTAAAGCAATATTCTCTGACCATAATCATCTTCAAAGGTAGCGTGTAGATAAAAGCATTATTGTTCGCGTATGAAGGATCAAAGAGAAAGGATTGGTGAGGAAGGCCGCTAAGACCCATTAAGACTGGTTCACAAAACATCAAAGTATTGTCTCTACTGATGAAATTAAACCAAAGCTGTGACATAAGCTGGCGTAATCATTGGTCAAACGCGTTCATATACGTGTGAGACTCACGCTCTCACGCACCGTTGAGGCACTAAGTGCTCATGTGTGCGTTATCGATCAGAACTCCTCTGTAGATGTTCTTACGCTCGGTTCACATCAGGCCTTATTAAGACCTTGCGCTTTTGTTCTTTTTCGTTCGAGAACATTGCTCTTTATTTTGGAAAGTCAATGTTTTTACAATGTTTATCAAATTGGTCAAGCATGTGAATGCCCACGCTGTCGGAATCAGTGGCCACAGGCGTAATGCTGGCGATCGATTCCAAAGATATGCGAAGAGCAAACTAGCCACAGCATTTACTGTCGCATTGTTGATAGAATCAGCTAACGAGTTGGGATTCCATTTTGATGATCCATAAATAAATATCTGGAGTTCTATGGTTTAATACTCATCAGCGACTCTAGTAAACTGTCAACATTAACTGTTTCATACACAAATTTAGGAGGTACAGAGTAACCTATATTTGACCATTGTATACAACGGCAATCTATTGCAAATTTTGATCTCACAAATGGAATGGTTAGTTAGATACTTCAAACATCATGTCATTCTAGACATATTTATTTCTTAAAAATACGTTTATTTGTCGTTGTGTTGCTATTAATGAGTATAGTTCTTTTAAAACGTGCAAATCTGGCGCATTTATTTCATCTGATAAAATAAAAAAATCGAAAATTTATATAGAAATAAACAAAGTAGTAGTACTTAATTTTGAAATATTTTAAGACCTTCTAAACTTTTTTGTTTAGACAAACAAGATCTACAATACAATCTTTACAAAATTTTATATTTTTTTTTATATAAAAACTAATAATATTATTTAGAAGTGTCCTCTGGCTACAGTCACCATTTTAACAGTCCTACTTTTCTTAGTTCTTTTTATATTTTGTAAATTCTCTGTTTTTGTGGTCAGAAAGATAAAAAAAATCTATAGAACCATAACTATTCTAGATAAAATTAATTTTTTTTTCAATAATTTGAAATGTGGATATGTTCACGTCTGGAATAAATCTACTGTTTCCTGATATTTTAAAATTCTTAAAATACAGTAGAGCGTCGATATCGGAACGTCAGTTATCAGAACGTTTAATTATCCGAACTGGCTTCATGGAAAAAAAATCAAATTATAGGAAATGTGGGTTCTGACCGAGTATCGTTAACACTCAATGCGTTTACAGAGTATTTCTTACGAGCGGTATCCCGAAAAAACAAGTTCAGTCTTTGGTTGCCTCGGTTTTCGGAGTTTTATTTACTGAAATATTTTTTTTTCGTGTAAAATTTATCTTGTCTTAATGTCAACTTATGTTTTTTTGTTTCCTTTATTTTTTTTTCTTTATTTACTTGATTGTTTTACACTATTTTTTTCTTTCATTATTTAGTCAATTTTGATTATCCGAATTTTTGATTAACTGAACCACTCCTGACAACTTTAGTTCGGATAATCGACGCTTTACTGAATTATAAAAATTTTCCGTTTTTGTATATGACAAATAAAATCTAAAAGACACTAGCTACATTTTACAAAGATCAGGAAATTTATAAATAATTTAAAATAAACAATTTGTGTTTTACGGTTGGTATTGCGACTTTTTTACAACACCAGTCAATCAATTTTTGATACGTTCGTTCATACCGCTCGCGACTTTTCTCGGGCAGCCGAAACGGCCTCTTTGGCACATTGTTGTACTTCGAGAGGAGTACACATGCATTCTTTGCTGTCAGTCATTTTATCAATTTTTGTTAATAATTAAAAAAATATGACAGATGATTTAAATTTTTAAAATCTAGAAGGTAGTTACAATAGACATTCAAAAAAACTAAATTACTTATTTTTTTTAATTTCGATATTCGTTACAAAAAATATTGTACTTAACTCTTTCTGAAAAAATTTTCCGGCATTCGCACTAAATACAAACAAAGTGCTCATGCGGGAAAATTAAATTTCCGCTCGTTAGGTAAATAAATATTTATCTTAATTCTGTGGTATTTTAGAAATTCTTTGTTTTTTGTTAAATGATTAAATTGATTACAATCAAAGATTTTATCAATAAAAAATTGTTAGAATATTGCAACAATTCCTTGTTTTTGTGCTCAGATTGATAAAATGTATAAACAAATAGTTACATTCTATAAAATCAAAATTGTTATCAATATTTAAAATTTTTGATAGTTTATAGAAACATTACAAAATTTACCACTTTCGTGCTCATATAATCTAAAACTTTAACTTGAGAAACTTACCATTGACGACTTGCTATATAACAAAACCATAGAATAGAAGAGACAAATTATTTTTGATTTTTTTTCATTTTACAAGACAAACCAAAAATTTCTTGCATTTTTATAAAAACCTGTAAGGTTACTGTTTTTGACAATAACTATGGGAAATAACAAAATTATAGATTATAAAAAATAAATTATATGAAATTTTATTTTTAATTTTGGTAGTTTCAACACTACAAATAAAGCATTGTAATTTAAAAAAGGTAATATTTTGGGTTTGTTTATTAATTTGTTATATTAACAAAATTATAGATCTAAAAGCAAGTTTTATCATTTTCATAAAAATTTTAAACTCTCGTAGTTTTAATACCATGGCAATGGTATTTAAAAAATACCTTTCTTGACTAATTAATTAATTCAAAAAAATACAAAAGAAAACAAACAAATTTTAATTTATTCACAATTTATCAATGTTTTAAATTCCATCAACAAAATGTAGATTTATGTGATAATAAGTGCAATAACATTTTTTATTTTTTTGTCGCAAACCCAGATTCTGTGGACTATTGGTTTCAGTGATAGTACCTGTTAAATCTAGAAAAAACTATAGCAAAATTGTTGTCATATAAATAAATAATATCGACCTTGAAATGAAAATCAATAAACTGCGTTTTCACTTAACAAAAATAAGTAATTGTCTAAGGCTTATTATAACATAAACTTGAGCTTTTGAGCAAGTCACTTAAACCATGCTGGAACATTTAAAAAGCCGGCAAGAATTTTGATTTGCAGGTAATCTCTCTGTCTTGTTATCACTTTCAATTTACAATACGATTTTTAATTACTCACGTAAATTTTAATTATTTAAATTACCTCGTTTCTTAACCATTTCCAAGGTTTGTTTATTAGGTGGATAATAAGTTTACTAACTCAGAAACTGTTTAGAAGTGTTGTAAAAAAAGAGACAATTTTTCGTCATATTATTTAATGTTGTTCTCATCTTAAACATTGCCAAAACTAAATTTAAAAAATCATATCATCTGTATATCTAAATGTCAGCTTGCCTTCATTATCATATTAAAATTTTTGTTTTTCGTAAGCAATTTATTCAAAATTATTATATACCTTTGTTTATTCCCATCTTGGTCAGGTAAAATCTATAAAAAATTGTCACCTCTTATAATATTTAAGTTTTCGCTAAAAAACAAAAAAAAATATTTAGTGAAAAACAAATGTTCAAAGCTTTTTAATTTTGAATTATTTTTTTGTTTCAAAAAATACGATCTACAAAATAAATAAAACTGATTTTAACAAAACTTTGAAAATTTAAAAAAAGCTTGAAAATTCAAACAATTTTAAATTTAGGTTGTAATAGTGGAAAAAATGTTCTTTAAATAAGGCCCGCATTTATTTTTGTGTGTTGCCACTCCAGTGGTTTTAATGCGTTTTTTCAATCAATATCACATTTAACTAGATTTGACTAACTTGCCATTGTGAAAATTATTTTCATGCAGTTGGTTCTCAATCTTATAGAAAAATACCACCGAACAGCTAATTTTCTAATTTAAAAAAATATTTTTAGAATGACTTACATTTGTACCTTCCATTTTTTAGTAAAAAATCTTATTTTAAAAATAAAAAATTTCGGTATTAAAGAACTGCAGTTTTTAGAATTTTCTCACTACAAGATGATTTTCTACTGTCATCTATAATCGGGGTCCGACCTTCTGTAGACCTCTTGTACCCAAATTCTGGATTGATGGATAGTAATGATCCCTAATTAATCGCCAATGGAATGTGTCTAGCACGAAACCCTTGAAATCCTCGATTGATTACATTAACCATCGATAACTCTCTCAAGTTTGGACATGCATCTGAAGCGCTGTGGACATCTTATTAAAACATTATATCTCACATCAGATAGTAAATAGCTGAAAAAATATAAAATAAGAGAGGAACTTGACGCTTGTCGTTCTCCACTCTAAAAACATAAACTAATTCATGCTTTTAACCGTAGAAGTTACAATTACTGCCACGTAGACATAAAATAAAGACCTCGTTCTTTTCTCTGACCTAATTTTGTACATCTTTCTCAGATCCGAATAAGCGGATGTTAGAAAATCATATGCAGATGAAATTTCCAGAACCACAAGATGCAGTCGACAACAAAGTTATGTACAAATGTCACAGTTAGGTGAATCGATACAAGACGCGCCTGGAAGCTTTTTGACACAAAGACAGTCGATGCAGCGTGATAGAGGAAATAAATTTTATTACAAGTTTAGAGAGGTTATTTTCTCCTCGTTGCCACGTTATTTCGACAAATTTATACATATTTTATATTTCGTTTTATAGGTGGTAAAAGAAACTAGAATGCGAACAAACAATAATTGACTATTATCAAGTTAATTCAGAGGTTTATGTCTGATGCCTAACACTATTTTTAAATGTAATATACGATTATGTCATAATTCATTCTGGAACACGCTTTTCGGGAAACCATGATTTATGTTCAAGACGTGTAATTCTAGAAGTTCTCAAACTCAAACTGTTCCTTTGTTACGACCAGTTTAATTCATATCTTCCACCTTGGCTTTACTTATACACAGATGAGTTAATACAAGCGGTATATTTCTTTATACAACCAAAAGTTTATCTGACACATTTTCTTATGAGAATATTTAAAAAGTTTTACCCTCATTGAGATAGACTCACAGTGAACAATTTGTCAGTTATCTAAAAGCAAAATTCATGAGCCAATTTAAATACAAATTACATACTGCATGCTTCATTACTTTACACAAAAGAAACTTATGAGAAAATGGGAAAACTTTTATGTTCTACTTACTACAAAACTGAATATTTATGTGAAGAAATTAAGTCACTGTGGTAAAAGAAAATTTAATTGTAAATTTACCTGATATAAAAACCTTTATGCATCAATATTAAAAATGAATCTAGACGTGTACACAAAAATTGAGGAATGATCATAAGAAAAATATTAATAAAAACAAAATTGCAGTACTTTTAAAAATATTTGCTGTAAAGCACGCATATTTTAAAAGACGTCGCAACTACATTTCATAGTCATTTTTATAATTTTTTATCTGAAGAGAGCACATAAACATCACAAGTTGTTGCAGAATTTCAAATACCACCTTAATAATCTATGATCTGTATATTTTCAAGCAACTGCTGCAAAGTATGAAGGAAAATGCAGCTTTTACGCTCTATATTAAAATTTGAAATTATATACTAGAAGTAAACGTCCGTCTTAAATTACAAGCAACCTTATTTATTTTTCCAGCAAAATTGCCAGCTTGTGTGTTCAAAACCGCTCTGATTTTTAGAAGGTCATTTTAATATTTTTTTATTATAGAAGAACATGCATTCCGTGTTAAAAAGTGCACTTGCCTCTAGTGTTGCCCAACTTCATTTTCTCTTCAGTCGAAACTTTTAAGAGAACTTACATAAAGATGTAAGTGTTTTTCGCGTGTTATCTAGCGTTTTACCTCATATTCTCACAAAATTTATTGTACGGTTCAGTCATTGACTTTATGAGATTTTTGAACTGTGGATAAAAAAGTAAAAATCCGCACCCTGAATATAAAATTACAAATCACGACGTATCTCTGCGTTAAAAGCGAAAAATACAGTAAGTAATTTTTTGGTGAATTCAAAGGTGTGGCATGAGAACAAAACAATCATTGCGAAACTTGTGAATTTTTTCATTGGATTTTACAGGATAATTTACGACTACACAAAGCCGCCATCAAGCGTGATAACTCCAAAGATTCATGAGACCCGGGATAAGAATAAACAGAAACAAGAATGAAAAAATTAGGCTAACAAACGTATGGTTTTCAGGGAAAAAAAGGAAATAAATCACGTTTGGTTAATTTAGCTGAAATTCACTAATAATCCCTAATCTCTGTGTTGTGATTTTAATCTGTGCAAATCCATTTACATACAGTTTAAGTATTGTGCACCATAAAATCGCGGTGCTCTTATCAGTTTATTTATGAGGAAGAAAATGTTAAAGACTCATTTGTGGGTTAACAAAGTAAGTTGAAATGGTAAGAAATAGTATACGATTTCGTTCTTGAACTCTTTTACCCGCTTTATTCCCTTATGGTTTTGTTTGTCAGTGGTTAATGACTCATCCCCTCACTTTACATATCAACCCAATGTTATGCTTTTACACCAGTCAACACGTAACACAATGAGGGAAACATTACGACATTTTTTAGTAATTAACTAATTAGAATCTACTACGAACCGCGATCGTAGAAACGATAATGATAAGATCGATACAACGAATACGAAATATCACGCGATTTTGTTAAAATTGTGTTGTTTACGTTTCCATTCGTAACGAGATGGATGGACAATAATTGATGCAATTATTTAATGAAAATTTGAAAAATAAACTAAATGTGATGGAGTGCTAATTTTCGTGACAATGCTCAAAATTGTATGCATTATATTTAGACGTTTTGTTGATTTGTTATGAGTAAGCGTGAAAATTAATCAAACTGATTCAACAATATGTTAAGAAGTTGATTACTTAAAAGTGAAGCATAATCTTTTTTAGCTCTTATTGCATTTGATGCATTTTTTTTAAACTGAGTAAAAGTGTGTATTCGATCAGATTCACATATTGCGCATTTTATTGTTGCTTTTAAAGTAAAAATGAAACTTTTGTTTTCTACCATTTCCATTTATTTTCTTTCTAAAAAAAATTACAAAATGTTCTGAGTTTGCTTTTAGAGATACTCTTCATTGTTTATAGCAAATGACCTAAAAATTCTAACGTTGGCTGTGGATAAAATAAAATCAATAAATGTTGGTTTTGTCAACGAGTGAATCATTTATGAATATTATTGTCATGCTTTACATTAAAACTGTTGTTCTAAACAAAAAACTAAAAATTCAATAAAAATGTTTTTGTTACATTATTTTAGGACAATATTTATGATAAAATATTATACTCCAACATGTCATATGTTTAACATTTTATAATTTATGTTTTCATACGATAAAAAAAAATCTAAACACTTTGACGAGTACGACAATATAAAGATACTGACAATAGATTAATAAAGTTAGAGACTCTAATGCGATGATAATATAACATCAATCACAAAAATTCCTTAATCGAGAAAAAATAATTATTGACCTTAACATTGATAACACATGTTTTATCCATAACTTGACATTTATTTCCCACTATTAATACAATGAATTCAGTCAGTGAAATTAGTTTGTAACATAAAAGTGATGTAAAATAATCCAAATTCACTTAAACAGACGTACAGGTGGTTTGAACACCATGAATAATTAAGATAAATTATGACCTGGCGTCCCACATACAAACGTCGATATTTGATTGATATATACGTACACAAAGAACCAATATCGAGGTCGTTTACTACAGGTATTGAACACGATTTTGCCCCGGCGCATTCACCATTCTTCCCAGTTAGAAAATAAAAAAATGTAATTGGGCACTTTTCTTTTTCAAGCTATGTATATTGACACGTACTTGAGCTAAGTAAAAACCACTTTATGATGCTTAAAAGTTTTTTTTAAATAATTCCTCTTGTTTTAATTTAGTTTCATTCAGTTAGTGTGACCTGATTTCGGATAACCACTGTGTCGCACTAGGAACAGGGTCAGCTGACGGCAATGGATTAAATAAAGATTATTCTGCTGTTTGAAGGACTTTACTTCAATTAAATTTAATTTATGTTTCCGGCATCTGAAGGTACAATTCTTTGGTTATTATTAGTTAAATCAAAAAACTATGAAATGAACGAGGAGTAAGAGCTGCACCATCGAGCAAATAAGATAATTTGCAAATCTGAATCAGATGGATTTCCATAATAGACTGAAGAGCAAGCTTATTAATTTGAGACGTTTCCTCCCAGCAAATTTTATTGAAGGTAGGATAAAATCGATAGGTTTCAGTTCACAAACTCACTAAAATTTTCATTTGAAAGTTTACACTTACAAAGAGAGCGGTTATTATGATTTCACTTCAGTAGGTAGTTCACTGACTTTTTAATTCGAATTTGATATACTTCTGAACTCGGCACTATCCGCTTCAAACAGCGCTCAATCCTTTTTCAACAAAGCAAATGGTTTAGTGCATCTGAAAATAAACCTCTTGGAAGTATTTTAATTAAACTTTTTCCACTTGTGCTTTAGGAGAGCTTATAGAAAATGCAATCCGCCTAGTTGAACACTTAAAGGTTCTCAGTAAGTAGAGTATTTTGCTGCCATGCTCGAATGTTTCATAAACAATTTTTAGAATATAACATACGACTTTGCATTTATTCTAAGAAAATTACCTACATTTTTCAAGTAAATTACTATGACGGAAATTTGTTTGAGCTTCCAACTTACACAGTTATAATCATCGCAGACTTTTCCGAATAATTTAACATAAGCCATTTAGTCACAACCCGAACGTTAATATGCTTAAATGGGATTTTCTTGAAACATGTACGAAGGAACGAACAACCCTCTCTTATCATCTTAGCAGTAAAAGTTACATTCCATCACAGCAACATCAAAAGCATTTTTGGGCTCTCCCATCCATCTCAGTATCGGTAAAAATATTATAATCATACTTCAGTTTCCAAGTACGGAAGTTACGTGTTGAGAATTCTTCTCGCACAAAGCAAAAAATAATAAACTAAAGAAAAGTATTTCAAAATTGCGTCTCTCAGTTCAATCGTGTTCGGCGAACGGTATCGACACTAAATAGGTCAGATTTTTTGCATTTTAGAGTATTATATTTCAAAGAAAAGCACAGAGCTGCTGGAAAAGGGAGTATAGGCAGTCAATTGAGCTAGTAAATAAAACAAAAGTGGATTGTCTCAACACAGCGTGCTGTGGTGACTAAAGAATTTCGATATTGTTCCGGAACTAAAAAAATAAATCTATTTAAAAAAAATATAATTATGAGATTAGAAATTTAAGTTCACACGACCTTGATTTTGTCGTTGAAACTCGCTTCGTTAAGATAATGAAGTTGCTCCAAACTACAACCCTTATCAATGTCTGTCTCCCATAACTTTAAAATCTGATACTAATTTGACCTGGGTAACACCAATTATAACTAAATTTGTTAGTCTATAGTGTTGGGCGTGAGGTTTAAAAAGTCTAAAACGGCTTAATTTTTCTTAGTATTACAATTTCATAAATAATTTGTACAAAGAAATTAACAAACGCTTTCTAAAATCATGAAATTTATTTAACTAAAATCGACAATAAATTTATATAACATACACAACGCCGTTTATTAATTTAGCAGAAAGGTATAAATTCATACATACGTCAAAATGATTTTCTCTTATAAATAAATATTATCGCGATTAATTCAATTAAAGCAATTATAAAAATGTGATTTTGTGAATAAAAAAATGTAAGCATTTTTATAAATAAAATATTTATTAATTTTTTTATTAATCTGCAAACAATTTTTAATTATGATTTTGATATTATGTTTTGTTCTTGGTTTAAACTAGACATAATAAAATAATATGCACTCGTTTGCTAATACAATTCAATATATTTCGATAAAAGTCACAGTCAGTCAGTTGTGTATTGATTTTTGAATTTATTATTAATAGACTATAAGACATTTTTACACTCTATTTCAGATATCTACAAATATTTTTTAAACACTTTTTAATTTTAATTTTATTACATTTTAAAAGAATTATGTTCCATACGCATTTTTGTAACATGACCGCAATGCTCTTGCGTAATTACAACAAACAAGGCTTAATTTTCAAAAAAGTTAAATTTTAATGCTATTCTAACTAGAACTCATTTGTGCCCAATAGAAAAAATAAACAGAGCTATTAACTTTTTTCCAAAATAAAGTGCGACATTTATTAGAAGATGTGTCCTCCGACAAACAGACTCACAGATTGGTTAGCCGTTTGTGATCATTTTGCAAACAGTGTCTAAATAATAATTTAAACGAATAGGAGTTATATATTCGCTCAGATTAGAAAAAATAAGTACGAAAGCCCGAGCGTGTATTCGAAAGAATGAAAAGCACTTTCAATATTTGTTGTGACATTTGGGATCTGAAAGTGCGCAAAGGGTTGTGAATACTTTTTCTTATAAATTGAAAGTGACACAAACACCAATCTTTTTGTTCTTATCGCATTTTCCTCATTTAAAGTGCCAAACATGCAAAATGGAGATGTTTATTGACATTTTATTTTATAGGTATCAAATTTAGAATAAAAATAAGCAAAACTTGTTTTAAACATTTTTTTTATTAAGTTATCTTTCTATAGCGTTTGTAAAAATATAAATACTGACCATAATTTAACCCTATACAAATGAATAAAAAAATTACTTTTTATTATTTTCGTTTTTATTTTTTTGTATCTCTCAAATCATGTAAATCTTTATAATTTTATTGATTTTCAAAAGACACAAAATTTACAAATATTTTTATAAATTTTTTAAACTTTTCAGAATCTTAACTTAACTAAATTTTAAAATTTCTAGAACTTAAATATTAAAATCGTTTGGATAATTTATCTTCATTCTTTTGATCCTTTCCACGTTTCCATTATTTGAATCCACATAATTAAATTTTTCAAATATTATTATTTATTTGCAAACATTTGTTAAAGTAAGGTCGAAATACTAAGAAATCTATTTATCTAACAATTTTAGTGAAGGAACTTAAGTAATGCTTAATGTTATGAAACGTTGTGTTGGTCATAAGTGTTTCAAGATTCTTCATATTTTTTTATTATTGTTTAGATTAAATTGTTTAGATTTTCTAGATTCTTTGTCTTTTTTTTAAATGTTTTTAAGTTTTTAGATTCTTGATATTCTAAAAAATTTGAGATTTGGCGCAATTGGTTGATTTCTTAGATTTTATAGGCTTTTTCTAAAACACCACATTAAATTTTTAAATTACTACAATTGTTTTTTTCTCCAATTGTTTACATTTTTTAGATTCTTTAGGTTTTGTAAACTTTCTGTTCCTTTAACGTTGATTAATTTTTCTCAATATTTTAAGCCCTATGAATTTTATAGATAATACGTAACATAAAAAATAGTCATGCTTTTCTATAAGAACTGCTTTTGCTTCTTAAACCTAACGTCACATTAAATATTATTAAAAAAAAATGATTTTTTTAGTTAGCAGAAATTTGAAACAGCACACATATATACATATAAAATACCTACATATAAATAAGACTCGCCTTATGGCAACTTAATAAAATCAACTTACATTCAGTAATTAAGCTGAAATTCAAATTCTAGTCGGTAATAAAATTTAATTCGAGATTGAAATTTAATTATAAATTTGAAATTTGATGTCTTATTTATTATTCACCACCAAACTTCTTCGAAGTATTCTATTATTAACCTACTCAGGAAAACGCGTTGTTGCGTCGTCTTTTTGAATAAATCATAAAATTACTAATAAATTGAAATAACTTCAGTTTATTACGAAATACTTTGATTTATGAATTACCTAAGAAAGTCGTTTGTAGGAAATGTACGGACCGATTTTGGTGTAAATCTGGTTTAAAATTGATCTCAAAAACAAGAAATATTTGATTTTGGTAGTTTTTTCGAGTGCTATAATTATCCTACTTACAAATTTATCGACATTTGTGGTTTGAAATAAATCGAATAACCAGGAACATATTGTCCATCAACAATAAAAAAATTATATTGACTCACGTTCATCCCCAATAAATATCGGGATTGATTTATTGTAGAAAGGAAACATTCTTATTTCTACTAAATTCACGCTGGTATTGTCTCCCTGGAAAATTAAAATAAAATCAATACAGAATACGTACCACTAGTTAAAACAAACCCTTTTGTATTCCATTCGTAGTTTCCTAGTGCTCTGGGTTCCTGTAGTGTCTGTTTACTTGAATACAAATTCTACGTTTAAAATAATATTCTAGACAAGTTTTCTATGCCTTAATTGTAATCAACTTTTAGAAAAAAAAAATCTTGAAATTTATAGAATATTATTTTCTTTACAACTAGAATAATGTTATAAAGCGCTTCGTCCCTGATTACATATAAACAGAATCAGTTCAATTAGCGGGTAATAGCTGCAAATAAATGCAATTGGGTCGTCATCATACTACAGATTGCGAACGAAAATTACGTAAATGTGAAATAGGTCAAGTCCTTGAGATAAAAGTTGCTTGAATAGGGTGCATATGTCCCTAAGCGTCATATTGTACGCAATTTTCCTTTGTGTGTTAGTTGACGCCAGCGCCAAATGTAATCCACAGTTTAACACTGGGATATTTTCCCTAATTACTTGCCACACTAAAGTTGTCTTAAACTGATTAATGTGAGTAATAAACATACCAAATCTTTGCTCTATTTTAGATAGAGATTAAAGAGCGAGCAATTAAGTTGAAGCAATCATTGGATGTTGCTCTAATTTTATTTAACTTGTTTTTTTTTATACACTTCAGCACTGCTATAAACAATATTTAAAACCTCTTTAATCTAAACCGAGTATAAAATTCAACGACGTCGTACGTTATAACTTTCGTGCTCCTTGTGATCTTCCACTCTCGCCTCTCAAAAATCAATATTTATTATTTAACCAAAATCATTCTGGGGTGTTGCAAATTCAGAACAGTCCATTATAATTACCATATAAATTATTCATTACAATGAATATTTTAGCGCTAACCCGGCGCATCCACCATAATTTTCCAAAACTCGTCGATTTTTCTTTAAAAAAACAGAATTGTAATCAGCTAATCTCTAAACCGTCAACTGTAACTTTTTCAAACGCCCATTGACCATCAACATCGATTGTATCTGCAGGACCTATTTCCTGCTGCAGACAGGGAAATGACGGAAATTCGGATTATTTGACCCTCTACTACGTTTTGTGTACACGTCAGCTTCCATGCCCTTTTCCATTGCAATCGGAGTCAATGAATACAACTGATTTCGGAATCTCAGTAGTCTGAGTTTAATCTGTTATGTCATTAAACAACACGAAAAGTGATTACTTTCACCGGATGAGAGAGCAAAACAAAATCCAACAAAACAAATTATTAGAAAATTTCAAACGAATGATAATATTTTCCGTGAAAATTCTTAATGGAACCATAATTTTGAAGCTCTAAGAACGTTGAAGGTAATTACGTGAGGAAAGGCCAGTGAACCGAGAAATTATTACAACTGGAGAGATTCACTCATCGGATTAGAATATTGAGCCCCACATATCGAAAGCAAAGTTTACTGTAGTATGTTTGAATCTTATCGACAGTAGGTAATAATCTTAGTTGCATCTGACAGGAAACGCGGTCTTCTGGAAATAAATTTGTTACGGTCTGAAAATTATAATTCCAACATTTATTGTAACAATAAATCAATATGCTTGGGCAACGGATAATTAATTTATTATTAAAAAACCATTGTAGTTGCAATACATTCAGAAAACTCAAATTAAGCTTCCATTATATTGTCGCAGTTAATATAATATCTCGTGCAAGTTCAGCGTAACATCCTTCTTGCAAATTGAATTAACTTATTTAAGCTCTGCTCAGAAACTAGATAATTGTATACTCTCAAACAATACAGTTTTAATTCTATTAACAGTTCAATTAAAGATTTTGTGTGTGCTATAGGTACCCACGCATTTTGTTTTATTAAATATTTCTCTAGAAATTGCTTGAAGTAACGAACTGAGAAAATCAATTTTGTCTGAAATAATAGCGTTCTATTAGAGATCCCGAGGGACAACATAACTCTGTTATTGTCTTACGTATTACGTTTAAGACGATTTGCACATTTACAAGTTTTAATACAATTCTATACCCAATCGAAAATTGCAGAAATTTTAGATAAAAAAAAATTAATTACTTTTTAATTAATTTTCATTGATAAAAATGGTAGATTTGATTTTTATCCTTTTATAGATTTTTTTTAAACTTTAATAGCTACGAATAATTTGAAAAAATTAATTAGAAAATAAAAATTGAATCTAGGCATGCATGAAAAATTAAAGGTGTGCTTTCTAGGAACAGGTTTTTGAACTCTGATAGTTACACGTACTAAATAATTTAACTAAAAATGTGACAGTTCCATAAGGATAGAATTTAGCTCAAAACGTTCAACTTTCTACTTCGAAGTGCAAGCTTTACCGTAATATCATTGTTGTGTGAAAGCACAAAGCTTTACTTGAAATACTGACTAGTGCTTAGTTCGTCGGATTTAATTCTGTAAAATTTATCGTGTTATTATCGCTGAATAAATCAGTTTGTTTTGTCCTCAGACAATCATGTCAGCGTTGTATAATTTGCTTATAAACTAAAATTCTATTTTTTATTAGTTTGAGATTTGATAGACTGTTTATAAGTACGTCAATTAACTCGTCAATCAAGTTTGATGTTTCAAAGGCACTTATGACCATGTAATCATTGATCGAGAACTTGTGTATTCCATGATATTTTTTCTTTTCGACATACAGTTTTATTAAACATCAAACATTTTTTAAGTATATATCAATAATATTTATTGTTGGTTATCAATATTAGCCGGCTCTGTGACTGCTAACATGTACGCAATAAAGTACGCGAAATGGATAAAAACATTTCAAACAAATTCGAAACGTTATATTTGAAAAGTTAAATTACGTCGCGGTTACATAAAATGGCATCCACTGAATTGAATTCCGTTTCTATTTAAGTGGAAAAAATTTCATTACGACTTGAATTTGTGACAGTTTTACGGTAAAATAAAAGTGTTTTCAAAATTTTTAGACTGCATGTTGAAAACGGTTAATTATAGCCAATAAAATTCTAATCCCTTATTTAATATTTTCTGCTGTAATAAAAGTGATCTGAAGCAGTTCCGGAAACATTGCTTAAAATTTCAGTACACAGCAGGAAAGTGTACGTTTGTAAGCCATTAAAATTAAAAGATCAGGAAATAATGCATATGCAATAATAAATTTTTTATAACAATTTCATGGAAATGTGCACTTTGCCTGTTTTACATTTGGTTTTTCTCTGTTGCAGAGTGGATAAATACCAGTTTTTGCTCCAGAGTAAATCGTAAAATATAAAAAACCTTGACGTCTGCAACCACTTCTTTTTAAACACTCCTTTTTTCAAGATTAATTGATTTTCAATCCGCTTAAATTAAAGACATAATATACTCGGAAAACTGTTAATTTTTGTTTTAAAAAACCACTAAAGCTTAACCTTATGCTTTTATCATACAATAAGTGGGTTATTATTGCAGAAATAATGCTGCATAAGTTATTAGAACGATACTTTTAGATATCAAAATAATTTGTAAATAATTAGATAAATTAATATTAATAAATATAACTTCAGCCAAAATCGTTCCAAAATTTTTTTTGGAATTGCTGTCAACTGAATTGAACAATACCAAATTTGTGAGATTCATTTTAGATGTTATGCAATGATAAACATAATTGATATTGATCAATTCAGTTGATAACATTTTCAAAGAACTTCTTTGGATCAATGTTAGCTGAAATCTATATGCACATTTGAACACATTTAATTTAACACTAATGTTCCATTTTTATGGATACAAAAAATACCTAAATATGTGTGTATTTATTAAGTACCAGTATTTCTAATTTACAAAAAAAAAGATTTTTTTTCGAGTTTTGTTTATCATTTCTTAACAAGGAGTCACTGAACGCGTCCGCGAATTTTGAAACTCTTCTAATAAGCCAGATCTATAAAATACCAGTTAATGATAACTGTCAATATTAAAATAATAATAATGCTTTGAATAATCGTAAATATTTTTCCGAAAATTTCTGAACCTTCGTTGAAGGTTTTTTACATAAAATTTAAATGATTTTTGTAGGAGACGCCCAGAAGACAGTTAAACTAGTATTCGAAAATCTCGACGTGCCTTGCATTTTTTTAATCTCCTGCCAGTTTTCAATCCACATATCTCGTTTAATCTAACCAAAAAATGTAAAATTAATGCAGCATCCGCTCAAAATATTCCTGTTTGTATAATACCACCACAAGATTTTTTTTTTACCATCCACGCATCAGCTTTCTATCGGTTCTCCGCCCACGTAAACCCCCAGGTGAATTAATTATCCATCTCTCACATGTAGGAAGGGTAGTTTTCGCATCCGTCTAAATTTTTGCATAATTGTGTGCAAACGGCGTCGGCGCACGCCAGAGAGCGTCGCGATGGCAACGACGCTTGGTGGGGCGAGCGTCGGAGTGGGGCTTGTATGTCAAGTGTATCCACTTGTCAGTCAGTGTCAGTACACGCGTTGTCTTGGTACCGTTAGTGTGGTACTCTCTGCACCCGCTCTATATTGCTGACTCTAACTCTACACTGTTTGCTTGATTTCGCGCATCATGTGCGTGTTGTTAAGCGCGTTGCGCACCTTTTGCATCTAAACAAAGGATACTCAAGAGACACTGTAAGTTATCCATCACCCTGTGATTTACTAGAAATGTTGTTCTTCAGTTAATGTGTTTGTTTACCTTTTGTTTGTTACCTGTGAAGTGTTTAGTGTAGAAAAAAACGTCTTCGGTAAGAACACCTGTTTTTTTTTGAGAAATCGGAGAGTTCAAAGTTACTTCAATAATTCAAGAGATGTAATGACAGGCTAATTACCGCTTTTTCTGTGTCATACATGCATTATTTATTTTACGTTTAACCTTGTGGCGGTCGTTTTAACAACAAATTGAAGATCAATATTTTACTTTCCATAAAAGTTAAAATGAATCTCCAGACACCGTCGAACTTTAATTTACTTTAACTTTTTAAAATACGTTAAGATCTTGAAAATTCTATTATCGTCAGGTTCATCGACACGATTTTAAACAATCCTAAATTCGCGGGAATTCTCTCTGTAAATTTCCAGCTTATCGAGGCATAACAACAAGTTTGTGCTAACGATCCGCTAAATATTATATTTGTCAACACGTCGCGAAATGCAAATGTAACATTATGCATAATGTACTCACATTGCTGGAAACCACAGCAATTGTTTGTCAGTTACTTTGTAATCTGCACCGCTACGTTGCTGTTACGACGTATCAAAGACACATTTACGATTTTGATGGAGGTAAAGGGTTAATTGTACGTAAAATTGCCAGTTCCGATATGGGAATATGTTCCACGATTTTCGGGGTGTATCAACTTGTAATGAATATTTTGGCTAGTACGTGAAATGGATGGGAATATAATTGGACTATATATCTTCAAAAAACGTTTCATCTATAAAATGGAATTACTTTTTAACATTTCGAGCTAATGGCTCATTAACCATTTAAATTGGCTAAAAGTTTCTGCGGTTATAGAGATCTGAAACCAATAAAGATAATTAAATTTTATTTGAACAGGCTTCCTCTATAAAAATATATTTTAATGGACATTGCTTTTATGAGTATTATATTTTAGTTTGTGTCTTAAAACGAATATTTTCTTGTTTCGATGATGTAAAACATTAAAAGTTTGGTGCTATCTTTTAAACTATAATTTGTTGTAAATTTTCACCTTTTGTATTTTTGTTGTCTACAATAAAATACAAAAGCTACATATAAAAACCAGCTAATCCTAAATCGTACCTCGTCGTAAAGTATTTAATGGAATCCAAAGATTGAGGGTTATGACAAACTGTCAGATTTTAGATTCCAAAATCTCAATTTTTAGATTTCAAATTTTCAAAACCTTAAGTTCTCAGAACTCTCAGAAACAAATTTTAAAATTTACAATTTATTTATTATGTATTTATATACCTAAATTTTTTGTGCCTTGGCTTTTTAAATTTAGTATTTATAGATTCTCAAATTTTCAGTTTTTAGATTCAAGTTTTTCTAATTTCAACGTTTAAATTATTAAACTTAAAGTTTTGAGATTTTGAATACTAAAATGTCAGAATATGAACTTATGACGTCTTAAGTGGAACAAAATATTAGCACTCAGATCTACAGATTTCAGAAAATTTCATGTTTTTCAGCTCTCCATTTTTTTTAATTTGAGATTTTTTGGAGAAAATATTAAAAATTACACATTTAAATTTTGGATCTTAGAAATTAGACTTTCAGGATTGTTAGATTTTCTGATTTCTGTATATGGGACGGTCGAAAACAAAAGTACGTAAATGTTTAATTTATTCTAAATTTTTAATTTATCTTTTTAGACTTCAATTTTTAAGTTTAGTCAAGTAAAAAATGTATATTAATGTCGAAGCGTCTATAATTTTTCTAAAAATTTACAAAATTACTAAAATCGATATCAATATATCAAAAGCAAATTTTTTAGTATTAGTTATTTTTTACTCTAAAGATTATATATACTTTAAAGCTTTACTATTTCGAGTATATACAAATAAAATATTGCAAATTTATAATTTTAAACAAGCAATGAATATCAACTTTTGAAATTAAAGGATGCAATCGTCTAGAAATTCTACATAAATTCACAAAATTGATGTAATCTCTCAAAATTATCTTCAAAACGTTTTCAAAATCTTATCTCTCACATCTTTTAATTCTCAGTTTTTTTTGTTTTAGACCTGAGTTTTTTTCGAATAGATATTAAAATAAACAGTTTTTAGAAAAGGAAACTTGGGACTTTTATTACTTTGCCAAACAATACAATAGAAAAGTAATTCACCACCTTGAATTTCAACTTCTGACTGTCGAGAAAAAAAAATATCTTTCCACGCTTCAATATTTCCAACTTACAGAGATAAAAATTCATAATTTATAATTTCACTCAAAGTTTTAAAATTTTGTAAGGGTTCAAAAGTGGTGAAATTATTCTCATATATTATATCTAAGTTACGTTATGAAAATTTATAGCTTGAAATACTTCTCCATACATTTACATATAAAGTTAAAAAACTTTTTTTAGAAAAAAAAATTTAAATAACAGAACGGAAAATTCATATTAAAAGTTCTGTTTTTATTTATTTTGTGATCAAAAACCTTGGTTTTTTATTTTCTTATCGTTTTTTTTTATAATTCGGGATCTACTTTAGAAAAACTAACATTGTATACAGAGTGATCAAAAAGAAAACAAATCGAGTGCTTTGGAGGAATTTATTTTATCAAAACGTATGTGTTTTGTTACACCTACATTCGTTGCATTTTACACACAGATGTTTAATCAATAATGCCATAAAACAAAAATAAATTTGTCGAAGTGGTCGAATTAATTTATAATCTGTTTTTGAGGTTAGCGTTGTGACATCAATTGCATGACAGTGGCGTCGCACTTGGGTATAAAGTTGACAATAAACCTTCTCTTGACAATAGAATGTAGGTTTCATTTATTTTATAAATGTGTGCGGCCGTCAAACAATAACACTGACGCAAGTAGACATAATCTCAACATTTAAAATGCGAGGAGTATAATTTCTCACCGAATAGCGTAAGACCCCGAGCTGTCGGCGCCTATGAATTTGAAGTTTTTGTTCAAGTGAATTTTATTACGACGTGCCCAAAAATTTATAACCCTTACTTCCATTTGGGTTTTGTTTGATCACTCTGTATATAAAAAAAGAGTACAAATAAAAAAAATATGTTATTGTTTTCCCAGAGGCTAACTGCACTAATTTTAGTAGTTTTAAATTTGATAAGAAAAAGCACAAAATTTGCAAATTTTTTGTCCAACAATCAACAAAGATACAATTTTTAGACGTCTTAACGAAACCATAAAAAAATAATAACGGCTCTATTTACTAAAATTAACATTTTGCGTAAAATAAGAAAAACTTTGTTTTAAGGTAAACTCCAGAAAAGACGATAATATATCCAAAAATGTTTGAGGTAATTGAATTTGTGTTTTAAAATCAAGCAATGTACCTTGCTACAAAAATGCTGTAAATGGTTTTCTCAAGATCGTGAAATACATTTTCAAGAATGTTAATTGAAATAATTTCTAATCAACATCAGAGCATCTAAACATACAAAAGAATGGAAATCAACAGATATATTGTTGGTGCATAGATTTTAAGATAACCATTGATTCAGGTCGATAAACACAATTCAACATAAAGAAACTAACATTCAATCGGGATCCAAAGGTTTTGTTACAAATGAAACTACATTTCTGTATAAGTAAGTTTCAAAGCGAACGTTTTTCCCTAATGGGTTGCAATTGAGCTATAGCGAAGTTACTTTGTACTTTATAAACAACTAATGCTCTAACGTGAACAAAGTGAATATGAAACACAATTTTGTGGTTTTCAAAACATTTTAACAGCAAGCTGTAACCAACATTAAATACACTATTAGATTACAATGTTACTAATAAAATCATATTTTTATTTCAGTAGAATTTTCTGATAAATGATGAATGTCTGTGATGGCTGCTTCATGTTTGAAATCAAAAATTGTTTAATCAGTGGCACTTGTCGATCCATAACGTCTGATTTATTGTTGTTTTTGAAGTTTTAATAAATCCGCAAACAATACTATTAGGGAACATTAATAATGTGAACACCAACATAAATAATACTTGATTGGCACCGAAATAGGAAAAACGCAATCGTCCTTAACATCAAAACGAGTATGATTCACAATATATGATATCCACGTATTGATTTCACGAATGCAATAATTTTTTCATATATACTGAAAATTAGATATTTACATCGTCGGCAAAATATTGAAAACACAAAGCATCAGAAAGGTTATCCACACAAAAGAGAAATATATGAACACTACACGTAGGCTGCAAAATTAAATTATCCACGTTTTACATTATTACAACAAGAAACAGTTTTGTTTCAACGTGGATTCAGAAAACCTGTTTCACCGGAATTTCTGTCATAACGAATGCTGAGAAAATGTTTTTTTCTAAGAACTTTCGTGAATTTAACTAAAATTGTCCCATTAGGGACACACCTTTGGGAGAAAAGACAACCTAAAGCTGCAAATAATGTCACTATAAGCATTCCTGAGGCAATTTTAGCGAATATGTTGCGTGACTTTGAAAGAAAATTCTTTGTAAATGGAAGCACATATACGACTTGAACACAAACCTCAAAGTAAAAGGACTGATGGTTATATCTAGCGTTTTCTCTGGTATCGTCCTGATCGTCATTGTCATCTGCGCCACTTGCTCGTTTACACTAATGAAAATGGTGGCTTCCAAGAAACGTTTTTAATACCACAAGATCTTAACACGTAATGGGTTTGTCTACGAAATTTTAGCATACGAAATGCGTTTATGTTGGTCGAATCAAGACAAAAGCAGATTTTTATTGTGTTCATAATTTTCGCCAATCTCATTTAGTAAAAACTTCTGCGTGTTAACTTTTGTAAGCTTGTGTACTTGACAACTCCGAACTTTGAAATAGAGCCCAATCACTGTTACTTTAAAATGATTGATATTAAACGTTTGAAACTTTTAAGAGCTTTCAATGTTCGCTCCCAAGTCTGTGTCTTGTCGTATTTAAACACAACTCTTCATAGCTTGCTAGTGTTGACTCTTGATACCCACTAAAGTTTAATGCAGTGCCCTAAACTTTGTCACTAGCTTGACTTATTTTAGTAAGAACAAGCTCTCATCGATCATGATCAATCGAGCACGATCACTCTTGTTCGAAGTTTGTAAACTCGTGGGACCTCTCGAACATATCGGTGCATGTTTAAAATATCAGATGAAAACTGGGTCACTTCATTCTTGAATTCATAAACGTTTATCCCAAGGGTTCGCGAAATAAACCAAGTTGAATCTCGGTTTTTTTTTCTAACACGATTCTGTATATGTTGTAGGAGGCACCGAGTTATCCACTGCACAACTAACTTAATTGGATCTGTGCCGTGTTGTGGGCGTCTTATTCACGTGAGTTTCTGTGTTGTTTACCTTTTGCTGCATAGGCAATAGTTGGCGGTAAAGCTGAGGTTCAAAGCTCAGTTTCTGGGTTTACTCGAACTAGAAGAAAATAATCTGAATTTCGTGGAATTGTGTTTTATAACGTCTACTTCGAAATTCATGAGTCGAGTTTGAGTAAAAACAGTTTTTTCGGTCTTCAGTATGTATTTTTCGAACTTGTATAAATAGAGCGGTGGCATGCAGCGGTGAATTATACCGACTTTTTTTAGTTTTTTCAAATGAGTCTCTCGCTATTTTAGTGACTGAAAAAAACTAAAAAAAGTCTTTATCTTAAAAGCCTAATAGGTACGTTTCGTGGTATTTAACACATCGTAAATGCTCAAATCGTTTGCTTTTATAATTTTCGGAAGAAATTAGTGCAATTAGTAGGAGAGCATAAACTCTACACTCTATTTTTACACATTTTTTTGTTTAAAAAGCTTTTTCGTAACACAAAAAGAAAATATACTAAGCAAATTATTTTTAGTATAGAATTTAATTTATTTTGTATAATAACAGTAAGTAATGTTTACGAGCTGTTTTGAAAAATTCAGTATTACTATCAACTAAAAGAAACTTATCTTCATATTTTTATTTGGTCTAATCCTCAAATTTTCCGATTCAAAGGTTTTTAAATCTTTGAGATTAGGTTAAAGGATAATAGTTTCAAGAATATGTTGTATCTTATTAAAAATTTAAACATTTACACTTTGGTTTTATTTTTATTTAATTTTAAATATATCACATTATGAAATTTGTATAAGAAAGATCTTCAAGAAATATTCTAAAGACAAAACTTAGTTAGTAATTTAAGGAATGAAATACTCGGAAAACTCATTTTCATAATTTTTTTTCATTTTATGAGGGTACAGATTTTTATATCTAATTCTAACCGTTTATAACAATGTTTATACTTTCATGTTTTGATATTTTCAAGTCTCCTTTTGTAACTTTTCTTACGATTTTCGAAATTGGGTTTCATAATTTTAACGTAAAACGTCTGGTATCAAAATTCTGTTCACTAAATTTGTAAATCGTTTAATATTAAAGTTTAAACAATTACACTTGTTTTTATATAGTTTTCAGGTTCCTGGTTATTAATTTAAGTACTTCTAGAGTAACAGGAAAATTTTCATGTATCTAAAAATATATTACAAAGAATCCAAAGGGTCGACAGATTCAAAAAATTGTAAAAAGAACAAAAGTATCAAAAATTTTAAAGATATAGAGAATACGTGCAATCTAAATTTTTAAATAGCGGTATTTCAAATTCAGAGTTTAGATTTCTCATTTTAAATTTCAGTTTTCAGAATTTAGGTTTTTAAATGTAAATTTTTTAACATCTAATTTTAATTAAAATTTTAAATTTTAATGTTCTTGATTCTTTTTAACAAATTTTAGGCTTCTGAATTCTTATATTTAAAAATTCTAACACCTTATGATTTCAAGATTTAGGCTTCTAGGTCTCAGTTCTTCAATTGTAAATTCTTCCTTTTTAGAATTTCATTTTTAAGATTTTTTAAAATACCTCCTAAGTTTTCGATTTTCATATTCTAGATTTTCATATTTAACATTCTTAAGATTGTTTACATTTAATATTTTTCTAAATTCTAGATTATTAGATGTTAGTTCTTCTGAATGTAGATCCTTGAAATAGATATTATATTTTTCTAAATTCCGGTCTTTTGGGTACCTACTGTTTGTTGAAATTCTAAATTCTAAAATTTCCAACACATTCTTGATTTCTATATTTGACAAATTTTGTATTTAATGTTTCCAGTATTTTGACTTTTGGGTGCAAATTCTTAAAATTTTTCACTCTTAGATTGTTATAGTTAATTTCAAGTTCTAAAATCATTCACGAGCTGATAGCAAGGTTCCAAAGCAGAAGAAATAAACTAATGTCCAGTCTGAAGGCAAACTAACATTTAATTATTAAAAAAAATGCCGCTCTAGTAGTTTTATTGGAATGAAGTTTTGGAAGTTTACATTTTAACCTTGTTTTCCAACTATGACAAATTACACAATTATAAAACAGTAAGCACCGATTTTGAAATTTTTCATTTTTAAGGAAAACTAACAGACATTGTAATATTATTATAAATGTTTAGTTCTTTAATAAAGAAATTATGGTAAGTCAATATCTCTTACTTGCTTACTAATTGTACAAAATTGTAAAGTTGTGGAGCAGAAGAGACATATTTTAATTTTTTAATCAAAAATCCGCAGTTTTACATTAAAACCTCTAATTGTTTTTTTAACGTCATACCAATGAAATTTAGAACGAATACTATTTTCGAGTTGGGAATTAATTGTTCCAAACTATAAGGTTATCAAGCTGGAGAGACAACTTTTAGAAATTTTTATCATGTGTTAGGCTTTTTCATTTTTTCTACTAAAAATTTCTAAAACGAGTATACAAATAATAAAATACTAGAATTAAAAAATGCTTAAAAATTTTGAAAGTATTGAAAAATCACAATACTTTTTTCAATTTATGTAATCTAAAATGATTTTCGTTCAATGTATGAACACGACACTTTTGAAACTGTAAAAAATTTGATAATAAAAATTTGAAGTTATTAAAAACAATAAAATTTGCAAGACAGTTTAGAACGTAAACACAAAAATAAAGCAAATAGTCTCACACACATAAGATCCTGCATTGTTTTTTCAACAATGCAGTATTTTATTCTCTTTTGTGCAGACAGACACAAAACATTTTAAAACACCTTAAAATACACACATCTTACGTAAGATAGTTCACATGTTTACCTTAAATCAATGACACCAATGATGATTTAATATGAATCATTATCAACTATAAAACAGTACTTATTTACATAGAAATCTAAATTGAGATCGATTTATAACTATCGCCAGTTAATAAAAAACCTACACTTTCAATAAAAATTGCGTAAAATTACAGTTCTCTAAAATACTTCATTAGGATGTTGTTTACATCATCCTTAAACCATAAACTTCATTTCTATGTTACAGTAATATTTTTTTTTCAATAATTATAATTAAAACATTTAAAACAGAAATTTTATATAATTTGGATAACGGCAAATTAATCATTGTAAATTGCAACTTTATAAAGCAAAAATTAAGCTTGCAATATGAACACAATTTGGTAAATAATAACTAAATCTAACTTTGAACATTTTATTAATATTTAAACAAAGTAAATAAAATAAAGTAATTCGTTTACATTTTATTCCGCTTTTTACTCCAATTCTAAAATATGTTTTCAGCCTAGCCTGAACTAAAATGTTGTAACAAAAAGTAGTTCAGAACGTAGTTAATTTAATTTATTAGAGAATTAAAGCTTAATAGAAGTAGAGTAAAACTATGAATAATATAGAAGTTGATATTACCTATAAATAACTTTATAATTGTAACTCGGAGGTCTAACCTAGTTACAATAATTCTGTCAGAATGTCGATAAACACACTACGGTGGATATTTATTATATTCTGTATAATCTAAGAATATCGTCTCAGCTCTGAAGCAAAATTACATTGACAAACGTACTAGAACAAAGAACCCTGATAATTACCTGCAACAAAACACCGAGCTTGTAATTTTGCTTACAATTTATAAAAAGTGTCTTGTTAAGAATTCGAAAGTTTCCTACCGTTTATAATTTCGTTTGTTATAAAATGGAAATGCTTTCTAAACTTTGTCAACTTTTTCAATTACTTTGACTCTGACTAGAAGCTGTAACAAAGCACATGTGTCAATGCCCACCTTTTAAACTGAATTTTGATCCAGCCTTTCATATCGTATTTGCATGTATTCAGTCTTTGTAGTGTCAGCTTCGCAACACACAAACACATTCAATATCAAATTACTGTGCCAAAATGTTGTTATCACCCTAACACAATTAAAAGTCGCTGTAGACTCTACATTATCGTAATAATCAATTAAATTAATCAGCAATGCTTTCAAATTAATTGCTCGACAATGATGAAAGTTTCCCATTTAAAATGTGCAACTATTAAGCAAGCATTGCGATAAATGAAAACTATGATGAATTCCATTATGGGAACACACATTGTGCAGAGAAAATTAAAGCTCACCCGAGCTTGAATTACGAAAAGCTGGCTCCATGATGTCGATGGCTTTATTTATTGTTTTAAAGAGAAATGGTTTTACATTGTTCTTAATTTTGTTTTTGAAATTCCTGAGGATCAGAGACTGGGAATTTTTCCAAACACTGTGGGTGTTGATATTAGGTACATGAATTATAATATCGACATTTTTACGCCACGACATAAATAATGCACGAGACGAGTACTTAATTCTGTTTGTTGTCAAAACAGATGTGATAATAACACACTGAAACATAAAAACATGTAATTGTAAAACAACAATCATATACAAAAGGGGCAGTTAAAATATTCATAAACGGTATTTTTACGTAAAAAACGAGGATTCCAAATTTCTCTTTTTACCGCCGCTCGTGGCAAATTAAAGTAAACTCGTCTTTTTCTCCTAAAATAAATTAAATTCTTGCTTTTCCTCTTATATAATTACTTCTGGTTTCTCCAAAGGTATGTTACAGTTAAGCGGCCACAACAACGTAAAAGAATAACAAAAGGAAACTAAGCATCAGTTCTACTAGGAATTTTCATTTTGTATTAAACTACAGGTGTAACGAAATCACAAAAAAGTGTAAAGCGGCTTTAAAAGTGTTGACCGATACTCCACTTTATATCTTCCCTCGTAATTTTTTTTTCGTTCTAATTAAAGAAAACAACAGCACGGAAACAAAAAAAAACTAAACAGATTAAAGATTAAAAGATTAAAACCTTCGAAGCTTCCGTGTATTAGTATTTTATCGTCGCTCAGAGAAACATTCCAAAGCCTTCCCGTAGTCACAATTAAAACAACAAAAGCTTCATCTTCCCTACATCTTTCAGCGTTTGTTTTTTTCCTGCAATATATTTCCTTCTGTTGGAGGACAACCAGAAAAATGAAATTTTAGCGGCGGAGAAGATTTATTGATGTCATAATATTAAAATAACGTTACGCAAGTAAACGAGCAACCTTTTTATCTCTTCATAATCAGAGTTTGCTGAAAATGTTCAAGGTTTAGCTATTTATTTCACGGAAGCAACAAATATCGGGCTGAACGAAACTAATCTCTTGTAATAAAAGTCAGGACAATGGTTATTATAAACAAGGCTTTTATCTTTAGTAACTCCCACCCAGTTTAGGTTAGTTTGAAATTAACGCAACATCCTACTATGTAACTCACGAGCTAAATCCAGGTAACTTTTGAAGTTTGCCACAAGCTGATTCTGCAGATTTTAGCATTTCGTACCAGTCCGAAGACGGTAAATTATGAGGTAAATATTAAAGTTTATTGCAAATTTAAAATACAGTGTGAAAATGTGAAGTTCGCTGAAGCAACCAATTGGAAATATTAATTTGTTATAATTTGTGTCTTAGATTAAACTTTCCGGAAACGTATTATTTCGAATATTCTTTCGCCTCACAAATTCGCGTGTTTCGTCGTTTAAGCTTTCACAACTCATAATATTTGGAATCGAACAAGACAAAATCCAATATTGGGAAATTTCAAGATAAATAAAACATAAACATAAAATATTCAATCTTATAGGCAGTGAAATAGGAAATCGATATTGATAAAGTATTAACACTACAGACAAATATGTTTATTATATACGATAAATTTCGGTTTAAAGTTTATTACACCTCATAAATTATGCACAGAATTATCGATCTGCAACAAATTTATTTGGACCGAGCGAAATTATCACAACTTTGATGAGCTCACAAATCTGAAAATTGATGTAACTAATTTCATTTTCAAACAAAGGGAACCCTTGTTGTCACTTTGGTTAGAGGATTTCTGAATAACACGTAACAAAAGATTAAGCGAAGCGAGGGTACTTAATATTCATCGAGTCTATAATTTTTGACACTTGAATTTCTTCTTGAAATATCGAGATAACATTTTAAAGGGTTAAACAACAGAAACTCAACTAGTTTCTCTTTGGTAATAAACTTAAAAAATGAGACATAATAAACATGTATTGATCTTATTTTAGTGCGCAAATGCAGGAAAACCACGATTAAATTTACAAAACTTTCAAGCTAATGCTGCCGTTTTTATCGGTAAGACCATCGATACGTGCAACCACGACTCTTTTTTATGTAAAAGTCGAGCAAAGTCGTTACCATCGACACCCTCGATACTATTACTGCGGAAGTTTGTCAGAAAATCAACCGAACATAAGTACAAAATACTCTCAATTAACCAGACAAGTTAAACAATACTTCCTTTTGTAAAGAGAAGCCTCATCTTGACTCCCTTTAAAAACATGACAAAAGGACGGGGAAGCTGTAAACTTCTAATTATCAGCTTGTATCACGAAATTTTCCTGTAGCCATGATTGATTCGATGCCCCCAAGTTCAAGATCACAGCACAAGAATTCAATTGAAACCGACATTTGAAGCATAAATATTTACGTTTGCGGCTACTTTATAAGGACTCATGGTGCTTGGTCTTTCTATGAAGCTCGCAAATGTTTTATTTCTCCAGTGTTTTTGTCTTGATCTTTAAATGCAACAAGGAAAGTGAAATCTGCTCAAAATTTTATATTTCTTTATTGTTATCTCATTCGCGTGCAGGAAAATTATCCGATGTCGTGCTGAAAGTTGTTAAAGAAAAATCTGAATTTTTAACTGTTGTTAAAGTGGATAGTTTAGTCTAAAGTACGACTTTTGTTCAGATTATGCCAGGAAACGTGGTCTTTATTTAATTAAAAGTAGGAAGTATTTCTCCGATTATGTAAACAATTCGATGATTGCTATCTGAAAACTGTTCCAATTTATACAAACTATTTAAAGAAAATTTTCTACATTACGTGCTAAAATTTTATTGGAGAAATGTGCGTAGGAAATTGCAGATTTTAAACATTGCACAGCTTGTTTTTTAAATAAAGAAACTTCCAAGGGTAGGTCAGTTTCATTATGTTAATTAAAATTAAATTAAATGAAGACATGCTGAAATACGGAAACTTCAGTGTTTGCTGGGAATATTAACCAAACAACATCTTTACTTTGATTAAAGTGGCATTTTGAGCAAACATACTATGTCGTTTATTAGAATTACAAATATTTTATAAGAGTATGATATCTTACACCGTTTAATTAGATCATTTATTCTACTGTAGTTCTATTTATTCATTTTTCAACAACACAAGTCGTGGTTGATTTAATCTGAGTCATTTATTTAATTTGTTTTTCGGTATTTTACTTCATTTGTAAAAATCCATAATTACACTTATTTATCGAGGAATCATTATGAAATTTCCGCAACGGGTTTTTAATAAAAACAGGCCAATGTTTTGCGTTACTTGACGTCATTTCATACAAACCCAACATTCTAGTTTGTTGTAACTGGGCCAAACTTTTTATTTATAGTCATTTTTATCAAAACGTTAAAATCTGGAAAAGAAGTAAAATGAGTGAATGCCAAATACCTCACAAATCACTGGGTGGTTTAGCAGAATACGTTTTATCTGCGAACGGATTGTCTGCTGAAATTTCCTGTTTTTGCCTATTTTTAAAATTGGAAGCATTCCAAAAGAAATCGCTTTATAAATAGTCGCAGTTTTCTTACCTTTTCATTAACATTTGAGTACACCTGCGGGTAACGTACAGTTGTTGAAACAAATTTTATTTTCTTTAGAAATTAACATTGAAATGTAACTTTGTTTGGCTTATCTCCACAGAAACGCTCTTGTTTGTGGTTTTTATTAGAATTATTTATTTTCCAATTTAGACGTATTTTGTCGAATTATTGGTACGGCTTCTCTTGTTGGATACAATTTGCCATTTCATTTAACCGACGCGAGCGTAAAAAAGCAATTCTGGAAAAAAATTGCAGGAGACTACACCGGCATAATTTTCTCTCTATTTTAGTTATTTGGAAATGTTTTAGTCCTCGGCGCTTTTTTATGAATCATAGAGATTTTATTTGTTCCATTCCTAAAAGAGGGGATTAAAAAGTGCAAATTTTAAGCAACGAAAAATGTAATAAATGTCTTTTTCGTCAGGCTCGTTATGACTAATTTGCTAAATTACAAAATTAAATTAAATATTCCATTACTCTGGCCGCACTTTAATTCGAATTAAAAATATAAGAGATGAATAAGGAAGATTCGCGCATTTTTCAGTAAAGATTTAAAAAATCGATATAATTTAAGTGAAGCGAAGATAATAGTGTTAATTTTTTTTCTGGATCGTCTTTTAAAATGATAATTTCAACTACTTCAAAGGATTTTTTGTCGTTTTCGTCGCATGTTCGCAAACTTCCAGTAAATGTACGTTAGAAACGGAAGGGCACTTTGAGGAAGGATGTCAATTTTTAAAGAGAACACGCAGCGTTAATTACCTACACGAAATTGGATACACACCTGAGAATTAACGCTTCTCTTCCAAATTTAATTAAAATTATTAATTAAACCAAACCTCCATTATTTTGTGTCAGTCGTTAAGAGTACACTGAACCAAGTAGCACTTAATTTATCAGAAAGTGTGAACAGAGAGTGTACTACATCAAAAACTCTTTGTTTTGCAAAGTCCATGTGACGCCCAATTAACTAATAGATGTCAAAGAGCGATATGTTAATATGTATTATCCAAGTGATTGTGTTGTAGTATTACCGCAACAATACCGCAAAGATAAGGTTTTAGACTTTAGTCAGATCGTTTACAAAGAGACAAATTTGCATGAGAATATCTTTTCAACGCGCGTTAAAAAAAGAGAAGTTTTGTACAGCTTGCTTGGCAGACAAGCTTACAATTTTGTAATTACGATTAAATCCAGTTGGAACACAGTGAAATTTTCTGGTTTCAGCTTTGTTATTTCAGCGGAAGATGTGATAAACGCTTTGGACACGTGGCGGCTCTCTAACGAGACCATAAACAGAGAACTTCCGACATAGAATCCTGCTAAGGTTGACATGTCCTTCTAGAACCACAAAGTGATATTAATGATACAACGTTTAGAGTCCGGCTCTAATGGTCATCCTCTTAAGCTTTTCTATGGACTCGCGTTCTGTATTGGGTTTGTGCGAAGCTTGCAGTTTTTGAAATAAAAGCTTTGTACGAAACGTACTGTAAACTAATTTTGAAAAAATAAAATGATTTTGTTTGGAGTCTGATTTGGCACTTTTACCGAAATACTTATTAAATAGATTTATTGATCGCGTTTTAAGTGTAATCAGTTTGACCCACTAGTTTAATATAAACGTCGTAAAAAAGCTATCAAATGTAATCCGATCGTCAAAAATTTATGTTCACATTTATTACGACTAAATAGCGAAAAATATGCAACTAAATATTTTGTGCAAATAACATGCAATAAGTTAAACAAAAAATTAAAAGATATGCAATGCTACTATTAAATACTAAGGCGATTTTTTTACTAAATAAATGCTGTAGCCCCCTTTTAATTTCTTTTGATTTTCCTAAAGGCTTTTAGTTATTTTTTTATAGATGTATTTTTTTTAATTGTTTTATTTTTTGCATTCTTTACCCTTTGTTTAAATTTTAGATTTTTTAAATTCTTAGTATTTTTATTATTCTATAGTTTTTTATTTTCCAAATTATAGTTTTAAACTAGCATTTTATAGTTTTTTTATCATACTTATTTTTGAATTTTTTATATTCTTTGGACTTGAATTCTGTGTTCTTTATATTCTGTGAATTTTTCAGGATTTCTAGAATTCTGATACATTTCTTCTTCTTTCTGAGACTGCATCTTTATGATGCTTTCGAATTTTATTTTTTTAAATTTTGCAAATTTGTCAAAATTTCTATTGTTTAAATATTTTAATTTTTACACATTCAAATGATACCAAAGTAACGTTAACCACGTTAGATGCATTGAAGTCTTATTATTTTTTATATTTCTTAACTAACTATGTTAACTAGACTGTAGTTTTTAAAACTTCTGAATTCTAAGGTTTCCCAATTTTTTTAGATCTTATACAATTTTAATTTGTTCTCTAGATTTTTATTTCGCAAGCTTTTGTGAATCACTAATCTTCGTGGATTCTTTTTGATTTATTTTAACCTTCTGGATCATTTGAATAACTCAAATTTTTAGAATTTGTATTTACTCATCTAATAATTTACATTTGTAAAATGTTGAATTTTAATGTGCAGATTAAATTCTTTAATTCTTTATTTTTTAGATTCTTTTTTATATATTTCTTGCGATTGGATCTTTTAGATTTTTTATTTTTTTAAATTATTGTATTTTTTGCATTTAGAACATTAAGATTTTGGATTTTTTAGATTTTGTAGGTTTTAAAAATGTTTACTGTTCTATTTTTTTTTATTTTTTCGAATTCTTTTTAGATTTTTTAGTTAAATACTTTTTAAATTGTATTTATTTTTGGAATAATTTGTTTTTTTTTTATTTTTTCTTCAATTTGTCATATTTCTTTATTGCTCGAATCCCTGTTTTTAATACAAATCTAAATTTTTAATTTTTTGATCTCAACTGCAAAATTTTTTTACCTTGTTTACGTTTCTCTCTCTTTTACGTGTAAATTTATAGATTTTTTTATATTATATTTTTATAGAAATTCACTTTTGATTTTTCAAGTTTTTTTTAATGTTTATATTTACAGTTTTCTTTTTTTAATTTCTTTATATTCTTTGAACTCTTCATATTATGCAGACTCTCTTAAGGCTGCGATCCCGAGATAAATTTCGACTCACTGAATATGCCTTTGGGAAGTGGTGCCCACTGTCGCCCCTAAAATAAATTAAATAGTTTTTTTGCTATTTTGTAACAGAGGACTGTACCTGCCTATGCCAAAAGTTTTCTTTTTTAACACAAATGTTAACCCTCCAAGGTCGAATTGAGAAATATTCCAACTATAAATAAAGCCACAAACCTTTAGAGGTTTTGGCACACTATTTGTTTTAAAATGTAATTCTTTAATTTTTGCATTTTACAGATATTATGAATTTATTAAATCCAAGTTTATAAATGGTTGAAAAAAATTATTAATTATTTGTTTTAATGTTTCTAGCAGTGGTATTTTTTTAAGCATTTTTTTATGAGAGAAAATGTAGCATTGGTCAACCCTTTTTTTAACATTTTGATACAAAAATTACTAGGTACAAACACTATTCCTCGCACAAAAAAAAGTAATAATCTAAAAGTATATACATGTGTTCCAAAAGACCGCACTTAATTTTATTGGTGAATTTTTAGTCAAAATCTGAGTGGACTTTTGAGTTGCACACCAAAATGTAAACTATTATGTTTAAAAATAATTACAAAACTTTTCTTGTCGTAATTTATAATTTTGTTTATAAAATTAAAATGCTTCGAAATTAAAAGATATTTTATTTTTATATATAGTCAAACTAAAAAATCATAAATTTGCGAGTTACCACAACAAAACAGCTTTCAAAAAAAAGCTATAAATACTTAGTGAGGGTTTATTTACCTAAACTTTTATTGCGATAGGAACGACATCCCTAGACATGCCAGCTGTTTTATTATAAATCTAAAAATACATCAAATATAATTTTTTTTCGTCACTACATATTTTTTTTTTGATAAGAGGTATGATTTGAGAACGTTCGTCAACGTTAAACAATGTATTCATATTTTAATTTAATAATCAAACCGTTGAGATAATACTTAACTGTGACAGAAAAAAAACGAATGATTGGTACTTTATTCGCTGCAAGTGCCACATTAATCTTCTGAAAAGTCTCAAAAAGCCAGGTAAGGTTTTCGTACCAAATATTATTTGGATAATAAAATATGTATCTATTTGAACTAAATTCAGTCAAAAGAAGCGCAAATTCAAAATTTGGCACCCTAAGCTTGCGCGCCCTCTTTTCGACAGTAGCTGAACTATTTTAGTACCATTTCAACCACGGACGCCACTCCAAGCAAGTCTGTCCGAAAAAAATGTTAGAGAATTTTTCAGAGCCAAACATGGCAAAGCCGTTACATTAATCTCTCAAAACGTTACAGGAAAATGTTGCAGAAACTTGGGAAAAGGGCTTGTATATCTCAGTTTTTTGATTTACTTCTATTTTATGCGTTAATAAAAACATTGAAATGTACATAATTTAAACTTCAAGACTAACCAAAGTGTTTTTTTACCATTAGACTCATTATTTTGCAATAAAAAATAGCAGACGCCCTGCACACATTCTTTAGCTTTCCAACAGTACCCAACTTTTGTCATTTTATCAAATATCTTGCCCATGTTTGGCTCTGAAAAATAGTCATGCAAAATGGTGATGCCACTCGCCGTTTACATGGACTTTTTCCCGCCTCTTTTAGTCCAGGATCGCACCCTTAACCTTGTAACTTTTTTATTTGCAATTATCATGCTTTAAGATATTTTAGATTTTTTTACCAGTTTCATACTTTTACTATTCATTTATTAGTTTTTACCGATCCCCAGTTATTTTGTCCTTCCCAATTTTGTCGACACTTTTTTATTTCTACCGAATCTATTTATAGTACCTAAAAAATTCTAGAAATTGTACGCAAATGCAGAATATTCAATTTTCAGAAAATTTACTTTTTAATTGTGACTTTTTGCCAGCTGCTGTTCTAAATATTCTACCTCAATAAAGTTACTGCTTAATTTAATATGAGGGTTTTTTATATTGCTACAAATATACAGTGCGTCTTTTAAGTTATAAAAAATGAAAGTGAATGGAACAAAGTGCTTCATAACATGGCGAGACAAAGTTAATCTAAAGTTAATCTAAATTTAGAGACCCGTTATAACACACTTAACGATCTGGGGTTGAAAATATTTTTTATTTTGTAGACTGCAGCTACCATTATTGAAGTTCTAGAGTTTTCACGATCAAATTCCTGATCTTAACGGGCTTCAGTTTGAAAATATGTGGGTTATTTCTTCGTTAATTAAATATGCTTCTTATTATCCCAAAACCATCACTCACGGTGGGTGGGTATTTGTATGCACGGTCATGTGAATCATTAAAACTTTTCTTGACTTCAAACCAAAATTATAATTTGAAAATTTTAACAAACCCATTTAGAAATACGACCCATGCAAATTCGTGCTAAATCTACAAACAAGGCTGAATCTAGAAGTAATTGGTCCTCTAGGACCAAACAAGTTCGTTAAAACACATTTTCAGTGCTTGAATAGCTTAAGGAGTATATATTTAGTCCGTGTTATAAAGGAGTCCCAAATTTACACGTGGTTGTTAACTATTGATGTTACGTCGGCCATCTCTAAACACATAAAAAGTTTTGTTGTGTTCATTTTATCGTACATCGCATTAGTACAGTTTAAGCCATGTTTACTGCAAAAAGGGGATAAGGTTGGAACTTGTCTTTTTCGGTTACTCTTTGCACCGAAATAAAGATGAAAGCATCAATGATGTTTATTAAAAATGGCGTGTTAAGCGGGTATAAAGAGAGAATGTAACTAGATGTGTTTTTTTCATACCAACGCCCTAAAACCTATAAAATGCTAACTACGTCGTGGGTTGTGCACAAAATTTATAAACGAGAATTACTCGAATTGTATATTTTCTATTTTTTGCCTGGTCGTCTCTAGGGGAAAATAAGTCACGGAATTATGGTAACAATTAGAGGATGATTTTAAGCTAATGATGCACTTACTTTAAGTAGATAATCGAATGATTGCATCAGTTGTAACTGATCCTGTAGATACTGTAGAATATTGAATAACGTTACTACTCAAAAGCCATCAACCTTATTATATACCCATAATATAACGATTTGTTTATTTATATTAACTTTGCTCTGGTGATAATGAATTAATTCATCACTGAGTGCAACCCCATAATAGTTAATCATCGGATTTATGTCGGCTCTTATTGATTTCACTTATCATTGTAAATTCATGTAAACCTTAGTTGGTTGATCTTTCTAAAACAAAGAAATCCTTCGATTAACTCACAGAGTAGATGAATTTTTGATAACACCCATAAAATTCCTTATAACAAACATTAAAAAAGTATATACTTTTATATCAGGAGTTGCATAAAGCACAGGAAATGTAAAACTTGCTCATTAAACCGTTTTATGCTAATTGAAACTTTTATTGTCAAGTTTGCAAGCTGCTGATTACTTTAACAGGTGGTATTTGTAAATATTAATCACCTTTTGTAATTAATAATGAAGTTGAAATTAATGTTTGTAGGTACAAAAGGACTTTTATTACTTAATATCATTAGGTGTCGATATAGTTATTGATTTCAAACATAATTAACCAGTTTTGTGACACGAAATCTAGTCGTTATGAATCGATTTAAACTTTGTCAGCAAGGAAATTTTAGTAATTCTCTTTATCGGTTTCCTAGATTGCTAAGTTTCAACGACTGTGTGCCATAAAACCTGTAATATACTTAATGGCAGTGTTCAAATTTCAGGAGAGATTAATAAATTGTTTTCTTGGCGCGAAAAAACAACCATCACGTTGCATTTAGGTTGCCACCGTGATACGGGACCGCCCATGAAAAACGACGCGTTTGAAAAATAGTACACCGATTTTAATTTCTCATGCGCACGAGGGAAAAAGATGAAAAGATAAAATGCACTTACACAAAATATGACCCGCCAGGGTATAACATTGACATGAAACATAATTATCTAGTTATTCATTTGAGGCTTGTTTGCAACATTGACACGGTACGACCCAAATTAATGGAATCGTAATCCGTAAAATCATTTTTGATTATTCTGTTTGTTGCATCTAGTTGCCTATAATCTATTCCTAGGACAATTAATAATCGTGTTAGCTAATATCAAGCAACACTGAAAAAGGTTCACTCTCAAATCATGCACAGAGTTTTCAATTACCTGTGTTGCAACACCGCTGGAAGCCAAATTTGACATTTTCCGCGTTATAAATAATAAATTAGACCTCCTTTGGTGTTGGGGGCTAAATATTCCGCATTTATTTCTTCAGACTTCATTGCTTAGTAAAATCGAACTTGGAAGTTTATGAAAAATGCAGTTTAATTTGAAATTGTATATCTAGATGAAACCGGCCCCGCTTTTCAACAAATGACTTGGATGTAAACTTTGGGAAAGTTTTAATTAACAGTTCTCTCCTTTCGGACGAAAAGTTGGGTTAATACCATGCATTTACGTAAAGATTGAAACACAGTATTTCAGTTAAAACCCCACAATATTTATCTCTGATAACAAAACTAAACTCGAATAGACGCAGTGCTGACACAATAGAAAATCGAATATAAATCCGGTTTCCTCTGTCAATTTAGATTGGATCCCATTTATAATTTAGATGACTAGAGACGCGTGTATACAATTTTGTTCTATAGTACAGAGGAAAATATGTATCTTCGAGTATACAAATTTAAAATACAATATTTGTAAAGCGTTCCAACAATGAAAGTTGTTACCAGCAAATATAAACTGAAATGAGATTTTCATAAAAACAAGTCACGTTTTGTCGGCAATAACTTCTTCTTTAGCTACAATACAAGTTTCGCTAAACTGACCAAAAATTTTGGAAAATAAATCGTGTTGTCAAATTCTTCATTTTGCTTTCATAGTTTTTTTTTGACGAAGCGTGGAATTCTCGGCATTCCGTGGACTTCATAGTTATCCCTCCTCGAAGATATTGTAGTATTACTTAGTAATACCCAATTTCATCCACCTGCGAAGTGAGCAAACACGCACCAGGCCGTGGATTTCATGCATATTTTATGTTTTAAGCCATGACACGGACCCCTTGAGGTATTTCCACATTGTTCGAAAATCAATGTTGCACCGCGCACAAATCGAAATAAAAACATCGTCCCGATGAATTTCTCACAATCTCGTTTATTTTCATCCGCATCAAATCAGCCTGATTTGTTTTTTTCGCCATAAAGGTGTCTGCAGAGGGGAAACTGGCACTAAGCCATGGAAAATCGCACATAAAAATAACATTTCGTTTTGAAAACTAAATATTTTCTTTCGAAAAAAATCAAAGCTTGATAATTATGTCTCTTTAGAGTTTGCCGTTCTTGGTATAATACTGTTACAACTCAACCGAATTTGGCCAGATCGGAAATTTAAAAGCTATTTATAACAACACAAATCCGATGACATTTAAGATTTATGGGATTTTAACTGGGACCACAGTCACGCTAAATTAATCAAACTTGTGTCCTTTGATTTCTGCCAGAACTTTCAATCATCAAAACCCTCATGAGCAAATAATTATTGTTTATCGTAAAAATAACAAAGCGGCGTCAGCGAGTTGTCTGGATATAAACACGAGTCTTAGATTATTTTTCCAATTTCGATTTTATGTCTAGTAAAGGTCCAATTTGGATTGTTTTCTTTTGCGTGGGAATAGTAATTCTTCGCTTACAGAAATTGACCATTATTATTAAAACCCCGAACGGCATTGTTTAAATCCCTTTGTGGGTAGTTTTGTTACAACCAATACCGCTGCATTACTTACCACAACGCCCACAAACTACATAATTAATTTTGTACATCATTCTTAACTTTTAATACGAGCTAGTTGAAATAATGTTATGAACATCGGTAAAATCTTATTTTTGAATTAGTTTATTTCAGCGCTGAAAAGAAATTATTTTGATTAAAGAAAATTTATAGCTAAATATAATCTTCGATTGCAAAATATTTCCTCTAATTTTCAATACTTTAATTTGAGTGAACTATAAAATGATTTCTGGAAACAATTTCCCGCTCGACTAAATAAAAACGAGTTTTAAAGTTTTAGTGTCAAATACTTGTGAGTTTAAAATTGCGACATCGTAAAATTGAAGAAATAACAACATGAATACGTAGTAGCGCCCGAAATATAGTGCTAGAAGATGAAATTATGTAATTTATCACACTTGAAAGGCCGAACAATTAATTTTCCAGATTTAAAAGCCAGAATTCAATTTTTCAGTTGGTCCTGTTGTTAGCAAATCCATGTTTCATGACATGGCGTTATCTGACACAATTAAATCTTGGAAATATAAATTAATTGTATCCTTATAATTCTTTAGGGGCTTGAGATTTTTTAATTGAATTATTATTAACGAAAAAAGCGGCTCAAAATATCTTTAAAAAATAATGAACATCGATAAACGTTACAAAAATAGCTATGAAAGTAATCACCGAAAACCATTTTAATCAATAATTTGGTTAGAAAAAGTTAGCGTGTTTTTGTTTTCGCTACTTTAGAAGAAACGTAATTGTCAGCAGTGTTGATTGTGTATAAACATTAAAGTCTAAAACTATAAAGCGTTTCGTCCAAAGAAAAAGACGTTGAGGTTGTAATAACAATGTTATAATTCCTCCCATTCTTTGCTGTTTAATTAACTAAATTCCCTTTGTGTGTTTGGTAAACTATCTCATGAATTAAACGGGTTGCTCTTCTGTTTGCTTGTCTTATTTCAGCTTTATCTGAATAAAAGACTGGTTAGTAAGGTAAATTTTCCGGTAGAAGAATAACAGTTCCGTGATAATACTAAAAGCTGCTGTTTGTGAGTCGATAATGATGATGACTTCGCTTTAAGAATGAATCATAATAATCAACGGTACTCATCTTTATTTTTATAATGTTGAGCGATTGTGTTTTATTAGTTTTTCCCAGTTTAGAATTACGATCAAAGCATCAAAGTCGAAGCAAATAGCCACGCAAAAGCTTCGCAAAACATAAAAGTTTTCTGACCGATTTAAGAGTGTCTGTTTGATAGATTATTTTACTCAGAACGGTCCACTAGCCCAACACGAGAACACTTTTATTTCATTTACTCCAACTATTTATATAAGTTAAGCGATACAAAGTTTATTATCCAAGATTGATGATGCTTGAAATGAAAATCATGAACAATTTAAACTGCGGACACGTAAGGTTTCCCCTTCAGATCATTTTTATGCACTGAGAGATCGAATTTGAATAAGATTTGACACAGAGAAGTGAATTTAAACAGTTAATAATTCCAAGTTTGTCTAACCTTTAACTTAATGACACACATTGATTGGATAGTCAAAATTAATGTTGATCTCGTATCAACAGTAAACAGTTTATTGATTTCCGCAGTAGTTGCTAAAACTGCTGTTCATGTTCGCAGAAAACATGTGCGATCTCGTTTATTGTTTTTAAATATATTACAAAATATTGGGACAAAGATAAGATAACGCCTAAATTTAGTTTTTAATAAGCACCTGATTTTTGCTTTGTTGCCGCGCATAATGAAAATATTTAAGCTTTAAAAGCACGATTTTGATTTGTCTGATAATAAACGTTTTTACTCTGTCTCGTTTAAAGCAATTTGAAAATTGCTCTTAAATCCGATGCAACTTCAAAGCTATGCAATAAAAGTTTCCTCTTCATTTTGTTTGTCAGATGCGCACAGAAGTAAGATAACTTTTAATTACTATTGTTCGAGTTCGCGGAGTATTTACCAAGATGGAGTCGATTGACAGCTGTATTTACTCTGAAACAGGAAACTTTTTGCATGCACTGATAAAAATTGGGAAACTTAAGTTTTTGCGTCTAATCACAACTTTCTCAATTTTTCTTTCAACCACAACGCAGGGAAATTTTACAAACGTCGTCAGATTTGAAAAAATTGCTTGAAAATGTTACGTTTCCATTATAACTTCGTCAAACTGAGTAATATGTACCTTGTCATCCGCTGACAAAACAGATTAACACAGTAAGCAATCGATAGCGAATTTATCAAATGCAACCTACAATTTCGGATAAAGCAACTCGTTCGAACAATCAATAACAAAAGTGTCTGATTTGAACCCGAACTTGACAGGGCTCCACCTTTAATAAAATCTATTGCTGATGAAAGCTGTAAGGGCAAAGACCCTACAGGACAGAGGTCAGTATGACCCTAGACCGATTCACTGACGATGAGGATTCAATGGAACCGATTATCATAGATTCTTTCAAAAGGCGACTAAAATAAAACGCGTCAGCTTAAAGTAGACTCGTTTTCAGACAGGTCCAAAAATAAAATAAAGAGTTGAGATTAGTGACTCTTAAAACCTTTCGTGGTAAGCTTAATTTAGAAACTCGTATTAGCAGTTTTACTGCATAAAAGTTAGGGGACTTTTCGCATAAATCCTTTAATCGGGGACGCAGTTTGCACAAACTTTGCGTTGGCTACATTACCGATTAATAAGTTTTATTTAATACATGATCGGAGTCGTCAGAAGAAAATTTATGCAGCTTAAACAATTCATTGCTTATTTGAGCTACAAATTCTCTTGATCGTCGATGTGAACGCCATAAAAGCTCCTCTTTGTAGTCTTTAGACACATATTTCCTAGCCTGAATCTCTCACATTTCCTTATCGTGTTACACGTGCGTTTCTTTATGTGAAGTATTTTTACGTTTCAATTTATTCTATCACTTCCCGATAAAATCTTTCAATTTTGATATAAATTTCACCAAGTGCAATAGGGGAAAGAAAATTGAAAATCGATCGTCACAAGTCGTATTAACAAGTGTCTCAATTCTAAAAATACCAAGAATAGTTCAATTTTTCTGATGGGTTGATAGAGTCTAAAAAAAATTCATGAAAGGCATTTTATCAGTCACCAAATAAATCTGCTGATTCACGGTATCATAACGAAACATTATACTGAATGTTTTCAAAGTTGTAGTATGAAATGCGAACACTGAATTAGAATACCACTACCACTTTGATGGGTAAATACGTTAACTGCGTCTATATTTACCAAACAAAGAGCTTTTCCGGCGAAACCGGATGCTATATTATTTCAATACATGCCACCATGGTATGGAAAATTTACTTGTGCTATTTTTTGCTCGACATTGTCTTGGCAAACACTCTCTGACTGACAACGTATTTTAAAATGGTGGGTTCGTTTATGAAAGAACAGGAATTTCAAATTTTTATCCTGTTTAATCAGAAAACAGGGATCAAAGAGAGAATTTATCTTTCATGTAGTTTTTATGCAGCAATGCGAATTTATTTATTTAATTCTATAATAAGGCGCATTAGGGTTTCAAAGACAGACAAATTCATAATCTATAACAACGAATATCTCAAAATAATTTTGTCGGCGCTACATTTTTTCACTGGTAGTTTTATTTCCACTCGATCCAAATTTGATTTCCAATGTTTGAATTTTTTTAGCAACCGACAACTGCGATTTACCGCAGTCGTCGGTTGTTAAAATCAGTTTTTTTCTCAAACTGTGGACTGAATAGCGCTCGAAATTAATCCGTCATCCGACTGGTTTCAGTTTTTGATTTTTCATTGCGAAAACATCAGATTCTCGTGTATTCATTTCAGATGCACTGTATGAAATAGGTCACTGTTTCGAATAGGGTTTAAGTGCAACTTTTATTTTATCTTTCGACGTAAATCGTTCAATAATATTTTTAGGAGATTTAAAAAATGTAGAATATCTGTTTTAGTGCACTTTTATTTAACTAGGTTTATAGCTACCGGCGTGATTTAGTACGAGCTATTTCCACTTTTAACAATTTGTATTTAACGGCCTAGATAAATATCGCAAACTTAAATTTAGATAAATTACTATTTCCTGCTGAAACTATTGTTCTAAATTTACACCAGATTAATTCAATGTGAATCTTTTGGTTTCTTTCAGATTTCAAACGCTCATGGACCACATGGTTTCAAGTTTAAAATAAGTCATCATCATCACTATAAGGTATTTGCATGTTTTACATTATGTAGATTTCACGCTAAAAAATATTCCATCTCTTCGGGCTTTCAAATTTACCCTGCAGCTGTTAATTTTCCTTTATTGTGTTAAATTTAAAAAGCTTCTCAGGAACATGTTTAATATATGCAAAACTTCTGGGTAAGCTTATGTTTCCTTTATGGATTTCAAAACACGTTAACATAAATTGTTTATCAATACAAGATTTAAGAGCACATTTCGCATGTTCTGAATGAATTCGAAGGTATTCCAGTTTGATGTTAAAAATAATTTGGTTCCATGGATTTGAGTATCTGTAACCGAGGATTTATCGGTTCTTCAGACCAGGTCAAGTTCAAAGAAGCTGTTTCGTGCAGACTGATTTTCTATTATTTAAGCGTATGGATTTTCTCCGAGAAAAATTTCTGCATTGTTGGGATCCTAGGTCTGAGGAAGTTAAAATTAAATCGGCCCAAAAATTATTTAAAGAGAATTTTTATAGTAACAGTTGATTTACGAATTTGCAAAAAAACGCTTCAGGAAGTATTTTACGGTAGAAAATACAATTGCGAAATTTACGATTGTGCAACTAATAACTCTTGAAAATCTAGCTAATGTTGAACGTATTCCAATACTTTTCCAAATACATTACACAAAATTGGTTGCAGCAGAATCACGTCGGTAATAAAATAGTCGCCTTCGAAGTCTGCAGCCATAGTCCCAACCTCTAAATAACTTATAGCCCCATTTTCCAAAAGCACTTTATACAATCTTATTCCACGTTGTTCCTTTCCAAAAAACATGTTATTACACGAAAACGGCGTTGATTAAAATTTTCAACACCTGTCCCAGCAAAGCTTTAAAAGTTCGACTCGTTTTAAGAGTAAACTAATCTGGTGACTTGGACAAATGTTTACTTTTTGCACTTAACTGAAAAAGAAATAATTACACTTTGAAGTTTTTCTTACCACGATGTTAACAGAATTTTTGCCTTTTAAGCAAGTCTATTTCCGTTGAGGGATAATTGATGACGGTATATTCTCGACGAGTTTTGCTCCACCAAATTTGTTCTTGAGTTCTCGGCCCGGCTGTGTATTTTAATGGCTCAGTAGTGAGATTTGATTATCCTTATCGCTCCCTGAATAAATACTTGTTATGAAATATCTTCATAATATGCTAGAGCGAACAGAGAAATTGAAAAGAAGCGTGGTGCAACAGAAGTTAATGGAACAAAACGAAAGAATTTGCTTGAACATGTAATTTTCAAATTTTAGACTTTTTCTTCTTACCAAACAAATTTCAGACTCTCCAGCTCAAACTATCATCGTATACGTTACGAAACTAACTTTGTTAAAAGTAGGACACCTGGTGTGTATGTTCCGTTCAATTTACAAAAATTAACAATTTAATCGCAGCGTTGCGCCAATTTACCCACAATGTAAATAAACTCGCTTCGTTGATGAAAACCGAATTAATTAATACTTTTTGGGATAACAAACAATTCTGATTGGTTTTTTGTAAAGTCTACTTAATGACATAAATACATCGAAATGGTAGAGGAATGTTCTAAACCACAAATGATTGTTTCAGTGGGAATTTAAAACGCAGACATGTTGCTCTGATGGTTCAGATTTCAAGATGATTAATGCGAAAGATATCCGCAGAGACTAAATAGTTGACCGTCAACAGACATTTATTTGAATTTCAATCTACTACTGCGACGTTTCGAAGTAAAAACATTTTTGTGGAATTTTCTTTGGAAAATCCTTTTTACAACGTACTCTGGTGCAGTAAAATCCACCGGATGTGAAGCAAGGATTAACCCGAATGAGTGTGCAACCAAGAAAGTGAGCATTTTGTTATAAACTTAGTTTTTAATGTTATATGAGTTCAGAACAACTGCAGCAGTGAAATATTAGTTCTTCTTGAAAAACTTGAAAGAATTTGACCGAGTGCAAGCTATACCAACCGTCAGTGCCAAGATTGAAAAATGAACAAAAGTAACTAACGACTTATATAACACCAAACTGTTATTTTACGGCCACAAGCCGTACCCAACCGTTCGTTCAAATACTACAAAAAAAAAGTGATAAAAAGTTCTCACAGGGAGCGAACACAATCGTCGCATATTATTAGTTTCAATTTGAAAAATTACTGTACAAAAAGATTTCAGAACTGTATGATTCGATGGATCAAAGAAAAATTAAATATATTGCTAAAAATGGTGGAGGCGCTGGGTTAAAGTTGAGCAGTTCTAAAAGCATTTTATTATTACACATTTCCGTTTTATGAAGACAGAGAAAACACGGAATACAAAAGATCAAATTATGTAATGTTCAAAAATATGAACAATGCTTTGAGTTCTTTTGAGTTTTCTGTTTTCTGAGAATATCAACAAAACTTATAAATTTTCTAATGGAAATTGAAGTCGTTTCACAAATCAAAGTTGGATAAAAGTCTATTATCTATATTTAGGTATTTTATTTTATATTAACTACTTTAAATGATAATGATTCAGACTAAAAGAAATCTGTACAATTTTTAATTCTTTGTATTTAAAGGTATTCATTTTAGTAGCGAGCTAACTGTACCATTCATTCATTGTACGATTCTAATATGAGAAATATAATGCCATACGGAAATTTACAGCATACAACAGGAAATTTACTTTCCTGTGATAAATTTAACGATTTCACGAACAATGAATGGACCAAGTAAAAATAACGATTCCTGTCAGGGTGTGAAGAATTGATAGAATTTACCCAGCTTAATTAAAATGTCTCTATTAATCTTCAGCGATTTTAGTTTTAACAAGTGACATTCGTATAAAAATGTGAAACTAGATAAATTATTTATTTGAGTGCACTTGTATTCGTATGTTACTCGTTTCTTCTTCTGACTTTAGGCACACTCTCCAAACAGTCAAGAAAAGCTCTGCTGTCAAAATTATATCCACTTCACTCATAAAAACGACCTGTTTTCTAGCGCAATACAGAAAATGCGCAATACGAGCGGTCCACTCACCCACAACGGTATTATAAAAATTTATTGTCGAAGGTAATAAGGATGAACATAAGAAATTGCCTGCCGAACACAAAGAGACAAGAAGATTATCCAAAGAGGCCCTGAATCAAAGCACGGAGGGCGGAAAAAATATAGAAGAGAAAACCATAGATCGAAACGCAATAAAGCGCCAACTACAGGGATTGAAACTCGAGAAAAAAGCCTGAAACGCAATATTCCGTTAAGGTAGATTTAATTTAATGCGTTAAGAAGTTTAAATTGTGTCAGGATCGACAATTTAAAAATTTCTGTTTGTGCGACCGTTGCTAAATATATTCGGCACGTTAAATTCTGCGATTCTCATGCAAGAAGTCTAGCAAATTCTGAAATATTACTCTAATACAGCGGCTTAGTCGGAATACATTTTCCGGGTACCGAATATAAATGTAGAAACCAAGAGGAGGTTTCCTTTCGATATAATTTGTGGCTTTAAGTTTACAATGCACATTGGTTAATACCACAGCGCTCCACTCGAGCCACAAATATCGATTTTGAATTATTCGTCAAGTACACGGTTGTTTTATTCTCCAATAAGCCACATATCTCCATATTTTTGTTAATCTTTCGATAAAAACGTCTAAACAGTGACATAAAATTTTCGATTACTGCCACATTCTCGTATTAAAGTTAATGGCGAAATATAAAGCAGTGTAACAATTTTATTGCGCTAATGTCGGATTTTTACTGCTAATGTTCACTAAGGCCGCTTTACGGTTAAGGTTATTGCAAAACCAATTATATAACATTTAAAGAAACAATCTAACATTTACTGGTGTATTTCCACGATATAACCCACTTCAGCACAAGCACCTTTTAACGCTGAGTATTTACCAGAATGCAGACTGGTAAATTTTCTAGGCTTCTGACTTCGACGAGTAATTTGAGAACATTGCTCGAAACGACATATCTATTTCTTTATTTTTACTCCATTAGGGCTAAAAGTACGCCAAACAAAGAAAAACGTATTGATATGAGATCAGAAAACCGGCTGGACGAATCTAGAAACAAAATAATGTAATGGTTTACAATCAAAATTACAAAAAGGATATGCAACCGACTTCATTTCGCAAAGTACTTTTACCACATATAAAAGCAGATCTTCGCCAAACTTTCCATTTTAAACCAATTTACACTTCTCAAACGGCTGGACGAAAACACCACAACGAAACGGCTGTAAATAAATCCTCGAATAAATGCTAACGGTTTTAACTACCAGTTTTAATTAATTATTGCATACTAAAAGTAATTAAACGGCTTTATAAGCTTTAGAAATTAATAGAGATACTGTAATCTGAGTTCTGGAATTATTTACGTGGGCGGGTAGCTCATAGCAACACTGACAGTAACAATTACTTTAGACTCTCATAACAAGTCTTTGTTGGTTGCAGACAGAAAAAAACAACAACATTTGCGTTTCATCCTTCAAAGCTTTACAAATAATACGAAAATAACAAGACTGGTTTCATCATTGTATCCTTTACGAGCTTTAAAACAGCTATCATAGTAAAAACTGCACTGTAAAATTTAATGCTTCTCACCTTATTGTTAGCTAAATAAATTAAACATAAAATTGGCCAGCTGGCAATTCCATTGTGTGTTAACAATTACATTTTCGCTGTAGTTTCGAGAACTTGGTGTCATTGCAGTATAAACCGTTGCTTTTACTGTAATTAGAAAATTGTTAGCTTTGGCAGCATTCACTCTTATCTTTAAAGATCCTCGATGCTTAAAATCAGGTGACTCATCGCGTTACAACTATTCTCGAAATAGATAATTACAGAAAATATAAAATTAATACAGTGACATAGTTTGCCGACGTACCTATCGTTTTAATAAATCAAACTGGCAATACACAGATAATGAATAGCTGATAGAGAAACCCATTAAACAGTGCAATCTGCTCAAACTTCATCTAAGGTTGTGTAATGATGCGTAAGGATTTAATCATCTGCAAGATCACAGGTTACATTTCCGGCGCTAATTAACGAATGAAATATTTAACAACTTCTTGTTGAAAAATAAACATAAGATATCATAAACCTCCAGTGATTGGCTCCCAGTGGCAATTTTATTACAACATTCAACAAATATTTTGGTAAATGTGGTAATTTTCATAATTAGAATTTATGAACAACAGATTTTATAGGTCCCGAAGGATCACGGTTAACTTAAGTTTAGATTACCAACGAAACTTTGTACTTTCACTGTTCAGAAATCAGAACGTCGCGAATTCAAACTGTTATAATGTTTGATGGGAATTTTATTCAGCAGAGTTTTGTTTATAGCAGTAAGTTGGTGTGTCTTTGTGCAATTCGTCTTGAAATAAGGAGAAGAAAACAAGACTAATGTGGAAAAGTGAGCTGTGTGAACTTGACTTCGTTTCTTTACTTAGAAGAGACATAAATGTAAGCGGCTAACTACACTGCGAGGAATTACATGGTCATAAGACACTTTCTTTTATACACGATCGAAGACTTTGAAAAAATTTTGATCAAATTGACGAAGAATAAGTCTTGATGTTGACAGCATAATAGAATTCTAGTTTAATATCTCAGTTTTATTGTAGTTATTTAATATATTTTGTAGTCGATGCACACACATCCTGTCATTAAGCGAGGAGTTGGGAAAATGTAGGTATTGCGAGGACGAAGCAGTTTTTGAGACACTAATTAAGACACTGTTGTTTTTAGTTTCATGATTTAATGAAGTCACATTACTTTTAAAGTGACCCAGATTATCAACTAATGGTTACTAGCAAAAATAGCAACCCAAATAAATATGTAAATAGTAATTAATCTTTTTAAAAATTTAGGTAAGACGTTGAACCAACTAATTGAAATTATTGAAAAAAACAATACCGTAGATCGCCTCGAAAAGCGTGTAACCGACGAATTTTCCATTTTCTCGTCAAGATGACCTGTCAGTTGTGAACCCACTTATGAAAGCTTTCATAATTAATATAAGCTACATTATTCGATTATCCTTCTTTATATTTATAAAGCAAAAAATCATTTCCAGGCGTATCGAAAAGAAAATCTAATCATAATATCACTCGAAATTGAATTTGACTCGGTTGTGTAGGAAGCTTGACGAGGTGTGACTGTTCTTTCAGTCTAGCTGAACTGTCAAATTAGATGACAGTGAAATTAACGTTAATATTATGGCGCCCGTGTGTCGTCTCCATACGCGAATGAATACACTCTAATAGAGAGACTATAAACATCTCATAAGTTTCGTTTATGTCACCAGCACATTTTAAGATCGTAGTCGAGTCGCTAAAGAGTTGAAAAGTCGATAAAAAAATGCCAGTTTTCGTTTTAGTTTTTGGTTACATCGACTTTTTCTCAGTATTAGCCCTCCTCTTATTTAATTTGGCTGTATCAACAGTTTTTATGTTAGTGGACTTTACTTGGATATCCTAAAGTGGTTTTTTATTCCAACGGGTATGATAATCGTATACGTCCAGATCAATGAAATGGGACTGTAAATCCCAATACGTTTTATCGTGTCAATGTGATTTTGTAGTACTTTCCCGGTTCGTTTAGTTGAAGTCTTTTGTTTCAATTATTGAAAACGGTTTACTAAATTTGAATTTTAACGCGTCCAGTGTCGCATAGGGAATTTTGTTTAATTACAATTTGACTTTATTGATTCGAACGATACAATCAAATACATATATATGTTAATACGTGTTACATTAATGCATACAAATTTCAGTCGGTAAAATGTCACTTTTATAATCAAATTATAAATCAGAGAACCGAAAATTTTGAAAATATAAATTATTCACAATAGTGTTTTTTAAGGTACTTTGTTTGCGGAATAGAAATAACACCTTTAAAATGTATAAAATTCAGCAAATATTATCAATAAAAAACTGATTTTATCAAAAATGCATCGCCGTAAATTTCGGGTACTTTAATATCTTTGCTTTTCGTTTGTGGTCAATTAATTTGACTTTTTTAATAAATAATTTTAAAGGTAGTTAAGTATATTACATATTCACATATCGTTAAAGACTTTCAAATTTTATAAATGAACTGCTGATTCTGCCTTTCATAAACAGTTCTTGCAAAACTACTTTGAGTTAAAAAGAAATAAAAAAAATTGATAAAATCTTATAGTTGAAAACATGTTGCAGATTTTATAGATTTTAAAAAGACCTAAAAATTATTAAGAAAATTTAAACGATATAAAAAAAAATATAATTTTTTATAGAATTTAGAAAAAAAAACTAAAAAAATTGAAAAAAATCTACTTATATTAGATGGTCGAGTTACAGTAACGAATACAAAAAGAAAATAAGACAATTTGAACAATAGAGAAAATCTAAAGATTTTAATGAATATTAAAGATTCAACAAAAATTTAAAGTTTCTAAAGAACCCAAAAAATTAAAATTCAAAAGCAAATCCATAGAGGATCTTATAAGAATGTTAAGAATATAAAAAATCTAGACATACTAAAGAATTCTAATAATTATCTGAGCTAAAAAAATAATCTGAAGGATCTAATTGCAAAGGACACAAATAATCCAAAAAAATTTGAAAAACTCAGAAAAATTAAAGTCAACAAAGAATCCAAAAAAATATATAAATGTTAACAAACCGAAGAAGTACAAAAAATTCAAGCGGTTAAACAATTTTAAATATCTATTTTTTTTATTAAATTTATAAAACTTTAAATACACAAAGTGTCTAAAGATTTAAATAATCTGGTAAAGAAGTCAAACTACAAAAAAAATTAAAGCATTCAAGAATTTTAAAAAACTAGAAAAACTAGAGAATTTAGAAAATCTGGAAGATTCAAAAAATATAAACACAACAAAGAATCTAAACCATTTGAGTGATAAAGAAATTCCAAGCAATAGAAAAAATTGACTAAATGATCAAAGACAATCTCAAAAAAATTTAGAAAACAATTTGAAAAGAAAAAAATTTGGGAGTACTAAATATTTAGAGGAGCTGAAAGTAGTTTTAATAAAATATGAAAATACAAGGAATTTAAAGCAACCAAAAGATGTATAATTTTTAAAGAATACAAAGATTTTTACATCTAATTTAGAGTATTCTAAATGTATAAATCTTAAAAAATTTCATGGGATTAAAGGATCCAAGGCTTCCAAATCGTTCAAAGAATCCAAAAAGTTAAAGAATCCAAGAAAAATGAATTTAGAGGATAAACGGTTTGCAACGGACAACATAGCGCATAGAAAAAAATTATTTAAAATTTTTCGAAAAATTTTCTGACTCAATCGATGGAAATTTGTTGATTTTTAGAAATTCCCTCATAACTTTTGAACCGTTCGATATATCGGGATGAGTTACTGTTACTAGAACTCTAGTGGAGCTACTTGGTCACGCAAAAATTCCCGAGATTTTATCGTGTTATCATCGAAAAAAAGGGCTCCAAAATATGGGTCCGAAAAATTCCTTGAAAAGTTATGAACCCCTATAAATCTTTTATTATTGCATTTCTGGTAGTTTATTTCATCCTATCTTACGTAGAATTTCACAAGGAATCCACGGTGCCACGGGAATTCACGTACGACCTATAGTTCCGGAGTTATCGCCATCCGAAATTTTGGAAAGTTGCATTTTGCGTCGAAAGGGCAAAATTTTGGCGATTTCGACAATTTTTCAACTTTTTTATTTGAAGAGATTTCTTTGATATCTCTTCGTTATCGTGTTTCTGGGGTCCGAAATGCTGAGAATCCGGACTATAAGAGATTTAAAAATCTCAGATCTAAATATGCAAATAATTTAATGATTTTAAAAGCAAATGGAACGTCTAAAAGTAAATATAAAAACTTATAAAAACTAAAAAATTTATTAATCTATCATTCCAATAAAATAATTTGAAAGAAGTGACAAAAATAATCCAAAAAATCTAAAAATTGAAAAAAAAATTAGAAATGTAAATAATCTAAAAATTATTAAAAACTACAAACTCTAGAGTGTCTTAAAACCTTGAAAAACTTAAAGAATATAAAAACTAAAAAGAATACAAACCATTTGATGGATAAATAGACCCCAGTGATTTAAAAAAAAAAGCAGAAAATCTAAAAGAATACACAGAATCTTGAAATTCTAAATCTAAAAATGAGATTTTTTTAATAATTAAAAATTTAAAAAGTTTAGAAGCTATCAAAAATTAATTCTTAAAAAATTTAAAAAATTAAAAGAGTTTGATAGATCTAAAGTATCTAAAGCATCCAAATTATCGAAATAATTCAAATAGTCAAAAAAAAGAAAATATTAAGATTGTAAAGCATTCAAAAAATTTCACTACTTAGTCTAAGAAAATTAAAACTGTAGCATATTTTAAGATAATTTTGTACATAGGACATTATTTTCCGCTATTTTATTGTCAATGTATATTATTTCCATAATAAGCACACTGTGAACTTTTGCGTCACGCAATCACATAATATAAAACTAAAATTAGTTTATTGCTACAAATTTATGATAATTGACGATAGTGAGATAGTTTCCGATTTTTAGGAACCAACAGCTATATTTATCAAAATTAAGTTATGTGCTGAAAAATGCTTACAATATGAAGATAATTCAATAATTACAGTACGAAAGTGAGTGTTATAAATAAAAATGTGCGGTTCATTATTATATAAAGTTTATCACTTCTTAACCGTTTTAAAGCATCGCGATTGAATAATTTTAGGTGCAAAAGAGTTAAAAAGTATACGCCTGTTATTTAAAATATATCGTAGCCATAAAAAAAGATGAGCTTCATCGCAAAATTAATGGAGTCATCGCAGTAATAAAACGCTGAAATTTGACTTCCTATAAAGTCGGATTACACTGATAAGAGAGCGTCTTTCGACAACCCACATCGTAAAGTTAAACTTATCGGACTTTAAACTAACAATTTTGAAAGTTTTTCCTGAATTACTCGATGAACACTGAACATATAGCACTTTGTAACTTTATTAATCCGTACATATTTCTTCGACTTTTCTCTCCAAACTCTAGAATTTAGTTTTTAACAAGCAAAATTAAATTTCAGGTGGTTACACCGTCGAGCGCTAGTCGTGTGAGCCGGGGGTGAGCCACACATGTCCTCGGCTCGAGAAACGCCCCTTTCAGTGGGGCCATGCGTGAGCTAGAGGGCCCCACGCTCCGACACCTGACCAAGGACCAACAGCCCCACATTCATGTACACCCCCTGCTCGACGTTGACGGTGAGTTTTATAATTGAATTCCCCACTCTTGTTCTAATTCACAGGCGAGCAATTAAATTCCTCTAAAGGATAGATCGTTCCCATAGTAAAACGAAGAATTAAACTAAAAACGTCATAAAATCAACCGCGAGATTTCTGTTTGCTTGGAGGATTATTACTTAAGCTTTTATTGGGAGAATTAAAAACCACAATCAGGAAGAATAAATTTACGACCGGCAGCGTATATAAATATTTAAAACTGTCAAGGCATGCGCCAGAGAAATTTTTGCGGTGTTTGCGCGACCCTGTATATGAATACTTACGTTTATGACACAACTAGTAAAATTTTATCACCCGTTTCCTGATGCACTTCACTTTCAACCTGAGTTATTAAAATATCAAAAATGAGGGCGTCGGGAAAGTTGGTTTAAACTGTTTTTGTGACGGGAGTTTCGTGCATCTGGATATAAAATTTAGGCGCAAACTGCATTTTTCACACTTTGTTTTTCATTTATATGCAGGAAAGCTCTTTGGAAGATCAGCAGACAGTGTGCATAAAAGATGTTTGCACAAGTTGATATGCACAATGTTGCTCTACAGTACTCATAATCTAAATCGCAGTTTCAGCATACAAAAGGACAGATCTCGCAGGAGCTACTTATTACATTGTCCTCTTGACAATTCAAAATTAATTACAAGCGAGGTTTGGCTTAACGAACTTTGGGAGACTATTAATATTTCGGTTTTCTTTAGAATTCACAGTAATTCGCTTTAATCAAATGAAAATAAACTAATTATGTTTTATTATTGAGATCGGAAAACATCGGGAATTTTAAAACAAACATAATTTATTTTTACATGAACGCTTTAGTATCTCAACATTCTTTTGATGTATGTTGTTAAATAAATGTACACGAAAATATAAAGTGCGATCCAAATAAATTGAGATCCCATTGAACTGTCACCGACCCATTTCATGTGTAAGTTTAATTCACTGTTACCACAACCGCAGTGGTAATAAATGTCAAAAGTGACATTTATCAGACAAGCAAAGACGGAAGTTCAACATTTGAGACATACTTTACCAAACACAAAAGATTTATCAAGTTACGTATTTGTCAGGGTTTCCATTTTTCAATAGTTATAGTGGCAGTTATTGTAAAAGTAAATGATGTCAAAATGTTGACACTGTTGTTCACATTTATTTAGAGCTTTTTCTGGCATAAACATCCCAAGTTCATTTCTTCTTTACTTTTAGAATTTATACCCTGATGTCAAGAATGTTAATTGGAAAAACAATGGTTGTTACGGAAGTGCTTACAATTAGAATTTTGTTGATCGGCCGTAAAATATTTAATCTTTGTGTTAACGCATTGTTGTTAATTGTAATCAATCAATTTGAAACTAGAAAAACCAATCGGACCCAACGTAACTCGTGGTGTTATTGAGATGCAAAGTGGACTTTAACCCTATTCTGATAGTTGGGATTTTTTTGTCTTTTTGTCACGAAAAGATTTTCCCATACATGAAAAGAGCTTTTTCTTTATTTGCTCTTCAGATAATCTACCTATTCACGAATGCATGTAAACTTAAAAGGACAATTTAGCCTAAAAGAAAACGAAATTGCAAACCCGTCCTAAGCTGTTTTCGTGTCAATTTATCTTCGACTCGCGAAGGTGCTGAACAAATAAACAACAACCATTTCAGGTAAAAACCCTAACAAAATTTAAACGAATGTGGATATTTTCACAAAATTCGAGGCAAACCGTATTTCAAACCCCGTGTTTTCAGTACCGCCAACTGTACCATTTATTCATTAAACGAATCTAATATGAAAAATAATGCCACAACTAAGTTTAGCAGCGTGCGGTAGTAAATTTATTCTCCTGCGATAAATTTAACGATTCTGCGAGCAACACAATGAATGGAACAGGTAAAAATAACCATCTATATAATATGAATGTGAAGAATGCGATGAGTTAACATCTTTACGTAAAGATATCGATCTGAACTTGAAGTCAACCACTTTTGTTTTCAATTCTTAATAAATAACATCTATCTGCAACTCGGGATACAAATCAAGGAAGAAGAAGGTCGACGTTTCGGAGGGTTGGAATAATTCAAAAACGTCAGGGGGTGGGTCTGAATTTATATGAAACGTCGTAGCAATTTGGAACAGTAGCAGGTGTGAATGCCAGCAGGCGCTATCCCAACTCGCTCTCACTTCTTCCTGGACCAAGTGTCCTGCAACGTGCGGGTTATGTAAATTTTACCTCACCTCACAACTTAGAGACGAAATGTCTAGTTCCTTTTAAATGCAGAAAGTGTGTTACTGAGAATGGATTCTGTACAATCCCAATTTTAAATATCGACAGAAAACCCACGGAACTTTTCTATAGAAAAATTCGTTATTCGAAGCTTCAACAGCTGAGCTTTACGTGCTTAGCTAATCATAAATTATTATTTATTACAAATGTTACCACAGAGTCATAAAGTAAGAAAAGCTTTTCTAACGAAAGTCAGCGGATTTATGTCATGTGGACGTAAATTTAGATATTTGGCATAAATTCACGATCGTAACGGTGATTAATGATACGCGGAAAATTTTCACAGTTTACATTATCTATGTAAAATAGAATTTTCAGCTATTAATATTAGTTTAGCCTAGAATTGCCGTACGTGCCTACATAACCGTTATAACAGTTTACTAATTTCGTGGATAATAAATCGGAGCCAAATTTTATTGTTCCAGACAATAGAGTCTGTGATGAAAGCTGTCACGGAGCTGTTTCACATAAACGAACATTTTGACTGTAAAATGCAAACAAACATTGAACTGGGAAATCTATTCACTTATTTTTATTACAACAAGCATTATTTTTTTCCTACAAGTTCCTCGCTTTACAGTGCAGCTTTAAAATTCTAAACTTTCCAACTTCAAGTCCACCATTCAGATTCTGTACACCATATCCCACTAACTTCCGTCCAGAGTTAAATTAGTAAAACCTTTCCTCGATATTTAATATTCATGAGACAACAATCCAATAGATTTAGTACTTAAACCATAAAATATTAACGCTACTGAAATGCAGCGTGCCCTTGGCATACTGATACGATTTGTCCAAGCACTTTTTTAGTATAACTTTTAAAGTAATTATGACTAACAACTCCGGCACTTTTCATTCTGATGAGACCTAGCAACTATTAAACTTTAGATTGTCTCAACTAGAATTAGCAGTTCACCACAAATTAAGTTAACTTAGGCGATGAACTGTTTCATAAAAATGCAAAAAGACATTTCACAGCAAATTTTTATGTGCCTTAATACTTCAGTTATTACGTATTAAAAAGTTAAATTTTCTTTCCCTCGGTGGAACTGACGATGGTCAGAATTGTTATCTGGTAGTAAAAGTGAAATACAAGTATCGTTTATTGAAGAAGTAGGGTTTTATTAGTTGTTGAACGTCCCAAAAAAAGGGAAAAAAGAAATTTTATCAAATCATTTATTAATATATATTGCTCTCTTGAATAAGGGTGAAAATGCATACACTACTAAACTGAGGTATTAAAAAAAAATCATAATTTTAACAATAACGCCCAACAACGTAAATCTTTTGTGCATTATCCTTAGCAAGTGTTTACTTATAAACAGCAATTTAGACAACGTGCGGTTGTGGAGTGATACTATTAAGGGAAACTCCATTATGACTGTACGATTCATGATACCATTCAAACCAATCCTGAAACTGACATTAGCCATCCTCCTCCAACATACCATTAAAACGCAATAAACAATGAAGGTAATGTAAACTAAACAGGACCGGTTGCATATTCATCACACGCGGAATGCGAGGATCCCCTTCCTGCATTTTGAGCCAGTCCTGCAGGACTATCTGGTTCAAGGCCGGCACGTTCACGCCCAAACAAGCAGGGTTGGACTTGATAAACATCAAACAACAATCCAGAGCGTGATCTCATCAACTTTTTGAAATTTTCAAAACGCCCAAAATGAATAATAAACAGAAACCCAAAAACAACAATTTTTCAGAATTTTATTTATTACCGCTTTTTCTCCAGCTAAGCCTGAAATAAAATACAATGCGACCTTTTCGCGTCATGTGTTAAAAATGTGTCATATGTTCATCGCAACAAATTGCCTCACTCAGTCACTGTATTACGCACCCTCTTTTCGCTTTTTAGGCGATAAAACCATCTGATTTACAACTGCAGATCCGCCCAAGTTAAAGTATATTCCCTGCGGTGTCATCGCGGTTTAATTAGTTGGTGATTTTTGTTTGCAGAGCTGGAGAAGAGGATTCCTCTCGCAGCGCAGACAAGTTACTGCGCAGAGCTGGAGGAGTTGCAGGAGCTGCTCCACTTCCCTGAAGAGGTTGCTCTGCGCCTGGCCGATACTGAGTATCAACTGTTCTATCAGGTAATTGTCCGGTGTATTGTTACAAATTAATTTGAGAGAAGCCTACACAGAACTTTGTAATTGCTAACGTCAGCTAGTTATTAGCGAAAGTTCGTTGAATTTGCTCCTTAGACTTTCTTCGCTCGTACAAAAAAAATGTTGAAATAATTTTAATGTACCAGAGATGTAGGAAACCAAAGTTTTAATAATAAATATTAATCACATATTAAGGTTCATTCTGTAATTAAACCGTTAGTAATATCGCTAACGGCTATTTGGATGAACGATTTTTAGTTATCTCTCAAATATTTGAATTGTAATGCAAATTTTGGAATTACTAGGGCATTTCCACACATGCTGATTTTTTAAAAGTTAATTCATTATTTACTAAAAATCCTTTTTTTTCAAAATATTGAATTCTGTGGAATAAATCCGTCTGTTTAAGATTAGAAACCATTTTTTTCAGCAGAAATCCAGTTAAATGTTTTTCAATGTGTCAATATTTGTTTCAATTTTTCAAAAATGAAAATTTCCAATTATTTACAAAACCAAGAAAAAACAAATTTTTCATTTGCTTTAAAAATGGTGGATGCGCCTAATCTGTTTTTACCAAATGAAATTTCTCTTTTATAAAGCACGGTTATTTGCTTGTAGATCTATCTGACCACATTGTAGCTACTAGCTTCAAATAAATTTTAAAATTTTAAATGAGTGTAATGAATCCATTGCTACATTTTTCATTCATCTGAACAAAAGTGTGAAAATGTTGAAACGGACCATCTGGTATTCCGCTCTTATTATAAAAAAATCTGAGACTTTGGGGACGTCTCAAGATTTATTTTCTGCCTTCCCCATTAAAAATAGCGACACCTAAATATTTACTCGGTAATAAAATTGTCACAGTGAGATGAGTTATCCTTCGGCGACATAAACCTTACAAAACCGTAGGCTTACAGTCTGTAATTCTTTTAGTCAGATCTAATTGAATATTGATCTAGGAAATCCTCTTTCCAAAGTTTCACTCGAGTGATACGGATTAAAGACCTTACTCTATTGTTACATGAAAGTGTAATAAAGGTCAATGACGCCCATGGGTATGAAATTTATTGGGACGTCGCTTTTATTTTATTCAGATTCGTGACGTCAATGATTTCTATACAAGATCCGTATTTTTGTTCCATAGAGTTCATGTTCGGTATGGACTAAAACCATCACTGTAAAAATCGTTAAATAAATCTCCAGAATTTTAAGTACTTTTTATTCGTATCTTTTGACCTTTACCTTTTTATAAACGAAAATTAAATTAAAAAGGTATACAAAGTAGGGTCAGAATTCCGTAAAAATTAAATTCCTTATATCAGCGATTTGTCTGAAAAGTATATTAAATATTTCGTTTCATGTTACATGACATTTAAACGCGACTTTTATATTTTTATTATCTTTGTATTTTCAACCTTAAGTACGACACATTGCTAACTAAATGTTCGAAATTAAGTGCTTGGAACGTGTTTAACTTACTACACACATTGTTAAGACTAAACTTGATGTTGACGGAGTTTCCTTTTGTTCATAAACTGAAATTCTCATGTTTGCTTTCTCGATCCTTCCTAATCTGCATGCAGTATGAATACAAAGTAATGTACCATGTGCACAACGAAATTATCTTCATGCAGAAGCTATCTTCAATTAATACCAATGAGAACCTTATTGTTAAGAAGTCAATAGAGTTTTTTGTAGAATACGCAAATTTACATTAACAAGTGGAATTCATATTTTTATGTCAACATGATTTAGAATTTACGAAAATTCTGCAAATTGGACCAGTGGCTCAATTAATTCGCTTTGTGCGACTCATTACAGCGGATATATTTCATTTTTCACAACAGAAATTTTCAGTTCTGTATGCAAAAAAATAGTATTATCGCGTCAACCTAATTCTTGTTTGTTTAAAAAAAAAATTAAAATCTAGTGATCTTTATGCTTTATATGTCTGTAATAAATTAATGTTATAACACTAAATTTTGTAGCAACGTATCAATTTACTGATTACAAAAAATTAAACCATAGCCTTCAGGAAATATACATATATACAGATGTAAATAATATTTCTATATCATGTTACGTGACGTTACACCACCAGAAACCATATTTCTTTTTCTCAATTTATGAAATCCACTTCGCTTGACCCTCCCCCATTTCTAATCAACATAATGACGCTACAATGATATCATTTTTAGGTTCCACCGATCGATTACTTACGGCAGGTGACCTTGGACCTTGGAGGAGCCACGGGCACGTCATCAGACAACCTCCCTGGTAACTCCTCCACGAGGTCTTCTGTAGCTACACTCATCAAACGTTTCAACGAGGTAAAAACGTTACTCTTTTGAATAGCTATAATTTAAACTTCCTTTGAAGTCCTTTAATTTAAGTAAACAGTTTTGCAGTGGTAAGCTTAGGACAAAAGGCTTTTATCGGTTTATATCACACACTATATTAATTTCTCCTGTTTCATCCAACGTCAAAAGAATTGAGTTATAATTCATTCTTGATGTGTTCCCAATAAAGTTTATTTGTTCTGGGGGTTGTTTTGATTTTTATTAGATACGTTTATTATAGCCGTGGGTTAAGTTCTTTCGTAGTTGGATTTTAGATTTTGCTTCATCTGAAGGGCAACCATTTTAATCCTTGATTATTGTGCTTTTTTAAGAACGAACAATATGACATGAGTTATAATTTACATTCTCTTCCAAGATTATAACATCAAATTTTGTGAAGGATTTTACCTACCTCTCAACGCATTAAATTGCCATTAAAAGCACCACTTTAGAAATTGATATAAAATGCTCAACGTTACCATTAAATACAAACCTCTTCAACATCTTAATAAATACCGAATGTGGGAATAAACCTTATGTTCTTTTAGAAGTGCTACGATTTCTCATTAAAACATAATTGTGCAAGTGGGTTTAAATGGGAAATCTAACATTCTTTCTGCCTTCAAATGAATGCGATAATCCGTTTCGGCTCTACACGCCGCCATCCATTGTGTGTCCGGCTTTTACCAATTCTGTTTGAATGTATTAGGTTAGTGCGTGGGTGACACAGCTTATAATCTCCCAACCCACACATGATGCTCGTCGAGCGGTTCTTTCGTGCGTCCTCCGAGTGGCGTTATCCTGCTGGAACATCGGCAATTTCAATGGAGCCATGGAGATTATTGCCGGCCTCAAGTAAGTGTTAGCTTAAGTTCAAGTAGACATAGTTTAGAAAAAAGTCGTGGTTCCGAAGCTTTTCCTTTAACTTTTACGGCCACCTCTCGTAATAATAAAAAATTCCCAAGTACAAAAATAAATTTTTATATTTTAGACGAATACCCATAGTTATAAAATACGTTGAATTTTTACTTCTGCACTTTTTAAAACGAACGAACACAAAATTTTCCTCGCCCGAAATCATAAATAAAATTAAAAAGAGTTTTATAAATGAAATGACAATAATTCATGTTTGCTGTTGCGATCAATAGTACATTATATTGGTTATATGCACAACACAAACAAAAATAAAAAACTGACGTAACTCAATTATTCTGTTATTGATTATCTCAGATTTGAGTCAAGTTTCTGGCACTCATATAATTCAATAAATAATGATGCAAGCTTAATAGGAAAAATATATCAGAATTATTATAAATCATTAAAACATTTATTATTTATCGTGGTTAATTTTTCTTCTTTGTTTAAACGTAAAGTTTTAAACAGTTTAATTTCTTCCTCCATACTACAGATATTCTGATGTTCTTATTAAGATTGTGCACACTAACTGTAAAATTTATAATTTTAATTAACCGGATCTCAGCTAGATATTCTAAAACGGCTGTGTTATTAAAGCAGAATGTTTTACGTGAAATTGAGTACCTAGACTGATATTTACTTACTGTTAAATATAATTTTTAGTAGTAATTTAAATAATCAGAAATTATTGGGCAACGTTTTTTCTATTCTAAGTCTAGTTGAAATAAAGATAAAAGTAGTGAACCTACCACAAAATCTTTCCAAAAAGACTTGTCCGAACTATGTAATTACAGCCAAATATGTGGTTTATTGCACAATAAAATTTGAGTAATTTACTACAGTTTTATCTGTAAAATTATTGCGCTGTATACATAAATTTCAAATACAGTTTTATTGAACCCTCGAAACATTGCGGATGATTTTATTTTTCCATTTATTTTTATTAAGAAAATTTGAGTCGATAACAAAGTTTTAAAGAGAGCACGAGAAAAACGATTCAAGTTTTTTTTTTTTTAAATGAAGATTTAGATAGCAAATAAACAGAAAGGAAGCAAAAAAGGAAACTGAGGTGAAGACGAAATAAATATAGTACATCCATTCTAATTTTTCACTCAAAAACAAAGTAAAAAAAATTTTGGAAGCTAAAAATAAAAGATTAGTGAAACTGAACTCATGTAATAGATCTAAAGAACGAAATCTTTGTAAAAATTGTTTCAACCAAGCACGAAAGAACCGAACCACAAATTTAACATTTCAAAAAATTTAATGCAATCGAAAGTTTAAGGATACTAAAATTAATCAAAATATTTTTTCTTTGTCAATCAAACTGAAATCCTAAAAACAGAATTTGTGAACAATAAGAAAATTAATAAAGGAGAAATTGAAAAAGTTCGAAGAATCCCAAATTATTATTTACCATTGGGGGTGAAAAAGTGTTAAAAATGTGATCACAGTATTATTATTATTATTATTCATTATCAATGATCACAAAATTAAAGTACTGATCATTTAAATATAACAACTGATTTGAAATCGATATCTAAAGAATAATCGCATGTTTGTTTATCCCCATCGCTTGCTGAACACCGCTACCACCAAGTCTAAAAATCACCAAACATTATTGACACGTTTTGTATTTTATATCCGCTTCGAAAGCGTTTCGAACTTTTACTTCCTGTGCACGTATAACATTTCAAGTTTCTGCCGTCCTTTTCTAAAGATTGCTAATACACCTTCATTAGTAACACAAGCATCCCTATAAAAACACGACGAAATTGAGAATAAAAGTACCATATTGATTTTGGATTACGTCAAGAAAATTCTTTTACGATTCATTGGGCGTCTTTATATTTACGCGAAATTTGCAGCGTTTTTCTCTGTTTCATTGATTGTGTACCGAATATTCGACACGTTTCACGAATCAGTCGGGCAATAATCCAGACGAGTAACGTGTTCAGAAAACGCACACTTTCATCGCGACAAAGATGGAATTAAAGTCTCATATTTCTTAGATATTGATGGTTTAAATCTGTGAAGCGATAATTGGAGAAAGAGCTTGATATATCGTGCTTTTTAAAGAGCAACTTAACTTTTAATAAAGATTTGAAAACGGTTTTTTTTAATTTTTCTAGGGTTTTACTCACCTTAACAACTGTCATATACAATACAAAAGTTAATGGTAATTATCTGAAACAAAAAAATGATGGTACGTTAATTATGTTCCTGTATTAAGAAATGAGATGTTTCTTGTTGAACTAAGAAGTTAATTAAGAATGAAATGCAGTAGACATTTTTCTAAAAAAAGATGTTTTTCATTCAGCGCTCCAAGCTTCTGTTTATAATTAAATAACAGGTATTTGTAGTGCACGTTAAATTTTGCTTTTGTTTTAATTGTTAAACTTTCGGGAAGAAACAGTTGCGTATAGATTTTTTGGGTTTACTGCAAGTTTTATTTTTGCCCTCTGTTCAAAAGTCTGTAAAAATGATACGTAAACAGATTTCTGATTTAACTAACCTGAATTTCGATTTTATTAGATCGTGACAAAATCTCGAAAATACTCTCTGTTTATTAGAAAATTTATTGTATTTTTAAGTATGTAATTCACAAAACTTAACACTTTGAAATACCTTATGGTGTCCATTTTACATATTTTTATAAAAAATGAAGCACAAGATTACTACGAAGAAAAAGCTCTAAATCACAAAATGCGTCATAACCTCAATGAAAACAAAAATTTTGCTACTATGACTTTTAAAAGAAACAACTGGAAAATACAAAAAGAAAATCTACGTGAAACAGCTAATAATAAAATTAGATATTTTTTCAAATCAAAAAATGGTAAAAGAAATCGGAAATAATGCAAAAACTTTTAGTAGTTACTAAAGTGGAAACTAAAAAGTGCATAGCTTATACTCCTTATTTTTTATTTTTTTTATGTTTTTTCCATATTTCAGCCGTTTTCGTTTTCTTTTATAATTATTAGATCTTTTATAATCAAATACAGCACACTACAAATTACAAAATTAGACCGGCGCATCCACCATTTTAGCAATGTTTTTTTATTCTTCATTTAAACTCATGATTATTAATGACCTTAAAAATAACGTGCAATAATATTTGCACTTGTAATCCACGAAATAAGCAGCTCCAAATACTTTTTCTACAGTTTTCAATATAAAATTTTGTCGACTACCTAGAATAAATACATACTAGAAATATTGAGTTAAATAAAAATTAGTCTTTAAAGTGTGAATTAAAAAAATATTATATTGTATTTTATTATTAGATGATATTTTTCGTTTAGATATATTTCGACAAAATTTAAACTTTTGAAACATAAATTTAGGTTTTTGTAATTTTGACATCAAATTTTATTTCAATAAATTTTACTCAAGGTTTTAATTTTTTTTGGTCTAAACTCTACTGCTCTTCTACTATTTTTAGTTAATGTACAGTAATCCTTTAAACTAAAATTAAAACTCGAATTATAAGTTGTCCTAATTTTAATTAACAGAGTGAATGTTAATATTTTGATAACATTTACTTTGACATTCCTTTAAGTTGAGATTAAAATATATGTTCTCAAATTATTTTAGGAGTAAACTTCGTGCTGTTAATTACCTTTACAAAACCTTGCCACAAAGCTAATTATAAAATGCAAATTTTTGTTTTATCAAACGTTGTTTCTTTTTGTGTTTCAGAGATACATTACACTTTTGTAGAATCAAAGGATCAACAAAATTGTCTATCAATGTTTTGTACACTTAGTTTCCTCCCAAGAAATCAAACTTATCACAACATCTAATTTAGCAATACCAGTTGACCTAAGACAGTCTCTCGAGTACCTCGATAACATTGTTGAAAATACAATACCCAAGATTACCTCCGGATATTACAATAAATCTAGCCATAACTCAGTACTAAATTATTCTAGACATTTCAGATCCAAACCTCCACTTGTCCCTGCGTCATTGTTACACTGAAATACATAAACTACGTATGTGTCATTGCCGTGATGTATTGTTATGAAAACAATGGATCAAGCGTTTCATTTTCGATAATAAATAGAAAAACGAAACTCATTTGTAAACTATCATTAATACTGACTACATAAATGTCGTTGTTAATACATGAAAATTGAGGTAAACACCAAATTAATTAATGCGAAAATTGTTAAATGGTCACTGCGATCTCATTAGTTACGGTTTCTTCTTAATCAGTTCTTACAAACATAATCGATATTTTCCTTGTCAAAACACAAAACAAATCTATTAATACTAACGAGATATTTACCATTCAAAAATGTGCACCAGTGTAGGTGACAGAGCCGCTATAAGCGCCAAGGTTTACATTGACTGTTTTCGCTAGTTTGTCCCTGCAAAGAAACCACAGACATTTGTTTAAACCTGAGCCGAGCTTCCACAGAGTTATGAACAAACAAAATGTCAACCTCAAATTAGTGATGTTTGTAATATCAAACGTTTTACGTTAAGTCTTAACTGATGAGAGGAACAGGTATTTGCATGAAGATGGTACAAATTTATCAAGAGATGTAAATATTATTTAGATTTTGTGCTAGGTTAACTCGAGCGACAGTGTTATTGTAATGCTAATGGAAATGATAGACAACTCGACAGTTGGCGGTGGATTAGTGTCAGTCACACTACTATGGATTAAATGGTAAAGCCGTGTGTACACAAACTGAGGATGCGTTTTTAAGATAATTGTGGCTGATTAACAAATCGGAATTCGTTTCAGCGAGCTTTATTAGAATGACACTGCCAACAAGTAAAACGTAAATTAGAAAAATACTAGAGATAAACTATGACTGGTTAGTAAAAGCTAAAGATTAAGCTATTTTACAATTCCTTCTCACGAAACAATATCCAATATTTTCTCCCATTAAGCTCTCACCGTGAAGCTGCGATAAACCATAATCTTATCGTTAACAGCAGTCACTTAGATGTCCCGTGGTGAATAAATTGTGCGCCTTTCGGAAAATTGGTTCCTGTATGGACCGGTTTTAATGTCGTTTGAAGTAATAAGGAAAGTTTGGGGCTATTCGTGACGCAAGAGTAGGGGTTTCTTTCGGCCTCCAGCGGATAATAAAGAGTTGTAGGCCGGCGGAAACTACTTGCTTTTACGTTGCATAAGCTTCACTAAGGCCTGGAAGATAACATTCTCGTCCTTAAGTTGTTGGTGTTGGAAAACCGGTGGAAAAATAAATTTGTTGGAAGATGTTACCCGAAATTGAGGTTATAACGTAGCTTGTCTACAAAGCACTCTTCATTTAAACAAACTGATGCATTTGCATTTACAGTTTTCTATTTTTTTGTAGGTCCAATAAACTCAAGCCGTTCTGGCTGTCCATTACGGAGAAGGAGACGTTGCCGGTGTTGGACTTCCTATCGGCGGCGCTCCTCTCTGCGGAATATGATCGTGCCTTAAGCAGGGCCTTGGCCATGGCCGAATGTCCGGTGGTGCCGTTCTTTGGAGCTTTCTTACGAGAACTGCGGGAGATTCTAGCGTCGGGACCACCAGGGCATGATCCTGCTGCAGGCTCGGAGACCATGCCACCGCCAAAGCCACCAAAAACAGACATGCGCAGAGATCGGGACCAACAGCTACAGCAAAGACAAGTGGTAGGTGAGAACTTTTTCTTTTGATAAGAAAAATGATGTTATCTTCACATGTGACAATAATGCCTTCTTTTGCAGTTCATATCAGATTACAATGGAGAAGATCATCATTTTACTAAGATCGGTCCTGGCGGACTCATCAATTTGGAGAAAATTTATCGAACGCAAGCCGTAATGGACCATATTTCCCTTTGCCATCAGCACTATCACACCCGCAATCGTCTTTCACCTACCGTTAGTCTCATCGAATATCTTAAGTAAGTTGATGTAGCAAAAGCAAAAAGCTTTGCGTTTTTATTTTAGAACAAACTCCAATTTACTAAATGTAGATTTATGGTATTATACACTTCCTGTTTGAAATTTTTCCTAATAAAACTACGTAAACCGTTGCTTAGAACCATAATAATAAACTCCCACATTTTAAAAACCATTATCGTTCAAAGACGTCACTTATTTTTATTTTCATCTCACAACTGAAAGGTAAATAGGAATGAATAATAGATTTTGTTGACAAAACAGCTTTGAAATAAGCACTGAATAATTCGTAAAGTTTGCTAGAGTGATATAAGAAAACCTAAGAATTCATGCGGGCTTTTGAATAGAAGTTTGTTGATTTTTCAGGTCGTCGACTGTAAATGAGCAGCGCGTTTTAGCAGCTGCACCCCCACAAAGAACTGAATTAGACGCTGAATATGACTGTGATGTAGATGACTATCATCCTGTACAACCGCTCGTTCACGATCATGGTGTTAGTTTTGTTTGCCTTTCGTCTCCTCTTACGAAAATTGACCAACACGTTATGCAGGTACGTTCGTTCACAAATTTAAATAATTTCCGAAATATCGCCACTGTTGTCAAATTAGTACATTAAAAATGTAAGTTATCTGGATGTCGTAATTCCATAAAGCTAGAGTTATGACTCAACGTTTTCCCCAGTTTAGAATTTATTTAAATATGAATGCCGTAGAAAAATAAAACGGTTGTTAACACAACCAAATTTGAAACTTGAGCTAAATTTTTAACCAGTCGGAAGCGTGTCTTTTTGTTGACTCATTTTTCTTTCACGTAGTAATAACTTGTAACCCAAGCACCTATAAATATCGCATTGTTTCTCTACTATAAACTGATAAAATCTAAGCATAACGAAATACTGAAACACAGAAGATATTACTAGAACTAAAACTAGTTTTATCTGCACAATAATAGAAATACAGTCGTTGGGTTTATTTTTTGTAGTATTATTGATTCTGTTAGCTTCACACTAAAATCTACGGTAATACCTTATATTTTTGGTCAGTCGAAACATCATATGATTAATAATGGTGGATGCGCCGAGTTCCCTCATAAATTTAAACTAGATTCCAAAATATGCACATGTTAATGCCCTTTTCTCAAATCTTATTTACGGATCGTATTCCGTATTCTAAAAGCAACTTTCTTTCTTTAAACTTAATTTGCATATTTCTTAGTAGAAACTTATTTCCGGTTCAACCATAAATCATTTTTTCAAGAAAGAACCCCGTGATGTAGGATCCGAGATTATTAAACAGCCGAATCGTGTAAACACTAGATCGCTTTCCTTTATTCAAATCTACATTAAACGCTTCAATTCCGAACCGCTTCGTTCGCATCCTCCACATTTTCATGCACCAGCAAGAATGACCTTGACCTAGTTCTTGTTGGGGCGTCAAGTGTCATCTGCGCTGTCGCCCTAACGAACTCTCATGCATGTTTGGATTCATTACTTCAGATACTCCACCACGGAAGCACGGCAGTTCTATGGGAGGGCGTCGAAGGACCCTCGCCTAGTCTCCGTGGGGTCCTGCTTTATTTGAGGTTGGACCGATCAGCTACGACCTTGACATGGGTTCGTCCCAGTTGGAGTGGGTTGAAAGCTGGGAATACAAACGATTCCGATCCGTTTTCTACTGACTTTAATTTATCTTTTAATCCTGAAGAGACTCTAGCTCCGGGCCTACTCACCAAGCTGGCATTACAAGCTTCCGGAGAACAGTCCACCGGAACAACACTGGACGATGGGTAATGCACGAAATTTTTATTCTAACCACTAACTGATCAATATTGATAAAAATGGGAAAAAATGACGTGGAATTGTATTAGGGAGTTTCATTGTCTTTGTCACCTCAATTTTTATCTGATTGAACTGGTCACAAACTTTATTAAATTACGTTGATTCCCACGTTTGGCCGGAGTAAATCTATTATCACCAATTATACTTCACGGAAAAATACACCGACTTAATCAGAAATATTGATCGGTTTTTCAGGATCACATAACGCACGAAATATTATTTTTATGTATACCTTCGTAAAAAAACTTAAGTGTTTTCCATTTACTGGTTACCCTACTTCTTTGATGCTAAGAGAATATTAATGCAATCCACTACCATTCAAATGGCAGCAACAAAATGTAGAGAAAATTGAGTTAATTTGATTGTAGCGCAAAAAGGTCGGCAGTAGATACTCAATTGTAGTACAGACTTGTTAAAAAATGAAGAGAGTAGCTAAGTTTCAAGAACAGTGATTATTAATGTACTGCACTATACTTAGGGATGAGAAATTAGACGTAGTGATACATGTGTTGATTTATTACTTACTGAGCACTATTATAGAAGTGGCAATATATTTTATTGTATAACTTGGCCGTAGATATTTTGACTTTGATTAAAGAGCGGAATTTATGCAACATTACTTACGAAAAGACAATTTATGTATCACATGGATCAGATTCGGCATTTTTTATTGAGTCAGTATATCACAGAACAAAAGATTATATCACTTTATTGTGATTTGTTGCTAACGGCATTTCTTAAGTTGTCGGTTTCACGTTTCAAATTGACAGTGAAATGAATATCAGAACAAATGTGTTTGCATTGTTTGGGGCAACGTGAATAAAGTACCCCAGATATCTAAACTATTTATTTACTGTTTAATCTATGATTGTGTTGTTCATGTAATCCAGAGTAGACTTGTTTTATTACATCTTCTGCATTAATTATATTCTCATGTTAAATATCGTGATGTGATTTACCTCCGAAGATGTGACTCGTGAGACCAAATCAGAACATTCCCATCCTTCAGACTCGTTGAATCTTCAGCTCGGTTTCATTCGCCAATATCATCAGTTAATTATAAATCACATTCACTTCTTACATTATTACCGGCAATATGATCATAAATATGCATCAAATGGTTGCAAAAAATAAACATTTTTTAAAAGTGTGTCAAATTATGAAATAAAATAATTTGATTCTTTAGAAACATTGGATTTAGTTTGTTAGGAATCCCTTTGAATGCTTCGGATTCTTTAAGTTTTTTAATTTTGATTTTTTTGAACTTTTTAGATTTTTAAAATGTGTTGTTTGGATGAGCTTATCTTTTTAATTGGTTTCAAACCTTCAGATACTTAGAACTTGGACATTTAGATTCTTTTAATTATTCAGACTTTCCATTCAGATACTCTCTGAATCTGTTAGATTTTAGATCGCCTTATTATTTATTTTAAATTTCGTACACATTTTAGATTCTTTAGTTTAACTAGAATTTTTACACTGTTGCATTGTAATTTTTTTAGATTACCTGTGGTTTTTAACTCTTTTAAATTAAAAAAAAAACTTAATATTTCTTCAATTACTCAAGTAAAATGGCCAAAAAATATTTCGGATATTTGATTAGCATTATTAGATTGTTGAGAAACTGCAAGAATCATAAAGGTAGGTGAACAGTAAACAAGCAGATGATTTCGAGCTTACAGATATAAGGACTAATTTCAATCTTTTTGTGGGATTTTGACCTGTCGCTTTCAAATCCTAGCTAAAACAGTTTATTCCAGGATTTACGAAATCAAACTTTAGTGCGACCCTGTAAATTTCAAGTTTATGTTTAGCAAGTTTTATTATAGTGTCTGGCATCCTAAATTGGTAAACTTTGAAACTAAAGAACCCTAGGGCGATAATTCCAAAATGTTTTTTGGTTCACTTTGTCCATTTTCAATATTTTAGGTGCTTTGGATTTTTTGTATTGTTTATATTTTTTTTTAATTTTTCAGGTTATTACATTTAGTATTTTTAATATTAACCTTCAACATTTTATATGCATTAAACCCATAGAATTCTTTTTTTTAACTGTATGCGTATTTTGTAGTTTTGGTCAATTTCAATACATTATCGTCATTTTTAGGATGTAACAAATGAACTAAGTATATTAATAAAAAATATAAAAATCTTAAACATAAGTCGTCAAGTTCTCAACAATTTTAAAATTAAACACTAAGAACATAATATCAAAACTTGCGTATTTAATAACCGTATAGAAGAATAAATATTTAAAAAAAAAAATGTTACTTGAAATTTAGATTTTCCCTATTACTGCAAAGATGATCAAAAAACTAAAATATGTTACTTAAAAAAATTCTAAAAATCCCTAAAAAATAAAAAGAAGAAAAAGTCTAAATAAGATTTTAAAAGCCCTACCAATTAAATTTGTTAAAAGAATTCAATTCAAAATTTTAAAAGTTTGTGTGCTTCAAAATTCTAAGACAGTTTTAAAATCAAATCAAATATTATGATACTTCTAAATCCCCGTAACCGGCAAAAAAATTCTAAAAAGTTTATAGAAATAAACTCGAAAAAATTGGACATTTCAAAAAACTTAAAAATTGTATATAGAACTTAAAAATTAAAAAAAAAATATATGATAAATGATATAAACTACCAGAACACCTAAAATTCCTTGCGATTTTGAAAATTTTCATAAACAATCTATAGCCTAAAGTTAATAAAAACATTAAAAAATCCGTAATTCTTAAAAAATACTTTTTTTATATTTATTACATTTTTTAAACAAATTATTATTTATTATTGTTTTTGAACGCCATTGAATTCATCGATTTTAAGCTTTTTTTTAAAATTATGCACTTTTTTAATACCACTCATCTTCTGCATTTTAAATTGTATAGATTATTTAGAATTTTTAGGCGTTTTCAAGTTTTTACGACGACTTGAAATATTTAATTTCATTATTTGTTAATAACTGTTAGGTTTTTTTAAATACAGTTGATTTATTTATTATAGATTATTATTATTATTATTTATATTATATTTATTAAATATGATGCTTAATTATGAAATTTGGAGAAATCGTCTGCAAGATGTAATTGTGCAAATTCATAAATTCAACTTAAAGATCTTCAAATTAAATTTATATATGCATAAATTTACCAATAATAATAATAAATAATACAGTTATTTAATGACTGTTGTTTTTAATAAACAATAATGTAATATTAGCAAGCCCCTAGCTGCATATGCAACCAATAATACATACTTAAAATTTGAATTTACACTATTAATTCATAATATTTATTTATACACCAGGTATTTATTTTTGTAAATCAAAATAAACTCACATATTTTTAAGCAGTTTTTTTTCACAAACTTGTTTAATGTTGCGTAATTTTTGCTGTCAAAACAAACACACTTTACCGTATCAAGCAGGCTACATATGCTCACAACAGCAAAACAAATGAAACACAAGTAATCTGTCAGAAAGTGTGAACACCAAGCCAGGTGATAACATTCGTATTTCATTCACTGTTGAACAGAATCCAACAAAGTAGTGATAAAATTGATATAACTACACTCAAAACATGGATAAAGACAACCAAGCGGAAATTCAGACAAGCGTTGGAAAAATTGAAACTCGAGAGAAAAGCTTGAATGAACTCAAAAAGGAACTTTCTCGGCTGTCGAGCGAATTGGCAAAGTGCCAAGTAAAATTTAGACAATTAAATCAACACAAGGAAGTTTGTAATAAGCAAGAAATGTTATTGAAGAAAGAAGCTAACGCTTTGAATGAAAGTCTTAGAGCTGAACAACTTAAACTTGATGATATACTGAGACAAGCCGAAGCACACGTGGAAGAGTCTGTACATACAATAAATTGCAGCGTCGAAAAAAACAAGTTTGTGTTTGAAGGAAACGAGGAGGGAGCGAAACGGGAGAAGAAGCAAGCGTATGATGAACGTCGGAAGAGATATACTGAATTAAAGGGGGAACTTGAGGCGTTGCTGCTTTATAAAGAGTATCAAGAGTGTATTATCGATGAAATTGAAAATTTAACGAGAATTAAGAGTTTTTGAATTGTACTTGATAGCTAGTGTAATAAAAGTTAAGCTCTTGTTGATTTTCTTGAAATTAGGAAAAAATAAGACAGTTAAATCGATTTCAAGACGTCAAGAAGCAGAAACGCCTTTAGACTTCACGATATTGTTAAACTTCCAGGTTTCTGGATCTTATGGCCGTTAAAGAAGTTCACTTAGGAGGAAGAGACGCTGAGAAAGACGCAGAACTTGCTACAGTAGCTCGAAGGTACGGTCTCATCCATGAGCCTGGGAACGAATGCGCTCTCACAATTCTCTACGGATATGGATTAAGTGACAATAGACTCCTCTACATCGTATGTCCATCAGCTATATGCAGGTATAATAAAATGTCACCACAAACTTTTTTTTGTGTCAACAACATCGACTTTTATCTAGAAAGCAATTCCTCTTTTTGTACACAGAGTATGGTTCAGTGGTTTATGTTGGCTAATACGAGGATTATCCAGACAGAATTCTCTGTCAGATAGACGACTTCTCTGGTTACGCGAACAATACATGCAATTGTATCACGAAGACGGATATTGCTGCGGTCCCTTAGCCGCCGACGCTATCAGGGTAAATCAAATACATCACTCCTTACTTACCGTTTCACATTGATTCTTCATAGTCTTTTGGGGGTAGAGACTGGTCCCTTGCCGGCATGACAGGTACGAATCAACCGGGAGAGCCATCGGGGGCGTTAAGACGAGAAGTTTCAATGAAAATCAAGAAGAAACAACTTCTCAGCAACCAAACGTTCAAAGTAAGAATAAAGTATAAATGGGAAAGTTAGTTGTAAATTAAGTTTTATAGGATCGCAGTTTAAGGAGTCAGTTTGTGGAACCTGCGACTATGTGCATGGAAAGCAGTTATTGGAGAAATCCCACGCATCATCGCCAGTCAACACCTACGACTTTTCCGGATCATCAACCGGATGTTTCTAGACATCACAGTTTGGGGCAATTGGCGTATAATTCGTCGCAACCGAAATTTGACAGGTAATTTCTAGTTTTAATTAATATAGGTCACTTTCAACTAACTTTATTTTCAAAAAATAACACGAAACTTGAAAATGACTCTTTTTTTCCTTTTTCTTAAACTTTACTACTCTTCGATATCACAAAATTAAATCTAACTTGGATTGTAGCCTCGATTTTAAATTAACAACTATTGAAGAAGTGGCCAATATTATAAACAGCCTGAAATGTAATGTCTGTGGTGTTGATGATTTGTTGTCCGACACACTTTGTTGTCCGTTTGATAAAAATAGAGGGTGAGTGAAAAATAATATATTAATCAAATTAATCAAACTAACATCTGCTTTACTGCAAAATTTAAAAGTTTTAACCATAATTTAGGACTGCTTCTAATCATTTGGTGTTTAATTCGAAAATGCGCTCATTCGATAGCCTTCAGAATGCGAAGTATTTTTAACTCTTAATTAGTTCCCCGTGTAGTTTTGTGTAAAAATAGGCTTTACAAATTCTAAAATACTTTAAAAAATAGATTATACCAACTTGTTATTTTGTTAAAAATTCCATTTTCACTAAATATTCACTTAAATTCGGAAATTTAATAATATGGAGCAATATATTCAGTAAAACGAATATTCTTAAAATTAATAAGAAATTAAATTAAAATCTACATATACTAAGTAAGTTTTAGAACTCTACGATCTTTGAAAAAAAAGAAACTTCTAAACACATCGTAAAATTCTTCTTTTAATTCCTTATATTTGTTACATTTTTTGCTTTATCTGAAAAATGCAGTTAATAATTAAATGAAAAAAAATTAAGTAAATTATAGAACTGTTGCAAATTTTTAGCAAAAAAAACACTTTTCGTTATAGTATAACTGAACTTTTAAAAGATTCTATAAAAATACTTTTTTACATAAAAAAATAATTTCGTTTTAAACAAAATTCCCAGGGAAATCTGGTCGCTAAAATTTAAAGGGTTTTTACTAAACATTAGACTCTCTTTTTAGAAAATAGGTTATATATATTATAAAACTGAGAAAAAAAATTGCTTTTAAACAAAATTGCTTTTTTTGGTCTGACTACTGACATTTAAAGAAATTTTTGTAGCAAAATGCTTTTCTGTAAAAAGTACAATAAATCTTGAATTTGTATACTTTTAATCATTTCATAAATTCCAGAAAAATGTTTTTTTTTTAAATAAAACGTTCTAAACGTCATCTAAAATCGTTTTATAATAAAATGGTCCCTGATGAATTTTGCAATGCATATATATTTTTTCCGCATCTAAAGATAAAGAAAGCCTTAAAAATCTGATTTGGTACCTATTTTATCAAAATTATTTTTCATTCGTTTAGTCATTTTGTTCAAAATATTCTTTGAAAAACTCAACAATCCCTTTTATTTTTTTAAATCTAAAGTATTTTTAAAGAACCATTTTTTACAATACTGCATTTTTTCAATTATAATGTCGCAGTACAAAATGTAATATTTTTTTTTATCCTGTGTGAAAAATGGATCCTTTTATTTAATTTGAAATAAAATCAAAATTTTTAGATTTAATTTAAATGAAGAGACGGAAAATTCCCTTGCTGTTATTGAAACTTTTCTGAAATATCTACAACTAGTAATTAGAACAATATTGTATTTGTAATATCAAATTCGTATCAGTGTGTCAGAAAAAAAGAAATTTGAGTAGACTTAAATTGAAAAATTTTTTGTCAATCGCGCAAAATTCTTACAATCTTTTTCTTCAAATGTGATAGATAAGATATTTGTAAAATTCTGCAAAGTTTTTAGTTTTAGAATTGCTATTATGAAAACCAAGTTTAAAGTACCGAAATTTATCACTATGTGATTTATTTCTGCAGGGACAGACACGGATCGACAGAGCACTTGTGGCACGGAAGACATCCGAGAGTGGGCTCAATTCTTTACGATACTCAATTAGACTTTGTAGACTTCGTTACTCTTTTTCGTTCATTTAGTTTATTAATTCGGAAAGATTTACGGGATCTTTTCGAACAACTAGCAATATCTTATCGAAGCATGGCTGTGAATACAACAAAAGTAAACGGTGTTAAAACAAAAGTAGATGCTAAAAAAATGCAAAAACTGGGATTGCTAACGAGAAACAGTCGAGCCGAACTCGAAGGAACTGTCGTAAATTCGCAAAAGAAGATATTCGACGCGATCGCCGCCGCAAGTATCTTCACCAACTGCGCTGGAATTGACACAAACAATTCGCAAGTGATGACAATGTCCACTTTTACGAAGTTTCTCGAAACCAGGCAAATGGAAGTTTGGACCGAGGAACAAGTGAAGGCTCTTATACATGTAAGGATCCAAAAAGGGTGTAATTGCTTTAATAAGTTTGTTTACAGAGACACGAGTCGGACGCGACTTTGCGAGCTCAGAACTGCTTGTCCTTTGAGGGTTTTGCTAGATACCTTATGGATAAAGACAATTATGCCTTTGTGAATGAACGCGAAGTTCCTAATGAAAGTGATATGGGTAGACCGATGTCGACTTACTACATAGCGTCGTCTCACAACACTTATCTCACTGGACACCAGCTGAAAGGAGAGTCATCGGTGGAACTCTACAGTCAAGTTTTATTGACAGGATGCAGATGCGTCGAGTTGGATTGTTGGGATGGTGACGATGGCTTTCCGATGATCTACCACGGACATACTTTCACCACGAAGATACCGTTCAACGCTGTTGTGGAGGCGATCGATAGAAATGCCTTTGTTACTTCGCCATATCCTGTGATCCTATCGATAGAGAATCATTGCTCGCTACAGCAACAGACCAGAATGGCCCACGTGTTCCAGGTATTTCATTAACGTTCCACCGGCTTCATATTAATTCCATCATATTTCAGCGCGTTTTTGGAGAGAAGTTGGTGACAAATTTCTTATTTGAAGCTGACTATAGTGATGAACCGACGTTGCCTTCACCAGAACAATTAAAACATAAGATTCTTATAAAAAATAAAAAGTTAATAATGGAAGTGCCTGCGCCGTTAAGTTTTACAGCAATGTCTACGCCTGGCAGGTAATTCTCTTTATGTGTAGAAAAATCAATTCTAATGTCGATTACAAAAAGAGAACGCTGGATTTCTGTGGAATCTTTTATTTTCTATTTTACAACCTTTTTGTTTTCCAAATGAGAACTTTATTGTACGCGAACAATACGCAAGGCGTTCCAAAACTGCTTTACAGCAATAACAGTTCAAGTTCTGCTGAGAGACTCGCGGAGAATTCATAAATAGGAAGATATTCCCTCAGTGTAACGCTTGGTATTCTAAAATATGAAAAATCTCCTTTCAACAAATGTTAGCCTGACTAAATTTTAAAGAATTCACAAGAGAAAGCTTCCAAACGGAATGTTTAGCATAAATAAACATAAAAAATAAAGTTAATTAAAACTGTAGAGAACAAATACGTTTCAATTTTCTAGTTTTTTAGACAGGTGTATTTTTGATAAATATTTATTTTATGGTTAACAGTAAACAGACATGACGATTATAAAATGACAAAAATTAAAACTTTTGAGTATAGTCATATTAGATAAGAATCTATTAATACAAATAACATAAATTCTATTGATTTTTCTAATGCCTGTTTCACAAAATTCATCTTTTCTGTTAAAATCGAAGATATGTATTTCAAAGAAATAAACATCTAGAACAGTTTATTTAAATCAGGCACAGCGACAATTTTTTAGATTTTAATAAATTCGATTTCCTTTTCATATTTTTGTAAAAGTTCATCATTTTACCATTGGACATAAAAAAAATTCTAGGAAGTAGAAACATAAACCTATTATAAAGAACAGTGTTAAAAATGATCGAGTTTTTAACCCACAAATAAAAGTTAATAGCATAAAGTTTAATAGCATAAAAGAGCCATTTTGGTCCCAAAATAACAGTAAAAAATACTTATTTAGCGGAAAATAATCAGGGACATTTTTAAAATAAGCTTTTGCGTAGTTTAAACTATTTTTTCTATTCTGCAGCACTTAATTTCTTTTTATATAAAAGAAATAAAATTTTGAAATTTAGGGAATTTTATCAAGGTTGGGTACAATGATTTAATATTATTTGTTTCATAACAATTGAGGTTAAGTTATTAAACACATTGCTCACATTCACATTTGACATTTGACGTTAACGTTTGACGACCACGCCGCCAACGCGACATAACTAAAATACACCAGCCGTAGTAAAGCATCCAAATTCTCAGTAACGACCCCAAACAGGTGCTTTACTGGCTCGAGTAACGACGCAAAATAGAAAAATGTATGATTATTACAAAGTGTGTACATATTTATAAATTATATCTATTCGTATTCATTCTATTTAATTTTAGACAAATGAAAATAAATTATTTCTAAAAATTTAACTGATTTTTCTGCAAAACATTCTCCACGCATCGATCCGATATTCTTTGAAAAGAGTTTTATTCAAATCTTAATAATCGATATTTTTTTAATTTTTTGTATTTCTTTTTAACATATAGATTTTAATACAATATAATAGTACATGACAAACTACGTTGTTTTTTTTTTTCGTTTTATTCTTATTTTTTTATTCTATTTGTAATTTTGTTCAATGAATAGTTCCTTAGTACCATAATTTGTTAAACTATGGATGGAGTGTGTATAATTGAATGATATAAAATATGAGCATTAAGGACATTTTTTTGCTTTCTATTTTGCATTAATTTCTTTTGTTTATTTCTTGTTTCATTAAATTAAATTTTTTAATTTAAATGATTTACTTTCTTACGAATTTGTTAAGTTTACAACTGTTTAAACTGTAAATAAATGATTACTTACTTTTATAGCTTTTTATTATTTTTTTATCAAATTTAGTACAAAATATGCCCTCCAAACTTGTCATAAGAAATCAAGCGGGGATTTATATTTTATTCAAAAATTTTCCATAATCAAAAAGCCATAGAAAAGTTGTAAGATGATAATAACAGCCGACAATATTGTATTTAAATAAATTTTAAAGTAAAATATGAAAAAAATAAAAATATCAATTATTATTATAAGCATAAAACTCTTTTCGAACAAAATCGCATCGATGTATCTAGAATTTATTTCATTAATTATTTTTTTTTTAATATTAGAAAACAAATCGAAACTTAAAAAAAATCTATGAGACTAGAAACTTTATTTTTGCTCAAATTCCAGACCTGGGTCAGGGATAAGGCACTCAGTTCCCGGTCGAACCAGTTCAATAATAAGCAACACCAGCAGTAGTTCCTTCAATGACGACTTCAGTGATGACGACTACGATGATGAAGACGATGAAGACAATATTGATGGTAAAACTCCACCACAATCCTCCACCTCTTCAGTATTTTTTTTTCAGAGAAAACAATTCACGGTATCTTAACCGCCAACGAATCCCCACGCCCTTACGGAGTCCCCCACACTGTCTCTAAAACAAGTTCTACAAAACGCGCCGCACCAGACGACAAAATGAAAAAACGCAGCAGTCAAATCTCCAAAGAACTCTCTGACATGGTGGTGTACGTACAAGCAATCAAATTCCGAGGCCTCAACACGATCAGTCCAAGTAGTTCGGTGAAGCAACGCCAACGGACGTGCTTGTCAAGCTCCGGAAGTTCCATAGTCACGACGGGAAGCAGCTCGGCTTCGACCATCAGCTCATCAGGCATAGCTTCCAACGAATCTGAAGCCACGATTTTCGAAACGGAAATGAAACAAGTACGGCCCAGCGTTCATCTTCCGTGTTACCAGTGCTCATCAATCAATGAGAACACTGCGAAAAGACTATGCAAGAGACAAGCGTTGGGAGTGGTGGCCCATACACAGACCCAGTTGATGAGGACGTATCCTGCTGGAATGAGAATCGATTCATCGAATTTTAATCCGGTGATTTTTTGGTCGTTTGGACTGCAAATGGCAGCTCTTAATTACCAGACCGACGATACTCCTATGCAGTTAAATACTGCAATGTTTGAAATCAACGGAAAATGTGGATACGTGAGTAAGCCAAACGTGATGTGGGATAGATCTCACGTCATGTATCGGCGGTTTAACCCATATGACAAAGAGTTTGATGGCTTACACTCTTCTCAGATTGTTATCAACATCGTTTCAGGCCAGTATGTCTCTCAAAATAACGTCAATCTTAGTACTTATGTCGAAGTGGAGATTATCGGAATACCTGTCGATTGCAACAAACAGAAGACCAAAGTGGTGCAAAAGAACGCTCTCAATCCGATTTGGAACGACACTTTCCACTTCAGAGTGATGTTCCAAGATTTAGCTTTCTTAAGATTCACAGTCATGGACGTTACTAGTAACCACCTTCTGGCACAAAGAATTCTCCCACTAAAATGTTTAAGGCCCGGTTACCGACACTTACGACTAAGGTCTCCACAAAACAGATACCTCAACATGTCAACACTCTTCATTTACTCACGAGTGGAAGAAGAGAGTCTAGAGAATTCTGAATCAGGAGAAGGCATGGAACGAACTCAACCAGAAACTGAACCAAAGATTCAGATAGATCCCAGTGCCGACAACACCTACCTGGGTATTTCCGGCACCCCTCTGTGCGTAAAACGACGCATGTTCTTCCTCATGGTTTATGGCGTGGTCGCCGACGAGCCATACACGATCTTGAAGATAACCCAAGAAACCACTACCCAAGATGTTCTTCTCCTTTGTTTGCAGAAAATGAACGTTCCTGCGAACAAAATCAACGACTACATTCTAGTGGAAGAAGTAGCGAGTAGTTGGGAAAAGAAAGACCACAATTTACCAGCGGCCCAACGAATTTTAGATCTTCATGAGAGACCGTTACAAGCACAGTCTCAATGGAAAGGAGAAGGTCGTTTTATCTTGAAAAGAATGGGGGATGATCCCAGCAGCAGAGCATGGTTGTCATCAATCAGAAGCGTCGCTAATCGTGAAAGAGAAGCGCGGAAATCAGATGGTGCACCTAGTAACGCTTGGGAAGAAAATGACACTTTCTTAGTGTGTATTTACAACGTTTCTCCAGAAATTCCTTACGCTATTTTGAAAGTTCCGTTAAATGCATGTGCGCAGGACGTTCTTGCTCAAGCTCTAGTTAAAGCGCGTCGACTGGAAGACCCCATGAACTTTGTCATAGTCGAAGAACTAGAATGGGGAGGTACTGGTCACAATATAGTGCAGCGTTCTTTAGCAGATAACGAAAATGTGTATAGTGCCCAATCCGGTTGGCAAACAATTGGACGTTTTATCATGCAAGAAAAAGCTAACACTACTACTCCCACATCTATGCGGAAAAACAGAATAACTTCTAGTTTGAGATTAGCTACCTTAGACCGTATTAGTCGCGGTCTAAATGTGGCAAGAAGTGTAGCTACGAACAGTATTAAAGTGCCGGTGCAAGTCGCGCTAAGTGATCCAACAACTTCCAAATGGAAGAACAAGCCCGGTGAAGACTCGAGGAACAAAGGAACACCTCGAGGTAAAGTAAACTCGGAGAAAGACACTGTGGTGACTTCAAGCTCCGCGCATCAGAAACAACAGTGCCAGAGAGAAGTTCACTCAGAAGGTGAAACTCTTAGTGATGAAGACGGGAAAGAGTCGGATTTAATGGCAACAGTGTCGCGATTGAAGAAAGTTTCTTTAAGAAAGTTCAAAGAGTGGAAATCATGACTTCTGGAATAAACTTTTAGTGCATTTTTATTAAATATTTTGACACAAAAGTGTTTGTAATCTTAATAACAGCTTTAAAACATTAGAGTTGTTAGATGTAGCAACATAGATAGTGTTAAAATTTGTATTCTACAAAATCTATTTTGCTACTGTACTTATTTTGTGTTTGTTACAACTTTGGCACTTTATTGAAATTGAAACGATTGTGGTTTGAACTGCAGTTAGACGCAGGCACTTTATTTGTACTTGTCAACAAAAGTAAGCTGCACCAGAATTTTACAGATGGTTTGTTAAAATGAAGCTTTTATAAAATTTGTTCGATTGTTATTGTGTTGAATTCACACTTGTTTCATATTTTATATCTATTAAGAGTTAACTACGACCCCATCAATCTTGTCATAAGAGCATATCTCAAATATATTTTGCCTTGATGACGATTTTTGTGATGTTATTAATATGTTTTATAGTTTATATATAATTTATTGAACATAAATAACTTTATTGTTATAAATATAATAGTAAATAAAGAATAGCTAATTATATTTAAACAAAATGAAATATAATACCTACTTAACTAATGGAAGAATGTACGTATAAAATTGTCTCTATCATGTTTCTCATATCGCTGATATATTTGTTGACTTTTACTAATTTTATTTATTAACATATCCCAAAGATCAACTTGCAGTATTGATACATTTATAATCGTTCTTGTACCATATTTGCATTAACATTGATGTAATTTATAAAATATATCATAATATATTATACATATACGAAAATATATACTGTTACTTTGTAGTACAAACTTGACATGATTGTTTTTACGTAATATTGTTATATTTAACGATTTATAAAATATATTGCGTTCAAAAAAATACCTTCCCTTGTCTATACATCTACAAATTTTAGAGTTTCTCCTAACTGACACATAGATTTTTTTTTCTCCATTTGAATAAAGAAATTTTCACTCTGGAAATATCTACTTTACGAACTCTTTTACAGCCGTCAAGACAAATTTTATGGACTCATCTGTCAAAATATACTTTACGGGCTGCAAAGTATATTCTTTATAGCTATAAAAATAAATTTTATGGACCCTCTGTCAAAATATATTTTACGGACTGATTCCCAGATTTTCACATTCTGTATCCTACATTATATTTATTTCGTGTAATCGCCCAAAAAATCTTGTGTGAACTTATCATTAGAAATCCCTGACAAGTTTACTTGATAATAGGGTCAGAACTCGACTTTGACCTTTTGATGACATTCGTTCGTATCAAACAGGGAAATTTTCTAATTTCTCTCAATTCTGTCACTTTTTCAAATGCCATTGGCGACCAAAATTTATTGCCGGCTACTGTAATACGTCGGCCAAAAAAATTCAAACAACAAGCCTCTGTCAGTTTAAAAACGATCATTATAAATCGCCCCTTATTGTCATTCTGATTGACATTTAAAAATAAATTTGAAGTTTTGGCACTTTGAATTTCTTTTGTCAGCAAGGGCAACATTATCCCATATTAATAAAGACAAAATCAAATCAAAACCCTTGACTGGATCCGTAGACCGGCTTTCAACATCTAGAAGACATTGAATATTGTACGGTGAACAAGACGAAGCCCTCACTAGTGTAATAGTTATTTACCTAACAAGTTCGGAAACTTAATTTTCCCGCATGAGCACTTTGTTTGCAGCACGACTGTAAGGAGTGCTGCATTTAGTGCGAATGCGCGAAAATTCTTTCCGAAAGAGTTAGGTACAATATTTTTTGTAACGAATATCGAAATAAAAAAAATTAAGTAACTTAGTTTTTTTTTAATGGTGGGTTAGTAACATGATCTGTCTATTGTAGCTACCTCCTAGATTTTTAAAATGTAAATCAGCTGTCATTTTTTTAAAATTATTAACAAAAATTGTTAAAATAAGTGAGAGCGAAGAATGTATGTGTACCCCTTCCCAAGTACAACAATGTGCCAAAGAGGCCGTTTCGCGTTTGCTGCCCGAGAAAAGTCGCGAACGGTATGAACGCACTTATCAAAAATTGATTGACTGATGTCCTCAAAAAGTCGCAATACCAACCGTATAACGCAAATATCCCTAGCCGCCAGCGGAAACTAAAAAACACCGCGGTGCGGGAAAACCGTTTTTCCGTGCATCGGGATTAAGCGGAAAAATTCTGTTTCCGTACGATGAGTACAAAAAAGTATAAAGCAAATTTACACTTATAATCTGAAGTCGTTTGAAATTTTTTGGCCGACATGGTACATACCGTGATATAAACATATACGTTTATGATACATACCATGATATAAACATATATGTTTATATCATGGTATGTATAATACATACATACATTAATAGTTATTTTCATATATGCAACCATACTAACGATCTCTAATTGCCCTATCGATTATCAATCATATTTGAATTATTCGAACACTGAATTTGGAATAAAAACCACAATTAAACATTTTCAACTTCACCAGAATATCTTTACCAAACGTGATACGATGATTGTTGACAAACTACTGCAACTAATAATGAATATAGGCATCCAACATTTCAAGAAAAAATATGACTCACAGCGTACATGTGCAGTTGCTTATCGCGTGCACCGTAAATTTCCATACAAATTCCAGTTTTTTTTTATTTACACTTGAATTGACTGTAACGAAGTGTTTGTGTTTTTCCGGATTTCATCATTTATTTAAAATCTTCATTTATTTATTAAGCGTGCGTGAACCACGGAAGTTGACAGTTGACGTATGTTGTTATCAACTTGCTAAATTTGACGTACTTACCAATTTTATCGAATTGTTTTTTTTTCCCTTTCTTTATCGTGATTGTATTATTTTCCGCGTCTATGCAATGAATTGTTTTATTATCTATTAAGTCTGTCGGAATGCAAGTGGTTCGAAACAGTTTCATTGTCGGCGGGATTCCCCTGTATCTTTGAGGTTAACGTTTTGGTGGTAAAATTTATTATAAATAATAATGGAGGATCGGGTAAGTTTGTATTGTGTTTTTAATCAAAATGAATGTTGTTTAAAAGGAAGGAGAATCATTGTGTCCTATTTGTAATGAACCCAGATATGACCTTGGCCATGACAGCTCCATCAAACACCGATTCAAATTTATGATATGGCAATATAATAATTATAGGTATGTGGTACTTTTTGTAATATTTGTATGTTCTTTGTTCGTGATGACCTGTTTGATAAGCTTTAAATTAAGATAAGACAAAACATCCAGAAAAAGATATTTAGATAACTGAGTTAAATTGTGATTTTTTTTCGAAAAATATAAAAGCGGGACAATGGAAAACTACATTTAATACCAACTGTAAGAACAAATAACCAAAATTGTTGTTGTTTTCAGAAAAGCTCTTCACAGTAACAGACATGGTATAACGTTGGACGTACAAGTACAAAAAATTAATAACTTTGATTTTGACTTCGAGTATAAAAAAGGGAAATATGTAACAAAGGTAATAAGTGTCAATCGAAACATTAATTGTGTAACTCAAAATAATATAAACATATAAAGTTTTATCCGCAACTACTTTTGAGAGCCTAATTCTTGCGAAACAAAAAAAAATGACAAGTACCCAAAGTTGACAGTTACGGTCCGGTTACCATGGTGGCATGGGTAAATTCATAACTCAAAAATGAGGTACGGTACAAACCACTTTTTTCTCTAACACTCATATTGAACGCGTAAATAAACCAGTATCAAAAAAATCTAGAAACTTTTTTTCGCTTGGAAACACACATTGACCCAAATGCGAAATGTCAGTGTGAATTTGAGGATGACCAGACTTCTTCGGCAACAAATTAACTGTGGCATTTTCTCCAATTTGTCGGAGTGCAGGAAATCTCCGAATTCATCTTGTAAAACTAATTTAGCACTTTCACTTGTATAAAAATAACAATTAGGTTCAGTACACAATCCTTTAAATGTCAACTTTGAAATAAATTGCCTAAATTTCTAAAATTGATTTTTATTTGTGAAAAAATGGGTTGATGATGCAAATTAGAAAAAAAGAGCATGAAAAACTATAAAACTTGTGAGCACTTGTTTCTCATAGGTACTCCTGCCTACTGGCAATCGTGCTGCAAACCGGGACTTGTATGTTATTAAAAATTTTATAAAACTAGTTTTTAAAGTAGTATTATTCACCCAAAACAGTGGAATAACAACTACTCAACAGTTGCGGATAAATAAATTGTTACTTATTATTTTTTTTATAAACTTTGTTCAATTTTAGGTTACTCGCGAACAGCTACAACTTCATAACTGTACTATCACTTTCAATTGCAAAATTAAAAATACCAGAAAGGATGGTGTTTATATCACGAACGTTAATTTACTACATCCATCTACCTATTACAGTATATCCCTTTCCAAAATTATCGGAATAGAAGAAAACACTTTCATCAATCTTCATCCAGGTAACAATCACACTGCACATTTTTAACTTAATGTATGAAATCTTAGGTGCTGCTTATTCCTTCAAAATCGTTTTCACTACCGACATTTTAATATGTGGAAGCTACAAGATTCCTTTATCTTGTGATATTCAAACCATCGACAATAAAAAAAATTTTACTATAATCCGATCTTTCGTAAGTTGACATTATATTTTTTATTTACTTATAAAAACAATTGTCAATAGTTGACGAAGATTGATGACCCTAACAATCTCAAAGAAAAACATGCTAAAAGCCCATTTACAAGTCAGTCTTGGAAAGAAGTCACTACAGTTATAGCATCTACAAAAAAAAAGTAACTATATAACAGCTGCTTTAAAAAAAAAACATTACCATGTTTTTTAGCAAATTTCCGGATAAATATCCAATTCCTAACAAATACCTGAAACTACTGAGATACGGCTTGGAACGCTTTGACGGTATGACCGAGAGTCATGAAAAAATTCTGAACGAATTGAGGTACCAACTTGAAGAGCTACGAAAAGACAACTATAATTATTACTGGCACATTGCTCTATGGTTGGAGGAGACCGCTCAATTTCTTATGCTTACGAAATACAATATGGAAAAAGTAAGTTCTGTTTAGTTTACAATGATCTTGTACATAATAGTGAGTAGGTTACAATGGAGATTAAACGTGAGGGACTTTTAATATTAGAAGTACCTGGTTTGGCAGAAAAAAGGCCGTCGATTATACCTGGTGATTATATCAAGATACGATTGTCTGGCGACCACACTGCCTATATAGGCTATGTGTGCAGAGTTAACGACAAAACAATAGAAATATCACATGTTGACGAAGAGTAAGTAAAAATAATGCCAAACACAAAGTTTGAGGAAATTTTCAGTTTTTTTGATTATCTGCGGGACGACCCTGAAACACAATTGGACGTTTCTTTTATGTTGGGAAGACTAACTTATGAGAGAAAACACCAGGCAGTGGACACTTTAGTCGAGACCGGAATGGTAGAGAAGCTTTTTCCCCCACGACCGTTTGAAGTCAAAACCAACGCAGCTCATTGCTTGCATGATTCACAGTATGTATTGATCGTTTCAGTCAAGCCTTTTGTAATGAAATGTCCTCAGATTCTTTAATCAGAAGATTTGTCAAAATAAAGAACAGAAGCAAGCTGTCAACAAAATTGTGAACAGTGTGCAGGACTTACCATACATTGTTTTTGGACCACCTGGTACTGGGAAGACAGTTACCATCGTGGAAGCAATTTTACAAATTAAGAAGTATACAAAAAAAAGGATACTGATTTGCGCACCGGCAAATGCAGCGTGCGATATGTTGGCGATGAAACTTATAGAAACCACACAATGTACCCCAAAGGAATTGATTCGGATCCACTCAAGGACTAGAGATCTGTATGCAAACTTAGTATTATCGATTCGACACTAACAAACAGTTTTCAGATCCGCAATTCCGGAAAAACTTAAAGACTACAGCAATATAGACGATGATGAGTTTACACAAGTAGTATTGGATCAACTACTATCGTACAGAATTATCGTAACAACGTTGGTTCTCATTGGTCGCTTTGTTGGTTCTTATCACCCTGACTGTGTTTTTATTGATGAAGCTGCTCAAGCAAGCGAACCTGAAGCTGACATTGCTATTTCATTGGTAAAGACTGGAAGACAAATAGTCTTAGCAGGAGATCCTAAGCAATTAGGACCTCTGACGACAAAGGCGGGCGAAAAGCTTGGTCTAGGTGAGATACATTTTTGGCCATGAAACTTATAGCTTAAAGTGTATTTTGCAGGAAAATCTCTGATGGAAAGATTGATGGATTGTGATCTATATAAGACTAACCCGAAAACCGCAGCTTACGATGATAATTTTATCACTATGCTTCGGTTAAATTTCCGCTCGCATTCTATCATCTTGAGCATACCTAACAAGTTATTCTATAGCAATCGTTTAATGGTGAGCTTCTTGTTTTCCTCTGGATCAAATGTAACCAATTTTTAAGGCAAAATCCTTGGAAGCCCAACGAGACCCCATCGTCGAAATTGCCATTTTTCCTATAATCAACGGTAAACACAAAAAAGACCCACAGAAAGGAACAGCAATAGAATTCTGTTCAGTCAGTTCCAAAGAACAAAGAGAAGGTTTCTCTCCAAGGTAAACTACAACTAAAATCTATGAATTTTACTCATTTATCTTCATTTTTAGTTTCTTCAATTTGTACGAACTTAAAATCGTCGTTAAGTACGTGAAAGCACTGCACAATCTCCCTCTCGCTCAAGCCTACAAAGTCACAGGAAACCAAATCGGTATCGTCACTCCCTACATCCGACAGGTAAAGAAACTTCCACCCATCAGCCTCTGATATTCTCGTTGTTAGGTCTATAAAATCAAAGAAGCTTTGAAACGTGCAGGATATGATGATGTAGAAGTGGGCACAACGGAATCATTCCAAGGTCGTGAAAAGAGGATCATTATCATCAGCACTGTGAGAGCCCAACATTCGCTTCTTCTTCATGATCGCAAGTACAACCTCGGATTTGTTAAACATGATCAGGTAAAAGAAAAAAAAGGAAGAGTGTCTTTGATATCGCTTTTTTCAGCGTTTTAATGTAGCTTTGACTCGTGCTAAAAGTAAGCTCATCGTCGTTGGATCACCACTTGTTTTAAAAACAGATCCTAAATGGCAAGAATATATAGATTTGTGTCGACGTCATGGTACCGCGTTTGGAAATGTCTTCCCAGAAAATGATTCAGTATTTCAGAATGATGTGCTTAATAGAATGAGGAATTTCAAACATGTAGATGATCAGTTAGTAAAAAATACTGCAATGTGAGATTTAAACTATTGTAAAATGTGTTCTTTTTATACGTTAATATAATGTTTCCTAACATCGATTTTATTTAATTTATATACCAAGTCTACCGTTTGATAAAAGTTGTCTACACTACGAAAAAATTTTATAGATATTTATAAACTTATAAATATTTAACAAGTTGATGCTAGTTTTCTTATCAAGTCATAATTTGATAGACATAAAAATATCTGCGCGTGCTCATTTATGTAAAAAAATTGCATGAATTAAAATCAGATGTTGTGCTCCCACTATAGCACGATATTAACCTTGAGGATGCGTTGATTAGAGTGTCAAAGTGAATAACCAAATCTAATGTTTATTCATTGTTGAACCCACCTAGTTTGAATACGGCTCTAAGTAAGTGTTCGCTTATACCCATTATCATCATTAGTATTATCACTACTAATATTCAATATCTAATTACTATTTACAGAAAACAAAATCAGCTTTCGCGAGAAAGGTACGCTTCTTACTTACACTTACACTGCAGTTACAGCAGCATTCAAGAAAGCGAGACCATGAAGAAAACATGAAGTCTCACGAAAATATTCGAGCCTTCAAAAATACCCTGCAACTTACAACAATGTCTTTTCTCTCGTGTCTATCGAAACGCTCTATTGAGTATTGAAGTAACTCTGTGTCTTTGGCGTTATCAAATTTGAATGACTTTTCTCCAACAGGGTCGCAAGCATACTCAATTTAGACCATTGCGAAATAATCGTCTTAAACCATACATGGAAAGATTTCATTACAAAAAGCGCTGGCCTAAACATTTCTAAGTCTTATTTTATAACAAGGAAAATACTTGCTCATTTGAGCAGCTACAAATGGTAAAACAAACTAAAGTTAAAAACAAACTTAAAGTTTATAGGACTGTCTTATCAATAGATAAAAATACTTAACTGTCATTATCAGCTGATGTACCTTGAGCCGAATAATAACAGTTATAGAATTCATTGTGCGTTGCCTGTAATAATGCTTAATATTAATAACATAATAAAACAATACAAACAATAATAATTACAATTTCATCTTTGTAGCATTTTTTGGCTAAAAGTCGTTCCAAAACTGGCTTCAGTTTCTTCTCCCAAAAATGAATAATAAACTTGACATCGTCGTCTTTGGAGCAACCGGTTTTACCGGCAAATTTGTTGTTCGCTTCCTATCAAAGTTATCCAAGTCTTCTGATCATCCATTTACCTGGGGAGTCGCTGGACGCTCCGAAAAAAAATTAAAGGATGCTCTAGCTCAATGTGCAAAAAAACTAGGTAAACAGTTAAAATCAAAAACTCTCTTTAACAAGCTGCTTCAGATTATCCTCTCATCGACATTCCCATGATTATCGCAGATGTACTACAAGAGCCTACTCTTAGGGAAATGGCTCGTCGGGCTCGCGTCATCATAAATTGTTGTGGTCCTTTTGGTTACTATGGAGAGCCAGTAATCTTAGCTTGTTTGGAAGAAGGAACTCATCATCTTGATGTAAGCGCAGAAATCCCTTACATGGAAAAAATACAGTTAAAGTACCATCAACAAGCTCAAGAACGAGGAGTTTACATTCTAAGTGCTTGTGCTTACGAGAGTATTCCGGTTGATTTAGGAATTGTATTCTTACAACAAAATTTCGGGGGCACCTTGAATTCTGTTGAAGTGATACTAGAGTTTTGGGAGGAAGAGGACGCTCAATCGGGTACTTTTTTTAATTATAGCACATGGGAATCGGTATTATACGTATTTGAACGAAACCAAGAACTGGAGGAGATACGGAGACGGTTATTTGAACACAAACTTCCGAAATTTGAACCCGAACTAAAGCTGAAGTACGCTTCAAAAACAGCATTACTCTCATAATTGTCTTTTTCTAGAATGCTTCCACATAAATCTAACATTGCAAAAGGTTGGACTATGCCCTTTGATAGCATAGACCGCCCCGTCGTTCAGAGAAGTCAACGCTACTTCTACGAAAGACACGCAAAGCGCCCTATTCAAATCCAAACATACTTTGCTGCAAAATCATTCATACAGATGCTTTTAATCGTCTTTTACGGCATGGTTGTGTCCGTTTTGGGTAAATTTTCGTTGGGGCGTGATTTATTGCGTAAAGTAAGTAATCTATCAAAATTAAAACAATAATAAGGTGATTTAAGTATCCAGAGAAATTCAGTGGAGGGCTTATCAATCGTGAAACTCCGAGTGAAGAAAAAACTGAAAGAATTCGCTTTAGTATGAAACTGCATGGACAGGGGTGGGATGAAAAACTTCTTGATGGAAATTATGAACATCTAATCCCGCCTAATAAGACCATGCTGGCCAAAGTTAGTGGACAAAATCCAGGATATGGTGGTACTGCTAAAATGCTAGTACTAGCTGGATTAACAATAGTCAGAGAACAGGACAAAATGCCTTCAACTGGCGGAGTTTACCCGCCAGGATATGCCTTTGCTAAGACATCTTTGATTGAACAACTCAACAGAAATGGAATTAATTTCGAGCTTTTAGATCTCTAAAAAGTGTTTTTGTTTCCTTTTAATGTTTTTTTGCTCGAAAGGCAGTCAATAAAAATAGATAAACTGTGCTGATTAAAAAAAAAATCCATTTTTCTAAACGTCAAAGTCAATAATGAAGACTATACCACAAATAGAATTCCCTTGACCAATCACGACTCCCAAATCTGACAAATATGGCAACATTGTAAGATGAAATTTCTAGAAATAAAATTTACGCAAGTCTCACATTACAAATCAGAAATTACAAAAACACTTATTAATTACAACTTTAAAACATGGAAAACGGTGATGTAATGTTGCAATGTTACAACAAAGGTTGTGGACAGAAATTTAATGCCGCCCAAAACAATAATGGTAAGTGAGGTTAGACAACACTTCATTTCAAATTACCGGCACATTTTGGCTTATTAATTTTAGATTCTTGTTGTCATCATCCTGGAGAACCGGTCTTTCACGATGCTTACAAAGGCTGGTCGTGCTGTAATAAAAAATGTACAGATTTCACCGAATTTCTAAATATAAAGGGGTGTACTCGATCAAAACATTCTAATGTGAAGCCTCCAGAGCCCGAAAAACCTGTGAAACAGGAAGTAAACGTGGATGAAGTTATTGAAGTTAAACCAATCGTGCCTGTGGCTAAAGAAAGACCACCTTTTGATTCACCACTGGTAAGATTTAGTCAATCAAAAAAAAAAAAAAAACTTAAAGGAGTCTTTTAGACTGTCATGAAACCAGAGATTGCCCCTTCTTTGAAACAACAAGTTTTTAGTAAAACAGAAGTAGTAACTGATAAAAGTTCAGGTGAAATTCCAATAGGAACAACTTGTAAAAATGGGGGCTGCACTATTTCATATGAGGGACCTCAAACTAATTCTACCACTTGCATTTACCACCCAGGAGTGCCTATCTTTCATGAAGGTTTAAAATTCTGGTCATGCTGCCAAAAAAGGACGACTGATTTTAACGCTTTTCTTAATCAAGTAGGGTGCAGTCAGGGTCAGCATGTTTGGTTTAAAGAAGTAGGTGTTAAATACACTTAAACAATTGCTGTTTTACACCCATTTTTAGGATGAAGACTGTAAAACTGTCCAATGTAGATGGGATTATCACCAAACTGCGTCTCATGTAGTTGTATCAATTTATGCTAAACAATATTGTGTCCAAAGTAGCGTCATTGAGCTCAATCCCATTAGACTTAAAGCGTGTTTAGTTTTTCCACAACAGTCCAACGCGACTTTTCAGCTTGACTTGGAATTAAGAGGGGTAAAATTTGGAGTGTGAAAAATCTATTATACATAATTTTATTTGTAGATCGTTGATGTAGAGAAAAGTCAGATGTCCATGTTTGGAACGAAAGTAGAAATTAAACTGAAAAAAGCAGAACCAGGCAGTTGGTCCAAGCTGGAAATACCTAGGCCAACTGTGGAGCAAACTAAACCCAGTACAGCTGATTTGGAAATAACCCCCAAGGTTGAGGCAGTTGATCTTGATGATTTATAATTTGCAGTAAGTTTTGTACTAACAAAGATCTATGAATATGATTTTTATTTTGAAATGAATTATAAAAATAAATAGTTTTAGGAAAAGCAGTGTATAAAATTAACGATAAAAATCCTGTTTAACGTTATTTTTTGAGACTGGTGTGTAATGACAATCTAATGTAGTATTTAATGCTTGTTTATTTGTAATATTAAATCAAGACATGGCATATTTACAATCTTCCTAAACCTATAGACTCTACAATATCACATACATTTATCAAATATAAGGAAATATACTTTGGAATGCACAATAGTGCACATGTATATTGTCTACAGATGCCAGTGCACACCTTTTATACCTACAGTCTAACAAATTCGGTCCTTTTTTAATACAAAAATAATATCAATAATAATGAAGTTTTTCTTTTCCGCATGGAATTGCACTAATACTATCTTATATATTATTGTACACAAATTCCATAAAATCAACATTTACTGTATACCAGGCAACAGATATTATTGTTCTAAATACATATTGCTTTGCATTAAATTAATACTTTCAGCTAAGCAAACGAGACATTTATATACATAAAAGTTACAGTATCGACAAAATAATATCACAAATCGTAACAAAAAACCATTATAAATACTGTGAAAAGTATAAAATAAACAACTTGCTAAAACGTGATAAATTAAAAACAATATAAATATATAATCCACAATTTAAAACAATAATAAAATCAAAAACAATTAAAAATCGACGTATTAGATACTAAATTTACATAAATCTATACACTTCATAAATGATTTATCTAATAGGGGCTAATATATTTTTAAATTAATTTGAAACTTACTTCTCTGACTTTAAAGTGGCATAACATGTTTGGCACACTCTGACCGGTTTCAGAATGCGCAATCTAGAAATTTCGCTTTCAAATCTGCTACATCTCGAGCAAAACACTTGTCCGCAATTTCTGCAATGGTGTTTCCTTTCATATATTGTGAATCGAATATTGCATGACGCACAAAAATCTGCTCCTTCGTCTTTAAGCCAATGGTCGGCAGCTCGTCCTGGGACGTCACAAACGGTCCATGAAAATACTCTGCCTCTTGTATCGCCAACGTATACTGTTCTATGATCTCTGCAAAAACATTTTATAACACATTAGTTTTCAAAACCAAAAGGTATTACTTTGAAACCGCCAAAGCAGTAATGGAGGCTGGCTCTGCGTTGTCTTTTCGGTCGTATGCTGTGTGCATGGTCAGTTTGCTTCTGAATACCAACTGTCTCTGCCATTTAAAACCTTAAAAAAATCTGAATTAGTTAAGGCAATGTTAAAAAGGGAAAGTTACCGGGTCGAAGGACATTCATTGGATTTATAGTACGTTTTTTGCCCTCTGGAACCATCACGAAAGAGTCGGTGAGGCTGGTGTCGGATTTACTTGTCCTCATGTTTGTTCCATCATCCACTTCGAGGCTGGGGTTATCGGTGCTGCTTCCACCTGTAACGGTATAAAATTGTAAAAACATTTTAAAATATGAGATTCTGGTTTACCCTCGCTTTTCCTGAAGCCTCCATGCACCCTAGACCGTCGCCGCCGCACAGGAACAGGCGGTGATGGTTCCTCGGTGTCACTACACGTCTCTTTTTCGTTCTGTTGTTCGGTTCTCCACTCTTTGCAGCTCCCTTCATCAGACCGCTGCCGATCAATGGACAATCTTCTAGGATTATTGTCTTCAGAAAGACTACTCTCAGAGCCTGACTTCATCAGACTTAAAGAACTATCATTTGAAACATTAATCTGTTTAACCAAACGATGGTGAATCGGAGCAGGCTTTACAACTGTTGGCGGTTTCGGCTCTTCTTTGTGGGTGCTTGATTCATCAGGAACTTGGACATAATCAATGGACCACATCTAAAAATGAAGGTCAGAGGTTTTCTTTTAAATTTTTATACCTACTCTTGTCACGCCATCTGTTGATCCTGTCATAATAACATTCAATGGATCCCATTCGTGCGTCTGCGAAAACGCGACACACAAAATCTGCTGCATTCGGTCAGCTCTCCCTACGCAAGTATTCACACTTGCTAGTTCATCGCCGTTGATGCTCCAAACATGAAGCCATGTGGCTGCACACGTCGCTATATCACCCGTGAGATCGTTAACAGCAACGGCAGCAATGGGACCAGCATGTCCTCTGAGTTGTCTCACGAAAATACCTCGGGATAAGTCCCAGATGATCGCCGTGCAATCTCTAGATCCAGAAACGATAACGTTGTAAGCGGGACTTGCTGCAAGACATGTTACGGCATCAGTGTGCGCATACAAATTATGTTTGATATTAAGAGACTTCTTTCGAGCTTCATATTCCCAGATTGTAACAACAGAGCTTGTTCCTGCGGTAACTATAAGTTTAGCTGAAGGACAAACACAAGCGAGAATTTCTCCGTTATTTTGAACGACGCTTTCAGAGACGAAGACAGCTTTGTCGCTGTCGTAATTGCCTATTCTTAAAGAGTGGTCAGCGAAGCCCCATGCAACGTATTTGTTGAAGATTGTGGGAATGAGTACTTTGTTCTGTTCGACGGCGAGGACGGTCTTGTCGACGTGAAGGATTTGACCGACGGGACTTTTCACTTCTACGAAAAAAACGTTATTGCACGTTTGTTTAAAGAACGAGGTTCACCTTTGATTGGTTGGAGCGACGGCCGTAGGTTGTCTAAATGATGGAAAAATAACTTTTCTGGTTGAGGTAAACTAAAAGCCTGAACCAGAGCTCCAGTATCAATGACAGATGTCCTGTTGTTGTTCCCACCCATCTTTTTGCAAGGATGGGGCTTCTTGAATAGCTGCTTCGGGATTTGCCCAAAGTTGTTAATAAATCCAATCGTTGCATTTTTCTTCAGAGGATCGTCAATACTGAAGAAAAGTAGTAATAACAAAAGAAAAAAACAATGAAACAATCTTACTTATAAATGTCCACGTTCCCTTCATAGAACAAATGGTGGAAGACATTGACGGCATCAACAGCAGTTTGCCCTTGTTGCTTATACCCAAAAATCAAATCTATCCAATGGTGAAGATTCTGCGACACGTAATCACACTCCAACGCCATTCTGTGAACTCTTATAAACTCCCGTGGATCTTGCTTAGCCCACGGCGGAAGAACAACGTCTCCAAGAGCAACCCCACTTTGTTTCGCCCCCAAATCAAACTGGTTCAAATTTTCTAGAAACTCAGGAAGATAAAAAAATTCCGGGATCAGCTCTTTTACATCGGCCATGTTATGTTTTGACGCTGACAACCATGCTTCTTTTACTGAGTGAAACATACGATCTGCGAGATCGAAATGGCCCCCTTGAAGTCGAAGGAAATGCTGAGTGAAGGGCTCACTTCTCACCAAGTAAGAACATACAATCATGGCGCTGGAGTAATGGGTACCGTAGTGATACGGAGGAGTTTCGCCGTGTGGGTCGTCCCATTCCTGTCAAAAAACGAAATTATAAGACTGTCTACAGACCGGATGGCAACAGTTACCTTAAATCGTTTCCGGAACTGCTCTAAACGCTCTGGACTTTGTGCGCCCATCGGTTTAGTGAAATCTCGGAATGTGGTGGGATCAGTCAGATCAAGTTCTTCAGAATCATAATCAGCGAGAATCCAGGGAAAAACAGGATACTGCATCAGATCGTTGTAAGATCGACCAGCTAAAGTATTCAAGTGCATGAGGTACTGGAAGTTCGAGATTTCGCCCCTCTAAAAATAAAGCTTTAGAAGAGAAAGAATCAACACTTTGGAAAAACATACCACCCAACGTTGTGTCACACTAGTTTCACCAATGAGATTACTTAGTAAGTTCGTCGCTTGTTCCACATTCGCAGTTCTTCTTTGGCCAGCAACAGATTGTTGAGCACTGTCCGCTATACCAGTAGCCATCGCCATAAACCTCTGATAAACTTTATTACGCGCTTTTCGTGGAAAAGCCAATAAGTAGTTGCGACCATCGCCAGAAAAGACCTCCAGTGCCATCGGTTGAAGAAGGTACCGTCTCTTGTGAACCTCCCTTAAAGTATTTATGTAAAACAGTCTTAAAAAAAAACTAATTTTACCTTATGTCCTCGTATGAAAATTTGGAGCATTGTCTCATGGCTCTCGAACGACGAGGAGATCCAGGATTCGGTAGAATCGGCTCGTACTCATTTATATTAGTTGGAACACTCTCTATATCTCGAATTTCGCGATTTTTCAGCAGAGTAAATCCATCAACGACATAACAGTGTTCTTGCCCAAAAAGCAACAAACCCTCCGTTGTATCCAATCCTTGAATTCGTGCACACCGAAACATGTGTGATATCTAAAAACCAAACTATAACCAAAGCTTCACATTATCAAAACAACCTTTTCGTTTTCCTCCAAGAGTCTCATCAAAGTCTGATTATCAGGCGGCGCTGACGGTTCTTCTTCGACATCATTTTCCTCCTGTTGATCGTCAGGATCGGATTTCAATCTAGCAAGGGGTGGAAGTGGCGTTAATGGTAAAGGTGAAGGTTCATCAACAATACTATCAGCTCTTTCAGGTTCAGTTAGACCTGTAACTCCGTTACGGTGGCGTAATTGCACGGCTTGATAATAAATTTTACTGTGGTGGCTCGTTGCTACTTTATATTTCAATATCCCCTTCTCATGATCGGGACGGTATGGATAATGTAAGTAGAAGAGTTCGTTTTTCATTGTCTTTTTACGCATTCTGTGGGGGCCTTCTGTCATGTCAAGCATCCATTTATCTAAGTAGCAAGGTTCAGGTGGGCCCCACAGACCCCGTTCTCTGGTAAGTTCGTTTTCTGTTTGTAACCATTCTTGGTGAACGTAGCGTTGGGTGTGCTGAGTGGTGTTTTGGTGCTGCTGGCGGCGCATTTCCACAAACTCCCTAAAGTTGTGACGTTGAGTAAATTACTTAAGATTTTTGACACAACTCACCTCAATAAATTAACATGGTTCACCATCCATACCAACGCTTGTTTCTTGTTCATTCTGATTTTCACCCTCATTGTGTCATCTTTTCTTACTTTGGTCCTGCTCGCCAACCTAGTCAGTCCTCCTGTCACTTTATGAATTTTTGATTGTATCTGGTTGTGGAACTCCCAAGGAACTCTGTATGTAGCTTTTCTTTCTGCGTCGACATAATTCAACCATAATTTCGAAGCTGCCTCGAAAACTTGCTCCCTGACTATTGTCAAATCCGGAGCTTTGGCATTATGATTTGGTACAGCCAAAGTGACTTTAAACACTTCTTCAATTGCTGGTTTTTTACACACATACAACTCCTCCCAAACTCTTAACGCGGCTCCTGCCATCAGATTCCGTCCTTGATGAGCATTTAGCTGTTCATCTCGTGATTCTAAATCGCTGCTTGGATTTACATGCCATGTCGTTCTAATGTTAGCTTCTAGCATGATTTTCATGTCGGCTGTCAACTGGAGAAGGCAGTACGTAAGGCACCCTATGAAATCTAGTTCGTGGTTTCCGGCTCCAAAAACTATTAATCTGTTAGTTGTGAGTTTGTGTAAGGCTTCCAAGACTGACATTTGATCGGCTATAGACTCTGTGGATCTAGACAACAAGAACAAAATGCTTCTGTTGAGACAATGATACAAACATTCCAGGGAGAGATTCCCAGTTCTTCGTTTAGCCTGACCGATTAGTTTGACAATGAAATCGAAGACTTCATGAGGATCTTTAGTCAAAGATCCCTGCCATAGTTTATCTACGATTCTTGCAGTGAGGTAGAACACATTTGGAGTAACATGTTGGATGTGGGCATTAGCTAATGGGACGACGGGGATTGCGGCTTGGTCTCCCACTAACATATCAGCAGCTAGAAGATGGTCCATGAGAGTCACGAGAATCTCAGTTTGGTAGCAAATTTGTTGCGACGACGTTGAATTTTCAGGGTACGCATCCAGAACCAAATCGATGACCGGTGAGGTTTTACCAGTGTTGGACAAACTCAAAGAATCGACAACGATAACACGTATGAAATCGATAATGAATTGTCGTGCTGGATGCACGGTTAGGGGATCGCCTTCTATGGGAGTTCGAGGTACCATTATAACAGATTCTGATTCTTCGCCTGCCGGAGTTGACGCACCACTGCTGTCGTTGCTGTCCAAAGACGCTATTAAAGGTGGTGGAAACAGTACTGTAGCTAAAGCGCCGAGAACTTCCGACGACATGAAAATAGGCATGAAATCGGGCATGTTGTGATACAATTGAAAAAGAACCTGAAAAATTATAATCAGACTCGACTCAAACGAGGATTTTCATACCTGTATTATAGAAATTGTGTGATTTTGTAACCATTCAGGTAAAGTCATTTCACCAGGGTGTAAAATTGATCGCGCCATGGTTAACAAAACAACAACAGCTTCGGAGCATAAACAAATTCTTGGAGCTACACTTGTAGCAGGTTGATTACTTATAGAACCACCCCATAGGAACGTCCATATGGTGTCTAAATCAAATTTAGTTTCGCTCGGCAACTGCTTTACCGGAACGCCCATTATCAGAGCAGTTATGAGAAAATACACTTCTGGGACTTCTAAATGAGCAGGTAGAAGCCAACCTAAATACTGAAACCCGGGAATGTGAAGAGCTTCGGATTTGTTGTCGTTCCCATGAGAGCTATTCATCTGGTAACCCAGTACCACCGCCATTTTATTATGTGTCACTTGTTCTGTGTAACGTAACCATCCTCCATTGCTGCTGCCTTCGCGGAACCTTAAATAAAAATCACAGCGAGCTCACAAAATCCACCAGGTTACTTACTTGCTCATCAATTGTGGGTTTGAACACATCACTACAAGAATTCTCAACGCCCAAACAACGGTCGTAGAGTGAAGATGTGGCTGCATGAAAAGCAGTATCCAGTCGAAACCCAAAGTTCTTGCGAGTTCTTCTCCAACTATGTTTCTATGAGCAAAAAGCATCGAATGCACTAGACCTAAACAACGATTACGTAGTAAAATAGTCTCGCCTTCTCCTTCTCTATCAACTTCGGCGTCTCTCAAAATTATAGTTTTTTCGTTACATGTAGACGACGACGGAAGAGTCGCTGCTATAAATTGTCCGAACATAAGCAGATCTGATTGTCGTGGTTGGCCACCAAGAAGTATAGACAAAAGAGAGAATAAGACTTGACGAGTTGCTACATGTTTAACTTCTGGTGTTATGTGTAGTAGTTTTTCGACTAGTTGTAGATCTCGCATGATCCAGGTGTTGTTTCGTTTTTCGTTAGACTCTGCCGCGAGCTCGTATAAGTGTTCTAAATGTGAGCGGAGGAGCTCTCCTGGTGCTTCATGCCACACTTCCAGGTCGCATAAAAGATCCTGAATTTATTGTTTTAACAATTAGTGTAAAATTAACAGAAATATAGTACCTGGAAAGCGGTTCTATTGGGTATAGCTGAGGATTCCCTGCCGCTATCAACAGTGCCCACGAGACTAAACGCCAAGTGAAGAATATGTGAGTTTAAAAGAAGTCTTTTTCGTCGTAAGAGCATGGCAAGGGTTTGGTAACCTCGTTTTCGGTCCATTTCAGCTTGAGCAACTTTGTTACTTCGTACTACACAAACTAAGGCTTTGACTCCTGCGTATAAGCTTTCTACGTCTTCTGCCATCGCTATAAGTCCTAATAATACTGAACATCCTCCCACCGTATCAATCTAAAAAAAGGCTAAATAGTTTCCTAAAATAAAACTCTCCGTAACTTACAGTGGTTGCCACAGGTCTCGGACAAAAAACCCGCACACCCAAATATCCTATGACAACTCCTCCCAAACTCCTGGCTGACCCCGCCAAATGTCCTGCAGAATTATGAAGAATCCGAATAGGAGTTGCACTTTCATGACTAGACATCCCCAGTTGTTTTGCAATAGATTTATTGTCAGTGCGACTGTAAACTTTCCGAATTTTATTCAGAGTAAGTTGAGAAACCGCTTTTGCGTTTAAACCAAAAACTACTTTTTCTTCTGAAACTAACTGTATGGTTTCTGCAGTATTCAAACTCGGTGCTAGAAACGATCCCATATAGTGTGGTCCTAAGTGGAACATTTGCGACACCACAACTGGGGTTAAAACTTCTTCAAATAAATGACATGGTCCCTGTTTCCAGCACAGGCGGGAGTATCTCCTCCAAGCAGGGGGTGTACCAATAAAACCATAGACGGAAGAAGCCACTGTTAGGTTAGCCGAGCCTCCGCCGGGATTTTGCGAGATGTAGTGCATTTTTTGGGCATGTAACTGCTGACCGTCTAAGTAGAGAGCAAAAGATGAGTTCTTGAGGACGGCGCGGTTGAGGACTACCACGATGTGATGCCACTGGCCTTCTTGAAGGATATCAGGGCACCAAACGCGGGCACCGTGCTCACCTGAACCTTCAGGTTCCCAGTCTCCAACATCTGCAAGCATATGCAAAATATTGAGCCTCACACATAGTGAAATACTCACGATTAGGAATATGAGTTTCTTGGGTCGAAACGATGATCGCCTTGTCCCTCGCCGACAAAACAATTGACAAACAAACCAAATGATCTTCTCTTCCACCATTAAAGTTCCTCACCAAAGTCAAAAGACGCACACAATGTGGATCTGTTCGAGGATCAGAAAATTTATCTACGCAAATCCACGTCGAGTAGCTCAGCCCTGTTTGCGGTGGAAATAATCTATCTCCAGAACCAATCCCTCCAAGAACACTACTATCAAGGGTAGAAACCACGCTAGGTGCCGCAGGTGACTGTGGCGCAATACTGGGCAAGTACAAGCATCCGAAGCCTTCCGCAGACATGTCGAACTCGACAAATGGAGGCAACGTATAAGAGGATTGTGCCCTGAAGTCTTTAGGGGTTGTCATCGACACAAGCGTTTTTATTCTAGTCAAAGGAACAGGTCCTCCGCCCACTTCTTTGGACTCGAGAGGTAAACAACAAAGGGGATTTCCCAATCGAAGGAAATTCCTAAGATCTGTCGGTTCTAAAGCTTGAGCAGCAAGTCGTTCTAGCATGTATTGGAGAGGACCGTGAAGGGGGTGGTTTTCGTTTTGAATGGGTATTGAACCGATGGATAGCAAAGAACCGACGAATTCTTTGTCGCACATAACTTGCTGGTTTCTTTCGCTTCGGACGAGAGATTTAATGACTTCTGAGACGTAGAGTTGGAGAGCGAGAGCGACTTCTTGTTTTTCGTCCTAAACACAAAAAATTAATTGTCTGGGTACTAAGTTTAGATGAGTGTACCTTGATGCACGGGAGCAGTTGAAGCATAGCCACCACGACTCCTGGATGAACTATAATAGGATCAGGAATCGGTGGGCTCAAATTCAAAGAATTAACATTAGATCTTTTCCCGGTTCCGTTATTAGCCTACAAGTTAACGTTAATTTCACTTTTTTTAAAACAATAATCTTACCTGTTGTTCTGAAGTTTGCCGCGAAAGCGACGGTGACTTCATCAAAACGCCGGTATTCATATTAGGTTTATCAAAAAGGTCTAAAGCTAAGTCATACAGAAGTCTATATACTAAAGTTGCATAAGATAATGAAGGGCACACTGCATCAGTCAGTCTGAAACAAACCTCGTTATCGAAGATTAATCGGTGAAAATAACAACTTACTCTGGATTAATGATTGATCCGACAAACAGTTTATGAAAAACGTCCTGCAAGTCATTAGAAGCCGATTCTACGTCACATTCAGACAGAGCCTTCACTTTTTCCGACGTAAAACACCCTAACAATCTAAGAGTATCACAAATGGTGGTTTTACAGATTTCATGATAAAAGAACTTTGCGTTGGCAGGTTCGAATCTCATGGCAGTTGATATTGTTTGAAAAACTAATTGAAGAAGGAGTAGTATTTCAGGATTTGTTTCTTTTTTACTTAACTTGCCTTCTAGAGCTACCAAGACGCTTGTCACGTAGACAAATCCATTTACCTGGAGAAAGTAACAAAAAAAAAATGCATTACTTTTTCCAACTTATAAAAATAAAAAAAGTAACATACTTTTCTAAATACTGTACGTGTTCTGTGCGACTCCTTGAGACACAGCCTGAGTGCCTCAAGAATATCAATCTTTAATTGGAGAGCGGTTCTTGGCGCAGAATGTAAAGTCGTGAGTAGTTGCGCCATATCGTCATCTCCACCTGTTGTTAAAACGAGTTCTTTAATAATTCCCAGAGCAGCGTAGCGGCACTCCGAATATTTGACGAGTTCTTGAACGCACTTTGCTCCTCCGCATTCTCGTAAAACGTTGGCATTGGCAGCATTGCCGGCCAGTAAAAGAGTGATGGCTTCAACAATCAGTCCTCCTAGTTTCTCCTGACCAATTGGAATTACGTAGTCCCTTCCGTTATCCTGTTTGTTTTTCTTCTCTTCCAGAAAGTTAGCATATCGGTTTAAACATGTAACAAAAACTTCTAACATACCAACTTCGCGATAAACATCTCTAAATATAACATTGTGTTTCAATATATTCAACAGGGTTTGTACACATAATATACTACATTCTACGTGATTAAGACTATGAGTTTTTAGAAAAATTGACATGGAAATCAGCTCTTTGCAAGGTACAAAATTCAGCTGAAACACCAAAAATTCGATGAGTTCGAACAATTTTCCTTGGATTTCCTCAGCCTTATGGTGGATCTTCTCAGTAAACTGACTTAGAGTATTTTGGTTTTCGAGTATAAAATAATTGGCATTGTCTGAATGGTATATGCTTGATATCGCATCTAAGATGGTACAACACAAAAGAGTGGAATTAGACTTGAGGAATGTGCTTTGTAACACCTAGAAACGCCACGTCAGATCGAGATTTATTAAACCGGAAAACTTACATGAAATGCTTGAATGTTTCGCACACTGGTTCCTCTGCCAGACGGCTGAGGCAGTGTAAATCCGTGCATTTGAAACAAAGAACCGGTAGATGCTTGTGAGGGTTTCAGTTCAATATAGCCGCACATGCACAGGGATGTTACCATTAAAACTAAGTTTCTGATTGATTCTTGCGCTTCGCTTGATTTTTCGTTCTCTAATCTGTAACACTCACATTTAATAAATAGTCACTAGCTTGTGTGAATATTACTTTAAAAGAAAGTCGGACAAAAAGAAATATCCTTGGGCTTGTCTAAAATCATCCAAAAGAGTAGACGACACTTCGCTCGAATCTTTTAAAAAACAAAACACAGTTACAAACATTTCTACTAATTCTAGAGGAGCTAATTCAGGTACTCTTTTCATATTTTCTATACATAAAGCTACGCAGCCTTTAGCTGAAACGAAAATGTTAGAATGTTGGTGTTAAGAATCAGAATATTTACAATGGATATAACCAACAACTGGTGGAGTCAGACCGTGTCGAGATAGAGTCATTAATACTTCAGCGGCGCTTTTCCTCCACATGACATTATGCGGGGGGCACCATGAGGTAATAGCCGAAAAGAGAAGAGTCAAATCATCTTTTCGTGCCAACTCTTCGGCGGGAATCCGATGACTACACAAACGTACCAACAACTGAACAAAAATCTTTTGTAACAAGATCCGCCTCTCTCTTGGTGTAAAGTCGCTAGAGGAATCTTTACTGTTGGCTTCATGCTCCGACATTTCGGGTAAATCAAAAAATAAATATAAACATTTGACTAATGTGGATGGTACCGAGACTTCAGACATGACCTAAAGTGACTTCGTTATAAATTGAGTTTGCGACAAACTAGAATCACAAACCTGCACCAAAGGCGCGTCCCCTGCTGCTAAAAGATTCAAAGTAGACAAAAGCATCCATCCATTACTGGATTCTTCACAATTTTCAATTTCTAAAAACTTCGCTATGGCACAACTTGCCGCTTCGGTGCTTTGATTCGACGCCCTCTTTCTGATTTCAGACACCATCAACAAAGATACTTGATGGCAGAAGGCTAAAATATCCCAGAATTTCTCGTTCATATCGCAAGTTGGACTGGCTCCAAAAACCTTTTAAAAAATTAACTTTGATAGAATCGTACTTGACATGTCATTATTAGATTTCACCTTGCAAAAGAGGGGGAGCATATTATATAGTTTGTCATCCCTTTCTTGGTCGGGTAATGGATGCGACGGATGTGTATACTCCGAAAATAGTTTTTTTAAATGCATGAGACCCAATTGAGTGTGAGGAGATCCAGGGGCGGCGTCTGATATGTCTGATGAAGAGGCGGAGGGAGCGTTGGTCCCTCCACCCCTTAATTTTCTCATGATATTCATTGTTAGTGCCTAAAAGCACCTGGAATAAAGAAATTGTTAGTGGCGTTATCGATTAGGAGTCGCGAAATTCAGGGATGCCATTTTAAACAAGGAACTAAGAGTGCAAACCTTAAATTAAACTAAAATTAATCGTGTTGTATCCAGATGTGATGATAAAGCATGCAGTATTGAAATACCGAAAGGAGTTTATTGCGTTTTCTACGAAGGCCACACTGCTGAGAATTTATGTTGACTCGTTCGGATTGATTTTATATTGTTGCATTCAGACATGAATAGTGTTATTTATTTTTGTGCACCACCGGTGTGACCAAAGATTGGTTTGCAAAAAGCTAAAGCATGTTCATAATAAATCATTCAGTGCATATTTAATTACCAATGGTGAAAAATCCATAGAACTACAATAAACGCTAAACAAATTTGGGTAACTTCCAATAGCCAGAACTACTGGCTTCCCATTTTTAGCGTTGTTAGTGTGAAATACTTAACCGATCATTATTTCTTATTATAGTTTAAATAACTCAAATTGAAGATGATATTTTATAAGCTGAGTTTTCATCTTAACTAAATAATACGAACGAGAAAAAAAAAACGAGATAAAATTTAACAATCTGCATTGTTTGTCAAACTATTTCGAGCTTAACCTTGAGGAACTAGTCTTATCAGATCCTGTGATTAGTAATAGTGGTATAATTAGTGTGCGTGCATAAAAATCTTTACTGATAACACAAAACAACACTTGGAATTTTAACACTAAAAATCACAAACCATTCCAAGACAAATCAACGAGAAAAAAATGAAAATTGGGTCAGTGACATGAGAAAATGTTGATCGTTAATACAAAGAAAGTAAAAATGATTCGCATAATACGAGAGAAAACATTACTGAAAATTTATGTCTCGTGGTCTTTCACACTTATGTTTTAGCCATACTTATGTTATTCTGAAAAAAAAATCGGAAGCAATTTCTTCGAATTCCCGAGAACCCTGCATTGCATTCCCAGAATGCTGCAACTTGCTTTATATATTTAGTTACAAAGAAAATGAAACACGTTGAGAGAAGCAGATCTGTACCTTTTAGTTTTATTAAACTTCAACGGACTAACTGAAAGTAATGAGTTATTAAAAAAGGCCAACAATTTTTTTATTATTTCAGTCTGTTTTTTAATTAGAAATTTTGAATCAAAAGTACAAATTCAGTTTCTGTAAGAAGTAAGAACAATGTTTCACATAATTATATATGGGTAAGAAAATAATTAATTATTTTCAATGTAGTTTGTCTTGCGTTTCTTCCATCCCCAATTTCGCCTACATTCAGTCTCATAAATTAATTAATTAATAATTTTCTGGCTGACTTTCGTACTGTACTTGCTATTAATGAGCTAATAATTAGGTAATAATTAATTCACTTCAAGCAGTGCGACGTAGAAATGAATAAGGTTTCAGGAGAATTATTTTATTACATACAGGCAAAATTATTTTGATTTAATCTGGTTGGCAAAATTACCGTCCATGTTTCACTTCAATTTGCATTATTTAAAGGGATAAGACCGTTATTGTACTCCTTTCACAAAATGTAAATTAAATGTGAAATATGAAAATTATTTTTCTTCACGAAAAATGAGTATCGCGGCGCTTACAAGAAAAATTTCCAGTCAATGCTGTCGCTGCTCATTTCAAGTTTTAAAGCGCAAATAAATTGTTGTTTATGATTTAGTTACTTTACGGTTTTCATTCGCATTAAACATGCAAAGCATTTTCATTTTTAATACAAACTCATGATTGATTAAGAAAATCATTTTCCTCGTGCCTTTAAAAATCAATATTGGCTAATTCATCATTTTGTTTAGTAACAGTCTATTTTAAAAAACAAACAATGAGTGAATTATGACAGTTTTTATAAACCTACAAATATTATATGAAACCCTCATCACCTGCAAAACGCGATACACAAAACAGTAACAGCTCATTAAATAAATTATTATTTTATCTTCTGTGTAACACTACCCTAACTTAATACAGTTCATTGAAGCTAGTCTTACTCAAAACTGACACCAAATCGCTCGTCAACATCAGTCATTGAAGAAATTCATGGAAAGTATCTTCTTCCAATCTATCGATTACTTTTGCGAATTATTACAAGATAATGGGGGATTTAGTGTTAACACTAAATTGGGTATTGATAACTGTAGTAAATTGACGAAATTTGTGCCAATGACTCACAGACCGTTTATGGAACCTGTTAATGTTTGATAAGTGATAAAAAAGCCGCAGATATGTGATATTTAAATTCGGAAGAATGGCTTAGTTGTGGATGCGGATATCCAGTACGGCGAATTAGTTAATTTAAAAAACGTTGACAAAAATTACCAACGTTGGGTAGGTACTTTGAGAGAGTTCACGACGAGTTTGTTGATATTTTTTGATATGAATTTGCAATTGCCCGCATAATCATTCTAAAACTCCTTAAAAAGTTTATGAGTTTGTTGTTATTTCAAAGCCCAAAGATATTTTTATGCGGGCTTGTTTTATAGCAGTAACAAGTTTATAAAGTACATAAAAATGTTGAATCCCATTATATCTTGTTTTTCTGACAAATGTTTTAAAACTAGAAACTAATTTAGCGAATAATCACAACACAAGTGTCTAAAAAAACTCCTTACCGATGATATGAAGACTAGTTATTCAGAAATAGGACCAAAATTGAAAAGAACTTCTACACTAAAAATTAAAATTTGAAAACCGAACGGTGGAAATTTTTAAAAGATGTTGAAATTTTATGTTATATTTTACTACTATATGTCTATTTAAATTGACAGATTTTGAAAAAAAAGCTATATCAGTATTCAAATATTTCTCTAGCATTTTACGTATTTTTTTTGATAAGACGTGTGAAATGAAAATATGTAACTGGTTAAAAATAAAACTGCTTTGCGTCCGTGTTAAATTCTTTTCTATTTTTTATTACATTTCCTGCTTCCGCAAATAACAAAAAAAAAACAAAACAGAAAAATGCTTTGCTAAAATTAAACCAGCGTTTTTATGTAATTTTCTGAGTAATATAAATACAAAATGAAATAATTATTTGATAACCTTGAAACTTTTAAATTGTTCTTGTTTGTAAATATCCCCGAGCATTTTTCCTTTAGTTATCAGAAACGGACCCTGCTTTCGTCGAATAAATAATACGATGACTCAAAGACTGATTCAAGTTGATTTTAGCAGCCCAAATACAGTAATATTTTTTTAAGGTATGATTGCTTTAATATCGCAAAAAACAAACATCTATGCAAATAGGAAACGAAAAAAGACGAAATTTCCGACGGTGCTTCCGTTTCAGTTATAAACACATCATTAAAACTTATACTATGTGGTTTCGTATTACAAAGGACAATTTAAAAAAAACAAATATACGTTTGGTGTTCTTGACACATGTTTATAAACAAAAAAACATAAATGTTTCCGATGAGTGGCAATAATCGAGATCTAAATTAGCACTGGCGCACAACCATTATAAAACCATTTACGACATAAAGGCACTCAAAACTTGTAATTTATAGATAAGAAGTCAGAAGGTAAATGTAAAACCTATGAACACATAAATGATAAATATTTGCCATGACTTTTTCACAATCGGCAATTTGACATACTGACCCAAAAATATATCTCGGGAACTCCTTAAGATTATTGCGACTCAAACGCATTAAATAACGCTGTGACTCACAAATTAAATAATTTATAACATCACAGTAAACGACAACAAAATTTAAAATGGAAGGCTAGAATCGATTAGTTTCTGTAGTGAAATGCAGCGCATTTATGATCTTTTATAAATTAAGGATGTGAAGGATATCTTTACCTGTTTAACATTACGAAGATGTGTGTTTTCATTTTACACTAAATACGCCCATTCGGTTTGTATAAGTTGGATGACAGCTGACACCGCATTTATGTCCTACACAAACACAAACCAGCAACACTGCTTGGCTACGAAACGATGATGGCTCTATTTCGGACGAAACGTTCTGTGAGTCGGCGTGGTGAGAAAGAAATGTGAAGAGAGATAGCTTGAGGTCCTGACGCAAGGAAAGAAATCCTGCCGTGTTTTCCGCATGGATTCACGGTGTGATTTTTTGACTTTTGTGAGTCATTTTTCTAGGTTTGGAGAAAAGGAGGTCAACTCCGAATGAATAAAATCGATATGCATGTACTGGAGTAATCTTTTATCTTCTAATTTACCTTAATTTACTTTTCTATTTTCGTTTCAATTTCGCTTTCTAATCTGTATACTTTTTGCAAATAAACAAGATACCAGTTTTTAAATTGTCATTTTAAAGGCAACGGATCTGGTCATGTGCCAAAAAATTGAGATGATGAAAACAATAAATTACTTTTATTCAATTTAGTTCGACAGCGTAAAGATAAGGGAGATTAATATAAAAAGACAAGATTTTTTTTATAAAGTAGACGACATAACATCACAAACGTTAATACTTTTTTTATACTATGCATGTTAGTCAAAGCTGCACAAAGAATCTAACCCCCAAATAGTACTAGAACTACACAAAACATTTTTATATCGACAAATCTAACTTAGGAATATAAGATAATAGATATTACAAATATAAATTATCATGAGCATAACAGTGTTATTTGTGAAAACAGTTTTCACAGACTTCAAAGAGTAAAGTTCCCTGCATAGAAAATTACTTAACATCGATTTGACATCGTCTGTTCAAAGCATAATCACAGCCTAAATTGTGCTAGTATCTTCTTTTTTATTAAATTTCCACCTAAGTCTGCGATTTTTTGTTTAAACATCTTCACGTCCATGTTATATTCTCATTGTTTCTTCCGAGAAACGACGGTAACAGAACATGGAGTCGATAAAAAATCGCACAGTATAAAAAATGTAACTATTTTCGACGTGTACATCACCACCGGCTGCTATAAATAACTATTAACATGACTCGTAACCTTCGAAAAGTAATCGGTGATTTTCTTCTTTTTGTCTTCTATAAAACTCAAAGTTTTCGTGGACTCTTCAACGTCCACCTCCATTGCGATCTCCGTTTCTTCTTTCTTAATTGTTTTAGGCTTTTGGATTTTATCAATCTCAGAAAGGAGGGACGTACTATCGTTGTTTTCTTTAGGTTTGGGGTCATCGTCAAACAAACTAATGATGTCGATGGTTTCTTCAGGTTTCGTGGTGTTTTTTGTAGATTTTTGCTCGATGGTGACAGGGAGAGCTGGATACACTTTCGGGTTACTGCTCGTCCTATTCTGCGTGGCTGCTTTACCATTTTGTTCATTCTTGACAATTTTTGTGTTAGGTGAAGTCTTCTTAGTTCTGGTTTCATCGTCGTGGTTTGACGTGGATGGCAAACTATGCTCAGTTTTTCGTTTCTGGGTGTTAAAACACAGAAATTGTTTTATAGTCGGTTGCGATTTCATATCAAAATGACACTGTTGAATAAAAGAGTACAGTTTGTCTTGGGATACATTTGCAGCACAAAATCTACATAAGTACTTCCACAGCTGACCTGCAAGTAATGAAATATAGAGAGAGGTTTCAAAGTTTGGTATAAATTACTTATTGTGATTTTGTTGTTTGATAAAAAAAGATGCATCTTGTAAAAATCATCACGCAATTCTGTGTTGCCGAAAGAATAGTAAACGAGGTCTCTGCCAGCGGCGCTACATGCCATTAACTGAATTAGAGACTTCAAATACGGGTCGCCTTTGAAAGCTCCACAACCCCAATTACCAGTCGCAACAGGGGACAAATTTTGCTTTTCTTTACAGCTGAAGCCTACGTATGCCTACAAATCGATGGGCTAGTAGTACAACTTTCATACGTGAAAAGCCATGTGCGTGAAAGTAGGTATCTACTTTGACATGATAAGTCTTGCCTATATATATATTTTTAATTTGCGCTCACAATAATTTAAGTCACTATGAGAATTTATAAATATTTACCATGATCTTTACACAAAAGTACACAAAATAAAATTTAGATTGATCCACAAGATTCAGCATTTTTTTACATACTGTAGTTAATAGTTTTAAAGTTTTAATCGTTTACTGCTTTACATCTTTAAAAAATTTCTTACCGCCCATTTTTTTTTTTTTTTTTTTAATTGAAACCTGTTACCTTGCTGACATTAGACGGATATTAATATAGTTTTGATTGTGGAAATTTTTGAGCTGTGGACGCAATAAAAATTTTCAAGTTTGGAGCTGCATGACACTGCATAACACTAAACTTTTTTCTTTCAAATAAAAAAATAAGCATAAAAAACTTGTCTTAAATAGTTTAATAATCGCGAATTTAAAATGCGTTGGTAGCCCTGTTCTCAAATTAATTTAATATTTCAGAATTATCGTAAGGATCACAATCAGAGCTACCAGCATTTCAAATTCCAAAAGCCGCTTGCACCGTTTTCAGGTATTGTTTCTACTTTCACAGACACTCTTTTTTATTTTTCTATCCTTTTAATACCCACTTTATTAAGCTCTCTTATGATAGTTGAACCGTGAAACTGATCCTTTGACTTGGTAAACCGCGTGGCATCTACCACAGCTATTGTCGTCCTTCTTCTACCATAAACGTCATAAGGTGTCTCATCATTAGCGTTACCATCCCAGTGAAATGTGTCACCATAACCAGAATAATTACTGTAACGTTCTACACCTGTTACAGTAAGAGCGTCACAATCGCCTAACTCTTCAGTAAAAAGTCTGCTTATAATCAACTCAGGGCAAATCGCAAATCTGATTTCTTCTTGGACACAGCCATATCCTAACACTCCACCGCCAACAAATCTAAAAATGAGTTATCATACGGCAGAATATAAAAGTCAGAGATGTACTTGTTAGCAAAGTCTACTTGTAAGAGCCCTAGAGCTTCCTCAATTGTGCCTGCACTAGTAATGTGAATTTTCGTATTTCCTAAATTATTATCGACGACATCCCATCGCGGCATGTTACTTTTGGGAATATACTTTCTTTCAAAAGTGATAACACCAACTGGATCTACAAAATTATGTTAATAAATCGTCACAGTACAAACAAACGTCAGTACCTTTAGTAGTCACCCTCCTGAAATAATGAAATATGCATTTTAGTTTCTCTGTTACACAACTCTGTCTTACTATTTTTGTATCGGCGATAAATAATCTAAAATTACAAAAATGTGTAACCAAATAAAAATTCTATTACTATACAATACTTGATAAAATTAATTCCAGCATACGCCCCCGCCGAGTCTTTTCTCCAGATAAATGTACATAAAAATGCGTTTGCTAATAATGAAGCTATCTGCAATTGACTTAAACTAACAGCTTTTGAATGGTTTTTCTTCAGTAATGGAATGCTCCCTGGGACAAGTTCAGGTAAGCGTAACGTAAGCTGGATAATTTTTGGTAACAAAAAAGTGAAAAACTGCTCTGTTTCTTCTTCTTCCAAAGTCTGAAATCAGTGTTAAAGTGTACTAAAAAAAAAGACTGTGACATGTGACAGTTTACCTCGTGAAAAAAACGTTGGAGGGCTGTAAATTTAGGTAGTTTATTATTATAGCAACCTATTGCTTGTTCTAAGTCTTCTACAGAATTAATGGGTTTTGAGAGAGCTTCACTGATAACTTCCCACCTAGATTTTATAATTTCTTCAATGCCCTGTGGATCAAAACGTGAATACAGAGCAGTGCTTCTTCACTTTTCTTACATTTTTTACTACAAATAAACTGTGTGGAGAATAAGGCATGCGAACATAATCTTCATCCCAATGTTTAGGATCTGAGTTATAATGAGGTTGTGGAGGCTCTTTTAAAGTTGCAGGTAGCTCATACAAAACATGATGATATTTTGAATGTGTGATTGGGACTGTGCTGAAGCTCCATGGGTCTTGTCCTTTATACATATCAGATAGAGGAGTACCCAGCCATGTTTGATCAGTATTTTCTTTTTCTTTCTCACTCATATTGAACTGAAAATAACATTTATTGAATAATGTTTTACAAACTTATTGAGCACTCACCTGAGAGTCAAAACAGTACAATTACTGTTCAGAAAAACAAGCAAAAAGAATCGTGTTTATGCACTGTTCAAAAGTACAAACAAAATTTAAAGTTACTGGTTGTGACGATGTCAGTTTTCGGTATTTTAAATAATAATACTGCTTAATATTGGGAAATATAAGTGCTGATTATAAACAATAATTTGATAGCGTAGATATGACAAAAATCTCATTTAGGTTATTGAGGTTAGTCGATGACAGTTCAGGAAAATTCAGTTTTAAAAAAATACACAAGGTGTTTTCATTTGTGTAATTTTAAAAATGCTAAAAACAGTCATATTTGTAATCAATTTAGGTCTTTTGTTAGTGTTTTTGTTATTTTTATCGAAAAAATATTTTCGATTGGCGGCCCTGTTTTTCCTCAAATTTCCCAAGTATTAGGCACCAAATTTAAATTCCATCACCAAGTTTTTTAAGGAATATTTTTATATTTAGGTACTACTTCTTTTCCATTGGTATAATTTCACTGTTTTTACTTATATTGTTTATATTTTCCATTAAAATTTGTTTCTGACTATTCGTAATTACAACATTTGTAGTCGTTTATTTTTGTTATTTTTATATAACTTATCATAAAAATTTACTAACGAATAAATGATAATGTCAAAATACCATTCTGCAATTGCTAGTAAGTTTCTAGTGATGTCTTTTGATAAAATTTTATTTGACGTAGGAAATTTTGTAAATAAACGTTAATCCATTTATAAGCATCACAGATATTGTGTACGTCCTTACTAAATTCCAGTATTAGGTATGTCGTTCTATTTTAAACAGTGTGGGTTTAATAAATATTTCAATACAGCAAATTGATAACAGTGATGGCTTATGATAACATTTACAAAACAAAACTTGACTAGGAGAGTTAAAAATAGTTACCACCTCATGACAACTGAATGTAAGCCAGACAACAAAGAATTCAGTTTTTTATTACATACTTTCAAATATTTTCACTTTTTGTTGTATATTGTCGTTGTTTAATTGCCTCAAAATTTTGTACTTGTTTCTCCCTTTAGCCAAATTTCTTCGATGAATTTTATCCAAATCCGTATCTAACGTTTGGTCTTTCGTTTCTGCTAGTCTTTGTCGCAAGAGCTAAAAAATAAAATACTAGTTTGCACTTATTTTATAATACTAACCTTGAGTTGTTCACGAAGTCGATCATCAACATCAACAACATCTAATAAAGTATCAGCTCTTAGAGGAAGCTCCTCTAGTTCTTGACTTTTAATTTTATTGACACCCTTTTCAGTCTCACATTGTCTTCGCTCTTCTTGTTGGCTCATTTCTTCTTCTTGAGGAGTGCTTCATTTACATGCAATGATATCCGCTAACAATACGTACCTACTGTGAATGATGGGAGAATTTTTAACATTAAAGGTAATCCAGATTTTGAGCTTACAAAGATTACTTACGTCATTGTTACATTAATTGTTATTATGTAGTCCATTCTGTTGTATAGTAAAACGGTTTAATATATATTTTATAATAGTCAACTGATAACATTTATGACTTATGATTTATGATGTACAACTAAAGAAAAAACAAAAACTAAGACAATAAGAAATATAATCAATATTTTACAATAATGATTACAAAGGAATGACAGCCATGATAAATATTTTCAAACATGTCCACCTTTCGCTTTGTAGAGATTTACACCAAAATTCAGTACTTTTTCTTTTTATTTCAATTTTTTGATTTCATCCAGTTTTTGTTCCTACAGCTAAAATCGATTAACCAATTACTTCACGCCAATATTAACGAGCTGTTGTTTATTTATTAACTTCAACAACATTTAAAAAAACAGTATCGCCGTCGTTAACAAACTTTAATTTTAGGAGCGTTGGAACCTTTCAAGTTGTTGAACTTTCTTTGGTGTTTTAAGCTTCCATCAAGCTCACTTTTTCCAATTGTTTAGGCAAGTTACTTTTTTCTTCTTTCCACTTATTTTCATTCTCGTACCTAGTTCAGCTTTAGTGTGAAATGTTTAGTAATATCAGAATACACACCTACATCTTATAATAAAAAGTCATTCAAAACCCGATAAGATTCATCACTTACCTTTTTGCTAATCAACAAAGCGTATAAATTTACGCACAAAGCATAGCATAGCATATGAAATTAATAAATTTCTGTTGATGTCGATGTGTTGCCCACTGATAATATTGGCAATGATGTTGGAGTTTGTAGCGTTATTAACAATTGGTTTTGTTAATAAACGATAAATCCATTTATTAGTGTCATAGATATTGTGTATGTCCATGTTAAATTCCAATATTACGGCGTCCGTTTGTGAAAGTTTTGATGTTACCTTGTAGTAAAAATGTTTACTAAACATTTCATCGTTGCGATTGCCTTTGAAAACCAAATTAGTTTGAAAGATTGGGAAATAAACAATCATCACTTTATGATAATTTTAATTAAACACAGACTACAAGCGCCTCCATTTTTTTACTACATGTTTTCAAACATTTCCACCCTTCGGACTGTATTTCCCCTACGAATTTCCGCCAAAGTTTTGTACTTATTTCTCCCTTCAGCCAAATTCACTCGATGAATCTTATCCAAATCTGTTTCTAACGTTTGGTTTCTTGTTTCATCGAGTTTTTGTTGTAACAACTAAAAAACAGTGAACGTAGGTATCTACTTCACACTAATTTTAAAATGCAAACCTTGAGTTGATCACGAAGCTGGTCATTAACATCTACAACTTCTGGTAAAGTAGTATCAGCGCCTTCAGGAAGCTGCTCCAATTCTTGTTCTTCAGTTTTCTTAGCAGCCTCTTCGATTTCCCGCTGCTTCCGTTCTTCTTCTTGTTGTCTTAACTCTTCTTCTTTGCGTCGAGCTTCATCCACCTGTTCCTGCAAACGTCTAGCTTCTTCATCTTTCGCGTTTACTTCGTCTTGTATGCGTTGAACTTCAAGTTGTTTTGCTAGGATTTCTTCTTCAAGTTTTTGTTTTTCTGCCATTTCCATGTTCTTGCTTTGTTCCAAACGTTCCATCATTTCTTTTAGTTCATGTTGTTGTTTTTCTAGTTCTTCTTTGGCGCGCTGGAGTTCCTCAAGTTGTTGTTGAAGTTTCTGGATAGTCTTCTCTGCTTCTTTTAGACTGGCTTTGTGTTGTTCTACCTCTTGTTTCATTGATTCTATAAGCAACTTATATTCGGTCTCTCGTCTTTCTACTTCTTCTCTGGCTGATCGTTCTTTGTTTAACTTTTGTCTGAAATCATAAACGGTAAACAAGTCTCGGAAAATAAAAGTGCGTACTTTTGCGTTTCCCGATTCTTCCTCATTTCTTTCGCTCTTTCTTTCATTCTAGCAATCTCGGTGCTCTCTGGTTTTCTTCTTCTGACATAAAGTGCGTGATTGCCGATTCCTAAATTTAGAATGAGTTTGCTGAGTTTTGGGTCAGGGGTGAAAAAAATAAAGTCTTGGGCGTTTTTATCGGTTGGTTTGATAACAAACTTCCGGTCTTTAAATTTTAAGTTCCTGATTTCGGCCCATGGAAATGATATTTGTGGGTTTAACCTAAAATTTTAGTAAAGATAACGAGTTCAAATAAATCAATTTCTTACTTGTCTTCAATTTTGTAGATGTCAATTCCTAGAGCTGTAAGTCCTAGAAGCAAATCAGTTCCTTTTCGGTTTCTAATTTTGAAAAACGTGACTCCGTACATTTCTAAATTCTGGCATAATTTTAGATATTCCATCATCGCATCTTCATTGTCCAAACCTTTGTGTTTTTGCCACATTACAATAATGCTATTTAGCCATTCTTCTTCCTTCATTTTGTGCTGAGTGAACACTCTAAAAAAAGTTTGTTAAGTTGTTACAAGTAAAGTACTAAATTTCACCTAGCAGGCATCAATTTCTCGATTGAAAATGACCAGTTTTTATTGTTGTCTGTGTTGTAATCTCCATACTTGACTTGAAGAGCATAAGATGCCAATAAAGCACATGTATCTGCTGGACAATAGATTTCATCTCTACAAATATCGCTTTTAACTTGTGCAAAAAATAACTCTATTGTAGATTTTTCGATTAACTCTTCTTCCACATCTTCTGGGTAATATTTCACTTTAAAGTGTAACCTCTCCAGCACGTTTTTAAAATCTTTCAAGCTCTACAAATGTAAGGATTAACATTAAAATAAAATATTATGTTGCGTAAATCTACAAATTCTAATTGTAGTAATGATAGCTTCCCTGCCGAAATACGTGTCAAAAAAGCTTGAATTATATGTTTTGGTTTAAGCCTCAAAGTTATGGGAATAGAAAATTTTACCTTCTTAGACTCATCGATCCAAACTTCTTCATTGTCAGGCCCTTTGTACATCAGTCCAAAATACCATTTTTCAAAAATTAACAAATTTTTGCACATCAAAGAAAAAATTTCCCTGATGTAGGTTTTCGGTAGTGCATTTAATTCACATTCTGAAACCGCTGACCGAACAATTAGTTTCATTTTGACTATTGAAAACAGGACAGGACGACAGGAAATGTACTGATTCGTCACATTGGAAATGGAATGTTATCAAATATAAATAGATTAGATAAGTAAGCACAAAAAATAGAAATGTAGAATTTATGTTTTCTAGAAAGATACAGTGTCACAAATATTTCACATTCCAATTAATTTACTGTGATTGTAATCGAATTACGTTCACAATGAATTGAGAGTATCACATATTTTATCAAGTAATAGGAAGCTCGAGCGGTTTACATAATTGAAACTAGGTTGTTTTGTTTGAAAATCATTTGTCACCGTTGAGCAAACCATATTCCATAAATGTGAGTTGGTGGGAGAAATTACCGCACACTGCAAACACAGCTGAGTAAATTTTCAGCCAAAATTTATCGTTTTCTGAAACGTTTGCTACTGTTTAAATTCATACAAGAATCGCGGACAAGAAGTTTTCTACCAGTTTTCCTGTAGACGGAAATGTTGACAATGTGATCCGATACGTATACTTCCGCTAATCGGTTAATACAATTAAATTAACAGTATAAATCGTCTCACCTTTTACTTTTTGATATGAGTTTCTTGCAAGGGAATGCGTGAACGTTACATTTTGTAAATTTATAATAAAAAAATGTTTTTCTTACATAGAACACTCAACAGACCCACAGAAAATTAGAAGTTTTCACAAGAAAAGAGTATACAATATCACAAAGAAATTGAAATTTTAATAAAGTTACCCTCAGGTCTTTTTGCAAAGTTAAACACCCCATTATGTCTCAGCGTTTCTGTTTTTACATTTTCCGTAACTTCCGTACGATTCTTTTATGCTTTATTAGTTTCCAAGATTAAGTCTCTCAGAGAAAATATGTGTAATATAATAGGTATCTGTTAAATAAAATTGGCAAATATAAAAAAAAGTCGACTTTCAAAATTAAGTTTATGTCGTGATTAAGTATGACATGTACATGTTCCTGCAGTACCCGCTGGTCGAGGCCGTCTCCGATGAGTCTCGAATATTCCGGCCAACGCCTTGCAGAAGGATCGGACTTGGGTGACTTTCGGGTACCAACGGGTCTTCTTAAAATTGATGCTAACATATCTAATAACGATGAATTTTAGTATTTTTATCTACATCTGTGTTATAAGAGCGTTACTATAGCACCCATTTGAGTGAAATAATATGACACAATAACTTCACTAGTGAAGTAATGTGACACAGTAACTTCACTAGTGAAATAATGTAAGACAATAACTTCACTGGTGAAGTAATTACAAATCTCCAATATTTAATGAATCAAATTTTATTAAAATAAAAAATACACAAGTACTTAATTTAACTAAATAACTCAGAACCTCAGAAACATAAGGGTCTAACGTACTGAACTATTTCTGACAAATATTAAAGACACGTGTTTTGCAATGAGTAAAATTAAAGCCAGATGAAGTCACCTGATGTGAATTCTTTTTAAATTTAAATTTAAATTTTGTTGGGAAGTGCCTGCAACTCCTTGTGCTTCAGGAATAACAAGCTCTCTTCCAAGAAAGCTGAAATCTTGGTAGCCGCTGTTAGAAGCACTTGTTGTCGCTTCATTAACAGGAATTTCTTCTCCAAGTATTTTTACGGCTGTTTTTTTTATTTTCAATAGAAGTGTCAATATAACCCTCACATGCAACATTAGACCTCCAGCCACCGTGGCGCTTAATTGTTAACAAGTCTGCTCCAGTATTTGTTAATAGTGACGTGGACGATCTACGAAAACAATGCCCTGTGTATTCTTGAGCTTCTGATAAATTAAGAAAGTTGGCAATCTTCTTTGGCATTGTTCTAAATGTGTTTGTACCAACGAGGAGCTTTATGAAATTGCCACCTCTGTAACCGACGAAAAACCTTCCGTGATCAGCATGATTAGGACGCAGCGCAAGGTATTTTTCAACTACTTCAACCCTGTTCCCTCCTTCGATGTCTCCAACAGTAATAAAGAATTCTCGAGAAACTTTAGTCTTTGTATTTGGTATGATAATATGAAAAAGCTGTCCCTCTTTTTTCACAATTTCTAATTGCAACTTAGTTAGTTCATTTACTCTGCAAGCACCTTCAAGTCCAATTATCAAGGCAACCTAAAATATGAAGTTATTAGTTTCATTACATGAAAGATTCTTTATTAACAAAAATTCTTTATCTCCAGCTTCTTTTAAGAATTTGGAAATATCTTCTTTTGTTAATACTTTGGATTTCCTTGGTCTGTGTCCAACTGATTGCTTTTTCAAAAAGCAATTTACTAATATCAACATTTTGCTTCATTGAGATTGTAGCTCACAGCATTAAATTGAAAGTCCAAAGACTGGAGCACTTGTATTTTGCGGTAATTCTTCAAAAAATGCTAATATTACCTTTCCTTTTGCTTCGTTTTTAATTTTTTTTTATATACACCAATCGGTAATTTTTTTGTAAAAATTTTCATATTTGGCTTGTGACTTATCTGGTAGAAGAGATGAGATTACATTTGCTGCAGCCTCTGATGGCAGATTTCTGTTGATGCACAATTTTCATCAAAAATTGTTGACATTGTAAAATTGTTTATAACAAATTTGAGCGGTTTCAATAACAAACAATCCGAAAGTTTCCTTGATTTTTATTTTGAATGGAAATTATGGATTTAGGTTTTTTAAATTTTTTTTTGAATTAAGCAGATGTAGATAAAGTTCTATACTTATACGTGGGCTAGAGCATATTACAATAACTCGTGTTACATGTGATTACAAATGAAGTTCGGGCTAACGCCCTCGTCGTTTGCAATCATTCACACTCGTAGTGTAATAATAAAGCTTCTATCCCACTAACAAAGTAAGTAACTATTATTCCACATCACAAGAATCAGATATGACTTAAAACTTCTTCATAAAAGACGCTACGTTGCAAAATGGGCTTCATAAAACTGAAATTATTAGAAAATACCGTGGCAGTGTGGTTTATGAATTGTTCCTCATTTATTTTCTGATTCCAGCAACTCATTAAGTATACTTACCTATAATGAAAATAGATACTTACCTTTTTTAACAATAAAATGTCTATCAAACGTTTATCAATTCTTGTCTAAGCAAAAAAAAAACAAACAGATAATGATGTCAAGTTCGACTTTTGCAAACAAAAACATTTTATTGACAAGTATTTGCAGTGTGCCGTAATTTCTTCCATAAACTCACGTTTATGAAATATAACGGTGACAATTGTTTGATAAATATGCGATACATCAATTCATTGTAACTCGATTACAATCAAAGTAACTTAATGTGAAATATTTGTAACACTATCAGTTATACCAGAAAACATAAATTCTACCAGAAAATATCAAAGTATTTAAATTTAATAACATTCCATTGTCTTAAGAATTAAAGGAATTAGTACCTTTCCTGTTGTCATTTTTCCAATAGTCAAAAACTAATTGTTTGGTTAGCGGTTACACAATGTGAATTAAATGCACCACCGAAAACCTACATCAGGGCAATTTTTTCTTTGATGTGCAAGAATTTGTTAATTTTTGAAAAATGGTATTTTGGACTGATGTACATAAGACCTGACAATGAAGAAGTTTAGATCAATGAAACTGAGAGGGTAATTTTTTATTCCCATAACTTTGAGGCTTAAACTAAAACATATAGTTTTTGACACGTATTTCGGCAAGGATGATGATTACTACAATTTGAATTTATAGATTTACGCGACATAATATTTTCTTTTAATGTTAATCCTCACAGAATAGAACTGGAAAGATCTTAAAAACGTGCTGGAGAGGTTACACTTTAAAGTGAAATATTACCCAGAAGATGTGGAAGAACAGTTAATCGAAAAATCCACAATAGAGTTATTTTTTGCACAAGTTAAAAGCGATATTTGTAGAGATGAAATCTATTGTACAGCAGATACATGTGCTTTATTGGCATCTTATGCTCTTCAAGTCAAGTATGGAGATTACAACACAGACAACAATAAAAACTGGTCTTTTTCAATCGAGAAATTGATGCCTGATAGTTGGAATTTAATATTTCGTTTGTAACAACTTAACAATTTTTTTTAGAGTGTTAACTCAGCACAAAATGGAAGAAGAATGGCTAAAAAGCATTATTACAATGTGGCAAAAACACAAAGGTTTGGATAATAAAGATACCATGATGGAATATCTAAAATTATGGCAGAATTTAGAAATGTACGGAGTCACGTTTTTCAAAATTAGAAACCGAAAAGGCACTGATTTGCTTCTAGGACTTACAGCTCTAGGAATTGACATCTACAAAATTGAAGACAAGTAAGAAATTGATTTATTTGAACTCGTTATCTTTACTAAAATTCTAGGTTAAACCCACAAATATCATTTCCATGGGCCGAAATCAGGAACTTAAAATTTAAAGACCGGAAGTTTGTTATCAAACCAACCGATAAAAACGCCCAAGACTTCATTTTTTTCATCCATGACACAAAATTCAGCAAACTGATTCTAAACTTAGGAATTGGGAATTACGCTCTTCATATCAAAAGAAGAAAATCAGAGAGCACCGAGGTTGCTAGAATGAAAGAAAGAGCGAAAGAAATGAGGAAGAATCGGGAAACGCAAAAGTACACACTTTTATTTTCCGAGACTTGTTTACCAATTATGATTTCAGACAAAAATTAAACAAAGAACGATCAGCCAGAGAAGAAGTAGAAAGACGAGAGACCGAATATAAGTTGCTTAGATTCAACGAAACAATAGGTGGAACAACACAAAGCTAGTCTAAAAGAAGAAGAAATCCTAGCAAAATAACTTGAAGTTCAATTCATACAAGACGAAGTAAACGCGAAAGATAAAGAAGCTAGACGTTTGCAGGAGCAGGTGGATGAAGCTCGACGCAAAAAAAAAGAGTTAAGACAACAAGAAGAAGAACGGAAGCAGCGGGAAATTGAAGAGGCTGCTTAGAAAACTGAAGAACAAGAATTGGAGTAGCTTCCTGAAGGCGCTGATACTACTTTACCAGAAGTTGTAGATCTTAATGACCAGCTTCGTGATCAACTCTAGGTTTGTATTTTAAAATTAGTGCGAAGTTGAATACCTACGTTCACCGTTTTTTAGTTGTTACAACAAAAACTCGATGAAACTAGAAACCAAACGTTAGAAACAGATTTGATTAAGATTCATCTAGTGAATTTGGCTGAAGGGAGAAATAAGTACAAAACTTTCTCGGAAATTCGCAGGGGAAATACAATGCGAAGGGTGGAAATATTTGAAAACATGTACATAATAAAAAAATGGAGGGACTTGTAGTCTGTGTTTAATTAAAATTATTATAAAGTGGTGATTGTTTATTTCCCAATCTTGCAATCTAATTTAGTTTTCAAAGGCAATCGTAACGATGAAATGTTTAATAAACATTTTTACTACAAGGTACGAGGAATTTAACACACACAAGATTTATGACAATAATAAATAAATTATCGTTTATCAACAAATGATTGTTAATAACGCTGCAAACTCCGACATGATTACAATATTATCAAATTATTAACATGTTATTAATATTAATAATATTGTTAATTAATATCATTAATATTATTAACACACTGGCACAATAAAAACTTATTAATTACAGAAAGCTATAATGGTGCCTTTGTCGGTAAATGAAGACGTTTAGATTTTTATGTTTATCACTTACGATTTCAGACAAAGAACAGTCAGAGAAGAAGTAGAAAGATGAGAAAGCGAGTATAAGTTTCTTATAGAATCAATAAAACAAAAGATGGGACAACACAAAACCAGTCTAAAAGCAGCAGAGAAAAAGAATCGGAAACTGAGAAATGTTTACCAATTATGAGAAAAGATTATGTTATATCATATAAATGTAAGTATGCGCATCTAATCACGATGCGTTTTAGTATTATTATTCCACATTACAAGAATCAGATACGATTTAAAACTTCTTAATACAAGACGCTACGTTACAAAATCGACTTCATTAAACTGATATTATTAGAAAATAACGTGACAATGTGGTTTTAAAATTGTTCCTCATTTATTTTCTGATTGCATCAACTCATTATATGTACCTACTTATCCACAATGCAAGTAAAACTTACCTTTTTTAACCATCATACGTGTATCAATTCTTATCTAAGCAAGAAAAATAGATAGATAATGCAGTCAAGTTCGCAACTCTGCAAACAAAATATTTTTGTTTGTTCACGAACTTTAGGTGTTCTACTTAAAACTAAATTTGCCGATATTGTCTGGAAAACGTGAATGAAATTTGCTTTCGTTATTGATTGGATTTAACATATGAAGTTAAAAAAAAAGGAATAGTGTGTGAAAAACACAACGTAATTGTAGTTTGTACCATTAGTAGGTGATAAAAATTTATTCTATTTGGTAAACAAACGGCGAAAAATTGTTCAAGTGTTTACTTTTAAAGATAGAACAAGTTGCCTTACTTTAGATATTTATGTTTGTATTTGGATTAACTCAAACTGACAAATTAAGAAAACTTTAACCCAAACTGAACGATCCTGAATAATTGCGTGTTGCTCTAAATAGAACCAGCGCATTTTGAGGTAGATTCTTTAGCTTTTTTTTTTGTAGCTGATAGACAAATTAGTAACGATAATCGATAAACTTTATTATTTATTACTTTATTAAGATTATGTTAGGAGTAATGTAAAATAGAATTGATATATGCAGATGTGGTTAAGATTTTTTATTGTTATTGCAGTATTTATAGTATGATGGGAGTAATTATAATGCCAAATGCCTGCATTTAGTAGCCTGTTAAACATATTTTCAAACCATTTCATAGCTTCTTCACGCAGTTAATCAATTAAGCAAATTACAACTGGCATTTGGTATCAAAAGAGAGAAATTTACTTAAATAACGATGATTTTGGTGAGACTTAGTAGACCAGCCTAGCAGAGTGAAACGTCATTTCCAACATTTTCAAATTCCTGTTATGAAAAATTGATCATTTTTCGTCTATGAGTAATTAATTCTATTTCCCTCAATAAAATGATCTAATCTTAATTATTGTTGACGATAAAAATTCCTCAGATATTTATTACACTAGGAATAAATAAAACTGTTGAGCTCATGTTGTAAATTCTTATATTTTTTTCGGTAAAGATTGGGAAGCAAAGATGCTGAAAATCCTCAGACGTACAAAAGATCTCGACCGTGAACTAAAAACGATTTCAATTACCGGATTTACCGGAAATATTTTCTTGCGTTTGAAGAAGCCTTATTTAGAGATGTGTATCACTGAAAAAATGACGTGAAGACTGGTTCTAAAATAATACTTTATTTTTACGAAATGAAACTTTTCATTCACCAAACGTATTCTATCCTCATCATAATTGAAATATAAAATCAACTTTCCATTACTTTCTGATATCACAGAGCTACATCAATTTTGACACGACTCCGGTCTGGGCCCGGTTGCCTCAAGGCAATAAAAATCGAACTGATTATATTTTCCATCCCGGCGCATACAGCTTCATCAATTCGAATTCTGAGATTTCACCTCAACTAATCTCCAATTTATTCCAGGATTATGAAATTCCGCAACTGTTGTTTCTGGCATTTAGTTGTTATGACTAACAGCAGGATCCCTAAATACCTGAGGGTGAAATAATTTAAAGTTCCATTAAATCCTCCAAATTGCTAGAAACCGAATGATCTCATCTTAAAATGATTGTTCCAAATGATGGCTTCTATGAGTTAAAAGGTTCTAAAAGTTGACGATTATGCGTTGTAAAAATTACATGAAGATATTTGAATTAGGGCGAATCGGGAATACGAAAGATGCCGAAGCGTCGGATGCTAAGCGTCGTTTCAACCCCACATCAGTTGCATCGGCGACGCCGATGTTATGGTAAACTTTCAACAAGTGCTCGCGCGTGTTTTTATGCACGCACAGATTGTAATTGCCGATTTATAGGGAAGTGAACTTTTTCCTGATATTGACACAACTGATAAAGTGAGTATAAATATCATTACAGAATAATTATCAAAAAATTCATTTTTTATTTGGGTTTGTTTTTCGCACTGAACAAGAATAATCAATTCAAGGAGAATTAATTAAAAAGTTTACATTCTTTAGCTTCCAACTTTCTTTATACTTTTAATTTTGTGTTTTAAGGAATTTAATCCTTCATAATTAAACTCAATCTTCATTTTAATTGAATTGATGAGGAAGTGTGAGCGGTTGATATCTGGGACCTAATACTTTATAAGTAATTTCAATTAGTTCGAAAATGCAATTAACTAACAACGGTTCAATTTTGAACCAAAATATAGAGTTCCAAGTTACAAACTTAGCGGAAACTAAAAGGTTTCGTGTGTACATACATATTCTAACTAAATTATTGTTTAATAACTTATAATCAAACAAGTAACTAATAGTTATTCACAAAATGTCATCAATTCTTAATCTTACTTACTTAATCTTATGGCTTTATCTTTGGTGAAAGGTCAAAGTGAAATTGCAATCGCGCGTGTTTTGATATTTTCTATCGTTATACATATCTCTTTTTTATCCATCGTTAGTCTTACCGCTTTTTCATTTTTGTTTTAATCTGCTTCAAGATTTCATTGTTTCCCAAAAAGGTTGTTCTCATCTCTCTTTTTTTGTGGTTTAAAATTTTCTCAATTATTTCATTTCTTTTTCTTTTCATTGTTTACCTTAATATTTATCTTTGTTAATTCCTTGTCTAGAGTAATTATATTTCTTTGTAAATCCTCTTCTGTTTCAGTTGATATAAAGCTATCACCAGTTTACTCAAATAAATCAGTTGCATTTGCTAATATCCTATTTTTGAAGCTTTAAAATTTTGTCTAACATTATAGAGGTTAATAGTAGGCTTAGCACACATCCCTGGTTTACTTCTATCCTTAGACTTCTTGTTTTTGGTTCTTACTATGTTTGTGTTCTCCCCATACATTATCTCTTTTTTCTGTTGTTCTTTTGTGTATTAGTAATTTTTCTAGCTTTCTTATTTTCATACACGGTTAAATGCTTTTAAATGTTATAGGTTTAACGCAAACATTAGGTCTTGTGTGTCCTCTATGCTATCTTCGATCTTAGTTTCTTATTCTTCTTTCCAACATGTTTGGGAGTATTTTTCTGAGAATACTTATCAGTGTGATTCTTCTAAAGATACTACAATTCTTATTGTCCTCTCTTTATATTTCAGCAATATTATTTCTGAATCACACTCTTTTGATTATTTCCTGTATTGGTTTGTTTAGTTGGATTACTTTTTCTTCCATATATTTTTTCAACTCAGGTGTAATGGTATCTCTTTTGGTGCTTTTTGTTTTTACATATCTTTTCCTTTCTTCTCTTTAATTTACTGCTCTATTTCTGTGGTTCGCCATTTTGTTCTTTTTATATACTTGTTTGTTATTTTTATGCTTCCACAGCTCTTCATTGTTGCTTTTAACAGGCAGTTTTTAAATTTGTCCCATGTCTCGTCTATTTCATGTTCTTGTTCCTCAAAAATTTTATTATTTATTTATTTATTTTATTATTTTTATTATCACCTATCTCTTTATTTTAATCTGAAACTTTTATTTTTTTATCATTTTCTTTTCTTGATCAAAAAAATAATTAACTCTTTTTTATGGGCTCCACTGTCGTAAACTTTACGTTCACATTTTGTGTTCCTTATTGTTGATTCCATTTCAGTACACAGGTTCCATAATTCTTATTTTTTGGTTTATTCCCTTCTTTATTTAAGGCTTCTTCTAGAGTTTTTTTTAGGTTTCCTACTTTATCATTAAAGCCCACAATATTATTAAATTTTTCTCTTCCTCATCCATTACTTTTTGTAGTTCATTATAGAAGTCATCTATGCTTTCTTTTCTTTCGTCCTCATTTATTCCATAGGCTAATTAGTGTCCACCTTTTCTTTTAAGGGCTTCGTTTCCATCTATAGTATTCTTTGTCATTGTCAATTCACTTATTTTTTGCCCCAAAAGGAAAACTAGTAGTGTTTATCTGAACAGCCTTTCCAATACGTTGTATGTATTTAAATTTTGCTTGAGGGCCGTAATGTAAATTCAGCTTTTGTAAAAACATTCACAACCCGAAGACACTTCTTGCCACGTCGATGTATTTTTACAGTGAAAATATGTTAAAAATTAACTTGTTTTAATTAGTGGAAACACCAGCGTTTAATATTTTGAAATTGTGTCAAAAAAACTCTTCAATTCGATTTTTTAATCTTGAATCGTTTTGTAGACAACATAAAAATCAAATTTTCGCTTTATGATTAACACAAATTCGTAACCTTAATTTTATCTAGTTCTATCTATGATACAATCGCACCAATCTTTCTGTTGTTTGCATTATTATTTCTTTGGAATTTGTTCAACAGAGGCAACAGACTGGGAAATTTGTTCAACACAAATGCTTGTTGCTTGCTAGAGATTGAAATATTGTATAAAATACTAAAAATTAAAAACAAAAACATTTGGTGATATTACGACCACATATATGGTGTGACATTAATAAATACAAAGTGTGAAATTCACAATACCAATCTTAAATTGACGACATGGACAAGAAGCGTTTTAACTGTCTATTTACATTTATGTAGATAAACGTTCCGACATAAATAATAATGTTATTATCCTTTCTATACATTTTAGCAGCTGTCTGTCAAATTTTCACTTAATCATGAAGGTTTTATCGTAACAAAACAAGCAGTTTCACTTCTCTATGCTCTATAATAAATGAAGAAGAAATAACCAAAGTAGAAAGCGTTTATTTGAAATGCTTGACTGTTATAGCTGAAAACGACTTTAAAAACTGATAACAAACTAATTCAAACACGACTAAAAATAGACGAAACACCAGAATATTTACTGTGTATTCGGAAAATCGTATATTTAAACATTTCAAAACTGGGAATAAATTATCAAGATTAGATATACTTTTTTTATAGCATGACCAGCGCCGCCGTCGTTCTAAGAGAAAAACAATCGGAAAATTTATATCACTTACAAAACCACAAAATCGTTTTTTTGACGAGGAAGTAGAACTGGGATTAAAAAAAAAAAACGTTCTAAATATTTCACGGAGTTATTTCTAAAAGTTGTGAAATTGAAAGAACCCTAAAACTTTAATACCTCGAGAAAAATTGTGTGAGTTAGAACAAAACTTCTAAAAATCGATGCCCTGAAAGATCAAGATGAGTAATTCACTAAATGATCTTATTTTCATAGATATAAATAAAATTAAAAATTTAGAAACGTATATATGAAAGATACTAGAGATTTCAGTCTATTTTTCAAACGACAGACTGTCCTATTTGTAAAATTTGTAAAACACACGATGTCTTGGTGATGTAAATTAGAAAACTTCGTCATGCTGTCACGAAAACATGCAATAAAAACTAATCAAACTCGAGTGGTAATTAAATTACTTAATTGCCATAGTAGTGGGTTACGTCTTGTCGAGGAACCCAAGGAATTTAATCTGTGTGCACTAACATGACGATAACTAAACTTAATTTGTTCTTTAGATCATTTATCTATTAGGCAAAAAAATAAATACACTACTTATCAAATACTAATAAAAAAAATTCATGGAATGAATCAATATTAATTATAGATCAAATTTTAAAATTAAAAACTTTCATAAACATGTTGTTTAAACAGGTGCTGACAGAACCGCCTGTAACTCATTTTCCTACGCCGACGTCCAAAAATAAAAGATTATTTAGGTGTACATCCACAAAGATACGTTTTTTCCCTCGAGTTTTCCCGCTTTATCCGAGTAGAATCTTACTTTGTAACATACATACGAAAAAAGCTCCCCTTTTATGTATGTCGCAAAGGTATTGTTAAGATTTCTATCGTTTTTTTTGTCAGTTCCCGTTTACCTCAGCCGAGATTTTCACTAACCATAATGACGAAATGGGTAGCTGTCATGAAGTTTTCAGACACTTTACCAAGTTTAAAGACTGGGTAGTTTATATTGTGATTTTGTTTGATAGGCACTAATATTCCAGAATTTTGCTCTCGCTTTGACGGAGTCAGCTACAATTTTGTGTGCAATATGACATAAATCACCGCCACAGTAAGCGTCCGGAGCAAAATATTTTTGTCAATAATCAGATAAGTTATGTGTTCTTCTTGACAAAAATGTCGATTGCCATTTAACGATTTTATTTCTACTCGATAAAAGAAAGCGTCTTAACTCATCCCAGGCCACATTTTATTAGATGTTATTGATCGTTATGTTTCTTTATAGGTTATTAAATTTTATTCGACACTTAAGCGATAATCGAGCCCACTATTTCGAAATATGACTCGATTTTATGTAATTGTTGATTAAGTGATAAGTTAGATCAAAGCTAAAAATAAAAAATATTTTTCGTATCGCAATTTTTCGCGATTATAATCACTCGTACCGATGATCGCGGCAAATCCCAGTTTGCCGAAGAAGCAAGCGTAAATTTAATTTAAGTGAGTAGAAGTGTAAAGTTCGAAATGAAGTTTTGTCGTGTTTTAAATGAACGCTATTTTCTGACGAACTTTATTTTGGCTGTTTTCGTCAGAAAGCTGCTGATTTATCCATTCAAATGTTTTATGTTTTCATTAAATTTCAATCAACACTATTATACTCGAATACTGAAATATTTGCAAACAATTTTTAACTATTAACACAAATAAAATTCGGTGAACTCGTGTTGACAAAATCTCATTTTGCTCTCGAGTAGAACACACACTTATTCCAATGATCCACTTCTTCCATACAATTTTCCCACTGCTCATAGATAATATTCGAACATAAAGACTGTTATTCAATTAGAAAAAGTCAATTTTCGTGGCTTTCTTGTAAGCACGATCGTGGTAATATTTGAAGGAATAACTCGCAAAGGACGAGTAAACTAATTTACAGCCCAGCAAGTTGAGAAAGCTTTTCTTTCACTGCAGTGTGAATTCCCGATGGAAAACACTCGATTAACGCTTGTCTAAATTGGCAAACTTGAACAATTTTTAGTCACCCTCTTCTCTTGGAATAATTTGATTTCATTAAGGGCTTTTCTTCAGTTGTAATCGCATTTCGCACTTGGTCAAGCATGGATCGACGACAGAAATAAACATTTATAAAGTGGAAATGTTCTGTATCAGTAAAGTAATTTTATAGTTAAAGAAACATTGCAACTACGTGCTGTACTTGCGAAAGTTAGGATGCCATCTAAACAAATTAAATTTTTATTACAATTTAAACACTAAAAATTCAAAAATAAATATATAGAAGAATACTAAAACCTTCTTTAAATATCTACAAAAATCTTCAAACTTTGAAAAACTAAAACAAAACGTTAAAAAATTTGAAATCTGATAAAACTGTGATGAAAAATTCACAATCATTTAGAAACCTTAAAAATATCAAACAATGTAATAAACAGCGAAATTGGGTAAATGATAGGAAAAACTAATGACTAATGACTAAAAAATCCTAATTTTACAAAAAAGCCTAAATTGAACAGGATTTGCAGCTGATAGCCTAACTAAGATACCTAAATCAACCTACAATTAAAAAAGCTGCATTTAATAAATTTAATAAATGCGAGATGACTTTTAAAGAAATTCTTTCAAAGTGGGTGGAACGTTTATACAGTTTCCTTGGCACATTTTTTATTTTTATTTTTTTTGAATTTTTAATACAACATAATTTATACCTCTTGAGTCGGATAGCTAAGTTTTAGAAAATCTCATCAATTTATTAATTTGTTTAATGAAATGCAAGTTATATATTTTGCGCAAGTTATAGCTTTCCCGCTAGAAAATATTTTTTAATAATTGCTTCGCTTTCAATTACTCAACAAAGGAAAAAAATTCAATTCGACCATTGGTTGCGGGTGGAGTCCAACAGCGAATAATTGTTGGTTTTAAGAAAGCAGGTAATTTTTTACCATTAGGACTACAAAATTCGATGGTTTAGTTTAGTTTTGTCACAACATAACTAATACTTATTTATCACTCAACAATGATAAATATGTCAGTTATCTTTTTTCAGCGAAAAACGATATACACTTTTGCAGAAAAAGATTGAGTCGGAATTCTCATAGCTTGATAATAAATATAAAAAGCAATGCTGCTGATACCTAAAATTATATTATTTGTACGTTTATAAGAAGAAAAATAACAAGTTTTGAATAAATTGAAATGAAGTTAGGTAGGGCTGTTAAAATGAGAAAACTACACAATTAGAATGTGAAAGACAATTTGGTGGATTTTTTGTTGATAAAGACAAAAAAACAACTGCTTTCTAGATACGAGTCCTAATAGAATAATAGACCATAAACACATTGTAGAAATTGAGTGGCCCTTTTCAATAAGAGATATCACTCTAAAAGCAGAAGCATAAAAACTTATAACAGGAGCAAAATATATTTATTTAATGGTATGGACCTCTATTGGAATATGTAAAGAACTTTAATTTTATTAGCGCTAGTTATTTATTTGTTTATAATTTGGGATTAAAAATTAAAATTAAAAATTATTAATTAAATTATTATCGATATTTTAAAAACATTTTTTTATGAAACAATGGCACGTTTACAGTGTTTTTTTCCTTTTTTTTTGTACAAAATTTTTGCTATTTCAACTAGTATTTCTCCTCTACCTAAAAGAATGTAATAAGACCCACATCTCTGCATTACATTCTCCACATCTGAAGCCCAAGCAATTTATTGCTACCAGATTAGAAATGTCTTTCGATCAATAACAACTAACTTTTTGAAATGTTTATATTGCCCCTTTTTTCTTATCCAGATATGCAAAAATTGCTTATCCACAACTATATATAAGTCTGCTCAATTTCAGAGACCCGCCTATTGAAAAACTAAATAGAGAAACTGTAAAAAGATTTCAGTAAGTACCTGAATGTTTGTCAAAAAAATCTTAAAAAGATGCAGTGGAAAAACTGAAAACTTAACAAAACTAGGAACTATAAAATTCCAGGAATATGAAAAATTTATATCGAAAATTGACAAACCATAAGACAAAAGATAGAATAAAAATCTGGCACTATAAAACGGGAAAAAAAATCAAACATACCGGCTATAAATATAACTAAAAAAATTAAATCTCGACCTAAAAAACATTATAAGTAAACTTCCCAAATAAATAAAATCCAACCAAGAAGATATAAATATTGATTTCGAAATACAACACATAATCCCAATTTCGTACAGCAAACACAAGGATCAATGAATACGAAATCTTATAAATTTAAATATTTTTAAGAATTTTTAAATTCCAGTAAAAGTTTATTACTTTTAAACCCGAAAGTTCAGTAACAATCCTGAAAAAGTTAAAAAGCTCAAACTTGAAGTCTCTCGCTCGCTTTTTGTTGTAAAACATTAGAGTAGAGTATTTCAAAACTTTTGATAAACGTATAGTATTCAGTTTACCTAAAAGTGGAACTTTGATGTAAGTATGAGATAATTGAATATTTTTCTTTGGACTCTAGTTTTACATTTATTGGTAGACAGCAACAGCAAACTCAGCGACGATTCCTGTCGTAATTAAAGACGCATTTATTGCTTTAAAAGAAAAAAAACTCAAGCCGCAAAGATCGATCGCATTGCTTCATTTTAAGTGACTAAAAAAAAACTAGGACTGCTATTTGAAGCTACTACTCTGTTAAAAACACAAATCAATACACAAATTTTCAATACAATTCTCGTCATTATTGTATTTACATTCAGTTTCAATTAAGGAAACACTACACTGAAAATCCCGTTAGAACATTTATATTCACAATTACATAAAATCCATATTCATAGGCGAAAATTTAATTGAAAATACTGCGAATTCAATTCCACATAAACTTATTTTTTAATTTCCAATGTTAAGGCCGCATCTAAATATTTGATTTCATTTTTTGTCCTGTAGCCTGACTTACCACCAGACCAATCAATAACTGCCTGAAAAAATAAATCACGAAGCTAAATATGTTTAGCTGAGTTCATACTCGTTACTTTTTATTTGTTTCTTTTAGAGGTAATTAAACCGTTCCGGAGTCTTTCAATTGCTGGATTTAAAGTTCTGGTGTTTGGGTGTTTAGATAGGACACAAAATTAGGAAATGTTAATGTTGGGATTCATCGTCTTTGATCCCTTGAGTTCTATTCGCAGAAGACACAAAGTGAATCGTGATTAAAAGCTTATAATATAGCGTTTGACAGTTAAGTTATTGCAAAGACCTTGGAAAAATACTTCTGAAATCGCCAATCTTTAAAAACCCGCCCTACAATATATCACAGAAATCATTTCCCATAAAATGTGAGCATCAACTGAAATCAGTGGAGAGTGAAAAGTTGTTGGTATACCTAATCTAATCATTACATGGTTCATGAGCCCCACTGACGTTATAAAGCTTAATGACATGTGTCGTAAAAAATGCGAGCAATAATATTGCTTCTGTAAAATACTTCGCCTATGCAAACTTTACATAATAGACCCTTGGTTTGTAAAATGTAAACGAAGCTTCGTATTACCGGATTAGTTAAGAGTCAGGAGCTGCCTTTATTAATTGCAATCAAGAAGAGAACGAGATCTACGCTTAATTTCTAAAGCTCCTCCTCTTGTTTCACGAAAAAGTAAAATTATTGTTACTTTAGGGTCGCTCTTAACTTAATAAAAACAGTGCCGCAACCCTGATTACAGTTTATTTGCTTAGGTTCATGATTTTGCGCTGAAAGTTGGAAGGTATGGAGTGAGGAAAATTATTATTTATTGCTGGGAACCACTAACCGAAACGTCTGAAGTGGCTGCTGAAACTGAACATGGGTCGTAAAAGCTTTTACACTTCTAGCCGCAAACCTATTCCGATTTCTTTCGTTGCTATCTATCGAACATATTCATGGAATATTTGTATGCAAAGCTGACCCATTTCGTTGAGAAACAAGTGGGTGAATTAAAACTACAAGTCGCTGTCAAATTGTGTGTACAGCTTTTTGTTAAAACTACTCCACCATCTTCTTACTCTACAGAGTTGGAAAATCGCTCTCCATTACGTCACTGTTAATTGTAAGATATATAAAAATCACTAGCTCCTAAATTATGTCGATAACAGAGAAAGCATCATTAATTTTACCTGCGCTCATTTTGGAAGGCAATAAATAAGTTCACGAACTGAGTATCTAGCACATTTCTTTCATTCCTCTTTTTCGTCGTTACTTTTGGAGTTCTTTAAGAAAAGGCACAGGTGTTTATGATTATACAGTTCAAAATTCTAGGTCATGTTAACAATATACTTGAGTATTATAAACTGTAAAGATCCAAAGCAGTAGATTAATTTTATCAAACTTATCCAGATTTCAACATCTGTTACCAACATCAAAGACACTCAGAAATACAATTTGTACACTTTTTGGGTTATTTAACGTGAATGCTCTTCTCTGGCTCTGATAGTGAAATAAATTTAAATGCGCTTTTTAATACGCAGCCAGGCAAAATACTTGAATATCAGACTATTGATTTGTCAAGTCAGTGAATTTACTAGACATGTCTTGCATGTGAGAAAGGTTGTCCCAAAGAGTCCATATTTTTTATGACTTTTTTATTGGTGACAAATATAATCAAAACAGAGGTTACTGACACATACAGATTTCTCATTATATTTTTTAAATTATGGTCGACCACAATAAATATGAAAAAAAATAAAATATATAAAACCCGGCGCATCCACCAATTCACAAATCCAATTACAGAAGAAAACTTCTAAATACTACTCTTATACTTGCTTAACAAATTATTTGTCTCTACGTTTTTCTCCAACAAAAAATAGTTAATTAGAGATTTACGTAACTCAATACACCCTGAAAAATCTCATTGCAGACTTCAAAAAAAAAAGGAAAATGACTTCACCGTTCAGGTAGATAAGATTTCAATCCAATTTTATTTTCGCATGTAAAAGTGCAAAGCCTTGGATGTTTTTACAGGTCCTTAAATAGGGTATTAAAAACTTAATTTTAACTAGAACCAAAGATACACAAAAGTGTAATATAACTTTTCGCATCTGCGGGAGAAAAAACTAGCTAGCTTGCAAATGAAATGGTAATTTGAGACTGTATTGGCACTAGCATCTTAAGACGACGGTTCTTTAATAGAGCCGTTGAGTTTATTGTGTATTTCATAATAAAATTCTTCCTATTCACAGGAAAATTTACTGATAAACGGAATTGGCTGGAATAAAAAACATCATTCGAGACAACGGTTATTAACTGTTTAACACAAGTTAACTTAAAAAGTTAGTGTAGGTTCCAAGACAAAATACGGGGTGCGCCAACACTTATGTCCCGGCCGATAAATCGCTTTAATTATTGAGTTATAAAAAAAATTTAATGAGACATATTCAAAAAAAAAAACGTTTTTTAAAAATCAAAATCAATAAAATTGAGGCGGACCTAATCTACCTTGTTCTTTTTAATTTAATTTAATTTTAAAATTTTGTAGTGCCGAGATTTTCATTGTTATGTTATCTTCTAATAACATTTATGGTATTGACTGGTAAACCACAAGCTGTTCCTAAAGTGATTTATATCGTACCCTCTTTAGGACGAGAGGCAATAAAGTGGTACCGGAAACACAGGATTGGACTGCAAAATTTTCTTGGTACTTGGTACTGTTCTTAAGTATTACTTATCAGAAAAAACGTAGAATTGTGGAAGTGGTATTATAAATTGTAAATTTCGGTAAATGTTTGGGGAGGAATAATTAATAATCGTCTAATCGGACCTTTCTTTTTCATGAACCATTTGAATGGTGTTCGGTATGCAAATTTTCTAAACAATGATTTGGAAATTTTATTGGAGAACTTGCCATTTAACATGATTCAAAATATGTGGTTTCAACAGGATGGAACTCCTCCACATTTTGCCCAATTTGCCCGAGATGCTGCTATTGAACAGTTTGGAAATCAATGGATTGCTAGAGGGGGTCCCGTTTCCTGGCCAACGACATTTCCTGATTTAACTCCCATGGATTTTTTTTGCATGGGGCGCTGCAAGATAGTAGAAATGTTTGAACGCCGGGTGCAAACGTGTCTAGATGTTGAGGGACATCATTTTGAACATTTAATCTGATGTATTATAATATTTTTTTTATTGCAAATAATTACAATAATATTGTTCTTATTATGTTTTTAATATTTATTCTCAAACCGATGAATGTAACACCCCAATTACCTGTTACAAAATCTGTAATTTCGGTCCTGGACATCTGTTAGCACTTTAAACCATCCTTCTCACAAAACAGGCTAAAATTTTCGGTGTTATAAATCACTTTAGAAGCAGCTCGTGGTTTACCAGTCAATACCATAAATGCTATTTGAAGATGACATAATAATTAAAATCTCGGCACCACAAAATTTTATTCATGTTTCAATTGCGTTTTTATGCTTTTTATTATAAAAAGAACAAGGTAGATTAGGTCTGCCCCAATTTTATTGATTTTGATTTTTGAAGGACGGTTTTTTTTGCATGTATTTCACATATGATTAACAATAGAGCAAATCTGATTGCACCAGTTTCTAGCGCTACGTTACTTCTATATGTATAAAAAAAAAAACGTATTTATAACTCAATAATTAAATCGATTTATCGGCCGGGACATAAGTGTTGGCACACCCTAGAATCTTTTTTGTTTTAATTTCATCATTTTATAATTTGAAAATCGAAAATGTTCTATAAAACAATGAAATTGATAATTGCTATATTTAGCCTAAAGGTATATCTATTAACTCAATTGACAAGACATTGTAAACAGAAATATAACAACTTGAAAGGAGAGACGGTCAAATTGACAAATTATCGTTTACGTCAGAAACAGGAAAATATACAATACGAAAACAGACACCAAAACCAAATATTTCTATAAAACCGTCTACAATGAGCACAGTCGAACTCTTTCAGCTATAATTACTACAGTATCGGATACAATTTCGTGAGTAATCCACTGTTTACTTAACATTATTTTGGGATTTAAAAATGCACTCCAATAACTTGCAGCGACCTAAATTTCGCATTTAGTCTGGAACACATTTATATATCTCAGCTATAATAACACTTAATATTGATCCTACCAACAACCAAATAATTTAAAGTTATAAAGCCACAGTTATACCGCAAGTGTGAAAAATAACTTTCCAAAGTTATAATCACAAAACAAGGGCGGAGGGTAAATTAATTAGTAAAAGCCACTCAACAATCGCTTTTGGTATAAATTCATTACATTTGTCACTATCACACCTTATCTCCCCGAGCGTATTTTCCTATCAGAAAAGTAAATTTTTCATTTTTCAGTTTCCGGTTGCAACAATGATTGATGATGACATTTCGACATACGCTATTGAAACCCACAAACATAAAATAATTTGAGTAATTCGGTTATTAAACGGTTTCTCGTCAAAATTCTTTTACGCACCATTGCACGGTGTTATTATGAAGTTATACAATTTGAATGCTCTTCACGGTTGACGCTCCCAGAATCGGAAGATGAAACATGCATAACATTATGTTCGAGCAGATGAGCAATCTCCCTGAACAGAATATCTTCACCCCTATGTTCTGAATTTGTAGTTAACACCACATTGTGAAATGGCAGTGAAAGATAATCAAGCCTGTTTGTTCTGATTCTAGGTCTATTCCTTGGGAAGTTTCACTGGAAACTTGGTAAAAATGCAAGAGATATGCACGTTCCGGAATACATGGAGATAGTTATAATTACAGTCATTGGAAGTATAGTCATAGCTGCATTATTGCTATGCTATGCCCGTGTATTTCGCCACATATGTTGTCCACCACGTCCTCAGAAGAACAATCATCGCCAAAAATGTAGAAGAGAGTCCATATCTCTCAAGTATATCATGCATCTTTCCAATCAGCCCACAGAAACTAGCATAGTATAGTTTATACGACTGAATCCTGTTTATGTTAAAACACGTTAAAGCAAATATTTTGCAGAAGACTCTCGACAATGTTTACACGAAAAAACACTATTCATTATCGTATCTTATGCATAACATGTAAATATCAACGCAACGATTGAAATGTAAATTATGTTTATTTTCGTTTTACACAGCTGCAGCGCCACGATTTTATATTATTTTATTAATATGTAGACTTGAATAAATATTTTCTCGATATTTTATGTAGTACAACAGATTTTGTATGATCAATACGTTTTACATTTTCCAGAGATTTACGCTTTTATGATTTGCAACCACTTGGACGAAGGCTTTATCCTTTATCGCATTCAGGAATATTAAAGTATGAAAGATTGAGTGTTCAATCTTCTCAAAGAGCTCCCAATGCAAAATAGACGACTGTGTAATTTTTAAGTAGTGGCACGCAGCTTACATATGTATATATAAAATACAAAACGCAGGCACAATCTGTTAATTGAAAGACCTGATAAAAAAACATTTCAATTTTGGAAGAATACGAGAATTGGGCTGTAATTGGCAACTTGAGTGTGAATACTACTTTTTTTTTTAATCTGGAAACTTTAAATGGATTTAGAAAAAGCTTGTATAAAAAGAATCACTGCTGGGAAAGTCGGTCCAAAATATTGAAGGTAAGTAATTTTAAATAACTACGAAAAATTTTGAAAACCTTCATCTTGATATAAAAAAAGTCCATGTTCTCCATACTTGTCGTTAACTTAACTTATGAACGATTTTTTACAGTCGGAATAAATCTCCCGAACGTGAAACACTCATTCCATTTGTAAAGTGAAATTTACAACTTAGAATGTTGCAATATTTCTCATGTTTTATTAATACAAAAAATCCTCTTCAAATCGATAATTATGCCAAGCAGAAAATCTGCGTTTGCGAGTTCGTTATAAAATAGCAGCACCTTGTATAACACTGCTATTTTAATTCTCCACAGAAAAAACGCCGCGTTTTTAAACTCCGACGTTGATGGACATTTCTGTTATTATCGCAGTGTCCAGATGTGGTCACGTTGAATTGTTAATCCAGTGGCCAAGCAAGAGATAGCCGGGTAGAAACGCAAGCAATTCATGTCTGTCGGTTTGATATTGTTGGAAAAAGATTCAATTAAATTTAAGGGAACGTGGGTGCGCATATTTATCTATTTTCAAGATAGTAAACGAATAAGAACGACCCAACTGATATGTGCTAAGCAGATGACCCGGAAATTTGTAAACCGCAAGAATTTGGAATTACACAAACACTGCGTATTTTAGCCAAGCAGGTGTAACCAAGTTCTGATAATAAATTTCTGAATTACAATAACATTCTAGAAGTGTGTATAAAGTAATTAATAGTGCAAAGTTTGTTCGGAGCTGTTTTCCTATCAGTTTAAAAAAAACACCTAGCAATTTTTGAAGCAAATGAGCATGATGCTTCCAATTACGACGAAAAGATTACATCAACGTAATAATACTCTTAATGTACTGTTACTATATCACTCCTAATGATATCAGGTTATTTCTTTCAAACGATGGCGAGTGCACTATTAACTGGTAAATTTTGCACATTTCAGACAACAAAGTTATTCACTAAACGTTCAAAGAAAATTACCAATTTAAATATAATGTAGCAAATATGGAAACTTTAACTTTCATCCTTACCTTGGCAGAAACGAAAATTTACATAAATGCTGTTGTTCGGATAAAAGAAGAAACATTGCCGGAACAACCGGTGAAGAATAGAATATCAATTTTGATCATTTTTCTCATGGAAAGATTGATATTAGTTTGTTTACCTACAAGTTTATGTGGGCAACTCCAAGAACCTTTCAACCTTTCATACTCTATTGTGTAACAATGCAAATTAAAATTATTCATGAGATCAAAGTAGATTATAATAAATAGCTAACCGTCTAAGACAAAAAGGGATTTCCACTATTGATTTTGACACCGCACGTAATGTAATAATGTAAATAAAAGTACTTAGTCTGCTGGAGAAGACAGTAACTTATGCAAACATAATTTAATAGATCCTGAATCAAAGACTACATAAAGCAGTGCTTGCAGTTGTTATTCAGTTAGTGCACATAAAAGCATTCGAATCCATCGTTATTCAATTAGCGCAGGTAAAAGCTTCGAAACCTAATTAGCGCCTGACAAATATCAATTTGTTGTAAATGTAACTTACTCGAGCTCGGCTAATGCCTAGTTCATGTGCAGACTGAGTTAGTTAGGTAACAATTTATGCTGTCAATCAAGTGTGAAAAACGAAACTGACACTTTTTCTAAATATTTATAATGTATAAAAAGCATACTTACAACGGAAATCAACGAGAAATAATTCCACTTTTTTACGTTTGAAAGTTAGTACAAGCTAAATCATATTTTCGGCTCGCGAAAACTTAAAAGCTTAAAAGCTTGAATCCGCCAAGGAACATGAGCCGTGATTCACGCTTTTAACAGAACTCTTTTGAAAAAAATCCTAAATATTTTACACATTACGTTAATAATTGCAAAAATAAATTGTTTTCTTTAAGAATAACAAAAAGAATTAATTAATCAAAAGAAGGCTTACAAATAAGTTTTTTAAACCTCGTAAAAGCAGGAGACTACTATTTGAGATAACAAAAGGGTAATATAATTTATTATTTAACCCTTAATTACCAAATTATTGATTTTTAGTTATGGTCTCGTTTGTTTTAGACAACATTGTTTACCTAAGAGTTGCTTCTCAGCAAAATTGAAAAGATCAATAAAAAATTAAAATTTCGTGTTCATTCTAGCTCAAAGTGGAGTTAACTGGCATATTATATTCAGATGCAAGTTGTCATGTATCCGCAACAATTTTAGTTATTTTTTTTACAGTAATAAGTTCAAACCGTAAAAACCATTTTGTAATCAAAATCAATAAAAATAAAAAATCTATAATTGCTTATTTATGATCAAGAAAAGAAAAGAAAAAATTAAAAACAATGTAAAAATCTTAAGTGACGCGGAAGTAGGAGGCTTTCATTATTTGGTTTGCCTCGACATGTGAAAACAAAAAATCAAAGACAGAAAATAAATCAGATATTCATAGGAATATCGAGAGGTGCTACATAAATAAAAAAAACATGGAATAAGACGAGAAACGGTACAAATTCAAAAACTGTCTGTTAGAGGCGGCAATAAACAGCGGTGAAAACACAAAATAACAAACAAGCACATAAAAAGAACATAATAGTAAATCATAAAAATAACGCAAATGGTTAAAACAAAAAATGAAAGCCCGCTGGAACAAATATATAGAGATAAAAAGCTTAGAAACGTACAAAACATACAAAGAAAAACCTGAAAGGGTGAAAAGGTAAATTAAGAAAGAAAAAGAGAAATCACGAATAAAAAAGGGAACAAAATATTATTTTATGGCACTTCAAAGCAACTGGAATAAAAGAAGTAGTGTGATACAATTAACATGAAAATCAATGTACATTACCATAAAAGAAGAGAAAGATTGGGCAAAAGTAGTTAGTAGGCCCTCTCAGAACACTTCACTTTTTTAAGGAAAACAACCTGATTTTCAAGGTAACTCAAAAAGTGTAAAATTTATAAGGTCCCCTTCAGAACACTTCAATTTTTTAGCAAATATACCCTATAAGGTAAGGTAACTTTTTTAAAAAGTTAAAATTTTGCGGAATCTGACCTGTTTAAAAAAAAGTCAAAATTTTAAGGAATCTACCCGTTTTCTAAACGAAAAAATTTGGAATTTTACCTTGTTTTTAAAGTATATTTTAAAATTAACATTTTTCAAAGATTTTAACATAATCATAATTCACTGTGTCAAAAAGGCATATGTTCCAGCAGTTTTGACGGAAAAGGTAATGTTTGTCCACATGGCTTCTTTCCAAATAATGATGAATGTCTAGGAATTCATTTTGATAAATCAGAACATTGGTATTTTGGTGAATCAGACAATACACCTGACGGTCGGACTAATTTTTATGCAGTATTATTACACGAAATCGAACATACATTAGGTATTGAACATTCTGCAAATAATTATTCAATTATGTACGCCTATTATAAAGGTGATATTGATAAATTAACTCAAGACGATATGTGGGCAATTCAATATTTATATGGAAGACCTGAACGATTAAAATATGAAGAGGTCTATAGAGAGCACACAAACAGTAAGAGTAAGTTCAGAAAATTTAAAACAAGAATAGAAATGAAAAGATGTGTAATAGGCCCACTGTTATTCTCCATAATATTAGACGAAGCTAAGCTAAGAAAACAATGAAACCGCTAAAAATAGGATATTAGCAAATGCAACTTAGTTGTTTGAACAAACTGATGTTTACCGATGAAATGGGTACATTAGCTAAAACAGCAAAAAAATTATAAATAAATATAGAAATTATGTACCAGAAATTAACACATATAAATATGAAAAAACTAAACAAAATAATTACAAGAAAAAAAAATCTATACATTACATTAAACTACAAATAAAAGCAATAGAACAGGTGAAGAATTATAAATATTTGGAAATAATAATATAAAACAACGTAAAAAGATTACGAAATCAATGAGAAACTGGAAAAGCAAATAAAATTTTTTAAAAGAAATCAAAGTAGAAATGACACTTAGTATTATTAAGTAAATAAGAACGTTCTTTAAAACAATGAGAGATTAGCATATTTTTATTAAAGTGTACACAAAAAAATGTTATTATTTTATTCACCACTTCCAGTTCTAGCTTTTTCATTGTTTTTAAGGAAATACTGAGTAAAAATAAATACCACTGACTGGTGGATTTTTTATTTCTCGTTAAAAAGGACTTTATCAGTGGTTTCGTAAATATACCAGCACTGATCTAGTTCTTACATAAAAAATACAGTATAAAGTGTAAATAGGAAATTCTTAGACATGATAAAACATTCATTTTAACGCACTCTAGCCTGATATCTAAGTTACACTTTCATGAACTATCCACACAAAATTATAGTGAAGGACATCTTGCTTTTACATTATCTAACTTTCAAACTTCACTGTTTCTATTTTTTTATCTATGTGAGATCAAACTGAAGCAAAGAGTGGAATTTCTTTTTCAATATAATTGCACAATAGATTTCAGCTACAATTCCTACGCCAAATGGTTCAACATTAAGCCAACTTTTCTTGTCTGATAGCGCTTCAAATATAAAAAGTTGAGCAATAAAACTACCACTTTAAGTGGATAATAGAAGCATGTCCAATAAATTAGAAAAGTATGTAAAGGTAAGTTAATTAAACTTAATATAAAACACAAATTTGGTCACATTGTACTTGTGTAACAACAACAATTAACAAATAAAGAAAATTAAAAAGCTCTACAATAATGCAACAAATAAAAAAATTAAAATAGTTATCTCAGAGTTGTACCATTAGTGGACATAAACATACCAGCTGTTATGAATTAGGAGGCTGATTCCTGATATGGCTATTGTGTCTTCTTAGTAGTTGCACAACTGTTTCCTTTAAAGTTTGGGGTTTACAACATTCTTCTAACCAGCTGAAGACACCAGCAGATAACTCAGAGAAGTTACTAACAGATACATTGCTAAAGGTAAGGAAAAGTTGTTCCATGATTGCTTGAAACTAAAGTAAGATTAACAAAATTGGTCTCTTTTTTACTAGAAATATTACCACAGAAAATTTGACCTCATCGGAAATCCTTGTTTCTGTATGGCCAGGTTGTGTCTGTTGTGCTTTGACTATTTGTTCATAATTGGTCTGCATGATGCGAAGGGCTACAACTTCTTTTCTTAAAGCATTTCTTTCTTCCTCTTGCTTTTTCTTCTGCTGTTGCAAGTACTGGATGTAGTCTATGGACTTTTGCAGAACAGTTGCCTTGCTTAGTTTATACCCTGACACATCTGTTTGTTGACATGTAGGCACAAGTTCTTGCAAAGTATCATAACCTTTCTTGATGGCATCTCTTCTTTTTTGTTCCGCTTGAGTGTGGGCCTCTCTACGACGTTCTTTGTAGCTCATCGAAGAAGGCTTGCTTTCAATCTCATCTTCATCATCTAAAAGTGGCTTTTAACAATGACTTAAGAAGAAGACTAATTACCTGAGTTGACAGAAGAAGAATTGCCCAAACCAATAGAACCAGTGCTATTACATCTTGTAAACGTATGATCTCGTGGCATTTTATCCTTTATTGATAACAAAATAATTAAACACAGTTATACATACTGGAAGGTTATGATGGATCAGGAGATTTATCTCTTGCAAATTTTCACTTCGCTGTTATCATTAAAATGATAACGAATTCAGCTGTTGGAAAGTGGGATAAAACTAAGCAAGGACTAATAAACAATCCTAACCAGAACAATCAAAACAACTAACATAAAACGTCCACGTTATGCAATTAAACCACCATTCCGATGTATAGTGTGTTGCATAAGCAAAACTAAACTAACAAAAGACTTACAAAATTAATTAAAAAGATAATTCAATTTAATCAGGACGTAATCAAATTATCTAAATAAAAAACAAAATTACTGCCGATTATGTAAGCTTAATTGAAATTTATTTTTTCTCGACAGAACATATGGAACCAAATTTTGAGATATACTACTCGCCAGAAGTTAGGGATCGGCCAAAATTTTAATCATCTTTTCCGTATCTTCACTTTAGTGTAAAATAGTTTAAAGAAAGTTTATAGCAAATAAAAACGGATTATCACACAAATAATTTATTAACTAAATAAAATACGGGTACATAGGTACATATATTAAATTTGAAAATAGACATTATTTTTCTTTGTTTATTCAATTTATACTTTGTCAATTTTAATTCTAGTAGTGTTTATTATCACACCTATCTCTAAATATCCAAATGAAATAAAAGGACACTTTATATTTAAATTAAGTTAAAAATCATAGTTATCATAGTGTATCAACGATGTTTAGTAAATTAAACTACCTACAAACTAGTGAAATTAGTAAACCTGTTAATACTTCATGCAAAATATACTATGTAAAGCATGATATTGAATCATTTTTGTAATATACATTATATCAATTTACACTGTAAATAATCAATAACTAACCTATCGTTAATGTTTACAAAAATTAGTCTAAGTAAATTAAAAATTAATGTTGTACTAGAAATTGTAATTGTATGTTAACATACTTAAAAAATGGCAGTGTCCAATAAAACAAGTTGAAAATTTAATTTGGACCCTACAAATGAAATCCAGAGAATATAATACACCATAGCAAATTTTATACAAAATACAAAAAGGGGCAAGAGAGTTTGTAGTCTATCACACGTAATGCTCTAAACTGGCTAGCAAATATGGACACTTCCTGAGACACAATATACAACAGACATGGAGAGCATGTAATACTTTTTAAAGCTGAGAGTTATTGTACTTCTACTGTATGTTGGTGGGGAAAGGAGGGAGTGATTGAAACTAAAACCTCGCTGTGCACAAAAAAGCTTCAAAATTTACGGCCAACGAATAACACTGTACCAGTCTTAAAAGGCAGCTTTTAAATGAACAAAAATCAATTAACTGTTTACACCTCACTACGAATGTTGAAATTAAGCTCTGCTTTCTCAAGACAAACATGCATCTCTTGAAATTCTTTTGCGATTAAATTTTTGATCTTTTTGTATTACGTCCCTTTACGATCCTACGCGTCTTTTTACTCGCAGGCACCTTTACAGGTGTTTCTATTGTTTCATTTAATTTTCTTTTCGTACTGATAGTACTAGTGCTAGGTAGGTACGGTTCTGGTTCAGCTGGTTTCACCTCTTCTTCCAAAGTGGGAAGATCGGATGACGATTCACCAGCAACTCCGGGAATCGGAACGAAATCAGAAATAGGTTCTAAACCCAAACCTTCCGGATTTACACCTTGATTCACCAAAGCTTCAAGTTCTTCAGGATGAGGAAGAACGGCGTTACCACAACTGGTGCAAAACAAAGGAGTTGCTGGTGATTTAGAACGCCAATATTGAAGTTCAGTTTTACATTTATTCAATTCTTGTAAAAGTGTGCTAAACTTTCTCGAGATTTCTTCATTCTTCTTTTCGTTCTCGTCCATACGAGACGCATATTCTAGAATTTGCTTTTGTTGTTCAGCTAGCTGCTTCTGTTGTTCAGACATCAGCTTCTGCTGTTCTGCAGCTTTCTGTCTGCAAGATCTCACATCTTGCCGTAGAATAGTCAGCTGACTGTTATACCTCTTCATCCCTTGTTTAATTTTCCTTATCCCTTTACGTAATACGATATTAGACTGCGGTGCCACTTCCGGTGATGCTTCAACATTAGCCGGATCTTGTGCTTGGTTCTCGTTATCTTTGGTTTCTTCCATATCCATAGAATACGAGTCCAAACATAAGTAACTTTTCGAACTTGCAGCTAAAAAAAGACCGTCAATCAAGTGTTTTAATACCTCCATACATACATGGATAACTCCCAGCAAAATCGAGAAAATCAGTATTAAAATAAGCAATTTCGGGTAAGTCAGGTTCGATCTTCTCCTTGAAATATTCCATCGCCATCGTCGAGAGATCAAAAAGTTCATCGGTGACTTTATAAGGACGCGCCAATTTTGGTGTAACTTTGATATAGTGTAAAATGTGAAAAACTTCATCTAAAATTTCACCAGGGAAAAAGCAACAGTGTTTACGTTCTATATGTTTGCCCAGCGACATTTGTAGAAGAGTTAATCTCATGTGAAGAGTTTCGATAATGTCGCTTTCGCACGCCAAGTGATGGTTTCTTCTGGCGCTTTCACGACGTGGCATTTTCTTTTTGATCTCATGAAATCTATCGAGCAGTTGATGTTGCAAACGTTGAAATGTTGAATTTAAAATATGGCCACAAATACGATCGAACCTGGTGCACACCTACAACAAACATTTTGAATTCAAAAAAGAGAAGGTTTTACATGCTTGAATTAATAATATTGACATCATAAATCTATTTCGAGTAAATCTAAAATCTTAGGCAAAATTTTCCAAGTCAAGGAGCCACTTACATAATCAAGACTAGATGACAAAAAAACAATCAACAGCAAAACCTGTCTTAATTAAATATGTACATAGGTATCGAATTATAAATAAATGTATTGAGCTCTTTGAGTGGAAACAAGGAAAACTACAGTAAGGCACAAACATTGAGATTTTCAAGATCTTATTTTCTTTAAGAATGAGTCAACATCCAATGGAATTAATTCTTAATAATTTAATTCGCTGACAATTCTAAAAATACAAACTTATTTTTAGAAGCTCACATGTACTCGTGTTAGAAGCAAAAATGGAAAGTTTATTCCACTTTAAAGAAGAGTTTAATGATTTCTTGCAGGATTATACTGGTTAAATATTTCACAATATTATGACGCCCCGTCTCAAGATTGCATCGAGTCTCAACTTGTTTCAGAGTAATTTAAACGCGTCGTAACTTTAAGTAAATAAGAAATAGTCTAACCGTGAAATTAAACAATCTAGTTTTAATAGTTATTCTCAAATTTCGACTCACTTTTATAAATTCAAATAATTCAAAGTGGTGTGTTTATTTATGTAAATTCATTATTGTCTTGTTCACATCGTATCCAAATTTGATTTGGAGAAATGCCATCATTGATACAATTTGCATAAAACATACATATATCAACGCATAAAAGAAATAACATACATAAATCCGGTTCTAATGTTCGCTCAACAGATTTTAACAATAAGTTAATTAAAAATCAACCCAAAACGCTCCAAGTAATTGTGAAATAAAGTTGGTAAAATTATTTAAATTTTACAACACAATGATCACATTTCATAGCTGAAATGAAACAAAGAAATTGTTTTTCATGTTTCAACAAAAATATGTTATTTATCTCATGACTTTGTCATTTTATGCTTTTTCAACCCATCCAGTTACTTATTTTGAAAACACCAATTCAGGCCAAGTCAAAAAGTGAATCCCCTGCTGCGCTGCAGTTTCTTCTGGCATGCTTTTAACTTCGAACATTATGTAATAGCAAAAAATTTCTATTACGTTGAGATTTTCAAGCCAGTAAAAACAACGCTAGGTTACTGTTTATCTTACAAAAAGAAAAAATATATATGAAACAATAATCTCCAAGTCTTAATTCTAGGAATTCTCTTTAAAAACTATATTGCTCCTGGGACAATTATAAAATCTGAGTGGGTCAGAGTGGGTGTAATAAGCAAAAAATCCAAACGGTCAAACTTTTAAAAGGCCTTGAAAAATACTGTTAATTTTATCATGTAATTTATTTCTTAAAAAAAACAAAAGTATAACTATGAAAGACACACCTCATGTTATTGTTTCATGTCTATAGCCAGCAGCCTGCGGACGATTATAAACAAAATTGATGTTTTTAAAAAGAAAAATTCTGAGTGTACTTCCGAAAAGATTTTAGACGACCACTTTATAAGTGTTTACTTTACGGACTCTTTAGCCGCCGCCATAACGATGACTTTTATGGACTTATCTGTCAAAATACACTGTACGAACGAAACCGCATGTTCTTCCATTTTGTTAATTTCTTGCAACCGCCAGAAAAATCGATTTGTAGGCCTCGTTGTACTCGTCGTCCAAAAATCATCGTCTTTACGCCCTTGTTACACAAATTTTGAATGTAAAATCTTCATAGACATTGAAATTAATATTAATAACGAATATTAGCTAATAAAAATTAGTTTATAACTCTAAAGTTAAAGTTACTCAACTAAAATTTTTCATAAATCTAAGTAAATGAATTTAAAACTTATTTTGAGATAAAGTAAAGGCTTCGTTATTAAACTAGATTATGCGATATTTTGGAATTTTGCGGTATTCGCATAACGTAACTTCATGAAATCAAGAAGCAACCAAACTATTTCGATTTCTCTAGAAAACGCCGTTGAAGTATCATTACGAAAACTTTCAACTTCTTTGAATTAGAGCCCACAAAATGTAACCCAACACTGTAGATACATACAAAGAAATATATGAATTATTGTTATATAAAAAGCTTCACTATCTGCTTCCAAATGAGTTAACCAAGTACTTTTCAATGATAAGCCAAAATCCTTGGTTTTGAAATAGTTACATAAAACTGTGAAGCATCTATGCAGTGGCACTTTGACACTGTTATCACATTTATACATCAGCATTAAGACAAAATTATTTTATTAATAAATGCAATGTTGCATTTTTATATTGCTCAACAGTAACCAAGACAGCTGTGGAGGACTGGGTCATACATGATAGTATAATAAAAAAACAGAACTCCTTCCCTCAAAACTTAAGTTAATGTAAAAAAGACAGCAAAAGATACTTACAAATCTTAGTTGACATATATTTTTGTAGGTTAAATAGCTGAAGATTTTCTCGATAACTTCCTGAGGTAAATCTAAAAAATTGGGTTTCCCTGTGCCACTTGTACTGGCAATAGCTTTGCTGCACTGTCCTTGGTGACTACAATGTGCAGCAGCTGTACTATTTCGAGTGAATTTTGCTGGACCATTGTCTGTATTAGAATGTTCGAAACTCTCAGAACTCCCACTATTCCCAATGGTCATCTGCCTTGTCGAAACCATTATAATAGTCTCTTCTAAGCAACTGGCAAGTCACTTTTCACCTGAAGACCCAAGAAAAATAATTTTTCTTTGTCCATAATACCAAGGAAAAACACTCATATCAACTTAATAGGTTAAACCAGACATTCAGGCACCCAACTAATTTAACACAGTGCTATTATTTCACTCAGAGTTAAGTCAAATTGAAATTTTTTACGGATATGTCATTGCGATAATCAAAAATGGATGAACCTACCTGAAACAGCTTTTCCCTTTCATTTGCGAGTAGATTATGCATAATCGCGCATTTTTAGTGTCATTTTCGAAACTACAAGAATTGGAGAACAGATTTCTGGGTGTTTTATTCCAATTATTGAACTATTTTACCGAACAAAGACTTCACAATGTCTCCATCGGTTGCCAAACGTTAGATCTAGATCCAAATTCTGTAGATCCGAGCGACGAAACTCACTAAACCAACACCGCCAATCCACCAAACTGAAAGAATGAAAGTACCAAGGCACACGCGTGAATGTAGCCGTCCAATCAAAAAGCTTCTCGTTCTAAACACAACGTTATGGCACGAATTTAAAATTAATTATACAAAATACACAGTTGAGTTAATGTTAGAAAAATAGAAATAAATTAACAAAACACCAATTTATTCTGTTATTTTCTTGGAAATATACCTGTTACTCATTTTTTTAGCTGTGGAATTCCACGAAAATATCATCATATAATGTTGTTTAGGAAGATTTCGTTGAATTTTTATTTAAGAAATAATTAATACAAATCCAGTAAAATTAAAGTAATTAAGTTTGGTATGGATTTTTTTACAACTGCAGAATACAGTTAATACCACTGATTTTTAAAGTTAACAAAATCATTGTTTTTCCACTTGAAAATTAATTAGCGAATACCAACATTTTTCCTGTAAAAACAAAATTTTGTATTTTACCCAACATCTTTCTTACAATTAGTACTAGACCTAAAAAAATTTATGTACATATGGTACAATACAACGATAACTTTTCTTAGCATTCTCATGTAGAATATCTATCCCTAGTTCCTCTATACGGCATTTTCTGATAACAATACATTTTTTTACATTTTTTAAAATATGAATACTTCAACTTTACAAAAATACTTCCTAATAAAACTCCAATGTCATGTGTTAACCTTACTTTGATTCAGTTAACGTTAAAAGCCATCTGTAAGTGAATTTTTATAAAAAAATAACAATACGTCGTCAAATTAGCAAGTAGCAGTTTAAAAGCAAAGTTTTGTGTTAATTTTTACACAAATTCTGAAAAAAAAAAATCAAAGGAAAAGTATCATTAATTGTTAAACTGTAAACATTATATTGTAATTCAATTATTTTTCTAGATAAATATTTGTATTGTGTCAATAAATACTGTATTAAAGCTGATTTGACACAATTTTATGACAAACCTATAAACAGAAACATTTTTTATGAAAAACCATCCTGCTTGAGCAGCAGCTTGTTTTTTCACTGAATAACAAATTTTATTGGACGCGATTTAAATTATTCAGTCATTTCATTGGCTAAAATTTTCGTGTTGAACTTCAAAAATTTAAAACGTGAAATTTGTAATTCTAATTAGTAATTAATTAGTAGTAATAAGTAAAACTGGTCCTGATGGAACAATCGAAGAAAACGAAATGAGGTTTACTAGAATTTGCTTTAATTGACCACCTTAGTACCATTGACACTTTTTAACACTTTTATACACAACATTTACAGTTAACTTTATTTAACTTTATTTAAATTTTAATATTTTAATATTAAAAAAAAAAAAACGATTGGAACCTTCAAATTTGGCGCCAATTTGCTAGCCATACTTGGATCCAATTTGACGTTAAAAGTTACGTGTCACTGACCATTGTAGTGATTTTTAATTTTTTTCTTTTTCTCTAAATAACTAAGGTGGGAAATTTATACTTCAAAATTTTATTGGCTATTATTCCATTGCTGCTGCATTAATATTTTCAAGCAAAATAACTGTTATGACACAAACAAAAAACAAGTCAACTTAAAAGAAAAATGTAGTACGACCAAATTTACGACTTGGAGTTTTACCAATTTTAAAAATACAAAAATTAGTTATTTGGTAAAGAAAAACTGGTCTTCATAGAATAATAAAAATGCAAAACGTTGCATTATTTTGCCATGTATCTATTGTTTTTTGACATTGTTGTACACATTTTTTGCCTAACTGTTAACTTTATTTTAAATATTAATGTTCCAACATTAAAAAACGATTAAAACTTTCAAATTTAGAGCCAGTTTGATAGTAGATGTCAGCCTTACTTTGATCCAAATTGATAGTCATGTGTCAGTGACCATGTTAGTGGTATTTTAATTCTCCGCTCTAAAAATCTAAGACGGATAATTTGTAATTTGAAATTCCAGAAGAATAACCATCAAATTCCACTTTTGGTAGAATTGAACCGAAAATGTTTTATTTACACACACTGTGGTTAAGAAACTATTAGAATTTTTATTTTGAAACTTGAAGCTCCTGTAAATCATATTTTCCACTTAACATTATGTATGAATCTAAATTAAGCAGTCTATTAAATTAGTTTTTCTCAAAAGTATTGTTAATAAATATTTTTCTGGACCCCCCAAGCTATTTCGTGTTAATTCATATGTTATTACCTGTACTTCAGATAATTTGGTGCCACAAGTACACATTATAGAAGTTACTACGTCTCTTTAATGTACAAATTATATTCAAATTTTTTTAGTAGTCTTACTTCTCTCCATAAGAGGGTCGTCGTAGGCACCAATTTCTTAAAACATTTTACAGACATTTAGGTAACCTCTCATTCTTTCTTAGTTAACCTTTTATTTTAATACCATAGATGTATTAACCGAAATTCTGTGTTTACATAGATTTTGTTTAAAAACATATACTTCCTCTGCAAATGTTCCAGAATTCTTACCCTGTTGGTGAATCTTAAATTTTCTAATATAAAGCAGAGTGGATTTTTAACTAGATGTTAAGATGGACAATAAGAAACGCTTATAAAACACTTTTTTACAATGTTAAGTAAAAGTCAAATTCAATGTTTTTTATTAAACGGTTATTAAGACATAGACGAAAAACTGATTTTCAAGATGGCGACTAAATAGGGGGGGTTTAATTAGTAAATATATAGAGTTTGCATCCTGAAATCTGTAGCAAAGAAGTGTTCATTTGTTTATTCTAAATACAGCCACCGGAAATGAGATTGCTCCATGAATCACCCACCGCCAAAGATTACCTGATAGGGTACAATTTTTTGAATGCAAAGAAATCAGAAAATATTTTGGTCTAATCGAGCCGGATAGAAACTGAACAATTTAAAACACCTCATCTTGAAAAAGATTAAATTATTTCTAGTCTTGAATTTCTATTTCAATAATTTTTGTCTGGCAATATTTATTTACACATTTTATCTTAATTTCTACTAGAGAATAAGGGGCTCATGAAAACATCGGTGGAGACATTCTATATGACTTTTTCTAGTGTCGAGTTTATTCTGAAAAATGTGGCATAGATTTGTCAATATATTGAATAACAAAAAAAGTAAAAGACTGCTATTCATCTATTCTTAAAATTGATTTTGTTGTCTTCGCTGAATTATATCTGATTTTAGCACAGCCCTCAGCTGGCCTTTTTTCTATCAATAAGTAGAGAGAAATAAATATTTCTAGCAATAGAAATTATGATATAAATGAGTGGTAAATAAAACTGTTAAACATGTAAATAACAAACAACATTACATATTAGTTCTCTGTGTCCCACTCTCCCCTAAGACCCAGTTAAAACCGATTCCAGTAACCACCAGTTTTATTCAGTATTCAAACTGCCAGAAAATAAATTATAACTAGTTAAAACCATAAACGCACCTAATGGCAATTTATGATTTAGAATAAATACCACCTATAGATTAGTCTCCTTTCTTTCCAAATAGATAATTATCTGCGCCGTAATATTGCGCGCACACTCCATCTCTCTTGTTCCGTTGGGTGTCTTCTTCCACTAGTGACAGTTCAGTGGGTACCAAACTCCATTTTTGTTAGAATATCGTTGATAACAATGTGTTTGAATTGTTATAGAAATCCTCTTTTATTTAGTAGAAAAATGAAGGTATGTACTTATATTACGTGAATTTTTCATTTGACATAATTTTTGTAAAAGTAGCATCATGACAATACATATATTGCAAAATTGGGTTGCTTGTAATTTTACCATGACAGCTTGGGTCTGGGTGCATTATAGCAGATTTACGACGACGAAAGGTTTTTGAATCCACTTGGGGTTCTTTTAAATCTGAAATCACGACAATATTATAAAGGCCAAACAAATACTGATTACAATTAGCAATAAATATTTCGTAAACGATGCATAATCTCTTATTTTTGTTTTTGTGTCGAAATTTGCCTTATGCAATAAATCAGCTCATCTCGAATTGTATCCAAGTTGATTAAAACCAGCAAATCCTGTTGATTGAGAAGAACAAGAACTTCAGCTTCTTTGTACTAGTTATCAACACAAATAGAAATAACAACAGCTCTTGTTGGTATTAATTATCTCTATTTTTTTTCTTTTATACATTGAATCATATTTCCAAGTAAAAACAAGGATTATATTGCATAATGGTGTCTCAATCAATGTTTGTTGCTTTTAAATTTAAAGAATTGATGTTCAGTTTTTAGTTACTTTTATACCACATTTTGATGTAGTGATTAAAGTAAGTTCACATTCGTTTTCATTTGGTTTAAATGTTTTTTTTTTTGTATAATTGGTACCAGGAAGCAACACTTTCTAGTAAGTTCTAGATTAAACCAATAGTTGAATTACTATTCCACTAATTTTAACTCTTATCATTGGTTGAATATAAAGTGACATAGTTTCGTGAATTAATTTGAGTTGATAATGTTGATACTTTATTTACATCTGTTGTTGTTTATATGGTTTGTAGATTTCGTGGAATTTGTTTAAATATTTAGGTTGTAACAAAAATTTTCATATTAATATGTGTGGTTTTATTTGGATCAACAGAACATTAAAGAATTGTTTTTTTTCTTATTTTGTCTGTTATTACGTAGAGGAAATGTTCAATTAATCTAATCTTATCTTGATAAAAATCGAACTTCTTTCAGGTGTAATTGACAAGCAGTTTCATCTTAATCTAAAGGTCATTTTTACCCTAAGTAATTTAATAACGACAGTACTTAAGTTCGCTATTTTCTATTACCCTTGGTATTAGTTCCTCCTCTTTAAGTTCTTCTTCTTATTCCACAGATTTTTGTTTTTATGACTATTTTTCTCATGTATTTAATTTCCGCTGTACTGGTGTTTTGTTTGTTTTGTCCAAATTTTGCTGGCGTAGGTTAGTGTTGAAATGGTGATGAAACTGTTTACTCATAGTTTTATCTTCTTCAGGATTTCTTGCTTTCTTAGTATTGTTTTGTTTGATGCGTAGTATATTTTATTTGTTTTTTCCGTTCTGTTTGCTATTTCATATTCTTTTGCTGGATTATATTCCTTAGAAGTATATTGCCACTTGTTCATCTACCTTTCCTGAAAGCAGTTTATTCTTCCTTTATATTGCACTAGTTGCTTTACTCCCTGTTTTGTTAATTGTATATCTTAAAGACTGCATATCTGAGGCACATAGTTCTGTAGTTGTCGCAATTTATTTCTTCGCTTTTTTATATTTTCGTGTTATTATATTATTTTTCCTAATATTTCATTCCTCTGTGACTATTTCTAGTAATCTCTCTTTTCCTTTTGGCAAATATTTTACCATTTCTGAATCTACCGTGTTGTCTCCGCTTGTCTTTTCTAGTTAAATTTTAATTGATGCGAGTTCATCGGTTCTTCCGGTATTCTGTCATTTATTATGTCTGATTCTTTACTTTCTTTATGATGTGTGAATTTTTGGTTATAGTATTCTCGCTATATTTCCACAATGTCTCGACCTTCTTTCTACCGATTTAGTTTGTTGCTTATTTTTGTTATTTGTTCTCAAATCGATTTATTTTTTATGTCTTCTTTTTTCTCCGTACTTCATTTTATATACTCTTGTTTTTCCATTTTGTTCCTAACCTGTTTGGTTTTATTCTGTTTTCCCCCATATCGTAATTGTTACATTTATTCATTTCTTTTTAAATTTTAACTACCTCACTCCAAATTCCATTAATCGCTTCATTTTTTTTTACATTCCACGACAATTTTTTTAACTTCAACCTTTAGCTCAAAGAGGGATACAAAGATTTCCGTAGAAAACAATTAGTTTTGTTAATTTTCATTTCATGACTTCATAAATTGTAATATTAAAAGCAATACAATCTGAAATATGAAGAAGGAAGGCTAAAATCTGCTAATAGCCTTTGATGTAGTTTTTTTAAAATTATATTTACATTTGCTTTTTCGATAATACCTGCTCATATACAAGAATTTGAACTACTTTCAAAACTACATTATTGAGACCAAAACCTTTCCATTCCGTTATCGGGATTTCAGTTTTTAGTGCCATTCCAGTACTAGACTTTCAGTTTTAAAACAATTTATACAATTGTTAATTACTTTCAAATCCACAAAGATTATTTTAATGAACTTATATCAGTTTATATCGTGGCTTTTTGTTCTCTTTTAAAGAACGAGACCTTAATCAGGCGGTATTCACTTTTCTTATTCATGTGTAGATAAGCTGTAGTCAAACTTTCCGTGGAGCTCACCACGTATTTACCGACTTCCAACCTACATTTTAATGATAAAATCGACACGTTTTTAATTGGATTCCGATAACATTAAAAAATTTGAAATTTAAATATCCTTATAAATAATCAAATATTTATGGTCTAAAGTTCATACTTTAATAGATGGAAAATCACGATATATCCTGTTCCGATACAGTCAAACCTCGTTATTACAAAATGGTAATGGGAATGTTTGAGGTATTCTGTGATCCATATTTGAATGGATTCAGAGCAACATTTTTCTTGACTCGATGTTGACTTTCCATTTATTTTCCCCTAAATGAGTTAAGAGAGAGAGGCTTTTATCTTGGTGCTAAATCTATTTCAATTTTGGTCATCTGCTACATATTGTTATTTTAACTAAAATTGTGTTGGAGCCCCCACCCAGCTCTACCAAGAATCATATTCTTAAAGTGCAAATGAATTAAATCTCCAACATGTGCCAAAAAGAATGCTTGGCGCTGCTAACAATGCTTGACGTAACTCTCATATGATTTTATTTTTGTTTACAGCTCAGTAGATCGGCAAAGGCCTACTCCTAGAACAGACTGCTTGGTTCATTCGCTAATATTAAGTACAAATTATTGTAGTTCGAAACAACGGTGTATCGATATTAATTATTTGCGTTTTTGGATTATGTTACTACAATCTATTCGAAAGTACTAAAATTGATTAATTTATAAAACTATAAAAAACGATGGCTACCCAAGAAGACCGTTCTTTGTCCTCGGGAATCTCGTTCCCCCAATGGATGAAGACCAAAATGAATGATAGGTAAGACATGAATATTTTATAAAGTTAGAAATTCTATTTTTTCTTTTTAGATCCGATTTTGAGCAGAGCGCATTTTCACCGACAGAGTTGGATGATAGTTTCATGTATTACTATCGCAGTAACAAGACGAAAGGTTTTAGCGAGCAGTCGAATAAATCCATTTCAGCAGCTTTGGCAGAACGACCAATTACTGCTGCAGTCACCGGGGGCAAAGTGGACATTTCCAAGCACACACCATATTGTCAGAAATTTCTGCAAAGGACTGTGGGTAAGTTGAAATGCTTACTAATAGGGAAAATTAAAACGTGTTATCAGGCTTGTGACGCACTACGAGTACAATTGAAATGTTGACAAAAACTTTTATATGATCTTATATAACTCGACGTATTTGATGAAAAAAGCAAACATAATAAAGATGCGTTTAGAATGTTATTAGATGCACTTGTGTACTTCCTAGTTATTACGGTTTTGAGTTTGATAACACTACAGGAACTTCTGGGCTGACACATAATGAAAGCTTTTACAAAAAAAAACATACAGTATGATTATCTTGAGCAAACAAATCGCACAAACAGTAATTAAATTCATTTACACCGCCATTTGTTAACAGTTGAATTTGTTTTGTGCACGATGTTGGAACCATTAGAATTTGGTGCTTCCCCACAAACTTCTCTTGGTACTTAACTCCTTAGCAATCTTCTGTCATTTTTGAGTAATGCTTCGATCGATCTGTCAATGGCAAAATTTATTTTTTCCAGATACAACCACGGCTCAGAAAGTGAAGTTCCCGTCAGCCACTAAAAACAAATCCAGTGGAGTTGATGATGGTTTCAAAGGGGAAGCCGCAATGTGTGGTTCTTCGGTTGTCCGTGTGGCGCATCAGATGGTGACTGGAAAAGTAATTCGTGGCTTCAACATTCAAACTAAAGAGTGTGATTTGCCACCAGAGGGATTCAATCCTTCTATCAGAAGAGGTAGCAGATCTTTGCCCGCATCACCTCTCACTTCGCCGTCATCTTCACCAAAAAGTAACCGTCGCGTTAATAAGTATTTCACCGGTCCTTTTGTTGATTCAGAAAACAATCATGGAAATTGGATTTTATCGAATTTATTAGCTAAAAGACAGACTGTGTCACAATCCATGGATCATATTACTGAAGAAACGACCGAGTTGAAGCAGACAGCTTCAAGTGCGAGTATTGATGAAATTACTGGAGGAAAGAAAAGCACGGTGTTCATTCCAAAGCCATCAGAACTAAGAGAAATGAATTTTTGGTCACCCACTTCTATGTAAAATAAAGTTTAAGTTGTATGTTTACAGCAGCCATTATTATTAAGTGGTGTTGAAAGCAATGTGTTACTTTGGTTTAGTTGGTTTTTATTTAAATCATTTTAGGACTATTGATTACTTTTATAACTTGTAATCTAAATGCTCATTATTTTAATTAATAAAAATACACTTTCATAGTTTAAGTATTTTATTGAACTACGTTTTACGAGAATAAAAAATCTTGAACTCAATCCAAAAGCCGGCTTTTACGAGTTTGTTCCTTTTAGTGGAAAAATTGCTCACACGTGGTGTTGAAACACCGCTCAGTGTATTTTTAAATATCCACGTGTGATATTAATAGACAAGATTACAAGCTATTAATTTAATTTTCCTGTTAACTGACCGCAAATTCGGAAAAATGTCCTAACAACTTTATCTTTTCTGGAGTTTGATATACTACATTAATTGATAATAATAATTAAGTACAAGATTCTTCAGTGTAGATCATTATTTGTGATTTATGACATTAATAATTTTCTGCAAATCTTTCTATATCATTTTGTCCTTTACAGCAAAAAGAATGATATAAAAATACCTCGTTGATAATCTTATAAAATCAACGCAACGCATGGAAAATTTCGTTAAATTTTGAATGCCTCGTTTTCAAACAGAAATAGATTGGTTTGAGTTTACATTCTTACTTTTGTAGGTCAAATTATGCTACATTTTACGATGAAAACATAATTAAAACCGGATAAATGTGGTGTCGATTGAAAGAATGCATCAAAATCAATAAGTACGCGAAATTTTCAGTCAGCCGGGATATATAGTCAAAAATTGATGATTGTTTCTAAAAATGGCAACTTTTTGAGTAAAATCTTGTTACTTCCTTATATAATTCAAATTTTTGGTAATAATCTAATATTTTGCGAGAAATGTGTGTGTGTGAACACAGAAAGGAGGAATTTTCTATTTCTCTATAAAATGCTGCAAAAATGGTTACTTTCAAATTTTGGTTTTCTCAGTTCAAATTTATTCAAATTTCAGGAGAAATAGGTATTTTCAGGTACTTCTAGACTATGCAAAAAATTGAGAATATATGACCTCCTCAAGCATTACACAATAAATTTTTAAAAATTTTGATGTACTGATATGGGTTTTTTTTACTTGTTAAACTCTTTCTATGCGTTTATTTTATGTAGCTTTGACGCGTTGTTAATATAAGTAAACTATTAAATTTCGTCTGAAGTTTTAGGATTATCGCTTTTCACTGCAAATTCAAAACTATAATAAAAAGGAAAAAAAAATTGAACCAAAGTTAAATTAAAAAGTGTAAATTTGATTGAAAATGATATTATTTTAAATATAATAAAAATAATTTGAAATATGCTAAAAAAATGGTGAATGTGGTGAAATTATTGCACATTTTTTTAATAAATAGCATTTAACTGACCATTAAGAACGAACAATAATCAAAATATTCGCAGAATTTGAAAAAATTAAAATTATTTTAAAATGCTGCAATACTGCTGCTGGTTGGTTATATTTTTTTAAGTTTTCTTTGAAGCTAATATTGCATTTTGTTGTGTGGTGTGTGATTATTTTCTTTAAGACTGTCTAAACAAATCTTTAGAAAACAAATTTATGTTATGTAAAGCACCGAGAATTTCAAAGGTGAAAATTAGAAATACTGCCAGATTTCCACAGAATGTTTGGTTATGTACTGTTATAACTTGTTAAAAATGGGTAAATTTTTATCTTTCCTACATTTTTTTATTGTATTGTTACGCCACTGGTAGAATTATTTTTCCTTATATTTTTTTTACGGCGCCAATGACACAGGTATGAAGATAGCGATGCGCAGTGTGATTGCGCACTTGAAGATTACAATTTAAAAACTATAAAATTTAAATTTAAAAAATTGCGGCTTAGAAATATAAGAATATAATTTTGTCCGCTTTAAATAAGAAACTAAAACTAGCTTAAAATTATTTTTTTTAAATTCTTGACATTTTTGACATTAGTGACATTTTGACAATAGAACAAATGGCGCCAAACTTTTGTAACAAGGTTATTTTACATTAAATTGAATTTTTTGAAGTGAAAACACAATGGAAGGTATGTTACACAATGATTAACTTAGAAACTTTGTTATCACTTCATTTCACTACGATATTAATGTGATCTTTGGTATAACCTCAAATTTTTTAGACCCTGAGAGTGCTTTTTCGCCCCGTCGCACAACTCGCCAACGTAAATTAAGTACAAAAGCCCGAGAATCAACAACTACATCTAGAGCCTTTGTTAGAGACGCAGATACCACCTCTGACAGTTCTTGTGAATCCGAATTAGATAAGGATAACAAAGACAAACCTCAGAGTAAGTTGGTTATCTGGCTTATCCCTGTTTCTCTAACATGACAGTTTATAGTTTTACATGAAAATGAGCAGGTGTCTGGTGACAAACTCTTCACATTCCAAACTAGAAAAAAATGTGAAGCCATCATCCAATCAAGTGTAGCTAAAACTCCACATGCTGTTAGAAATAAATTCAAGAAAGGTCAGAAAACTGTGTACCAATTGCGTGTGTTTATTGTTGATTTTAGGTATTGCAACAACAATTCAAGAAGATTCAAGTGAAGCTGATTTTTCTGACAGTGGGAGTGAGTATGTGGCCTCACAATCAGAGAAGTCATCTGAAGAAAGTTTGTCTGAGAGTAGTGACGAGCAGCCTGTTCCAAGTAAACAAAAAGTCGTGAAAAATGATTTAAGTAAAATTCATACAGTTTCTAAGAGGACTACCAAAAGTTATACTATTGCCACTGATGATTACTTTTCAAACCATGCCTCAAAGAAGATTTTAACTTCTAATCACACTTTAGATAAGTTGGAAACTCCAAGGCTACCTCAGGACCAATTACAAAAGCTGTTATCTAGAGTTAAATTAAGCCATGAACATGAATGTGCCACAAAGAAGTTAATAGAGACCAGTTGCGCCTATTTTGAAAAGTGGATGTACTTACTACATGAGAACATTAACATTTTATTGTATGGCTTAGGGTCTAAAAAAGACATTATCAATACTTTCCATGAAAAACATCTAAAAAAACTTCCTACGGTTGTTGTGAACGGTTTTTTCCCATCTTTATCAATTAAAGACGTTCTTGATGGCATCATTGTAAATCTCCTAGAACTAAAGGAGAACCCAGCCAACATTTTTGAAGCCTGTGAATTAATAGAACGCGAATTTAGCTACATTCCAGATACTCATTTGTACCTCATTGTCCACAATATTGATATGATGAGGAGCGGCAAAGCTCAGAATGTTTTTGCTAGACTTGCTAGTGTTAGCAACATCCATCTAATAGCCTCCATTGACCACATAAACGCACCTTTAAGTAAATATTGTAAGCGTTGTAAAATTATATCTTATGACTTGTTTTAGTTTGGGACCACTCTAAAATTAGTAAATTTAATTTCACATGGTGGGATGTAACAACGTTTCAATCTTATCATGATGAGACATCTTTTGAAAGTTCAATGATGGTGCAAAGAACCGGAACTTTGGCTCTGTCTTCACTCCGAAATGTTTTCTTATCATTAACGAGTAACTCGAAGGGTATTTATCTGATCTTGGCTAAGTATCAGATTGAAAATGGGAAGAAACAGTATTATCAAGGTAAATGAGTTTTTGAAAATAATGTTACTGAAAATGTGTTTCCAGGGTTGGCTTTTAAGGATTTATATTCGTTGTGTAGGGAAGCTTTTTTGGTGAGCTCGGATCTCGCGCTAAGGACTCAATTAACAGAATTCGTGGACCACAAAATGGCCAAGTATAAGAGATCTCCAGATGGTACCGAGTATCTCATAATTCCCATCGCTAATACAGTTTTGCAGCAGTTTGTGACTGAACAATCAAACTGAGATTTTTTATTCTAGAAATATTTTTGTATTGTACTTCTTAATAGAAGATAGAAAAAAAAATGGTTTTAATCCCCGCGCGGATTTGGCCTGTCACCTCTAAGTTTTGAATCGCGTGTCGCCATCTATGAAAGACAGTTGAAACGATTGTACAAGATGGTTTCACAGTCCTAAATTTTATTTTGGACAAAAAAAGGTTTTTGGTCTTAATTTTGTGATATAAATGTATAAATTCCCCGCAAAAATGTTATTTGGTGTTATCTTAATACGTTGCGGTCGTGAAGGTGAATGAAAAGGCTGTGAAATATTGGGTATGTATCATATGTTTATTTTTGAAGGTTATCTTTTGTGGTACTGATTCTTGTAACTTCCACATTTTTTAAAACGGTAACATTTTGCTAATTGTGGAGAGGTCGTGCGAAAATACGAACATAAATATCCATGAAATTGCATCTATAATTGTGAGGACTGTAGACAGTTCCAAATAAAAACAAATATTGCTGCTATCTGTGTTATTATTATCAATGTGGATTTTCAAGGTTAAATCGTGCAACGGAGGACGGGGGTAAAACGTAATTAATCTATTTCTGCCCCTGCTTAATTTAAACTACTTAGCTTTGCTGTGATCAGACATTGTTAAGTAATTCAACAAAATCCGGGTCAGGCCAAGGGCTACATTAATTCAATATATTGACACACTATCCTTACCTGCTTTTCTTCCAAGAATATCTTCAATTTGCGATTTTTGAAGTTTTTAAGTAATATAAAAGTGGTTTTCGAGCTGCGACATTTTTTTTTTTTTATCTATACCACTTGGGAATAATATTGACACAAATAATAAATGACAAAAAAGGTTTCAGTGGCTCTAATGTGATACAAACTAAATCTGTTAAGGTAGATAACGTGCCAAGAGGCCCTTCAACGTCTAAATTGTTCTAAGGTCAAACTGTGCCAAATACAGGAGATTTTCATTATCAATGCATGAAATATATTGATATAACATAAACGGATGTAATTATATTACCTTCTGACACATTTTTGTTGATTTAGTTCTTGACTTTTTTGTGCATTTGTTATTACTTTCTACATTCACAGAATAAACACTTTTTTATTACCATGTATTAGTTTCATTGTTGTTAATTGAGTATTTGTGTCTGCTTAAAATGAATAAATCAAACAATTTGAAGTGCTACAAAGAATTACTTCCGAATGTTATTTCTCATGGTAATTAATTCAGCTAGTGGTAATGCACCAAACATTAAATTTTAAGTAGTCTGCCTTAAATTGGTTCATAAAGGAATACAAATTTATGGTTCTTAACTTCTTTGGTGAAGAATAAAATTTTATATTTATTACGTAGGAGAATTTATAGATTTTTAGTTCTGTTATTTGTGGAAGACATCTAATAGACTGTTCATCAAATAGTTAATGCATGAAGAATGTTTGGGGTACGCTCTCAACTTGAGCAGTTGCTTCTCCATGTCATGTCATGTCATGTCATTCACAACTCTGGAGTGAACCGGAAATGGGCATTCCTGGATGATTTTCTTATTATTTTTTTTAGTTTGGGAGCTACAGAAAGTTTCAAGCTAAGTACATACAGGCAGTTATAGTTTTCATTTTATTATGTTGTTGGAGTAGATGAATTGACCAAACATCCAAATACATAAAATATACAGTAAAAAACTAATTCAGTTTTTTTGAAGGCTTTGCTCATTTGTGTGTAGTGCGCAAATTCAAAAATTAAGGACAAAACTTGTTTTTTACGAAATCAAATTTTAGAAATTTATGACCAATTTCATAAGTTTTTTACTAAAGAGAAAGCAATATTTTTTTTTGTAAAATTATTATTAATTTGTTAATTGTGATAGCTAAAACATTCATTTTATTCGTTGTATAATGATAACGATTTGCATTTCCCAAAAAGTTTATAAAAATGCTTTGTGTTGATATTTCGAACCAAAACATCGAATTTAAACATTTTTCTCTTTCCGAATTTTATTTATTGTATGTATTTTTAAAAGTGAATATTTGTATTAATGCCAAGAATGTCTAGCTTGGGAAAAAAGGAGATAGTTTTTCTTTTTAGTTAAAAAAATTGCGTTGGTGACTCGAGCTGGAGACGTAGGAAATTTTTTCGTTATTTTTTTTCTTTGTTGTCTAACTTCATTGTCCTCTATGGCTAAGCATTACATTCGAAACTGGAAAGATCGGAATTTAAATACTATTCTGTTAAATGCAAATATTATTTTGACCTTTTAGGACAAAAACAAATGATACTGGTCAACAAAATTTACATTTCTCTAAGTTCGATACAAATAAATTTATCTTGTTTATTTTGGCTCAGTATTTGCAATGAAGATTTGCGATCTTAAAATATAGCTTACATAAGAAATTTGATGTTTTATTGAAAAAAAAGTCTACGTATTAAGAAAAATAAGATCTAAAAGCCGTACATCACAAAAATTTCAAAAGTAGCAATTCATGCGTGAAAAGTTTAATTACATTACTACTTTGTTCACTTAAAAAAAAAATGATTAAAAAAAGTTATTTACTGCCTGATACATTTATCATTTTTAAATTTTTTGGTGACTTGAAATTTTGAAGCTTTTTAAAATAAATCTTAGAGATTTTTAACTCTATAAATTAGATAATCCAAGCAATCCAAGCAATAGAAAAACTGTCGGTCTCATGATAGAAAATCCAAGATCCAAGTACCGAAAGATTAGAAAGTGTAAATTCTGGGAATTGTAAGCTAGAATGTGGGATTTTACTTCTTGTGAATCTAGGATTTTAAATTTTATTGAATTTTAAAATTCAGAATTTAATCTAAAATCTAGAATTTGTGTTATAATGAATTTTAAAACTGTTTGTTTGGACGTATAGGATTAAAGAATCCAAGGATCTGAAATTTTAATTTTGGGAATTTATTGTTAGGGAGTTTAGAATCTAGAATCTGACAATTTGTTATTTAAGCGTCGAGAATCTAAGGATCATTGAAACCGAGCTTCTCAAATATTATAATCAGAACCTTAGCTCAAATTTATTTTATTCTGGGAAATTTAGAATTAGAATGGGTACGTATTTTTGATTAAAGCTGTTTCTATTTAGCGGTTTATAGTATTAAAAATGAGAAACAAAATCAGCTTTGTCAGAATTTTGTAAAAAGTAGAGACGTTATTTTTGGTAGACAATTAAATTATTATTAGATATATAAAAATAGTAACCAACTACTCAAAAAAAATCTTAGTAAGTTGATCTTCATTCAACAGAAGCTTCCGTTATACAAAAGAAAACCCTTGACGTATACCGGCTTTTCCAACCCATTTTTAGTTTTAGATGTCAAAATAAATTAAATAAACAAAAAAACTATTCTAAACATGGGATTATTGGATGTGAATATTATTTTCCCATTTTTACATCGCTCGTATTCTGTCTTAATACCTGTCTCGTAATTTTTAGAAGGGCGTGTAATTTGTTCTGAAAAGTTTAAACTCGAACGAAACAAAATAAAATAAGTCCAACTTTATTCACATATGGTGTGTGGTTCAGACTTTACACTACTTATTAAACTCATATTATGTTTAAAGGTAGTATTTTTGCAGCACAGCACGTTTTCGCAATCCACGTCTTCTAAAGCGCCGCTTTCAGTTCTTTGTTTTTCTTTGAAGCTTTATCAAAAGTAACAGCTTAGTGGCAAGTAGCGGTTTGGTAAGATCGGAATAGAATCTGATTGATTTTACAATCATTGGTTGAGTTGTGTCTTCATTTCTGAAAGAAAATGAAGAACAATAAATACGTTTGTCGTAGTTTTTATGCTACCAACATTGTCAAAATAATTAAAGCTTCGAACATCGTGAAGGAAAATGTTTGTTAATATTGGCATTTACATGAACACGTTGTTAAAATTACTTAGTTGGAATTTCCGTTGCAATTTTTTTATTATATGCTATACAAGATATGCAAGTGTAAGTTTGTTTTCCTTTATTACAAACTGTTCCATGGGTTTTCCTCTTTTCGATTTAGATTAAATCGACAGTTTACTTAATTTTCTCCAACGCTCGTGAATATTTATCTACATCTAAAACTTCTATTTACTTCGTTGGGCATTATTAGTAATTGTTGCGTGTGGACACTCGAGGAAGTACTTTCATATTCCCTTAAATAAAGGGTCTTTTTTACAATACCTTGTATAGTGGAAATCAATGATTGTAAGAATCGTCCCCGTTTAATTATGAAACTTGGCCACGCTAGTGAAAGTGGATTTCACAAGAGTCTGGATCGAGTGGGATTAAATTTAGACCAGTGGCCAACAAAGTGTTTAAAACAGAAACACACAACGCACCGAGATAACTTTCACGTAGGAATTTCAGCTTTGATTTATTTTTTATTCACAAACTGTCTCTGTTGTATGAAGCAAAGCTTTCCGTTCTGGTCTACTATTCTCGCATAAGACACGTTGATGTACAATTTTTCACGAGAAGAAATACATTATGAAAATGGTACAAGACAAAGAAATGTTTTTTGCTCGAATTTGACCCAAAAATATTTTCTTTGCGGTCTGTAGCGCAGCGTTTCCTCGACGACCTCTCTGTCCGAGGTCAATATTTCGTGTCCTCTGCTTGTAACTCTCACTAAACTAATTATTGTCTGTTTCGGTTGTAACCTTTTGAAACAGAGGACATAATCCGACTGAATGTGTACTGAAATTTTGTCGTGGTCGATTAAACTTGGTGAAACGTTTAAAAATATTTGGTTTAGACTTTCTAGTGGCATGGATAGAGGGCAGTACTGGTATTTAAGAGAAAGGAAAAGTCACAATAAATTCATGAGGCTTATTTTGAGTGCTGGGTGTTTCTTAGAAAGTTAATAAATCCACATGAAGAATAGCTCATTTTATAGTTTATCTAGCTTTCAACTCATTTTTGTGCTCAAGGAGAACGCTTAACTTTCAGCGTTTGTTTAAAAGTTTAAAAGGTTTTCTTAGATTTTGTTTAATATCACTGAGCACTTACAATTTTGAGTTTTACGCTTCCCAACAAAGTAACTTTATACAATTTTTTAATTTTGTCAAAGCTACTCAAATTGGATTAATTGATAGAAAAATTCATCATGAACTTTCCTATAGAAAATCGATATAAATATCAAACAGAATTGAAACAAACATGTCAATAAACCGGAAGAGAGGACTGAGTATTGATGTGAAATTACTAATCAGCAATGACAATGAACTAGTTCAAAGATGACTAACATTTTCCTAACACAATTTTGCAAACATCTCCGAGATTTAGAAAAATGGGCCACAAAACTGTGCTCTAGATTGTTGCTAAAATTACAGGTAAATTGGTATGTTTTATTTCTTGTCATAGATACGAAACGCTAAATCTTGTTTACTTTGCGATTGTCGAAATAAATACATACTCGACATAAACTAGTGTACGTCCTTATAAAATAATATCGGGGACGGCTCTAGTTACCAAAAGTAAACCGTAACAAATTATTTTTCCTATATGTTATCTTTAGGTTAATTATTACAAGCACCATTTCACCTAATTAGGCTAGATTAACTGAATTAAACATAAACTGTCAGCGTAACGCATCGCGTCATTTATTCAACATTGTGTTTTTTTTATGGAGAATGTGAACAATATCTCTTACATGTAATCTACTTTCAATTATTTGTAGAGAGCATTTAATTGAGTAGAATGGCCAACAATCTAAAATTCTCACGAGCTAGTCTTCAATAGAAATTAGGCCATAGATGTGTAACTCGACGTTTACTGTGACAATTTTTTTCTACGAGAATGACTAATGAATCCTCGGATCTACAAGATGAATTAAATATGTCACGTTATTAAATGCAGATGCGGACGATTTAAATTGTTTTTGCAATGAGTAATCTCTAACAGGTTATAAAGTGACGGTAAAAAATACAAAGGAGATGAATATCATGTTCCGAGTAACTACAAAGTTCAAATAAGCTGGATTACTGCGTAGCTTTGAGGTGGTTTAAAAATGAAGAACTCGAGATGTGCATTTGCACAGATATGTCGGATTTTCCGTGATTAAACTAAGTATAATAATTTCGTGAATTTCCCAAGTAATTATCTCATTCAACACAGAATTAATTTATTATGCAAAGTCGTTGTTAATCATTTCATTAGAAAAATCGAGATAGCTCGTAATTTTGAATTCTGCCAATTAGTGGGTTAAGATTAGGGTGTGTCTGGTTTTCTGCCCGAGTTGCAAGTAAAGTCCAGACTAGCAACTATCAAAAAGTATTGATTTTCTGATCAAACAAAATTCTCTAAAACCGTTAACTTGGCATTATTACTTAGATTTTTTTAAAATAATTATTGATGCAATTTTTTTTACTAAATCCTGTTGTCATGTTGTGTTTAAAAGTTTATGATGTAATTGCTTGCGTAATTATTTTTCTCAGAAAACACTTAGTATGAAGTTGAAATTTTTATTAAAGGTAAAGAGTTATTAGTAATAGCACCCTCTAATTTATTCCAATTAACTTACATTGTCTAAGTATTTTATTTTCAGAACAAACAGAACTTTAGACTGAATTAGTTGTAAAATAGAGTTTTCTGTAGAACATTAAGCAGCGCAACAATACGACAATTTGTATAGAAGAATCTTTTTAAACTGCATAAGATGAAGGCGATTTAGGTAAAAGTAACGGTGTTTAAAAAACTTAATTTGTCGCGTGCCCCTGAAAATAGCAACAGTGTAAAACAAGATTCTGAAATGAAATTTTTTAGGTGAGACTTCTACATAAAATGAAGTCTTGCACGCAAATTACTAAGTATACAAGGTAATATGACTCGGAGCATTGAAGTTTTTGATCATACTGTCATGATAACAGAAATAAAAATGTGATGCGGTCATTTAATTTTACATTCAAAATAATAATCGGAAAATCAAATTAAGTCTGCTGAAGCATCGCTCTTAAATTATTAATTAAATTAGTTTTGTTGTCTTCTAGCATCTTTCGAAGCCAGTAAGGGGAGGTTAATTATTTCGCGTATTTCTTACATAAATCAGAATTTACCTTCAAACCACCGACGGTCTTCCTGAAACCTGAATCAGTCGCTAAGGACGAAACTTATTTAACCCCGACATACGATACTTAATTGCTCATTTAGTTTTCTTGCACCTTTTGTCGAAGCATTGGATGACAGTCAGGATAATTTACAAAAAGCGTCCTTGGTCTTTTTGCGCCTTTATTATTAGATACCTTGTCAACACAGATATTTAACACATAAAGTCAACGAACATGCGTTTTCAGAGTTTGAAGTTAAGAAAACAAAGAGATCTTTGATGTTGTTACCGTATTTTATTGGGAACACTGAAAGGATAGGGATTACACAAGCATAGATCATTTCGTGGGATGGAAGCTCGTCTTTATTATGAAATTTGAAAAAGTAGGCGCCACACTAATCAGTGTGTGCATATGTTCAATCACCAATGTTTTTTGTTTATTTTATTGATTGTGTTCGTTTACAGCTGAGGGTTCGTTGTTGAACGGCGTTTATTCAATGTTTTTCTTATTGTTGATAAACTTTGAGCTTTGGTTGTTTTCCCTGGTTTTTTATTTATGACGTCCTTGTTGAATTTTGAATAGATTTATTAAATCGCAATGAATCCTATCACGACCTTGTTATGACCGTTACAGAATCAGTGTTCGATGGGTGCCATTTGGGTGAATAAATAATTCCATTGTTCAGTATTCCACCCCCTTGTTCATGAACTTGCGTCGTTTTCCCGCTACAGCTGCCTGCTTCCCTGAAATTTAATACGACGGGTGCTGGTAGGCACACACATGCGCGAAATTTACGATCATATTGGTCTAGTTGGGTTTTTTGAATTTAGTGCGGCAGAGCTTTAGGTGGTGCAACGCTGGAAGGACTTGAGTTTTATTGATCGAACCGGAGCTTTATCTCTTCACCAGAGAATTTCAGAATTCCTCTGTCTTTGACGTCGCCGACGACCTTAGTCGACTACACCCGATTGGTGCTTTTTGTACTGTATACCGGAGTGGGGGACGATAAAGCACGGATCTCTAATTTGATGTAGTTCTCCACTGAATGCAGATGGAGATGGGTTTGTCCATTTGGTTTGCGCATTGTTTATTTTTCTAAAGTAGGGTTAAGTTTGACAGCGACCAAGTGAAAAACGTGTGTTGGTGCTGGTGTGGTGGAGCTTTCAGTGATCGATTTTTCAGTGTACCTTAAATAAAGGATTAACCAATGTCAAAATGGCTCTAGCCAGGTAAGATTTTCAAACTGTTTAAAAAAAAGCTCTTGTGTTATCCAACCAAAAATACAAATTTTGTGTGCCAAAATTTTTGCAAAGCCTCTAACTCTGCGCTTTTGAACCTTACGGCCTCCAAACTTTCCCCTGCATGTCGTCTGGTTTCCGTTTGTCATTTATGCATACATGGAGTCCTCAGTAATATAAACAATCATAATAGAATAACCCACCCATGTTTATGTGTGCCAGGCTATGTAGAGCACGGCTGGTTGCTTCAATTTAGAGATTTTCAATGACCCCAAAATGCCGACTAATATCACCATGAAACCCTACATTCAAATGCCATTCTTTGGGAAAGTCTGATCTCGTTATTATACGAAAATCCGTCCGGTCCGGTACTGCATTGTGGGGAGAGGGCTCGTTTCTCAGCTGTCAGCTCAAGGGTATTTTCACCAACACAATGTTGGTCTTTTTTTCGTTTCATCGTCTTCGACTCGAGCACTGAACATATTTTTTCGGGCGTTCCAGCTGCATACTTTTGTTCTTCTTCGTGGGGCCATCGGACCCAGGAGGCCTCCAAGGCCTCGGTCATCGTCCGGGAATAGCTCCATGCATCGTGTTGTTCTTGTTTCTGCATTACGGTCTGGGTATTTGAGTTATTTATCGTCGAGGATGATATAATTTATGTTTTAATTGCGGTATTTGCAACGTGGAACAGGCGCGTTCGTTTCTATCTAAGTTAATTATGTTTTAATTACCACCATTTTTAGGTGGAAATTTGCACTTGTTCTTTTATCGGCTTGTAAACATCGTCACAAGAGTGTTAAATATTGATGGGAAAGTGTTATGTTAATTTGAAAATTAATTGAGCAACATCAAACGACACTTTTTAGTTGTTATTTTATAGCACCTATTGCATTATTTCCACATCATAACGCCTTTTTTGGAGAATAAAAGAATGGGCGTTTAACCGTTGGGAAAATCGTTGAAACCCGACGCACCGAAGTCATGAAAAGATGAGTTTAAAACTACTGAATATGTTGAGGTTATTCATTTACAGCCTAAAGCAATGAAAATGACCGGTCCGGCCCTGAGATTTAAATTATTGTGTATCTGGATATAGCCGACCAACGAATTATCTTGGTAGGAAATGGTTCCTTGGCTAATCGTCGACAACTTTCATTGGTTTAATAGTTAGAATAGGTGTTAAGTTATACAGTCTCACGGTTGCTCATTTTCCTTGTAAATTATTACACAATGTCCAACCATTATATTTTAACAAACTTTTATGGCACCTACGCTTTATAATGTTAGAAAATCTTTTACCAAAATTTTCTGTTCGCGATTTACACAATGATTTCGTATTTTAGTAATTCACCTTCACTTCACTCGTATTTCGTAGCAATTTGTGCTTCCTAAATAATCTACCAGTTTATTGTTTTATGTTAAAATCGCAAGTAGTCACCTCGTTACCTTCTTTTATTACAGTTTGACAAACAATAAGATAATTAGGAAGTGGCAATCAGTCTCTGAATTTAAAACCACCTACAGTGGTAGAAACACTTATAAACACGTTATATCCCTCCATAAATCGATTGTTAAAAGTAAAATCCAGTTACAACGCACCCACGTTTACATAATAATATTTAATTATTACAATTAGGTGTTAAAGTCCAACCTTTTACTCCCGATACGTTGATAACTCATTCATGTTTTTATTGTATACTTTTGTTAAGATATCAGAATGCAGTCTGCGAGCGAACTTCATAATAGATGCCATTCTTCCATCAAATGCACACAATGTTTTAAATTTATAGTAAAAAATGTATTTGGCGGTTATCTTGTGAGATTTACATGTGGCACATATTGCAAAAATAATTATATATAATTAGAGTAACAATTATTGCACTTATTAGATTACATTTATGTGGGTATTAATCAAGCCAAACAAAGTAGGCATAGTCGAAGACGTCAATGTCACAGCAGCTATAATTTGCAATGTGGAAATATATAAAAAAGAAGACGTTTAGAAGTTGAAGAGTAGCTTCAGTTTTACTGCTTTATCCTTAAATGTCCTCTGATAAGATTTAGATGAGTATCGTAACTTTCGATCATTGTTATTATCATTAGTTAATACGTTGTAACCTTGGCAATAAACGAATCTACCAAAATAAAACCGTGCGGAGCTGTGCAGACCAATTTAGTTGCTGATTTCATTGCATGTGCATATTTTATTTCAAATGTTCCTATGTCACGGGCAACAAATTCTCCACACTTTCGCACTGTTAATATTAGCATTTCTTAAAATCACCAGGTAATTGATTTCGCACTTGTTACTTGGCGTTTATTGATCGTAGATAAGGAGGCAACCTCTACTGATATCAAAAATTTCGCAATTACGCGTTAATACGCAAGGCCGTTTTATTTAATCATTTACTGTGTTATTTCACGTGCTGGCCTTGCGAACAATTTTAGGAGATATAAATTGCACGTAGAAAAAAGCGAACAAATGAAAATATTTTTTTACGCTAACATTGGCCCAATGTCACATTGATAAACATTTTATCACCTGGCGAACAAACGGAATAGAAGCAGTAGTGATAAGTGGTTACAGCAATGTCACGCTAATACGGAAACATTTTTTTTTTTTGACATGGCTCGAGAATGTTTGTGGCGGTTCGAAGTTGTACCAATGATTTTCCTTGCGTGTGATGCGTGCCACAGGACGAAATATACCCACTCGGGTATTTGGAGGTAAAAGAGATTTAAAATAATTGGACAATCATTAGTGTTAACCTTTAGGCTTAATATAGCTCAATTGTGTAATCAATATCGAAATTTTTACGCTTGCTTATTAAAATTATGTAAATACTGGTAAGCAAAAACATCCGTTTCTGTGTATCAACATATTTGCTAAATTTTTGCATCGTTCGGGACCAATGTCATCACTATTTAGCGATGATTATATCCGCGTGTCATGCAAATTGATGTTGACTTCTATTGTTGCGAGATGAAACAACAATAAATTGATTTGTTCTTAAGGCAGATAAAATCAGTGTTTTATACAACTTTAAAACTCAAATTGAGGACATTTCATGAACAGAATTTTATGTAATCAATCAATTGTTTATGATTTACTCTATTTTTACAACTTTCGTGTAGGATTTTTTATTTTAGTGTCACTTTATGTGTGCCCTGTTTTCTAACGTTTCCAAACCGTTGATTTGGTGAAAACGTTTTGTTGATGTTACTGATTTCAATTTCTCCGTTGCAAAATGTATACGTATAAATAAAATTTGCACTTTTTACACAATTTCTATAAAAACCAAACTATTTTATATAAAATTAACAAAAGGGTTACGCTTGTAAATTTTTCTAAACGGACAAACTGCCATTTTTTTTTTTTTGGGAGATTTCTATCATAAATGGAATTCTTACTCATTTTACGTCGAAGTTAAAAGCTAAAAATTATTATAATAACTTTTGCATAATTCATTTAAAGCTTTGCTTTGTTTTAGTGATCAAATAATAGTTTACACGTTTTATTAAATTTATTTTACTGAAATAACTTCACTAGACAAATTATTATTATTAGTAAGTGTTGCAGTAATGTTGAACCAAGATTAAACATTTCTCCTAAAGGGTTTTCGTACAATGTTTCCCTTTGGAATGCTTTTTAAAAATAAATCTTACTCTGTCCGTTTCTCGGTTCTTCAGCGAGTATTATTTTGTTTTCGAACTTAGGTTTTTTTTTAGTGTAAGCTTTATCCAAATTTTTAAAAAAGCTTTATAATTTGCGACGAAACTATGAAGTTCTTTCTCACCGACTTTAAAGACTGAATTTGAAATTTAAATTATTGAGGCCTTGATATTCACTATTTCATTTCACAAACCTGAATTTTACAAATGACAATCTTGGGATTTTAAAACTTCGCCCAAGAAAAAATCGTTTCTCTTTTTGTCTAAAGATTTCTAATTCAATAATAAACAAAAAAGATAAAGATGTAACAATTTCATAAATTAATTTAAGCTTTGGTTAATTAAACGTTTTATTCAGAAAAAGCGAATCTTGTTGCACTCTACAATCTTTCAATTATTGTTCTACGCAAAAAATAGTTAACAACTCTGGTATTTTTATGATGCAATTACGACAGCTAGCGTATACGTTTACAAAGTGATTTAGTTATGTAACTGACAGAAATTACGTGTTTTATCAATGACATTCCTACAGTTACAATATGTCCCTTGTTAAAATTAGTAGATCATACAATCAATGATATCTTTCTACCGGTTGTACTAATTAATTAAGAGAAAGTGGTTTACCCTCGTCCAACTTCTCTAACAATAGATTTAATACAACATAGCTCGTGAAAATAGATGCACTAATAAAGATTTTATGTTGATACTCCTTCACATCGTGGCCCCCACAGCCCCACACGTGCGCGTCCTATTTTCTCTCCGAAAGTTGATTTCACTTCCGACCAAAAACCCAGTACTTAATTCTATTGTTTCCATCGATAAATCATCATTCTCTCATACAACAAAAGATTTGTCGACGAAATTTGCATGAATATTGGACGATCTGAATTTACAGTTTTTTTCTTGTTGGAAAACCGTGTCATCATTGTTTTGTCAGTTTAATTTGAAAATTAGAATGTGTTCAATTCTGGTATTCATCAACTAGCCTCCCACATCAATTAATTATTTCAAAAGGTGACCTGAATATGGTTTTATCGAGAGGATTACTGTTAATGACCACGTGCATTAGCGACATAACTCAAATCTAGTGCAACAGACCATTCGGTTTTTGCCTGCCTGCGAAAAATAAAGGCATCTAGGGCATCACGCTATCACTTCTTTTAATATTGTTCTAAATTTGTGAGGTGGTTTGTGTAATAGCCGGTCTAAATTAGAAATGTTTTAAATTAGAAAAGTGGAAGCAAGAATTTTAATGCTGCACTTTTACGAAATTGTAGTTCGATAACAGAGGCGAGTATACAAGAGAAATTCGTTCCTTTTTTGTACCATCAAAATATCGATAAATAATTCAGAGATGGTAGCACCTAACAATTTTTTTTATCCGTGATGTTTTAATTTTGGTTTGGTTATATGTAAAGTAGATATGTATGTCAGAAGTCGAAATAATTCTAAGACTACAATCTAATGACACCAAGTACATCCAACTGTTTTGTCATGACGTGCTTAAAAGGCGGGCAAACGGTAAAAATTCAGGTTCTTCAAAGCTCGTTGCCCCAAAATTGTTATCTAAACATATTTTGCTGCTAAAACTGTAATTGGATGTTTTTGATGAAGCATTAAATGGGTTATGAAACTGCTGATTCATCCTAGACAAATCAGGGTGTTCGATTTATGAACTACACGGTTATTGCATAAGGAAAAAACATGAAAATAATGTTGGTCGTCAGTAGAATAAGTGAACATATTTGTTAAAGTAGAAGACAAAGAACGCTTGGGCGATGACCCAAATTTTTGGTAATCACCTGAAAAAATCCGTTTTTTGAGTTTGTATGATCGGGGTCATGCCGCCCTTCTATTTGTCATTTGTAGATCGCGAGATTGTAAAATCTCTGAATGGTAAACAATCTTGACAGACTCTTAAAATGTGGCATTTTTAGCCTGACGATAATTTTTATCTTCAAAGCATTCCAAGGCCCCATCATTTTGACAACGAATCTATTAAAGGTGTCACATTTTTCTTGTTAATACCTTGCGCACGATCTCCAACTCATCGAAAAGATAAAGTGAGTCATAAGAACAAAGTTCGCGATAAATTTATTAGGAAGCTTTTGGAACCTCAACAAGGATCATTTCGCTGGTATTTATTGACATTGGTGTTAACAGTTTTGTCATTGCTCCAATTCGAGGCCCCCTGACAACAATTGGAATACCGCGTATTTTTGCAATTGGTAGGATGTGGCCCATCGGTATCGTCCTCGCCGACCATAACCAGGTTTCCTATCGAGAACAGCAAGCGAATGCACCACGTTTTAGAGAAGGGGAACAGTATGGCGACCCCTGACCTGGCCCGCTCCGGATCTAGAGCGGAGATGTTGGGGGACTTCGGCGTTCTACTTTCATACTCTACATCAGACACGCGCGCTTAGAAAATGCTTATGTTTTGGTTCAATTCCGTATTTTCGCAACTTGCACACTGGATTTTTTCCCAGCCCAAAACCGCGCTCTGGTTCGTTCAGTCGACTTTCATCATAACTGCATTTCAAGATCGATGGATCTTTTCTGATTTTTTTCTGATATAGTGAAGGTAATTTTGATCAACCGCCCATGAAAAACCCATATCGAGACTGGGTCCCCAGGAGAAAAAACAATTCATTTCCTGGTTTTTGTTCGCCGATTAAATTGTTTTGGAAAGTCGGATTCTGTGAAACTTTGGAACTGTTAATTGGAAGAAAAATTGTGATTACATAATGTTCGTGGATGAAAGTTTAGAAAACCGGCAAGTTTTTCGATGTTAATTAAACAGGAGTGTGTTTGCTCGCACTATTCATTTACAATTGACAAGATTAGATCATCTGTGCTAGCCTATTTTATATGGGCAAGGTCGAGTTCGCATGTATAATTTCCAAGATGATTTCAGAGAAACAAAAATTATATAACACTGTTAAAAGTCTACTTCTGTCAACATCTACATTATTATTTTTGTAATTGCATAAACATCGTTACTCTTTTTTCGAAAGCAATAAAATTACCGCATAGACCTTCGCTCGTATTTGTTTTAGGCGAATCCAAGGGCGGCGATACACGTTTATTTAATTTTAGAAAAAAAAATCCATTGAAAGTTGGATTTTCTCTTCATTCAGCGATTCCAACACGAAGAAAAACTGCCTTGAGCTGCAGAACCGACAGTCATGTTTGTGAAATATTTTACCTTGGAAATGGAACGTGGTAATGATAAAAGTCGTATGCCAGTGGTTTTCTTTCCGTAAAGATTATCGCAGTAAAAGGCGATTGTTTAAAGAATTGATGTCACTGTAATGTCAGCGTTACCAGAACTATTTTTTCAAGTGAGCTTATGCGGTTACTGCTTACCTAATTTGCGTAATTTACGACATTTGCGCGATTGATAAGACTATGATCTAATTGACAACACTTCATGCGTCATACTCCTTAATTTATCTTTAAGTTCTTTTTCACAGTTCCAGGAACAAGTCTAATAATTTTAATAAAGAGTGACTGATAGCACTTGAATTTTGAATTTGATGTTTGCTTGACGTAGAGCAAAGGTAATTATGCCTATCAACTAGTCCTTTATTCGGCCTTCAGCCAACCGATTTGAAGGTTAAGACTTATTAAAAATAGCTAAAGCACCGCACTTTCCGTTACACGTGGTTATCTCCGTCGATACAAGATTGTAAACCTGAAAAATGCTGGAATTAGAATTGTGGTCAAGCTATGTAACGACATAATTAGATTTTGATCCTTTAATTCAATTTTACATGAAGGTTACCTGTAACGAGATGGTTTGTAAATATTGTTCAAAAATAAAACTATTTTCCTGCCAGAAATTCCAAAAAGTATTACACAGCCAAGCTAAAGGTAAAATTAACTTTTTAACCCAAATTACTCACGTATCTCGGCCTTTGGTGCAAGATTGCTCTGTGAGATTTTGGTTGTCATTAATGTGTTGTTTTTCGTAGTTTGGCATGTGTTCCAAAAACACCTAAGATTAATTTTTAATTATAATTTATCGTTGCGTGTCATGACAATTTTTCTGGTGCCCTGTAATTACGATCACAAAAGATAATTTTACGAGATGGCCTCGTACGAGCTTTTTAGATTATTTGTGTAATGTTCGTGCCACGTTTTCTGTAAAATAATTATGTATGTGAGATTACTTAATACAGTTTATGGCCTATTGATACAGCATTTTATTAACATGGCATACATTTAATAGAGCGTGGCAGCGGCAACAAATGTGAAATAATTCTGTGTCCCTGTTGCACATAATGCTACTTTCCAAAAAGCAGAAACTGAATTTTATTTCTAATCGATAAAATGCTACCGTAATGCAATGACATTATTTATGAGCTCAATTATAATGATGGGATATTTTACCCGTTTTTTCAAGAAAATGGTTTATTCATGACGATTTTTATTTTTGTGGAATTTGAAACGAATCATTTTATGCTTGATAAACACAGCTAACTTCCTCATTTTTATATATATGTTTGGAAAAAATCTCAACTACTGTTTTATTACCGACGAATTTCTCAATCATGCGATATTGAATGAATCGATTCATTTTAATGGACGTAAAAGTATTGTAATTTCGGGCCCACCCCTTAGCGCCCTAATAATAATTAATGTTTCAACAGGGTGACAAGCAACTCTACAGGGCTTCCCAGAAAAATCAATAAACTCAATTGACGTTATCATCAAAGTCTTTTCGAATTAATATAATGGTTCGTTTTCTTTTTGTGTAATGATAGATTTGTAACTATTAATTTAATTTTACTGTATTATAAAGTGTTGTCTACCAGACCAGAGAGGTGGCGAATAAATTATTAAACGCGATATTACATAAATATTTTAATTAAGAAAAAACGGTGACTCGTAATTATTTGATTTCGTAGACCTTTTAAAATTCCTGGTTCAGTTTAGCGGAGAATACTTTCTTCGCAGAATTTATTTCATTTAATGGGGTCAAGAGTTTATTATTTATTTATACTAGATTTAACAATTTTGACGAAGTGTTTGAAAGGAGGATCAAAATTGCATTGTTTGTTAGTTTTAAGTAGAAAGAAATGATGACATTAAGTCGGAAATCCTACAAGACCTACTTTTTGTGATTACCGTGACACGTTCTTATTCGCTGCCCTTAACCCAGATTTCGGGGGTAATCGAATGATTGAGGGTGGAAGGGTAATAAAAACAGTCAGTATTCCATGACATTAATTTCGAATGCCATGTAAAAACACGTGCGCTCTCAATACTAAATTATTGAAAATCGTTCCTTGATTATGTCCATAAAAAAGAGTCATCATTCCTACGATTCTTGCTGCTAAACCACGGCCGCCAACAAAGAAAACTGCATTTAGCATGGAATTGCCACACGCAATGAGTGAAAGTCTTAGTGAAATTATCAAAGTAAATTTTAAGCGAACAATTTCACAACTCTGTTTCGTTATTTTTCTCTGACCCATATTATAGACTGTTTAGTTTTATGACACTCATCATTTTTTAAATTGTTGTCATTACGTAATTGTGTATGTTGCTAATTAATTACTAATTAGATTATATGGGGTTTGACCTAGACGCGGAAGCTCCTGACATGTTTTCAGACTCTTTATATAATGATTTTTGGTTTATGAGTCCGCCATCGCAATGACTTGTACTAACCTACTTAGCATCACGTTTACAGAAGAGATAATAAAAATGGGTAAAATTAAGAGAGACCTTGGTTGCATGAACTCTTTGTTCGCTTTGTAACGCTCAGTTTCCACGGTTTCGGAAGAACAAGACCAACCTGATATCAAATATGTTCATCATTGTCAAAATTAAAAATGTGAGAAATGAAGTGGCCCTCACTGTAAGAAGTACAGGGTCATTTTGAACATTATAACATTTTCTCCACTGACCATAACCAAAAGCAACCCTTGAAGAAAATAGGACAAGTTCGTTGTTAGCGAAGGGTGAGATCGCGCTATTGTAGATGTCATCTGTCATGTTGGTCGTGCTGCATCCTAAATTTAAAAACTAGACTGGTTTGGCAAAGATTTGATTGATGGAAAGTGGAAATTAACTCCAAATTATCAAGTTCTATAACTGGTAAAGCATTTTTGTTACTTTTACTAAGATTTTACCATTTTTGGTCCGAAGATCCTAAGATTTCACCGTAATCTGCGTATCAATTATTATTCAATGCAATGGTCGTTGTGTAATTATTTTAAGGCAACAGTAGGTATCGACGCTGGTGAAATGTTTCCTAGTTTCACCCGGTCGAGAGAGCGAAAGGACCCGCGCTTTCCCTTTATGCGCTCTTTATTCCTTATTGAACACCCGCGCTCTACTATATCGATTTCTCTTTTACATGGAACCATCAGTTCTACGTTCCTACATTGAGGAGAAAGTTAAAATCTATATTACTTCATGTACCTAAATTTCGTTGGTCTATTGCTTTGTGTTTGGCAACTGTGTGGCTCGGACCTCCTCTGTTACTAATTGTTCAAACAAACGTAACTATTCAATTGGAAATTGTTTAAACTGTAGCAGTCAGAGGATAGTAACTCAAGGAGATAGGAAAACCTTGTCGAAATTATCGTATACGGTGTCAGTTTGTTACGTAAGCGTTTGTGTACCGACAAATGCATAGGCGAACTTGGATCATCTACTCTTTAGATGCCATAAAACGCTTTGTGTTTATTGCGATTTTATTACTACGTGTTATTTATTACTATACAGATACATCCATTTTTACAGATATTTACATGCTTTTGTCGTATTTCTAAAGATCTACTACTCCAACGATCTTTTTAAATGGAATTTAACAAAGCCACTAAACCAAAGTTCTACTTTTAGAGTGATTTTGACATCTCTGCATTTTGTTAAATGGCATCTGCTGGTGAGACACCTTTTGGTCTCTTCATTACTCAACATCATTGTATAATAAACGAATCAACAACTGAAAGTAATTAGTTAATCTGCACTGAAAAATGAATGGGAGAAATTCAGTCATTTTGCAATTTCAAGAGGTGTAGAGGTGCGACCGTAAAAGTAATCAATTCCACAACTCGAGTTACCTTATTAACCTATCATTGTTCTCATTAAAGGTAACCGCTTACCTAGATCGGACTGACCTGATTACAGAAGACCTCTCGTTGGCGTAAACAAGATTGTGACACGAAAATAGGTCGTTATTTTTAATTATAGGGCACACATGTTAAAATAGCCCTTGTCCTTAAGTTTGCAGGTGTAATTTCACCAAAAATCATATTTGAATTGTAAATATATGTTTTTGACGTATAGGGTCAGCTCGTGTAGAATCACCTCATTGTATTACAGAAACTTGACACGATTTTTCTGCGCAGTTTTTCTGGAATTATAAACAATTATGACTACTGTCGTTGACATATTGGCTGAGAGTTATTGAATTTCCATCCATGCTATATTCAGCTGAAGCAACAAATAATGGCGAGCAATTGCAACGAGCTCTGTTCGTCGAACAACGCTTTGTCTATTTGAGATAACTTTAAACGATATCGGTCATTGCAGTTGGAAACACAAGGATTTAATGTAAAGTAGCTGCTTGTTTTATACTGAATGTTCCATTATTGTAAACGAAGCTGTCAAGAACAAGAATTTGTTATGCAGTTATATTTCTATAATCGTATAAATGGATATGTAATGCGGTTCTAGGAACCGGGTGCTGAGATATTATGATACAAGAGCGGCAAGTCGAGTCGGAGAAAAAGCGTTTATAATTTTTGATGCGCTTGGAGCATTGTACGTTATTTCTATTGTTTAGTGAATTTTTCAGCTGGAGCTTTTATAGTGGGAAAAACTGGAAACGTTTGACAATAAATAGGGCAGATAGTAACATGGGGAGATTAAAATATGTTGTTACCAGAGTAAACCATGAAAAAATGAATTCATGCCATGAATTTACTCCTGTTATCTATAGCAAAAACGATCTGGTTTTATTGTAACGAGCATCCATGGGGAAACTCTAAAATTGTGATATGCAAAAACTTAAAATCATTTGGTGTTATCAACTAATAAGGCTAGATTACATGCGTTAGTTTATACTTTTATTTTTTTACGTCTTTTGATAAACACTTTGCAAATTAGAATTGTCAACAATAATAAATTACTGTCATGCCAATTGTTTGATAACGAACATTTTGTCACAGCTAAAATTCAGTTGCTTTTGAAAAATAAAAAAGAAAGCTGATTCGGATTGTGACGAAAACTATAAATTTACATCAGAAGGAAAAAATTATGATAAAACAATTTTGAGTATATGTTTAAGTTACACGTAATTGTCACAGGGGAGTCATGGTTTAAATATTTATCAGTTTCATCGCGGACTAGAACGATGAAATAAGTATTTGTTCCGCAACTAATTGCACTAATCTGCTTTAGACCCGTACTTCTAGTTTATGATATTGAACTCTACAGTTATATACCTGTAATATTTTACCTGATAACGAGTCGTTTTCTTTTCGTGCTACAACTATAAAGCCAAGTTGGAAAACATCATCATTTCTCCCACGTTTCTCCGCGCGTTCTCCCTAGTTGCGAGGGTCTTTCGTTGCAGGGACGAGTTCGAGGGGCTGCGCCCCTATAGCCTCCTCCGTCGTCCTTGCATAGAGCAAATCGTCAAACGGCCATTGACCTATACCTCTTGAGCAGGAGCGATGTACTAAGTCTGACCTTCAATAAACAGTCATCATCCTCAACCTAACTGTCTGGTTGATCATCGAATATGCCGGGGTGTTTGACCTTGCCAACCGCAAACGTTGCAGAATTTTCGTGATATACCTCCTCCTCTTTCATACCAGTTTAAGTTGACAATTAACTTACATTAACAAGAATGAAACGCTATGTACCGCTAGGCGTAGTATTCCTTTTGTAGATTATAGTTTTTTGATTCCAAGGAATTGTCGCCAAAGATTTCTACCTGCTCGAAAGGACCCAGTCCTCGACCTTAAAACTCAAGGAACTACCTGAGTTCTCTTGGTACTGCTCACAGTTTATTGGGAAGTTTCAGTTCGGAGTGGTAAAGACAGTGTGAAGGTTTCTGTCTTCTTTCGTGATTTTTCTTGTAATTTGTTTGAGGTGACATGTGCGGTGAATGTTGATCCTTGTCTCTGCATCCTGCAACCTGTGACGATAATGTCTGTTTACGAATGTTGTCAATGTCAAAAGTCACGTTTCTTTGGAATTGGTTATCTTATCGGAATTGGCTTTCCTATTAAACGTTTATGGTAAAGAAATACGTTCACCTTCAATCGATTACTACAAAAAATTCACACGAATTCATGTAGGCGCACATACTGATGGAAATTAATTACAAACCACATAAATTCCAATTGTGACACCCTTGCCATGTTCATAGGACACATACATGTGCCCTTATTGAGTTATTGAGTTATCGTTCCATCTCTCGTTGGTTATCAAGTTATCGTTAATTAATTTGATACGGCTATGATGTATTACTATTGATAGACTAATATTCGTGTTCATTGAAAACAATGATTTTCTAACTGTTACTGTTCTGTTTACCGGATGTCAATCTGTATACAATCCGTAATCTGTAAGATAATAAATAATAAGTAATAGCTTTTGTTAAAATTTAATATTATTATTATAATGGTCATCAAAATTTTTAAGCGCTGCTTCAGTTACAAAAGGAAAACTGTATTGAACTTTTCAAATGTGGATTATCGATGGAATTGTACTTATTTCTTTTTTATATTAATTTCAAAATATACTTATTGTGTGCAGTTTTCACTTTTTTTTTTAATAGAACGGAAATGTTTCGTTTGGCATGTTTTCTAATAGTTACATAACCCAAGAAGTCATTGTTAAATTTAACTACTTTTTTAATTCAAAAATATCTAGAAGAATTTCAAGGAAATGCGTATTTTAAATATTTAAAAATGTTTATGTATACACTTTTATATGAAGAGTGAAAGTTAAAAAGCAGAGAAAAGTAACAGCGTCAAACGAGTGAATTTGAAGAATGTTTTATTTTTCAATTAAATATTCTTCAGTGGTTGATAGTTTTTATTGACAAGACTCTTGGTAAAATTACAGACTTTATTTTATGACTACGTCAATCATGCAATTTGTTTTATTTTATCTCGCTTGAAGTTTCATATTTATCTAGATGACAATTTGTGATTTATTTCAATTAGTATTTCCAAAAACACTTGCACAACTGCACAAAACATGAGCCATGAAAATTACCAAGCAAATATTTTTTTAAACATGTCCTGTTTTATTTTTAACTGTTTGATTCACTAGTTACTGATAAGCATGTTTCATTTTTGGAAAGTCCACATTTGCGACTTTTTAAAGGACGATTGCAATCTCTGTACAATACCCATCGGTTTTCCTTTTTGGAAAGGTTTTTGTACTTCCTGTGTAGAAATAACACTACGAATTTTCAGTAACACGTTCGTCACGATTGAAGAACACGATGAATCGTTAAGTGTGACTTGGAATGAATCAAAAGTTGAAGCTAGCGTGTGCTACCATAGATTTTCATTTTTTAAATAGAACGAATCGCATTTTTTTTTTATGAAATATTAGTTATCAACTGTAATGTAGCACGTACCTAATAAATATTATCTTTTGGAACAATTAACACAGCGGTGTTACAGTTATGTTTAAAATTAGTTGAATATTTGTTAAGATTTCCTTTTAAAAACCGTTTTTATACAGTAGACGCCTTCTTGAGAGGTCAAGGTACTATTAAAAACAAAATTTTTGACCTCTGATTTTCATTTTGTAACCGTATCCTGTCAAAGAGAATCTTATTTTTGTTTTGATTGCAGGCTGCCGGTGGTGAGTGATTGCTCGGCCGGCCAAACGGCCCGAGTCAGCTCCAACCTGCATCCCACGAGTACCATGGCCGTTAGTCGGGTGCCGAGTCCACCACCCCAGGAGGTAAACACCCCAGTGGCCGAGAACTGGTGTTATACGCAGGTAAGCTAAACCTCCAATCTAAATGAACCACCAACCCGTTCCTCCCAAAGGTAAACTACTCGGCCAGCAAACGGCAATGTTATAGTACTGACCTTGGTTGAGGCCAACGGCTCTTGCTTGGAAATTATACCTCTGCCTGTGACCGAGCACCACAAATGCAAGTTTCGACATTACAGTTAGAATTATTTGACCATTCGCGATTTCCGACCATCAACTATCAAGGGTTACACACAGCGATTCATTGTTCCCATGTGTTGATGTGGTTTATGTTGATAAACCGCCAGGCAGTTGATGGTTGGAACAGGGACACCCTAAAAGCCCCAACCTTTCTAAATCGAAGTTCACCGCTGAAAAAAACCGTCGCGCTGTGAGCTTCGAGCTTATCAGATCACGTTATGGTGATGTTCAGGATTTCTCAAGACCGGCGACGTGAATGCCCTTGTTCAGGGTCGAAAATCCGAACACATAGAGCCATCGCATTATTTTTAACTGATACAAGGTTTGCCGGCGATGTATTGTTCATTCATTCATAACATAAAGACTGCTACCATCAACAGCAACTTTTGAAAGGAATTGGCTTTCCATAGACACTATGAGGTCAAATTTAACTTTTTTTCCCAATTTTTGCCACATTCAATTGAAACAAGCAATTAATTTAAGTGAGAATTGAGTACTATAATTAATCTCTTGATCATTTTTTCTTAGAAAAAGAAAGTTCACTTGCCACATACATACTTATAAAATTATACTAGATTAGATAAGCTGTGTTCAATATTATTTTAGACAATCTCGCAAAAACTATATTTTTCCAAATTCTTGGTGTTTATTTATAGATGTACGAATTAGCGTATATTTTCTTAGATAAAAAGTTCAAAAGTGTGACGTTTCACATCTGTTTGACCATCGATCTAAAGTTAAATACACGTGCTCTGAAAAACATAACCAAAATAAATCGTAATTCAAAGAACTTTCTTAATTATTTGTTTTGTACTTGCAAGGAGCTGGAAAGCTTTAAAGTTTGTCGTTTACGTCAACGTTTAATTATAATTGAGAAAACACGCGTCATGTGGAAAGCAAATTTTGTTGTATAGTAGTAATGAACTTTTCGTAATATTTTTTTGATTACAAAAATCTTTCATTGTTGTGTTCCGCGTTGATCAAACAAGTATTTTGTATGTTTTAGGACAAAATTGTTATTCCCGTAATTAATGCGATCAATAAAGTTTTTGGAGTTCGAAGAATTAATCAGTGGTCAATTCACAAAACAAGGAAAGTACACAAAGATGTATTTTTTTCTGTTTTGTCAATATAAAAGTATTAGAATAGAGCTGCCCTTAAATTATGATTCATTTGGGAGACGATATAGCCATATTTCTTTATTTGACATTCTTTTTAAGGTATTGAGGTTTTAGATTTCAATAATCTTCAGGTTGAATTTAAAGAAAACACAAAAATGCATTGAAGAACGGACGTCAAATATGCCATTACTTTAATATGTTGGTAGCACTGATGTCTCTAACGATTTTAACATTTCAATGCTGTCATGTAAACAATGTCATATCAACAGTTAACCTCAAATTATGAGGAGATAGTTTGAGTACCAGGCAGTTACCAACTCAATTTAAATTTTTTTGTTTAATAACGTGACCCATAAAGTGATAAAAACAATATTTTTTGTTAAACATTGAACGGTCCGGCTCTGGTTTTGAATGTATTAAAGTAACTAACTAATCTCGCTGTAGAATGTCCTACGGATTAAAAAAAATCTTTAAAAAGCACGAATAAAAATCTCTCTATTGAACTTAACACGTGACAACGTCGAATTTTTTGTCACCGCTTACCTTTTTTTTTTATAAAAAACTACGCGCATTACAATAACAAGATAATTTAATGGAAAATATTTGTTTTAATCTTGGTTCACGGTTTTCAATTTTATTTCAAGATCAAACAGTGTAGGTTTCCTTATAATAGGCACAGTTAAATTTTAATTGTTGCATCGACATTAAATTTTTCAATTACTTATCCAGTTTCAGTAAAAAATAGTGGGACTGTCATTGTTTTTTAGAATGTCAATAAATCGGGTACCAAACATGATTTATTAAAAGTGTATAGTCAAAAACTGCATCAAAAGCCCTTAATTATTTGAATACTAAATTTAAATCAGTAAAATCCCAAATTATAAGATAACAACCGTAAAATTATCTCTAGAAACAATGAACGTGGTTTTTAAATTATGGTCATAGTCTGTTTTTATTTATCTTTTCGTATCTCGATCTGTTAGGAGTTTTTTAACAAACCTGCTGTAAAACTCACGTCTTGAATACGTTAAAGCGATCGAATAACTAACCAAATCTGTGCGTTTGCAGCAGAAAATTGAGTTTTAAATGAGTCGCGTAGTGTTAAAAGTGTTTCTTTGCGACAAATTAAGACCTGTTGCAAAGAGAGTGCATCAGGTTAGTTAATTAAACCTTGAAATTTAACCTTTTTTTTTATAACTAACGCATGTTTCGACAGCAGTGTTGTCACCATTAGGTTTGTGTAGTGTCGTCAGGTTAATTTTGCGAATGTAAATCAAGTAGCCATGACAAGGAAATGTCATAATAGCGTCGCGTCTTTTTCAAGCTACCATATTGTGTAAAATGTATAAATTACAAAATTTAATGTTTATTTGTTCGACTTTTACACGTCGGAATAAGGTTTCTTGTTTCCGAATTAATAAGTGTGTTTTCTAAGTATTTTTTTCTATTTCAGGTCAAAGTCGTCAAATTCAGCTACATGTGGACAATAAATAATTTTAGTTTTTGCCGTGAAGAAATGGGCGAAGTGTTAAAATCTTCTACGTTTTCGGCAGGAGCCAACGACAAATTAAAATGGTCAGTGTGAATTTCGACCGTTGTCATAATTTTACTTGTCGTTTTTAGGTGTCTAAGGGTGAATCCCAAAGGTCTAGACGAAGAAAGCAAAGACTATCTTTCGTTATACCTTCTTCTCGTCTCGTGCAATAAAAGCGAAGTCAGAGCCAAATTTAAATTTAGTATATTAAACGCGAAAAGGGAAGAGACGAAAGCGATGGAAAGCCAACGAGCGTACAGGTTCGTTCAAGGAAAAGACTGGGGCTTCAAAAAATTCATCCGGAGGGATTTTCTCTTGGATGAAGCCAACGGTCTTCTACCGGACGATAAACTAACGATATTCTGTGAAGTGAGTTCTGATTACAATTGTGATTAATAAATTCACCAAACAATTCGGGATTGTAGGTCAGTGTTGTTGCTGATAGTGTAAATATTTCTGGCCAGTCGAATACGATTCAGTTTAAAGTGCCAGAATGTAGGTTATCGGACGACTTAGGTTTATTATTCGAAAATCAAAAATTTAGCGATGTAACTCTGTCTGTAGCTGGTAGGGAGTTCCAGGCTCATAAAGCGATATTAGCAGGTAAGTTTTTAATTATATTGTTATTTCAAACATCTATTTTGTAAATATTATGTCGTCATTAAGTGTAGTTAAGTAGTTAACTAGGCTAATTTTTATCTTTGCAGAAATAATATTTATGATCGCATAAATAAAGTGACGCTTGTTTGTTCACAGAATTAGGTGATTTTTTTTAGGTTAAATAGTTTCATTTTGTCACCTTTTCAATTAGTACTCTAATAATTTCTGATAAAATCATCAATTTTGTATAGAAAAATCACTAATCTCTAAGTGGTTTGAAAGGGCGTCAAATTGTTTTTTACTCTGTGAAATTACTGACGACATCTGGAGCTTCTTTAATGCCATATTTACAAAACAGATTTTTCGTATAATAACACTTTACGTTAAATTCACAGCCAGCTTTCCCTTTTTTACACTATAGAATTTTTTATTTTTCGGTTTCCAAACATCAGATTTTTACAGTTTGGCAGATACATTCAAATAACAATTTTTGTAAGTCACTGTGTAATTTCAAGAGGTCGCTTATTTTGTTGTCTCTTACAATTACTTTGAATTTCAAACCTTTGTTTTGAATGTCCGATTATCATTTAATGAATTTATTAATAGCTGATCGAAATTCCAATTGAGGTATTCACATTGCGTCGAAACATATTCGCATGATTACCAATTTTGCAATTATTCCCCCATTTTTGTGGCTATTTTCAATAATACAGTTAATTTTTAATGTACTTTATAAATTTATTAGATTTGCATTATTTCAATTTGTAATTTTTCATTTATTACTTGAAATAAATATAGCACGTTGACTGATCTGCTGCTTAAAAGTCATGCTGAGATTCAATTTTCAGTAGAATTGTAAATATTAAAAAAAGTCAGTCAAGTTATTAGTAAAGAGCAAAAAATAGTGAAATAGGCTGCAGGATTTTGGGATCTTCTACTTTTTTTTCTTAGATTAACATTTCTATTAAACTTTTTAGAATATTTCAGCTTTTCTAGGATCTTAGATTTCTTAAAAACTGTTGTAACCGTTGTATCTTTGTATCTTGATGCGTGAAATTGACTTTTTTTGAATTAATGAGACGTTCTATTCTTTAGATATTTTACATGTTTTAGGTTTTTTTTGGACCATTTAGGTATTTGTTAGTCTTAGACTTTTTTTAATAAGCATTTGCATGTTTTCCGATATTTCAGCCCCAAATCGGTGCGATACTTCCGCACTTCTATCGGAACTGTTGTAAAGGTTTCTAAGATTTTTTCCAGGTCATACGTAATGTGTAGAATATGCAATTGAATCCGTTTGTCATTAGGTTTAAAAAAATCATTCCAACACAAAGCTTAGATCTTAATACGAAAAGCTTAAATATGCCTTAAAGTAGAACTGATAACTGAAAGTAACGATAAAGTTTTCTTTAAAAAATGTTTAATGGATACTTCCTACTCCTATTACATTAAGATGATCCAAAATCTTATTTATAATTTTTGGTAGATTAACAAAATTGTGAATTCCTGAAGTTACACATACTTTTCTCCCATTTGGACCACAATTTTAATTTCATCATTCTAAAATTTAGTTAGAGAGTTCATAAATATTAGTTAATCGGCATTTTTGCTAGTTTCTGCCAAGATCCTTTGACAGAAAGATCATTTTTATAAATTTTGTATCTATTTTCAGCAAGAAGTCCTGTTTTCCAAGCCATGTTTGAGCACGAAATGGAAGAAAGAAAACACAATAGAGTAGATATTACGGACGTAGACCACGAAGTATTAAGGGAAATGCTTAGATTTATATATACAGGAAAAGCATCAAATTTAGAAAAAATGGCTGATGATTTATTAGCAGCGGCCGATAAGGTTAGTCCCATTAATGTTATGTTTATAGTTTTATTTCGTTTTTATTTACAGTACGCGTTAGAAAGACTTAAAGTGATGTGTGAAGAAGCGCTGTGTACGAATTTATCAATAGATAACGCCGCCGAAATATTAATATTGGCAGATCTGCATAGTGCAGATCAATTAAAAGCACAAGCAATAGACTTCATCAATACGTGAGTAGTAAAATAAGTATAATTGAAGGCTGACTTTGTGTTTAAAGGCACGCGACGGACGTAATGGATACGCCGGGTTGGAAGAGCATGATCCAAACGCATCCACATCTCATTGCAGAAGCGTTCCGTGCGTTAGCAACGCAACAAATACCCCCCATAGGTCCACCTCGAAAAAGGGTGAAACAGAGCTGAAGCTCGTGATAGTGCCACAGACTGCTATCGATGTGTTCACAATAAGACACTCTATGAGTGCTGTTGTAGTATAGTATGACTAACATTTTGTTAAATCATCAAAATCCTGTGTAACTTTAAGTTTTAAAGTTTTGTTTTTTAGTGCAGTGAGTGATTCTCTGGTCAAAACGATCTGATATTTATACGTTGATTTCACGTGGTTAATGTGATTAAGACATTTAAGTTAGAAGAGAACTCACTGGCTGAATAAACAAAAGTAATTGTGATATAAATGACCACAGCTTGTTCCTACTGGGGGACTTCTCAACCTCTTTTAATTTAAGTTAGTGTTGTATTTAATGATCTCTCCGGATAAGTTAAGGTCAAAAGAACAGATTTTGTCAAGAATTTAATTGAAACATTGGACATAACAGTTACAAAATTATCACTTGTATGAAAGTAATCCTCTTGATTTTTAAATGTTTGTGCATATCTCTGTATTTTGGTTAACTCAATCTCGCTATTTCCTTCATCGGTTTGAACTATATGGGCAACATTTAGGGGGATTATCAGAAATCCAAAAATACAACAAGTGATTTGTAATATATTAGTTATATAGTTATGACATTGGATGGCTGTCCATATTTTCAAGACGTTTCGACTTAAAAAATCATACAATCGGTGCAGTGTAGTGGACAGCTCCTAAAGATTTTATTAATTTGATGTGGACATATAAACAACATAAATGAAAAAAATCTAATTGTGTAAATAGTAGTGCTTCGAATGTCATAGCTAAAGAAAGTTGCAAACTTCATAGATACAGTTGTCGTTCGTCATTTAGTAAGGCAGTGTCAAAGAAGGTTGTTTAATGGCTTACTTTAACGAACTGTACAGTATTGCGCTTTTGCTTCCTGTCCCTGCCTTACGGCAGTTTCACCCTTCGGTATTGATAATAATAAAACATGCCATACATGTTCTGTGATAAGCCCATGATTTCTCGCTTCACTGTGTATTGTTAAATTTGTTATTTGTATTAACGAATTCGTTTACGTTTTACTAGCACTTAGCTTTCTTCCGGAACCAATGAATAATAATGACTAGATAGTTTTTGAAACCTAAGTACAAGACAAGTGTTACCTCATCATTATTATAAATCTTTCTTTCTGATCGCCCTTTGTACTGATTCGTTTGTCACTCTGTACTTATTTCAGTACACGAGGTGCTAACATGGCGGTTCACATGTGTATTTCACTGATAGGATTACATTATTCATCATCATTGTTTCCATTTTACTTTTAAATCATAGCACATATTTAATAAAATGCATTTTCATGAAAAAAAAAAAACTTCGATTCATTGCAACATGTGGTTTAAACAAACAATTTTGTGCACGAAAAAGACGAAAATGAGGTAAGTGTATTTAAAAGAATAAAAATATTAAACAAAACGCTTTTATATGATTATGTTTGAACACTACAGTTATCTTGTTACATAGCTAAAACACGGTCTATCATTATCAGCATTTAATCAATTCTCTACAGCCAAACCAATTTAGGTTGGTTTTTCCTCACATTGTTCTAGTAAAAACGAAAACCTTTTTAATTGAATTATATTTTGCTTCCTGATCAGTTAGTGGCACAGAGTGCTTAAAAAAATACCAATCGATTGCTTACCACTACAGGACAGTACTATAAATTTCATAACATGTTTTTTAATGTTAATTAAAATACTTATTTTGATAAAACAAGTCAGTGGCAATAGAGAAAAAGTCTAGCGGCTACAGAAAACACCTGCTACCTTATATTATATAATTGTAAGATCATCTGCTTGTGCATGGACAGGTGTTAATCGTCGCGACGAATGCTGGCAGCTATAAATGTCTAAACGTTGCGACAGTTGTAATTTTCACAATATTGAGTCAGGTGGAAAATACAATTTGAACTTACGTATTTTGTTAGAGAGAAACGAAAAAAAATCTTTGCATAATACGTTAAAGATTTAAGTTGTACAGTTGTTCCGGTAAACTTTAAACTGTTTCAGTTCCAACGAAAATCATTAGGTTTCAGAATTTTCCCGAAATGTGATTTTTTAACAGGAAACATCAGAACACACGAAGTAGACAGAAAACGTACTAACAAGAGAAATTTAATCAAATGATATCTCATCTCAAGTGAAATAGAACAGGAGCAAGATAAAATGACAAAATGGCTGGTTGTTTTAGTACTGGAAAAAGAGGACACAAAAGTCTGCACGAACTGCACGAGCCTTCTAAATTTATGACCACATTACTTCATGAAAAACCGTTGGAATACATGTGTTGAAGAGATCTACTACAGATGGAAGAAAATTAATAAATTTCACTAACTTGACACTGGACCACTAATACAAAATTTTAAACAAGCAATCGGCAGTATGAAGATAAAAAATAATAGTAAAAGACATGTGGAAAATGATAAAAAGTCTAATAAAAATGACAATTAATGGACCAAAAGGAAGAACGGTAGAATTCGAATACAACGCTGAGGTATGTCAGTGGGGTGGATTATTAACAAAGCTGTTTAAACAGTGCTTACAGGAGAAACAAGTAACTTTATAGTTTAAAACTAACAATAAATGAAGTAAAATTTAAGTACATGATGAAAAGACGGAAATTTTAAACGGGATTATCTAAATTGAAAGAATTTACACTCGACATAGTCGGTACTTTCAAATATTTAAAGATTAGAATCAACAACGAAAACCAAAGAAGCAGAAGCGAGGCAGACAAAGACACAAGAAAAGAAGCGAAGATTATTTGAAAGAAAGATCATAATAAAATATACGGCCCAAAGAAGACAGAAAGAAAACAACCGACGGTTGATGAATTTGCAGGTACAAATCATCCTAGGAGGAGATTTGGTGAATGTGAGACTACAATGTGGAAAATAAGCACTAGGAAAACAAGAAGGAAAGGCCGAAAAAGTAATTGGAAGCACCAAGTGAGGGCAAACATAAAAACACCGAAAATACAAAAATGAAAGAAGAAAGAAAATAAAAGATTCGTATACACGAAGAAGAATAACTAAAGAAGCAAAATCTAAGAGCTGACTTGAAAACTAGGGAACTAAAACAACGTGAAGAGAGACTACAAGAATTCAACTTAATTCAACTAATTTTGATATAGCTAATAATTTTCAGTGCTCACAACAGATGATTTAAATTCAAAAAAAAAATTCTAACTGATTACACTTTTAAAAATGGTTCTTGCTTCTTAAAATATCATTTTCACGTATGTAGTTAAAAGAAATTTTTTTTTTATAAATTTAAATTCCCAAGGTTTCTAGGCATCGACATTTTCATTGAACGAATAAGTTTGAGCGGGGTGACATTATTGGAATGAGAGAGGATGGTTGATCAGTTCCGGAAATTGCAAATTTCGTGGAGTATAATGAAAACAGTGTATTAGAGAACATGGCGTCGTTGATGATTTGAGCCACACAGACAGACCACACCGATTAGGAAGAACGACGTTTAAGATTTTAGCTCTCGGAGGTTTTCTATAACATAAACGATTTCTAATGTATAGAGAAGAAGGTAAGGGTATGTGAAGTTTTGGTTTCGGGAGAGCAGAATAGCATCATATTGTCTTTTTGATGAGTCTCTATTAAATTTGTGGGCCTAGAAGCGACAAAATTGAGTTTGTGGCTTTACGGTAAATTCAGAAGATGCCGTGGTTTAGAGTGTTGTCACTGACGGTAGAAGGTCCTCTAGAGTATTTTTTACACGCAGTTTGAATGTTTTTCAAGTAGCTAACGTACTGGAACCCACTGTAATTATTGAAGCAACTGGAAATCCCAGTTTTTCAGCAGGATAATGCGCGGGCATATACAGCGAAAGCAACTTAACAGTGTCTGGAACAAACTGATGTAGCCACACTTCCATTGCTTTTATAATCACCAGATCTGCCACCCATTGAACATATTTCGTATATGATCGGAAGGGAACAGAATTTACCTCATTTTCTAGATAACTTACAGGATATTCGTACTCACATTCAAAAAGTTTGGGATGAGGTACCTCAGCCGGTCATAGGTCATCTAACTCAGATTATGTCTAACAGAGTAGATAAATGTATTCGAAAACATAAGGAAGCAGCATATCTTTTGATCTTTTTGATTAATTGTAAGTAACTTGTAGATGAGTAACAGTCAAATACCAAAGTAGTTTAAATATGGATGCAAATTTCGTAAAAAAAAAACATTTTTCTTTGAACGCAGACACGAACGATTACATCGTCTTCAGCTACAACGCCTTAGCATATCTGCCACTTTCATGAAAGCTTATGTGTGTCTGTATTGCTGAATTTTTCGAGCTCAATTACAGAAAAACACTTCAAGCACGAGAGTGTGTTCAAATTGTAATTATCCAGGACTCCTCTGGCAAGACTAGTCAAATACAAATTGTAGAGCTATTGAGTTGAAACTACAGAGACCATGTCTAAAGAATTTTAGGCTCTAATGCACATTTATTTATTTCTTCTAACTATTACGTATTATGCGACATTGTGTTTTCAAGTTATAAAATGATGTAGTAAACCTGCCGATATATACATATATTTTTTTAAATTGAATATTTAGAGACGATCTTCGACATCGAATAAGTCGCGGAGGCTTCTTGAGCACATCACCCGAAAAAAAAGTTAAATGTGAGGAAGAATTTTTTTAGAGCTTGTTCTTATTTATTTCTGTTTTCCGGCAATGCATACATACTTTCGTATCAAAAACAATAGTTTCTCTTCATTTTTTCACAGCTAATAACATCTTTAGCTTTTTAAACGGCTTAATTCGTAAGTGAATTTAGAATTAATTTAAGTCGGCAAGAAAGTGTTTAATATGGGATTAAACCGTTATTTACTAAAAAATGTTTTAATCTTGTTTGCTTAATCTGCCACATAATTAATTTGTTGCACAAATCGCATTTTCAGTGATAGTAAGAATATTTTTCTTTCTATTTCATTTAAACTTGTCTGAAAAAAATGCTAGTTAGTTTTCAGAAAGAACATTTAGTTAAATTTAATTAATATCACCGATTTTTGTTAGGAGAATTTAAAACTGCATGCTAAACCAAAATTCTTTCTTATAATTGTAGTGAAAACTAATTTCCATTTCAGTTTTATGCTTTCCTGATTCAACTAAGACGACGTATCATTTATTTTAAACCGTCAAGGGAGGAAATTAATCAATATGCTAATCTTCAAAACCCTTAAAATACAACTTTAAGTTTAAAATTTTCGACTACATTATTTAAATTGTAGCGTTCCTTTCATACATAAAAAATTACTCTTCTCCATGATTTTAAATAATAGCGCGCCAAGCTCCAGAGTACATTTGCTTTTCAACATCCGCTGAATCCGCTTCTTTAAAAAGACCTCATCAACGACGTCTTAGTGACTTCTGTGAAGGCATTTATTTAATCGTAGTGATATTCCTGTGGGAAAAATGGCCCCAAAACCCCCTTAAACAGCAAAATGCTCGAACATAAATGCCCAAACTTCGCCTAACCTCACAAATCTGAGTGATTTGATTGGTTAGTAAATCTCCCGCCACCACATCCATTGTGTTATTGTAGGTACCCCTCTAGCGCAGCATTGATATGCTGTGAACGCTGTGGCGGCTAATCGATGAGTTCTTGTCCACTGTCTTCGCGTTCGTAGTTTGAAAGCTTACTTCAGCGAGAAGCGGTGTCGGTTGCAAGGTTACGTTATATGAAAACAGTCCAGTTTTGGTGGATTTTGCTTCGTTTAAAGCAAGGATAAAGTGGTTTCGGGATGGAAAAGCGTATAGAACTGGAAAAACGAGGGAGAAATCCGGCCGACGTGAGTATTCCTTTTCAAACGAAGGTGTCGTCAATTGCATTATACATGTGCTTATATGCTCATCGCTTTTATGTGTTCAAAATTAAATAATATTATAGTTTTTACACACGATATAGAGAGTTTGCTCCACTTGTTGGCACTTCTTAACATTGTTGTTTTCTGTTCTTCATCGTCATCAATTTTGAATTCTAAAAGTCTCAAAAACAATGGCTGGTGCGTCCTTTGCTCCCATTTTCTAATTAACCATCATTTCTTCCCAGATTCAAGAACTGAATTTGGATAATTGCCGGAGTACAAGCATAATTGGACTAACTGATGAATTTTGCAATCTGGAAAGCTTATCACTTATCAACGTCGGTCTAACGTCCCTCAAAGGGTTCCCCAAACTTCCAAATTTGAAGAAATTAGAATTAAGTGACAACAGGTAGTATTATTGATAAAACTTAAGAAAAAAATCAATGAATCTGCTTCTAGGATAAACAATGGGCTCAACTTGCTAGAAACTAGCCCCAAATTAACACATCTCAACTTAAGTGGAAACAAAATTAAAGATCTAACTACTTTGGAACCTTTAAAAAATTTCAAAAATCTTAAAAACCTTGATCTCTTCAACAATGAAGCCACAACAGTTGAGAACTACAGGGAAAAAATTTTTAAAATGATCCCAAGCCTTAAATATCTTGATGGGTATGTAACCTTCTCATTCTTACAATTTTTTCTAGTTCCATTTTCTAGATTTGATGCAGAAGACTGTGAAGCTGAAGACAGTGATGCTGAGGAAGAAGTGAATGGAAATGATGATGAGTCTGAAGAAGAAGGAAGCTCTGAAGAAGATGATGAGCTAGAAGACAGTGTTGGCTTAGGTGCTGTTTATTCAGAACATTTAGATGAACTTTCTGATGAAGGCGATTATGAAGCTGGTGAAGAAGAGGAGGAAGAGGACGGTATAGAAGAGGAGGAAGAAGAAGACGTTGCTGAAGATGAGGCACAATCACCTGATGGTATGTCTAAACACCCTCTTTTCAATTTCTAATTTTTGTTCACAGTTTCAAGGGGTAAAAAGAGAAAGTTAGAAGATGGTGAAGGAAATTAAATGTGTAAAAGTAGTGATATGAACATAAAATGACCAATGATTGTGTCTCCATTTTGTGAGAAGAGACGTCACCCCTGGCTGTGGTATCATACTTTACAAAAAATCAGATTGCTGATACATCTATAATAATTTGCTAAATTGATATTCTAAATTTCCAAAAATTGAAAATGTAGTAGTTTTATTATAGTTGTAAAGTATTCCTCGTAGCAGCCAGTTGTTGTTAATGTAAGTCAATGATGGAATATATTTTGTACAGGAACACTTGTTCCAATATAGATTATATGTATTAGTAGTTTAGAACGTTTACATAGCTAAGTTATTGGTTTTTTATCTTTTGTTATTTTTTTAACATGGTAGTCCAATAAACTTCATTTAGTTTCAAGATTTTACAGTAGGCATTTGTTACTTTTTCAAATTTAATGCACTTGTCAAGTAAGAAGAACACTTAAGTGAAGTTTATTGTTAATATTAAGCTATGTTGACGTCGTTTTGTTAATGGTATTACAGCTAGGAGTCATAATAGACATAAAACATGAATAAAGTATATACAGTACAAAATTTTTAACATTTTATACATTTTAGTATTAACCTGCGAGAAAAATTTAATATTGTCTGTTATGAAGCCTTCTGTATCAAATTTAACTTATATATAGATATGGATATCAAAACTATATTTCTAATTGGGGAATTTCTTAAGCATTAAATGAAAGATAAGTGTAGTCTATGTCTTATTTTTTTTCCACTAGTGCCGCATCTTTAGCTCTATATTTATTACAAACGAGAAATATTTTAACTAGGGAACAGTACAAAAAGTAGTATTCAGAACTATTATCGATCTGTCGGTGGAAATGAAATAAGCGAAATTTTATAAAATGACTAAAATAGACATCACAACCTTCAATGCTCAACAATTCCTTAATTATTGGTATTTTGTTGTTACTTATTAAATCTATTCTCAGATTTTAAAATATAGATCTTTCAATGAATTAGTGGAATATGCTATATCTTGTGTAATGGATAATCTCTTGTAATTTCAGTTAAATACACAGTTTTAGTATAATTCAATCTTATAATTAACCAAAACATGGTTTTATTATAAATTTATTCAGGATCTATCACAGCAATGGTTGAAGTGGCATTTCGTTATTTTATTAATGTAAAAATTCGCACTATTTCCGCTACATTTAACAGTAACAAGTACCAACATCATTGGCCACTAAAGCGCCATTCACAGTCTTTGAATACAGATAATTATAAGTATAAATTGATTACTGCACCTTGGTTAAGCGCGTGTTATGACAAACTCACCATTACAATTACAATTTACGAAGATTTCGTATTGTCAATTAAGAAGCTACGATTTCAAGAATGTCGTTTGTTATTGACATTTTCTACATTCTTTATTAACGTAAATTGTGAATTCTAAGAGTCTTCAGACATAAATTTGAACACTGTCGAAGAGGTAAGCTTTATGAAATCCACTGATTTGCATCTTTGTAAAGTTTACCACTCAACAGTGTTATTGTAACGTTTCTTGGAAAGCTTTCAAAGTTCTAAACTCAAAAAGGAGTAGAAATTAGTTTTTAGATAAATTATTGTCGGTCATTGGAAACAAGCCAAAAATTAGCACATCTACATCTAACCGAAATTACGTACGCATCTTTTGTAGTTTTTAATTTATGGATTGTCAAATGATTTGTGTAGAAATTGGGTCAGGAAATATATACCCAGGAATGCTTTTGTTTACAAATAAAAAAAAAAGTCAAATAGAACATTTGTAAAGAGTAACCTTTTTTATTAAATATTATATATATATATATATATATATATATATAAACGTGTCTTAAGCTAATCGGATGGTTTCTAGATTTTTATAAAGAATTCAGTCATAAATTAATTTCTTCTATTATTTGTCTCTCTTTAGCGGGCACTACAAACAATGATGTTCGTCCAAAATCTTTGTTTTTTTATTCTCTGGTTTACTAGAAGACTTGAAGTTGAAACCAATTTTTGTGTTCTTAATTTAATTTTGCCTATGAGGAAATTGTCTATTATGCTATAAATATATAAGAAAGCTCACGCGCGGCGAGTTATACACGCATATCATACACTATTTTTTATTATACCTGCACCACAATGTTAAAATTTAAACCTAAATAAAAATATTAATTTTTAGTATATAATTAATTCTCTGTTGTTTAAATATGTTGGGAAAATTTCTTTGTACCAAGTCTTTATTTAGCACACTTTTGTGTTGTAATATAGGTATAATAAAAAATGTTTTATAATAATTTTATTGTCTTCCTATTTCATCGCAGTTTCAAGGAAGTCAGCTTTTTTATCTCTAAAAATGTCATTTCTGGGTGCATGGTTTGATTTCATTGTTCAGAATTTTACTTACTACGTTTGAAGCTAACCTTAATGCTACTTTTTGAAATTGGTGGATGCGCCTAATACTAATTGCGAATTTTACTTTACACAGAATGTTGAGGTCTGTTTTTTTTATAGCTACATTTATAGTTCTTTAAATCTGAATTTACTGACATTCTTTGGAAGGATTGCAAAATTGACGATTGTGTGTGGTGATGCTTTTTAGAATTTAAATCATTTCAATAGTTTTTAGATCAATCCGTATTTAAAATGGCAAAATAAAATTTTAAATTACACTTACACGGGGAACTTTTCAAGTTACCAACCCTAGATCGGGATCAAATTTCGTGCACATGATAGAGAATTGTGGAGCTTGAAAGTCAACAGGCTCTAAGTTTAAAGGTTCTTTGCTTCTGTGGGCTATTTCGAATATAAAGTAAACATAAAAAATTGTTTCAAACCAAGTACATATAATAAAAATTCCATATCATACGCTATATCAAGAAGTGCTTGCATGAGCAATTGGTTGATTCCTGACAAATTTTTAATTTTCTAACTCTTAAACTATAATTGATATACTTACTAACCAAAAATAATGCTAAAGTAGTTCTAGTCTCACGGTAGTATGCACATTAGGCCACATGCCTTGGCTGAGCCAAGGGCGGCCTTCAAAATTTTTGCTTTTTTCGGACATTATTATTAGTGTTATTTATTAGCAATAATTTCGATAATTATATTTTTATGTCTATAAATATGTAGGGCACAAAATAAAAATATCTATTTTTGATGCCTCTCTTGACTGATATTTAAAACCAAATTAATTGTAAGGTAAAGATTGTTTTCTAGAATAAGTAAAGACAATCGGAGTTTAACATAAACATTCGAAAAATCACAAACAAAAATTATCAATGAAATTTCTTGGATCTCATTTGGTTACAACACTCCAAAAACACTTACAAACACAAACATTAAACTGATTTTAGTCATCGCTTCGATGACAAACTTTTTGGTGTGTGGGTTAACAAGTGTTTTTGTAAACAAAAATTATGATTTATTTTATGTTCAGTAACCTTTAGATTTTCTATAATAGAATATTAAAGTTAGACTTTTTCGTTTTTCACCGTATTTTAAAACTAGATGCATAGGCAATATACATGTTTATTTTGGGTAAACTATTGTAAAGTGGTGATTACGTCGGGCACTAAATCTAAGTTTTAATTATTTGAAGAAAGTTTACTGCATTTTATAATTTTCAATTACGTAAAGATATCTATGTATGTGTTTTTTATTTAATTAATCAATTTTTAATTTGCGCCTGGTTCGCTTCCTTCCTACATTTTTTTACTAATGATTTGTTAAATTACAAATGATTTAAAACTGACTTTAACTACTTTAAACCTTAACTTCACCTTAAATATTGACTAACCAGAACGTTCCAAGGAAATTATTTTTTTAATTTTGATTTCGTTTGATGTGTAATACCTGGAAAAGTGCAAACATGTTATCATGCAGAAAACCATAATTGAAAAATTATAAAGAAATTTTAAGTGTTATAAATATACTACACAGTTCTAAAATAAAGTATAAAATGTTTTTAAAACAAAAATTGTCGTATTTTGTTTCCGTTTTCTCATTTTTTTGATCCTTTTCTCCATGTGTCACGTATTTCTCACTTTTCACCTATTAATTCGTCGTCTAGTAATTAATTTCATTGTTTCCAACGAGCTGAAAATCACTAAATTCGGTTCATTCTTTCTTTTTTTATAGAATTTTTAAATTTGATGTAGTAGGAGTTAAGCGATCTAGTTGCATCCCAATTTTAAAAGTTCAAAGGCGTTTAACTTCAGGAACCTAGAACAATTTCCTTAGGCAATGGCACTTACCCTTTCTACTATAAAAAAGAAACTTTATGGTACAAAACATTGTTGCAATATGTAATTATAAATAAAGATTGGCCCAGAACTGTAGACAGCAGAATTGTATTTTGACAATGAGTATCGTATCGGCTGTTTATTAAATAATCTGGTAGCATTAATTGTGAAAGTCATTTGTTTAGGAAAACGTATGTCGTATTATTAACTGATATAACCTTACTAATAAATAACAACAAAACTTTAGTAATTACAACAACGTAAATAGCCCCTGAAAAAAAAAGATTTTTATAAAAAAAACTAGAAACAACACAAATATACACGGTTTTTATCACAAAAAACAGTACAAATACACTCAAATAAGATCGGCACATCAAGTTGACAGAAAGAATGAATGAATGACATTACGATATGCCTCCAGGCGAATATAAATATTTTATAAGTAATACTATCAGAACATTAAATGAACACCCGATACTTGAATATAATTTTTCACCGCATTTATGCACTTAATTTACCATTTATATAGTAAAAACATAAACACGTCTGTCTGTTTCTGGTTGGAAAATAATTGAATTTTAGTGGAGTTTTTTCACGTACTGCGATTCGATGTATGCTCTTGTTTAAATTTAGATAAATTAAAGTTTGTGTTTTAATTATTTTTAAATATGCTGGTGATGTCTGAAATTTTTAGTTACAGTGACGATCAAAATAAAGTGGTACAGTTTGATATTGTCATTGTAATATGGGCCAAAAATTAATACATTGAACTACTAAGAAGTCATTTGTGCCTACCAAAGCTAGTTCATTTGTTTTATTTTTTTAATGATAGTTATTACTGAGTAGCTAATTGAAATAAAACTCGAGATCACATGTACCTACTCATTTGAAAATGTCTTGATGCCGAAATGCTGTTATTTCATTTTGTTTTACACCATCTGGATAAATAAATTAATATAGTTATTGCTGTCTTCAAATCATGACATATCGGTACTTTAATACAAAAAACATCAACCGATTGACTTTGGTGCATTTTGAAAAATTGTCAATTTTTCAATTATGTCAATGTCAATTATTTTATTTGTTTTGTTAATGTCATCGTTAAGCCTACAGTAAAAATCATCATCTCTACTTAATTCACAAGCTTTACACAACTATATATTTTTTTTAATTAAGTAATGAAAAACTTGATTTTGTTTCTTTACTACATCCAAACTGATAAGTTTTTTTTTGTAATAAAGTGATGGACGCGCAGGGATATAAGTAAAATAAATTTGTTTAACTTTGTGACATTGCCTGGTAAGTTTGTTCCCATAACCGAACGTTGTGACCCCCTCTCGTACTTTTCTCCTACCATTGCGTCCCCTACCGTAAACCGCGTCAACTATCCACTTCAACCTGTTTTACCTACACGAGTTCCCAGACGTTTATTTCATCCTGAAATGTACTAAAATAATATGCGGCTAAAGCTAAAGCTAAAAGTAATACAGTGGATGAGGCTGTTGCGATAGTTCGTCAAGTGATCCTAGTGCTTACATCACTAGTAATAGACTTTTTATAAAAATAATTGTGCCAGTGAATTTGTGATAACTCTGGGCGGAACATTTTCAAAATTCAAAGAAATGGCAGAAAGTAGAGGATCTTTATTGGCCAAGTCCGTACAGAAACATGCAGGAAGAGCAAAAGAAAAGGTCAGTGACTTACACCCAAGTTAGGTTATGTCTTTGAATTTAATCCAATTTATTGTGTGTATTGAATGCCAATAGGTCCACCAGGCAACACCACTTGTTAAGGTGTTTTTTACGTTAATAGAAATTACCTTGAAAATTACGTATTGTTACTGGAAATGTGTTTTTTCGTGTGAGATATTAGTGTTGATATTTCATAAATTAGCGCGAGGAGTGCTCATAAATTAATTTTTAGCTTTGTGAGAACATCAGCCACTCGGTATACTAAGCCTACATACTCGCCCACAATATTTTCTGCCTTACCAAATATGCATAAAAATTCCGCAAGATTGTTGCTAGCCCTAGCACAAATTTCGCACCGAAAAAGTAGCTCATCTTCGTGAATTTATTTGTAAAGATTGCCTTAAGCAATAATCATTTTTTCCAGCATGTTTATCCTACTTTCTCAGAAAGTGTGCCAAACCTTTATATTTCAGAAATGCATAATTTAACATTGTTTTTTGATAATGTTCATTCACCGGATCAGTCGATAACCAAACCTTCCCAGATTTTTTTATCTCAGCCTCTTGTATTTAATTTTCAATAAATATTTATCCTCATAACTACAGTTTGTTGAATGAAGTTACGGTTTTTAGTAAATTTGAGCCATCTATTTTTATTTGTGATTCGCGTAACTTCAGCAATAGTTGACCGAGCCATCCAAATAAAATAGCCAGGCCTTAGAATAGCACGGCTTGGCACTTGCCACCGGCTCCTCTCGATAGGAATTTTCTTACAGACCTAAAACTAAAAAGATAACAATTACTAAGTTAAGTACAATGCTATGTTGGCGATGTTTTGCAATTAGGTCGTGCTACACCTTTGGTTCTTTGATGATTATTGCATTCCTAAAACGATTTCTTACACTGACATAACTGTATCTAATTTAACTTATTTGGATGTGAATAGTTAACATAAACCAATTGCTTGCTTGTTTATTCATGGTGATTAACAGTGGTAATCATATTTTCAATTGTCCGATAAGACGCCGAAGTCGAAAGCATGGAACACTTCTTTTTGGTTTTTTCTTTTCAAAATAGTCTCATTTACATTTTAATTAGTCTTCTTTATTAGGTCACTGGCCAAGGAAATAGCTCCAGATATAGAAAAAAACGTTGATAATTGGAGTGGGTTAAAGAACGTGAAACAGAAACGACAAAAGAAAAAACAATCGGGTATTTTTAACTATCCAATTCTAGGCTGCAGTTCCTACACTCACCGATAAATCTGTAATTTGTTTTGAAATTAGCCGCAATTCCAAACGGTAGTCATATAAACAACTTTGTTGTCACAATATCAGTTTCGTAGGTGTTTATTTTTGATTTTTGACGTTGTGTCATACAACAGCTACTTAGTCTCGAAAAGTAACCCGCGGAATAAAATGAGGAATCTATTTTCTATTTTAATTTTTCGAAAGTTGGACGTAACTAAAGGAAATAAAATGCACGTGTTACGTACAAGGTTAAAAGTTATACAACTAAGTGTCTTTTCTATGTTCTTCTTGGAACATTATCAGTTACTTGTCTTTGCAATTAGCTACGTGTCTACGTTGATTTTCCAATGAAAAGTGTAAACTGTTGAGTGATTTAAATGCGGACTCACCTTCATAAACACAGTTTATCTTTGGAACTCGAACAAATCGACTGGTTTTAAGGAACTCCATTGTTACAATTAATATGATATTTATAGAAAACTAGACCAATGTCTGTACGAGTTATTAGTGTTTTAAAAGTTTTATGATTTGTTGATGGTTCGTCTTTAGTGACCGTCTGATACCTGCTGTGCTTTGTTTATAACTATCGGTAATAAAAGTGTTACCATGTTGCGAGAGCCGATAAGAAAATAACATGGCAGGTGTTTATTTCCTCTTCCAGAAAAGACATGAAAATCAAGAAACAATTTTCTCTTCATTGTTTATGTCCAAGCTATTGTTCATCGAAATGTTTTGGGCTAATTAATGCGTGCAGGATTTGCTTGGGTAGTGTTTCAAACTAATTAAAAATTGAATATTGAAACTAAAAGTTTTTAGTAGAAAGTGAACTGTGATTGTAAATTTTTTGAAGACGAGTCTTCCGGTTGCACACCAGCGGCGCGAAGTCGATTTAAAACAATACGAGCATGAATCTGCAGTTTGGAGGTTTTCGTGCAATAATTGGCGACACAGATTTGAAAAAACTTTTTCAATTTTGGAATTTTACAAAATTATGAAAAAGCGATCTGTTGGTTCTCAGAATAATTTGAATTTTTTTTGAATGTTTAATTGTCCATTCTGTAATTTTTCAAAAGTTTATTTATTTATTTAATGCCTTGTTGAAGCGGCGAATTTAGTTTTTTGATTGGTTGTTGCCAAGAATAATGTTTACAGCTTTTAAAAATTAATGTTCGAATTGGTTGATTACGTTTGTCAATGCCGCGGATCTCTAACTTTATTATATTTTTAAATGTTAAAATGAATAGCTCAAGACTCTAGAAGCATAATATGACAAATTTATAGAATTAGTATTATAAATTCCCAGATCTTACAGTTTTAAATTTTTCTACTTTATTGCTTTTAAACCATAGCAAATTTTAACATCAGTGTTCAGATTTTAAAATATAGATTTTTCATTTATCTTGATTTCAGTATTTAAATTTGTTATTTATTTAATTTTAAACTTAGGTACTAGATTTTTAAACCTGGGATTTTGACAATATGGATTCCAAGATTCTAGAAGATGACACTCTGAATCCTGTAATAAGTGGGAAGTTCATGGGGCAAATTCTCAGATTCTAGATTCAAAATTCACAAAACTTATACTTTCAGTTCTAAAATCGACTCTTTTTTTACCCATCAAATTTTTTAATACTTGAACTTTAGATCCCCAAATTTTCATATTTTCAGTATTTACATTAGTGGTTTTTGTTTGTATTTTTCTCAATTTTGGGGTTGGATGCTGGATTATTCGGAGATTATAATTTCCTAAACATGGTGATGTTTCTGAAAATTTCATTTAAAAGATTCTTAGAGAAAAATATTTTTAAAAAAATGAGTATTTTTTAATCTTTAAAGATGCTACGTTACTGTAAAAATACAGTTAAAATTTGCTTTGTTTTACATTCCCAGTTACATATTTTAAGATGTTTAATATTTCCAAAATTTTTCAGGATGTCTAATTAATATTATGTAGAATGTAAGTCTCAATAATTATTATGACTTCTAAGTTCACAAATCTTTGTACGAATTTTTAACTTCTTATCGTTCTAATTTCTGAAAAATATCTGATCTCTGAAGATTTTCAAAATTTCTTATAACGCTAAAAATTACCAAGACGTTTAAAATTATTAGATATCAAATTTTATTTTTAGGAATAAATGTTTTCAAGATTTTGTATTTCTCACAAGTTGCTAAAATTTTTCTGCTTCTGAAATATAAAGATTTTTCCAGTTTTTTTTTTTTAAATTTATTTCAACATTTTCGAGAATTTTAAGTCCAAGCTGTGCGAAATCAAATCCAAAAATTTCTTTTTTTAACAGTAAAGGTGCAGAAATTTCTCAAAATTGCGAAAATCTTAAAATTCAAAAGTTAACAATCCTCAAAGTGATAAATTGAAAGTAAGCTTCTGGTTTTCAACGTTTATTGAGTTGTTTATTATAATAATCGTATCTGTCATTTCCGGTGATTATTTGCAAACTTTTTAAGGTGCAGATAGACAAATATTATAGTGACCTTGAAGAACTTGATACGTTTTTATCTAAAGAAAATATGGAAGAAATTTTTGGTTTTACAGTCTATTTACCATAAATTTAAAGTATTTTGAAAATATTGCGATCTTTTAAAGTTTTGTTTTGTTCTTCGTCTTTCGATTTTAAATTGCAAAGAATCTAACTTTGTAGACAATAAATTGTTTACTTTGAGATTAGGATTTCATGTATTTTATATAAACTAGCGCTTACTGAAAATAATTATAATAGGTGTGATGCAACTTTATTTTCGTTACTGTTTTATGCAGTTCTTCTAAATTTTGTAACCACAACAGGATTTCTATGCAAAATCTAATCCCAATTTTAGAAAGATAATTTGTGACACAATAAATATTATTTCTCTTAGTTATACACACAGTTATACTGGAATTTATTTAAGGTGGTAGTGCAAATACTGTAAATACTTTATAAATACTTTGTTTAGAAGGTCGAAACCTAGAAAGAGAATGTTAGTACAACAAAAGTTTAATATGCGTTTACAGAGAATAAAGAATCTGCAAATCATATAATTTAAGCGTCGAAAATTACTACTGAAAAAAAGGAATTCTGTATGCAGCTATCAAATTTTTATGTAACCAAATAGTAGGTTTCAAAGATTTTGTAATTGCAGTAATTAATTATTGTCGGTGTCACAGTTTCAGTTAAAGAGCATGAAAAGGTCGAGACAATTATATTGGGAGAAGAAAATATCCAACGATTTAAATGTTAGCTTCATGTGAACTTCTTATTATTTTATTCTTACAGTTAGTCTTTATTTTAGTACTAAAAATTTGGCCATCAAATTGTTGTGTCTATTCTTAAAGGTGTTTGTATTGTACTTAAACGTCACAAAAATAAACGGTCCAATCATCCAGTTAAATTATCAATATTGAAAAAAATAATAAATTATTAAAACCATAGGCTTTTGTATACGTTGAAAATGCTTTGTGGGCATACTTTACGACTTTCCTTACTGCTTGTTTTAAACAAATCTAAACATGAACTAAAAACAGTTTAACACTGCCACGTTTACCCGTTTTTTAATCAAGTAGTAGTTAGTAGCTATTAAATAGTAGTAGTTTTATCAACCTCATAAACCGTTCTAGTAATTTTTTTGACCGATAACATTCTTTAAAAAGCAGATTTTTTGACTCATCCGCTTTTATTTTTGACAACTTATTATTAGCGTTCGTGTATTTCTGTCTGTAGTAATTCGAAAGCAATGCTGCTTTTGTCATGGCTGTAATATCTCATTGAATCATTTAACGGTCGGTTTTATGCGGGCTGTGTCATATTTTGATAAGTTTGTTTTTCATGCGAGGAGCTATAAACCAACCAACTGCAAAGAAAATTGTGGAAATCAAAACTAGGTAAAATAGCGAGAAGTAATTTTTACATTAATCTTTTCTAAACTTCCGACAACTGTAAAACCGCTATATTAAACTTGGAAAATTTCCAAAATTTCGTATTAAGGTTGACTTCGTACTTATTACAGTTTTCACACAAGAATTTTCTAAATACAGTTGGTATCGGTATTGTTTATTAGTGTGTTTTAGTCAGTCAAGTTGAACGTAATAGAGGATTGTGTTTCTGCGGTTTTTGTTACTTTTGTTGTGCATTCAATGGATGAAGTCATCAAAATAGAACGTTATTGCATATTTGCACAGTATTTTATGGGATTTTAGTGTCTCGTTTTTATCAGTCTACAACTATAGAATTAATGACGTATGTGCTACTGGACGAAAAAAATTAAGAAGCTATTTTTGTATTCCTGTAATAAATTGTAGAGTGTGTCACGTATTTCAACATTTTGTGGACTCATGCTTAAAACAACTTAAATAAAATCTTTGTATGTTTAAAAATGAAAATTAGTGGCACGAATCCCTGATCAGATGTGAGCTCTAAAAGAGATGTTTGCATCAGTGTATTCTTTCAGGTGTATAATAGTAGAAGTACACTTCAAATTTCAATTATTTTAAATAATAGATATTTACGTTGATTTCCTTTGAATTGAACTAAGTGCGACAGGTTCTCGAAAATTTAAATTTTTAAACTAAGTTATCCCTCACTTTTATGTAAATTGAATAGTAAAAAACAACAAGAATTCATTAGACGTTTGTTTCTATGTAACACCTTAATTTGGTGAAGACAGCTATTGTTTACTGCTTCGGTTGATTAGCCCAATTAGAACCGTGTAAACATTGCTTAATGTACACCCAATTATTCTTTATTTGCCTTGAATTTTATTCACTTTTTATTTCTGGCACCATATTGTTCAGATTTAAATGTAAAATTTACCTGATAAGTTTTGTCGCGAGTTATAAATTTTAAATTTTAGCTGATATTTCCACAGAACATTGTCGAAGAAGGTTAATTGCAGTTTTTCATGACGTGTCGTTTGTATTAGACTTTGGATTATTATACCATTGCTTCCGTAATGCCTTGTACATGTAAATGTGTCACTCTATAATTAATTACGTATTGGTTGGAAGGCAAGCAGAACAACTCAACAATTATTGACAAATTGTAGTTAATTTGGGCGGAAACCTGAATAAATCGTGGCGTGAACTTACAATTTCAATCATCCAGTTTTTGCCATGTCGATTAGTTTTGGAATGTGGACATGTAAGTTCAAAGCCAAAATAATCAAAAATCGTGTCGTAATTCGAAGATACAGCTACATTGCACCTTTAACGTGGAAACCTGTTATTAGAATGGTATGGGTGACGTCAGGTTCTCCTGATTAAACATTAAAATCTCGCTATAAAGTCTAATATTCTCCGAAAGAATCTTGCTTTTTCTGATGATGTACATGCACGTAAGAAATTGCCTGTCTGGGCGCATCATCCGACATTTATCTTACTAAAGAGAAATTGTTCTACATCTTCGCGTAAGATTCGTGAAATGTTAGTGCTGGAATGACCTGGAGTCCGGCTGAAGTTATTGTTGAAAGGAGAACGTCACAGGCGCTGATTCCTCATTGAGTGACCTTTCGAAGAGTGAAAATTGTCTTTAGGTATGCGAGACTCCATAGACATTCAGAGCAATAGTATTATCTTTTTGGTGTCGAAATGGGCACAGTATTGACTTTTATCGTTTTATTGTTTGAGACCGAACTTTATCTGTACACATCTTCACATTCCATTTGTGGTTGCGCCAAGTTCCTTGGTGGGTAGCAGTACACTCACGCAGGTTAAGAATGGAAGTTGTACAAATTAAAGGCGTGTGCGCACAGGTGAACCAAAGTCGATTAAAATCATTAAATAAAAACGTGACATTTTCAAAATAATACGAAATAGTCTCAAAGACCACAAAGTGGAAGTTTGACGGATACGCCCCATAACATTCCTTTGTATCTCTAAATAAACTTATAAATTCATTATTCTTACCATGTCATTGAAAACCTATAAAAAGTTACGTTCATACGTTCACCTCACCTGCTTGGTAAAGTTGCATGTTTGCAATTATTTAAATAATTATCTTTGAAAGCAGGAAATTGTCCCGTAAAATGCCTTATTCGTAATACGAGCTGTTCTCCGAAAACGACTAGACATTAGAAAGCTGTGTCTGCTCGCAATTAAATTGCATTGATGAAATTAGTTGAAAATGCACCTACGTTTTGGAATTTAATTTAGGTTAAGAGCGACAATTAGAAGTAGGTGCTAAAATTAGAACAACAATCTCTCTACGTACATTCATAATAAGACTCCTCCTTGCCCACATTGACCTAATTTTAATTTCAGTCACGATGAGCATTTCTGCACTTTCCTGTATAATTAATGCTGTTTTATTAGTGTTTTCATTCCGTGTTCTGAACAGCAGATGTACTGGTTATAGTCCGAGCATTGATAACTTCTCCACAAAATTTTAATTTCTCCATTCAATCGTTAAAAAGATAAAACTTCTTGCAACGGAACAAATTGCTCAGATTAAAGATTGTGGGAAAGAGATTCATAAAACAAAAATTAAGTAATAGTCGATTATGTAACAATTCAGTTTTTAGAACGTGGGGGTCTATTTAAGTACCGGGTGTTTACAAACCACAGGTTGTGGTTCCAGTCGTACGTGTAATTTTGTCTATAAAGTATTGAATATTTTATAATACTGTTGGGATTTTTAGTTTCCCAGAAAGAAAATCAAATTTTTAGGTGAAAACACGCGATTTCAGGAAGAACTAACTTATCTTCTTCAATTTGAACCAATCATCATAGTTTTGGTTATAAATCTAACTAGAAATAAACAAACTTTCTAATTTTTCACGACTGATCTGGTGATGAAATGAATATAATCGATAACGTTCTAAACAGAAATTGTAGAAATGAGAATATTTTTCCTTTAATAAAATGACCCTCAATTTATTAGTCTTGCAAAAAAACACAGGTCAATGTTTTGTTCGGAAATTAACTTACAAGACAATGTTATTACCATCAACACTTTCATTATTTCTATCTTCTTTTTTCATTTCAATTTTTTTTCAAATTCAATAAATATCTGTAACTGTGTTAGATACAGCACGTAATTAAGGAGTCCGCTAAACGTGTCGTTTAATAAGTGATTTTTCTTTATGATTGGTGTCTAGAATCCCACGACTTTTCTGACTTAAAAAAAAGATTTTCACCGGTTATGAATGAAGAGAAATAAATCCTTGAATTAAAAAATGAACAGAAACTTTCAATAATTGTAGAATCCATGGCTATAAAAAGGTTATAAACTTGATAAAGAAGATACAAGCCAGAACAAATTAGATGTTAGTTTCATTAACAACGCAGGTAGAGATAAGATATTGCAAACATTGAGATGACACAGATATTACTAAAACTATATAAAAAACGGCGATATTGTTATTACATTTAACAATGGGATTTCAAAAAAGGCGAGTTACGAATGTTGAAAGAGTAGTTATTTATTGTTATGAGATCTAACTATAAAAATGAGCAAATAATACCACATTGGGCATGAAAAATCCAAGGTAGAACTATAATTTTAAAAGTTATGATATCTTTTGAAACAAAAACATGGTTAATATTTATTGACACGTAATGGGAGTTAAATTGTCAATCATAAATAATATCTATTCGAACTTTTAAAAACTATCTTTCTCAATTAGGTATAACAAATCAATTTTAATTTGTTGATTGTCAATCGTGACTTTAAACTGACATATTCGAATCAAAATATGACATGTCTTGATTGTATATCAACTTCTGCAAGGTCAACCTTCAGGTGAAATTTATTGGATTACACGTGTGTTTTCTTAAAAAATTAACGGGCATTAGATAAAGTAAGTCATGTTCTGAAAAGATGTGCAAAAGAAGGACAAGAAATATGATGATTAAGTTTGCAGCAGCAAATAAGTCGTAGACGTGAAGAAATAGGTCAACCTTGAACAAAGTTGCAAAAAAATTACATGGATTTTAGAACATTGTGTCGTATTGATTATTTGGAGAAACTTTATATTCGTGTCGTTTTCAGAATTATTTGTTTCTGAAAATGCCCTTGCGGTATACAGTTTCGTATATACAGAATCTAAAACAAAGAATTTATTTAAAAAATTCTAGCGAGGATCATTTGCAAAAGCGAGTCATTCAAAATTTTGTCTTCTATTTTGTACTATTGAAAATTGAAAACTACGCAAAGATAAAGTTTTTTGTATTAATCAAAATGACATACTTTTTCAAAAACCGATAACACCGATAACACTTTTTTAATTTTTTCAATTCTTGTTCTAGGTTAACCTATTTCTTCATGTCCACAATTTTAGGTGCTGTTTGCAACTTAACAGGAAGCAAAATATTAATTGAAAATTTTAACTAAGGCTTATTTGCAAATGCAAAGCTATTCAAAAAATTTATCTTCGGTTATGCATTGTAATAAAAATTCCAACCTTGATGCAATTATTGTCAAGAAACACGGGTCTGTTAAGTCATTTAGTTCCGTTGGTAATTATAAATTTAATTGACTAGTTTAAGTATTTTTTTTAAACATAAATTGAATGTGGTGTAGAATAATGAGGTATTGTCATTTAAAAAATGCGCCAAATTATACCTAAAGTTTTAATATGAGTACAGCTATTGTTGTAAGGAGTCATTTATTAGGGAGCAAAAAGTCTACACATTATGTTTTAACTATAAACAAAAAATCTTAATTCTCTATTGTTCGGTTGTTAATTAATGAAGAACTAAAAATCAGTGTTTTGCCAGCGTGAGATAAAACAAATTACTGTAAAGAGATTATCTTGTAAAAAACGGCTCATTGTAACAGTAAACGTACTTTTGTATTAATGTGGATAAATAACAAACTTGTTGTTTGTGGGGTGAATATACAATCATCCTGTTTCATAACATCATACCTAATAAGTTGAGCTATGGAATTGTGCAATAACTTGGGACTTTTGTTGCAACATTTATCTTTTTAAAAGCTATCACTGGTTGCAATTGCTGAATGACAACAAGCGACTTAATTTAATTATCAATTCACTTTGTGTTGCATAATAGTATTTTGAGCGGAAAACGGTTATTGAGCACATTGTGATGTAAAACATCGCGGTATTTAAAATTAAAAATAAAAACCTAACGTTTAAATGATCAAATGGGCCACGGTTTTATTTCCAGTTAACATGGACAACTTCACTGTAATGATTATCCGAAAAGCTATTTTCATATTGTAAATAAATAGGTTTTTGATGAAACTGCAAGAATTACAATTTGACGTCAGTTACGGATCATTGCGTGGCCAAAATCAACACATAAACACCTAATTTCTCTTACATTCAAGGTAGAATGTGTCGATTTTTCATTGCAAACAGTTTGCGGGAAATTATTAGGCATTAAGACGCTTTTGGAACCAGATCGATAATTTATGGGGTGATGAACTTCGCTGCATTAACCACTTGAATTTATTTTTGTAATAAGTGCACTTTTAGCTTTAGACTTTACGACCTTGATGTTTTGGCGGCTTGGATTGTGGAAGTTTTCTTCGCTTAAAATAGAGTTACCAAAAATCTAATCTGGTTACGCCAATAAAACCGATATCGCAATTAATACCCCCTTTTTTTTTACAGATTTTGCAAAATCTGGGAAAAGTCGATAGAACCGCAGACGAAATCTTTGATGAACATCTACAAAACTTCACCCGACAACAAAACGCAGCTAACAGGATACAGAAAGAATTCAATAACTACATCAGATGTATAAGAGGTAATGGAAATCTTTTAAATGATCGTTTTTGGTATTTAAAAAATTTCAGCGGCACAGGCGGCTTCCAAATCTCTGTTGGAAGCGATCGGTGAAACTTACGAAAGTCAATGGACTGGACACGATCTTTTATACGTTCAAACACAATCCGTCGACATGTTGTGGCAAGATTTTAGTCATAAATTAGCCGATCAAGTTCTTCTGCCATTAAACACTTATCAAAGCCAGTTCCCTGAAATGAGGGTGAGTCAAAACAAGTTTGTGTTGCCAGGAGTTCTGTTGTCATTGTTGTTATAGAAAAAAATCGACAAGAGAGGGAGAAAGTTAGTAGATTATGATAGTCAGAGGCACAGTTTCCAAGCTCTTCAAACAAACATGAAAAAACGAGACGATGCTAAAATCGCCAAAGGTCGGGAACAGTTAGAAGAAGCTAAAAGAACATACGAAATGCTAAACTCGGAACTTCACGATGAGCTTCCAGCTTTATATGATTCCAGGATTTTATTCCTTGTGACGAACTTACAGTCTCTTTTTAATGCCGAACATGTTTTCCATTCGGAAGCGTCCAAAGTAAGTATCAAGAAGTTTGACCTTCATTTAGAGACTGAAATAGATGGTTAACAAAACGGAATATTTTAGATTTTTGGTGAATTAGAAGCTGTCGTTGATAAACTGGCGACTGACAGCCAAAGGGGGTCATATAGTGTTAAAAAGACGAACGGTTCTAGTCTGCCACGTTCAGCGAGTAATAAGAATAATTCTTCTTTAATTATCAACAATATTTCACCAATATCTTCACCCCATCGTAAGTGTTTTATTACAATGATTGTATATACTGTGTGGCCTTTCACCACTATCCCAACAATTAATAAAATACTAAATTCATTCATTCTTGTTGGGTTTGAAAATTTAAAATTAGTTTTGAATTTCGTACAAATATAGCCTTGACGATCTGTGGGAACTTAAGATTGTTAAGGTTATATTTACACTAACTTATCAATGTTGTGCTAAAGTTGAGCGTGTGTTTTGCAGCTGAAGACCTTACACAATCCCCAACTAAAAAAGACTCTCCTAAAAGTGAAAGTACACATCTTTATGCTAATGATCCTGTCGTACCAACAACTCCTACGAAAACAGATTCCAACCCTCCATCATCTCCAAAAGAACCTACAACACCCGTTACTCCCACATCTAAAGTTAATCCTCCAGAAATAAATGGAGCCACAACTCCTGATGGTAAACCCTCTTCCCCTGAACCTAGCGCTCCTCAAGCTGCTAATGAGAAAGCCAGTATTAACAATGCCCAACCAAACAATAAAAAAGTTGAGGAACTTTATGACATCCCTGTGGGTAAGTAATTTTTAAAGATGCATGGTAGTTTCATTGTCAGTAGAATTCATATCTAAACTTTGTACATTACATTATCTCCTAGATTTGAATAAAATTAGTTTACACAAGTTAAAATAAGGTTTTTATTAATGAAACTGTGAATTTTAGGTGCTAGTACTGATAATTTGCCGCCAGGTGTGTTGTATAGAGTAAAAGCTACATATAAATACAATAGGGAGGATGTTGATGAGTTGTCGTTCGATGTGGGAGAAATAATTCAAGTCATAGAGTACGACGATCCTGAAGAACAGGTAGATTATAGTTCCGCATTTCTGATCACTGTACTATTATTTTTATTTTAGGAGGAGGGGTGGTTGATGGGGGTTAAAGAGAATTCTGGAGAAAAGGGAATGTTCCCAGCGAACTTCACAAGACCACTCTAAAGTTCGATAATCAGCAAATGAGTTGCACATACTAACAAAAGGACTTCCATGATGGTCCGATATATTAAAACGAAGTGCCTTACATGCATATATTTGGAATTATTGTTTTCTTTTTAGTTATACATTTATATTTTTACAATGCTCACTGTTAGTTTATTTATTATGAATGATATTATTTACAGATTTTATTGTTACAAGATCTTTAATTTAAACACAGAAAGCGAAGGTTAGATGAATAAAAATTATTAGAATTTAAGTACAAATATCGATTTAATTACTTAATGAGAATAATCAATAATGCTTGCTCATTCAGCCTAAATACGGAACTTTTCTTCTCGAATATGAAACTCAAATTTAACAGTAACTAATAATTTTTATTGTAGAATAAGTTTACATTTATTTTATGCATTTTCTCACGTAATGTACTGTGAAGCACTATGAACATTTTAGTTTCTGCTTCTAGCAAGCCTAACTAGTCATCAAAAGAAAACAATCATCACTGCTCAAATTTTATAAAAAATTTACTCTTTCAAGTTAGACATCATCTAGTCACATCTTGTAAATCATCATTAAACTTCCATTCATGATCATTGGGGATCAATAAGTTCAGGTGCCAAGAGTTTATTTAGCAATCACCACTTCTAAGATTTTAATTAGGTATCAATAAGTAAATCTGAAAATTTTTGTAAATATTTACATTGTTAAAGTGATTACGTTATTGTTGTTTTCTCCACTTTTTGAAATGTTCATAATCGTGCCTTAAAATAATTGATTATATCTTGTTACATTTTGTTTACAGTAGAGTAGATTTTTGCTATTCAGGCGAAGGATTGTTATTTGTAGTAAATATTCTTGTACAATAAATGTAACTTATTTTTATCCAGTTAATTATGTTTTAATATTTTATTATTATTATTATTATTATTATTATTATTATTAACTAATTTTAAGTAGAGTGTATGTTTGCATTATGTTAAAATAAATATTAATTATTATGGTAGCTGTTCCACTTTTTTTTTAAATATAGCTACTCTTAAAAGTAGACCAAAAGAAGAAGCGATTTCTCACATCTAAAGTCTGGACACGTAAGTATTGTAAAAATAAATATTCTTGTCGCAAGTACTTTTATCATTTTATTTTATGGAAGACTTCAAGGAAAACACAATCTGTCGTAAAAACGTCTATTTGTTTTCATTTCGCATGAACTTTTTTTTTTAGTTTATTACACGTAAAAGTGACAGAAACATTAAAAACTTTGTATTCTTCATGCTTACACTAGCATGTTTAACTTCATTGTAACAAACGATCGAATAAAAACGACTTTGGAATTTGAAATGCGTTGGTAGCTTTGTCTGTCAGTCAAAGAGTTTTGAGGTTAAACTTTGATTGATATGCAACGATGTTATTGTTGACATATATCTTATGATAGCTATAAAATATCAAAATCGATAAATAATAATGCGACCATAGAGGAAAAATATGCAAGGTCTACTAGTCGGTTCTTCCAAGATTTGATATGATTTGGAGGATTTTCGTTAAGAAATAATGAATAAATAATTATTGAACTATGTTCATTTATTATCGATTTTTGCCTTTATTGCAGTGTTCTATGAATAATGAATGCGATGAAAATTTATCAAGAAGTTTGCAAATATTTTTTTAAGGCGACCACTATAAAGGTCTACTTTACAGACTTTTTTGAGCCTGTAAAAATGAATTTTAGGGATTTTTGTCAAAAATTACTATACGGACTGAAGAACTTTTTTGCGGCCGTAAACACGAATTTTATGGGCTCATCTATCAAAATATACTTTACGGATTATGCATCTTACATTCTGTTAGTTTTCTTATGATCGTCCAAAAACTCTTGTATGCGCTTATGCCGTAAAGACAATTTTTGCCTCGGCCGATTTGTCTTCCAAGTGTCGACCTTTTCAAAAAATATTCCTTCTTTTAATAAAAATACATTTATATTTTTACACTAACAATTAATATAATAAACGTAAAACGTTCAGTGATCTATTTATTTGACAAAATTTAGGCCACTTTTAGATGAATTCTCTGGATTTTTTCAATCAGTTCCATTATTAAAAAAATAGTCATAAGATCTTTTTTTTTAATGTTTTAGACATTTTCATATTAATAAACAAACTATTGTAAACTCACTGCTGCAACCAAACAAGAAAAAAGTAGTTTTCAATAATATGTTTTCCTTGTTTTGTGTTTGTAAAAGTTGTAGGAGAATGTCAAAAACTTTGTAGCCTGTGTTTCTTTAATTGAAGTAAATTCTCAACGGTGATCAAAGCAAGGGTATTCCTAAAAAGCGTGAAATTGAATTTTGAACGTGAAATCTTTGGCGCGCTTCGCGCACTTCCTGTTCTGCGTGCACACAGTCGGCTGGTACAGGGCAGCGCCATATTGACAAGAGGCGGCTGCTGTTTGGTGTGAAATGGAATTCTAGTGAACGTGTAACGAGTGCATCGGTGCATCTAGCGTTGAGAATCGATGGACAGCTTCTTGTGCTGCTATGGTGGCGAGTGGTTGACGTCTTAGCGGACTGTGCAGCGCCGTTGGGAACGATTGTAACCTCAGCCTAGCGGACGGCCCTAGCCGCCCATCGCCCCAATCCTGTTACCGTAGAACGTGGATGAGGCTTCGCCAATCCACTTATCCTAACAGGATCAACCTCAACCTCGACGCGACTAGGTATAAGAGCATGCCGGCGGACAGACCCAAGCACCACACCCAGCCAACTGCGATGGTCGCCGCTCGTGGAAGTATCGGTCTGTAGGTGTGTTTTGGTCTAGTCGGCGTGGATGGTAGCTAAGGGGGCCCATCACCAAGAGCATGACCATGCAGTGCTGCCAATCTGATGAGGCTCGAGAACAGAAGCGCATTAATGCCGAAATCGAAAAACAGCTCCGTCGAGATAAGCGCGATGCGAGACGAGAACTCAAGCTTTTGCTTCTTGGTGAGTGTTCAAAAATCATAACATGTTTGTAGCTCCAAGACCATAAACCCTAAAGACTGATGTGTATCTACATATAACACATAGCTGTCGCCTCATAACCATCTCGCTCACGAGTGTAAGATAACTTGTCAAATATCATGCCTGATAAAAAACAATATTGGACTCATACTATGAACCTTAAAGACGCCACTTTTTTCAAATTATTCCATAAAGAATTTACACACTTTAACCTTCGTTGTAAAGTGTACCCCTCAAATATTATGTTTTAGATAAAAATATCATATCCATACAATACAAACTTTCCCAAATCTACCCACTGTCAATTTGACGTTTCCTGTCATCCAAAACCACCCACTTTTTCCCAAATTGTTTCCAAGAATGCAGCCACCTTTACACTTTGTTGTTTAAATATTTTGTAAACACATTTAACGTGTAAATTATTGGAAACTAAATATTTGACGCTAATCCATACATCTAAGAAACAGCCCCCATAAATTACGCAGCAACACATACTTCCTTCGGGTGCATTGTGTTGCTGAATTAATTTTATTATGAGGATAAAAATACCACGTTGCCCACGCCACATAAACACAAGCTTTTGGCCTTTACATTTTTCATCCGCAATTATCCAGTTGGTATACATTTTTTACACACATTCCCCGTTCATTGCTTATAAGTGATTTTTAATTTGCGCTTCAATTTTATGTCTGACCATTTTACTATTTATAAATTTGTGAAAGTAATTTCAAAGTCGAAGCAAAACGAAGTAAGTTTGGCTCTAATTATCTTGTCTAATGTTTATTTTATTGTGTCATTTGAACAAATTGTGTTTTTAACGGAGGGGCGCAAAAACTTGAAAGTCACATACTTAATAAATTATTTCCACGTGATCAGTATAATTTGTCAACTTGTTGCATGACTCTTGATCGAATCTTAACCCGAATTGCAGATTTTATTGCGATTATATTACAGGGTCATAATTTCGTATTTGGGGCACATCTACTTCTGGAACTCTGGAGTTTATACACTACTTGAAAAAAGTAAAAATAAATAGTATTTAAATTTTGCTTTAATGTAGCTTTTACGCTGCTAAATTTAATTTTTGGTACATTCTTCATTAACATGTAAATACCGATATTGACTTGACCCATTTCTACAAAAATAAGAATTGAATACGTGTTCATAAAGAACATATCGTCGATAATATTTGCTAAATGCATTTCTGTTTTATGTTGTAGGAGGAAAGTCGATAAACTTTGACATGAACTTCAAAATTGATTATATTTTAGATTCAAAATAGATTTTGTAATCGCTGGTGGTAAAATGGTCACTTTTAAACTACAGGTAAAACCTTTCTTAAACATATGATCAATTTTTTGTTTCATTGCAGGTACTGGAGAATCTGGCAAATCCACATTTATTAAGCAAATGCGAATCATTCATGGTGCTGGATACTCCGATGAAGATAAACGGGGTTTTATCAAATTGGTGTACCAAAACATCTTTATGGCAATGCAAAGCATGATCAAAGCCATGGATTTGTTAAAAATTCAATATGCCGAGTCTTCCAGTCAGGTAAGGATCAAGTTTTTAGACCATGATGATGTATTCGACAAAATATACCAGAAGACCATTTGACCATGATTATGTTAAAATTATGTGATATAACAATCGCGTGAATATAATTTTGTTATAGTACTTATTTAAGGTTTAATGTTAATCTCAAGAGTCTTGAATGTTCTCCATCTATTTATTAAAGTTATGTAACTAAGGTCATTTAGTTTAGCGTAATAAGTGCTTTTTATATAAAACGGTATCTATCATGTAAGTTATCAGAAGTAAATTTCGAATTGTTTTTATTCATCTTTCGAAATAATTAGTAAAGATGTTCTTCTTTCTGGTCTTCAAAATTGGTATCTATTCATATTGTTGTAAAAGTTGTCTGCTTTTTAAAAAGTTACATTTACTAATGTCTTTTTATTTGTATATTGTTTTAGTTGTTGATGTTTTAAAGTATTGTTTATTATTATATACTAACTCACTCAATGGCATAACATATTGGTACAGTTTTATGAAGAAAGCGTAGAAATATTATTCATTCGTTTCTCAAAATATGTATTGTTTCAGGCAAAAGCTGAATTAATAAAGGAGATCGACTATGAAACCGTCACCACTTTCGAGAATCCCTATGTAGATGCAATTAAGGATTTATGGAAAGACGCCGGAATACAAGAATGTTACGATCGGCGCAGAGAATACCAACTTACGGACTCTGCAAAATAGTAAGTTTCTTAATTATATACATGAGATTATTTTTACCATCTTCACGAACGCTGTCCTTCATAACTACAGTCAAGTATTACAAAATTAACGATGGTTGTGGAGTGTAGTGTTCCTTGTAGATTCAATCGTAACATTACATTTGACGTTTATAAAAAACTGCGTCGCTCGACAAACAAATCACCGTGTTTCGTCCGTCGTCGTGTACATACCAATATCGGTGTTAAAAAAAAAGCTCGAATTGTATGACGTAGTTAAGAATCCGTACGATTTATTGAATAGTCATACAATTCTTGATGTAACCGTTTCCAAAAATGTCCATTCCGCGCCCCGTTCCGAGTATCCATTTTTGTTGGATGTAAACGGAATATGCGTTCCAGCTACTTGATGGAGATAGACCGGGTGGCGGCGCCAGACTACCTGCCAACAGAGCAGGACATCTTACGTGTGCGAGTGCCCACCACAGGCATCATAGAATACCCATTCGATCTGGACGAGATCAGGTTTAGGTACGGTCGGCATGAATTTGTCGCGCCTTTTCTAACACTGGTGTGTGCCACGTCTTTTTTTTGTAGCACGGCGTTTAATTAATAGCGGGAGAGCACTCACACGTTCACTTGTGTAATTTACATTAGCTGGTCTGTGTCTTTGTTGTTTGGCTGCATGTTGCATGCTTATGTTGGTTGCAGCTATCTTAGCGACCTGGAGCGAATAAGAGCTCCTGACTATCTGCCCACCGAACAGGACATCCTCAGGGCCCGAGCGCCTACGACGGGCATCATAGAATATCCTTTTGATCTCGACTCCATAATCTTTAGGTATGAGTTGCACATTGATTTCTTCCTACAGTTGCTAGTTCACAATTTCATTCGGTACGACACCACATTTATCAAAAGGTTCAGTATACTTCTTTATTTCAATAAGTTTCATTATTGCTGAACGATTTTATCAGCAACGATTGCGTTTTGGTGTTTTATTAAATTTTTGTTTCACCTCGGGATCAGTTCTATAAATCTGGTTGCTAAATTCAAAATTATCCAAAATAAATATGCACCACTGTTAATAAATCCAAAACGTGTAGTCTACTATTTTAAATAGATTTAATATTCAAGCTTACTTTGTAAATTCTCAATATTAAGTTTATTGTAAATATTTATTTGTGTATTTGCTTTTAACGTGTGAATTTGCACAAGAAAGTCCTTTTTACTCTAATATCTTCTTTTTGAAGTTTTGTTTTGCATATTCTTTTAGTAAACTTTCCTAACCGTCACCATCTAAAGTTTTTTTTTTTAGTAGTACTTAATTAACAGACCAGAATTGTCACTGAATTTTAACAAGTGTGTACATCTGCAGTTTTTACAGAGACTTACAAACTATGGCTGATTGTAACAAATCACTTGTTTGGCTTTCCACTTTAGTAAAAATACGATTTTTCGATTGAATTTTTTTAATCACAAGTTTGCCAATTGATTCCGGCTGTCATAATATAAAACAATCAGATTTATAAAATTATATTACATTTTGCTGTACTAATTAAAAATGAAATTTGTAGGTGAAACAGAAAATTTTTTTTTTAGTTAGTCGGTCACAAAACCTTAAAACGAAATGCCAAAAAAATCAGGTAAAAGTTGTGTTGTTTTATTTAATAATTTACTATTATTTAATAGCTTTTGTAGAAGCACTAACGCGTTTAAAAGCAATTGGCTTCATATTATTTTTTAATGTCTATTTTGTAGTGTTTACCAAGCGTGTTGCATGAATAAAGAAGTATTATACAATAAATTAATGATTTTAAAGCTTGCAACTTGTAGTTTAACGTTTGTTGACTAATCTGAAGTTTAAGTTCACGATTTGACTGAGAATTCGGTCTGGGTGAATTTTAACTTTGTAATAGAACAATTTTAGTTTTTTCCTTATACAAGAAATGTTGGTTTTGTTTATTTTTTTCCTTATTGTCACATTTCTTGATTAACTAACTTACAATAAATTTTTACAGAATGGTAGATGTTGGTGGGCAAAGGTCCGAAAGAAGAAAGTGGATTCATTGTTTTGAAAATGTAACATCTATCATATTTCTAGTAGCTTTAAGTGAATACGACCAGATCCTTTTCGAATCAGAAAATGAGGTGAGGAATGTGAAATTATTGTGTGGAATATGAATTAACTGTTTTTTGTAGAATCGTATGGAAGAATCTAAAGCACTCTTCAAAACCATCATAACATACCCATGGTTTCAACATTCGTCGGTGATTTTGTTTTTAAATAAGAAAGATTTGTTGGAAGAGAAAATCATGTATTCTCATCTTGTAGATTATTTTCCAGAATATGATGGTAAGTGATTTTTTGTTTGTGTTTACAATAAAAGAAATGTCATGAATTTTCCTACCAAGGACCAAAGCAGGATCATATCTCCGCGAGAGAACATATTTTGAAACTCTATTTGAGAGAAAATCCTGATCCTGAACGCAGTTGTTATTCACATTTTACGACAGCAACAGGTTAAATGCAATTTGCCTTTGCTAGACTCGCAGTAGATTTTATCCCCAATTGTAGTCTATAAAAAAATACTGTTAACTATTTCTACAGTTTGTAGTAGCAATGCTAATTATGTTTTAATTAGGCCTCCAACGAGATGCGATTGCAGCTAGGGAATTTATTCTCAGGATGTTTGTAGACCTGAATCCAGACAGTGAAAAAATCATATACTCACACTTTACATGTGCTACAGGTATTTTTAGTTTATGAATCAACCGCTTCCGCTTACTAACTTTGCCCTAAAAAGTTTTCCTTTTACTTATTGATGTGTTCATATTTCAAATAATTTTTTTGTGCATGCTTTCATGTGGAATGGACTTTCTTTTCTTTTTGTTGTCAAATCAGATACGGAGAATATTAAACTTGTGTTCTGTGCTGTTAAAGATACGATTATGCAGACGGCACTGAAAGAGTTTAATTTAGCTTAAGTTTTGCATGGACGTAGAGGAAGGGGACTTGAATGTTCGCATAAGGTGATGGAAATATTTAGTATTTATGAGTGACTGTTAATTTCTTGCTACTTCTATTGTAAAAAAAAAATCTTTATAGAACGTGTAGATCAGTTAAGACGTAATGTAACTCAAGTTTTATTGTTCTGGTGTGACTGTGACTGCTTGCATGAAATAAGTAGAATTTCTTAAACCCTTTGTGATGTGATGTAATTTTTCAGATACTGAGAATATAAAGTTTGTATTTGCGGCTGTAAAAGATACGATACTACAGTCTAATCTCCGCGAGTACAATTTGGTTTAGGAGAAAGATACGATTGTGATACAAGTATGGATCACATCAAGAATAAACCAAGGACCCCAATTGTGATGTTATTCTAATTTACTGTCGAAATTAAATTTATTTGTGTCCAAGTGTGCGCTTAGCTTAGTGGCTGCGTTGGAGTAAATCTAGTGCCATTTTACTAGTATGGTGTCCCTTGATGGATTAAAGCCAAAGTGTTTTTTTAACAGAGTGCGAAAGCATTATGACTATGATTCATTATTATAAATAGTATTGTTATATATAATATATTAAATTAATGTAGAAATAGAATGTAAGACACTAAACTTTTCCCATATTTGCAAATATTTTGAATACGTGCAGTTCATAAGAAGGCGTCATAGCAGTTACATTCATAGATCAAAAGCTTTTATTTGCATGAGTGTCGTCTCTCAGTCAGATTTATAATTATGTACACAATATTTGACTGACTTGACGACATTACGTAATTCAAGACTGCCAGTGTCTATGAAACCTATTTGCAGCAAGAGGGATGTATTCGGAAAGCGATTAACTGGATATAAACTGTTAGTGGGCTTTCTTTGCGTATTGTTCCGTTAACTTAACTATACTAATGGCAAATTTATAAACATATTATAGGAGCTTGGTTTTATGTGGGTAAATGAGCGGATGATTGATGAATGTTTGTGGCAATAGTAAATTTGTAAATCATTTCTTGTCAAAAGTATAGATTTTTTCTGAAGTAAGAGTTTTATTTACGATTCCTTTCCCCATTTCCTAAAATTTTTATTAAAATTTCTTAACCAAGTATGCCCACGGTGTCCCTCACTCTGACTTTAATTGCTATATGATTAAAAAAAGACAAAAACTTACTTGGTCTATTTGAAAAAAAAAGATTTCAAGTTCAAAAGCTACGTCAAAATTAATTAGCCCACGCCTTAGGATGAATTTCAATCGTATTACTGTGTTAACATAATTAATTTAAATTTAGTTTTTAAAATACCGTTCAACTTTTGAATTGTGCACTGCCATTGAGTCGAAATATTAATTTGCTTTGGGATTTTTAGAAGTACAACTGTCACCGAATCAAAATCTGTCAAGTGAACAAGTAGACAAAAATATTAGTGCACGTAAAACTTGGCAATCAATATTACCTTACGATGCATTAAAGTAGGTACGTTATGATTGGTCAATTTTAAATAATCGTTTGCTTAAAATCGTTGATGTGTCAGAATTGTGAAAATCATTTGTCTCCGATTTTGATCAAGAATTTACAATTAAAAGGAAGTGCGAGCATTTGGGACACGTCTTATAGGACATCTAGATCTTAATATAATAAAACCCAAATATTTACTACCATGGGTTTAAAAATTGCTAATTCAATTTGTCGGTAACGATTGGAACGTGTGGTAACCATAAGATCGTGGAATCTTTGATACAGTAAATGTCTATCCGCCATTTTACTTAGCTGTCATCTGTCATTTAAATGTCAACAGTGGAAGAGTTGGGATCGTGTTTCGTTTATTTTAGAAATTTAGTTCCCATTTTCCAGCTAAGTTGTTAAAATGTTGTTATTTAAACAATTAGTGCTAGTATAGGGTTAATTTTCGACAAAAACAGTATCGGAACTCCTTACTTTATTTTTGCGAGTTGCTTATCAAACATCGTGAACGACGCCAGTTATACTGATCTAAAGGCTACATCGTTGCAGTTTCAGCAGTCTACACATTAACATGGAGCTCTCAAGGTAACCTAACTTCTCTTTTTTAAAGATTTCATACAAAATTTTTATCTCTAGCATTCTACCAGCCCCCATTCAACCAGTCTGGGATAGAGATGATGAGAGACGGCAGCAGAGTGCAAATCAACGGTCCACTGCTGTTGTTACAGCCCAAAGTATAGCACCTCCATATGGACAAAGAAGAGGATGGGTACCACGAGTGCACACAGATTATGGAGGTAAATCAAATGTGTTTGTTGGGTTCAAAATATCTATTAAACAATCTTTACCATAAGGCTGAAGTCATTTTAGTCATTTTGATACAGAATTGTGGTTAGATTTGACTCAAACCTTTATTTCAGATGGTGGCGCGTTTCCTGAAATCCACGTTGCGCAATACCCTTTGGACATGGGCCGAAAAGGCAAAGAATCCACATCCAATGCCTTAGCGGTACAATTAGACGCAGAGGGAAAAGTAAAATATGACGTTATAGCCAGACAAGGCCACGGAAAAGATAAAATAGTTTATTCAAAATTATCAGATTTGTTACCAGTTGAAGTAACAAGTGAAAATGATCCTAGCCTGGAAAAGCCAAGCCAGGATGAAATTGAAGACATCACTGAAAAAACGCGTGCGGCTTTACAGCGTATAACGAATTCCAAGATTGCAGCCGCAATGCCAGTACGATGTGCAGAAAGGCAGGGACCAGCAGAATTTATACGATACACGCCTTCACAACAAGGGGCAGCGTTTAATTCTGGTGCAAAACAACGGGTTATTCGATTGGTTGAAGCGCAAGTGGATCCAATGGAACCACCGAGGTTTAAAATTAACAAGAAAATTCCACGAGGCCCACCGTCTCCTCCAGCTCCCGTTTTGCACAGTCCTACTCGTCGTGTGACTGTAAAGGAGCAAAAGGAGTGGAAGATTCCTCCGTGTATATCTAACTGGAAGAACGCGAAAGGTTACACTGTTCCGTTGGATAAGCGTTTAGCTGCTGATGGTAGAGGTCTTCAACAATTGCATATTAACGAGAATTTTGCTAAGTTAGCAGAAGCCTTGTATATAGCGGATCGTAAAGCGAGAGAAGCTGTAGAAACGCGTGCTCAACTAGAGAAAAAGTTAGCTCAGAAAGAGAAAGAACAAAAAGAAGAACATTTGCGACAGTTGGCCCAGAAAGCGCGTGATGAGCGCGCTGGAATTAAAGTTGGAGTCTCAGGAACAGACGCGAAAATAACAGACGATGAAGAAAGAGAACGCGAGATGTTGAGACAAGATCGACATAAAGAAAGAGCCAGAGAAAGGAACTTAGCGAGGGCGGCTCCCGATAAGCGTTCCAAATTGAAAAGAGAACGAGAAAGAGACATATCTGAGCAAATCGCTCTTGGTATGCCCGCACGAGGCGTTTCTTCTAATGAAGTACAGTTTGACCAAAGATTATTTGGACAAGCTCAAGGTTTGGGCCATGGCTACGCCGATGACGAGGCGTACAACGTTTATGATAAACCATGGAGAGAAGGGGGATCAATGGCGAATCATTTGTATAGACCTAGTAAAAATGTTGACAAAGAAGTGTATGGTGAAGATCTGGACAAAATCGTCAAAACTAACAGGTAATGGTGGTATTAATCTTGGCGGTTTAATAAATTTTGTTTTACAGATTTGTGCCAGACAAGGAGTTCAGTGGAACCGATCGTTCAGGTGGTGCACGTTCTGGTCCCGTGCAGTTTGAGAAGGAGGAAGATCCATTTGGTCTTGATCAGTTCTTGAGTCAGGCTAAACGCGCTAGTAAGCGCAAGGAACCGGAAAGGAGAGATGATCGTGATAAAAGGAAGAGAAGAGATTAAAATAAGTCTCAGGTTGAAATTTTTGTAATTGTAAAATTTGATTTTAGAGCAAATACAGTATACTGGTACAAATAAAATTCATGATTAATAGTTTAAATTTTATATACCTAAAATTGAATCCTATCTCCGTAAAATTCATTGAGCAATTGCTGCGTTAGCGGCAATACTGGGACTATTGATACTTTCACCTAAGCTTTCCAAAAGTTCTTTTCTATAGTCGTCGAAGTCGCCATCTAATTCGTTTATAGTTTGATCTTCTATGACGTATAATGCGCAGTCGGTTTCCCTAGAAGGAAAAAAAAATAGTTTAAAATCCTTACAGATTATAGAAGCAGTTTACAAACCTTATAAGCCGTTCGTCGTGACTCACTATAATGACGCCTCCACTGTATTCGTTTATGGCTTCAGCTAGCGCATCGATAGATTCTATGTCCAAATTGTTTGTAGGTTCATCCTAAAATTTCACATTATTTATTTTAGTATTTGATTAAATGTTATTAACCTACCAAAATAAGTACATCAGGAGCGTTAAGGCACAATTCGGCCAAAGCAACACGAGCTTTTTGCCCTCCAGATAAATCTTTCATTTTAATTGTGTGCGCATGGCTTGCAAGTCCAAAAGTACCCAATTGCTTTCTAGCTTTTTCATATGGAAGATCAAACAATCTCATAAGATATTCAGATGGTGTCTCCTCAGCAGTCAGATGTTCTCCTGAATGTTGATCAAATCTACCAATCCTCTAAAATATAAAATATAATTTTTGTAATTTTCTTTCTTATTATATTTTCTTACAAGCCTATGGTTCTTTCTAACTTCTCCCTTGTCTGGTGATATATCGCCCGTCAGTAGTTTTAAAAATGTTGACTTTCCTACTCCGTTAGGCCCAACAATGGCAACTCTACTACTCATATCAATACCAAAATCTGTATTAATAAATAATGGTTTTTGGCCGGGATACGCGAAAGAAACATCTAAAATAAATCATGAGAAATTTGCTGAGTTTTTACGTATTCTTACTGTGTAATCCTAAAATTGGTGGTTGCAGAGGTGGAGGTTCTGGAAAAGAAAACTTGACAAAATATTCTTTAGGTTTTTGAAGGAGTTCAGCGGGAGCACTGTCTTCTTCCTGTTTCTGTATTTTTGATCTATTTTTTTCCTGTTTTCTTGTTAAAGCTTCTTTTTGTTTCTTTTCCTGTAGCCAAAACTGAGTAAATCCGTTAAGAAAAATAAAAACACTTACAGCTTGTTTCTTAGATGAACCATGGGCCTTTAGCTCTTTTAATCTTTTCTCTTGTTTTTCATACTCTTTTATCATTTCTTTCCGTTTTTGTTGGTACATTTTCTTGAACATTGAATAATTGCCCTTGTAGTAGTACAGTTTCTGATTATCTAAGTGAATGATTTCGTTACAGACGTTGTCAAGAAAAGACTGGTCATGGGAAACTATCAACAATGTTTTCTTCCACACTTGTAAATAACTAAAATTTCATAGAATATAGTTTTGTTAGAGCAACCAGCGTTTTTACCTACTTATCTAACCAAATCACAGCATTTAAATCTAAATGATTGGTAGGTTCATCAAGTAGTAGTAGGGTGGGTTCTATATAAAGAGCTCTGGCTAAAGACACTCTCATTCTCCAGCCACCAGAAAAGTTTTTAGTAGCTCTATCCTATTAAAAGAGGCGTTTCTAAATTCAGTAAACCAAACCAATATTAAAATTTTACCTGCATTTCTTTTGTAAAGCCTAGACCAGCTAAGATGCGCCTCGCTCTTGGTTCTGCAGAATCAGCACCAATAGCTTTGAGCTCAGCATAAACTTCATTTAGTCTGTCTTGTACTGATAAATCACTGGCATTAAATGCATCTTCTAGTTTTTTACATTCATTTAACAGTTCAGTGCGTTTAACATCGGATTTTAATACTGATTCTACTGCTGAGAAATCATCAGCAACAACTTCTTGTTCACAGTAGAGAATATCAATGTTTGGTGGAATATCAAAGGCTCTTTGAGCAATATGGCGTAAAAGAGTGGTTTTACCATGCCTAAAAACAGTAGTAAATATCATGTCAATTTAAATAATAAAACAGACCCATTGGGACCAACAAGACCATAATGACGTCCTTGCGCAATCAGTAAATTTGCATTAACAAACAGATCTTTTCCTTTAGCAGAAATACCAAAATTTTCTATTTTAATGTCCACTGCATTTTCTAAATGAGCCAACTGACCAGCAGTTTTTTGTGATTGGGAAACTGTGAAATTACTGTCTAAATCAGAATGACCCTGACCTCCTTTTTTCAAAAGAGTTTCCATCTGTTTCTCATATTCTTGTTGTTTTTTCAACTTTTTTTTTTCCTTGTGAGTGAGTTTTTTCTCTTCAGGTTCTTTTTTAACTTCATCTTCAGCAATTTGAACTTTTGCTAACTGTTCTACAATTTCGCTTTCTGAAATTTCTGCAGGCACCACTTTTTCTTGAGGTTCAGTAATAACTGTTTCAATGTCTTCAGACTCTTTTAGATCAACTTCTTCATCTTCACTTTGATCTTTTTTCTTTTTGTTTTGTTTCTTTTTACTTTTCTTCACTGGTTGCGGCTCCTCTTCTTCCTCCTCTTCAGCCTCAGATATGCGGAGCTCAACGCTGTCTTTATCGGACCAATCATCATTTTTATTGTTTTTACCTAAATGAGATTGTAAAAAAACAGAATTGGTTGAAGGGTTAACAAACCTTTTTTGCCTCCTTTCTTTTTCTGCAAAGGTTCTAATTTTGGTTCAGGTGCCGTTTCTTCGTCTTCGCTGCCGGAAGCATCTTGTTCTTTCTTTTTAGACTCTAAAAACGAAGAGTTAATGGTGAAAGAAACCATATGTCAAAATCACTTACTCTTCTTTGCACTTTTCTTAGCTATTGGCTGGATTTCTTCGTCGGCATTATCAAGTAGAGACACAGCTTTCGAATCATCATCATCACTCCAATCATCTTTTTTGCCCTTTTTACCTTTTTTGGCTGATTTACCCTTGGCGGATTTTGAGGTTATATCGTTCTTTTCGGTGTTAGTTTTCGTAACTGTTACTTCTTCATCGTTGTCATCGTCTATGTTAAAATTCTTTTTATTTCCACGTTTTTTGGACATTTTTAATCAACACAGGCTATCACAATTTTAAAAAAGCTTGAATTCAGTACACGTGAAAGTGACACCGATAATTCAAAGCTGTCAATTTTGACGTTTATCAAGGCGGCTACAATACGATTGGATGATTCGTACTGGCGCCAAATTCGTTTTGTCAAATAGGAGATGGTACTAATTTTAATTGATTTAACCAGATTTATGAACATTTAATCTGATTTTAAAATTAAACTGACACGGAAAAAAAACGTAGAATTCGTCAGAATGACATATTTTTGTTTATATTATAAAATTAAAATTATCACAGTATCGATTAGAGAATATGACAATCTTATGTGATTCGATTAATTACAGAATATTACAATAAATATCAGTAATATAAATAAATTATTTAGAGTAGTGTCATTGGTTGTCACTGGAGGATCTTCTAAGTTCGATGCACATTAACAGAGACTCTATAGAGTACAAAATTCCAGTAATGCCTAATAAAATTGTTGATCGTAGTTTCATCAACGCTTCTGAATATTTTTCTTTGTCTTCATAGTATTGTGGTCCTCTAAACCAATGCACAGAAATGGTGGTAGCACTAATCAGAAAAAAGACAGCTGTAGCGAATAAATTCAATATTACCTGGAACAAATACAGATGCAAATAAAAAGGTAAACCACATTAAGATAAGCTCCTAATGTAAATTACCATTACAAGTTTAGTATAGGTAATGTTTATTTATTGGGTTATCTAGTTATCTATTTGATAGAGGTACTTACTTCTAAGTTGCTACTTACCGATAATATTGGCTTTCGCTTTACGCTTATGGATAACAATATATACAGAAGAGGGTAAATTGTAAATCCTCCTAGTGTAATATATTTTAGCATATCTACGATTTCATTTTCTGTTGTTCGCATGCTGAACGCGAACAGCATTAGAGAGCACAATGAAAGAATCTGAAAACACAACAGATTTTAATTCTTTAATATAATTTAGTGTGATAAAAGTAATATGTGTATAGTAACAAAAACGAAAAAAAAGCTTTCTACCCAGTTTTTTGTAGTTAGATGTGTAAAAGAAAAGTTATTATCAGAGACTGGATTTTCAGTGCGCCAATCCAATTAAGAATCAATTAACAAAAAGGAGGAAGGCGTAACAGAGACAATCGTTTTTTCTACAGCATTTTGATCTGATTAACTGAGCTAATTTGCAGAATATCGTTAGTAGTATCAAATTTTATCACACGATCAGAAATTATTAGTTATACTACTGAAACCAGGTACCGATTTTAATTTATTGATTCAATTAATCTTATTATGTCGTGATCAAATTGAAAATGGTACTTGATCTTAATATTTTATTCAGCAAAAGTCAAATAGTTTAACTTACCAATTCCAAAGTTTTAAAAATCAAATATTTTCTTGCCACGGCTGGATTTTCCGGAGGCACATTTTCCGAGCTTGATAGAAAGTAAATCTGACTTTCTCTGAAGTTTTCTTTGACAGGAATCGCCATGTTAACACTAAACAAAGGCATTTTCTATTATCAAGTCAAACTAAAACTGAAAACCCGTAACGAGGTTAAGCTTGTAGTTAAATAAGCAAATTTTTACAAGTGCATTTGATCGATTCGCACATTCACTGATAAGATATGTTATCGGCATAAAAAAAACTACACTGTTCGTATGTGTATGTAGGGGCCCAATAACAATGACTTTTTATGAGTCATGACTTTGATTTTAACAATAGCAGACTGTATGTTACGCGATAAGAATTAAGAGACAAATTAATTTCTAAATTCGTCATACTTGCGATGAAATTATTGGAAAACGTAATGTAGCAGGATTGTGGACGTAGTTATCAACTAGTAATTTTTTGTTGTTTATTTTTAAAGTAAGCATGTCATATTTATTTATATTGCTTCACTTGATACTATCTTATGAGTAGTGATTTTGCTTCTGGGTAGACTCCAAATTTTTTGATCAACGCCGAAGTGTTCAGCTTCATTGATGGTTTCTGGGAGTTTCTCGTTTAGGGTTTCTGGGATGAACATGCCTGATATCGCGCCAACGGCGCCCAAAATGCCAATAATAACGTAGGGGAGACTCGCATGAACGGTTGTACCCTGCAAAAGGATTCATCAAATTCCCTTTTCTACTATATTATATCGTAGGCACAATTTGATGATATTGGAGAGCTGTTTTCTGTTACTTTATAAAGTAGATACACTGAACACGGTGTTTTCTAACTTACCAGATACGTCATATATGGCGTAAAAATACCGAAAATGTTGGCTACAGTAAAACCCATCGAGTATCCTGTTTGTCTAAGAGAAGTAGGATATATTTCCAGCGTTTGTAGATTAATTGCGTAAAACACTATTGAAGACACCAACTTCATTATAATCCCACAAATAGAGATTACAAGAGCGTTCCCAGAAACTAAAACAAGAATGTTTTATGTACGTTCATTCTTCACTGTTTTCGTGAGAAACCTGTTAAAAAATAAGCTACTACTGTTGCTACCGCTGTGATAAGTGCAAACGACAAAAACTTCGTATATTTCCTGCCAATAGTGTCACTCATGTATTTTCCCACAAAATAACCCGGTAATTCAGCGAGGCCTTGCCAAAAATAATTTAGGAAGGGATTTCCTTTAAGGTTGCTCACATTGAAGTAAAGTATTAGATAGACAGACATGAAACAAACCCTGGAAAAAATTTAATAATAAGATTTACCCTAAATACCCGTCATACCATCCAATGATGCTAAGTATGGATCTTTTAGCTAGGTTCCAGCTTGAAAATAAGCTCATTACGCCATAATTCTTTTCCGGTGGCCCTGTTTCAGCACTTAGTGTGCCTAAAACTTCATCGGATATTTTGGTCTTGTTAATTTTGGCAATTTTTTTTAATTCAATGATGCATTGTTTCATCTTGTGTTTACTAGCCAACCATCTTGGAGACTCAATCATGTAACTATAAAAGATGAGTTAAAATTTCAGGTAAATGATATTTATTTACTTTCGAATAAACATGAAGAAAAAAACAGGACATGTCGATATGATGATAAACGGAATCCAGCTTCCCACTGCCCAAAATATTAAAGGTGATATACAGAGACCTATTGTCCAGCCTATGCACTGGAGAAGAGGAATGGCTGCACGATTTTCAACATTTGACATTTCGACAGATATAACAAGAGGAGTTTGAAATAAAGGCAGAGAAGATAAGTTTCCAATTAATGAAAATATTGCAAAAAGTATAAAAGTGCCTTTGGATACTAGCAATCCCAATCGTCCAATTAGTACTGTTACAATAGCAGCGTACATTAGAGGCCTTCGACCATAACTATAATAAAAAGATACTAAAATTGAAACCAGACTTAAAATAAAGGTACATGTCTCCCAGTTGGCTGAAGAGTGTTCCCAAAATTTCACCAATTTTTCCAAAAACAAGAAAATTTGTTGCTCGCATGTTTTCTTGGCAAACCCAGTTCTCCTGACTAACAATGGTTTCTTTATAGTAAGTTTGATCGTATTCCCAGCCATGTGTGCATTCTAAAGTGAAACACATAAATTTTCGATTAGTAATCATTGAAATTAAATATACTAATATTTTATTTAATATGTATTTTTTCGAGGCTCATTACATAAGCTGCTTGGAGGCGTGTAAATCCTGAGCGGTTTTGCAATAAGCTAAGCTGATTAGCACAGATTCAAAGTTTAATATAGACTGATTAAATTAATTGCACTTTGGTTTGTTGTGAAATGTTTATTGTTTTATGAGTGTAAAGCTCCAACAACGAGTTTGAATTTGAAAATTACAACACTGTAAAAAACAGTTGGCAATTATAGTTATTCATGATCATAAGTTTATGAGATATTAAAAAAAAACAGTTGAGATATAAATTTTTGTTGAATAAGCTAAAGATAAGATGAGTCACTAATCGATAATGTCGATGATAGCGTGATTGAAAATACAAAACATTTTTTTAATTGTAACAGGAATGCAATGCTCAGTAAGTACAAAAAAGGTTTTTTTTTGGTGTTTTCATCAAAGCTGTTAACCGAATTGGGTTGATTTTAAGATTTAGGGTAATTTTTATTTTATTGTCTTCAATATTTGTCAAAAAAATTGTTACTTATGCAATCAAATCTTTTGACTGTGAAAAGTACTTTAAAGCTTTTTCTAAAAATTTTCGTTATTATTTTAATCTCCGGTGTCTTAAAATAATAAATTAATTTTCTTAGTGGACGTAATTTCTTACCCGTTATGCCACTTTCAGGTTCACTTGCATTATATATCTTACACTCGCTAAACTCAAAGTCCTTGATTTTCCTAAAACCGACCAAAACCGATATTTTGACCTATCTTAACACATTCTTACCTTGGTATCGTTAAATTCTTCCATTCTTCCACACTAAAATTCGTTAATTCTCTCCCCGGAACTTTACACCAATGTTCAGGTGTCGCCAAACAAATAATCACATTAAAATTTGCCATGGTGGCAAACCCCACAAATATCAAATTAAATATTATATTGTACCATTTCTGAAATTTTCCCGAATCACCTACTTGTTTCATTACTTGGTCAAACATATTTTCATCAGTTTTTGAAGTCATTTTGTTGTTCACTGCTTTGAAAATTATGAATATTATAATTCTCTTTGTGTCAAAGTAACATCTTGTAATCTTATTTACATTAAAAGTATAGTTGTAAAGATTTAATTATGTGATTACGATGAACCCAAAAAGTTATTGTTAAGTTTAAGCAGAGTAATTTTGATGTGGCCATTTTTTAAATATTTGGAAAGAACAGTAAATTAAAGCTTCTAAGGATTAGACGGAGAAAATTTTTATTTTAATTGTGAAAGATAGTAAAACTCGTGATTATTTCATCATTAGATGATACGAAACGTGAATGGTTTATGCGTTTGTATAGTCATAATTATTTGTTTGCTTTAAACATATTTTTATGCCTTCAAATTGACTCCTTTATATTAATTTTACTTTCAGGCAAACAACACTCTAATCGTATAATCTTATGCACATATTTGTTCATTTATATCTGTCGTCTAGTGAGATGATTATTAGCACCATTCTATTTCTTTAAAAGATTATAATTTTCTTGTAATCATACAACCCTAATAGTAAATTAACCAAATTATCATAATAAACTTCAAAGTAATAATTTGATCCTATTTTTTTTTTGATTTAGGGTTTTTAATAGAAGCGACAACTAAAATCATCAAAAACCATAAATTTGTGATAAATTCTTATTTTTTTAAATTTTATAAATTCTATTTAAATACTTGATCAGAATTTTAGGATCGTTTAGAAATCGAAATTTCCATTAATTGCAAGTTTTTAATTATAGAGCCTCTAATATTTTTTTAGTCAAAATATCAAAATTAAAAAATACAGTCCAATTAACCAATTTTTGTTCTATGAATTTTTTCATATTCTCTGTATATAAATTAAGAATTTTTAAAACAGTTCAATTCTTCGACAAACAACTATTAACGCAATTAGAACGACAAGATATATAATGTTTAGAACAAAGGATAGATTTCGTAAATATTGGCCGTAGTATTTTTTCTTTATTAGACAATATGATACATAAACATCAGCTGAAGGATCAAAAGGGAAGCTCGTGATATAATCCACGAAGATGAGGATTTATCAATATTTTTTCGTATCCATGAGTTATATTTCGCTACAGCTGTGTACACTCCTGGATATACGCCACATTCACTTCCCCACGAAACAACTCCTGCTAGAGTTCCTCCACAGACTAATGGTCCTCCAGAATCTCCCTAAAATTAATACTGTTCATAAAAATTACGTTTATTATGTTCAAATAAATATTTCATGGAAACGTAAACACGCACAAAATTTGCCTGAAATCGCCGATTAGCCACACGTATTTATGTGTAGGCCTTGTTAAGTATCAATACAATTTAATTAATTGGAAGTTAGTTAAATCGGGTTATGAGCAGGTATGTACATAATTTTCAGGTTATTATCTGGCCTTTCGGTGCTCCTTCATTACTAAAATGAGTTATGCGAGAAACATGGCTAAGTTTTGCAACTTTGTAAAGACTATGTTGTTGGTAATATGATTAAATTTTGAGGTTTCATTAAAACTAGAGCATAGAATAAGATATAAACTTTTTTTTTTGCATTAATTGTGTGTAAAGAATTACTTGGTGATATCTTTTATTATATTTGAATAATTAACAATATGTGATAATTAGGAGGTGACCGTGTAAATCTGGATCATATTATTAAAAGCTATTATTAGATTGTTTGTTAATCAAATAACGCGTTTCTGTGTAGCTTGTTAATTTAATTCGTGATATGAGTTGTTTGTGAAATTTTGACGACGTTTCGCTCGGAAAATCAAAAATACCATTTAAGGTTTTGTAAAACGTTTATTATATTTTATTTATTATTTTGTTTAAAGGAAAAGTTACTTTTGTAAGCAGTTCTCAAAACCACGATCTTATATTATTTACAAATGTACGTTATACCTCCAGATTTGCTTTGTAAATAAATAAATGCGCAAGGACTCTATTACGATCTAAATGTTACCTCTTTAAACCAACTTCTTTGTTATTACAATTTAAAAGTAACGTTAAAAAAATGTGTTTAACATAACAGAAACATGGAAAAGTTGAACTTATTTTACTCGTTTCAAGAGTTTTACAAAGCTTTTGAATTATGTTATTTTACTAAAATAAACTATTAAAGTTTGAACTAACAATGATCTTTTGCTCTCTTTGTTTCATCATCAATAATCTATAATGCACTTCCCAATATAACAATGAGAAATTAGCAAACTGCAAAGTAGTATATCTAAACAATAGAACCTGCTACTTAATGAATAAATATCTGCCCTGAGACGTGGGCTAATTCATGCCTAAAATATTAAGAGGTTGCCAATTTACTTAATCTCTCTAGCTTATAAGCTAATTCTTCCTTGTTGACTTTACCTGACACGAATCCTTGCCACTACCTCCAGCACATATCATGTTATCAGTTATAAGAAATGGATATAAAAATTTACATCTCACTGTTGAAACTATCGGGATAACTGCGTACAGAAGTTGGTAACTAACAAACGATGTATTCTGAAATGTAGTGAGATAACAATGTTACAATAAGGAAACAACACATTACATATTGTGTAACTCCCCAACCACAAATAGTGCAAAATCCGGTCTTTGGAATTATTTCGGACAGATGAATTATGCTAAGATTTCTGCTCCATAGCTCGAAGTGTCCGTAGATCTTCAAACTTGTTAGTTAATGATATTGCAGTGTCTTTGATGTTACAAACCTTGATTATAGCAATATCGTCACGAATTTTCGCAGCGTCATATTTTTTATGCACGATTATTGCTTTCACATCTTTTACAACAGCGTTGTTCACATTGTAAAGATTCAGATTTCCAGCTGCAATTGACATAATTTGAGGAGGATAAGGTTTGTTTGCGTTATCGTAACAGCAATGTGCGGCGGTGAGGACATGTCTGTAATCTATAATCGAACCCCCACAGATGTGTCTCCCATTCACTCTTACCGATACCTGAAACGATTTACTTATGAACATTTTAGGGAAACCGTGGAAAATACCATAAAAGCAAAATCTGATTGGTTTCTTGCGATTTGACCTCCGACGATTTTGTTTGATAAATCAGTACAGGATAAGCCCTTTATAATTACAGCTGCAACAAGTGTTGTTTAAAAACCAAGGAGTTAGTACGATGACACAACATGGAAGAAACTATGACCTTGTGTGTACAAATGATGTTAGTTTACAATGACATCGTGAAATTGCTGCTACAAGCTTGACAAGAACTATCATATTAACAATACTTACTTAAAAAAATGCTTAATTTCAACCACATTTTGTACGTGTCGCTTTTGTCAAAAGAAACCTCGTGTCACATCTAATCTTTTCAACATCAAAACCTCGCAAAGCAAACATGCTGTTGATTACGCAAAGAGCCGAGTTCATTTGTTCAGATATGGAGTGTAACATTTTAATTAAGATTAAAGCATAAGACGATTCTTACAGTTTACTTCGAATTTCTACATTAAAATGGATCATTTGGGGTCTCTCAGCAATTTGGAAGTCATTAAGAGATGATGTTTTGAATTATAATGAGATATAATTTTGACTTATAAAACTACGAAGTTATTATTAATAAAATTTTCATGTACTGTGCACAATCCAATTTGCTTTTATTACTTTCATTTTGTACGAAAGAATAGGCTGCTTGGAGGTTTTTAAGCTGAAGAAACATTTGATATTATCCCCAAAGGATTAATTATTTTCACTCTAAATTTAAATGGCCTCCAACAGTATTACTTAGGCACCCTCTGTCTTTCTGTTGAGTAGAGGTTCTTAAATTCATTACGCTTTGTGGATAATGTAAAATGACATCAACGATAGATTCAAGTTTTAGGGGCTCTTATTTTAATTGATGATCAAAAGTTTTTAAGGAAAAGTTAGAGAGTAATTATAGCCCAAATTAAATCAAAAAAATGTGTCCTTGCTTCCCATGATCATACTTTTAATCAGTCTAAATAAGATTTAATTTTTACATAATTAACTTGTTTTTAAGAAAAACAGTTACGTGCTTAAAAGATATTTGAAAAATCACGTTTGGTGTTAATCCAAATTTTGATAAATTTCTGCTACATACTATAATATTGGAAAACGTGCTCGGAAACCATTTGTGCGCTTTGATTATCATTTTGTTAGCAAATTTGACATTACATTAATTAACAAATTTAATTAAGTAGAACAGAATTTTCATTTCCAAACGACGTTCGTTGTGACAAAATTAGATAAATGCTTTCATCTCTCGTTTTCACTTAAAAAATGTTGTCTTAAGTTTCTTACTGTTAATTGGTGCTTCTTAAAAATCCATTATCATAAAAAGAAAAAAGATATTTACATGTGGAACTGTACAAACAATGAAAATCCGACTGCCGTTTGGGGTAGAATATTGATTAATGCAATAGCTTTCCTACTCTCCCCTTTGGCAGTGTTTTGCTTTTATCCAAAAGGGAGAGAACACTTGTCTCCGACAATATTTAAGATCACTTAATTAATTTCCTCAAGAAGTCGTAATTATTCACACGAAAATGTGGTCAACATCGTAGCTTAGTGAGGAAACAAACATTTGAGTTAATTGTGCTTTCTCTGGCGTGGAAAAGGGAAATTCAAAGTTTTCAAACCATTTGTTTTAGAAGAATCTACACTTTCAAAGAATTTAGTTCCAACTATGAACAAAAATTTAAAATATGTATCTGATTCAAGACGGTGTATGCACACCAGATTCACAGCTTGGATTTATGCCCTTTTTGTTGTTCTGGCGGATAATAAATCAATTCCTAATGTAAATTTATCGAGAACCGTTGGCTTAGAGTTTTATTAATTTTGATCCATGAAAGTATACGTACGGATTAATAAGGTTTCCCGAGACCCAATTGGGTATAAACTCGATAATGTCTGTTTATAAATTTTGCGTTACGTCGAATTTACAGCTCGACTGAAAACAAGCGGAATCCCTACATAAAATATTAACGTTATTAAAGTAATTTTGCGCTTTCTTCGAATCTCGGGGGGAAATGGGGCACTAAATTTAGCAGTTATGGGGCAACTAATATGACATAATCGCTCATCGCCCGCTGATGTTTCAAAAGTTATCGCCTATAAATAATAACGATAAGAAATTTAAATGCCTTTAAAGCTAGGTGTAACACAGTTTAATGTTCGCTTCTACGATGAAGAAAAGTAATCTTTTTTTCCATTTTCTAGAATGTAGAAAAAAGTATATTGTAACTTTATACAACAAAGAATAAAAGTTTCATAACAAAATCGAAAACTGTGCTCTACGTAATTTGTAGGATCTTTTAATAGTTTTTGCCCTGGTCGAAGCAGTTTCAAAAAGAGAACATAAGTAATGAGATGGATCCCGGCAACAACACGACACGTTTATTTTATTACATTCACGTAATTCAATTTTCCCTAAAAAATTAAAATTCCAACTCTGTAAAAGCCAATTAAAAGTCTTCGCTTGGTGTAAGTCTGCATTCGAGGCTCTTCCTTTTGGAAACGAATGTAAAACCTCCATAAAACTTCGTCTGTGAGGATTTCCCAAAGACGAAAATGCTGCAGGTTTATACTTGACAAGAAATGTGACAAGCAACGTACATTGGATTTATAAATCAATAGGGGAAAATAAAGAAAAAAGCTTTTTGCATGAAATTGGTACACTAATATTCCAAAGAATGCCAACAGAATGTAATAAAATGTTTTTATTGATCACTTCGCAAAATCGTTTTCTTTATCGCTTCATTAGCGCAAAAGCATCATAATTTTTCCCTTTTAGCTCTTCTTTCTTTTCGCTGTCGAATACCGCAAATCATTCATTTTTTTAAGTGTGAGGAAAACGTGACAACACGAAGTTAGCTCTTGATAAAATAATCAAATAAAACAATACGGTATCGTATAAAAAACACGTGTTGCCACCAAATAACCATACAAACAACATTAAATTCAATTTAAAAGTTTATCCGAGTTAATGTGTAGAATGCCAGTTTCAGAAAGCTGTAACGACTGTCGTCGCTGAAAATGACCGTATTATCACCCTGCTTCTGATTCACTCTTGTCTTGCTGATTCAATTAATGTTTTGTAATCTTGAATGTGTTTGCACGAAATATAGTAGCTAACATTTAAAAAAAAATGAAATGTTGGATGGCGTTTCACAATCCAGTTGTAATCGGAAAGTAATGATCGATGATTTTGGTATTTGTTTTGACAAAGATTTATTTATTTGCTTTTCACAGTTTACGATCGGTTGTAAAATAACTTTGAAAGGATAACCGAATCTGGTTAAAATTTATCGACGTTGCGCGTCGTAAAAATATTGATCCTTGAAGGATTGTACTTTTAAAAGAATGTGCGTATTTGTATTCTCCATCAAAGTGGTGATGAATACGATGACTACGTTGTCACAGAGGAATTACATGCCTAATCAGATAACCCAATAACTCGGAGGATATAATTTAGTTGTTACAGTTAGATATAGTGATTCAAAATACTTTTTCATTTCAATATTTTTAAGTGGTTCAATATTGCATAATTTTTTTGAGCACAAACATAGATAAACGCGTTTGTTTGCATTTTGTTACCTTATCTAAAAAATTACAGACTTTGGTCTGTTTGTTGTTGACGACGAAAATTTCGCGCATTTTAATTTCAAGTTCAAAGCGACAAAATTTGGCAATCATAGAAATAATCTTTTATTTATCCATATGCAGTTGGTGAGTATTATTCTGTTAGTTTTTGCGTTATTTCTAAATAGATGTGATTAATATGTCAGAGTCATAAAACAAATCTGGCACGTCATTGATATTATTTATACCACTACTTATTTTATCAGATCTTATTGAAACTTGTTTTTGTGAAAGCTCTAGATTTATTATATGTGGCTATTTTTGCAGAATTATTCCATTTAAGCGTAGAAAGTTGTCACGATTCTTAAAAAAGAAAGAAGTTATGTTGCAGGCTTTTTACGTATTTTATCCGTTTTTAACTAAATTCTAATTTGTCGGTTCTGCTGATTTTTATTAGATTCCAGTTTTTGTACAAAGTTGTATATTCACTTTACTTCGGCGTTGATAAGAATTTGAAATATTTGAAACTGTTATCCTGTACCCAGTAATTTTGGACATGCCTCTCTAAGTTTTGGTGTCACTTTTCAGCAGCTTAATTTTGAAATTTGAAGTATCATTTACTGATTTACTCTCTTTTGATTGTGTGGGCCCTTTTTTTGGTTCCCCTGTTATTCACTGTGTTTATTTTGGTTCATGCCCCTTGTGTCGTGTAACAGTATATGTGTGGCATCTCCTGTGAACAAATACAATAAAACTGATGCATACGTAATTTCACGCGACCCACAAATTCAAAACAGCTCCATTCTCTTTTATGGAGAACTCCATTTTAGTATTCATACCAGCTGACTTGCAGAAAGCCGTCGATAAAATTTGTTTATGTACAATATCTGGCATTATATTTGAAAGGAAATTAGGCAAATGCAAAAAAGAGGTGAAAAAGAAAAATTCGCTTTTAAACCCAGAAGCTCCGAAACCATTGTCGTTTATATCTAAAAATATCATTTTACACTTTCTTGTTTTTAGAGTATGCGTGAAAAACGATGGTGACAGTAAAAGTTGAGCCCTTTGAGTAACGATACAGTTCACATAACAAGAGACATTCGAGACGACGTTAACGAGAAGAGTTCCGTTAAAAATTCTTACAACGTAAAAGTTGTAAAAGAAATATCTATAAATTTAAAGGGTGATGATAAGTAGAAAATCGTTTTTCTCGACGATAATAGCCAGTTTCTTTGTAAGGGAAATATGTAGTAAATCTTAATTGAATCATAATATTTTGTAGTGAACTGTTCGTTTAAGTACGCTGCAGATCAGGGTCCAAAAAATGAAAACGAATTTTTGGGAAAATTATGTGTAACCGCGTTTTTATGACGGCTGCCTCATTCGTATCTGGGTCGATATTAAATTTTATTGCGGCTAGATATAGGCTTGGGTGAGGATTATTGGGAAGATAAATGCTTACTAAGTATACTAAAGTCTGTATTTTATGTTTATCATAATTCAGCATATCTGCCGGAATTCATTATAGTCTCAAATTATATTTTGAGGAGTTTCAGGGTTTATCCGAGGAGATAATGTGTTGAGAAAGACTGAGGTATGGTTTAGACACGTGCGATATAGGAACTGAATATAATAACGAAAAGTGTATTCGTTGGTGTGATGAACGAGTTGATGAGTCTTAATCTTCCTCATTAATTACTTTTTATGTCAGCCATCACAAAGCTCCTCAATTTCTAAACTCTTGCACGTGTAACAAAGTCATTACTCGCACGACAGGGCAGACTTCATCAGAAATACATTATTGTACGCGATGTGAAATACCAATGTGTTTTATATCCCCATTTCTTGAGACTTATTTCCCCAGGCTGTTAGAGAAAAATTGGATTGCCGTATGCTGAATTAATATACGAAAACCATTTTCTGTCACGAATTATCCAGCGACCCTCGGTGACAATGCGTCCTTGAAATAATTCCGATAATATGAATTTATCGTTATTCTATGCAATTTAACGGAGAATGGAGACTGTGTTGCAAATAACCACCAGCGGCGACAACGCAATTAAATGATAACATGGATTGTGACCGGGATTAACTGAACAACAGGGATAAAATAGCGCCCACAATGGGATCGTGCCGATTGGTGTACGCTGCTTTATCTATTATTGTCTGTTTTAAAAACTTATTCAAATTTTATAATGCAATCTCGGAAAGGCGGCCTATATGTTATCGGAATTCTTCAGTTATTGGGACTTTACACCCAAACGCTTCGGATTCGAGTTTATGTCATGTTTGGGTTTTTAAGGGTTGCCGTGTTATTCTTCTCGGGGGGAAATATCAAATCGAAATGTGCCACTCGACCTGATTTCTCAATACCTCGACCATTTTGTCCTTCATAAAAATTTGAATACCACGAAATTATCACGAAACCCTCGTCTGAGACAAAATTTTTGTGTGCTCGAACTTTCCTTCCAACGTTTTACCCCCTGCGGTAGACACAAAAGAAAATTAAGCAAAGCAATAACCGGAGTTGTTTATTTTTGCTACATCCTTTGTCGGTATGAATCTCAGAACGAAACAATTTTCATGGTGTGAAAAATCATCGAAATATGTTTACTGCATATAAGTTGCGTGTGTGGAATTTAAACAATTTTTGGTTAACTCCAAATCTGGTTGCTGTAGAAAGAAAAATAAAGACTGTGCTCGTTTCAAAAGAAATATATTCCTGTAATAAAGACGATACAAATCATAAATAATAGAATATTAAAATCTAACACATGAATAATAAATTTATAATTCTTTAAAGCTATATTTCTGAAATTGTAACAAATTTAACACTTCAGTCTTTGGATATGATGTGATGTCATTCTCGTAGCACACCTCAAGTCCAACAACTAAATATAATGAAAACCTATTAAAGCCGTTTCGTTACAATAATTTCATCGTTGATTTGATTTGCACACTATTTGATCTCGGTTTAGAATTTTGATATACGTAGATTATGACGGCAGTAGGTACACATACACAATCGAACGAAATTAACACGATAACGTTTTTTGCTATAACTACGCAATCAATTTAGTTTTGTGGGGAAATGGCAATTAGGGTGGTAAAAAGCACGGTTAAAATCACATGAAATCGAAATGTATGAAACAAATGGAATTACGTGACAAAGATGAGCAATGGAATATTGACCAATGTTGCATTTGTTAGTTTTGTATTTTATAGTGTTGATTTAATTAAATAAATAAAAGATAATTGAGCCATAAACCCGAATACACAATTTTTAATAAACTACAGTAAAATAATAGGCTGCTGTACATACGGAAATACTTCTAATTAAGAATGAACTTTACCTTGTTTAAATGACATGTTTATCCAATTAAATTGTCATTTACGAACTAACCAACTTCTAGTTAAAATTATTGTTCAAGCTTTGCGTTTATTGTTTTATTCGAGAATGAATGAATTCCAAAATTTTATTCTCGTTTGTTCAGACCTGCATGCAGTTGCGTAAACATTTAATTAAATAAATCTGTTCTTTGAGATTTTGTAATTCAAAATATTTACACAAATGCCTACATGCTTTTTGTTTTGTGTGTGAATGAAAAACGCGGAAAACATTTTGATTAAATATATTCAATGTATCAAAACATGAGGTAGCTGTAGGGAGTTTAATAAAATCACCGGGACATCAAATTTAATTTCAAATATCTTAAAAGTTCTTCATTTCATTACATAAAAGAGATTTTTGAAATAATAATAAATCTTAGTAGTCTTTGATCATAAATTTAATTAAAAATATGTATGTATTTAATTCAAGATTAGATTGTTAGATTTGTAGGCAAGAAAAGCTTCTTTAAACGAGATAAATTCATCATAAATTTTTATTTTTGGATATTATCGTGGAAACTTTGTGTTTGTATCTAACCTTCAGATTTCATGCGAGTTTCAAAGATATAAAATTGCATGAAATACAAAAAGTAAATTTGGAATTATTTAGACTAGCTTTGAGTGTTACTGTGTTTTAGGTAGATAAAATTTGATTTCAGTTCTTCACAGTCAAATCTATCATTTTCATATTTTTAGAATTGTACGGTTTTGCATAAAAGTTTTATATTTGTATTCAATTGTAGAAACTTTTAGACTTTCGGTTCCCTCAAGTTTTCTGATAGTTAAAAACAAACAGTTTTAATTTGGGGTCACAATTGCCGTAATTTGAACTTGTTTTTACTAAAGTTAAGCTCACATTTCTAGGTTTTCTAGACTTTTTTAAGAAGTATTTTTTATTATTACTGGATGAGCGAATCGTACTACTCTCCCGTTTGCAAAGTACTCATCTCGCCGCCTCTTGGTGTAGGGACTGTAGGCGTTTGGGGATTTCCTTCTTGGAGTTATGTCCCCTAGATTCATCCCTTAGATGCTCACATTTGTTTTTTGAAAATTTGTCGTATAATTCAAAATAAATAATTTATTAGAAATTTTTATTTAGAGTCTATCGACCAACTTTCTTACAACATTAAAATTTTACACCAAAAAGTTTTTGTTTTTCGAATTTTAAAGATTTTTCCAATTTTATATATTTTCAAAAATAATACGCTCCAGATAAATACAACGGACAAGAAAAAAACATGTTAGGTTCACTTTTAAATCGATTACTTTATTGCATTAATTTTTGATTTACTGATATTTTTTCTAGTTTTTTTTAAAGATTTAAGCTCTAATTACTCCTCACGGGATGTCCCAAAAACTTTAAATCGTAACTAAAATAAGTTAATTTATCTAAACTTAATCACGGAAGTTAAATTTAGCAAACTCGCTTATATTAGGTCAGAGAGATACATGCCTGTATGCACAACGTCCCATTTATCAAAGAATTTCGGTTTTTAACTCCACAAAAAACGAGGTGTAATAAATTTCTCCATCGATAAAAATCACAATAGTCGGAAGTCAGTCGTATAAATTCTTCTTTTTATTTCGGACACGGTACACGCCGACAGATAAGTATAAAGAAAAGAATCTGCCAGACTCAAAACCGTCCAACACATTATTTCCACCACCCCAATTTTCTCGTTGATTGCGTAGTCGATGCCAAGAAATAATCTCCTGTATCAAACCTGCAACGTGGCAAATTGAAATTACGATATTCCATTGCACATGTTTTAATTAGAAGGGTGCAAATGAGATTATAAGTGTAAAACGCTTGAGCTGCCATTTAATCGAAAACATTTCCGTCCGATTTCATCAGACACTTCGGTAAGTCTTTGACGACGATATTATTAGTATCGTTCACGTCATTCACAATGGGTGAAAACGGCACGTTCACGGTTGCTGATTGCACAAACTCCTGGACGACGATTGATACTTCTGGTGTCGTTGTGGTCGCTGATGGAGGTGGAGGCGTCGGATGCGCTAGCCTGAAGGCTACGCGTTGCTGTAGAGTTCGACGACGACGTACATTCAGATCCGAAACGAACCGGCTTTCACCTGAAATATGAAAATGTTTAAATTTGAGAGAAATGCCTCAACAAAAGCGGACATGCCACCGCTTGAATTATGAATGGGAGTGGAATGAAATTTGCACCAGGAAATGCCTGTGAAGGAATTCCGGCGACCGGTAATCTCTAACAGCAGGAGGTAATGAAAGTTTTCATGTATCGTGGGATCAAATACAAATTTTTACAAAAATTCAGAAACTAGAAAAACGTTGAACAAAAACGGAAAAAAATGTTACTGATTACGTATTTATTAATAATGGTGGATGCGCCGGGTAAAGTTATTGACTTGAAGCAGATGAACAGACGCAACATGGGTCTGTTTCTGAGATAAAAATGCAAGAAAGGTTTTATCAACTTAATTCCTTAAATTTCCGAAAACCTAATTCTAATTAAATTTAGCTTCATTTTCATCATTTAACAAATAACATATTTATTGAGTCTCTTTAAAGTGGTAGCGTCGGGTAGACTGTTAAATTTTGGGCGCAATTAAAAGGAGCTTTAATATCTAAAACGAGGAGACAGTCTGTGGCAATAATACATTAAACCTGCTTTAAAATTAAAGGTCTTGAACTTCGATTACGACATTAATTTTTTATAGAGGTTTGTTGTTTTGGTAATAAACTTAAACTTAAATTTCAAGAGCAATAAAACTGTAACATTTTAAGTTTTCAGTAAATTAAAAAACTGAAACAGCAAAAATACTAAAACAAAAGCAAAAAATTGTTTCAGTTTGTAGCCCCGACTTGCACATTAGTGCATGTTTTCGTTAAAAATGTATTGGTTTCTTTTCAAAGTTACTCCCTTGACGACTAATTTAATCAACGTTCAAGTATTTAACCGCACTGCACCGTTTATTTGGTTTCAGATCTGGTTCCTAGTTTAATTAACAGTTACACTCTGTTTAAGTTCTATTCATCAATTTCAACCAAATATATTTTATTCAGTTTAATGATTGAGTGAACGAAGTATTACTAGAGCTTCATTTTATTTCATTATGTTTTAGCGAAATAACATTTAATAACAGTAAATGTGAACATTTTTATGGAAAAACTCAATTTTGATTAAAATTAAGACATAATAAATTGAATGCTGCGTGAGAATAAATTAGGATCGTACGTCATTTAACAGTGTTTATGCCACATAAGTAAATGTAATTATTTTTAGTTATAAATTGTTACTCGTAAATTGTTCTCGGAAGTGTCATAAATCTCTTTTATTTACTTTTATTTACCTCGGTATAGTATGAACCTGTGGAATGAAGTTGTGCACATTTATTAAAATAAATCCAGTTTCAACTTATAAACTTGCATACGTTCACAACAATTTCAGCAAAAATAAAAAAAGATTTAAAGAGTCTTTTTCTGTCTAAACTTTCTTTCTTTAATACGTTATCTTACGTTAATCACGAAATTCTAGAAAATACTAGAAAAGAGACCTAATCAACAAATGAGGTTCCAACAATGATAAAGAAACACACTCGCTGAAAGAAATTTCATAAGCGCCCGCTGACTCTTAAGCAAATAGACGTAAGTAATAGATTCAATTAAGGGCACTTAAGTTAAGCGCTCCTCTCTTGCCGTCAGCCCTCATAAGCCTTAAGGGAATACTTATATGAAATGAAATTTTATCAAATTATAATCGTGTACCACACCTGAGGTGGAAAAACATTCTTTTTTTTCTCTGCTGGAATTAAATGCTGGTTATGCAGATTTGTTAAAACCACTTTTCTATGTGAATGAAAAAGACTGAGGTTCCTGAAAAGCTGAGTCCCATAATTTGAATCTTATCATAAATAAAGAGATTCCAGGATTTTCCTTCAGTGTGTAGGCAACCATAAATTCAGAGCGATATAACAAAGCTAACAATAGATAGGGTTAGCGCAATATTTTAACCAAAGCAAGTGTAGCAATGGGTTGTCTATTTCCTAGAAAATATCGTTTACAGCTTCTATCCCTTCACCATCGACACACGATAAGTTGTACGGTGGGAATGAGAAACTGAGGTCAGGAAGATCATCACTTCCGTTGCTCCGAGTGCTCTTCAGGTCAGAGTTTTCCCTCAAGACTTAAAACTAAATTTGATCGTTTCCTTGCAGGAAATTGTCTTTAAATCTATAGCCGACCCGAGGAGTTGCATTTTCTGTAGTATTTATTTCCAGGAGGTTGTTGTAAAAGAATCGAAGAACATGTGTTTGTGTGTTTTGTTGCTTTCTTACGAACACATTTTATTTCGAAATCTACCGTAGATGGGCTATAAATATTTATGACGGCCGATGTCTTAGATACAAATGGTCGGTTTTGGGCTTGCAAAGTGTCTCTTCCACCTTTTAAAACAACTTCATACGATGCTCATTTAGAATGTAAAGATACGGGTAAACTTTGTTGATATGTCAACAAAATTTGATTTGAACGTTCGCAAATTCATGCATCAATGTCATTTCCCTCGTTAAATGATTGCAGGTTTGACAAACAAAGTTTGGCGGAACATTGATGTATTTCCGTTGTCAAATACAACCAAAATAATCAATTTTCTCTGGCGAATTTTCATGAATGCACACAATATAGTTTGTGATCGCTAATTGGGAATTCTCTGATGTCTGTTGTTAACTAAATTCTAATTATTAATAACAAACTTGTCCCTTAAACAAACATTTACTTACCCGAGACGCGCAAAAACTCAAACAGAAACAGAGTAGTAATAGAAGAACTGCGCTTGCTAATAAATAAACTGACCACGATAATTCACAGGTCCCTGAAACAAATAATTAACACATTAGAGACCAGATATTTTAGGTTCTATTGTTATCATGCATGGAATAAAAGCAAAACATCCGAAATTCATGGAATGAATATTGACCGTCCAATAAGTAACTGACAGGCAATAATTCGAAAAAAAGGATAGATGAGATCGCTCATCTTAAGAATGAGTTTCAGGGGCGCAAATATGAAAACAATATCTCTTCTAAATTGGCCCATTTGGCGCTTTTGTTTAGAAGGAAACGAAGCAGGAAAATGGATACTTTTGTGGTAAAAAAAAGGGAGGATACCAAAAACGGAACTCTCATTAATATGTTCGTTGTATTTTGACTAGCTTCTAAACTTTTTTTAATAAAAGCCGAAGCTTTTATGTAAAGTGTCCTGAATCATGGGCCAGAAATCCAAGTTTTGAAGTGCAATCGTCCTCATTTAGACAATGCCACCAAACTTCTGACTGCGATTTACGAGGACTATGTATTAAAAACTCAGCTTCTGCCCATTCTCTCCTCATTTTTAAATTTATTTAAATTTCAAGGATAAGTATCCACACTCATTCTTGATTCGGTAATACCACCAACTTTCTATTTTTGCCATTTTATTTCAAACTAATTTAATTTAACAGAACGCAATTTCGTTCCCGGCAAATATCTTCCGCTTTTAAATTTATTGCACATGATAAAACATCTCATATTGTTTCATTTTGATTACGAACTTAGCTAGTTTCGTCAGTTTGTGAGATTTCTTCGAGAACTTTGACTCATAAATATTTTGTTGAATGTACTCGGCCACTAGAAATTTCTCAGTAGAAAAGTTTACAAGCACTGAGGTGTCGGAGTTGAGCATATTTACCGTACGAATTTATTAACATCTAACAGGAAATATGGAAGCAATATATTTCGTTTTAATATCCAAATAGCTTTAGAAGTTTATGCGTCTCCTTGCTTTTTTCATTGTAAATCATAAAACTAAAGAAACGAATCTGTGGGCTTCATTTTTTTTAAGAAATGTGTTCGCTCTACTGGGAACTGTTCAGTAAAATCTGTGTTTTTTGTACGAGAGCTGATAAATTGTGTTTTGCAATATCAGTGGTAGTTAAAAATTCAATTAATTCTCCAAATTTGAAGCTATGATATTGTATTCTGCATGGCTGAATAGCCACACATAAACATACACAATAAACTTAAATATCACCCTAAATATGCAACAATTTTAATATTTTCTCGTGCGCTTAGCAGCTTTTTCTGTTTGCAACTGCCTATAATGTTTAATTTAATAGGTTGTAAATTTAATTTCGTATAAAGTTAACAAGAATCTAACTTTTTGTTAATTAAGTCAGTTAGTCTTGAATAAAATATGTGTCGACAGAACACGATTTAATAACACCTGGAAAAATTATTCAAATCTACTTAAGAAACTCTTGATATTATAAACATGATGATGCAATCTTTTGCCATGAAGTCTATTTCTAGAAATTTCCGTGAAAGGCAATTCACTTTGAGGAAATGACTAGTGTGTAATTTACTCGAGCACATATTCAGTTATTGAATATAGCTTTCCTCTTGCACATTCTGATAGAACGAGCTGATGTCTTGGCAACATACTAGTTTTATATTCATCCACAGACATCTGCACAGAACGGAACTTCATACTTGACATAAATTCAATAGAATCTTGAGCTGCTGTTAGTGGAATAAGCGATGACTTTAACAAGGAGTTTTTTACGTAGATGTCCTTAATAGAATTTTTCAAAAAAAACTAAGCCTGTGAACTAGAAGAGATTCCTTCATTATAAATGCAAAATAGTGGTCTTTAATTTCTAGTTTCCTTGGCAGAATTTGTTCGGACACAAAGAAATGTTTCGTACTTGGAGAAAAATTTTTGTTTACGACGAACAATGCTCACATTATGTGAACCTTGCGTTACTCGTGAAAACAATGTGTTTCCAACAAAAGCAAGTTTGTGAGCATTAGTCTTTAGCTATATGTCTAGAGAAAGCTGGACTTTGCACAAATGCACTAACTAGGAAACTGTGCGCAAAGTTTAATAGGTTAGAATCTGTCTTTGCAGGTTAAACCGCAGCATTAAAATAAAAAACTAAAATTTAGAGCTAGATAATTAACAAAAGGCTTCTTGGTTTTTGAAATGGTGGATGCGCCGAATTCCATCTACTTAAAGTTGTTAGTTTTTATTGATCAAACAAATAAAAGATGTAACCATGAATCTTAAACATCCACAGAATGATCTTTTTCCATCTTTTAACTTAAGCTGTACTGAAAACACGTGTTTGCCTTCCTTAAAAGACTTATTCAATACCGTAATGTACATCAACATCGCTATTGTGGTCTTCTTAAGCTTGAATTTTATTTCAGTAAATGGAAAAATCTCTCGTACGGATTTTAATGCGACCTTTCGTTTCAAGAAACTTCTAAAATTATGCGATTGACAGGGCGGAAAAATTAAGTTTCTCAGGCCTGAAATCACCAATGTTTAATTTTGACTGCATCTACATAATGGGCAGCTGAAAAGGATTTCCATTTTCCATTTCCACGATATAAGAATATTATTTTAATATAGCAGAAGTCGAAAAGTAAATTTCGTGCGATGTGCTTCGACGGAAGTAGGTCAAGCAAGCAAAGGGTCAATGTTATCTTTTTTTTCGTAATTTAGAGTGTTATGAAAGAAAACGACGACTCTACATTCTCTCTGTATCGATGATCGTTAAATTCGAGTTGTTTGGTTAAAACATTCATACATATTGCTAGACACTGTTATCTTTATCCAATAACATCGACTGTGGCAACTTTATTTTACTGTTGTTCTCGGATGGTTAATTGAAAGAAGGTTTAGTGCAAGCTTGAGTCGAAATTTAATATGAACGAATCCGTTGAACAAAGTGGCTAGCATAAATTTGAAGTTTCCTAACAGGTATCTCATTCACCCTGCTCGTTTCCTCTGACACTGTCTATTTTCGGGCCTATAACGGTTTAAATTATCTAAGATGTATAATTCATAGTTTGAACATGAAACGCTTTAAATCCCAATTTAGCCGGAGGCTGAAGCTCCTATAACATTTCTAGGTTCGTGTAATATTTTGGAATTAATTCGTAGGATGACTTCTCGGGAACTCGTTAACTTGGATCCTGTTTTATGGGGTACAGTAGTGACACATTTTTATCCGAGTAACTAGTTTATGTTTGTTGAGCCTAAAATCAAAACTTGGAAACAAGATTTTGAAGATGTAGAAATAATTAAAAACTATGCAACTTCTATAGTGAAAACTTGTTTCTTTCTGTTAGATTTTTGAGTTGGTATAAAATCTGAATTAGAATACTTTCAAACATTTTTGAAATTAGTGAAAACTTTGTTGAATTTATCAAAAAAATGTTTACTAAAGTGTTTCGGACGTTTTCAACTCCAAAATTTATATATTAGAAAATATTTATAAAAGTGTAAGAACGTTTTTTCTAACTGTTTGCATTTCCAAATGAAACAAAAAATAACAAAAAAAAAAAAAATAGAAAGTAAAAAATCGTTGACGCTCATATCTTATAACATTGAATTATACACACACTTTGCAAAAGCACTTGCTAACCTGCACACCAAAAATTGTCAAAAACTTGCCGACGCCCGTTTCGGCACGTTTCTGACAATTTTGGATGTGTGGGTTAGTACGTGGTTTTGTAAAATGTTGTGAACATCAAGTAAATAAGATCTAAACAAAATTAATATTTTTAACATTGTTCTTCATTTAAAAATAGGAGATCTGGGGCAGCATTTTACAACTTTTTATTTTTTTTTTAAATCCTAGTTTTTGTAACCTTTTGAATATGTAAAAAAATCCAGTGTTTAGAGCGCGTAATTACAAAAATTGGTAATAATTAGAATTTTTATAGACGACAAAGGCTTAAAAACTCTTTGAAATATTTTAAAATGCTATACCGATTGAATTTAAGCTGTGTACACTTCAGCGAACATAAATTGCTTAATTTTAGCTCGATCACTATAAACTTGGTATATTTACGTAGATTCTTGCTTATTCAAGTTCATTAACTGTGATTTTTTATTTTAGACTTAGCCTTAAACGTTTTTTGAATATAATTCCGACGATTGAAGTGGGTAAACTTAGGAATGTACCTACCTACTTCCAGGTTCATTGTTCCGGTATATAGGCCATTCCACCATTAAAACCTTGTTTTATTAATTTCAGCAAAGCACACACATTTTTTATTCCGACAACGCGAGTTCGTTTCATAAAATTAAGTGTATGTAGTTACGCCTCAAGCGAAAACAGGTGTTCCGTTACTAGCGTGGCCAAATGAAATTTGTATAATGTTGATTCAGACCTCAGGAATTCCTCCCCTTTTGGATACGGGCACACATCAAACGAGAAGACAGTATGACAGATATCTTCATCCAACAGCCCATAAGAGGATTTCTGGGTTAAAAGAGCTACCCGCATGGATCTTATTATGCGGCTTATCGATCTTAAGTTCTTAACATTTGGTCGAAGATACTAACCTAGTCTGTATACATGACTGGAGTTACCGCAGGACTCCCGCACTTCACGATTGTCCCATCCTACAGGATAAACCGCTGCTCCCACCATGACGAGAAGAGCTAAAACAAAATGTTAAATATTTAATGGTCGAGGAATCATCATATCTCACTTTGCTATGACAATAAAATGGGATTTTCATGTAACAGGGCCTACGAATTTATTCCGGTTTTTCTCATTCGATAAACAAGAATATTGCTGCGGCGGGCAAGCAACGGACCGAAGCAGTAAAATAAATATTGGATGTCCTTGGAGACTTAGACCTGTACGAAAATTAGCGCGTGAGGAAGATTAAGAGAAGAAAATTGCGACAAAAATAGAAGTAACTGGAAGACAATTATGAGAGATATTCCAATTTCACACAACATATTTCTTTGGCTTCAATTAAAAATACAACCTCTCAAACTGCTTATCTCAAGTGAAAGAGTTAAAACTTCCAACTCCTTCACTTTTCCGTGCATAGAAGAGTGTGGTTATTAGATTTGCACCAAGTTAGCGTTTTTGCTTGCCATTCGTATTCCATTAGAGTATGCTTTTGATCTTCGTAATGGTGCCCTAACTGAACGTGAAAATTTTTAAATGAAAAGTATATAATTTGACCATTTTTTCAATTCGTTAACATCAAACACTTTTCCGACTCGATAACTCGCCACTGAGAAACTTTTAGAGCAACTTGTTATCTGATTAGTCTCTAATCAATAAAGAGCCGCAAGCCGCAGACCAACAATATTGAATTAACTTGATTACACTTTTCCACTCACCATTTTAGTCTTTGTCTCTTTTAGAAGAATAATTTGAGTTACTAGGATTCTTCTAAAGTGCAAGTCGGTAAAAAAGAAAATACTTTTAGGTGTAAAGGTGATGGAAATTAGGTTTGTGATAAAATTACTGCAACGTTGTAGTGACAATGATGTTTTACGTCGTGCTCATAAATATTAGCTGAAACACAGTGCTGCGTATTAAGTGTTCATTAAGAAGGAAGGAGGATTTAACGTATTGGAAGCTCCGAGTAAATTTAGCGAGATATTAAAGAAATTAAAGATTAAATTTGAATTTTAAACAACCGTCTTTAATCATAAGTTTTCAGCAAAAATGGGCATAACAAGTGCGAATCCATACTTTTGTAACAATTTAGGAATCTATAGACTTTCATTAAATTCTACAGTTAAAAAAAACAGATCTGGTATAATTATAATAATTATAATAATTAATTTGATTTCGCCCCAAATCAAATATAACGACCTTAACTAATCACAGCAGTAAAAAGTTTACAAAAAACACGACGAGAGTGGAACCCTTTTTCTGATTTTGCCCAAAGTCTGTTTCGTGGAAAGTAATTAATTGTATTTGGCTGTCAGTTCCGTCCGTGAAAAACTATGTGGACATTATGTTAAAATTCCTTGTTCGATTATAATTTATTTTGTTCAGCTTCAGTGTCAGACTAACAATTCTGCAGCACGTCCTTGTTTCGTGAGTCGAAAATATGGAACTGACAGCGACAAATAATTACAGAATAGCATGTCCAGAGATAGAATGTGACCAATATCATCTTCATTCAACGGAGGCCATTAAGGTTTCATAAAATTTTAACATCATCCTTTAGATCGAGCAGAAAAAATTCAATTTCCTCAAAGCGATGCGATACCAAAAAAAACATCCCCTATTTGTCAGAACAAAAAAACCAGAAACAATGTAGTCCTGAGGCGAGAATGGATAACATCAATTACTCTGATCAGGCACTTCAAAGTCACCTCGATTTTGGCAATTTGAATCAAGCAGTTCATTCGTTTTATTTCTTTATTTAAAAATATTCCCTTTTGAACGCGTTCATTAGCGATTTCCATTTTATTTAAGACCTCGTTTCCGTGTAATTCCATTTAATTATACCAAATTATAACGGAGAGTTGAAACTTAAATATTCTTCCAACCGAAAAATCGTGTTTCTTTAAATTGTTCATTGGCATAATTAACTTGAGTGAATTGTAAAAGCGGCAAATTTATTGTTTGAATTTAAAACAAAAATTGTGGTTGTCGAAACGCACGATGTCTTTGTTTAGAAAATACGTATTTCTTTGTATCCTACGGGTGAATATCCCTCTTCGAATAAATTTTCATATATTTTGCAGAAGGTTACCGGATCAAGTGTGGCCCTGAACCCATATGGAATCTCTAGACTTGCATGCGTTCTAAGGTTTCTCAGTGAATTCCGAATTCCCAGAGGTGAAATTTACTTTGACGCCAAGCTGGAGCCTCGAGATAGAGCTTCATAAAACATTCACATATCTGGATTATATCAAAAATCAACGGCTTAGACTTTTTCACGATGAGCGGTCGAAATTGAATTTTTAATAAAATTAAACAAACAGAAATGCTGACAGGTAATTTTTATTACTGGAATTGTGGTTTGTTAAAAACACTGTACGGTAAATTGTCTTCAAATTTGAATTCCTCCTGATACCTGAGCCCTTTGGACCGAATGTAGATGTGATTTCTCCAACTATTGTAGAATACCTTTGAATTTAAATTTGCTCCGTCTTAACTTTCGCTTAATTCGAAATTACAATAACAAGAATTTGAGATCTAATTGTGTAAAACGAATTGAGTTAACAGATAACTTGTTAGAATTAATAATGCAAAGTAAAATTTACAGTTATTGTTGTAATTATATTCTCTTTAGCAAGCTGTTTGCGTAAAAATAAATTTAATGAAATTATAGCAGGCATTTATGGCAAAGCGTAAACCGCAACATGCCTGTTGTGTTTCCTAGTCAATTTTTTACCACTTCGTGATAAAAACAGAACTCCGGTAAATCGTCCCTTCCGTTTAAACCCCACATCAAGGGTGAGGCCAATTTAGAGGTCAAAAGCAACTTTTAAAGTAGATACGAGATTCAAAAATACGAGCCAGCGTTTTTTAACAAAATATAGCGACGTCGTCATTTGTGTATAATAAATTTAAATTTCGTTTCTTGCCCTGACTGTTAGAATAATTATCTCGGCATCTCTTTTTTTAGCGTTCCTTAGCGTCAGGTTTCATTTTCTTTGTAGCAGTTAAGTTTTTACTTATAGCTCTAAGCTAGCTGAGCTATTTTCATTTATTCCAAGAAACACCATTCTAGACAGACACTGAAAGCTGTTAAATTGTTCTTTCGCTCCCCTTACAGCCTCCTGGTACGAAACCTGCATAATTAAACCAATAACTTTATAAACTTTGAATTCACAAATACCTAAATTAAATGATCTTGACAAGCGTTAATTTTAGGTAGAATGAAGGTAAACGCGGATACAAGTTCTGTAATGTTTCTTTAACTAGCGTTAGACCTTTCTCCTTGGAAAATTCAATCTTAGCTCTTGGAAGCTTGAGTTTATTATAACAAAGATTTTATCTTTGTAGTCTTTGTAGATATTTTTTTATCATTTGCTAAGTTCAAAAGGCAAATTACTACTTTTATAAAAGTGAGTAAAAACCTCAGCTTGTTACGACGCAATAATTTCGAGACGTACAATAAGACCATATTGGTTTGAACGTGCAATTTTCCTTACACAAAAGTAATTTTGCGTTAGTTTTAAAAAATTTATAAAAGATCACCGCTATATAGAGTCAAGACCATTTTGCTTCGTTGAGAATAAATTAAAATTTTATAATTTCTGAGAATTAAAAAAAGAGTTTTACTCTTTTAGCTTAGAGTTTAAAAGCTTTGTTACTTAGTTATAAAACTTTCTAAAATTGAATCTTTTGAAATGCATGGAAAGTTGCTTAAAGATTTCACTTACCTAAATACTAAAAAAGAAGATTTTAAAATATGCACAAAATTTATTATTATTTCAAAGATAAAATCTTAGGCTATTATTTTCAAATAAAATTCCCATTTTTTAATAAACTTTTCAATTTCATGTATTGTTGTATTCATAAAAAGCTAAGACGTTCAAATTTTGATGCGTAAATTGAACTGAATAAAAAGGTCAAATATAGAAGTCTGGCATTCAACATTGACTTCAAAGACAGTGTCAGTTTCAAATTTAATATTCTATAAAATATGCTACAACTAAATGATTGCCAAAAAGCAGTTATCCAAGTCCGATTGTAAAGTTTTTGTTTCTTAGTTTTTTTATTAATATGATGATACGTCGAAACTTTTACACGATAGTACATTTCATCTTACAAAAACATACAATTTTTTAAGAAAACCGTTTAAACAAGAAAAATTTGATTTTATGTTACATTTTCTACATATACCTACATATTTATTTTTTAAATACAATCGAATAAAAATACTGTTTAAAAAATTACTACAAAGATCTAATTTAGGTTCTTTCCACTACATCTTGTATATAACTAACTTAATATTTTGAATAATGTTGATTGATAGAAAACCCGAATCATCAGAGGCCAACTATTGCCCAGACAATGGTTTCCTCACCCAATTTCCTGCAACAAAGCAACAAGTCCAAAAGGTTTTAATGAGGATATTGAGCGGTTATGATATTATCGCTGCTATCATAAATATAATTTGGTCCTTTTTCGTATTTTTATGGCGACAGATTAAATAGCACGACTTTATCTCTGACCCTTGTGACAGTTCATTGAGTTCCAGTATACTTTTCCACGACCTTTTATTCCTCGAGAGATTTCAGCTTTTATTGTACATATACAGATCTCTCAACAAAAAGGAATGTATAGGGTCAAAGTGGCACAGAATAGAGAAGAACATAATCCACTCACTTTATTAACACTGTTTGTTAATATAACACGAAGAGATGGATTCTTGTTCTGTCGTCTCGACGTCCGAACATTTACATATTCGGTGGCGGACCTCGGGGAAATTAAATTAACATGGAAATTGCTAACAATTTTCTTCAATAATAATTTTATTTTGGGGTCGACGACAATTGTGCATGTCAATTTAGTAATGAATTAAAGTTGTATGAGGCGTCAAAGGGTTGGTGTCAATTCAACAGGTTTCTCTCAAATTACAGTATTAAAATTGTAATAATAATACGAGGATAATGATTGTTAATAATTAGAATTAATAACAGAACGGTCATTTCGATAACCTGAAAGGGTCTGTCTTTGAGGGCATCGAGCAGCATCTGCTATCACAACCAACTAAAATACAATTTTACTAATGAGTTGGCGCACACTTGGGGTCTTCTCTTGTGTTTAGATCTCTCATAACGAAGGCGTTTTATTATACGCAATTTAATTTAAATTACCATAATAATTAAAATTAAAATCAAGCCGTTGTTAATGTATGCAAAATACGCCAAATATTTGTACTTTTTTATTTATACCCTCACTTCTGATAAAATTTAATGGAAATTCATAGAAACTCGTGAATATGCGATGTGTTCCCCGATTAGAATGCTCGATTCCCATTTTCTTTTCGTTACGTGTTTCGTGATAAATTGAATAAATTGTCATATTTTCTCCACGCGGTGATAATTCTAGCTTGAACTTATTGACTTCCAATAAAAGGAGAATGTAACCAATAAAAAAGCCACCTTTTATCGCCCCCTATAAACGAGACTGAATGATGAGATTATAAATTTCATTAATAGAGTCTAGCAAACAGTTGCCAGAAGTTAAAGGCGAAAATGCCGTATTTGCAGAAGTGAGATATAAAACGAAAAGTATAATAATAACGAAATTACTAATTTTGTGACTTATTTAACGTCTACAACTACAATAACTGCTCACATTTCTGACTAGCGTCGTTTTGTAGCTTTGCTATTATTATTTTCAAAGTTAATTATGCTACGAAAATATTTACCCTAACTCCACCATTCAGATAACCAAACTAATGTTACGTTAATATCTGCAATGTTGTTTAAACCAATTAAAATGAGAGAGTTTATTTAACGGTGGTGTGTGGTACGAGCTGGTTTCCTATTTATTACAATCCCCAATTTCCAGAAGTGGGTAATTTCACTAATTTATGTATAATAAGACTTAGAGGGTTTGACTTGCTCCAAGTCCAACGAAGGCATTGTTTCACTAATCTGGTTGCGGGCTCGAGTATTTAGTAAGGTTTTAACTAAATCTCACCACCTGCGGGGATTTGCGCCCTTTTTATGCTTCTTCTCGAACCTTTAAAGGTTTTGCTTTTCCTAATTAACTCTTGCTCTTGGATTTATTTTAAAGTTATTACAAACGAGAAAATATTAAATATTCTGACAGGAATTAAATTGAAAGCTACAATAATTTAAAATGGTACATAAAAAAATCTCATTCAAATACTTATTGGTTAAAATATTTCCTCTTAAAGAACTGCTGTTTGCATGGAATTGAAAGTTAAAATTTGATTGAAACGTTTGTAAGAAAACGTCACAAAAATGTTTAGCAATACGAATAAATAAATTGAATTGTAAAAATGGCGGAGGCGCCGGGTCTCGCTTTTTTTTTTTAAAGTTTTCAATTCCGGCACTTTAGAAGAATAGTTTCACACCCTTGTTAAAATAGTAAATTCTTCAGTTAAAAGCACCACAGAACGAGGACAACGTATTTCATGGAAGCTGTGTGAAGATGTTTTAAAAATAAAACAAGACGTTTTTCGTTTTATTAGTGATTACCCACCGGCTCGTAAAGTTTCTAAAGATATAAGTGCACCTGTTACATCTATTGGCATTATTTCTATCCTGTACAAAGCCGGTATTAAGGTGCAAATTATTGACACCTCAGTTCTATTGATTTTGTATATTTTATTGTACTGTCGCACAGATAATACTACCAATAATGCAAAATTTAAACTGTTTTCGTATTATTTTAATTAAAACTGTATGCAAACGTACAGTATACTAAAAAACAAAAGATTAATTCACGGATTAGGTGTCAGATAAATGAAATATAGAGTTGGTAGTTAATGGTTTTGATAAATGGTGCAATCTGCATTTTACAGTTGAGAGAAACTTTACCGTAATTGAGAACAGGATTAAAGAGAACTGTCAACGTAGAATATTTATCTTGTAACAATTTTTCATATACTTAGGTTCACAAATGGTGAAATGCAAATTTTATGTTGAAATAAATAAATGGAAGTGAATATTTTTCAGCAGACGTACAAAATAAAACGATGTTTTTGTGTAACTCTTCACGAAACTTTGATTCAAATCTATCTTCAAATTAATATGTAACCTCGCTCCTTATTTTAATTTCTGTTCCAAATAAATTCAATCAGTGATCGGATTGATTTTATTACAGTTTCCTCCGTCGAGAATTGAATCAGGGATGAATAAATCTTAAATGTCAAAGAAAATAATTGTCAAACTGAAAGATAAATTGATTAAACTTAAGCTTCCGAAATTTCTTGGCAAAAATCTAGTTACTCCGGCATTAAAGGGTGTGGATATAAATCCATTCATTCGGCATTACATTTCGTCAGGTGCCTGCTATTCTCATATTCCATTCAGGATTAAGCTTAACTTTCAACATACAATATACGATGGAAAATCTACAATCCGAAACGTGACAAAGCGCCACGTTTGAAACTCTTGCATAACTCCACAATATCATTAGTTTCGTTTCACTAAATTATCTATAGAAATCCCGTCATATCGGTCATGTAAAAGTACGTATACAATACAACACTTGAGCTATTTACATGCCACATTTGCATGCAATAATCTGAAGTAACTTGTTATCGACATTCGAATACAAGAATTTCTATTTGGCTTTTCACTTTGAAAATTGCCTTCGAGTTTTCACCGAATAAATGAAGTTTACAACTTTGGAATTCACACGACCCGAAAACGTTTATGTAAAATTGGAATTTGTCATCGAAAACAATTTAGAATGGGATAAAACAAATAATTGATTTTTAAAAATATACGCCGATAACCTCCTCGTTTTTGTTAAATTGAAAATAATTAGACTAATAAACGTTCAGGAAACTAATGCTGAAATTCCCACAAAAGGTAAGATAACCTCGAGTGCTATTTTAACAATGAACAGAGTATCAGTTTTAGAGTTTCTGTACCTATAGCCGAAGGCGTTGGATTTTTGTACTTTTACTTGGAAAGTTTTCATGACATGTCATACAATTTACAGAAAGACATATAATAAAGAAAAATATTATAAAAGACTACATTTATTGTAGACTTGAGCGTGGCAAACATAGGTTGAGAAATGCAAATACACGGATAAAATCATAAAAAATATACGACACAAGCACAAGCAAGTTGACGGCTTCATGTGTAATAGAAATTTAACAGTATTGAACCAAGACTCTATATAACCTTACTTTAAATAAACGACAAATAGTTAAATCAAAATAATGACAATAATTTAAACTAAACATTCTTATATTTTATTAGTCATTAACATAGTCTGCAAAGTCTACTAGAATTCATACTCCTATTTTCTCAAACACCACATTTTTTGCGAATCACAGCCTAATTTCAGGTTTTTGGAAAAGAACCTTATTCAGTATTTTCTCCAAATATATATACTCTCTTCCAATTAATAATAGAATGCACGAAACCCTGAAATTTTAATTCTGTTAAAGTCTTCGTAGCACCCAGAATCTCTGGATTTTGGATTTTGGTTCGAAAAAACCGTAGAAAGGTTGATACAGTTTTCAACAAGACGAATCAAAATATGGCATTTAATCAATTTTTTGGGTGTTTATTGTTTTGTGGGGTACAGATTCTGGAATAATATTTCTCGGGAATTGTCAAAATTTGATGCAAACTGCGGGGTCCTTATTTATGGTTTAATAACGAATTTCTTTCTGCTTCTAAATATGGGATACAAAATTATGCACAATGAGTAATTTACTGAAACGTATACCGAGGATTAAACAAGTGCTCTACTTTTTTTTGGCAGGTAGACAAAAACTTTTTTGCATCAACATTCTTTTTCTCGAACTGCAAAACTATAATCAAAATACTGATTGCTTTTAACTACACCTTCATCAAGAAACAAACGAAATATGAAACCCTTTTATTAGTTTATTCTGTAGTCTTAGTCATTTTTGGTGTTTTTTTTGTAGACACACTTTTCAAGAAGATTAAAAGACCGAAAAGAATTCTCGCTTTGGTGTGGAAACTCAGAAGTGATATTGTAGAATTTGCAGCCGTCGTAAAAACATTACCAGAAGTATTGGATACGATGACACCTTTTGTGACTGTGATTTTTGTGTTTTACGATGTGTTTTAAAAACTTTTCTGTAGTACATACAAAGTGTAATATAGATTTTTCAATAAAAGTAATAAATAAAATATTTTAGAAGCTTTGCCAGGAAATTAAAATATTTAAACTAAAAGTACATTTGGAGGTTTTGAACACACAAAATGTTGACTGAACTTTAAGAAATTGATTAAGAATCGCGAAGTCACATTTTATTGTAAAGTTTTTTCAATTTTTAAATTACGACTGAATGTTGTGTGTTTTATACATGGTTATAAATTTAGTATCAGCTTTTAGATTAAACTGAAGCACCCGTAGCAATAAGAAAAATTTGTTTTTTAAACCGAGGCTATAAAAAGTTTTATTAACATACATTGGACTCCAAGATTATATGAAGATGGAGCTACATAATGTCAATGTTGCTTTCTTTCTTGTGGATACTTTGTATAATATCGTTGAATAATGATTGCATAGAAATATTTAATCATAGAATCTAAGAATTAGAATTTGAAAGATTTAAACATAAGGTATAAGAATTTTGTATCTAAATGTTGGTTAAATGTCAGAGCTTTGAGTATACTTGCGATTTAGAAATAAAGTACATATGCGAAAAATACTTAAATATAAATACATATAAAAAACCTGTCTGAAAATTTATAGTGTAAGACTCTCAGATCTAAGAATCCTAGAGTATAGAGAGAGAGTATAGAATCGAAAAATTAATGTACCAATGTGAAAATTTAAGACTTAATGATCTTGAACAAAATACAAGACTCAGCAGAATCAGCAAATTAAAAATGTCATTCTTTTACGAATGTATAAGAATTCATAATTTCAGAAATTGATTTTATAAATAACCATAAATATTGTGAAGTAGCAATAGCCAGACTATAGGAATTTAGAATATACATCTTATCAAATGTAAAATGTGAGAGTCTTATATATAACTGTGAAACTCTAGATAACAATTCTTGATAACAAAATTAATCTTAAAATTTCAAAAAACTTAAAATCTAAACAGTTGAAATATCCATGATCTGAAAACCTTAAACATTACAATTTAGAATTCTAGAATACCAAAATCAAACTTCATATAACTTTTAAAACATAAAATTTAAACTTATTTACAATCTAGGAATTTACAAAATGAGGATTCTGAATATAAATATGCGAATCTAAAATCGGACCATTTAGACGTAATTTAAATTTTGGATTCTTCCAAAAAACGAGTATTAAAATTTTTGAAATATATAAGAACCGAAAATTTTTATTATTGAAATTAAAAATGTGAAATTCTCAGATGGAAAATATATTGTTACCGATTCCATTAATTGAAAATTGATTGAAAATTGGAGGTCATAAAATCTAAAAATACAGAATATAGTAGTATCTTAAATATGAGAATTTACAACACAAAAATTTTAAATCAACCACTTCTAGTATTTGAAGGATTTGCATCTGAAGACCAACTCTGAGAACATACTAATATAAAAACTCAAAATCTAAGAATTTCCATAAAATAAAACAAACGTTTTAACTTAAATTTAAGAGAACTAGAATTGGATTAAAAAATCGGTAATGTCTTTTTGAGTCTAATAACAACGTTCAGCAAATTTTGGGAAAAATAGAATATCAATAACATTTGACCTGGTACACCTTTTTTTGACGACAGATATAAATTCAGCTGTGCAAAACAAAAAAAAAAAATTGATTATTATTCATACATTGTATGAAAAAAAAAGAAATATCTGGACAGGTGTAACGTTTAAAAAAGTTTTTTTTAACTTGACAATTATTTACCACTAAAATTTTGTATTTTCATGTAAGTGATTTAACAAAGTTTTCGGCTCCAAAGTAAACTAATAATTTTTCACTGCAAGCATAAAAGAGCAAAACACCTCGTAATATTCCTCAGAAATTTATAGTTGTAGAAATGGTAGAAGTTTTACTCAATAAATTATTTACATTCATGAGTTACCATTTCTTAGTAATTTACGACAAAATTTACTATATTATTGATTTTAGTAAAAAACTAAAGGTATAATGCTCGTTCATTAGCAAAGTTTTGATTAATCTTCTTCGATTTTCCGTCATTATCTTAAATTAAAACTTAAGTAAAGTTTTAGTAACTAATTTCTCATTTAATTTTTGATAGCAACATCGAAATGAACGAATTTGGGGTCTCATTTCAGTCAACGCGAAAAATCACAAACATTTAATAATTAATCGATAGTTTGAACTAATCGGAAAATTGTCTGTCAAAGTGACTAGTACTGACTCTAAATTAATTATTTGTTACAAGCGGAGAGCCATGTAATTTTGTTTTGTTACGTTTGGTTTGAATTGGTAATGAGCTTTAACAAACGTGGCACTCTGACAATACTTCAGTCAACAAAGCAATATTCGCAAAATCCAAACAATAAGTTAACAACTATTGTAGTTTACAAATTTCTAAACTTTTAATAAGGTGCAACCAAGTTTTATCTCTCGCATTCAAAAATCTCTAATTAAAAATGAAGCACTTGTCTCCTCGTAACAATAAATCGTCTTTTTTCCGCTCCAGATTTGCAATTCAATTCATATAAATCAACAATAACAATATTGATTCGTAAATTACAAGCGTGGAATCGGTCTTGGTCCACTCAAGCAACCAATCGAATAATTTTATATGGTAGTTGTGTTTGGCAGTTTACGAGAGATCTGTCCCTTACGTGTGATTTCCGTCCTTTTCCCTTAACCCCTGTATATTCGATTCATTCCCGAAAAAATATTTATATACCCCGCAACCCCCACGTACTTTTCCTCATACGTGACCTTTTAGGGACGACATGTTGAGATGGGAAATATTTCACTTTGTGAGCTTTGTGTGCTTGATTTAAACGGGTCCGAATTAAAATCAGGATGGAAAGCAGGGACGGACTGGATTTCACAAAGCTTTAAAGAAAAAAATTAAATCGTACTGTCTCTTTGTTGCATGAATTATAATACCGCGCTGGAAAATTAGACAAAAGGGAAAAATTCACAAAGGCAAACAAATCACGGCTTATACAATATTTTTACTCATAACCAATTTATTAATTTGTGACCTTAATTTTCTTAATTTGCTTTCGCTGTATGTTCAGACAGTTGAAAGTTACAAGAAAACATATTTTGAAATGTATATTGTGTTTCTCCTTGCGGTCTTGGAGCACACGTGAAATACTTGCAATAAATATTTTAATATTAAATCGTGTGGTAAAAACTTGAAGACTTTCAATAATTTATTCAAAGTTTGATAAGTTTTCATCACATAGATGGAAGTTTTGTAATCCTTTACTCTAGAGGAAAATCCTTGAAATACATACCTGCTGTAAGCTGCAAGGATCCTGCGACTCTAGCTGTTCCAGAATGAACGACGTAAGTTATACAGCACGCTGCTGTAGCCGTTACGGCAATGAGTAAGCTCAACGCACTTCCTGTTCCCACCAGAACTGTGCTTGCTTGCCACCAAGGGCTTGGAATGTCCCAAAACCTGTGGAGGAAGTTAAATCTTAGTTTCTCCATAATTTACTTTACATTTGAATCGACCTGGGATCGCTCGAATGGAAAGTCACCGGGATTAATTTTCTTGCCAACAAACTTTGATATATCTTGTTATTACTAGTAGGTAACTGCTCAGTGACGTGGAAATTAATCACGAAGACGAATGAACGCACTTTTATAATCAGTCACAAAAACAACTATGAAAAGTTGGGTGTTCCATCGACAAACGTATAATAACAGAAGCATTTAGGAGTTATTTATGGAGAGTTTTACTGCTTGTTTTATGTTTACCCATGGATTTCTTAGAGTTGAAATGTCACGAGCCACTTGTCAACGACTGCGTGTAGTTTATTTCATTTATTTTTGCATCCTCTGTGAAGAGACTGAATGAATACTTGTCAGGTCTGTATAAATTTATATGACCAAGAAATAACCCTTAGTCTTTAAAGACAGTTAAATTGGCTCTCTTCCCACTGGATTAATCATAATTCCTCCGATTCCCCAGTAATTTTACAGCAATGCGCCTGCAATTGCAATTACCGGTAACGAGTCACATCCTTATCAGGCTTGGAACGGGAATGTTCATAGTTCATTTGATGATTTAGTGTCGGTAGATTGCATGAGATGCGGATCTTGTGAGGCGTAAAGATAGAAGATCACTGGAACGAGTGAGGTTGCGGATTAAAACTTGATGAATGTCTCTTCACAACTTACTACGAGGTCTGTCTAAGATAAGACAGAGTTTCATAAGGCCGCTATACTACTAAATTAGGGATACGCTTTTGGATTTAGAACAAACAAAAGTCGTGCTAATGCATAATCGTGTTAGAGCATTAGATGACACACTTTTCCCTTAAGAAAATATTTACAAGGAGGGAGACAGTATTAAAAAATACGATCAGTTTTTTGCTTATTTGATTTAAGACTCCAGTTATGGACGTATCCGTCACATTTTTATATTTTTTATAATAAAAAGTTTAGTTTTATTTTGTATCTCAACTCAGCTTTCAGATGAATTAGTTTTTCAATTGGTTTCAGGTGCACTCTCTTGAAAGAATTTTGTGAGTTCAGAAATAACAAAACAAATTGAATTCAATCCTACGTGAATCACACTTGGTCAAACTAAACTTTTGTGCTTCGAAAATATTTTAAATTACCGGAAAGAACGTTTAATTTTTCTTAACGCTAATTAGGGGAGAACAAATCGGTGGAAAACCGAAAAAAGTTTTCGATTCTGGTTTTTATTGTTTTAGGACTTTTGTTTGAGCAAAAGTCGCGCGTCTAATATTTTGCCATTAAAAAAAAAATGCAAAATTTGCGGTATTTTGTAAAGCTCAAGGTTTAAAAAACTACTACAGTTTCCATTAAACTAGCAGTCAACCCGAATTCACCATTTCTTATTCCTGTCGAAAAAACTGTATTTTTGTAGTTCGGCACATATTTGAAAAATTGTTACTTTTAATTTCGAAATGAACCAAAACCACAAGAAAACTGCAGAATTTTATTAAATTGAAGCTTTAAAAAAGACATTTTTTATTTTTCCAGCACCTTTAAAAATTCATAAATTGTATTCCGGATATTTAAAAATTGTTGTTTTTAAATAAACCACAGTCACGAGAATAATGCAGCATGTAATAAAATCAAAAATTTTAGAAAAAATAGACATGTTACTTCAAGGTAAACCATTTACGCCACTTCGTAAAAATCGTATTTTTTAAATTTTACATGTATTTAGAAAATTCCTGATGTTTATGTTTAAATTAATAATAGATTTATGTTTAAAAAATATTTTTGTTCATTTTTAGAACATATTATAAAATTTTGTTTGCAGCATTTTAAAAAGCTTCTGAGTTTTGTATTTTTGTACATATTTGGGAAATTCTTCGCTTCTGTGTTTGTACAGACAAAAAACAACAAAAAATTGTACCTTTTTATGTTTTTTTATGCATTTGTTGTAACAATAAAAAGTTTTTTAAATTTGTGCTGTTAACCTTCGAAAAAATTAGAGAATTGATTTAAAAATAAGAGATTTGCAACATTTTAAAAACTTAGTATTTTTCATTTTTTTTTGTGAGTTTAAAAAAACTAAAACTTTTCAATAATAGCATTTCGTAAACATAAAAGCACAATCTTTTAAATCTGAGTTTCTGTGGATGTTAGAAAGCAAGGCTATGAGAAGAAATTTTTTGTAACACTAAATCTTTCAAAAAAATTGACTTTTATTTAGAAGTAAGAAATTTACAGTTATTTTGAAAATTTTTAGTTTACATAATACTACACGTAATTGACATTCTTTAATTATTTATTTAACTAAACCCGAATAACAAAAAACAGTACCAAATAATAAAATTCAAAATTTAGGAAAAAACTGAAAATTTATTTTAAAACGAGATATTCTTCGAAGACATCTTCACAAACTCATAAAATCACAAATATGTCTATATTTCAAAAATTGTTCCTGTATTTAAATGTACTAAAATTGAAACTAAAGCTTTCAGAAAAAAACTAGACATTTTATGAAGCAAAAGAAAAAAATTGTATTTTTTCTAAATCTAGAAATTAAATTTTTGGAAAGCTACTTTGCATCTGATCTGATTACAAGCAAATAATAGCGTTTTGTAAAGCTAAAACGTTCAGAAAAAATAAAATTTTATTTGAAAGTAGTAAAAAAAGTATTCCAGAATTTAAAAATTTGTATTTTTCGAACTGTATTGAATTATGTTGAGAAAATTGTCACAGATGTGTTTAATTCAATAAACGCTAAAAAAAATTAGTAGGGTTTTATCACATTTAGGCCTTCGTAAAAGTTCCTCCTTTTCAAAAATTTTTAAGAGTTGTATTTTTCCTTGTTTTATACATATTTAGAAAATTACCGGTTTCTTTGTGTATACAAACTAAAAATATAAAAAAGTAAAAGCATTTCATAAAACTGAAGCTTTTAAAAAAATTAAAATATTATTTAGCAGCACAACTTTTGCAGCAGGCCTTAAAAATTCGTATTATTCTGAATAGAGAAAATTTCCTGTTTTTGTTTTCAGGCTGATGTAATCAATAAAAATATATTTTATAGAAAGTTAGCAAACCTCTAAAATTAAACAAGGCAGTTTCTACTTCCTTTTTTGTTTAAAATCCCATTTTTCCACTTTCCTCAAAAAGAAACTACAAAATTAAATAAGAGACAATCCGTTTTCAATGTAGTTTTGGGTTTCTAAAATATACAATTAAATTCAAATACAAACTCCCGAAAGCCAACATTAAACAGCAAGTTTCGGCGCATAAATGATACTTGGAAAAGACAAATACGCGCTTAGTTGGTTTTATTAGTATAAAACCACCGTCAGCCTCCGGCGTGTTTTTATTCTAATTTTTTCGGTTGCTTGCACCAAACTGGAAATTTGATTACGCAAAAATTGGCATAAAAATTTTTTAATTAAAAATCTATTACCCCTATTTTCCCATATTTTATTCAACACGGTAATATCTTTGGTCCTTATAAATTCACCTGGTGACTTATAATTTTAGAGCACGTTATTTCATGTTAATTCAAGCTAAATCGACCCATTTGAAATTTCTCACAATAGGAAAGTCCGCTTTTCTGTTCATTGTTAAGTAAAAGAAAAATTATACCTCACGGACAGAATTTAATATAGAATTTCTTTCATTTCCTTGTTGCACTCCATCAAAGATGATAAATGTTCCATCAAAGTCCATTTACTGTAAAGTATGATTTCAACGAAACATTGATGAAAAATAAACCTTTCATACGTCAGAAATCATGATTGCTAGTTATCTTACTTGAGTTATTGAACTTAGAAATTTAAGACTTGCGGGACTTGAAGTAAATTACTCGAAATGGTTTATGAAGTCGGTGGCCTCAGTTTGTTAGCATTCTCGAGGGGATAAATATTTTTCCAACGAAAACTTGAAAATCGGCGTTGCTTGCTACAAGCAATATGTCTAGACTAAAACAACTTCAAAAGACAAAACAGTTTATCTGGTATTATAAGATCTGTCTGCCACAAGAATGCAGACATTTCTGTGAAACAGGAAGTTTCGTACGGACTGATAAGTGTTAAGTTTTAGTACTACTGGTAATCGAAAAAAAAAAGTGAATTGACACTGTTTAACAGTTTTTGGAGGACATCCAAGACATAATTCAGTTTTCTGAACGGCATGTACTGAGCAAAACATGCAACTTTCAGACGCAGCAACGTAGTTTAAACTAAATGTAACAAAGAAGAGTTCAACAATTCTTGTCGTAAACTATAGAAAAGTTTTTTCGTACGTTTGTTGTTCTTGTTGATTTATAGTATCAACCAGAGCGGAGATAATAAATATATGTCTGGAAAAGTAGAGTTCAGAAGCAGTCGAAATTACTTGGAAAACAAATTTTTGATTGCATTGGCACAGTTATTTTCAACAGTATCTTAAAGTCGTTTCTGAAGATTTCATCCCTAAAATCCCAAGAGCTGCGTAATTTTTAAAACATCAAAAATTGAGACACACCGCTAAATTCCTCGTGAAATTCTGCTTAAGATGGAACTAAATTTATAGCTATTGAGCTAAAGGTAAACGATTTATGGTTACATATAAATTTTGGTAAGGATCTTCTAGTAGATTTCATCTGTCTAAAAGCAGAAAGGTGGAATTACCCAAATATCCATAAAATAAAAAAAAACGACTTTTACAATAGTGGATGCCTCAAATCTGTTACTTCCTACTAGTTCCTAATTTTTGCTACAAACTTCACTTGAATAAAACGTTGCTATACGGACAGAAGCTCGGATTCTCGTTTACATCGTAAATTAAAAACCAAAACTTTTTCGTCTGAGATCGAAACTCCTTTAACGATCCAGGCGTAGAAACCCTTGTCTTCCAAGACATGCAACTTATCTAAAGTCGTATACGTTGAAACGCTCGGTTATCTGTTCTCAACTCCTTTATTTCCCGTAAAGGTGCAACAAAAAATCTTTTCCCCTTCTTTCAGAGACGATAATTAATTACAGCATCGGAAACACAAAGAATTTGTTAGGTTTAGTGGGACTCGGATTGCGAAAAAAAAATTTTTTGTAACACCAAATTAATGCACCTGGCTCCCGGTTGTAAATTTGAAAAACCGCGAAACTTAATTACTGTGTGTTTTTACAAGGACTCGAATAATTTAATACAACGCAACGGTTTGAAAATCAAAGTCTGCATTTTAAAAACAATCCTAATAAAATATATCGAGATAAAAGGAAATGCGTGTAATTTTAATTGAAAGGACATTCAGTGTTCAACGAAAGAATCGAGCGATCAAAATAAATCATTATTGTTTATTTCTATTTTCTAAAATGAGTAGACAGGCAGCTGTAGACTTTGATTAATTACAGAAATATGGAAAATTCGTTGTATCGGTTTTTTAATTCATAAAAAACATTTTCTATAATTAATGATTTTTCAAAGTGTTCGGATTCGGTGTTTGTGTCAGATTTATAAAAATTAAAAAATGTAAATTTTTGCTTATATAAAATATACCGTGGAGATTATTTATGTTTTTATAAAAAAAATGTTTATACGTCTTAAAACTTATAAAGGGTTAATTAGTAGAACATCACTTGGAAGCACAGAAGTTACGTTGAACTGTGGGAATTTATCTAATTTAAATTCATGGAAGGTAAAAGCATGTTTGATTTATTGAAACAATATTCGAATTATTTTGTAATATAAATTGGTTCTGGACCAATTTTTGATTTATCTACGAAGTAAATTTATTATTGTAAATATCGATACGAATGTATAGATAAATTATTATTTGACTATTCCGCAGACAACATGTTAATATTTTAAACCAGTTGTAAAATTTTTAGAATCTCTAAGAGTCAGTAGATTGAATCCTGTCGATATTCACTAAAGGTATTTTTCTTTTAAAATTTAGTTTTCGTTTTGGTCATACCCAAAAATTGTTTTTCTTTACGTCGTTGTTAATAAAACAATTTGATGTGGGAGTGTTCTGGAAGAAAGGCGTCGGTTTCATCTTATTAGAAAAGTTGGGGATTCACCGTACGAGTCTTAATTACACGGAAGCTTTCAATCGGAGCATAAATATTGATTAGGTAAGGATAGGAAGAGTGCATAAAACGGTTACAGAGTTGAACCCATGGTCTAAATGACATGTATTATTAATGAGACTCACGTTTTAAAAGGCACAAAGAGCTTTTGGGTATATTCTGTTTACAAAATCATAAAATCAAGCCAGAAACTCGGAATTGAAATGAAAATTTTATGTCGAGTAAATATTCACAATAACCTCATTATTTCACATGCTGGTTTCGTGGAAATTAAATGACATGTAAGATTGTCTTGAAGACGTAAAAATCGTTTCCTACATTTATCTAGAGCATCTTAAAGTGCATGGTACCACGCCTAGTATTCTACGAGTGCTCTTTAAAACAATAGATATAGATGTCAGGCCCAGTTGCAGACATTTAAAACCGACAGAAATAAACTGGGGTACGGATGCAAAGAGCTTAGAATTAATGGTCTCATCAATCTTGTTGTCTCGATAATAGACAATTTTATTCCAGCTTCGCTGCTTATAAAATAATAACAAGTGAGGCGAAAGTGTTGAATAAATTTGACACCAATTCACTTGACACCGACGTAGGCTGAAGAGTCATTGAGCGAATCAAACACTGTCTTCTTTAATTCAACTTTAGTAAATCCACGTCAAAGTCTGTAAAAAGTCAGTTACATGAAACGAAACGTCAATAAAATCACACAAAGCAAAGAAAAATAAAACGAAATGACATTTTTTACTTTCTTTTGATAACATTTTTTAGAGACAGTTACATCTTATAGAAAGTCAGGTATTTATTGAAATGGTGGATGCGCCGGGTCAAAATTTGTTAAAACATTTTTGTTCATCTAATTAATTCATTTTGTGTTTACCTGAATCACGATATTTGTACCTCTTTCAAGCTAAATTAGCCACTCAAATCCCTACAATCTACGCAGAAGCAGTAAATCTAGAAATGTAAATCTTTTTGCGACATGTGGCGAGCTAGATAACGTAAAATTGGGTCATCCAATTTTAGCTTCTTTGTGGACGCTTTTAATTTGCATTGCTTAACTCATTAAAAAATTTAAATTGGAACTGGTGTTAGAGAAAAAGCGGAAAATTTTATGCTTGAATTCTATTATATCGTGCATGAAATCCAACGCCTCAGACAAAATGTCTATGAACACGATAATTATCGAGTTAGGGGCACCTATGTAAGGCACAATAGGCCCTATAATGTCCTTTCGTCCGGATGTAAATACACCAATCCGTGCCTTTGCTAATTTGACAACGTCCATTTGACATTCTGCTATTACAAATAGGTATGAATTTGATTGATGCCAATGTAGATCAGTATCACTGCCAAACACACACTGCTCTCAATCACCTGCTGATGTCTATTATGTTAAATCTTAATTTATTCCATAAGATGAATGGATATTCGAATCTGGGGCAGTTTCAGATTGTCACTATTTACTTCTATAACTAATTAATTTAATTTTGTTGAAATTGAAATTCGGCGTTGAAAACTCTCTCAAGTAAAAATCACAAAGGGACGAAGAATCTTCTTAGCTAGACTAATTAAAGTCTGCAGTAATCCAGGTAAAAAATTTCATACTTTCATACTCATTTGTTCGTTCCGTATTAATCGTAAGGCTGAAATTAAATTTCAACGTAAAGTTTAAGTAATAAAAAAGTGCACATTTATCAAGCGCAATAATTTAGTCTCTGTTTAGATAAATGAATGCTCCTACGTTCATTAATTACAGTAATGAGCAAATAAATCTTTTTGCGTTAACCAACTGATCAGCTTTGGGTTATTTACTCCAATAAGCGCTTTTCAATTTGTAATTATTCTATGCTGGTTGTAATGACAAGTAAACGCAAAAACATTATACAAATGCAATAAATATCTATAATTAATTATGAGGCTTTGTACAATGATTAGTATAAAATATATAGTGTTAACATAGTTTTTAATTATAAATTTAACATAAATTAGTGATAAATTTTAATCGCTGATTATTAATTGTTATAAAAATATGCCGCTTTTAAATTAAACCTGCTTTTCTGATATGTTACGCCGGTCCACAAAATGAAAACCAACTCGTTCCTAACTTCTGGAAATTGCAATAATGAGGGTGGATTATTAGGGATGTAGAGATTTACATTCAAATAATGCTCCGGTGAACATATGGTGACAAAAGGGATCCATTCCAGCAAACTATTAATCAGAATAATTTAATCTAGGTGAAATTTGTGATGAATCCGTTCTGAAATCACCAAAGGTACAATTTACGATGAAATTTTCAAGATAAGCTCGGTCATACTGCAATTATAAATTTCCCTTGTTAAATCGACACCAATCCTTTATTATTAGTAGCAGTCGTGATTAATCGGAAACCCAAATTACAACTATTCCAAGTGTAGAACAAATTGGACGTTATTAGCTTGGTCCTGTTTTCCTGTGAACTGTCCTTTCAGTTAATTAATATGGTAATGTCTTAATTATTAGTGGAATTTGAGCTCCGTATTGAGAGTCTCCGGAATGGGAATAAACAGTCGATTTCCAAAAAGATTGATGGGGAAGCTTCTAGTGGAAATAATGTAAGATATTGCAGCTGGGTGCTAACACTAAATCTTCTCGCAGATGCACTTAATCAAGAGCGGTTGTGTTTTGTATGCGATATCATTATTTTAATGGTGAAATTATAAACAGAATAGGAGAAATGTATTCTCTTTGATCTGATAGCTTTGGAAACTTTCGCAGCATTGAAGTGAGGAAAGATAAGCTTTTGTAAGTAATTTTAGAATTTTTGTCATTTTAATATTTCAGCATTAATTTACTTTAATGTAAACGGAAAAGATTAAATCCTAAAAACCACTAGCATTCACAACTAGATTTAAGATTCTGTCAAATTTAGAAAACATTTTGGCTTGAAAAATTACTCGAGCTTTCATGAAATGCTTGCTTAATCCAACAAGTTTAAATTTTTCAATTGATTTTTATTTGGTAGGTCCTTTGAGTGTATTTTCATGAAATATGATTGGTTAGTTTAAAACAGTATCTTTGGGATTAACAGTTTTCTCGTAGTCCTACGTCGTAAACCACAGTAAGTGCCATCGGATCAAACAATGTAATAGAAAATAAACTTTATCGTTTTCTACTCTGTGATGTAAGATAAATGGAACTTTAGAGCATTTTGTGTTTCTCTTATTTAATTGTTAAACTCCGTTTATGCAATAACATGATAAAGTTCACAGGAACTTTTTGGTACAAAATTTAATAAATTAAAAATTGATTTTCACTAAATGTGGAGAACTTTGTGTGGCCTAAATGTTTTGAAATTTTCTTGAAGCTTGATATTTATGCTAACTGTTCTAATTTTCGTTAATTCTTGACGAAAATTCTACCTGCTTTAGATCCCCCTTCTAATCTTTCTTATTTTTGGCACATTGTCCTCATTTCCCGGCCTATATCGGCAATTTACCACAGCAACTGGGCCGCACCGTTAAACCGCAGATAGGCGTTCAGTAACAGTTACAAAACCGAGTGAACACTCAATTTGCCTCGGTTATATTCCGAACGTGGATAGGTAAGTTAGATAAAGCTGATGCGGTCGGAATTATGAAGTTTTCCTTTAACGCAAAAGCACGTACTTGCCTGCGACACTACAGAAACTAACACACCCATGAGACGGTTTAATAACCCCAACATAATTCTGGCATTATGGTTAAAGCGGCGCCGACCTGCTTCATTTCAATAATACGTGTGATCCTTGTTTTATAATTCAAGATCACTGAGAGACCTTCACGTCAATATTTCAATTATGTAACGGATGGAAGACTTTACTGTCACTGTAGTGAAATTCCGAAAGCACGCTATTGTTCTTGACGAGAGGAGACGGCTTCGGAGGGGTCGCAATTGTTACACAAATAGTTTAATCTGCCATACAATGTCCATAGTGTTGTGAATTATAGCTCGTTCCTACTGATAACAATAATGCGCCTACATTTAATACTCAGTCGAGGGTGAAACGGGTGGTACTGCAAAATTTCCACGAAAGGTTTTGGGGTAGTGTCTAGGGGAAGTGAATTCACAACAAAATTATGTTTTGAATATTGTAGGATAATTGTGAGGTCAGTTCTATGAATGCTGCAACATAAAACTTAATTTTAATTTCATGTTTCTATCACTTTTGTTTTATGTTTTAGCGTTTGTTCTCACTATACCAGTGAAATAGAGCTTTGAGCTAGGATTCCCTGTAATCCACGAGATGTCCAATTTCATTGTTTCGGTGACAGACTATTTGAAACTTTGACGCGCTAGTTCAATTTTCATCAGTTTTCATGCTACCTGTCGATACAGGAATTTCTTTGTATTTTATCCAAAAAGTTACAACTCTGTTTTGAAATGTGATTCGGTTTTGTTGTGGCTTATCGCAGTTTCCGGACCTATAGAAATTTGTTTTGGGATTTCAGAATGTAACAAATATTTTACCTAACACTTATACGTGGTCTAATTTCCGAAGCATGATAAAATTAACTTAAATTTTTAACATTTCAATCTTTGTTAGGCGTGAAATTTTCATTTTTGTAATGTTAACTCAAAATCACAGTTCAAATTTATTGTAATGACTGCATCACTTCAGGCAACAAATTTTCTCTCTACACCCAAATAGGTGTTTGAACACTAACAATGTGCGTTGTTTGCTGCATTCTATTGTTACCGTTTCAGTGCACTAATCACTTCATTAAAATGTCATTTCCAATTTTAATTAATTTATGTAGTTTTGGCAAAAATTAACCAAATCTTTCACTGAGCATAAATTTATTTAATTTTTAAACGCTCAGATTAACTATTCCATATTTTTTTGTTTACAGGCCACACTTTTTGACGTGAAATTTGCAAAATAGTTTAGTTAATATCTGATGACTTACGCCACTTATGACTCAATGAACACTTTGAGCTTGTATTGGATTTATCTGTCCGTTAAACCAAACAGTCAATGTTTCAGAACTTTCACATGACTAGGCTTTTACACATTAGATTTTATATATCTATATTTTTTTATCTCACTGCACTCTCCACGATTGGAACTATGACCATTACTTTTAAGCGTTTCAGCATTATAGTTCTTGCAAAATTACATCCCATCAAACTAAAATAATTTGTAACAAGAACATCGGTTTTTGCGGATATATCCTTTCACTCCAAACCCGAACCATAATAGGGCGCTTTTCTAAATTAGGTTAACGAGACTCATAAATATCACTGGACTTCAAAGATAAAAAAGTAGCGAAATCTGTAAAAGGGGATGTACTTAATGTGATACGTGGGTTGTTCGACGGTCAATTTCAATTAAGTTTTAATTAAAACATCAAAAAACAGAGAAAGAGTTTCTTAACTTATAAACAATAAATGTAAAAGTAACGACAGGTTTAAATTTTAATTTTCTTAGTTACGATCATACTAAAATCCATTGTTCTCGCATTTGTTACCATAACAAGTGGCCCAATTAATGAATCCACTTCGCTTTATTGGATTTTCCTTAATCCCATCATGTTTTAATATTCATTAGACCCTATAAAAGTATTCGGTATTGGAGCAATGAAAATATGAAATTAATCACGTACGTATCGTATTCAACTAAAATAAATTTGTATAAAATTTTTGTAAAATTATTTTTGTCTTTTATTTCAAAGAACTTACATTATCTTAGTGCTAATAAAAAAGTACTATTTGAGTAATAAATTCGATTTGCTGTTTTTGTATATAAAATATCAATATAACGTTATTAAATTAATAAAGTTGGCACGCGTTTTTAAAATCGAGGAAAATTTAATAACAGTTATTGACAAGTGCTCAATCTAAAATTTAATTGCGTTAAAATGATGTAAATTTATTTAAATTCACATATTTGCAATAAATTCAAAATTAATCATTATTGGGAAATAAATGACAAATACTATAATAAATAATATAACAATTTTATTCATTCTAATAAAGATAATATAAGTATCTTTGAGTCAAATGTTAATATAAAAAGAATTTAATTTAATTTACATTGGCTGCGGTGCCAGATGCTGACTACAAAATAATTTATACTTCTAGATAGTTAGAAAATTGAGTTTTAAATGTTTTACCAATCTAAATTAGTACTTGCACTCTCCAATAAAAGATCGCAATGTAAAAACAATTTTACAAGCGTATTTCGAAACTTAATGAGACTAAGTACCAACTTGAAAACTTTTAAGTGGACCACTCTAATAGTTTTCTTTACGGAACTCCACAATCAATAAAAATAAAGCTGTTCGCTCTCCAATTCCATGAATGCTTTTCGTATTAAAAGTTAGATAAACACCCAACTTATTATTCTCCAACAGCAGCGACTTTGCATTCTTGTCCACGAACAAAAAATCCTACGAAAAAATGTAAATACGTACTTTGAATACCGTCCACATTCCTGCACTATTTCAACAACCCCCTGTGGACTCACTCGAGGATAGTTGCATCTGCGAAACGAACTAAAGTAGGCATCCACTTTCCCCAACAGACGGCCCTGTAAAATGAAAAGCTATTTTTACCAATTTAGGCTTCAGAAAATCGAATTTTTGCGTCGGTTCTTATCATTCAGCAAACGTTTTTCTTATAGACCACGTTTTATAGTTTAATTTCCGCGCAACAAAATATGTAAAAGAATGAGATTTTTACTCGTATAATGTAAAAATGGTTGTGGTTACCATTTAGAACGGTACTATAAAATAATATTACGACCTACATTGTTGCTAATCTGATAATACAATCGCACAATCACGTATTATAGTTGCTGCAGGGTGCTGAATTATATTGATCGTAAATTTTTAACACAAAAGACTTAAAATTTGGCGGCGGCGGAAAAAGTTGATAATGCAGCTCCGTCGTAAAGATAAAAGGAGGAATTTTACATGAGTTACTTGCAATATTAATATATCGGCTCTATAAATATTGTAATAAACTTTAGCAACGTTAATTTTATTTTCAGAAACTTTTTTTTTTGGGATTTATGTAGTGGTTTCAATGTGATCATAATCTGTTTCTGATATTTTTCTCTAATACTCTTAGTTAAATTTGTCAAATTGTAGGCAAATGCAGGGAAGCGCTAGTTCGTCAGCTTTATAACACAGAAACTGCAGACGAAATTTTTCCAGAACTCATGAAATATAGTGATAATCAAACGGCTTCTAGAAACTTTTTAAAAAATAAGAACGACCCGAAAACTTTAAAAAAAACCGAAGTTGTATTTATTTTTATGATTCTACTGGCTAAAATTGTAAACATGGGTAACCATCGTAATAAAAAAATTGATTTCGTTTTAGCGACAATAACACAATTCACACAGACAAAAAGCAATAAAAGCTTGGCAACGGCCTAATCAAAGAAATATTGTCCCAAATAATTTACGGATATTTCGCGTTATAAAACCGCGCTTAAACAGTTTACAACAAAACTTATCAGGGTAATTACATTAACCGTGAAACTTTTCCAATCCGAGATATTTAGCTTGAGAAACGTAGATATTTTTTTCTGTAATATATAAACCAAGTTTTTGATGTGCGACGATCATTACCGGCAATTAGCCGCTACATTAAGCAACGTTAAGTTAAAAGTTTTAATATAAAAAAGTGTAGTTGCGGGTTTGCGTTCATTTTAATATCTGTGATTTATGAGTCGACTTGTTATTTCTAACTTGATTAAGAAGGAAACTAATTTCTACATTAAATTACATTTCTCGAGTCTAAAAGAATATGACGTCTGAAACGAGTCTGCGGGAGAAAAAACCTTAAACTTTATTGCGGCTCTAATTTCTGTTTAATGCAAACAAGACGTTACAAAAAATCAGTAAACCCAGACAGTTTTATGCTACGAAAATTTTTCACTGCGGGTAACTGTTTTATAACATGTATCTACATAATTAAAAAGGTATATAGAAAGCGCGAATTCATCCTCAAGCTAAACCGTAATTTTCCACCATTATTTTTATTTTCCTATAATTTTTTACGGGCGCGATATAACTGGGAATTTATTGTTATATAAAATATAAAATAGCCATAAATCCCAAAGTAAGCATGAAAATCGTATAAAATTTTAACATCAAATCGTTACGTTAATACAAGCTGAAATACAAAGTAAAAAATTGTTTTTTGCAGATCCAGAAAAAACGACTAATGCGCGGTATCTCGCACTTTTCACTATTGTAATCAAATCATTGATTGACGGAAACTCACGTGTCACATCATTATTTTAATCCGCCAACCATCATTCTGTGTTATATTATTTTATTTGTAAAGCGCGTACTACATTTTTAAATGTCATTGTAACGGATAGCTGACAATAAATCCACGTTGAATTGTAACAAAATAGCTACAAAACATGGCGCTCGGCAATTATGATCCAACAAAACGTTCATTTTTCGTGATCCGAATACATAAAATATGTTATTTGGAACTATTAGGAAACGAAGCGAAAACGTATCGAAATGGGATTTCAAATTATATAAAAAAGATAACGGGAAAATTAGTTGCGTATTGTACAACTTCGCAGTTTTTTAAAGTAATTACTGAAGTTTTTAACGCGAAAATAATCTAGTTAAATACCTGTGTCAATGTTGATATTAATATATTATGTGGAAATATGGTTACATCCAAAAGTTAATAAATTAGTTCGCCATAATGACGGTTTTAATCAGATTTTAATCTAATTTACATTTATAGTGGAACTGTTATTGTTTTAGCAAGAAATATAAATACGCAGTTTTTTATGCACAGCATGGATTATGGTTAAAATAATGTTTCTTTAAAGCTGCTTTTAGTTTAAAAACTCAGCAACGGATTATATTAACAAAATAAACAAAAAGTTTCTTGTGAACACGACCACATTATCTAGTAAAAAAACCAGCTCTGAGAATACAATAGAAATATTGATTACAGGTTTTGCATGTTCTCTTGAGTATTTGTGTTATTCTGTGAGCTTTCTGAATTTCTAGAATTCTTTGAATATTAGATTTTCTAGCTTCACTCCTCTAGATTTTCAGCACACCTTGAGTTTATACAAACGTTTGACTGTTGTCTTATTTCTAGCTATTGCATTTTTTTTATTTTTTTAAATTACTTTTTGCGTTATTTGAATTTTTGAATTTTTTTTGCAGTCTTTGGATCCTTGAAGATTTTATTTTTTTTTAAATCCCCAAGATTTTCGATATTCTTTAGAGCTACCAAATTTTCAACAGAGTCTAAAATTTTTTTTTTTAATTTTTGGATTCTCATATTGCTTACGTTTAAAATCCGTTATTTAAATCATTCAAGTTTTATTTGTAGTTTAATCTAGTTTAATTTAGTTTTAATATTTTTTACTTTTAAATACTTCAGTTTTTTTAGATTTTTGTTTAAATTTAGACTAGATATTTCAAATTCTTAATAGAATTTCAACACTCTTTATATTCTTGAGATCGTATTTCTCTTGGATTAATATTTTTATAAATACGATAGATTAATTTATTTTATTATTTATTTATTGAATTTTATTTATTAGATGTTTTTGAACTCTTTCTAAGTTCTTTATATTCATTAAGTTCATTCATTAAATTTTTAGATTCACATTGTTTATACAATCTTTTTATACAATGCATTTTTACAATGTTTTTTTTAGATTTTTTCTAGTTCCCCTTAGGTTCTTTACATTGCGTAAATTTGATAAAATAAAACTAGAATCTTTGTCACTTAGACTCTATGTATTCTTTATATTCTTTACATTTTCTAGATTTTAAAGACTTAGATACTTTGAATATCTTGACTTTTAAACTTACATTGTTTCAATTATGCACAGATGTGCGATATGTTTTCAATTTTTTAATGTCAAGACAACAATATACCAATATCTATAAAAATTATGAAAAAAATTATAAAATCCGATCTACAATCTTGTTGATAGACAATAAATGTGTCAGACTATAGCCCTATAATGCGAGAAATTTCATCTGCATTACCACAGCGTTCACTATTTTTAAAATACACAATTTTATGTTTTATTAATAATCTAGATTATTTAATTGACAGTTACATTTAAATTAATTTATCTGATAATTTGTTATCAGCATCTGTTAATTAAATTTTCAATTTCAACAAAGAATATAAATAAATTCGTTCAATAATACATGATGCAGAATCAGTAATTATTTAGCTAGTCATAAAATCATAACGTACGTACGTATAAAAAAACTTTATAAACATTTACACCAATAAATTAAATAATTAATAAAAGAAAACTACTGTTGTAGTAAAAGAACTAAAACATTATCAAGATAAGGAAACTTAGTGTAATGGCCATTAAACAATAAGAGACTTAAATAAACAAATCAGTGATCCCTCTTAGTTTCTCAACAAGCTCAGATTAATGGTGAAAAACTTTTTGCTTCTCTTTTCCGTCTGTAATCTTTTGTGCTCTTACTTTTTAACACTTTCCAGATTATCAACTTGTTGCGACTCTTTTTTAGTGCAGTTCTGTGTTAAGGGGGGAAATAGGTGTAGAAGCTTCAAAAAATTCTTTTTTTTTCTTTTCATAAATCGATCGGAGAACCATTCAAAAATCTATTTTGAAAATTTCAAAACAAAATTCGATGCCGTTTAAGAGTTATAAGCCATAGAGTGAATGTCCCTCTGTCGAACGGTTAGAGCGCGTGGCATGTAGTAGCGAGCTGTCGAGCAGCGAGAACTATCTGGAAGGACATGATTTTTTGTTTCTTGGATAAAAATGTTTAGAAGTGTGAAAAAACCTTTATCGCAAGCGTTTCCTTAGGTACATAAATAAACGCGTTTTTCTCGAAATCACTTTTTTTTGAATTTGTGTACACTCTAGTTTGTACAGTTTTTGATCATTCGTTATCATTTGAACCTCAATCCTAAAATATATCTTTATTTTTACAATTTTTTCCATTGCAAAAAATGTACAAAAAATGGTAAAAAACCACATTCCCCAGAAAAATATTAATTTTCGATTTTTTTTTTGTGGGGATTGAGGTTCAAATAGAAGAAACACTTATAAAAAAAGTAAATTTTTTTTTGAAAAAATTGATTTCGGATGAAAATTGTGACCTCCAGGATGTACACCAATTAGCCAGCCGGATGGCGATTTACATTGACATCTCCGAGATTTTTAGAGGAAAATGTTTGACAGTTTCATAATATACTCTTGAATATATGTATAACATAATCCCATGATATAAATGAAATATATATATTTCATATGTGTACAAAAAAAATCGTTAAATACGCCGTCCTACACATACACTTCCCCCCTTAAGGAACCAAAATTAAATTTTTGTTTCCCATAAGAGCAACAAAAATGTTTCATCGATACTGATCTTATTAAGTGTAGCATAGTTCAGTGCCATATTTGTTTCAATTTCTACATTTATGACAACTGTAATAAATGTTACTGCAGGGCATATCTTTCATTTCACGTCGTGTCTCATGAATGTTCCAATTTGAGCGTAATTTGTTGTATTCAAGGCAGTGCAGTGTTATCGCTTTGCAAAGTTTTGTCTTTCAGCTTTTCAACAAAAGCATTATTTTCTAGAATCAAATAGTATGTAAATGTACAAAGGTAAAAGGGTTCATTTATAATATAGAAAAATAGAACTAGACTAGCATGCGTTTAGGTTTATATGGTGTGTCACTAAAAGCTTAACTAATAGTAAATAAAGCTAATAAAAAATAAAGATTTTCACATTCTTAAAATTAAAAAAGTTACCTTATGATCCAAAAAAATAGAACTAGGTTCGAACGCTTTTACTTTTACTACTTAATCTGTAGCAAAATTCTCTTATAAATTTATTAAAGGCTTCATTAGTAATGAAACAACCAATTACAGTAGGGGTTTGAATAATGCATCGACTTAACAATACGTCAATATATCAATCAAGAACAATGCCTTATGGACATAAAGGCTAGAGAACTCTTTCCGATGCTAGATAAATTTAATCTACAAATAACAAAATAGTGTCCCATATTTTTAAAGCCAGTTGATCGATACCTCAAACTTTGACGCAAAACGAGCGAATTATTTGGCACTCGTTTTTACTCGTCTATTTACTTTTGGTTTAATTCAAATAAAAATTCCCTTCCCACTAATCACAATTTAAACCAGTTCATGATTTATACTGTAGAACCGGAGTGAATTTCATGTTGAATATCTAATTTTAAATTTTTGATGAAATTTTCGGTATTTGTAAGTAGCTAATCTAAATTAAACATACTTTCAAGGGTTTGAAATTAATTAAAGTTCTCTAGAGTTTTGCGGTAAGACAATAAAAACTTTAAAATTAATAACTGCGTCAGATTTAACACCGTCCATAACGATCGGATGAGAAAGTTTATACGGTTATTAACACAGTGAATTTCCATAACTAGAACTGAATAACGAGATGGTTATAACGAAGGACTGATATACGTTTTTCAGTTATAATTGAAATGAAATGAGTATTTAGATTTTCGGAGTGGTAAAAAGAACGTATTTTTTTATGGAAGGACATTCAGTCTTTGTTCGAAATTATATTATATATATTTATTAAAGTTTCAAGTTTTACAGACTAGTAGTATAAAAATGAAATAAACCATTTTTTGTTGTTTTGTTTTAGTAATTTAAAAACGTAATTGTTCCTGTGAGTAAAAGTTGCGTTATTAAGTTTTAGTCTGTGAGAAAAAAGCTGCATCTGACATGTACTATCAAGTTAAAATAGCTTGTTCGCATCTGGTATAGAGATCTAATTAAAAAAATCTATACTTAATTTATGAGTTCCGGTCGCTTTTTGCTCCCACGTCCTTTCTCTCCCAAACCTCTGTTGTAAGTAGTAGTAATGTAGCGTAATTAAACTGTCAGAAGCATTTAATTTATAATCATATTCTGTAAACTGTGTTTTTTAATTAAAAAACTACATTAGTCGATTTAAGTAACATTCAAACGGAGCTTTTCGTTCCTAAAGATAGGAACTTAGGTCTGCGTATATATTGCGGTACAAATAACTAACAATGTGTCGCAATATTGTAGATATTGTTCATTCCCTTGTGGTTCAAGACACGTGATTGACGCTCAAAGGACCAGCTAGAGATGCAAGCTTTTCTCTGTGGTCTGCAGCGCCTCCACACACTATTGTTACCAACGCCACAATAACACAATATGAATCCCCCAGATTGTGTTACAATACCGCGAGCCATTACAACGGCTTTGTTCAAAATTGCTTATTTCTTTCTTCTACTCGATATCACATATTTTTACGAAATTAATTGAAATTCCATGGAGACGGTCACTCAATTGGAAGGTCGTCTTTGGGTCAAGGCTATAAGTAAAGCAGAATTAATTGGATTCCGAATGTTAGGTATAATTTAACTTTGTCATTTTAAACACCTTTTAAACTAATCCAACTTTAGGTCTGACAGTTTATAATCGAATTTATTCATTTATTTAGGTTCGACGATAAACATGACGCGCAACTTCCTCATATCTCCTGTTTCCTGTTTAAATTTAACGCTAAAAAATATTACTCGCTGCATGCACCAATTTATAAATTCGAAATATTTTTTTGTTATTATTAACAAAAAAATTACTTTTCACTATTTCCGTTCATTTATTTGTCGTCTCAAGTAATTTTCTGCCAATATTGAATATTATACGTCTCGATTTCTCTTACACTACTCGAAACACAATATCGAAGTTGATGACCATTTATTTAGCTTTATCTTCCGGTGTGTTACTCCGCCCTCGTTGTTTTGACCTATCCAACTCAGTTTCATGTTTTATCCTTCTCGTGCAGTTGGCAGAATTAAAACCCATCCATAAAATGTCTTTTATGATGTAACTCAATCACCAGCAGTTCTGCAACTGCTCTAATTGAAACGGTTATTCTTCATCAAAGTATTGCCTGTTGTACCTGTTGTAATGTTACCTGCGAATGAAACATTTACTGGTTAAATTTGCTCAAACACGCCACAATTCTGGTGGTGTTTAATACAACAGTTTACTCTGGATGGAAATGTGTTAATTCTGTTTTTGTGGTAGGGTGTAATGTCTGGTGAGTGTAAAAACAAATATTTATGACTATGAAGTTAAGCTGTGAAAGAATATTAGAGTTTTGGAAAGTTTTGTTCTATCTGACGGTATAAAAGATTTCGGAGCTTAAGCCCATACCTTAAAGAAGGAAAATTAATTTTAGACGTCAACAATATAACCAGAGTGAGTAAAGCCTTGAAGTTGTATTATAGTTACAGTATTAAGGGGATAATATCAGTTTTATTAACTGTGACCGTTTATAGACAGCCTAATGCTACATTTATTAATAAAGAATAAATTACATGCAATAATATTTAAGCAAATATGACCATGTGTACAAACGCAAAAAAATATTGGAAAATATGCAACAAGTTTAAAAAATTTGCAACAATGTTTTGCAGTTGTTGGAATTATTTAGTTTGATCTTCAAAATTTTAAAATTTTTCCATACATTTTTTAATGTTCTAGGTTCCTTAGATTTTTCAAAATTCTACACATTGTTTAAATTCTTTTCTTTCTTTCTAAATTCAACATTTTTCAAAATTCCTTCGATATGTTGAATTTGATGCTTTCATGTTCGCATCTTAGATACTTACCAGATTACCCAGATTTTCTGTATTTGCTACTTTTTTTAGTTTTAGATAATCTGCTTTACTTGTTCTTTGAGTTTCTAGACTCTCCAGTTTCGTTAGTTTTTTGTATTATGTCTGGAACTTTTAAACTATCTTTCAAATCTTTGTACCCACTTCAATTTTTTTTATCTATTTTTTTTATTCTTGCAATCGACAATATCGTATTCATTCTTAAATTACTTGAGTATTTTGAACCTATTTGATGCTTTAGATCCTTTGGATTTTTTTATATTTTCTAATGATTCAAATTAATATATAAATTAGTGGTAATTTCTTAGATTTTTTTAAGAAAGTTGGTTACCTTTAATTTTTCAAATTATTTGAATTCTTCAAATTCTTTAAACTTTCAGGATTCTATTTAGTTTCCACCCCTTTGATGCACGTAATGTGAGAGAAAAAAAAACTTAAAATATTTAAATGGCAAAAATCTCAATATGTATCGTTATGATGTTAAAAATTAAATTAAAGAAAAAAATGCTATCATTATTTCTATAATTAATAATTAATTCCTAAAAATTAATTTTTTTAACATGATTGAATAATAATATTTAAAAAACAAATAAATAAATAAATAAACGAACTATTATGTTAAGAACGCTAAGAATTTGTTTCCATATTTGGTTTTTTAAAAGTGAAAAATTATCAAAATTTTGAAAATCAAAGCCTTTAGAAAATGGAAGTTCTTTTTTTTTTGAACACAAAAATCTATAATAAAATTCATAAAAAGAATAATTTAATAATTTTAAAATAAAATTAATTACCAGAACAAATTTTAAAATGGTAAAAAAAATTCTGAAAGTTACACGTTTCAAAGAATGTTAAATTCGAAAAACTAAAAAATATTAATTTTAAAAAATTGGAATTTTTTGAGAAAATAGTGAAAATCTAATAATCCAAAATTTTCAAGTCTCTGTGATACTGAAAACAATTCTTACATCAAAATTTATGTAATATACTTTAAGTACCCTGAAAAAAGTACTATTCCAGACATGTTTTAAAAATGTTTTCAGAAACTGCTTTTATTTTTAAAATTAGTTTTGAAATTTTCAAAACTAGTAAAAACTGCCCAAAATTTTAAGAAGTGCTTTTGAAATGTTTATATTCATTGAATTCTTTAACTTAACTAGATTCTAAAGATTTTTGAATTTTTTAAGCGCTTTCGAATCTTTGTCCCCGCTGCAGCTTTGGAGTTTCTGTATGCTTCGAATTCTTTGATATTTCATTATTTTGAGGTTATAAAATCATCGAACTTATAACATTTCTTTTTAATTTGAAAATATTAGTTTATTTCAATCTACTGCACAAATTTAAATTTTTAGAAACAAATCCAATAAATTTGTTTATTTGAAGAAAATTATTATTCCAGCAGATGTCAAATTTTATTTATAAAATATGAAATAAATTAACTACCCGCTCTTCAATTTAGGTCTCAAGAAAAGAAAAAGACAATTTGAATCTGTATTTTTTCTAATAATCTAAATTTAAATTTATCCAAGTTGAATCAGAATAAAACCAAAATATTTTTAAAATGTACGGAAACTAACCATAGATGTACTTCCATCTCAAGCAGTGGACGTCAAGATAATTCTAGAGGTTCTTTTAATATCGTCTCAAAATTATCTGATACAAAAAATAACTGAATTGTATATAAAGCGGAGACGGCAGAACTTATTTCGCAGTGGAAACGGAAACTTTGAGAATAGTCCTCTTTCAACCAAACTATTTTACGATTTTAAAATTATAAAGTTGTGTAACCAACAAGATTGAGTATTTAATAAAATTTTAACAAAGTTTGCGCGATATTCGCTCATAACAAGATACCAAACTCAGATAAAACATTATCTATTTACAACTTGTAAAAGTAGAACTGTAAACAAATGATTTCGGTTTGTTGCGGTGCTTCCACCATCCAAGCTTAGATTAATTAACTTCTCAGCGTTGTGTAAAATTCGTAGCTATATATATTCTATAAGATTCGCTAGCTATTGATCAATAATCAGAAATGACATTACTACTATTGTATAAACTAAGTTTGCAAAAAAAAACGAAACTCGAAACACGTAGAAACCCGAAAATTCTGTCTTGACGAAGGTAGTAATAGAAGAAGCATGGCGAAGCATCTCCTAATAAAGAAACTCCTTAACTTGCTCTTCCTTCGACAAGTTGTTTATTTTATCCAGCTCGTTATGTTGCCTTTCCGAGTTTTTTAAGCGACCTGTTTCGGAAAGTTTGCTATATGTGCACACGACTTCGTTGTTAAAAACAATGGCCCAGTTATAAAAATACCCCATAAAACGTATAAATAAAGCCGAAACTATCTGGAAACAGCCGTCGTATACATCCATCTGACAGCTCCGTTCCTATCGTTGCAGCCCCATTCTCCGAATGCAAAATATATTTTTATTTCTCGAGCTTATGTGAAAAATCTTGAATTAGAAATGAGCCAAATTTCAGCTAATGTCAGGGTTGAAAAATCTCTGTTTTGAAGTTATTAAACTCGACGGTTAATCTATTGTGCAATTTAACCACAACAGGCTTAAATATTTCCATTGAAATCACAACCCTCCTTTAAAATTACGCCTGTTGTGCAGACTAAATAATCTAGAATTAATTTTGGATGGTGGTTTTTCATTATTCCGTTTAAGGGATGCGGAGAGGCAAATTTGTTATTGCGGTACTTTAGAAATTTCTCTTGGGTATATTTAATATTTTCATTAATCATTGTCAGGAAATGGTTAAAAAATTTGAATAAAAACAATTTTTCTCTTAATTCCGTTCTGTTTCCAAATGCCGACTGTCATCAAGTTTTATACAATTAAAGACACATTGTCCTCACAGAAACGTGATTTAACGACGGCTAAAACTAGATATTATCGGAAATTTTACTGTAATCTAATCAGTCGATCGGTAAATGACGCACTGAAAGGACTCCATCTAAAACGAAACGATTTACTAAATCGCAGCTATAAATACAGAAAATCGAAATCACGGAAGTCGACCGAAGGATACAAAGATCAGTCTACAGAGCAATCCTGCAACAAATAAAGTATTTCGGAGAAATCTACACAAACCCAGAAAGCTCTTTAAACTAGATCACATATTCATACTTCGTCACAAAAAAGTCTTAGCTTGACGAACTTAGCAAGAAAAGAATGAAAGATTTTCCTCACTCCTTGGTACGTTTACCACGTATTTTCCAACATGGTCACGAGCTTAAAAAGCTTCTGCGAGGGAAAGTAGCATAACTAGGTAAGAAAATTATCTGAAGTGTCATGATTTGAGGAAACTTTAACTTGATACTTCCGAAGTTTAGTTATTCTGCGTGTAAGGGGAGAGTGTCGAGATAATTTAGTTCTTTACATAGTTAATACTACGAGAACATTAAATTAATTTTACGCCCCAAGATTTCGCAAAGCACGAAAATAACTAAATTATACGTTATGTTAAATATTCTCCGGATTGCACCAAGCAGTCTAAAGTTCTAGGAGGAATATTTATGTGATATAAACATATATAAAACATTTTAAGTTTGGCACTTTTAATTAAATAAAAACATTTTTACCATCTAGAATCCTTTTTATTCTAATTCCATTAAAGTCATATTTACAAATATAAATTAACGAAATGAGTTGCTTTCATTTAGACTCCCATTAAAATTCTCTTCTTCCCTTTTTAGGTATTCATAAGTTACATTATATATTTACCAAAAATTAATTTACAAAAAATATAAAATAATGACTTAAAAATATGAACTTTACTCTACGAAATTAACCGAGATTAAAAATTCTTACTGAGCTGAGTCCACGTGTATTAAAATATCGAATTACACAAATTGAAATTCCAGATGTTTTTCATCGCTTTAGTCCCTTCGAATTCCCTTTGAAATATTTGTTCGAGGAAGTCGATTTATTATCACATTTTGCACGCTTGTAATGCTTAGAAAAGCTGACAGATCCATGTTCCACGAAAGATATTCAAAAGATTCCCCTTAAACAATCATTGCCAACATTTTTGTTTACAAGCGAAACATTTCATCAAGCAATAAATTACATATAATTTAAATCTGCTGAAATATCAGACATGAATTCATTTAAATTCATAAAAAACAACAACAAATTCTGATAAATGCAAATACAGCAGCGCTTCAGGTGAAATTTTCAATTTTAGACTTTCATGACTCGCGAACAAGGTGGAATATGAAAACGTTGTACGCTACTTACGTAATAGCTTTTCAGCTTTGACGACAGTCAGATGCACTATAAACCAATCAAATCAAGTTATTAAATTCAAGTGTCTGTTCAGGAAACTGTGTCTCCGAAAATTTCCCAGAAGAGTAATTTTCTGAGAGCAATTGTCGATGTAATTCGCAGCGAGTTGTCGAGTTATAATCGATAATTTTTGGGATTCATTGCGAGGAACACATTCTCACCCATTAAAACCTAATTCTCTTAAAGTACAAACGATATCACCTCGAACCTGGCGCATCCACCATTTTAAAAATCGTATTTTATTTTGAGGCTTTCTACTAAAAGTGTAAATGGTTTTTTCAATGTAAGCAGCCTCTTTTCCAAGTCGATTCTCGGTGATAAAAAATGTTTTCAACCTTTGCATTTGACCGTGCATGTGTTTATGAATAATTTATACCGCCATGATAAAATCCTACTAAATCGGATTTTCCAGCAAATATTTTCCAATGGAATTAACTTTCTTTACAATTACAAAAATATGCACAAAGAAATATACAGAATCGGAAAGATTCTCATCCAGAATTCCATTTGAGCGCCCAGCTCCGGATTAAAGTATCAAAATGGTCGATCCTAGTTTGGAATTAAGTCACTGGTGTAGTAAAGAAATCGATAAAACGAAACCTATTACGAATACGATTTTGGAATAAGCATACGGAAAAATCCGCTTTTACTATAAAGAAACGGGTTAATTTTTTGTCCTAAACTTTGCATAATTTATTTTTAATAGGTAATCTTTTCTGTAAAATGCTGGAAATGTAACGCGTTTTTGTAGAAAGAAATTAAAACGACGTTAATATTTTCGGCCGTTTTTCTTGTGCTGCTCGGTATTGAGGTTGGAGGCATGTGAAATTGGTTATTTCCAAATTAGATTAGCTTGTCAGTTACTTGCTGGGGATTTATTGTTTGTAAAAATTGGCTGGGCGTAACGCAATTTCCAAAAAACGTTTATCTTCTTTAGAGTAAGTTTCCATTTACTTAATAAAATAATCAGCTTATAGAAATACGCTTACACGCTAAATATAATTAATATTTTTAGCTGAAGCAAAAAAAAAATCGAGCTAATTTCCTCCTAGAAGAAATGTGTTATAGTAACCGGTGAGCTTAATGTGATTTCCCGATTGGGCAATTCTGGAAACCGTCGGACTTGTGCAGGTATATAAATAGGTTTTACACACAAGCGAAAACATAATCCGTAAAATAAACGGAAGCATAATTTCTTAAATGAATTTATCAACAGAGCTCGAATGCTGTTTACTTATTTTATTATATTGCTACCTACCTAAAAGTTGGGAGACACGAGAGCTTTCATGAATAACTTACAACGCTTTCGAAAGCTTTTCTTAATCAGCTTTTTGAAGGATAACGGCGCACAAGTTGAACTACTAAGTTTGAAAATTTCATAAAAATTCCTCGCATCGTACACATCCTGTCTTCCACTTGGTGGATTTCGGTTTCATTAAAAATTCACCCAAAAAATATTTGCTTTGAGTTTTAGAGACTTGCTTGGGCTGGTAATAATTGTCTCAAGTCTAGCGGTGGCAGAAATTACTTATGTACCACTCGCTTCACTTTATGAAGAAAAATTAGCCGCTACAGAATATTTGATGACGCATAAGTGAATATTTGATGCGATTTTACAACTTTTTATTTCCCTTGTTATTTGAAATAGACACAAAAAGATTGCTTACTTTTCCCATCATATCGTAACGTTTGGGTAATAAAAGACGAATAAATTTTTTAGGTCTAAATTTACATATTTTTTCTGTTGCACGGTTCTTTAAGATGTTACGAGACGTGATCTGCGAATTTCAACTTTTCAACAACCTTCAGAGATGGCGAAAGAATTACGACCAAATAAATCGATTTTAATCTTGTAAATCTACGACGGTTTTAATAACACTTAGAACATTAATTTATCAACATCTTTCGATAACTGATATCGAGGTAAATCTGCGATAATCAGGTTAAATGGTGTTTGATAATCACTCCTAAGACTAGAGCAAATGCAGCCATGCAGTAATTTCTCTCTACACTAAGTTGCTTCCGACAGCGTTTAATATTAAATCAAGCCTCACTAAGACCATTAAAAGGACAGTAAAATTGTGTTTTATTCTCTTTGCTGTAGTAAATAATGCACGGTCAGTGATGTTAAATTTGATACATCTTTTAGGGGTCTTGATAAGAGCAAATCCTATTATTTTCCGGCTTTACCAGGAGTTATTATCTATTTAATGGCTTGAATATTAAATTTTAAAATAGAAAAAGCATTCCAATATTATCCTAAGCATGAAATGTAAATCAAACGAATGTAACAAAATATATGCTTAATAAAAAATAAAATGCGATTAAACATTTTTATTTTAACTTTAGTTATTATATACTATGTGTAATTTGTTTTGTGGATTAGGTAAAGTATACTACCGCACAGAGCTTGTACATAATAACGATTTTTTTGTAACAAACTGCCAAAAGTTGACCTATCGTTCATCAAGTAAATAAAATATAAAAAAAAACAGCTGGAAAAACGATAAATGTGTCTACCATAGATAAATAAGTGAAATGAAATTAGATCCAACCATGGCAATAACTGCATAGTGACAGGTCTATTTGAACAACTTCAGTTTTTAAGATCATTTTGATTTCTAGAATAAAATTTAATTTAGCAACCAATAAACTGACTAGGTTACCCCACAATCAATAATTTTTCGGAAATTACAAAGAATAATGTTAAAAATACTAGAATTCTGCTCCTCTGATCGTAGTCATTTTGGTGCCAAAATTACTGTAAAAAATACTTATTTAGCGAAAAACGATTTATTTAGTATTTAATCTATTTCATTCTAGACTAATTAAAATAGTTGGTTTTTGAATATATTACCAGATTTGTATGCAAAACATTCTCGATACATCGATTCGATATATTTTTTGGTTTTTCTTTTTTTTCCTATTTGTAAATCCTACATTCAGAGGAATTTTATGGTTTTTTGGTTATGGAAGATTTTTGAATAATATAAACATTTAAAAAAAATCTTCGCTCGATCCCTCAATGGCTATTTTTCTTATCTGAGAGATTAGAATCTGATAATTCAGACGAAAAAAATAACTAGTACAAAATGAAAGATTATTGTATATAATTTTAAAAATAAATAAATAAAAAGCAAATAAAACGTTGATGCTCATTGCTCATATTTTATAGTATTGAATTATTACATTACACATACGTACTCTATCTACAGTTTTCATAGTACTAACGAACTATTGATAAAAGAAAACTACAAAAAAATGAATAATAAAAAGTAAAAAAAAATCGTTAAAAGTTTTTTGTACTCATTGTATGGAAACAAAATTTTTCCGCTTAATCTCGATGCACGGAAAAACGGTTTTCCCGCATCCCGGTGTTTTTTAGTTTCCGCTAGCGGTAAGGGATATTTGTGTTATACGGTTGGTATTGAGACCTGATTAATACAAATGTCTAAAATGTCATCGAAAAATGTCATTTGATGGAATCAATAACAAAAATGTTTTTATTATTGAACAGAACAGAGAAGTAAGTTTATTTATTTATGATTTATATGTTAATCAAATTATTTTTCAGGAGAAGTGGAAGAAAACGTACAATTGTTAAAAATTCGCACATTTACAGTGCAGTTACTGACGTTCTTAATTTCTACGCCTGAAACATTTGAAACTGTAGAAGACACTTGTTGTGTATCTTGAATGTTAACCGTGGTAAGTAGTGGTTCAGTTTTTGAACACTGTGCTGGGAGATTTTGATTTTGTTCAGAGTAAATTTTTTTAGATAATTCAGTTTTGTTAAATAAAGAATCTTGGATGTATGACTCAGCAACTGAACTGGATTTCCATCCTCCTAATTGTTTGATTTTAATTAATCCTTCACCATGATTTGCCAACATGGTCGCTGCACTTCTGCGAAAACTGTGCCCAGTGAATTCCCAAGGGCTTTCAAGCCCCAGAAACTGAGCGATTTTCATAGGAATCTTTCCAATTGTGTTAATGCCCACGGGAATATTAACACATTTACCATTCTGATAAGTTAAAAAATATCTTTGGCTGTTAGATTTTCTTAAATTTGTGTATGTTTTCAGCTTGTTTATCCAATCAAGTTGTGTAATAGCAAAGGATCTGGGAGTGCCAGTTTTAGTTTCTGGAATAGTCACTACTACTACATCATTTCGAAACTCAATATCACTGGGTTTCATTTTGCAGAGTTCTTCGCGTCTTAATGCCCCCGAAATGCCTAATATTAAGGCTACCTATAAAAAAATATGAAGATGTGAATAATAAATGTATTTGAGAATGTGTTTTTTTAATACCTTCATCATAAGATAAGAGCAATCTGGGGCTTCATTTAGAAATTTCGATATTTGGTTGTCATCTAAAACCGCGGATTTTTTTGGTTTATGATATTCCGTTTTTCTTTTCAAATAGGCAATTAATCTTGGAAATTTGGAAATATCAACATTGTTATGGGTTATTAAACATAGTTTGAGCATTGAATAAATTGACCATAGAGAGTTTTTACTTTCATGCTGTTCAAAATACGCCAGTAAGGCATTTTCACTAAATTTTCCTTGTTCTTTTTGACGACACCATTCAATAAATTTTTCATATGTCCGTTCATACCGTCCGCGACTTTTCACGGGCAGCAGACTCGAAACAGCCTCTTTGGCACGTTGTTGTACTTCTTCGCTGTCACTCATTTTGAAAAATATGACAGATAATTTAAATTTAAAAAATCTAGTAGGTAGTTACAGTAGATAGATTATGTTACCAAACCACCATTAAAAATTACTAAACTAAATTACTTAATTCTTTTATTTAGATATTCGTTACAAAAAATATTGTACCTAACTCTTTCGGAATAGTTATTTACCTAACAAGTTCGGAAACTTAATTTTCCCGCATGAGCACTTTGTTTGCAGCACGACTGTAAGGAGTGCTGCATTTAGTGCGAATGCGGGAAAATTCTTTCCGAAAGAGTTAGGTACAATATTTTTTGTAACGAATATCGAAATAAAAAAAATTAAGTAACTTAGTTTTTTTTTTAATGGTGGGTTGGTAACATGATCTGTCTATTGTAGCTACCTCCTAGATTTTTAGAATGTAAATCAGCTGTCATTTTTTTTAAATTATTAACAAAAATTGTTAAAATAAGTGAGAGCGAAGAATGTATGTGTACCCCTTCCGAAGTACAACAATGTGCCAAAGAGGCCGTTTCGCGTCTGCTGCCCGAGAAAAGTCGCGAACGGTATGAACGCACTTATCAAAAATTTATTGACAGATGTCCTCAAAAAGTCGCAATACCAACCGTATAACGCAAATATCCCTAGCCGCCAGCGGAAACTAAAAAACACTGCGGTGCGGGAAAACCGTTTTTCCGTGCATCGGGATTAAGCGGAAAAAATCTGTTTCCGTACGATGAGTACAAAAAGAATTTTCCCGCATTCGCACTAAATGAAGCACTCTTTACAGTCGTGCTGCAAACAAAGTGCTCATGCGGGAAAATTAGGTTTCCGAACTTGTTAGGTAAATAACTATTTCCGATATGATTGTATTAAAAACAATTCGACCGAATGTAGAATATATAAATTAAAAAAAAAATAAAAAACGATTATTAGAATTATCTATATTATAACTGGAATAAAACTTGTCTAAAATGAAATATGGTGAATATTAAATACCGGGCATTCATTTAATATTCTAGTAGTATTACTTATGAAATTTTTTTGTTTGCGTGAAGGCATGTCGTAATGTCATTCATTCATTCATTCATCTCATTCTTGCTGTCAACTGTCAACTTGAGCTGTTGATGTTACTCGTGTGTATTTCCATTGTTTGTTGTGACCATATTTGTGTTTGCTCTTTTACAAAAATCAGTTGTTTCCAAGAGCTATTTACGTTGTTGTAACTGTTTGCATTTTCCTTAAAGTTATTGACTGTGTTTCAAACGAGTCAGTTTTTTGATAATTAAATTAAATTTTATCCTAGATATCAAAATTACTTAAAAACAAAAATTGTTATAATAGACCCGATTCTACGTAATTAATCCCCTTGTGGGATTTAATTCCATTTAACTTATTTATATTTTCTCAACTTTTGGCAGTTTGTCTCAAAAATAAGCGTTATTTATGTACAAGCTCTGTGTTGCAGTGTACTTTAAGTAATCCACAAAACAAATAACACATTGTATACAACAACAAAACTTAAAATAATACTGTTTGATCGCTTTTTTATTTTTTGTTAAGTACATATTTGTTACAATCAGACTTTAAAAATCCAACTGAACATTCTACGGATTACGCAGTATCGGCATTGTTAAATTTAAATAAATTGAAAACTGAATTATTGACAATAGCAACTGCATGTAGCATTTGTTTTACATTCCATGCTTGAGCTAATATTGGAAAGCTTTTTTTCTATTTAAAATTTTGATATTCAAGCAATTAAATATATAAAAACTCCATTGTTTTTTGACAAATATTCAAAAATTGAAAAAAGCCATTGGATAATAAAAATTTGGAATACACGTGATTGTTTCTCGATTTATTCTAATTGTCAAGCAGTGTTTCAATAAGCAATTAGCAAAAAAGAATTTGTAAATGGCTTAAATATTCGCTAAATTCTAAAGCTGAAAAAATCGTTTTTGTTTTAATAATTCACTCGCGACATAGTTTTCCAATTATTTGTTTCTATTTTAGCGGCTTAATTATTTATTAAATAAAAACAGTTTTATACAAAATTAGAGTTGGCTTCATAATAAAACACGATACTAAAAAAATTTGTTCATATTTTTGCTGTCATCGAAAATATGATATTATCAGTAACGAGATATTTTGAAAATTATTCACAACTGAAACTGAAACAACTATTTTGGACGTTCAGTCTGAATTATTAAATCATTTGCTCTGAGCTGTAACTTATTATCAAAACCACTGAAGAAGCAAATTCTAACGTAAATCTCAAATTTTCAATTCTTAAATAGTAGCTCTAGTTTTTACATTCTTTAAATATTATTTACGCATAAATTTTTATCGAACAGTAAATCTCAATAAGTATTAGTTACAAGTTCATTTGTAAAAAATTTGAGAAATCGTTCAGTAATCCATAAACTTGGTAAATTCTCGAAAGTGTCTCTACAAAAGCTTACGATTTTTGCAAAATACCAAGAAAACCATTTATAAAAAAACAAAAAGCTAAAACTCTCTCTCCAACATACTATTTGTTCCAATAAATCACTTGTGACATAAGATTTCAATTATTCATATTTTCGTTGTGGTTTCTGCATTATTCATTATTATTAAACAAAACACAGTTTTAAGTGAGATTAAAGTTGTAATAATAAAAAAAACACGGTGTTGTCAAAAATATAACAAAAGTATTTTAAAATTCAGTACAAAAAAGTTTGTAAAGTATTTATCACGCTACATTAAATATTCGCAACGTCCATTTTTGCTAAAAATAAGCTGATTACACCATGCGACTTTTTTTACTTAATACGGTGTATAAAAATAATTTCTTACCTCAAACTTCATGGAAATTGAAACTTCTTTAAGTTATACAAAATTTATTTATATTAAATTTATTTTTCATTAAAGAACTTCTGTATCTTTTAAATGATTAGAGTTCTGCAATTTCAGAGAAATATAATGAATATTTACTGATAGGTAAATAAAATAATGGAAGTTAGAACTTATTTATTAAAATTTTATTTGCAAGAAAAAACATACGATTTGTGAATTTACGTTAATTTTTACAAATTCAGCATTTACAAATTCAATTTTTTTTCTTAACTTTGTCCACTTTCGTTCGATGAAATTAAAAAATGTAAACTGGGTCTTTGCCGGTAAAATGAGCAACAGTACGGGACACTACAGCGTTCAAAAATTAAATATTTTAAGCGAATGTAACAAAATAAAACATAAACGAATCTACGTTTTCAGATGTGATATCCATAGAAAACTATTTTTTTTAATAACCTTAAATATTGTTTGAGATATTCGTGTTAAATAGTTATAAATGGTTATATCTGACAATGAGATTGAAAAGTCATATTCTGAATCTTCAATGTCGCTAATAATTCGAAGTGTCCGTCGCATTTTATTACCTATTCAAGTTGTAAACTATTGGAAAAGTCATGATCAACTTTAACATTGTTATTTTAAAAGTTTTAATGAAATTATCGACTTTAATGGCCTTACTACTTTATTTGCTACTCATTTTCCTAGTGTGGACACATTTGCAGTTGCTGATTTTGCTGTCGACAGTGTAAAACAACACCTTCAATAAAATGATAGAGGTGCATCCGTTTTCTTTTCCGGAAAACCTCTAACACATCCAAGGTAAAGTCTAAGATGTAAGATCGTAAATAACGATGACAGACGAAAGCAGTGAAAAACGTGCTTTGTTTACTTTAGACGTTGTTTTATCACATCTAAGCTATTAACCATATTAATATATTTTGTTGGTTTTTACACGTAATTTCTTCCTTTGTTCTAACTAAATTAGATAAGAAAATTCTGTTTCTTTGTAAATATGACATATTTACATATGACAATAAGTTTTATTTTTGTCTTCTATATTGTTCCTTTTTGGTTAGAGAAAGTGTACTTATTTTTATTAATAGCACGCATCGTCTGAATTTGCCGTTAAATAAAGAGCATTCCTCGGATCTGTAAGGCCAACTTTCCGCCTCATTATTCCCCAAACATCGAATTCCTAATGTGTCGAACAATCTCCGCCTTCCCAAAGCCAAACAAAAAGATTTAACCTCGTTTAAAAGTTTTTAATGTTCGTCGCAAAAATCGAAGAGCAAGCTCAGTCCATCGTTGATGAAGGAAAAAGGCTCAGGTCTGGGAAAGTGAAGCATGATCTGCAGTCGGCCCATTTCAATGAGCTAAAGACCAGCACGTGCTTGGAAAATTTGCTGTGAAATTTCGGCAATAAACTGTAGCAAATGAAGAGAGGTCTAACCTTAAATCTCTTGTCATTACGTTGTAAGCGACTTCAGAGCCAACGATTAGGGGAAGGTCGAGCGAGCAAATTGCAACTCGCATCACGTAATATGACCAGTCCTTTTCGAAACTCTGTCTCTGCTCTCACATCATCGAATATTAACGTATATTTATTTAAATCCACAAGCTGTGTTAAACTTAATTATTATTACGAGACACGAAAGAGCTGCGAAACTAAGCGAGTCAGTCTCTAGACGCTCCGTTTCGGTTAAGTTGCCCAAATAAAATTAAAGGTTTTTTTTTCCTTTGGGAATCGACATATGGATGCCGGATCGAAACGCTTGTTACAAAATAACCGTTTTTTTTTAACGGAATATACGACTATGAGGCTCTTAATAAAAACGTGAGGGTTTCATAAAAAACGACGATTCCTCTATAATTCTGAAGTTGCAAACCTCACACGGTTTACAGCAAGTTGTTGGTTTGCTGGAAAGAGAGTTATTGAGCGTAAACTGCACATAAAAAGAAGTTAATTATGCAGTTTTATAATCGTAATACACTTCGTAAACACGACCTAAATCGTTAGCACATTACCGTTTGTTTCGTCCATAAAAAATAGTTTTTTTCATAAAACTATGCGCTTCTTGATTTAGTTAATTAATCAACAAAAATTTAATTAATTAATTACAAACTAAAACTAAATACACCATTCGACAACAAAATTTCTAACTTAGCTAAAGTAATTCGTGTAGAGAAAATTTTAGTTTTGCTATTTCTGTTTCTATTTTATTAAATTTTATTTTTATACATTCTTGAATGACTGACTTCTAGAATTCTAAAATAACAACATAGAAAATTCTCAAATTGTAAATTTTAAATTCCTACACTCAGATTCTCAATTTTTATAACGTAATCCTTCGACTCTAATTCTCAGATACTAGATCTTTGGGTTTAAAATTTTTTTAAATGTTTTTTTGTGAAAATATGTGAATGACTATAAAATTCACAAATATTCTAGAATCACTAAAACATTACATATGAATTTTCAGTATATGTAGAAAATTTAGAATCTATCTATAAGTTGCCCAAGAGATCCATAACAAAATTAAAAATTCACAAAACATGTTAAAGTCCAGAATTTTAAAAACTGCAAAATTTTACAACGATTTGTGAAATTATGTTTTTAATCTTTTTACAAATCGCAAATATTGTAATTTAATTTTACAAATTATTAAGTCTTTACTACAAATATTAAAATTCTAAAAATAGACAGGTCCACAAAATATCAAAATTTTAGATTAATAAACAAAATCTTAACCCATTGCCTAAGAACATTATAACAAACAGTTCTAAATTTTTAAAATTCTGGAAATTTTTTATTTTATTTGTATACATTAAAATTAAGTTAAAAAAGTTTTTCCATTTTAAAAATTCCGTACCGTCTACGCACTCTGTAAATTCCAAGCATTAAAAAAAAAACTATATAAAAAATCATACTACATAAATACTTTTCAAGATTGCTACCAATATTTAAGAACAATTAGATACTTCCCAAAATTAAAAGCTTGTAAAAGTGCTGTAAAAAAATATAAAATTTAAAAAATAAATAAACAAAAACAGAATTTTCACGAAATAAAAGTCCACAAAATTATAAAAAGTGCTCTTCCATAGTTTAAAACAAAATGTCCACAAAACAATTTAAAATAAACTAAAATGTTAATAATTAAAATTAATATAAAATTCCTTAATGATCCAAAAAAATGTTTAGATCCAAAATTTTTAATAAGTCTTATACACCCCAATTCAATTTATTTTTCTTAAATTACTAAGTTTTAAATAAATAAATAAATAATAATTAAAATAGAAAACTACAAACAAAAGCAACTAACGTGAATTTGTTATTACTCCGATATTTCGAATAATTCAAATATGAGAAAATGCTATAAAAAAATATTATTAGCAAGAATGAGAAAAAAACGTGTTGGCGAGTTTTACATTCTTGTCGTATGTTTAAAGTAATAATTCTTAAAAATTTTATATTATGTATATATTTATATAATTTATATAATTTTACATTTCTTGTTTTTGCTTGCAAATAACTGAAATCTGCAAAAAATTACCGCTTTCCAAAAGAAAAAACAAAGTGGCTCATTAATTCCACTTTTATGACTTCTTCAAAGATTTATATTTTTTTCATTTCCTGTATCTAATAAAAAAATCTCATCTCTGCATTTGAATCATTGAAATATAAGAAAAAAAAAGACACGCGTCATCAAATTGAGAACTTTAGTAAAAATTAAAAAAAAAAACCATCTCTAAACATGATAAAAATATTAGATATAAAATACGACGCCAAAACAAGAAATAAATTATTATTATTGGCAACTTTAATTTGAAATTCAAAGTACTATTGGAGTACCAATTTGATTATAGAGATCTATAATTTTATTCTAAAACTTCTTAAAGTTGAAAATATTTGGTAGGTCCTAAACATATCCAGAATCCTAAAAATTATAAAAAATTTTACTTTTAAAAAGTTAAACGCTGAGAAATTAAACTAAAACATTTTTTCATCATCTTAAATACTTCTTTTTAGATTATATTTCTACTAAATGTTGTATGAGCTAAAACCATTGATGTTCTACACTCTAAATTCTGATCCCAAAAAGAAGAGAAATGACATTTTTCAACATAAACCAATTACGGTGTACATTTCAACTCGTGAATGTTGTAAAAAAAAAGCTATTATTGGTTTCAAAATTAGCTAGATGACGTTTTTCAACAAATACAAATTTCAATTTCTTAAGATTTATAGGATATGCGCTGCCTATTTGTACTGGTCTCAATTTCTCATTTCACACAAAATTGTTGATAATGTTCCCACTAAAGCAGCCGGTCTGGTTTTGGTCGAGCGAAATGAAATTAGCCTCTTGTTCAATTTCTAACTCATTGATTAGTTAATAGAACTAGTTGAAACCGTGCTATAACCCGTAAACGAGTTTTGTAAAACGATTTGAGGTTGAAATACTTGATAAATTTTCTCTAATGAGTCAATTTCGATCGTCGATCGTAGTAGGAAAATAAATCCATCAGCGATTCGACTGTCCGTTGACGATGTGCCACAATTGATGAACTTTTTAGACGTCGTTTTTCTCACCTGTTTTCGATGAATCATCATTCCCTCATCCATCCATCTCTAGCATCGTAAATCAGCGATTTTTGGGATAGAGAGAATCAGGTGTGCCCCATCAATTAGCGGCGAGTTCGCTCATCCGGGACAGGTTGGGATTTCGTCTGACCAAGGGATCCCAGAGCGTTAAACAATTTATTCCTCATACGGTCATTTGTTATCCTGAAGTGCGCGATCCGATTAAGCACCGCAAGTCTAGTTTCTACTAATCCCATTCACATTACAGGACGCGGACGCCGGTCATTGGAGACCTTTAATTAATGCATGACGCTTTCTGATCCGTTCCTGCATTAGTCTACACGAATCCCACATTACTGATTCTAACGGTTCTTTATGGAACTGGCTGGCGTACATCCGTTAGATTACGAAAAACCGAAAGCTTGCATGATTTTGTCGGAAAAGATCAAATAGTGAAGTTGGTAATCCTAAACTAAATACTCGTCACTTAACATGTAAAAATTCTTGTGAAAAATAATGTAATAGATTGAAATCCTTTGATGTGGTGATGTTTTGTTGTTGATTACAAATTTGTACGTTGTGTTTTGCTCGAAAATAAATTTAAAAAAGAGTTTTCGAACAGATCTTTCACTTTCTGTGAAAGTATAGTAAACTCTAAATTTGCGAAGAAAATGATTTAATAAAATAAATAAAAAAAATATTGTGTTACAGATATTATATTTATAATTATTGTTAGTAAAGCATTCATTTAAATTTTATCATCTGTATAATTAAGACTCATTCAAAATTCACATTATTCAATTTTGAATGAACCAACTTATAAGAATCTATTTACTGCCATCAGGAAAAAAATTAACGTATGTCCATATTTGATTCACACTTATAAACGTCAAATAAATTGTCGGTTGAAATATAAAATGTCAATCGAAGACCTAACTTCCACTATTCTCGCATTTAATATCGATATTGCCCAAGACGTAATGGAAAAAGCTCTTAGAACATCCATTAGTCTTTTGACATAGCAAGCGGACTTATCATATGACACATGCCAAGCAATGCTTAAAAAAGATTTAGCATTACATCCATATCGAATAATATGTGTGCAAGAACTGCCTGAAGCAGATTTTTCTTTACGAATTTAATATTGTGACTGGTTTTTGAACACGTTTGATCGTATTTATTGGAGAAAATATTTTTTACAGATGAGGCATGGTTTTATTCTCACAAAACATGAGAATTTAGATTAAATAGAAGCCCCACTACATCCACAAAAAATGACCGACGACGTACTATAATAATAGGACCACTGTTTTTTAAAAGAAAATTATTCATTATGTCATTAAACTAGTTATGAATTATTATTTAGTCGTTAATTAATTATACTTCAGGTAACCTAACTGCTGTCACATATCAACAATTGATTTTGGAAACTTTTATAAATAAACTTCATAAAGATCAATTGGTATTTGGTTATTTTCAACAAGATGGAGCTATGACACATTCAGTGAGGACCGCAATGACCAAGTTAATCATGATTGAGACTTAACCGGACAGTCGGATCCAACTGACCGACTTAATTTAACATTTCCTTCAGAATTTATTTTCTAAATTTATGTGTTTTACAGCTTTTGTCGATTTGTGAAATACATGATATAAAGAAAATTAATTTTAATTTATACACATATTTTACACATAAGTTTTTATGTTGTTTTTGCACGTGTGAACAAATAAATAATAAATAATTTGGTCTAAATTTTTAGGTACATGTAAATAATTTTTTCTTCTATTTAATTTTAGTTTTGCCTTTTTATGCAATTCCTGATTCTACATGTAAATTGATATAGAGCAATTTTTTAATAAAAATATTACATGTGATGAACAATAAGTGTTGATCAAAATTTTGGCAACTTTGTCTTTCGTAAACTCTCTTCTAGATATATTGATGACAACATTGTAGCTAACAATAATTTTCACACAATAGAAACAATTGTTATAAAAATGGCATTCTCCTATCATTATACATATTTGCACAGAACTTTACCAATTGCCTTGCGAAGTTGAAGGTAACGGAAGAATTTGTTTAGAATAATTTCTTAAATTTCAAAAATTACCGAGATTGATAGATACTGGGCCTTAAAAATTTCGTTTGATAATAGAAGAAAATCGAATTCGATGGGCTCCCTGTTGCTTGGATATAGAAATAGTATATTAAAATACAAGTTTGAGAAAGCATTGATTCCAGCACGCGTTTGCAATTCCGATACGAGCCGCGTAGTATTCTTTCTATTTTGTACCTATTAATTTCTTTTTATATAAATGAAATAAAATTTTGAAATTTAGGGAATTTTATCAAGGTTGGGTACAATGATTTATCATTATTTATTTCGTAACAATTAAGGTTAAGTTATTAAACACATTGCTCACATTCACATTTTGACATTTGACGTTGACGTTTTACGACTATGCCGCCAACGCGACAAAACTAAAATACACCCGCCGTAGTAAAGCATCCATTTATTAGTCAAAATACAGAAAACATCTCCAAGATCTTGCGATCTTACGCCTGCAGATTTTTTTTTTATGACACGTTTAAAAAAATCTGTTTATGGAACACTGCTTTGTAGATTACGAGAATATAGACAGACAATACCCGAAAAAAATAATCACAGATATGTTGCGACGTATTATTGATGGAGTTAGGCGAAGCGCTCGTTTGTGTCTACAACAAATTGGAGAACATTTTCTGTATCTTTATAACTGTGGAAAAAAAGGTACTTTTCTTGAAAATTCCCGTTTTGACAATAAAATCCTGTTTGAAACGTTTCCTCACTTTAGTTTGCACCTCACATCCTATTTGACGTTTGCAAGTGTGAACCAAATGTGAACATACGTTTTCGGTTTCAAGGGTGACCCGATTACAAATTACCTTGATCGAGAAATTAAGTTAACATTGAAGAATTTGTGTCAGTCATCATAGCTATGCTAGCCAAGTTTATCCTTTTAACTTGTCTCTGAAGTTCTAAAGTAATGTAATAGTACTGAAATTAATAAAGAATCCAGAGTAATTCATTAGTCCCTAGAGCAGAAAAAAGGCTTATGCTTACACAATCCTTTTTGATTTTGTCCCATTTACTTTACATTGCTTGATAATCCAAATTTTAATTACCGCGAAATATTGATTTATTAAGATTTAAATTGGATTCCAAAAGTAAAGAAATCTACCGAGTATTCATAGAAGGGGACTTTGTCCGTTTAAGCTAAGCAACCGCAAGAGCTTTATGTGGAATTTTAGGTTGAGACATATCATGTTATAGTACAAGAATCCCTTTTAATTTATAACATACTCGTAACATAACTAGAAGACTGTTACTTAAAGCTTTGAGTTCTTGGATGCTAAAAGAGCTACTGAAATTTTATTAAATACAAAGAAAAATTTGTTTGTTCTTACTTTAATTAATTTGAAAATTGTTCAATGTGAACCCTGTTAATTAAATACACCTCTTCCGAAAGTATCTTTAATAATTTGCAAATTCTTTGAGTCAGTCATTTACCGTTCCTTTAAAAATACTGGCCTAGGGCACTTTGTTCAAAGTAATTTAATTTGAATTATAAATGCTCTGTAAGTAATGCTTGAAAACCTTAAATCTCAATCTAACAAAAGAAAAGAAAAAAAAAATAAACAACTAGAACTAAAAGTTCTAAAATCAAAGCAGAAACCCAAAAATTGATTAAATAGAATTAAAGTTTTGAATTTTTGTATCAAAAATAAATTTAATTTGTTATTGAAACGTTAAAATCTAGTTTTTTTTTTAGATTTACAATTGCATCAACTAAAATGTAGTGTATCTGATTTGTTTGTTTGGTTAATTCAACATGAGGAAGGTGTATATAAATATTGATATTTCGCCTCACTAAATACACATTGAAAATTATTATTGATCAGAAACAATTTGTTTAGGTATTTGACTCATTTAAAATAACTTAAATTCTTGAATTTAAGCTAATGATTTTGACAACTATCAATAGCAAGAGTGTTTTGTTTTAATTACACACTTCTTTTGGTTCGTTTATACAGCTACCTAGAACTTCTCGAAGCACAAACTTTCGAACAAATTTAATTTCAGGATTAAATATTATGTGCCACGAAATCGTCAGTCTAACTTATAAGTAACTCAGTGAACCGACGGAATAAAAACCAATATTTCACAATAATTTAAATTGAAAAGAAAGAACAAGACAGCGTCATGATTACGGAGTGGTGTCAAGAAGGTGTAAAATAAAAAATTCACAAATGTCACTATGTGTTTTCCATGCCGTCTGGAAATTCTTAAATTGTTTTGATTATTCACAGGCAGAGATACGACTGGTAATAAAATTCCAGTGTTATTATTAGAAATGGAAAAATTCAAGATAACGTTCTTAGGTAACTACAGAAACTTGATTGGAAAGATAGGAGCTCGTCCATTAAAAGAAACGCAATAAAACTGCAGTTTACTGTAGAAATTCTAATAAATTTTACAGAATCTAAACGATTTTTGTAGCACAAACGAGACTGCTTTGTACTTCCATTGTGAATAAGATGTCTGCAACTAAACTTGTAATACACGTAGCTGCAATATGAAAACTGAATAGAGAATCAAATACTTACTTGCTGGTCACATATCTCTCTTAAACTAACTTGTTGTTTGTGTACACAAGACATGTAATTAAATTTGCACAGTTATACAAAGTTATATTGTCTAATTTTTCTGTTGTATTATTTTTAATAATCAAATGAGTGGAGTTCCATGTTTTATATATCACTCCGTTACTATTTTATGAGAAAATAATCTTTATGGAACCAAGACTTTCATTTCTGATGGAAACATAATAAATTCTGAAAAGTCCCAAACTAAAGGAGCTTATGTTACAAAATCATCAAAGCTAGTAACAATCAAAAATTGAAAAGTAATTTACCTTCCGCAACGGACCAAATGTCATTTTATACCTGACCTTTGGCCTTAATCGTATCCTAATATTTTATTTTATGATAATTTCATCCAAGACGACAATTGCGTCCTTCATTTTGTAACTTTGTATCATAGTTTAATTCAGATTTATTAGTCTGCTTAGTGTCCCAGCTTATGCAAATCCGTTTTATTTCTGAAGAATCGTTTCTCCAAGATGTGAAAACAGCACAAAGACAATTTCTGCTCCGCATGTCTGGAAGCATAGCGAAACTTACCTAATAGGTGCTTGATATGATAAACGTGCTTCACTTTGTTGTCTAGCCAACATCCGCTGCTCTGATCCGGGTTTCCGGAAACTACTGTGGTAAAGCGGTCGGCCATCGCTGGCAATCACTGCGGAAGTGACGTCCTCGTGATCTTCATTGCCAGAATATGTGTTACTGAATTTAATAGAGCTCTTGACCTGTCAGGTGTGCTTTAATGACGAGAGGTCATACATACACATTTCGCATGCTATGACCTCCGCCCACTCGCTGTTTAGGGAGGACCGAGTCCCAAGAGATTGCCAACGCATGTTGTAAGTTATAAGAGAGTTTGAGCAACGCCCTAGACTACTAGGAACAAGAAGTTTTGTACAATGTCAGCAATTTGGTCATAATTACATCTGAAAAATACCTCCGGAGAGAAAAATATGAAGAGCATAGTCGTATATTATTTTGAAATATGACCCGATTAAGAGCGGAGTTCTTGCAGAAAACTTCTAATGATGTATGTTGTAGAAAATAATCGGTTACTTAAAGATATTTCAAGCAAAAGGACTTGCTTTGTCAAATTAGTTTATGGATTAAATGCCACGAATAATGATAAATTGGAATGTGAGTTATCCTTTTAAACAATATATTTGGAGGAAAATTCGAGCGTTCGCCTGTCGAAATCCTACAATTTCATTTCATTCCTTTTAATAACATTCTATTATGTAGATCTTCCAAGCACTAACATTCAATACATGAGCACAAACAAATACCAACTCTCTACAGAACAACGGTGTAAGCCCACTCTTATCTCGAAATGATTAATGAAGCGATACTCAAACATTTCCTCTCTTAATACAAGATTTATAATTTATTCCGTCCTTGATACGAAAGGAAATGCAGATAAAAGTGCACTATTAAATAAATGCGATTCGAATGCACCTACATTCCGACTATTTCCGCTTCAATTCCTCACTGCAGCATTATTATAAATAATCAAATCAAACCCGAAAATCCAGTTTTCATTTAAAAGGAGATCACAAAGTGTCAAATCAAACTCTTTCATCAAATTTGTCCGTTATACTGTTTTCATTTAAAGTACTATATAAATTCATTGTTACAACCCTCTCTGGACTTCCCACCTGAAAATGTTTGCAAAACAAGAACAATTTTTTGAAGCGAAAGCTTGTTTGTACAAAACGCCGCTTCCCAAATTAATCCACGATAAAATACTAATTTACGAAAACTGGGCAGAAATTGCTGTTGAAATGAAAACAGCAAGTGATGTTTATGTTGCTTTTGTAGGCTCTTCTGTAGCATCGCGTACTTTCTATTTACACATCGGCTAAATTTAATTTTTGACGTGACAAGTTAGTCGAGTCATTTTTTAGTTCAACTGTCTGTTCAAAACGAGAAAATTAATTTTCCAAGAGAATAAAAAAACATTATGACTCAAATTTGAACCACTAAGATATACTTTGAACAGTTTCTCTAATAAATATTTAACAATTGCCGCAATATCTATAAAGTTCTGGAATAAACTGCCCCATTTAAAACTCCGCGCTTTTAAGATCTTGCGCTCTCATATCATGTCAGATATAAATCTCAAGATTATGCAAAAGTTCCAGTAATGTTGAAAGTCTATTTAACCAGTTAAATATGATAACATAAAAAACGTATGATGCATTTATTTCTGTTTTTATCTAAAAATATGGAATATTATAGTATTTCTTGGTGTTAATAAGATTTTAGCTCCGGTAAATTAACAAGTTCCATTGCGAGCATCAAAACGGACGACGCCGACGCTGACAAATCTTCAGGATTTATTCACGAGAATATTAAGTTCAGAGAAATCTTTAACAAGGGTTTAAACCGGAAATTTACATTTGGAAGTCGCAGGAAATAAAACGGATAGGAGCAGGTTCGCTCTGTTGTTGATTTATTAGTTTCTTTTTGATAAAAACAATTTTTGAAAGTTTTCCCGCAACACCGTAAAGTTTTAAAATAGCAACCGGTTTAATTTAAATTCTTTCTAAAGTCGTAAACCATTTAACAGCTCGAAATCTGTGAGTAAATGGCCACAGTTCCAAGAAGTCCGAAATTTCCATCAAGATACCAACTGGTAATGTAGGCCACTGGTAGTTAAAGTAAGGTCTAATTACACGCATAAGGAGTAGTTGGCCCTTCGGAGCCCAGTCTGATACTCTATTAAATTTTGTACATTGTTTAATTAAGTTTATAATCATTTTAATGCCTCAATTAAAGCAAGCATTTGGTGTGCAAATAACAATACCATTAACAGAATGAGAAACAGCATGCAGCAAACGGATTTTCTGTAAAAAATTTCTTCGGCGAACAAATGTTTGGTCGGTAATATGTCAGGATTTAAATCAAACAACTGTTTTTCACAAACTTCCCAAACGCACACAAATGTGGAAGTCTAAATTGAAAAATTTTTCTTTATTTATCCGACGGTCCTAGAAAAAATTATTATTGAAGACAAAAATAAAAGGGCAAATTCAATACCAGTTCTCGTGGAAAAGCACATTTTTCTGTTCACATTAAAAATAAAATATCGCGGACAATGGCTAGAAACTTTTATTATTTTTCTTGGTGCACGTTACAAAAATTGAAAACTTGTATTGTTGTCGGATCAGCGCCGCGATAATTCTTAAATTTAAGTCTTATTTACTGTCAGATTCATATGTATGTTTGTAGAATATCATGAAATGTGTAGCAAAATGCACAAAAGCTTCTTCGTTTTTCTCACATATAGTTTAAACAGTGTGTGTAAAGTCTCTAAATTATTTATATTTACTTAGAACACAATGCACAAATATGTCATTTTGTGTAAAATAAAACTACACCTACATGTAAATGTCAAAACTTATACATTTCAGACCTTCTTTTCCATTTCTGATAACCCATGTGGAACGGAAATATGTTTCAATATGTAAAGTTATCCAATTAGTCTGTAGACGTTTCCACCCTCTCTGTTATTCTCTAACCCTCATACAGCACCGTTTATGACGTCTCAACTTACGGCTAACAAGTCTTTGGAACCACGAAATGTATATAATTATACCAAAAGGCGCGTTTATACTCGCGGAATTTTGAGCCTGTTTTAAATCAAACAAATTCTTCGAGCCAAAACGAGTGTAAATATTTATAATAGTTTACTAAACAATTTCATTTGATGAAAGTGTTTAATTAGTATTGCAGACTTCGATTTTGTTTGATGTTCTCAATTTGGAGCCACCTTCGCTTTCATGTCTATGAACCACCAGCATGTGTTGCTTTTGTACAATTTAATGAGTGTTCAGACGGAAAACCATCCTGTAAAAGATGAAAGACTAGAAGCTGAGTTGATACTTTCATTAGCTCGTTTCGAAATTAAATGAAACGTCAATATTAGCAGGGTTAATTTGAAGTTTAAACTAATTTGTTGTTAATTTCACGACATCATAAAAATATTTGTGGCTTCTTGGAGTTGGTTTATAAATAAATATAAAGCATAAGGTAAAACATACACGTATAATAGTAATATATTTGTTTCCAAGTTTAAATTAGTTTTTAGACTACGTTATAAAGACATTTTTGAAAAACTACTAAAAACTTTCGAATAATTTCTTATTAAAAGTTTTGACGAGTTAAATCAAATTAGTTTAATGAAGTTCAGATCTGCTTCCTCTAGTTGCTTCTATCATGGTGAAAAACTTGCACAAACTACATCGTTAATTTGTATTAATCAGCACTTCTAACAAAACTCAAAAATTATAACCCAGTATTAATTAACCATGGTATCAGTTTAGTCAAATTGTTAGCTTACTAGTAGTTGCTACTGATGACGCTGGTCAATTGGATAATTTAGATAACATTATAATTAAAATGACCACAGATAATAGAACAAATAATAGTGCGTTAAACTGGCCTAGGTAATGCTAATCGCTGTAAACCAGCACATTATGTTTGCATATAACAATTGGCTTTACAAAACCAAGAGATAAGAATGAAAAATAAAGGTGGATGCGCCGGGCGACCATATATTTTACTAAAGCACCCGAAAGGTGTGCGTTATACAATTAGCCAGAAAGTACTTGAAAAGTGTATATAAATAAAGTAAAAGATTTTTTTTAAATGCAACATTTATTAAGGTTCATAACGACTAAAAACGCAAAACAAACTTTTCGTGTTCATTTAGCAAGCAGTATTTTCTTTCTCTGCTGTTTTGAAAAGAACACAATTCTTTATTTATCTATGTTTCCGCCACTGGTGTAGGAAATAATAAAACTTTAATAGTGTCTTTATACGTAATGTATGTACGTCGCTTTTATTGCTAGATTACGTCTTTGGCACACATTGAATACATGTAATTGTTGCTTTCTGTCTGGAACTTTAATTTAATAGCATATAAATTATTTGAAAACTTATTATATTCTTAGATGCACGAATTAGATTAAAATTTTATACGTTTAGATTTCTTTTTGGATTGACGCCCAATTTACCGGATTTGATTATGTTTACTAAGAAATACGAAGGCATTTACCGTATCTAGAACTCGACATCTGCCCAGTTCCGGAGATACGAGACACCGGAAACGGTCCAAAGTCCACGGTAGTTTCCACGTAAAATACAACTTTCTAAAATTTTAAACGCAATTTCAGTATGTGAGATCGTGGATGGATTTTGTCGCGCCACTGAATTCTTCACCAAATTCTGTATAAAAAGAAAGGTTTAGTGATTTTTTTTGTGCCCCATATTTTGCAATTTTTTCACAATAAAAAGATAATATTAATCGTTATTCGAAAGTAAGTGTCGAAATCTAGCAGAATGCAAACTTTTATATCAATTTAAACAGTTTTCTAAAAAGTAAATGCAACACAGAATTTTCAATTTGAATATTTTCTATCAAAAATTAGCAATTTGAGAAAACGAGGTAAGACTGGAATCTTGGTATCTAAACGCATGAGACAAAAGGTGTTTAGCGCAATTGGATTTCAGCTCCTAACCTGAAAATTTGAAATGCCAAAAACTGTTCGAAATTGACCAATTGAAAATTAAATAAATTCAATAATTTGGTCTGCACCTGCAAAAGACCATAAAATTCCATAAGTATGCAAAATGTTGTTCCACCTGATATTTTATATTTTAAAAACTACAAATAAACATCTAAACATTGCAATTGCATACTTTCAGTCAAAATTTGCACTTTGTAAAATGAAATGAAATGAAGAATAGTGTGAACATTACAAAAGAGTCAAAACTGCGAAATTTTGAAAGTTTCGACGCAAAATTTAACCTTCCGGAACTCCATTTAAATTTAATTTCCGTATCCGACAGTCGCAGATAGATTTCGTGTATTCACGTGAAAATCTGCTCAAGATAGGTCCAAAGTTATCGCATTGAGCTTCTTATAGTTTCAGTCTATCAGTTTATTAGTAGATTTGGAGCTGATACTTTAAGGTTTGTTTTTCACGATAGAAATGTAAACAAATCCAATAAAGTAGACTTAAAGAGAGTCTGTTATCCTGATTGATGTAGAATTTTAGAAGATACGCGCAAATCTTGTGAAATTCTGTATACTTATATCCCCATAATTTACATATTTTTTCGGAATAAAAACATAATCAAATTAAGGATCTTCCAAAGAAAGTGTCTAAATCTAGAAGAATGTAAACTTTTATCCCAATTGGTTTCTTTTTAATAAAAACAGATTTTAAAAAATTATAATTTTTCTAGGCCATTTGAATTTAAAATATTTTTCGGCGAAGTTATGGAAATTGGTATGCATGACTTAAGAAATGCGACAATTTAAAATCAGTCTAATTCTGAAATTAAAAAGAAAACACTGTTCAAAATCCACCAAAAGTTATGAGCAAGTCTCTAAGGCAATTAGTGAGACCATTACAATAAAAAGTTTTCAGTCAAAATTTGCACTTTTTAAAATCGAGATAAGATCGAATTTTGAATATTTAAATCTAAGAAATACGAAAGGTTTTTCCATCTCAAATTTTGACCTAATTTCAAAAATCTGCAAACCCCAAAAAAGTCCAGAATCGATCAATTTTGGTAATTTAGTCGCAAAATCTAATATGTTTAAACTTTAGACTTAAAATTAATTTTTCACACGCGATTATTAGACTGCTTGTAAAATTCGGCCCAAAATTACTACAAACTTATTGCATTGGTGACGAGAAAAAAGCGATTTTTTTAGAGCCGGTGCTTTGAGATTTTTTTCATGCAAACGAAACTGAATCAACCCCTTTGGATTTAAATTTAAAGAGGGCTGTAAGTGTGCAACATGTTATCCAAATTTTATGCGACAAAATTCCTCGTAAAATAAATTTATCACGATGAGCCTATATTAATTAACGAATAACAAGAGACTAAAAATCAATTATTTGAAAAAAAATATCGTGACAAAAATGTAATTAAATCCGATACGGTGAACGTCTAAATTAATAAGAATCCAAAATTTATCGCAAACGGAGCAGTGTCATAAATGTTATGAAAAAATCGTAAAAAAATGCGTAAAATTCATTCGTTGGGTCGACATTACTTGGTTAGATTAAAAATAACTTATATAGGAAAGTACTTTTAAATGTTTTGTTCCAAATTGTTCTTAGTATAGTTACTACGCGATTTACTTTAGCGCAGTTGTTGACACAAAGAATGAAAAATTAATATTATGTCAAAATAGTGTCCAAGTTTTGTTGTTTCATGTAAATATTGCTTTTAATAGTAGCATTAAAATTACAAAAAATCAAAGAAGAAAAAGTCAAAAAAAAACTTTACAAATTATAACCACATCACGCTATTTGCCCGACAAACTAAAAGGTGTTTTTCAGTTAGCAACGAATTAAAGGTGTCGGGCATTCATTCCAAGACTTGATTGATGAGTTGCATTCTTCTCCACGTCTGTATCACTCCGGATACCGGTTGTAGCAATCCGTAGTATTTTTTGTACTAATGTTAATGGCGTGTTCTAAATTGGGTTTTACAAAAACTTTTCAGTTTCTTTAACACAATTTTTTAAAGCAGCACAAATTAGTTGAACATCAAATTTGTCTGGACTCTTTTTATTATTCCTGCCCGGTAGTAATTAAATTCTTAACGCACTTTTTACCATCTCATTAATATCCTCGACGAGCTCTGAATTTTTAATTGATCGAGATAACAGCGACTATCGCAAATAACTTAATTAGCCGTATTTATCGAAGACCCAATAACTTAAACCCTTTCAAAATTTATAGCTTACGTGTCTTAACTACAATAAGCTAGTTATCAATTTTTCTAGTGTCTACAACCACCGTGATCAAAGCAGCTCCTTCTTGTTCGGTAAATATAAATTTAAGAAGTTAAAAGCGAAATCTGAAAGTGCCATAGATCACGGATTTTGACACTAAATAAAAGTTTGCACCCCAGGTCACGTAACTAAGCTATCCGTGAGAGCAAAGGGAGTCACAGGATCGTTGGCAGGAATCATACTGGAGAATGGAAGCACGGGGAGGAAATATAACTAACTTTTATACATATTTCACAGCCGAATAACTTTAACGACTGCAGGTGTGTCTCTTTCTCGGTGGGAATTTTTTTATCGGTTTAGTGTGTGCCACATTTACTCGCATGTATAAATATTTTAACTCTGGTAAAAATAAAAAGACGCGGAAATTATTGGAGACAATAAACACGAATATTGCAGCATATAAACGAGTATAGGTAGAAGAATTTCATTATTTCACGCTCTTCGTGCACATTTCCCTGCTACAATAATTCCTGCTACATTTTTGTCTTTATTTAATATTTATAACTGTAAAATTTTACATTGTCTATTTTTCAATTTTCTACGCTGCCACAAATTTATATGTGCAAATGGTGAATGCGCCGGGCAAAAACATATTTTAAAAATTCTCAGTTCTTTATTTTTGTACTCTATTGCTTTTAAAATTATTTTTAACGTAACCCTGTCGAAATTAGGTTAAATCTGAACATGGCTTTGTCGCATTAAAAACAATGGCTAAAATGCTGTCGATGAAACCGTGAACATAAAATAAAAGGTTGGGAAGCAAAACGCCAATAATATCTAGAAAATCTCAAAGCTGACACTTCACAGCAAGCTTCTTCAACTGATCGATTCTTGATTGTTAAAACATGACGGGATTTTGTTGAAGCTCGCTCCTTATTCATTTTGTTTTTATTCCAACTTTTAAAAATTCACGATTGATGAAGAAGCTCCACTAATTTATTTTCGATATGAAATCGTAAGTAGGTGCATGTAATTCCCACATTTCACGCAAAAATTGAATTCGTAGAGTGTTGAAAGGCGCCTCTCTAAATCACACTGTTTTAGTAGTTAAGTTTTTTAAGTTTCACAACAGTTCGCTAACGCAGCAAAGCCGAGCAAAGAACCCCTCTTGAAAGAAATTCAAAAGCTCAATGCTTTTATGTCGTGGTGATGAAAAGAAACCTAATTTCAGCAATGTGAGATTTGTAAACTGTTTGAAGCTTTTTGAGTTAGTGTAATTGTAATTAATTGGATCGTTGAGTAGGCACGTCTTGTTGGGATATTTTTTGTAAAGATCAACATACTCTCGGGATGTTTCTCTTGACATAACTTCGAAAGTTTGTAACTTGAACCAACTCCTAAGTAAATCAGAACGTTTTAATATGTAAACATTTAAACCGCTCATTGTGTGGTTTATTTCCGTCTTTAGCGTGTTTTGTGAATGTTGGTCAATTTTAACAGGACGAAAGTGGTGTGATTTTTCTGATCAAAATTGCACATAAATCAAGGCGGGAAACGTCATGAAGTAAGAAAATACCTTTCGTAGCTCTATAAAAGATTTATACGGTGTTAGAAGATACTTTTGGAAGAACATAAAAGATCAAATCGATGTTTCCAGCCCCATCTGTCTCTTTATAAAATTCACAATAGGAGAGAAGATATCGTATTTTATTTATACGAAAAAGTGTATAGAAATTTATTTCCCCTCTCACCCCAGAGAAATTATAACTTATCGTGAAAAACCATTTCAATAACTCCCATAAAGATCATTTCCCATGTATGAGCAATAGATATTCCTGATAGTGTCAGCCATAATCGATGTATTTTTACATAGTGGGTGGAATATAAAGTTTTCACCGACCAGCAGTGTCCGAAAGACAAACGTTTAGACATTGACGGCTAAGTTCTAGTTCTTTATGTCACTCAACAGCTCATGTATAATGCAAGCTTTTGCTCTGTGACCAACCGCGATATTACGCATTCAGCGTCCATTAACTGTACGAGTTCCTTCCGGATGGTTGCTTACAGCACGGTGCGCCCCCTGTCGAGCCGGATTCTCCAGCAACTGTCACGTATTCAAAAGTCTCACTGGAAACTCCGACGCTGACTTGACTATCAACACCACAAAGACACAGATCTACAGTACAAATATTCCGAGGACAAGCCGAAATTATCGAAATCGGACGGATGCAAGACGAGATTTGAATAACAATGGGATAATGGTCGGGTTATGCAATAAGGTACAGATAAGATATGCAGATAGATTTACATAGATATTGATTTTAGGCAAAAAGACACAGGTGTTCCCAAAAAATCCAGCAATGGAAGAGGAAACATTGTCATTATGTGATAAAACTGTACATTCAAAAAGCTGTCTCAGCTTTTGGAAGTTTGGAAAATTCAGAGTATTGTGTTTCAGCCCGGCGCATCCACCATAATTATAACTAAAATATCACAATTCGCTATATTGATTAAAACATCGAACTCGAAAACAACGTATTCGACCCAGTTCAATATTTGAATGCATGAGAAATTTAAAGCGTAATAATTAGAATTCAAAAACCCGAGCATTTCACAGTCGAACGACGCATCAAAGCTGTTGAGCTTTACTAAATAGTGTCCTGTTAGCAGCTTGTTCGCTTTGGTTTTGTATTTTAATAATCGAAATAAAACAGCGAACAAAGCGCACACCAAATTTGTGCAAACTAACAGTAATAAAATTATTCTTAATTAGGATACAGTAGGTTTACATTTAAGCCAAATTTAATTAGCAAATAATTTGGAGGAAATTGATAATTAGTCACATCTATCAGCTGAATTTCAACACAGTTTCAATGAAGAAACTCTATTCAAATTCTCTCATAATGAGTTTGGTTGTGAAAACATCAAGTTTCAATGGGTTACCTTAAATCAAAACAAAACAGTGATGAACTAAACCATTAAGTGCGTGTTAGTTTATTAATCTCCTACATTGAGGGCAACAAAATGTGACGTCTTTGTAATGTATCATATTTACCGAACCACTTTGTCTCTTTTGCCAGAATCGGAAACTAATGGATCAACGTCAGGTTAACAAAATATAAACATTAAAAATTAATCAAAGTCTGAAGTCTACTTTAACTTGAAAGTTTAATAACTCATTAGGCAAATTTAAACGGAATTAACTTTTAATTAGCTGGGTAAAAAAATATTGTCTCACAAACAACAAGATCCAATTTTGGTTGTACAAAATTCCCCCGGCGCTGTCTAAATTGGCTGATGCATTTTTAATACAACATCTTGGTTAAGTTTTATTGAATTTGTCGTCGGATTTGGGCGTCATTTCACTAATGGAGTCAAGAAGTGTCATGTTTTAATTCAACACAGAAGTGGAAATTTTGGTGGCGTAAACTGCCATTTAACGCGTTATAACATACATCATAAATTAGATTAAGCCGGAATAAGGTTTTTCTCGCACCTAAGCGCAAGATGGGAAATTTAGTCGATCAATCATCCGTTAAAGTTAGATCAGAAGTGTGTATCAAGGGTAGAGAGGTTATTAAATGACAAGTCCATGTCACGGCAAGCGCCTTAAGCTGATTCTCATTACACGGTAAATTACTTTTCTAATTAAAATAGCTCGAGGTTCAATCAGACTTAAATTAGTGCAGATTCCGTATTCGTTTTTCTTAATTGTTGTAGTTAGAAGACTTCTAGCTGCCAATTTTGGCGCCATTTGGGGGTAATAAGTTAACCAGAGCCAGAGACATGGAATCAGAAAAGAGTCGTCTTACAAACTACGTTTTTTCAAGAAATATGTTCGGGGACGCAATTTTTTTCTTAAACTTGAATAAAATATGCTCCTGTATGAGAGGAATTTCAATGGTCACAGATTCTTTGCACTTTCTCAAGTTTAAGACTTTTAGCACCATATATTTTTAATGTTAAACGCGGTGTGCAGATTATTTATATCAGCCTTCAAAAATTTATTCGTGGAAAGCTTTAGGAATTAAAACGACGCTTCGATAAAAATGTTCTGTCATACACACGTTTTGAATTGTATCTCGGAGCGACTTGACATAACACTAGGAAAGAAAAATTGTAAAAAACGTAACACAAGAGATGAAAAATAATAAAGTAATTCAAAAAATCACAAAACGTTTTATACAAGCAATTTATCGATTGCAAAAGTTGAATATATGGTTCAAATTTTACACTTGGAATTGTTCGAGTGTGAATGTTAAATGTTTTGTTCTTAGTCTTGATTTTAGTTTGTTGCGAATAATAGAATTTTTTTTTCATTTGATTCTTTTTCTTGATTAATATAATTTCGTTAGTAGATTTCTTTAAAATTGGCCAATTTAGATGTAAACCTCGTTTTTGAAACAATTCTAATTAAAGCGTTTAAATAATAAATGTTAATAAATTTGTCCTTTTTATTTCATGATTATTATGGTATGTTTATAAACCAGTTTTGTTAACAACAAAAAAAATCAAATAAAAGCAAGAACGTACATATAAAACAAGGATCGATTCTAATGTATTTATGTTTTCAGCATGCTAACGAACACTGTCAGTTTAATGTGATAATAAGTAGCCCACGACTAAAATAAAATAAAACCAGGTAACACAGAAAAACTAATGCAAAATGTACCACTTTAATCAACGCTAAGAAAGATCCACAAAAACATAAAATATTACTCAAATGCAATTGCAATTCCTTCCACTCTAATGAAAGTAGTGCTCAAAAGTAAGAATTTATAGACTGACAAAAGTAGAGCGCAGCCAGAAAACATGCATAAAGTGGCTGCAGACGGAAAGCAACCAGAAAATCTCGACAGTTTCAAAAACTATGCAGAAAAGCTCAAACTCAAAATTGTCCTTTTAATGTTTGCCTAAAAAACATAAATTAATATTTTGACGAAGTCTCAAGCGTGTTGTTGAAAAATGAGGTCAAAGTCACCAGTGTTCTCACCCTAACTCCTCACTCAAGATTTAAAATACAAAGTTGAATAAAAAATCAGTTTCGTTCTGATAAAAAATTAAAGTGAATGAACTTCGAGGGATATTTTCAAGAAATTAAAAAAATAAAGAGTTTAATTTTATTCCGCTATAGACACGGGTATCCTTAAAAATCCTTAAATGGTTTATTGATAAAACTCTGTGGTTGATTTGATTAGTTCAGTGCCTCCTGGCAACTTACGGAATCTCGTTATGTGATACAGCAATAACAAAAGGAAAATGAAAAAGGGGGAGATTTTTTTAAAGCAGAAATGGATTTAGTTTTTCGTAATGGATCAATGTGTAAATGGAAAGTGATGAAAACCGAAACAATCCATTTTAAAAAGTTTCATAAAACGCTCCGAACTCATTTACAAGTTTAACAAGCACCTCGGTGTGAGCACAAGTGCTCAAACAACAATAAATAAAACAAATTAAAAGCGAGAAATGTGTATGTTTACCAGAATTAATAAAGTTTTTTATGTGCGGAATCGAGAAACTGGAATATATTCCGAAAATTGCAAGTGCAATTTACATTTCACTTATTAAGAAAGTTCATATCCAGCTCAAATGTAGGATCTAAAGGCAATGAAATCAATTTATAATTCATCACAAACTTGGTAGATTAGTTGCCTGTTGAACCTTTAACGAAAATGGTAAGTGTAGGTTTAACCATATTAGAAAGGTTAGGAAATCGTCAGATGTAGATTCTATATTAAAAAATTCCGGCTATAACATCTATTGGAGTATTTTATTAAAATTACAGTATAGCGAGTAATAATTTCACTCATCGAAAACACACAAGAATTTATATGAAGGCGTACAAAATATTTCAAAGGGATATTATTGAATTATTGTGAACATTCCGTTGTACCTTAATTAAATGAATGTAAAAAACTAACATATGTGTCTGCATATTTATTGCTAATTTCATAACAGCCCTGTAGAGATTTGTAAAATTTGTGCGATTTTAAACTATGTTGTTTAATCGATTTGAATGATTCGGGCAATCGGGAAACTCTAGACAATTTCAAAAATCAAAAAAGATAACAACACGAATAAGATTAAAAGAATAAAATCCAAAGAAACTGAAGCATCTAATAATTTGCAACAACAAAAGTTTTGAATTCAGTTTAAAATTAAACTAAAATATAACATAGGAAATAGGAAAGATTTAGAAGGAACAAAATGACCAACGTTCCAAAAACTAACAGGAAATATTAAAAGTGTAATAAAACTAGGAAGATAAGAAAATTTAAAAATCCACTTTAAAAATTCAAAAATTCAAGATAGATAAAAGCCTAAGATATTAAAAAAATTAATAATCCAAAAATATCAAAAAAAATATAAGCATGCAGCAATTCCAAAATCCGAAAAACTAAAAATCTCAAAATTACAACGGATACACATGTCTTCCTATTATATTATTACGATTTAAAAAAACAAAAATTTCCTAGATTATATACAAAACAAAAGTAACAAAAACATTTAAGCAGTAGAAAAAAAAATCTGGAACATTTATCATCCGATAAATTCGACATAATCTAAGAAAATCTAAAAAACTTAATAAAATGCAAAACAGTTTAAAAATGTAGAAAATCCAAATATAAATATAATAAAGAAATATAATTTTAGTTCAAAAAAAAGGTCAGCAACAATAGAAATAAAAAACAAAATTTTTAAATAGAATAGAGAACGCAGAACATCTGAAGAATTCAAAGAATAAAAAAGATCCTAAGAAATCAAAATATCAAAGTCTAAATAATTTGTAAATGTAAATGACTTAATAAATGCAAATAATTTAAGTTATACAAACACAGAAAATAGAAGTCTAAAATCTAAAAAAATTATAAAAATACCAAAAACAAAAATGTTGATAATCTAGAAAATTAGAATCTGCATTTAACTTCAAAGATATCGTAAAATTCTAAGAATGCCAAAAATTCTAAAGCACTTACTAAAAAAGTCTAATAGGTACAAATTTAATATTTTGAAAGGCGTTGAAAACCCTAAGATCTTAATAATTGAAAAAATATAGAGAATAAAAGAAATATCTAAAACATTTATAAGAGGAAACAAATTCGAAAAACTTTAAAACACAAATCATCATTATTTATCACCCAGAAGCAAAAATTCTAGTCTAGTTAAAAAATAATTTGAACAATATAAATTGTATCCAACAAATTCACGATTTCAATAGACCTGAAAATCCAGAGACAGAAAAAAATTAAAAAATATTTCAAAAATTCAGAAAAACAAAAAGAAAATGCAGAATGTGTGGAAAACAAAATAAAAAAACAACAACCTTAAAGCATTTAAAGAAATATGAAAAAACATAAAAAATTCTAAAAAAAACTAAAACTAAAAAAGAATTTCAAACCTCCAAAGCATTGTAAATGTAATGCTCAAAAATTCCGAAAACTTAAAAAAATTAGAGGATCAAAAAATTCCAAGACGAATATACAAGGATTCTATAATATTTTAAAATTTTGAAGAATCTAGAACATGTATGTTAAACATTTAAAGTTTTAAAAAATCAACACAGGGTAAGAAATTAATTAATCCAAAAAATAATGTCCAAAATTCAATGTTCGAAAAGCACATAAGTAGGTATATTTCCATATTTTTTAACTTTGGTAAATAAATATGATAGCATTGTTAAAGAGTTATATACATATATAAGTTTGAATTGACCTACATATTTGTAGCAATAAAAGTTTACATTTTTTTATTCAATTCAATAGAATTTAAGAATTGTTAATTAATGTTTCAACCCAATAATTTATTTAGTAGCAATTATGATAAAGCGTACTTTTAAATTTATCTACACCTATATTGAAAATTTCCACCCTTTTTATCGTTAGTCACAAATCTCGATCAAAAACAACTCGAAAATTCCTGTGTATTTTTTTTTCACAAAACATTTTCTCATTTTGTGGTTTATTATTTGTGAACCATTAATTTTGTGAACATGATATCAGAAGTGTCTGACGCAGATAGCAGTCTTCCTTTTCGGAATATTTACGACATGCACCTGCAGGCGATCTATTCAATCATTAAAAAGGTGTATACGAGATACCTACGTGGTGAACGGTATATCGCAGAATGCCCTCAAGCGACAATTCTGTTAACAATTTTTGCTCCAAACAAGTTTACATAAAATAAAATTACTTACAGATTAAAGTCCGATAAACCACAATACCCAATGTACACAAAAGGTGGAGGCTGATCAAAATCAATGAAATGCTTTGGAAATCTAAATAAAACGATCCATCAATGGAAAACAAATATTTAGTTTGTAGTTTGGTTAAATTCATTAAGTGAATTAGGTGCCCCAAGAGATGTTTTGTATTTTGATATGATTGTTTAGGTAATGTGCTTAATAGGGCATGTATCGGGAGTTTGCAACTCTCGGTGCTTGTTTACAAATGAAGATAAGATAATGTGTGTTTACAGGACATTGCAGTGTAAAGAAAATTGAATTTACACTTAAAATGCAATTACGGTGGAGCTGCCGAGTGCAGATATTAATTATTATGTCATTATCGAGAAAAGCGTAATGACACGTGGACGACGTGCATGTTTAACAAAATTAAATTGTAATATAGATTCTCATCGTTAATTTTTGTCAGTGGAACGATAAAATTGCAGAAAGCCTCTACTCAATTGGAAGTAAATCTAAAACGTGACCATTGCAGAGCCGAATATATCTCACGTTTAGTGTATATTGCTTCATTTCTTTTCGATTAAACTATGAATGGGAATGGAGCAGTGAACGAGACATGTGTAGAAAAGCAATAACCTCGTTCGAAAACACTTTGCATTTTCGGGTTGAAAGATTCTTGTTAAGCATTTACCGCACCAACGGAACCATTAAACACCTGTAACGTACAGCTTCTGCATTTAAATGGAATTTCAATTAGTTTACGGACAGTAATGAGTGTGCAGGATGCCCGAGTTTGTTATTATTGTAAAGAAACACGTCAAAATTTGCTGTTTTTGAGCACAGTTTAAAAGCAAAATCTGTTTGTGTTCCTCAAAATTATTTTGAAAAACAATACCGGGCTGACGGATAAACTTTCATTATCACGATCATTGGAAATCACTTCATCCTCTAATTAACGGTTGAGATTTTTTTGTGGACGTTTCCTTCGGTTTTTGGGTCATTAAAAATTCCATTCTCAGCGACATCTCGAGGGTCCTTAAGACGCTTAGTAGTGGTGTTTAATAATAGTGCTGAATACGGGATCAGTAGCTGCAGTATGAAAAAGTAAGAGCTTTCCAGCTGGATTAGCGAGATACTTCTGGACTTTTGCCGACTAAGTAACAACGTGGTTGACATAATAGTTTCCGCACCAAGAGAGTGACATCAAGTCGTTTAATTTTAGAAACTTTTAACCCCATTTAAAAACCACCAGTCAGCAAATTTTCAATAATACCCTACGGATTCACCGAACATCGTAGAGCAAATAAAATTAAGAGAACAATGTTAACAAAATAAAAGCCAAGGGAAAGAAGAATGGCTGCAATCAATACCTTTGTCTTGATAACCATCTAACGTTTAGAAGTGGGAAGCAGAACGAAGGGATGTTAAAATCACTTCGTGTTCTTTTAATGCACGGTTTTTCCACGGAGATAAATATAATGAGATTTAATTTATGTTTATGTTCAAGTGTTAAAACGTGCAGGGAAATCGTGAAGTACGTGCACAGATAAAGCTCGGGTTTTGTGGAAAATGCAGCCGGTTTTTTTGGTTTTCGATGGCATTGTTTTACTTGTTATAGTGGTTAATTTGACAGTTAAGTCTAAAATTATGACGGAAGTTTAAGATTTCAAGTGATCACTGCATCTAGACCTAGACTTGTCTAATATCTCACGTTAATATTCCCGGTAGCGCTAAGCTGAATTTTTGTGCTTTTGTTAAAACCACCCGTCAAATTAATTGGTGTAATTTATCCGGTGAAATTTAAACAACAGTTAAGATGCATAATTAAATTAAGTTAATAGCACGGGATTTATTTTCATAAAGCGGGCTCCTGAATAGTGAGCTTAATTGAATTTGTACATAAGGTGTATAAAGAAGAAGGAAAAATGCCCTCGTTGGGTGTGACATAGAATCCAAAGTGAATAGAGCTAGGATGAGACGGCATTCCTTTAATAGGACCAACTTTATGTCGATTGCATTCCTTTCCTTAAATTCCGTCATTTCCTCTTCTTTCATTTTCAACAAAATCATGCTCTGTATTCTATGAACGTCCTTCACACGCATCGCTTTTCATTTTGTTTATAAATCATTTAAATCAAAGTGTAATTTCGTAGCCCAATGTTTAATGCGCATGAGTTTCAAACATTTCCAAGATTTAATTATAATAGAATAGGAGAAGAATCCTTTGTTTTCATTAAAATGGTGGTTGTGTCGTGCCATTGGACAAGTTAACTTTGTCATTGTGGGTTAAAGTTTAAAAGGCAATTGGCTGTTGGAAAGCAAGAGTTCAGCTTTAAACCTGATCAGATCAAAACCAGTTTTAACAACACAAAGTGAGGTAGAACAAAAAGCGCAATTTACCCCAAAGATTGATCATTTCCACTCTATTGTTTTAGCTGCATTTACGTAAATGCATGTAAACAGAGAACTTTTCATTATATTCCAAACTACGATCTGTTTTAATTAAAGAGGGCATCTTCCACGAAAAAGTTCCTACATAATCGAACACTAAACAAACATTGGCTCAAGGAAATCAATTTACATTAAATTAAGAGGAATGAAACGAACTTGGCAGAACAACGAACGATTTAAAGTGGCTATTCCAGAAATCAAAATATCGCATCTACGCATGTTAAGCACGAATCTCTGCATGTTCTTGAAATATTGCAACTTTGCCAAGTCGAAGACAATGGAAGCGGCGCCACTGCTCTAAAATTTAATTCCATGAGCAAAACTCCAAACCAGACAATACGTTTGATTACGCCCTTTCGAATTTTTAAATAATCGCTTTGCTCTTCTTCCGCAACAACTCGATTATTCTTTCATTCAAAGATGCTGCTATCTTTCGAACACCACGCACAGGTTCTTTGGCAGAAGGAAAGATACGCTTCTTTCACGGCTAACAGTGCTCCTATTTTCCAAACTTGACGTTTCTACGAGAATTACTTAAGACGAATGATCTCCCAGGAGAGGTAATTTTGGAATATATTCAACCCCGCGAATTATGCATGAAAGAAAGTGGTTTTGGCTAAGTGGTTTATGTCGACTGTTAGGAACAAAATGAGTTTGTTATCCACAAAAAGATACAAACATTTTAATATTCTGGACAATTTAAAAAGTGAGATTAAACATATTTTATAATTATTAAATATTAATTGAAATGTTCGGCCAACGTAACTTGCCAATAATCAGCTATCATCCAGAAAATTGTATCTATATTCAATTTGCATTGTTGTAATTACTAAAACATCTGAGTCATTAACAAGTCAGTGAAAGGGATGCTATATTAAATTATATATGATTATACGTTCCATATTCACTTTTTAATAATTATAAAAATATTGTTTTAGGGAAATGCTAGGGTTCCATACAAGTTATGAGGTTAATTAACCAAACGTTTGAAATTTATTTAAAAAAAGTTGTAAGATTAAATCTAAAAGACGTACAGAAAAATAACAGTAGTAGAATTTTTTTTTACAATGAAGATAATGTTATATTATTAATGTATAATATGGTACAAATAAAAGAAACAAAACCAAATCAAAGTAAACCATAAAAAAAGTTGAATAAATATTTAATCATTTGGAGAAGTATTTCGATAGGACAGAATACTTTCATTATTAATTATTTAATGATCGAAAATGTTATACATTCTTAATTTTTGATATTCTGTAAATTTTTTTGCTTCTAAAAAGCTTTTAAAAATGAATAAGAATCTCTCATCATAAAATCCAGATTATTAAAAATCAAGAAGCTGGAAATTTTCAAACTCAAAAAAATAAAATTTAGGAATCTAAAATTCTAATATTTAAAATAGCGGAAGACAGCATTGGGTTATACAAATATGGTTCTAAACTGTCTAAAAAAATATTATACGAGCGTTTGAAACTCTTTGAAATAAGTTTCTCGTCGACTGTTACAAGTGAAATTCCAAAACTATATAATCTGAGAAATTTAAAATTATATAATAATCTAAAATGCTTCATGCCGAAAAACAGCTAGATTTTCTGTTAAATGCTTTAAAAGTAGAGCTAAATTACATTTTAGTCATTTATAACACTTGCAAACACAGAAAACAATAATTGCCTAAAAAAAGCATCGTTTCCATTAAAAAATGCAAAAAATGTAAAAATTAAAAAACGAAACCAGATGAAATAAAAATATAACACATACAAATACAAAAGCCATGTTTTTCTGTACACGGCACAAATTCAACAACTTTTCCATTTGTAGATTTTTGTATTTTTATTTTGACGAAGAATGTCAAATAATAACTTTACTTTCACTTACTTTTCTAATGATTATAGTTAAATCTTTGTATTGTGCTAATAAAAATTGTATTAATATTTAAGATTCAAATTAATTGTTCATTTAATAACCATAATTTTTTTGCAATTGAGATTCCGTTATATGAGATACTAATTACTCAATTAATTTATTGGATACAAATTTTTGTTTTGAACTGGATAAAAATAAAAACAGTTATATTTAATTTCATCACTTTTTCAATTTAATTTACTGGTATTCTTCTGTTGTAGTATAAATACAACATAAAATGTCATTTTTTTTACATGTTTAAATTAATTAAGTCAACGACATAGATTTTCAAACCTGTATATTTAAAAATAAATTTTTAATGGCAACTATAAATGTCCAAGTAGCGTCTAAACAAAAAAAAACCTTAAAAATTAGCCCATTTAATTAATCAAAAAATCCAACTTTATATCATTTTCCTACCTAAACCCCCATTTTATTGTTCTCTTTTACGACGTAAACGTTTACAAACCCTTTCTCCACACCATAAATACTTAAATTTATCCCCCAACTTTGTGAGTACCATTTTATTCTCCTCTCAGACCCTATTACATGTTATTAGCAATCAACATTTAGTTGGTCTACAATAGCTCACTCTCTGTACCATCTCAATTAAAAACACTCTTTGTCGACTGTAATGCTCAAATAAAATACTCCTGTGCAATAAAAGGACTCCGCAGTCGCTTTTAGGTATAAAATTTAATTTATTTTTTTAGTACGCCGGTTCACCTTTTTCCACAATTCGGTTCAGTGCGAATCTCGAATTAAATGGTATCGTTGTATCCACATTAGATGGCTACGTTGTAATTATGACTTTATCAGTTGACCGTATTGCGCTATTCCAAACATTTATGTGAACAATAGTAAGCTTCTTACTAAGCCTAGATCAAAATTATGTTGGTAGAAATTAGAGTTCGTGGCATGCTATTATTAACAGTTATTACACTTATCTGTCTCAAACAGTAACATAATTCTGATTTACTTATCGAGATTATTTAGTAACAGGAATTTTGATCAATCGATTTTGGTCTAGTCTGAAATTTCCTGTCCAAACTTTAAATTGGAACGCACGGATGCGTTAACTAAAATTTTCAAGTTTGATTAATAAAATAAAAAATACAAAAAAAGAACTTGTAGCGATTGTTTGTTTTTCTATATTAAATCTGAAAAGCATAATTTACAAATTCATTAGCTCAGTACACGTGAAACCTTCTACGGTGATATTAAAATGCGGTAATTACCGTTTATCTGTTGTTCTGTGCTTTCATTCTGTTTATGTTTTCACAATCTCTGAAAAAGTAGCTGAATGTCGGATAATTCCCGAACAAATAGAATGAGTAATACAACAGTTATAGGTGCTACAACCTGATAAATAGTGACGTGTACAGATTAGCCGTAATTTGTTGAAGTACAGAGAGAAAATTTCGCGTAAAAACTCTCAAAGCAAACTCCGATGATAAAATTTTCATGTGAAAACCAATTTCTGTAATTTAATTAAAATAATAGCAAATTTTTATCCAACTCCATGCAGCGGAACAATAAAATAAATACGTTTATTTTAACATACAACAGCGGTTTGTTTATCCCACACTAAACAATACATTTTACATTTTCACTAACAATGTTGTGACCGCTCTATAAATAACATAACAATTTTATTCTCATTTCCACGACAGGAGAACAGCACAATAAAACAAATCAAAACAGCATAACAGGATGTTACTTGCCTGGATCCAGAATGGTAAATAAAATCCGGAGCAGCACAACAATGCCGCAGCCAAGGAAAGTGTGGCCCAAAGAAAACCGACACCGGTTAAAGATGTCGCCATTGTTTAATTACAAAGTGATTAACCGAAACACACAGAAATGCGCTAATTCGACCACTAATTGTAAGTGCAGTGTCTTTGTCACGGTTTCCATTACTGGAACAGTTTTGGAACTAGGTGGAGTCACATTGTGGAGATCTATTTCATTGGTGCTACATCTGAAACAAAAATAACAAGGTTGTTTAGACAGGATTTGAGAATGCCGAGATTTGATTCAAGGTTAGATTGGAATTAATTACAGGACCAAAAAAATATATATTTGTGTTCGTGTTAGGAATCGAGTCTGTCATTAAAAAATTATTATCATTATAGTTCCGTGTACAATTTTTAAACAATATTATTAAATACAAATCAAGCAAACGTTCACTATTATACAGTAGTCAAATAGATACAAGCAACTTTATTAATAAAATTTCAAATCAAATACGATATGAAACTAAAACTTTTTTATTATATCTAACAATTTACAACGGAAACCTTTAATTTCCGTTGATGGTATTTACAACAGAAATCATTGTTAGCATTACCGGACTTATGACTACATCGCATGTCCGATTGCACTCCTGAGAACCATATAAAGTGCAGTTTTGTTCTTGTTATATGCTCACCACTACGGTTTACACACACTCTAAAGAACAATTGGACATGCAACGCTTGGGCTTTATCCTAGAAACTAGAGGGATCAGCACTTTGTGGTTAACAGAGAAAACAGGTAGTGCTGACTTTTGGAAGTATAGTGAATTGTTATTCAACGCTATTGGGAAATTTCAGTCGACAACGAAACAAGAATCTAATTAAAATTTAGCCAACAACAGTATTATAATACTTACACATTTCATCGGTACCAAAATTTTCAAAAAAGTTTACTGTCCAATTTTGGTTGTTTGTTTCTATAAATGTAAATATTTTTCTACAAAAAACAGAATTCCAATATGTGTACTATAAAAAAAAGTTAATAGATTGAACTGATTTTTTGTAGTAAATAGTTCCTGCAGTTTCATCGCTAAATTTTAAAAACTCGCTGAATGTACATTGTCTGCAATTACCGGTTATACAATATTTATCTATCGCTGATGTTGCTCGTTTTAGTTTTAGTTTAGTTTTACTTCAAGCTCGGAAATTTAAAAATGTTAAATATTAAAAAACAACAGGTTTATTTTTGACGTAAAACTGACTGCATAAGACATTAAAATACTCTTAAATAATGTTTAAATCGGCATACAAATAAATTTTAATTTTACTAAGAACACAATTAGAAGTAAAACAAAAATATAACACCTAAATGCGGTTTTCAAACATAAGCATTAAAGAAACTATACATCTCTATGCATCAACTTTATTTCTTTGTTCCTTCTTTTAAAGTTTGGCAATAATCACAGCTATATTTTAGCGACAAGTTGATTTATGATTTATTTGAATTCAATAAAGCGCATTAGAAATACTAACGTTGAAATGTATCATCCCAACTTGGCACACATACAAATTTTACAAATCTAGTAAATTTATTTTCTCAAGACAATTTTCAATTTACATACAATCTGAAAAATAATCCATTAAAATTAAATTTTCTTCCTAATAAAAAGCTAGTTTTTCGTGGAATTTAGAAAAATCATTTCTTTCTGATTCATAGAGGTAAATGTGTTTTAAATTTTTATTTATATAACACATTTTCGGCGGTGAAAAAATTCAAATTTTCGCATATTTTTTTGAAATTCATGTTTGTTATATGTTAGGTTTATTTTCACAACTAAAGAATCTGTTCAATTTTAATATCTTGTTGCTTACTTGAAGACTGTTTTCTTAGTTTTCCAATAGTTTCTGTCTCAGTTCCATCTTCTTATCTTCTTAGTTTTTGTCCAATACTTTTCGTATTTTCCATTTTCTTCTCCATTATTTTTATTTTGTAAGACATTTAATAGTTTTTCCATTACATTTTTTTTGCCCCATTTACATTTTTTATTCCCTTTTCAATTTTTTATAAAAGTAGGGTGTCATCATTTTCATTTTTGTTTTCCTTTTTCACACGCTTATTTTATAAACTTCTCTAAAATCTTCCAAAACATCACCGTTTTTCATTGATTTTTGACGTATAGGTTCAATTCCAATTCTTCGTTGCCTCTGCATCGTCTGCTTTGCTCTCTTTTTTTTTAAGCTTTTTTGTTTAGTTTTTAGATAAAGCGTTTTTTATATTTTTGTTTATCTCCATCTTCTCTTTATGTTTCTATAGTTATTGGTATCTATCTATCCATCTTTTGCTGTCATAATTACATCATCTGTAACAGATTTTTCTTACCATAGCTTTCTTCTGCATAGTCATTTAAAACTTTCTACAAAGAACTTCTTGCTCATCAATTTTTTTATTTGTTACTTTTTGTTTTGTTTCTTCTGGACATCTAACTTTTATATGCTTAAACAGAATTTGTTGTTATCTTATTTTTTAAGCATATCTGTGGTACTCTCATTATATGAATTTCATTCTTTCTCCTTTATATTTGTCGTTGCAACAATTTTTCAAATCTATATTTTTTTTTGTTGTTGATTACCTGAATAAAAGTTCTTGGAATTTTCAAAGGTTCACATTGCACTTATTTTGCCTTTTAGTTCCATTATTTGTATCTTAGTGAGCTAGTTTTCTGTCAGCTTTTGAGAAAAACTTTCATTTTATTTTTGTACTCATTGTATGGAAAGAGAATTTTTCCACTTAATCTCGATGCACGGAAAAACGGTTTTCCCGCAGCTCGGTATTTTTTAGTTTCCGCTGGCGGTAAGGGATACTTGTTTTATAGAGTTGATATTGCGACTTTTTGAGGACACCAGTCAATCAATTTTTGATAAGGGCGTTCATACCGTTCGCAATTTTTCTTGGGCAGCACACTCGAAACGGCCTCTTTGACACATTGTTATACTTTGGAAGGTACACATATATTCTTCGCTGTTACTCATTTTAACAATTTTTGTTAATAATTAAAGAAAAATATAACAGATGATTTAAATTTTAAAAATCTAGTAGGTAGTTACAGTAGATAGATCATGTTACCAATCCATCATAAAAAAAACTAAGTTGCTTAATTTTTTTAATTTCGATTTTCGTTACAAAAAATATTGTACGTAACTCTTCGCTTGTACGTAACTCGCACTCCTTACAGTCGTGCTGCAAATAAAGTAAGTGCTCATACGGGACAATTAAGTTTCCGAACTTGTTAGGTAAATAACTATTTTAAAATTGTTTATACATTTACTTAACCATATCTTTTACTTTTCAAACCTTCCCAACATAAATTCACAATATTGATCATTTAAAAATTGTCATCGACTAGTTCCACTGTGAAAATTTATAATTCTGTCTCGTGTTTAATTGCGTTTTTTCTGTTCCTAAAAAGTTGCCACTGTATTTGTATTTTTTAAACAATTGTTTAATTTTTTGAAATTGGTACTCTCACATTAATTATTCTAAATTACACTATGATCTGGCGTATTCATCACTTTTAAATTTAAATTTTATTCTTCCAGTATCGACAAAACTGTATTTTTATGTAAACATGAAGGAAAAAATAATCTCGGGTATTTTACACCAAACAAGAAAAGAAATCAACACTTACACAAAAATGTAGCTGCATAAATAAAAAACAAAAATTCTTTTTAAATACTAAAAATTTGCCACCAATATTTTAAATACGAAACCTTTTCTATGCATTAATGTCAAAATAAAAGACAATAAAATCGAATCTTTTAGGTAACGCAAATTTTTGTGTAGTTTTCGACCGATGGTGTTACAATCTCCACAATAATATTACGCAACAAGGTTAGTTGTTTACTAACCTTCCTGAACGAAAGACTAACCTGAACCAGATATTGTTTTCTTGCTCTAAGATGTCTTTGTAACAAGAGCAGAGACGCTTTAGTAAACAAAAATCTATTTCATTTTCTACGCACTTCCTCTAACAAACAAGCTCTATTATGTGTTGGCATTCCTCAAGGAGATTCTTAACTGTCTTAATAACATCAAGTCTCATGTGCGTGAAACATTTTCTACAAATTCTATTAATAATGACAGGCGAGAATGAAGAGTAATTTTGTAGAACGCGATCTGGCGCCTCGTGTGTACATAACGAAACAACACAGCTAGCGAACAAGACACTTGACACGCTCCTGATGCGTACACCTGTAATATTGTTACTCTTCATCGACGAAGTGGATTAGAAAAAAGTATATAAAGATAGAAATTGATCTGACAGTTATCACGGCAGTTTAACATCGACTCGAAACGAGTGAGTCGAAGTGAAATATCAATGGTGAAGGTATATGACAAGTTATGAAAGTAAGCTGAAAGATAAAAAGTCATCTGAGTGGCGCCATACTAAAACAAGTCTCAAAAAGCACGTCGATCAATTATTGACACTGGACCTATTCGATGTACGGGTTTCAAACTTCGAATAAAATCCATTTCCGAGTAAAAGTTGTCCGAGGGTTCCAAATAAAATAAAGAATAATGTATGTTTTTAGTGTGACTTATTTACAGCTGTTTTTACGTGATGCGAAAAGCTCGTGGCTTGTTTAGATTGTTTATAAAATTCTCAGTGACGTTGATTGGTTGATTTCTCTAGAGATTTGATATTTTCGATAACGTAGTTTGGGGAAAATATTGCGCGGGGTTGTTATGCCAAGTGGGTCTCCACTTGAATACCTAATAAACGATTCAATACGCTTTAAGATTAGTAGAGTGACTTTGAATATGCAGTTTTCGATAGCAAGGATCCAAAAATAGTTTTCAAGATAGCGTGCATGCTTAAGTTATAGAAACTTGTCATTACTCTTAATATTGTGCATTATAAAGTTTATAAGTGTTTTTGAAATGCATGTACAAAACAAGCTATTTTGGAAGTCATGTAAAGTAAAAAAAAAACATTGAAAAATTAACCACAATTCATGGACTTTCTGCACCACTGGATAAAAAAAGTAGGTAAATTGATTCATTTTTCCTAATCCCAAGCAACCTTGTTTGACAACTGATGCTGGTTGAAATGATTTTGAAGACGTCAGATTGATTTCAAAGCAGATAAAAATCAATTTCTTTAAAAATAATAGTTTTTGAGACAAAAATGTAGAAGGAAACATTGAATAGGTAAAATAAACAAATAGTTACACAACAAAAAAAAGTTAATTAATCAAACTAAAAGACAGCAAATCATTGAGCAACAAATTAATATACAAACCCCAGCAAGCCGAATTAAGGAATTTTGAGCACTACGAATTACATAAAGATCAGTTCTAATCAATGCACAATTAGCTACTCCACTGTTCGAGTATGAATGGGTGTAGCATAACCTAGCTGCCGAAGATGGTCCCACTAAATTAAAGCACATGGATTAAGGTCCGGAGAACGCGGTGGCTAGAACAGCTAGTTCCTTCCTACCTACTTTTGTGGATAGTTTCTGTTTATTATCAGAAACTATCCACATTATCAGTCTCATTATAATTATCAGTCTCATTTTGTACATGCATATCAAAAACACCTGTATACAAATCGATATTAGCAACATGACTTAAGTTTAAACTGTCAATCATGTATTTAATCTCCACATTGTGGGGCTGTGAGACTACGTGATACTTTGCTGATGAGATGAGTGTCATGTCGACGTAACAAGCACAGACGTTGCTAAATGTGGGTGGAAAAAGAATCTGAAATATATCCTTCCAAAAACAAAATTTCACGTCAAGAATTATTCCATGAATATTTTTCGACAAATGGAGCATTATTACATAGAAATATGTTCCTAATAATGTAAATTTGTATTTTATAATGTTAAAAAGTAGATAGAGATGAGCATTCTGATGTTATTCACTCCGGATATGACTAACTTTTATGTGCAAAGTCTCAGATTTACTGTCGCTGGTGGAAGCAAACCATTCCAAGTTATTTAAAAGAAAAATACTGTATAAGTTGCCAGTTCTCGTAAATTTTTAATAATTAACTAAACAATTTATCGCAAGAGAAAACTCAAAATAGCTTCAGTTGAGGGTTCTCTGGTAAGAAGTAGACAAATCAGTGCTCATTTTAATAAAGGCGAGAATTTATTGGACCAAAGACTCGACAGTTTGCACTTTTTTGTTATTAAGTTTAGATTTTAATAAATCAACAGTGATCAAGTTGTTGCAATAGTTTATAAATAGTTTTTTCGTTTTGTGCAAAGCATGGAACTTTCTTCCATCAGTTCGTGCACTTCAATCCAAATCTGTCGTTAAAGAACATGTAACACGGTCACAAATTCTAGATTCTTGGAGTCTCAGATTCTAAATTCTAGATTTAAATTTCATAAACTCCAAGATTTTAGGTTCTAAACTTTTGAATCCCAGTACCGCAAATCCCAAACTCTTTAATTATATGATGCTAAATCCTCAGCAGTCTCCTATTTAAGAATTTCAACTTTTTAGTTCTTATAATTGGGATTCTACTGTTTTATATGCTCAATTTCAGAAATTTTCACAGTATGAATTTGCATATACAGTTTAGCCACAAAATAGATTTGAAAATGTAGTTAAACCGTTTGAGAACCATTGGAAGTAGGTGACTTTCTAACTACCAGAAGCGAAAACTGAAAAAAACAAAACATACAGACTATTTTTTGTGATACAAATGTATAATTTATTGTCAATTTTTTTTTGTATATATTTAATGTAAACATCTCCTCTACTGAGAAACACCGAGTATTGTGGTAGTGGCGTTAACCCATACTCCGATTTCTTCATCGAGAGGTGCTAAACCCCCGTAGTTTTCAACGCATAGTGCAACGTCTTAAAAATGGACAAGCGCGATATTGGCCCATGGCCCAAGACACAGTGACTGTAGATCGAACGTCGAACCCGAAATCTTGAACCTGGTGGTAGCCATTCCAGTTACAAGCTAAGGCATGCCCATGCCTACAGTTTCTACAGTTAAATTTTTGAGAAATTTTGAAAATGATTGAATGATTGAATCATGAAATTAGACAATGGCGCCCTACTGAAGACCCTTCAAGACGCATCATTAATAAAAAGAAATTTAAAAGTCTCTGGCACAAGGGTCGAGCTAATTGAAAGATTCTTGCGCAGGGGCCTTTAATTTATTCTTAATAATGAGTTCTTATTCGTAAAATTCACTATTTCATGTTGTAATCGATCGTCTATTAAACTTGTTTTTTGAACTAAGTAGGTCTTGAAAGTTTAACTTTTTTTTAATGAAGCAAGTGCATAATCCGCAATTTTTATTATCTACATAGACTGAACTTTATATTACCTATTACAAAATTTTAAATTTTCGACAGACGTAGAAGAATAGCTGACCCCCTTCTGTCTCAACAAACTAAAAGTGCTTTTTGATATGACTTCTTTGACTTGTTATAGCGTCGATTTACAAACCGCTGTCGGCCAACCTCAAATTATTTTCAATGGCTTTAATATTACCATTAATCTTTAAAGTAAGCGTCAGAATTTTTTAAACATTTTTCCCGTTACGCTTGTGGATCGTAGATCATAACTTAAAGCTAATTCTTCAAATTAAAGATTAAAAATGTCACATTGTTAGTTTTGATACCTATATGAGTTAAGTTATTGCTGCAAAATTTGATTAATTCATATTTACAATTAAAAAAATATGATGTATTCCCTAACTTACCCTTTAAAAAATATCAGTATATTTGAATTTAAAAAAACGTTTTTTGAGTTCCGTATTATTTTTTGCTTAATAAGGTGCTTTTGAGCTGGTTTGTCTAGATGTAGTCTAGATCCTTTCATCTTAAGTTTTAGGTTTCTGGACTTATTTTTTATTGTTTTTTTTTCAGAATATGCCTCTTTAAATATTACTTCTTCAAATTCTAAACTTTGATATTCTGTGGAATCCCATATCCGAGGTTTTAAAATTTTACATTTTACATGTTGCTTGCATCTGAACTGAAACTATACTGAACGTATTGGTAGTAAACTGAAGTAAATGATCTTTTAAATTCAAAAATTATAATTTTATTTGTTTCAATTCAAATCCAAATTACAGAATAAACTGTTTACTTTTCAAAAAAAAATGTGAGCTAGCTTTTTTTTAATCCACATTTCACTTGAAACTAATTCTAATATCCTATGATCACATATTTTGTAAATATCTATAAATTTGAACATGACAAACGCAGCAAATATAAAAATTGTGTTAGTAGAGCCATTGCGGTTTTTGTTACAAAATCTTGAGTCTAAGAGACGAAAGAAAGCTACCCTGATCAAAAGTATTTCTGTTTTTTTTATATTACCTCCGATTTACTTTATTGTTAATCAATGTTTAGCCAAACTGCATGCAAAGCTTGCGCTGTTATTGCATTAAAATTAAACATTACAGTCCCAAATTAAACCCGTGTTTTCCTGCAGTTAAACAAAAAGAAAACAACATCCCAAAGCTTTAGCATAGACTTGGTTATAAACGTTAGAAAATTAAACCAGAGCTCGTACTATCCGAAGCTTGCTCGTTGAAACCAACTAATAAACATTTCAAATAGCTTCCCAATAACAGGTTTTTCATTTATTTAAAAAAACACAAGCAAAAGAAACACTTGATATTTCTGGCCCAGCTGTGCTGAAATGTATAAAGTTTTCAACAATTTCAGTTTACTCTCTGAAATAGATTTTAAAGTACTTTTTCATTATTCTATGTTCCCCGGGTTTGACTGCTTTTTGATTCTTACCAAACTTTTATTACACGATTTTAATGTGGTCGTAAAACATCTTAATTGTCTCTATTGAAGCTTGTAATGGCGAGAGAATCGTATTAAATTAAGATTGCTAGTGACTTTCATGAATTTCCAGTTTAACACAAGTCTTTGAGAATGAAGCAATTATTTTTTAATTAAAATTAATTTTTGTGATGGAAATGTCGTTTCCAACACCACACAATTTAGAACGCTCGTTATGAATGGATTGTCTAGCCATAGAAACTTTACTATCATTCAATACAATTTCCAACTAAACTTTAACTACATTATTTCGACTTGCTAAACCAAATGTAAAGAGAATTATTTTAAAGTTTAAAGCATCAAAACTAACTAATACAATAAACGAAAATAAATTCGTAAAACCTGTTGAAGTGGCGCAGCGCCAACATTATAAATATTACAAGGAAGGTATATGGCTTCGTGCAAAATAAAAGGTTTCGCTGGATAAAATGTACCTATACTGTATAGTCAAACCCATGCATTTTAATGGTTTCTACCCAAAACAGATAATAAATGGCATTAACTTTAAAAAAAATAATGGCCCTATTGCTTCACACCACGAATTTGAATTTATTTAATCCACCTTCTTGTTTGATTACGTGAAAATGCATTTCTGTTGTATTTTTATGTTACAAGCTCACTTTGCCAATATAAGTGAATTCAAACAAGCAATACCGGTGAACAAAGGGATTTGTTTCAAAATTTGTATATTCAGCTTGACACATTTCGCTGCAAGGGAAAAAAATTTACTCAAACATAAAAATGCAAATTGACGGCAGATACTCTCTAAAATCCGCATTTTGCAGATTTACGTTGCGACAGGGCAATTATTAGAGGGTTACAAGAGTGCATATGCAAATTGTAGAGCCATTGCTGATTTATACGGGGCCACCTCAAAGGAACAATCTAATTTAAGCGAGCAGTTTGATTCCTTTCCACACCAATGTAATAATACTAACAACACCGTCTACAGTGAAATGCCAAAACTAACAAAACGTGTCGAAGAAACATTTACCTAATTTTTCTGAGAGCATAAATAACAATATTTTAAATTCAAATGGAAAAGAGAATTTTACAGAATGTTAGCATGTTATTTTTTAAGTTTATTTTTTCGCGTTGTGTTCATTCAATTGTTTTGTTTGTTAAGTTTTTTAATATTCAAAACAAGAAACGCCATTGTTTAAAACACACAAATGCTGCTTTCTTGTAATAATAAACTTGATTAACTCCAGGACAAAGCAAAAATTTAATTAGAAAATTCATTAAACGTAATTTATCGTTGCGCAAGAACATCAACTACCTGTATTCTCAAGAAACTTGAACTTAACAAAAGTTAATTGCATCCCTTCGTGAGTTGTCAAAACTCACAACGCTCCAAAGCAAACGTCACGCTTTTGTGTGAGATTTACCACAATTTTATAATTTCCAAATTTGCTCATACAAGGAATATTTGAATTATACCCTTCTCTTGGTAATTGTGGACAGACTACAACTTTTGTCAACAATTTATGGTGAAAGTGCGGTCTGCCTAACTATAATTTTATATTAAATTCCAGAAGGGTTAGTATTTAAATCAATTTAACTAAATGAAGCCCCCACGTAACTAATTATACTTTTTCAGAAGGAATTAATCCATCCTAGAGGTAATGCGGGTGATTTTATTACCTCAGATATGCTGCTGTGGAAACGTTCCCTTGAATATTTCCTCAACGATTCATATAAATTATAGCTATTATCTTCGTGAGAATGTGCGTGATATTCTACACTGTGCGTGAATGTCTACAACAAAATAAATAAAGTAGAGAATTTGAGAACATCTGTTTTTGCAATCTCTGACTGGCATTTAATTATATTTGATCTTCCAGAATAAGGACACTGCTGCGTTATGGGACGAGGTTTTTACAAATCGATAGCAATAAGATGATCATATATTGAGTGGTTTATGAAAATGTCACCAAGCTAACTAGGATCTTATTTCAAACACAAGTCATTGCAAGTTTAAAATTATCTAGCAGAACACGCGAGTCATGGTTGAGCTTTGAAGTTTGTATTAACCTCCACGAGAATATTTACTCCCTTGAAACTCTATTTCTTCGATAATTGCTTCAAAACTAAACTAATCAAAAAAGTCAAAAACAGCAGCAGTTGAAAGTGCCAGGTAAGAATGATGTGAGATTTATTAAAAACAAGAGTAATATTTAAATTTAAATATGGCATCCAGTATAAACTTGGTGCATTTATGCATCTAAATGAACGATCAGACATTTCTCAGTGACATAAGTAATATCTATATTTTACATTTTTTGCTTGATTATTACAGTTAATTACTTAAAAATAATCAAAATCAATTGATTATATCAGTGGACAACAAGTCAAGAAAAATCACAAACGCTCCAGAATAATTTTAAGCCCAAAAAACTTGAAAACAAAATATAAAGTAAGTTTTTGAAATATTTTGCAAATTTCAGTGCCTAGAAAATTATATAAATATAAATTTAAATCCTTAAAGTTTAGTTATTTAAGTTTTAAAATTTTAAATACTAAAAAAATGCATGGTTATCAAAAATGCAATAGATATTTTAAAAATTTAATGAATTAAATTTAATATTCCAAATTTCGTAAATTTTTAAACTTCATTTTTTGGATTTAATATTTTTCTAGACATTTTAAAAATCATCGAGACTTTTCAGATGTCTCTAACATTACAAAATTCAGTTTTTTCGACATTTCTATAAATCATGATTTTAAGATATTTCTAAATTACATTTTGCATTCTTACAATTGAAAGTTTTAGTAATACATGCAATCTAAAAACCTCTAGACTTTTAAAGACATCGAAATTTACTCTTATATGTTTTTGTTGTATATATTTTTACGACTTACAGAACTTGTAAAACTTTTATTAGTGTTTTTTAACTTTATAAATATAAGTATATAAAATTTGATATTAAAAAATTCAGTAATGTTTCACGATATATGTAGAGATTTTATTATTTACATATACATATTTAAAGATGCTTAACATATTTTTTATTTACCAAATACATTTTAATTATAAAAAAAATAAAAAAAAGCTATTTTTGCTAACTTTTCCTAATCAAAGAAATCGATTTTGGAATATATAAAAGAAAAACAGCAATAGTTTCCATTTCAAGTTCCCTTGGAAATTATAGTTCAGTTTTCCATGCTCCTTCCAAGTCCTAGAATGCAAGTTCCAATAGTTTATAGACAATTTTTGATAATTTTTGGTAGAAATAAACCTAAACAAATCTATGGTTTTTAAAATTCCTAAAATTATAAATGCTAAAGAAATTTTATGGCACTTAAAATTGAAAGTGTTTTTTTAATTTTTGAGCTCGAAGTTATTTTCATATAGTCAACAATCTAGAATTAGGACTAAATGTTTATAAATCCTACAATTTTTGAAATACTTCTTAGAAAAACTTTTCCTTTTCGTGGTAGGTAATGTTAAATTTTGACCTGTTAAAATCTCGTGTCATGTTTTGAAATCAACGAACTAACTGTCATCACTTGTCAATTGTTCTAGAAATTTTTTTTAGAAAAGAATATTTTTAGGTTTTATAATTGTCCATAAGTTTTTAAATTTGCCGTTCTGACTTTTAGATCATTTTATACAATTTATTAAATTTTCTAGCAACACTTGTAAGTATATTCAAAAATTTAAAAATTCCTACAAAAATTTCAGAAGTTCTAAATTCGGATATATTTTTTTAATAGTTATGTATGGGTATTTACGAACACTTTAAACTATTTTTAAAAAGTTTCAATACACAGAGTGTCCTAAAAAAATTACGAGAACCCATTTAATGCTACGTTATCAAAAAATAATAGAACAGTTCAGTAGAAATAAATACCAAAAGTTGCACTAGAGCATAAACTTGATTCGAGAAACATATAAGAGCATTGTTCTTCACAGATTTAACTCGAATTCTATGATCACAAAAAGAACTAAAATAGATTCTGTGTATAAAAAAATATCATTCGATGCCTTTTGTTCCACTTTTATGAATATTTTTGAGTTCCTTGATCACTTTTTAAAAAGTAGGTTTGCAAATTTAGGACATTTTCTTTAAATCTTTTAAGTCTCAGTTTAACTTTTGCAGACTTTTTTTAGATTTCGAAAATCAAAATTTTAACTTTCATTTTTAATTAATTGTCCCACAAAATCATTTAAAAGCATACAAAGATTGAAATTTCCAATAATTTTCTTGAAAAAGCTCTAAAGTTTTCGAAATATATTTTTCACAAGCTCTACTCTTTCCACCTTGCTGTATATTATGTTATTATATTTTGGAATAAAATAATTGTTATATTTCGTTGATGAACTAAATCTCAAACATCCGTAGAGCTTTTCGGAATACATAAACAATATGGTTTCATTACGGCCCTGTTAATGGAAGCAAACCTCAGCTTCAACTTTAAGAGCATCCATGTTTGAACTTTCTTACAATTTTTAATGTGGTTTCAGAAACCGAATCCAAAACTCTTCGCAAACAGCAACACCGCAACTAAATGTGAACACATGCTGCTTGCATAATTCATTTTACAAGTTTCATCTCTGCTCTTAGTTACATTTCGTAGCCTTGTTTTGAAATCTTGTAGTGCAAATTGAGATACAAATATAGCGTGTATTTTCAACAGTATTCGATTTATTGAAGAACAAAAATAACAAGTCGATCCGCTGGCGCTGACCGGATCAGCGTCGAGGAACGTTCCATTTGAATTCTGCTCGGTTTGCTTTAAAAGCCTTTTCACAAAATAGCAAGTAAACGTTTTCTCTATTTAAACGATTGATAGACAGTTGTACAGGTTTACGAGCTAGTGATTTTTTGCTTCTTCCACTTCGTTTCGCAAATATCAAAACACGTAATAAATCGCATGTGAAACATCCATTCTGACTGTATTCACCATTCGCACAATTACGCCAGAATTGAATTAATGACGTCACATTACTTAATTTAGCTGCATTACTTATGCCGTAAGGGACACATTCACGTTGAAATAATTTATGGATGTAAACACTGTAAATTACTGTTTACAAGCAAACGTTAGGATTATTTATTTATAACTCTCCAGATATGTATGTAATACAATCCGTTTATTATACCAAACTGTTAATAACACAAGTGTGAAATTTTTCACGGTCGTTACGTCCACGATTTTTTCACATAAATTCAGACCGAGCTCGCTCTAATCTAGGGGTGTGTAATTGAATTGAAGTGGCGTATAACAAAATTATGTCAGCATCGAAACGGCGCATTTTTACACAAACCACATTCGTTTAATTCACTTGCATTTCGAGTAATCTGCGCCTGCCAAAAAACCATTCAAACTTGTTGAACCGTTATAATGGACTAGCAAAATGAATTTATTCTTGCAAAACTTTTTTGGATCGCAAAGGGTAAAACTTCAACATTCATTCAACATTTTTTATCTTTGAATACTTTTGTTTAGTCAGAAATGTCCCAAACCTTTCCTGTTGCCTTAAGAAGACAATTTTCTTGTGATTTAAAGTGCGTGCAAAAGTATTTACTCGTAACGGCGATCAAGATAATCACAGTCTTGAATGAAGAAACCAAGTAAAGATTAAATTACCAACCCAAATTTACGTTAATATTGACGAGCAATGCATTTTTACAACCAATATAAAGTATTAAAAACGCAGTTATGAAACTTCGGTTACCAGTTATTATTTGTTTAGAATTTGTTGGTTTTACGCTTTTAGCCATTAATTTGAGCTGTTTCGCTTAACTCAAATTGAGTATTTATTAGTTATTCCTATCAAATTAAGTGCCAATTTTAAAAGAGTTCAAACTCTTTTAAAAATTTATTTAGTTGACGAACTCAAAAGACAAAGCTAAAGTTTCTAGTTTTCTTAAAATTAATTTATTTTATTTTAAAGATCAAGATTTAAACCATTTACTAGATCGAAAGGGTAAAACGATTGTAGTGGATGTAAAAATCCTAAAGATTTTAAATTTAAAAGAAAAAATGTAGATAATCCCAAAAGCAATTAAAGAAGGCCAGAAAAGTTCAAAAAATGATAAAATAAAAAAATATATTAAAATTTAAAAAATTGGAAATCTGGGAAATATTAAAGAACAACATTTCAAAAACAACGCAAGCATAAACAAATGTAATAACCTAAAAAACGATATATCGCCTCGGAAAAAATTTAGAATATAAAAATCTAAATTTCTAGTACTACAGCATTTTTAAAATTATCAAATTTACAAAAATATCTAGAATTTCAGGAATTTATGTGAATTTCAAATTTTTTACATTCCTGAATACATTTGATTTTACAAGATTAGAAAGAATCTACGAGATATTAAAACTGAATAATCGTAATAATGAAATAACACCAAAAAGACATACTCAACACTGTTATAGATGTACAAATTCTGAATATTTTAACACATCTCGAAATATTTCAAAAATTCAAACATTTAAAATTGGATATTTGGGTTTTTGATATTTTAGAACTATACATTTCTTGAATTTTCTTTTTTAGATTTCTCAAAAAACCTAAAATTTGTAGCGATTTTCCGGTTAAATTAGAACATATTATTACATTAATTATGAAAAATCGACTTCAAAATATAGCATTCCATGTTTGACCTCTTAAATCTAATTTACTTAAAATTGTTGGCACAAGACAATTAGCATTAAAATTAATTGTACATTGTACACATTTAGAATTTTTTAATCCCCGACAATACGAACTTTTTGGATTGTTAATTTTTTTTTAGAATTCTAATTTTTTTTAAATTTGTCAATTTTAGTTTTCAAGACGTTTTAAATTAAAAATTTTCTTTTCTCAAGTAAATAAACCAATCATCTAAAGTTAGGAATTTCTAATGTTATTAGAAATAATCTAAAAATCTCAAAAAATTAAGGAACTATAATTAATTTAATTTGAGAACTATAATGGAATTGAGAATCTTTTAATCTTTAAGTGCGTCAGAGATTTTCAGCCCCTTAAAAACGTTTTCTAAGTTTTAAGAATTATAGAAGTTTAGATAAAATTTAAAATTCCTATATAATATGATCTAGGAGTTATATTTTCTCTGACTATTGTGAAGAATTTGAAGTATATACTAAATCTAAGCAATAAAAAACTATACGAAAAAAAAAATGCATAGAATAAATAAGTAAATCTAGAGACTCCAGACACCGTTCAGAGTTGTTAAAAAAATCATTAAAACCAATTTATTAATACAAAAGTTTTTTTTAATCGCAAAGGGAAAATTTTTTAATTAAATTTTAACATTTTTTATGTCTGAATGCTTTTATTTATTTAAGATTTGTTTGGAAAAGACAAAGATCGAGATAATTTTCTTACTGTCTTAAACAGAAAGATGTTTTTTTTTAAGTAAATAGTTAAACTAATCAGAGTCAAATTGCATTTCTATGTTACAATCATGTTACAACTTTTGTTATATAAACTTGTAAATACAAATACAAGAAACTCATTCCAAAATTCTAAAAATCGATTAAGATAACAATAATTACAGCATTGTTTCTGATTTGTTTTGCACTTGTTAATTTTACGGCAAGCAACTTTTTACTGTGGTCTAAAAAATGCAGATGTCACGGTTATGTGTGACGATAATTTGAAAATCACGACGAAATACAAAGAAGAGTGGACAGTTTAACAAATCCTCTGTAGCCTTAAAGACAATAAGTTTATTACAATAGAAAAACCAGTACTGCAAAAATACATATTTTATACATAAATCCTCGACAAAACCGTGAAATTTTTTCCACTAGAATGCATAACCAAGAGTCCTTCAACTGCCAAGCGCAGTGATCCAAATGTTACGTCTAAACGACCTTTGTAAGATTATTGTTACTCAGAATCAGTTCAAACTAAAAATAATTTAGAGAAAAGTGAAAAAATCAATTATCCCCACCGTGTTTCTCAAGTTTCTTATAACACCCCAAATAGTAAAATACCAAACCGTAATAAACATATTTGGTTCTATACATTCAAACCCCCAAAATATCAACAACCCTCAAGTTGACAGTCGCAGTTATTTATATACCGAGTTGATTTTCCTCTCCCCAAAGTTAGAACGACAGTGACACCTCCAAGCAATTCAGATTCTTCACGCATTGCTTATAAATTCTTAACAACGTAAAAAACATCTTCAAAAGTGCGAACACTCTAAAAAGAGAACATTTTTTAATATTTAGCGCCTCATTAACTGGCTATCGCCCTATTTTTACAGTAAAAATTGTGCAGAATTGTGCCTTGTTGCAGATTAAAAACACGGTGTTACACGGCGCGACGCGTCTGGATGATTATTTCCGAGTTTATCTTGCTCGAACTCGTGTTCACATAACCATAATAGAAAACTAAAAAGTTTTATTGGAATTTGCTACTTGCTCGCAGCCATTATGTGCGTAAGGTAGTTATTATAATTCCACCTCATTATTTCGAAATAAATAAAATATAAATTTAATGGGTGTAAGTATCTTAAACTAAAATCAATCAATCTCTTCTACGTTATTATTATCAAAAACAAATAAAAACTTTGACGAAGTTGAGAGCGTTCTTTTTCGAAATTGTTGAAGCTTAAAAGCTGAGACAACGAGATGAGTAATGACCGAAAAAATACATTGGCATTTTTTTACAAAGTCTGCTCATAAAGTGTGATTAAAAAAATCTCTTACACTTTCAATAATAAGTTTTATAACTGGGCAGGTTTTATAACAAACATTTCCACAAAAACAAAAATCAAAATCACCCTTTTATAGTAAAAACAGTGCGCACAGAAGATATATAGATGATAACCGCAAACGTATTTTTTTATTAATTTATTTAGCTATTGTTATATGCAATCACGTAGGAATGTTGTATTAAACACCAAGCGATTTACTTCCTAATTTTATGACAGCTTGTTTTATAAGCATATGATGGATACGGCATGTTGTGCTCTGTAATGTAAGGTCTAAAACTTACTTCACATCTTGTAATTTTGAGATATAATATCTGAGTTTGCGTCGCCGTCGGTTCGTATTGACCAACTCCGAACTTTACACTAAATATTATTTTGTAGTACTGCTACTCTTTTATTTCTTGTTTAAACTTGCATTTTTGGTTACGTCATAATTCATTAGTTGCTCAATACATTCCAGAAAATGCATTATGAAAATAGCAGTATCAAAATGCACAATGAAGGTATAAATTACAATTTCGAAGTTTATAGCCGCGGGGGAAATTTCACATTATACTAACACAACGTCATTATGGTGTAATCCAAATTACGTCCAATAAAAAATCTTAATTTAGTAAAATCTGCTTAAAAATGCACGTTTTTCTTTGTGCAAACTGCGATAAAATTCCTGGATGCAGTCCTTTGTTTTCTTTTTGATTTATTTAGTTCGTTCAAGTGCAGTGTCGTCAGCTGCAAGAATGTTAAGAATCACAAAGAGGATAGTTAAACGATATAATTAACTATAATTGGCTAGAATAGAGCACAATTATACAAAGCCTTTCGTCTTCTTTTTTTTAACAAACTCAAACATTGGAGTTAATTATCACAGTGAACTCTGGGTCTGATTTTGAGTGCATCTCTCGCAAACTTGACACATAATTACTGAATTCTGCCATTCATTATTAGTATCAATGTCTAATGAATTATTGACAATACTCGGCTATATGCATTACACATTTGCAAATAATTAGCGCTAGTCACTTGCAGGTTTCTGATGATGATGATGAAACAGCAGTGGAAAGCAACGCATCATGGAATTTTTAAATTAGCGATGATAATGTGGAATGTGTGAACGTTTTCATTACGTGTATAAAAACCGTGAACGGCATTTGTTATAGTGACAAAGAAAAAAACTATACCCAACATTAAAAAAAAGCAAAAAAAAAATAAACATTACATGTGTGTTTTCTATGCTCTAAGTAGATTTTGAGCTTTATCCTAATTAGTTTTTCACTTTGAAGCGCTTATACAACGCGCATTCTCTGATTGACATTTCAAGTGATAACAGGATAAGACATGGGAACTTTTATTTCTTTTTAAAATCGTAAATGCCTGGTCTGTTGTTTGTGTTATACAGAAAATCGTTTAAACCGCAAAATTATGTATGTTTGCCTCGTACATTTTTGTTTTTTTTTTCGGATGCCCAACACAAGGTTTTATATATTTCAGTTTGTTTTACGATTAAATATGTTTTCAATATTGAATAATAAATATTGTGTTGGGTAGTAGACATAAAAATGTTGAATTTTATAATTCGTGGCTTAAATTTAAATTTTTAAAATTGTCAGCACAAAACAATTCGCGTTTAAATCAACGTCTTGTCATTATAAAAATTTTCAGGTGTTCAGGTTTTTTTTTGTGTTGCAAGATGTCCTAAATTTTAGAATTACACTACGAGGTAAAACCTAAACATTAGGAACATTAGGAATTTCTAATATTTTTAAAACAATAAATATTTCCCAACATTACGATTTATTTAAAAAATTAAGAATTTTAAAAATTTCAACAATTATTAAGTTTTTGAATATTCTGTGTATGAGCAAAGTTCAGAATTTTTTTTTTTGATCTTTATGAATTTACAAAGATCAGACATTTTTGTAAACTTACTATTTATTTGACAGAATTCCTAGAAATTTAGTCGTTTTCAAAGTTTTCATAATTATATACATTTTCGTAATTTTAGTAACTTGCAATTATTGTGGCAATAAAAATTATATAGATTTTCCTAAGATTGTTTTTGAGACTAAACATAAAGGCCGAAGAATCTACAGAATTCAAAACAAAAATAAAAATATAAAAAAATAAATATAATAAAGAGAGCATCAAGAAAAATTGCAAATTATCCAGAGAATACAGAAAATCTAAACAATTTAAAAATATTTAAACGTTCTAAAATTTATAGTCTTAAATATTTGCCTGCTTGAGTGTTAATTTCTATTACATTTAATTAAATTAATTAAAGTTACCCTTAACAGATGATTTCTAACCATCTACAGGTAGGAATGACTATTTTTGATCATTAATTACATTTTCTAGAATTCTTAAAATTATTAATAATTTTATGAATACAATAAATTAAAAAAAAAAGTTTTTAGAAGTCTTTACACTGCTAAAATGCCTCGTTATTTTTTGAACGTACTCAGTATATTATTTAATTGACTTTGAGTTCCTAGAAGTTATCAGACTTTTTTAATTTTTAGAATTTTGAAAAACTACGTAATTTTTAAACGTCTGAATGTTCTGGCATCTTAATTTTTCAGCTTTTTTAACGCAGTTCTGCGACAGTACATAGAAATTTAATTATTGTAAACAATTTAAAGATTATAAACAGTATAAAAAATCAAAGTATTTAGAAATCTAGGCAAAATAAAGTGATCCATAAAAAGAAAAAAACGTAAAAACCCTATTAAAAATAAGGAAATCTAGGAAATCTAGATCTATTTTTTCTCAGTAAGCAAAACCGAATCTAATAAACTTGTATTTAGACGTTTTTGAAAACAACAAAATTCAGTGGTTTGAATGTGATAAATATGATGAATAAATTTTTACTTAAACATGTTTTAGAAAGCACTGATTTGGAAAAACTGAACTGAGCATTTATTACAGAAAAATTAAATTATCGATCACCTCATTAAAAACCGCCGCTTATGGATATTTTGATACCCAATAATACCAACAATATAAATGCAAATTTTCTTTTCGACCCAGTGGAACCAATTCACTCAACAATATCAGGTGCAGAGTGGTAAATAATGAGACGGGTATCTGTCTTTTATTCACGTGATTTGAACGAAACCCAATTCCTTCAATACCGTCATTATTTATACTGGTTGCACACGGATTGACGGAACAAGGGGCTAACACTCTTATCGGTTGATGTAGAAACGTCCGAAATTCCTTCTATAAAAAACAGTCTTTTATCAAGAGACACAATTCCATTCGGTAAATTTGTTTAGAAGCCCCTAATTTGTATTGTCTGAACCACAAAGAAATTAAAATTTGATAATGTGACAGTTAAAACAAGCCAAGTTAACTGAGCTTGTAACAGTCTCGCTTCGCTGGCCTACAAAGTGCGCGATTTTTCTTGTTCCCGGATTTCCTTCCGGATCTTTAAACACGTGACAACTTCATCGCGGCACGCTCACACTATAAAAATTCATTATCGATTTGTCTTGTGATTCGAGGCAATTATACTGATGAATAACGAGCTATTTTTGGTATCACGTCGATATTTAGATACATGAATGTGAAATTGGACGAAATTTAATAAAGGACGGATTCCGGAGATGATAATAAAGAGCCTAGAGACGATCCAATGATTTATTATATTAGCTTAAAGCGCGGTTTCGACGCTTCTTCTATTACGTGTCGGTCTATTTTAAGATTTTACTATAGACACTATTGACTACAGTTTCCAATGTGAAGGTATTCACAGAGGATACGTATTTATAGCTCTGGCAACTGATCACTGACAAAAAATAAACCGATAAATGAACGGATTAAGACAATAAACATATAAAAGTCACTGCACCGAAAGTCATACAAATCACAATTATAACCCCCAAAGTTCAGACAGTCAGGCGGAACTTCATGCAAACTTACCTTGAAGTCTTCTCAAGTTACGTGGTGCTAAACCATTTCGACTTCCTAGCACATGTTAAGTGTCACCTCACGTAGTCACAGGGTCGTGGTTGACTGACGAACACACCACTCAAAGTCCGAAACGCGACTGACTGAATCACAAAACGCACGTTCTGGCAGAGGCTGTCGAGAATCTCGCGAGATGCATAAATGCCCTGCGCCAGTTTATCAGGACCACTTAATTTTTTTTCAAGGAAATGCATTAGATTTTTTACGAGGACGAATCATTTGTGTTAGGAGGCTGTCGTTACAGCAGGGATTAAAGTGTCGCGCCAGTGTGAAATTTATGGCTGGTGATATTTCAAAGGGGTTAGGAAACGACCAAAGTTGCGATTGAAGTTTATAGAATTCGTGTTAGCAGTTGCGGAAGAAAACTCGGACTCGTCTTGGTATCGCGAGTGTACTGGGTAACCGAGATTTATTAAATTTAGCTCGATATGAAAGTTGCAAAAAATATTATTTATGTTACTGGGATGCTCACATGATATTGCGAGTCGAGTGGAAAAATATGTGTTTTATAAGCAAAAAGTAAAGAAATGGTTCTGTACAATTATAACAACGTCAATACGAATACAGATTCGAAATTCAAGCAGGGATTTACTCAGCTTTATTTATTTATGACATATTTATCTGCTCAAAATTGCTTTAGTTTTGGCGACCTTTTGAATATTTTGATGAACTTTTTCCAACAACAATAAAGATCCATTAAATTTTTTTGTACAATGTGGAATGCTAATAAAAATGTCATAACCAATTAAGCAATAGAATTTTTAATCTATACTAAATATAAACATGATTTTGTAGGTACATATTTGAACCTGAAATTACAAAAAACATTTCATGATTAAACGATAATATTGAGTAGCAGTGTTTTTACAACCAATGTATCACGATACTAAAAGTACAGCTGCCAATAATTTAAAACATGAAAGCTTTAATCAAAAAGGTTATCAAAAAATAATGTTTGCATTAGTTTATAAAACCATTTACAGGTTTTTTTTGGCAACAGATTTTTGCACTCGCTTTTACGCCATTAATTTATATTATTCTTCACAACAAAAATATTGTTTTGCATTGTAAATTTGTGTAAAATTTTAAAACGCTCTTTTGCAAGAATTTTTTAATAACTAAACTCACTTATTTAGGCATTTTTCAACAAAAATTCGTTGCCCGTGAGAAAGATCTCACATAAAACGTGTCAAAAAATACTAATATTTATAGTTGACTTAAAAATATAAATTTGTAATTTGCCACGCACAACATAAAATAAGTCATTTACGAAAAAAATGTACTACGACATTCTTGTCCAAACAACAGACCTCTGGAGTGTCATAAAATCAAAACCACTGCAATTAATGAATTAGTACCTTTTAAAAATGTATTTAATTATAATTAGAATATTATAAGAATATCATGAAGTTTGGCTCAAAAATTGTACACAGTTCTCCTGTCTAATTTTTTAATTACGCACCACATTGTTGACAGCAAAGATAATTATGTTTGTGCAACTAAACGTAAATGCTCTGAATTTTTTAAGATTACCACCAAAAACACGCCGACGTTTTTTTCTTTAGTACTAAACAAAGTTTAGGCTGAAGGACGTAACTGTCAACAGTCCACTGGTAAAAGTTTTTTTGATCAACATAATGTGTTTTTTTTTGTATATTGTCTCGAGTAGCATAGTAATACAATTTTGTACAACAAAATATCGTCATATTTATATATCAACAACAAAAACAAGCAAAAAAGAGCTGGAAAAACCATCATCACAGGTATGGCAACACGAAATAAATTTAAGAGACACAATTGATTCATTTGCAAGTTCCCCGTGTGCCCTGAAACAGTCAAACAAAAATTATAGGGCTAATAAGTTGAGACATAACGTTTCGAAAAAAAAAAGAATGGGGAAATATAAATCTAAAGAAAGGAGAAATAGACTAATTATAAAGAAGATTATTTCTTTTTTCTTTTATTTTCTGTTCAATCAACTTAACTACAAAACTGCCATGCTTGAATTGATAAATAAAGATTTAATAAATTCTAATTTATCTTGTATAATAGTCTTCTAATATATGGAACAGTGCCCTGTGTTGAATTTTTTGATAATGCCCAATATTTCCTAAAACAATAGAAAAATTTTTGGTTCCCTTGCCAGATAGTCACCTACTTCGTACACCAATTTTTTTTTAGTATAAAAAAGTGGCTGCGACAGTTTTTTTAACATAATTTCCCAGTTCGTAGAGAAATGCTTATTCAACAATTTTAAGATGTAGTTTAAAGTTTCTAGTTGTCTAGTAATTAAAATGTTTTAGAAATAAAACAATTAAGAACGTTCATTAAACAAAAGTTTGACGAGAAGTTTAGAACTAACTAATTATTTTTTAAATAAGCTGTACAATTTGCATGCTATCTTCAAATTTAAAAATAGTATTTCTAAAAGAATTAAAGAAATGTCATTTAATGGCTAAAAAGCTACAAAAAGAACAATAATTGCAATCGAAAAATCTTTAAACGATCTAAAAAATGGAAGTATCCAATAAATGTGAAAAGATTTGAAGCATTCAAGACAGTAATGTTAGTCCAAAGATAATTAAAAAAAAACTTTGAATAAGAAATCAAAACATACATAGTGTGTACTAAAATAGTAGATACTTTTATAAAAAAGTTTTTACAACTTTCAAAATTTCTAGGATTTTAGAAACTCATGTGATTTCATTCAACGTTATAATATTTACTCTATTATTCAAAATTTTGCAAAATTTAATAAATATTTTTATGAATTTAAGTTATGGATATCAATGTTTTTGTGTTTAAATTATCTCAGTTTTTTTTATTTCGAAAAATTACCATGGTTTAAAAAAATCTATCACTAGAAAACTCTTTCAGTATTTCCAAAGAGTTGAGGATTTTTATGTGTTGCTACACCTGAATCTATTCTAAAGTTCAAGAAGTTCTAAGAAATATTGAATGTTATCTTCAGAAATACTTCTATTAATTTTTTAAACTAAACGTTAAAATCTCTAGAAATTATCTAGTTATGAATTTCAAAAATTACACATATTTCAAGCGTTTCATATATAATTACAGATTAAATTAAAAAGTTTTTGAAATCCAAGAAATTAAAAATCTTTTCAAAACCTTTCCATTTAAGCTAACATACCTAGAAATATTTTTCAAAATTCTCAGTATTGTAATATTACAATTTTGTTTGAATTTGAATTTACCGCGTGCAGAAGTAGTGGGGAGCAGCTGCCACTGCCTGTCTTCCTCGTGATTCTGGTTGATTTGGTTATAACAGCCGTATCTGATATATTTTTTTTGAGTTATGTGTTTGAGTGATTGTTTTATTGATTCATGCGAATAAATCTTTAATGGACTAAGATCTGTCAGTACAAATTTATGTAATTTCCAAAATTTTTGAATTTTCTAGAGCTATATTTTTTTTATATTATTTGAAGACAATTTTTAAAAATTAAAACTAAGCATTTACGTTCCAAAAACATCTGAATTACATAAAAGAAAAAGCACAAATAGGTAAAAAACAAAGCAAACCAAAAAAATATATATCAAAATTAAATAAAAATGTGTAAATCTAAAATTTAAAATATACAGAAAATGTTACTAATTCGACGATTTCACGGCATATTTAAAAGTTTACAAAAGATTTAAAAAAATGTAAAAGTTTTAAGAACAGTTACCAAAGATCAAAATCGAAATATCGTTTTAAAAATAAGTATGAACAGATCTAAAAGACAATTGAGAAAACGTAAGAAATCGAGTTAGTTTTGATAATTTACTGTATTCATATATAAATCGAAAATATTCAAATAATCAAAAATTATAAAAAAGATAACTGAACATCTAAAATAAAAAAGAATCCGTAAAATCGTTTTTATCTAGACGTTGAACAAAGACCCAAAGATTCCAAAAAAGTAGAAATATAAGAAACAAATGTTAAAACATCTGAAGATTCTGTTGCATGTTTTAGAAGTTTATTAAACATACAATATCAATGCTGAAGTTTTAGGTATCTTTAGAAAACAAAAATAAACAATAGATTAAATAAAATTTTGATAAATGCAGCTAACTAAATTACTATTAATTTGACTTTAGCACAAACAAGTACTTTGTACTAATTAAAACCAACAATTACTGCACAAACTTCTGTATATCAACATCTACTTGTGTATACTTCCCTCAATAAAACGATTGCGATAATCATAGCATAAATACCACACCACAGTCAATAGCTCTAGAACCGCAATTGCTACAACCACAAGTTGAATGGTATTGTTGGTATTAATTAATTAGTGTAAATATGCACTTTTGGGCAGACTGCCTTAAACTAGAGTATCATATTTAAATTGCAACCAACAAGAATTAATTAATTATTAGTATATTACATTTTGATATAATATTAATTGTAATGTTAATAAACCTATTTATGTTTGCATTCACAGCAATTAGAGTCAATCGCTATTCATACAGTTTCAAACCGGAATCGAGTCCTGATTCACTAGTTAACTTTTTTGTTGTTTACCACGTTTGTAATATTTTCTTCTGAAACTCGAAACGTTTCCTCGACATTGTTTTCATTCGTTGTTCTATAGCATGTAAAATACACATATAACAAATGCATTCTCCAATATTTTTCTTTTCTAGGAAGTTATACATCTCCCTTATTTGTTTTCTGTTTATCTATAACTCCATGCTGTTCTCTTGCGAGAATTCCAACTTTCCCAGGTATTTTAGAATCTCACAACTTCCAAAGCCTTCAAAGTGATCACACTGAGAACTTCAAGTAATTTTAATAGGCGACATAAACCCACAACTGAAGGTTATGGCTCTTTGTGGCATAAGACCACACAGTTTGTCTCAAAACAGCTGTTTAATAACCGCCAGAAAAGACGTCGATACTACAGCAACAACGTCGTCGAAATACACGGGCGGCCTAAGTTTTTATTGATATATGGTTTTTGTTATGAGTGCTAACGCAGATGTCTGTCTCATGATGATGTCATGTGTAAGAGTTTCATCCATCACGAAGTACGAAGACAGAGAAAGTGAACGACGACTTTTTATCAATGTTGAGATGCTACGTCTTAATAGTTTTTTTGATGGAAAACTTGTCACAGATGATATCGATATTTGTTTTGCTGCTAATATCTGCAAATTGAAATAGGGAATGTGTGTAAATCCACCTCTCTGCATAAACTTTTGGAAACCAACAATTAACCAAGCAGCGCAAACTTTCATGAATTTCGTAGAGTAAACTTTATCTAATTTCTCAGTGCTTTCAGTGTGTTGAGACATTTGAAGCATCAAACTCGACTTCTACTACAGATGACTTATTAGATTGAAAAGTGCAGGTGGTGTAATGGTTTGTGATTGCTTCTCATTTTCTACTGTCAAGGAGCTTATTTCAACAACTGTACAGAAATTTTTCTGTTGTAGAAACGCACGTGCAGTTGACACAATGAAAATAAATTTATTGATAGCGAGGAAATCAAACTAAATAAAATGTCTAATACAGAAAACTTTGAATAGAAGCATTAAAAAAATGTAGTTATTGATTGTTCTAAAAAAGTCACGTTTAGTTCTTAAAACACTTTTTTTATGGACAGTTTTAATCGCCGTGAGATCAACTTTTCTCCACAATGTGTGTAAAATTTCGTGCTCTTGAGCTGCAATAGACCCGTATCCCGTATAAATTGGTCAGCTCGTTTACCAAACTTGAGCCACCACTTAATGATTATTGATTACCGTCGGTCAAAGGAATGAGGACTGGAAATTACAACTTGTTTATAATACGAAAGCTCTCGCTTTGAAAATGTGGACAACTAAAAATCCTACCCTTCAATTTACCTCCTTTTAGCTTACAAGTTAGTTCTAGTGTGAATGATTTACACTTTATAAATTTCGTGTAGCTAAATTAAATGTTGGAATCACCTTTGATAATTTTAACTGTTAGTTTGAAATATTCATGGTTCAGTGCTAATGTAAATATGAGAATTATGTAAATACGGCAAAAATTTACTTTTAACAAGCAAATACTAAGTCAAGAATAAAATTTCCCGAATAATCCTAAATAAACGTAAAGTGTTACTAAATCACTTCTGTAAGCAAATTCAGATACGTTTTCAGAGCTTTGTTACTCGACGAACCTAAAATACCTAGCAAACATATTTCGAGTCATTAATTATACAAAACTTGGTGCATATTTGAAATGTAAACATCCCATCAAATGGGTCTGTAAATTTCACAACATCCATCTGAAATACGAAAATTACAAGGTCGCAACATGTCGTGTCGCAGAGCTTTCAAATTAAAACTATTAACTTTGCATAATGACATCTCGCATTTTGAGCAGACCTCATTTCAATGTAAATAAGCTGGAACGCAATATCAAATAGCACATTCTTTTCCAAATATTGCGAGTTTTTAATTTCTTACCGATGGAGTTCTGGACGAAGGTGTTGTGTTGTAATCAAAGGATAAGTGGCTATAACAATGTCGTTGTGAACAATTACCATCACAGTGAAACACCGTTTGCAGCGATCTTTATCAAAATGGTTATGTGGGTAGCCGGTGCCATTTTATTAGAAACAAACATATTGACACGACAATAGTGTTCTTTGTCCTTTAGAAACTCCACAATTTTAGTTACAACGTGACTTTATGTTTCAGTTAACCCTTCTAATCTTTACAAAGTAATTCCGTGCCATTATGACCCATTTAAGCAAATTTTGTAAACCATAGCCGCCAGTAAACGAAATTTGTGATTATGTGAAGAGAATTTTTCCTCAAAAAACGGCGATAATTTCTAGAGCTTTAATTTCGTGAGCTCTTTTATACTACTGATTGTTGTCTCTTTTTATGTAAGTCAAGGCAAATTGAAATCATCGAGTTTTAAATTGCTGCAAGTCTTTGTACTTGAACTTTACGATCTGCAATTTAAGTTAAAACGTACAAATTGACGTCTTTTCGTCTTTCTTAAGTATAAGTTCAGAGTTATAAAATACAAAGTAAACATTATTAGAATAATCTATCTAAATTTACAGAGATGTAAAGTTCTTTCCAGCGAGTCGAAAACTGCATAGTCTGAAACATGGGAGCTTAGAGCTTCTAAGTCAGCTAGTGTGGAAACAACTTGGCTTGTCACATTTACTGTAATGTAAAAAAATCTCTAGGAATAAATTTAGAATGCTCATTTGTAGCGGACTTTGCAGACACAGCTAATTAAAAATTAATTATTACATGTCAACGGATTGGTATATCCATTGGCCGAACATTTTTTCTTTTGGTCAGCTTTTGCAAGCAATATAAAAATATTCAGTGTTTCTTTATTAAAATACTAATATTTCAGAAAATTAAATCCTGAAAAAAAGAGATTTTCGTAATTTAATTTAGACGCTTAGGCCTTTATATATATAAAAAAGAGAATATTTTGGCACTAGTTCTCTATTATGCAACATGTTCTTTTGTACTTGTACTGTACTGCGTGCGCAGACACTTATGTCCTGCCCTATAAATCCATTTAATTAATAAATTATAAATACGAGTTTTTTACATTTAGAAGCAATCTAGCGCTGCAAACTGACCCAATCACATTTTCTCTATTGTTAATTATATGTGAGACATGTGCAAAAATTTCCCTTTTCAAAAATCAACAGCAATAAATTGGAGCCCTTGTTCTTTTTATGGTGAAAAACATAAAAATAAAATTAAAACATGAATTGCCAAGAAATTAAAGTATATGTGATTTTCTAGAAAAATTTATGGTATTCACTGTTAAACCTCAAGTGACCTCCAAAGCGATTTATAAATCCTAATACTTTTACCTTTATTTCCAGGGTCGGGATTAAAACCTTTTTTTTGCAAATAGTAATTATTATAAACAGGAAAAGTTTTCATGCCGACCCTGGATATCGGTTACAACTTAAAGGTTCAAAGGAAAAATTATTGCATGATATAAATTACTTTAGGCAGTTTATGATTTTCCAGTCAATACCATAAATCTTATTAGAAGATGAAGTATTAATTAATTTCTCGGCACCACAAGTTTTAATTCATTTTTCTTTTTCACTATAAAAAGAATAAGATAAATTAGGTTTGCCACCATTTAATTGTGTTTGATTTATGAAGAAAAAGATAGAGATGTGATCGGGCCAGTTTATAGAGCTACGTTGCTTCTGTATATAAAAAAATCGTATTTATAATAATTAAATGGATTTATAGGCCGGAAAATAAATGTGGGCGCATTCTGTGAATTCAAATAATATAAAATCAATTTTAAATTTTTTAAGAATTTTGAAAATGTAGTCATTAAGAGTTGAAAAATTATTGGAACTGTAAATTAGGCAATGGATTCAAAAAATTACAAATTCAAAAAATTAAAAAGATACAAAAAGTCTAGAACTCTAACTGCTCTAAAGATTCTAAAGATTTTCCAAGAAACCTGAATAATTATAAACACACCAAATATACAAAACTATAAAAAATGTAAAACAAATAACTCTTTAAATTTGAAAAATAACCATAACATGTTCAAAGGGCAGAAGCAACAAGAAATATTTGAAAAATACTATCAAGTGAAAATTTGGTGAATTTAAAGGATCTAGAAATTCTAAAAAAATTTAAGTCTTAAAATTTTGTAAAATTCGAAGATAATACAGAATATAACAAACCCAAAGCACCTAAAGCTCTACGGAGTGCAAATACTTGAATCTAAAAAAATTAAAAAATAAAATATTAATTAGAATACAAAAATTTAAAACATAAAAAATATTATTACTGTCTACGTATGATTGAAAATCTAAAGAAATTTCAAATATCAAACAATCGTGAAGAATTATTATTAATTATTAATAATGATATTTAAAGAATTCCGAGAGTCCAAATAATAGAAAAACTGAATAAGATAAAATTCCAGTTTCAACTTCAAAAATTAGATAAAAAAAAAATAAATCCAATTAGGTATCTACCAAAAAAATAATCAAAATTATCTAAACAATCTAAAGGTTTATTTGCATATCAAATTGCTTGCTGAACTGATTTTTATATACTTTCTTAAATATTGTGTTTCGTAGTTTCCACTCTTTAATTGTAAATTCTTTAATAAACCAACAAAATTTTTATTCTCATCAGAACTATGGATACTAAACCAAACAGTGTTAACTATAGAAAATATTTCACAAAATGAAAACTTCTTGATAATTCTTCGTAAATTTTACCTTGTTAGTTCCAGTTACCGTCTAATTGTGAAAAAATTTCATACTGTGGTAAGTGGTAGACCCTTACCAAAACCTCTCAAAGACTCCTTTGTGCAGGCGTCAAATTACATTTTTTGCTGTATACTATAGTTCAGCATAACATCGAGTCTTGTATCGATTTATATCAACGTACGAAAATTGTATTTTATACCGCCAATTTTATGATAAATTAGTTGTTGAAGAGTTTATTCGATAAAAATATGATTTTGAAAACAAACAATATTTCTAAATTTATGAATATCATACGTTGAAAACTTATTTGCCAAAAGACACAAAGAAACGAGTTTTCAAATCCATTATTTACTTTGACTTAGATAGAATTGTAACGTAATGCATGAAAAGCGTGAAATAAAATGAAGAAATCCGAACGTTTTTCTCTTGCCTCGAAGTCATCTGGGGAGTGGATTAATCTCGTCTAGAATAGTGACTCGACTTTTTTTTTAATTTTTTTAGATTAATATGATTTTGTGGTTTGTTAAAACACTGCGTTATTCAAAACTGATTACAAAAAATAATTTGGCGCATTTGTTATTACTTTAATCCCGATTTTAGCTGAACTTGGTAAAAACAAAATATAATGAATTTATTTTTTTGAGGAAAAAAATTGCGTTGTTTAAGCTAAAATTCAATTTCATACATTTTCCAAACTATATAACAAGCGCTCAGAGAAATTATAGACACTTCAAAGTACTCATCGCGTAATGAGTATTTATAGCAATTTAAATTTCATACATTTTATCTAGAATGTTACTTAAAAATCGAAATACGTACATTTTAATGTAATTATTCCATCATATAACTCATAATCAATCCAATTCGTTATAATACATTAATTTTTATGCTGGTATTAAAATAACGATATTACTATAGCTTCCATTTTCGTGCTAATAATGTTCAAACAGACACATTACAAGCAACATAAAAAATGATTTGGAACTTGGCGACCAGAATTGTTTTTTACGGTTGTGGTTTTATTACAATAAGGCCTGTTCTTTGTTCATTTTAACGAGTCTTCCAAACAAAATGACCAAAGTTATTGTAATTATTTGGTCACAATTACTGCGGGAGAAACAATCGTCCGTAACTTTTCACACACTTCACACGATTCACAAATATTATCTTTCCACAGCTCTGGTATCTTTTACATTTGGTATTGTTGAGTGAAAATGAAAAATCCAAAGCGTGAAAAGCTGCATGAAAGCAATAGAGACAGACAAAACGCGATTGAAAATATACATTTAAGGGAGGAAATTTCCTAATTTAGAACTGGGACTTGCGAGTAGGGAAAAATTTGTCTAAATTTTAATAGCGCGGCATCGTCACAATTTGCAACTCTTTACCTTTGCCTGTAGTTTTCAACAGTGTGCGAACCGTGTCTTTCATTGTCAAAATCTGCCTCACACCCCGCTCTTGCAACGATGATTCCTTTTCAAGGAGAAATGAACGTCACGGTGGCTGTCATCGCCGCAGACAACCGGCACAAATAGGATTTCACCACACATTGCAACACAAATCTGATTTGTGTTGAATTATTTCAGAAACAACATCCGACTTTGTGATGAATGTTTATGAAAGCTTAAGTAGGAAAATTTCGTGCCAGCGCGGTAACTAACACCAACATACTGAAATGAACAAGCTTCCTAAAAGAACAAATAAAAGAACTTCCAATTTATAGCACAAAGTTACACTTAATAATTGCACCCACGAAGTTCACTCGAGGCTTCTGATCAAATTCGTTCGGGCTCGAAATTATGACGAAAAAAATGTTCGTTCGTCAAAAAAAAATGTCTAAATTAACCAACCATAGGTGTATATCAGCGTCTATGGATGTATTATAATAATTTGTGGAACTGCCTACGAAAGTAAACAAAGTTTTTAGAACAGCCTCGTCGTGGCTTTTACGTGATTGGATGGAGGAATAACGTGGAAAAATGTATAACTTCAAAGGTCAAAACAATCTGTATAAGAAATGGGTCACTTGGCGGGATACATAATAAAAACTTAATAAATCTTGAAAAGAGATTTTTCTGATTACTTTTTTGCAAAAAGCACGTTCAATTAAATTCTTTTTAGAGGACACCAAGAAGCAGGCGATTATTACTTTGAAAAAAATGGACAACTAGATTTTCTGATAATATGAAACGGTTCACACCCCTAATTCAATTTAGAGTTAATTCAGAAGTCTGTAGCCTCTCTCAAAGTGGTTCGAACTGATAATGTCGGTACCTCCTTATTACCGATGTCTCATAATAATCTTCTTATAATGGTTTCAATGTCAGCTGAAACCACACAAGTTGAAAGGTGCACAGACGTATATCCGAAATTTAATAGTAAGTCCGTAATTATCTAAACTCTTAGTCATTTTTTAGAGATTCCGAACAGAACTCCTAATGCGCCCGAAATTTATAACCGCGAAGAGATAGCCTATCGAAAAAACAGTGTTATTAGTCGAATGTTTTTCTTCTCCCTGATGTTTAGGGAGCCGGAGATTTGGCCATATAACGGCGGGACATCAGAGGTTTCTTGTGTGGAATATATTGTTGAACATCACATCACTTAATATCCTCGCAAGCGCCCCCAAGAACTAAAAGGCGGAGAAAGTGACGCATGAGGGTGTCGTACAAACATCGACACACATGGCAAACATGACAAACATCGTTAAGTAAAGTGTGGGAGTTGAGATCGAAGTTCGAGCACGTCTGTAATTTACAATCATTATAACATGGTTCATTAATGTGGTTTGCATATGAAACATGTGTACAGATTGCAACTAATTGTGTTATTAATATACAGCCAATCTACTGGGCTGATTTACACTACTAATTAAGCTCAACTAATTTAAGCGTAATGTACTATAAAAAAAATTGTTTCTGTATATATAAACATATCTATATTTGTTAAAATGAAGTGAAACAGAAGCATCGGTCGATTTCCCTAAAAAGCTCGTTTTTACAGTTGAAGAGGCCATTACCTTCTTTACGTCGTTGAGTTCTTGAATGCCAAAACATATAACTTTTAGTTTAGACGTAATTTCCCTACACTATGTGAAGTTTATGCAAGAGAGGGTGTGGATATTACCAGCATAATGTTTATTATCGGTAGATTGGATGCACTTATCCACACCTTGAACTGTAACGTTTTGAAAATTTCACTCTTTAAGCACACTTCGCCTGTATTTATTCGCATAAAATTCAATTTGTAGGAAAGACAGGTTAGCAGGAGATGTAGTTACATTTGAATATTGATTTTCTTGTCCCAAAAAACAAATTAATACTATTACGTTGTGATTTCATGACTGATGTAAACAAACAAGGGATTTACAGAGATTAACTCTTCTCAATCCGTTTATTAATGTAGGATTTTTGCAAAAATTGGCTAATAGAAAATTTAAAAAGATTCGAGAATAATCACACGTGTTCTTTATGGCAGCGGCAAAGAATCGTCATTATAAAAACGCTTATACAGGTGAAGATAAACCATAAAATAATGGAGCTGCTGACGTATAATTCTAAGGAACAAATATGTTCAGGTCGATTTTTTGATTTCGAATCTCCATTTTAGATTTGTACAATATTACAAAAATGTACTGAGCTCTTGAATGCGTGAATTTAAGCTGCGAGTTCTAAACAGTTTTAAAAATATTGTATCGTTTTTACTTTTGGTTAAATTAATCTGAAGGATAAAAGGGGAAATTTTACTAACAAGCTAAATAAATACTGCCAAAACAGAATAATATTGTTTAGTTTGAAAATAAAGCATAAAATAAAGTCTTAATTATATTTAAAACCTGTGATACAATTATTTTCACTCTATCAAAAAAAGTGTTGGCGCATTCTGTATATGAAATCAATTTTAAATTTTTTAAGAATTTTGAAAGTGTAGTCATTAAGAGTTGAAAAATTCAAAGATTATTGAAACTCTAAATTAGCCAATTGATTCAGAAAATTACAAAGATGCAAAAAGTATAGAACTCTAACTGTTCTAAAAATTCTAAAAATTTTCCAAGAAACCTGAATAATTATAAACACACCAAATATTCTATAAAAAAATAAACTATAAAAAATGTAAAAAATATCTCTTTGAGTTTGAAGAATTCAAGGAATCCAAAGTATCGAAAGCAACCATAACATAAACAATGTACAAAGGGCAAAAGCAACGCGAAATATTTGAAAAATACTAAGAAAATACTATAAGGAGGTATTGAAAATTTGATGAATTTAAAGGATCTAGAAATTCTAAAAAATTTTAAGTCTCAAAATTTTGTAAAATTCGAAGATAATAAAGAATATAACAAACCCAAAGCATCTAAAGCTCTACGGAATGCAAATACTTAAATCTTAAAAAATTAAAAAATAAAATATTAATTAGATTACAAAAATTTAAAACATCAAAAATATTATTAGTGCCGAAGTAAAACTGTCTACGCATTATTGAAAATCTAAAGGAATTTCAAATATCAAACAATCCTAATAAATAAATTAATAATAATATTCAGAGAATTCCAAGAGTCCAAATAATACAAAGACTGAATAAGATAAAATTCCAGTTTCAACTTCAAAAATTTGATTAAAAAATTTAAAGCATCTACCGAATCTAATTAGGTATCTACCAAAAAAATAATCAAAATTATCTAAACAATCTCAAGGTTTATTTACATATCAAATTGTTTGCTGAACTGATTTTTATATACGTTCTTAAAGATTGTGTTTCAGAGTTTCTACTCTTTAATTGTAAATTCTTTAATAAACCAACAAACTTTTTATTCTCATCAGAACTATGGATACTAAACCAAACAGTGTTAACGGTAGAAAATATTTCACAATAAAAAAGCATAAAATAAAGTCTTAATTATATTTAAAACCTGTGACACAATTATTTTCACTCTATCAAAAAAAAATAAAAAATAAATGTATTCTCTCAAAAAGCGCAACAGATGCAACAGACTTTCTGGAAATAGATATGTTTATTTATATTTATCGAATTATTACAAAATATTTAAAGATATGCTATAGAAAATTGTTTTTGCAGTGTCTTTCAATTTTTTTGCTCTTTTGTTTTTGATTTTATATATTTTTTTTAAATTATTTACATTTTTTTATAAAAAAAATTAGTATTTTTGGACTGCCTAGATTCTTTTGATTTATTTGTTAATATTTTTTAGTGGCCTTGGTTGGATTCTTCAGTTCTACTAGATCAGAAAATGTATTAAGTTATTTTTTTTGGATTTGTTGAATCTCTTTGAATTTTTATAAATTTTCTGAAGCATAAAAAGCCACAATTAAGTACAAGTACAATTTTGCCATCGAAAACGATAAATATTTAATACATAAATTTTTAATTTGAGAATATGAAATCTGAAGCCATGCACTACATTCTTTATTTTTTTAAATTTTCAGATTTTTTTTTGTTTTTTCTAGACTTGTTAGCTTTTTGAACATTAAATATCAATTTTTGTAATATGCAATCATTTTACTATTTATGAATTTGTATTAAGCGTCTATTTTTGTATGAAACAATTTTTTATTCAATGCATTTATTATTATCACACAGAAAATCTAATATTTTAACCCACATTTATTATAATAACTGAGCACATATTGTTTTTACCGTGCATTTATAATTTTTACTAAACATCTATTATTTTACCATATAAATGTTACTTTTACTGGACATTCATTGTTTTTACTGAACAACAATACCTAACATTTAAATACAATACGGTGCATCTAATTTGTCCACAAAATATAATTACAAAACTAATGCATCCACTATTTTTAATGTTTGCTATAAAATTGTAAAATTTCTTGACAACGACATAATTACAACATAAAATGTTGTTAATCATCACAAATGTTCTATTTATTACCTTTTTCAAATTTTGTGTTTTTTATAGTTTATTGACGTTTATTATTTATTATTATATATTATAATACATATTTATTTAATATGTTTATTATTTATTGGATCAAACATAAAAATTTACAACAGAACTGAATCCCAATTCTGTTAGAATTTTATATACTTTTTAATGTACAAATTAATGAAAATTTTTAGTAATTAAGCAAAATAACAAGCGTAACGCGTAACCAAATATTTACATGCACACCGTACAAAATGAAATCCTGACAAAGCTGTTATTATTAAATTATTATTTATCGTCAAAATGCAGATGTATCAATAAAAATCGTTTTATATTAAGTCAGATATTAATATCATTATAACTCAGCAGTCGACACATTTACCTTCCCCAAATCCGTCAGTGACAAGTCGATAAAACTTTTGCTTATTGCTGAAGAAGCTTAACTCGAATTTGAATTTCAGATAAATACATTAGAATTTTAATGTCAAGGAAGTCGAATATTTAAAAATTCCCTTTTCTTGTATGAAAAAAATGCATAATAATTCTGATTACTTAAATATTTTCACGCTCCAATACTCTCCGTCTTCAGAAAAATTAATTACAACTCCGTTGTAATTAATTGCACTTTATTATTCAAATACAATCGTTGTTATCAGAGAAAGCGAAAATCAAGTGAGTTAACTTATTCATTGTGAAGCGTAGCTTGTAAAGTTTAAAACAGAAAGTTCGAGGTGAACAATGTGTGCATTCACAGTTAGTAGAATACGAAAGAATCCCGTTGTTTGGCGGTGATTGAAATCAATAGCATAGATATTTAGAGTTTTGCTTAGTTTGGCTATAAAAGAACTGCACCCAACAAACTTCGTCTCTAATTAAACGATTTTTATTTATGTCAACTAATTACGTTGAAGTAGGCACAATGTTTTAATTAACCAAACACGAACCTCTCAGCTTCTTCTATAAAACTCGCTGTCAATTTAAATTTCATTATTTATACGTGTTCCCCCGCTATTCTTTTCTTTTACGCTCTTGCTCAAATAAAGCTATATTTTTTCACTATTGACATTTACCTAATTTAACAACACGCATTGGCGCCAATTGCCTCATTTCGGTCGTATGCGTGTTGAAATTTTATTTATTTTCTTTCCGAAGAAAACTCCGACCTTTTTCCACTTTTACAATGTAATAAAAAATAATTAACTTACACTCATGAAAAATTTAACGATATTTCATTTTTGTTTATTTACGCGCTCTAAAATTCTTTATTCCCCGGGGAAGTTAGTAATGTTGTCTTAGTATTTTTTCGAGCACTTTACAGTGTTTTTCGTTCTGCTAAAAGCATAACGCTTTTTACGTTTACGATTTCTACTTTCATCCACTAAATTTCGAACGCTTAGCATAAATCGCTGCGGTATTTTCGTCCCGTTTTGTACTAAAGCTTGAATTCCTATTTATAGTTATTAGTAGTAAAAAGATGTTCTGAATAAACATTGTAACGACATTACTAAATTAAACAAGACACTTATGTAATAGTCATACGAATTTCAACTCCCAGAGCTCAGTAATGTTGCATTGACGCTACCTAACGGAAGTAAAATTTAATTAACTGCTTAGTTGTTGACGTAATTCCGCCTGCACGATCTAGTTCCTTGTTAGTTTACAAATAATAGCGCGAGTTGCTATTTCAGAAATGATTTTGTTGTTTTGCGCTATCTGCTTTGTAGCAAGTTAAATGAGCAATATATAACACAAGTCTTACTTCCAAAAATAACAAAAAAAACACAAATAAATTTTAGCCTTAAAAACGAAATGAATACTGAATTGACATTGTGAGGGATTTAACGCGGAAATTCTATTTAATCAGCCATGTCCATCGCGAATTAAATTCGATATCTTCTTACTTCGAATCCGTCTGCATGGTATTATTAAAACTTCAAAAGAAATCAATAGACGTATCCTTTTTGAAAAAACAATCAGGAATTAAAGAATAAGTTAAAAAATGTCAATTTCCTCGAATCACTTCTTCAAAGAAATTATTTTAGCTAGACTTAATAGAAAAAGTTGAAGGAGGGTGCTTGTTAGAAAACCTTGCAAATCTCAAGCAGATTCGAATACTTTTTCGTTTTTGCTCGATGTGAAAAGAAGTTTCTTGTGACGACAAAGAACTTCTTGGGTATTACATAGAACAATGATTTTAAAGTTGCGGATGATTCGATTTTCACAGGTGATGGATGAGGTAAAATTTAAAGGTTATTCAAGTTTCTTTAAACTTGAAAATTGAATGTAAGTAATTGCGAAGTATAAGCGTAGTTGCAAATAATGCAAAACAAAACTTTAGAAAGAATGAATGCAACTTTTAACAAACTAGGACTAATTTATATATTAAAAATGGTGGATGCGCCGGGAAAGTGTACAATCGTTTATTTTCCGCAGTAACTAACAAATAACGTGAAAGAGTTTTTAAATTTAATAAAAATAAAGTGTATGAATAGGAAGTCTTTAACAACAATTTGATCCTCCAAGAACTTGGAAAATAATAACCTATTTGTGAATTTATAAAACAAAGTAGTAAATTAATTAGAATGTTTTCTAGTTGTGTGGAAAATAAAAATACCTTAAATTAATAATCTACCCTTCTAGTAAAATTAATTTTTTTAAGAGTTATTGTTGACTCCACGGAATTGATTTTTAAAAGAGGAAGATCAAATTATTCTAAGACCCGGTATATCTGTTAAGTGCACTAAACCATCAGATCAAAAGCGATGTTGTTAATATTCTAGTCATTAAAGCCAATTAAGATTATATCAAGCTACAAGCTGGTATGCAAATTATAATAATATAATAACATACATATAGTCTGAATTTATGCTGAAGCTAATTACAATATAAACTGTTCTTGCAAACTCACTAAATTTCGTAAACAACTCATCTTATAAAATTTCCGTCTTAAAACACTTTGATCATTTCATTTCTCACAGCTAATTCTATATTAGACTCCAATGTTGCTGTTAGTAACTTCGAGCATTAAATAATTATTTGAGTTGGCTGACTCGATTAAATATGAGGAGTTTAATCCGCACACAAACCTGCATTTACCCCTACAACAAATTAAGTATAATGTCTGTGAAAGTTTTGTTTAAGTTAGTTTATTGTTGCAACCACTATCGATTTTGTATTAATTATTTCCGCAAGCTAGGAACTAGTTAGACTAAACTTTAAATTTAACTTTTAAAGAAGTTTCACAACCTATTATCACACTCAAACAACGTGATCTGTCTTTCAAAATATATAGTAAGTATATGGTAGAATAAACTTTAGTCTCTTAAACAGAAGTTTTCTTATGCATACGTAATGTTAAAGGATAAAAATAAACCGAGAATTGTGACAAATTTTCTGAGTAAAACCAGTTTAATTTAGAACGTTCAACATGTCAATATGCAGTCGCCTATTTGCTGCACTTGGCTGAATTATAGAATTATCTCCTGGACCGTAATATCCTAGCAGGATATCCTGCTTAACGCGCCATTGCAGTTCTCCTAAACTTCAGCAAAGCAAGATATAATGACTATTTAAATACAAAAGATGTAAGAGTTTAACACGAAATAAACAAAATTCCAGTGACTCAATTAAAAATAATATCATAATAAAAGTTGATTGTCATAAATGGTGGAGGCGCCGGGTAAAACTACAAGAAATTTAATAAAAACTCTAATAATGTATGAACAGGAGAGTTTAGTATAAAACGAACAAAACTACAAACCTTATTGGTCATGTTAATTTTTAAACAGCAGTGTGTGACTCAATTTGAACTTTGTTGTTTTACCTAACTTTATAAAATTTTAACCCCGCAAGGGTGCGTGTCAGACATTACGGCGTAACACAAGAAAGCTATAAAACACTTTGAGAAGGAGGTAAGCTACGGTTCGGTATCAATAGGACACTTTCAGGGTGCACTTAAGCTAAAAATCAATAATAAAAGTGTTAAACCTATCATTTATTTCCATCAACAAGTAAATGAGTGTCGTCTTATTATAGATTTTAAGCAGTCGTCGTAATTACCTGTTTCATAAATTTTAATGAGACAAAAGGAGCATTCTTCAGAGCCCATATTTTACCAGCACAAAGGATGGTATGCGAAATTTGTTCGAAGCTGGAGCAGACAGGCCATCTGCTCTGCAGCGAAAACACGCGCACTATTCTCAATTCCCATTACAAATAATAACCTCACACGGTTCATGGAATTTTTCCTTACAGAACGTGAAATTCCTCATAAAATTTTACGATAGCATCATGACCCTTTAAACTTCCCTCATCTACTTAGATTTTCAGGTCTTAGAAACGAGTCCGAACACTCTTGTAATATTTATTTTTTCACTGATTTGTTCCAGACGTAACCTGGAGTGCTGGACTTTGCAGTTTTATTAAAATAAACGACAGGAACTTTGTGTCTTAACTGAGACAGTTACAACACTCTCATTTATTACAAGATAACGTTGAGACTCGTAAAGTGTCAACACTATCACCGGCAATTACCTGCGCGGTTAATTCTTTGAATCTTTTACTGCTTTTTTCACGAGCTTCGCTGTTAAAACTAAAGAGTTGCCTGTAAATATAGGTATATTTTATATTAGATTAATAGTAGAAAGGACTTGTTTGAAAACTCATCAATTTCAAATTCAAAATGAACTATCCAACATCTTCGAGAGAAATGCGGTTGTAAAAGGTCGAACGGACCCAATGATGTGCCATTACTCTAGGAAAAGTATGTACTTACTAAGATTTATTTATTACACCAAATAACTGCAGTGAATACAAAATTGCAAATTTGGAAAAGCAACGTTATTTATTTGGATACTTTCCTCGTCCCTGTCACTTTACTAGACTCGAGGCGAGTCGTATCCGTCTAATGAATATTTATGAGATGTTGCTGCTACCTCTATTAAACGATGATACATGTCAAAATCACTATCGTGATAATTTCTTGATAAACCCCAACCTGAGACTATTTCAATATCTGGGATGGATTCCCGCAGTCTAGACTTAGAGTTATGTAAATTTAAACAGTCCAGGACTTGCCCTAACTCATTGGTGTAGACTCAGATTGTCTTTGTACCATCCTAATTTCCATTTTAATTGCATTATTATACTTTAATTAATAAATTCTATCTATACCTTATTTCGCATATTGTACACTGTTCTTAGACCAGACTTAATAAAGCCACGAAAATTTATGCATCTAAATATGAGTCAATTTCGCACAAATCCGGTCGTCCAAACCAATAAGATGTGTTTTATTTATTATTTATCTTATCTAGAGTTTTTCACAAAAGTAATTTCAGCGGCATTTCCCACGAGATGTAGATTCTCGTAAAATTATGTGAAACGAGCGCTATTTAAGATCCTTTTAACCACACCAATAAACCGGAAACGTAAAAATATGCTGTTAGGATTATATATTCTTCCTAATCCTTATATCCACTTTATACTGAATATATGCTACCTAAAATGACACAAACTGGAAAAAAGTTGTTAGTTGTTCGTGAAATATAACCGCTCAAGTGAAGTAAATAGTAGGTATTCAAATAAATCTTTTATGTCTCAATAGCATCAGCACCTTTGCAATGCTGTGCAGAACGTCTATAAAACGAGGCGGTCTCAATGGCACCATCGTTTATCTTCTCTTTAAACTATTTATTTATGCTTCTTGGAAATTTTATAGGAAGTGAAGTTGACAAATAATGTATTATTGAAGCGTTAGATAAAATTAGGAATATTTATCACTGGTCAGTTACGGTTATAGGTGAAATTTGTTTGATAAATGATAGTTTACAGTTGAGAGAACTATTTTAAGAATTTATAACCGACACTCCTAGACATTTCAAATAATACACTCAACGAGTTAAAAATGTAAGTTCTTCATTCTAGCTTCTAAAACTTTTTTTTTAATTTGAAACAATAGGGAATATATGAATTTTAATCCGCTGGTATAACGCATTGTCTACAAGACAAATAGAGCAGAATATATTAGTCTTCACAAAACATACACCAGAAACTAATAAATAAATTAACTAGTTCAGCGTGACTGTTTACAAGAGGGGACGCACTTATACCCTCCAGTCATAAAAGTTTTATCTTTGTTTTAGCTAATTAATTTGTTATCTGTGTAAAAACATCCCAACTCTGCAATGTAAATGAGCCATTTTCTCACTCTTATCATCATGTAAAATTAATTAATAGGTAGAAAATCAGAAGACATTACTCTCGATGGAACCAGAGATTTCGAGGTTAATTACCATTTCCATAAATTCCAAAACGAAGTGGTAAACACAAAATAAATGACTCAAAACTTCACGAAAATGATAATTATTTTCCGAAACGTTTTGATCACATTTTTTAAATTAATGATATTCACGCTCTATTTTTCATCGTAAAGTTGTTTACATTTTTAGAACTTCAGTTTCACATCACGTGCTCCACTAAAGCGTAGTTTTTATCTTGCTCTGGAAAGAGCGTTAGTGATTCAATTTACAATAAAACTTTTAGGTTGTATTTTTCAGTTTCCAACGAATATCTAAATAAAGAAGGAAAATTACATGCTCCATTTTATAAAGGTGAATATTTTACAATTCTGCCGTTTTATTATATTTAGGGTTTATACATGAGCGCTTTGAATTCTGTAATTTAGTTTCGTATCAAACTTGTGACAAAGGAATCAAATTTAAACCGTTCTCTAGAGGTTTATTTGAAAATATAAAATGAAACAATACACTTCCTACTTTAATGATTAAAAGATTTTATTGACTTCAGCCTCAATTTTATTTTCTTGATGAAGTCAACAAGTTACTGGAAATAAAATTTATTGATTGAAACTTATAGAAGTAAACTAAGCTTTGGTTTAACTAACATAAGACGTAATCACTGAAAATGAAACATGCTAGTTTTTTTTTTTTTTTAATACAGAACATCTAAAAATCCATATCGTTAAAAACAGTCAATTTGACTAAACAATTAGTTAAATCCAACTACAAAACATTTATTTAATTCATTATGTAAGAAAAACTAATTTACATTGACATAAAATGCTAAAAATAAGTGTGGTTGGACTGATCTTAGATAATGAATAAAAAAAGGTAAATGAAATTGTTTTTTTAAATGAATAATAAAAGACCTTAAAAAAAGAATTCAAATAAATTTAAATATATATTCCTTAATTTCTGCTAAAGTTAGACTTTTTGTAATCAGAAATTCCGATTAAATTTTAGCTAAAATGTTACGATTTTTAGAAGTAGCATTTGCCATTACATTGTAAACTTTACCTATTAAATTTTAGCTAAAATGATTCTTAAAAAAAAGAAATTTCATTAAAACTATTATTATTTACTCGGTTCAAAAAATGCTGAATACAAAGTGAAATTTCACTAGAGTCGTGACATTTGGGTTTAAAAACAAGCAAAAATGTTGTAATTATATTGACAATGTATGCCTAAAACAATTTTGTACAGCGACGACGTTGCGCTGTAGTCATCGTTCTGTCAATGAGATATCTGCAATAATTTCAAATTAGAGGGTATGCTCAATGTTATACATAAATAGGTTTATTACCACATACATTATGGATGTATACAGTAATATAACTGTGACATCAACAATATGATCGGTTGATATGACAATAACATGAAATTGGAATTAATTTCCGGATGTGATTCAAAATACGGCTTGATATCTGGAAGAGAAAGCTTTTAGAATATTTATAAGATTGCTAAAATTTTAACATATAACAGAAGCCAAATCATACTTGTATTGCCGAATACCTTAAGTATAGTATAAGTTTACTTCTACAATGCGTGTTCAATTTTTTTTTATTTACTTTCATTTTAACCAAAAAACAAAAATTTTTGATAAATATTTGAATCTATTTTACACTTAAAATTACTACATTTTATTGTTTTTTTAATTATTATTATATTTCACAGACAAATGTAAATTTGATTAAATACTTTTTAGGTTTCAAAGACAAAGAGTACTCAGAACTCAGAAAGCAATTATTCGACATTTGAAAATCATATATAGAAATTTTCATAATTTTATTCTCAATTTTTATGTTTTTTATTTTTTTAATTTATTTTCAAATGCTTTAAAACGTTGAATATATTTTTAATAAAATGACAGCTTCTAACTTTATTAAGCAATAGATATAAATTTTTAAAATTACTTTAAAATAGTAATTAAAAATCGACTTGTACCTATTCCAAAATCGTTCAAGTATAAAATAAAATTATGTTAAAATGTGAAAAAAGTACTAAAAAATCACTAAGTCTAACCGCAATAAATATCCAGTATATTTTATACATTGAATATAGAATAGCCAAAGAAAATTGTATTTTATTTTTGAGGGTGGAGAATTTACGATTACGGTTGGCATTGTTTGAACTTTGTTTCGTAGATAACTGTTCAGAAAAAATGATAGCGTTTTTTTACACCCTTTGGTTTGTTTTCAACGGTTATTTACATACAGTGACATGAGAAACTAAAGCTTTGTTCTTTTTTTTTAGAAATGGAATTAGAACTAAAAAACAGAATGTGGTGCTTGTACTTGTAACTTGGTTAAACATAATTTGTTACAATTTAAAAACTGGATTATTCAGTTTTTTAAACCTAGTTTTTTAGTTTAAGTTTTTTATAATTCGTATATTGTAGAACAAAATATTAAATATTAATAGACAGAATTTAATCAAGTTGCAAAATTTTAATGATGTGTTTTGTTCCACTTTTCTTCAAGTTACAAACACGAGTTTTTCTAACTTTGTAACTTTTAAGTTTCGTCAAAAATCTTAAGAGTCGGATAAATATATGAAAATTAATTTTTTACTAGATGAAAAAATGATATATGCCAAATTTTTAGTTATTAATTTTAGATTTTATAAAAAAGAATGGATTGGATATGAAAACATGTATTCTGAAAATTCCCTACAATATGATTTAAACTTCTTTCCAAATCCACACTGAAAAAGTTTTTTTCAAAGATCAAATTGACAAATTCTGAACTACAAGTTCTAAATTCCACATACTTGAATTCTGAGATTTTATACTCTCAGTAAACTTAATTCATAATTTTTTTTCTTCGATTTTTTTTAGGTTTCAAATTCCGGTTTCAAATCTTTAGATTTGTAATTATTTAATTTTGAATTTTTTTTAAGCACACGTGAAAACCATCCCTCAGTTTTTAAAATCAGAGTATATATTTTGGATTTTGGGACTTAGTCATATCTGAATTTTTTGAAAAAATATTTCGTTTTTTTAAACTATTTACAACTAAGGATAAGCTGATATTTTAAAATTATGTGAATATAATATAAATTTCTGTTAAAAATATGCTACACTAAAAGAGTAGGTACGATTTCACACACGAAGTAAAAATCAATACGTATAACGGAAGAAATCTTTGAATATACGGAATTTTATTAAATTGGCTTCGAAACTTTTTAAAACGTCTTAACCGATGCAAATACCACCGTAAAAAAGAGGAAAATGATCAAATTATTTAAAAGTTTCTCCTCTGCCTTATTAACCTCATTGAAAACGCTGTGTTTTTGGTCTTTACTTATACTTTAGTTTACTTACAAATTTGAATTATTAGTGTTTGCATTTAAATTTAATAAACCTATTTTATTCAAAGCGCTTTTTTTAACATTTACGTATTTCACGCAACATTTCGAACCAACTCCATTCGACCTACAAACAATTCGAACAAATAGGACTTCACGCAAGCGCACTTCACTCAGACAACTTGAAATGTCAAATATGTCAAAAACCAGTCAGGTGTAGTTTGTATTTGTTTTATGTCACATTCAAATTCAGGATATGTGAAGATTTATTAATGAAATAAACCTACAATATCACATAAAAATTCACAGTTATTTGCCAGAAATATTAGCAGTAAGTTAAGAAACAAAAAAGCTATCACTTTTATTACCACTAATTATTTCGCAACGTTTTACTTGTAGACAATCTTGTAAGGAGTTTTCGTGAACAAGATACTTTTCTCGAGCGGTCTGAAATTAAATGGATGTAAAGGATCTATTTACATGGTATGTATGACACTTTTTAACTAAGAGTCAAGTTTTACATGATTGTCTTGCAGGTATCAGAAAAAGATTGGTACATATGATAAGCAGAAATGGGAAACAACTATAGAACAGAAGATTTTGTATGGTTTAACTCACGTTCAAATGAAAAGCACGAAACCAAATACTGATTTCATTGACCTTGATTTGGTTCGAGGTAAATGTCAATGATTATTTATTTTATGCGCTTTTTAGTATGCAGAAATATTTATGCTGTAGAATGGTGTTTTTAAGGTTACTTATGTGATAACATAATCGTATACTTTTTTTTTACTTAGTTCGCCATTTGAAAATGATACACTTAAGTGTTATCTGGTTCAATACAATTATCTTATCTACTTTCATGATAATGTTTGAATCATTTTACTTTTAAGTATTCTTATAGTTTAATACTTATGGGTTTTTCAGGGTCTTCTTTTTCCAAAACTAAACCTAAACAAGGTTTTATGACAGTAGCAAAGTTAGCAACGTTACGTTGTCTTTTCCTTCCATTATATTCAAAATGGTGGATGCAGCAGACGTCAGTCTCCATATTTACTTTGCTGTTATGTCTTTATGTATCTCTTTTAACCAATATCGCAGTCTATTACAAGAATACGTGGAAAAGTCAAGCAGACAAAACACGAGAGGTAAAATTTCTCTTGCGGTTTTCAAACAACTAAACCTTTGTTTTAGAATATCATATATATGGAAATAATTGTACCTTTCTTAATGTCGTGGGTTTTAAGTTTGGTACATTCACAAATTGCGGCTACAGTTCCTGTACCTGAATCTCAAAAATCAAAGTTATCAAAGTCCAGAAACTTTAGGAGAAGATTAAGCACAGTGAGGAAGATACCAACAGATGGATCTTCAGCAGAGTCGTTAAGTTTGCGATCGCTTAAAAAGAATAAACGTATTCATTTTAATTTAAATACGAATTTTGGGTCTGAAATGAAGAAAAAAGACATAAATGTGATTCTTAGGTGAGTTTGGTTAATGACCTGTGAACTGTTTTGCAACTCTATTTTTTGTTTACACTCAACTTTTATCTATTTTATTTGATAAACTAACAAAGTTGGAATACCTATGACTGTAAAATATTAGCACTCGCTATGGAAATGAAAATAACTGTCAGTTTGTTTATGAATATACCACTTTGTAAAAATGAAATAATTAAAATATTAAATGGAACAAAAATATATTATAAAAATATCAGTTGTGGACTATCAATAACAAGTGTTCAAAAAAAAGAGATTAAAGTTGGTATCGCCACACTTTTGCGATTGTAAAGGTATGTCGTAACTTTATGGGAAATTAGAACATTAGTAACAGTGACAAATAGTAGTAATGAGCATTTTTGTAGTTTATAGCAAACTTTCTTTTTTCTAATTGCGTTTAATTTGCTTTTTAAGTCTGTTTATAAAGTATACTTAAGTTCAGAATTATTTTCTTCTAAATGACATTTTAACATGATTTCTACGCCAGACGTTACAAAAAGTCATAGGTGTCATGTTCTCTTTTTTTTAACATTCGTTATATTTACATCATTTATGGGAATTTAATGTCTATAGAGATACTCTTTTGATAAAAATTTCAACTATATAGCTCTGCATTTTCATAGAAAAAAAATTTTTTTTCGAGAAAAATTGTTTTTTATTATAAAACTTAGTACAATTTTGAAAACTTTTTTTTTTTGAATTCCCTAGCAAAAATACATGTAAGATATTTGTTTCAAATTTTTTGTAATGGTACGCCATATTGGAAAAAATAAAAACTGTCAAGTTTCCGAAAAAATGTTTTATATATATATATATATATATATATATATACAGGGAGAGAGAGAGAGAGAGAAATTATATATATATATATATATAATGCGTTCTCAGAATTTCAGAACATTCCCAACGTGAATATTAATATTAATTTTTGGAAAATAATATCATTTAGATTTAAACATTATGTTAAGCAAATAACGAACCTTAAATTTGATGAAAGATAATTTAATCATCATCGCTGTCTTCATTCATTGTTACGTTTATATTAAAATAAATTAAATTAATAAGTTAAATTAGATAATACACCAAAAGTGTATTATCTAATTAATGTACCACCATTTATATTTTTTTTACGTCCGAATTGTGACTGTGCTGAGCAGAGAATTTAAGAATTTATATCTCAGTAGCTAATCGAGTTAAAAATTTAAAAAGTATAATTTTTAAATTATATCAAATCTACTTGAAAATTTTAAATGAAATTTTTAATTAATATAACTCGAACTGATCTATTTGAGGAACGACCTTCTCTCGCAGAGAATGGATTTTTTTTTTAACTCATCCGACTTTTTACCGTGCTACATCTTGTTATTTGCAAGAGAAATATAAATACATCGTCAGCATTTTTCAAATTCTAATAATGCCGTTTTAGGTTTTGGAAGGAAAATGAATGAAATAAAAAAAATTGCAATGATAATTGTGAAATTGTCACTATAATGTACGTACTATAGAAATTTATGTAAAAGATGGCATTTTTCTATTTTGATTAGCTACCGAGATATGAATGGTTAAAGAAATATACGCACACAAGCTTTTTTTCGAATCTCACGATTTCGTAGAAGCCTGGAAGCAAAACACGCATAAATGGTATTCGTACATCAAGCCGATATTATATCAATATAGATTTTCACTGAGCGGCTATTTTACCATGCTTGCCTGGCTAGAACCATAATAGCAATATAATTAATTAGAAAAATTATTGCCACTTTTATTGGTGCTCACCTTTAACTCTTTTTTCACGATGTAATCAAGCTAAATTTGGTAACAATCAAAACACATCAAGATCTATAAACTATCGAAATAAAAAAATAAGTAATTAAGTTTTTTTTAATGGTGACTTGGTAGCATGATTTATCACTGTAACTACCTACTAGATTTTTAAAATTCAAATCATCTGTCATTTTTTTTTAGTCATTAACAAAAATTGTTAAAGCACGACTGCAAGGAGTGCTGCATTTAGTGCGAATGTGGGAAACATCTGTCCGAAAGAGTTAGGTACAATATTTTTTGTGACGAATATCGAAATAAAAAATTTAACTAATTTAGTTTCTTTTTTAATGATGGGTTGGTAACATGGTCTATCAACTGTAACTACCTGCTAGATTTTTAAAATTTAAATCATCTGTCATATTTTTTTATTATTAACAAAAATTGTTAAAATGAGTGACAGTGAAGAATGTATATGTACCCCTTCCGAACTACAACAACGTACCAAAGAGGCCGTTTGGCGTCTGCTGCCCGAGAAAAGTCGCGAGCGGTATGAACGCACTTTACCAAAAATTCATTGACTGATGTAGTCAAAAAGTCGCAATACCAACCGTATAACGCAAATATCCCTTGCCGTTGGCGGAAACTAAAAAACGGGGGTGCGAGAAAACCGTTTTTCCGTGCATCGGGATTAAGGGGAAAAATTCTCTTTCCTTACAATGAGTACAAAAACTAACAAATATCCACAGAATTAAGAAAATAAAGAGTTTAAAAGCACTGCAAAAATTGTAGAAGTTTTAATATTTACAAATAAAATTCCGTGTAGCTTTTGTCTGTCTAAATACGGAAAGAGGAGTTTAATAAATTGCTCTAGAACAAACAAAAATGCGAAGTTTTAGAGATATTGAAAAGTAGTCTTTAGTGTAATTTCTTTTTTGCTAAAGACTTTAAGTTTAAATGTAGCTATTTTTCATCAGATTCGTTTCTTTAAACACAGAAACAGGCAATTTTGTTTTATAAAGATCCACAATACTGTAAAATGCGCGTTTCTTTTTTTTGTTTATTGTTGTTGAATTAAGGGCAGGATCATTTAAGAGGTCAAGAATCCAGTTCAATTTGCCAATTATCGGCAAATAAGCTTAAAAACTAATGTTAAGTTAAAGCTTAAAAAACCCTTCAAAAACATTCGCAGTGACAAAATATTCAAACAATCAAGAAATGAGATTAAAATTAAAAGAAACATAAAAGTAAAACTCAGTTTGTACAGCCTTTAGAAATTTTAGTAATTGTATAATTTGATAACAGCAACTGCAGATAAAGAGCGTTATCATGCAACTGCAAGAAAAAAGTACTAATTACTTAATATAAACACAGTATTAATGTATAAATGTAAATCATAACAACTTATCAATTTAAATTATTTAATAAACAGAAAACGAAGAAGCAGCGATGGAATTCCAGCCGACGATGACGGATTCGAAAGCCTAAACGGTAACGGATCGAGAACAAGCGAAGAAGAAATAGTCCCTTCTTCTAGTTGCAAAACTGCCGTCTTTCTAAATTCACACAAACGTTGTGATGATTGGGTAAAAAATCAGTCATTAGCTAATAGGTCAAATAGTGAGTCAAGACACAGCACGGAGCTTGAAAGTGATGCTGAAACAGAATCAGCGGACACTAATATGGTCTGTTACCCCTTTCGAGATTTTGGTTTCTAACAGGTAGTTTTTAGTCCAAACGAGCTAAGTATAGAATACCCACCATTAACGTAACTTCAATGGACAGCACTTGTGATACAGACGACGAGTACGGTTATGAGAAAGCGTCAACTGTTAAGAGTACCAGTAAATTAAGTTCTTCAACCAACGAATGGATGAATGTTACTACAAACAGCGAGGACTGTAGTTATAGCTCAGATCTTGATGAAGTTTCGGATGGGCACATCGAACCAAATCATGATGATTATGATCATGATTTGAATGCGACGGCTGTTTTCAACTCGCCTTCCATTAAAGGTAATGTTTGTAGAGTGCTTTCGGTTAATTAAAAGCGGAATTTACAGTTAGCTGCATAATTTGGAAACGAAATGAGATCAAAAAGGCTGATTTGTCCATGCTAGATATCAGTTCTGCCATAATTGGAAAAGTTGAGTCAACATCACAGAGTATGGACTATTTTTATGTCGGAATTATAATTTCCACGATTCATGCTTTCATTCCTGTACTCTACCGGTTGTGTAACATCACTTTTGAGAGCAGCTCGTTTACTGATGGTCAATACTCTGTTTTCGAGCTATTTGACACCATTATTGAAAAATTGCCCAGTTCGCTGACTAGGTTAATGGAGGAAGCATTGGGCTCAACGTTGTGGTGAGATCTCTTCAATTTATCATTTCAACAACCCATCAACTTTTTTTAGGGAACGTTCAATTATAATAACAGCTTGCTTACAACGCTGGTTTTTAGCCAGTTTATTCTTCTTCCTTCTCGCTGTAGCTGAAAACACATTCAAGCAACGATTCCTCTACGCTAAATTATTTTCGCATTTAACTTCATTCAGGAGAGCTAAACAATCTGAATTGCCTCATTTCCGTTTGAATAAAGTTAGAAATATAAAAACGTGGCTTTCAGTGCGCTCGTATTTGAAGCAAAGGGGCCCTCAACGATCCGTTGATGTTATTGTTTCAACTGCATTTATCATAACTTTGCTTTTACTCTCCTTTCTGTGCGTGGAGTTATTAAAGGTAATTTGTTTACGAAGTAGAAACAAGTCATTTAGTGGAAATTTTAGGAAACTGGCGCTCTTAACTCACAATACCATGTGGAAGCGTTGATCTGGTGCTTGGGTGTGGGGATTCTTCTCCTACGGTTTATGACTCTTGGGAATAAAATCAATAAAAAGTTCCGCAATCTGTCGGTTTTAATTACAGAACAGATTAATTTACATCTACAAATTGAGCAAAAACCACAAAAGAAGGAAGAATTAGCGCTGGCGAATAATGTCCTGAAATTGGCGATTGATCTTATTAAGGTAAATTAACGATAGCATTGGTTGTTTCTAATGTTTTATTTATAGGAACTGCAAAGTCCATTTAAAATCTCGGGACTTTCAGCCAATTCGATTTTATACAACACGACCAAACTGATAATATTATCAGCGCTATCGGGAATTCTGTCGGAACTCCTAGGATTCAAATTAAAATTGCATAAACTCAAAATTAAGTAAGCTTTATTTGTTCTAGTGATCATTTATTGTGATTTAAGATGTTTATTTCAATCTCAACAAACCGAATAATACGTATGCATCATCTCAAGTTGTATATGACTATTTTATTAAGTGGGAGTCTAAATAAGCGAGGACCTTGTCTTTTTTTTTAGACAATATTATTTACGTTATGTTAACGAAACAGTCTAAGCCGTAACTCAAACTTTTTAATGTATCTAGTTTTATTTATATTGAGTTAAGTAGAATCTCTTGTTGTGTTTTTTTTTTTTAATTTTTATTTAATTACGGTATGTGATGCGCTTTTACTTAGCTTTGTGATTTATACATTTGCCAACTAAATCATATTTTACTTGTAAACACAAGAGTTATCTTCTGTGATAATCTTATATTAAGATTTTGTTGATAACAGCTATTTTCGTTTTGATTTACAATTTACAGTTTCAACTTTGTAGTAACTACAACAGTAGCAGGTGTCGTCAATCAATTTCGGCTATAACGCTGACTATATGAGCTTTTATAGTGTGCAATAAGCAAAACTGTTGAAATTATAGAATTTTAAATGAAAAATAGGACCTTGATATAATGGATAATTTAAAATATAAAACAATGCACAATACAGAACGGCGTGTTAATAATTCCAAATCGTAAAAATAATTTCAATTTGCACGCCGTATATCAAATCCAATTTATCAGTTTTGTTATTTTTTTACTCCTTCATTTTTATTAGAATTGTGGTTGACGAACTGGAAATTTTTTGTGGGTTTTATATCAAGGTTGCAAATATGTACTTAGTGTAAAAGGAGGCTCAAGAATTAACAGGGTTTGTTTCCCCTACTCTAGAGACTAGTTATTGTAATTAGAAAAACATTTGTTGTAAAATATTATAAATGTTAATAAACATGCACATGAAATGCGTTTTTTTTTTCATAGTAACATTATCATGGATATGTAGTAAGAGTCTGGCCATGACACTATCCACAATGTAATATACGCCGTACAGTAATATGATAACATTTTGAACTTTGCTCTGTCACACTACCCAGTAAATCATGAGCACAATAAACATTAGTCATCCAATTTTTACACTTAATACTTGGCATTATTCTTATTATTCTCACAAAGCAAATGGATTTGAAGTTAAAAAGTTATGTTTTGTTTAAGTTTATATTTTACCTGAATCGTTTTTCCCCACTTTATTGCAATGTTAAGTGGCTAAAACAAAACTTACTTTACAACTATTTTTATACCTATTGATTATCAGTCGTAATATTAATTGTCATAGGTGAATCGCAATTTCATAACCGACTTTTTATTGCAAACTGACCTAGTGATCGATGACACGAATTAATTTGTTATTCTTTCTATTGTACATACATTCTTACAAATGTATTTGTAATTTTTGTAAAACAAAAAAGATAAATATTTAATGTTTTCATATTCAGCAGGGCGAACTAAAAATTTTATGGTAGTTTTAACATTTTAGCATTTAAATTTGTGGAAGTTGACTGTCTTGACGGACAAAATTATTAAACTTATTAAATAAAAGAGACAAATTTTTGAATTATTATATTATATATTATTATATTTCATATTAAAACCTGTAATTCTAGTAGGGTTAATGCAACAACAATGGATTTTGTGGAGGTTAATGTTTTGGCTTATTCTTAAACTGTGTCAAATTACAAAAGAATGAAACAAAAGAAACAAGATTTTACAAATGATAATGGGCATAAATGATTCAAATGTCCACTACTAACGAGACCTAAGTAATTTAATAGTCCATTCAATACTGAACAATTATTTGTATCTTCGGTTCAAAAAAAAGGAGATCAAAGTTACATTACCCACACTTTTGTTATTGTAGAGGTATGTCGTAACTTTATTAGGTATAACAGTGACAGTGACAGTCATTTAACTTTTATGTCCCACCGTACCTGTCTACTGTTCTGTAATCAATTTTTTGTTAAAATTGCGTTTAATTTATTTTTTTGGTGGGATAATGAACATACAGAACATAAAATGAAATTAGGAACAAAGATAGCTATGTCTAAGCAACATTTAAAGATGAGCTCTACAACATATGTTAACAAAAAAAAATCACTTTTTACTGACAACATATTTTGCTTTTTGCTTAGTATTTAGTAGACTATTCCCTTATGTAAGTCTTGTTAGTGATGAAAATTTGAACCACGCTCTATACATTTTTGCCCATGGTTCTTTCCTTTCATAGGACCAACCAAAAAATTTCAGCAATTTTTATTAAAATTTATTATTCTCGTAGTTTTAACGCTTCAGTATTTGAATTTGGAGAAGTTGCAGTTCTGGACTGGCTTGCTAACTGTATCAGCTTTTAAAATTTTAGTACAGAGTAAACAAATTTTAGTAATTTTTATTTCTGGAACGAACAAAAAAAATCCAATATTTTTTATTGCAACTATAACTCGTATTTTTAATACTATTTTTAAACAATGAAATCAAAGGAGATCAATTTTTTAACTTGTTTCTTAACTGTGTTCAGTTACAAAATTATAGAACAAAAAAGACATTTTAGAAATTTTCATCTTTAGGACAAACCAAAACAAAAACATTTTTTACTGAATCCATGTCGTAGTTTTATTTCTTCTTTCTTTTCAAATATGAGTAAGATTTTTTTTAATTTAAAATTTTTAAAATTGCAAAATCGGCAAAGACCGTTACGATATAAGATATTTTTATAAAATACCAATATGTTTAGAGGAATGCAGGAACTTTCTGAATTCATCTTGGAATACTAATTTTGCAATTTCACTTGGGAAAAAGGACAATTATGTTTAGTCAACTTTGAAATAAAGGTTTTCCAATTGTCATAAAAATTCCTAAATTACCAAAATAAACTTTATTTGTAGAAAAGTAGTATTTAACATACAAATTAGAAAAAATAGCATAAAAACTTGTTTTATTAATCTTAAGAACACTTCCCTGCCTACGACGGTCGCGCTCCAAATTTGAACTCGTGTCTTAATATAACTTTTATAAAACTTTTTTTTTATAATACTGTTAACTCCATAATTTTGCACTTTTTCGTGTATTAAATATTATGATTTTAATGGTTTAAAGAAACAGAAATTCAAAAGCAAAAAAGTGTTGATATTTCTATTTTAACGAGTTATGAGCTCGCTATCATTGACCGAAATTAACATAGGTCTTTTCCTAAAAAAAACTAATTTAAGGGAATTTGTTCTGCTGACATTTAGTGCAATTTTGAGGTTAGAATCTGCAAAACGCGGCAAAGTGCGAATTTTCATATTCCAGGAAACACTTTGTAAACATTCTTATTTCTAATCGGCCATTAAAACCTCTTTAGCAGTTTAATTGTGTAGGCATGTATGGGTTTTACGCTTGAGCAGAAAGTCTTGGTGGTGGAAAGTTAGTTTCGTACCGGTGTTAATATATGTGTCGTTTTTCGTTTTTTAAAACATGTTAACGTCAATCAAAATTTGAGGTTATGTGCGAATTGTCGTAATAACTATATCAAAACGTTTCAGATATGACTCAAAAAAAGCTTGCTTGATCACAAATTAAAATGAATACATTGTATTAATGTAGAAATCTAAATGACAACATAAATTCTATATGGTGCAAAATTCAAAAGTCAATGTTTTCCCGTCATGCATTTCCAATCCAAAGGCGGTCCTGTCAGTTTACTTGTTCACATTATGAATGAATTAATTAAATTATAGCACTCATTACATTGTTTCACGTCTAATATTTGAACTCAAGTTTAAGTTTAACATTTTATTATCGTAAATAAACTTATTTCTGTCCATTAATTTGGTTCCACTCATTGAATAGTACAGCAGGCGTTGCAAAATAAAAAATTAACAAATCCAGTATCCGTAATATTACATCACAGCATACACGCAGTGATCCATAAACTTAAAAATCTAACTTTGGTGTCCGAAGGTCATCATCTTATTACCTTCAAATAATCCAAACGTGCAGATCTCAGTAGGCCCTGCTTTACTAAGAAGGGTGGGGGCTTTACGAAGCATGGCGTGACAATCATTCGCATGACTTTAGAGTGCAGCGTATTGGTCTAGAGCTCGCACCACAGCTTACTCGATCCCGCTGTTTCTTATTTCTAGTAAACAAAACACAAATCATTTTTACAAATGATTATTTTTTGAAATTGTTTGACGTGTGAAATCCATGAAATGGCCCAAAGTGTCAGCAATTACTACGACGGAAGCCGGATATTTTCAGGCATTTCGGAGAATTTAGGAATTTCAGTCGATAAGGTTAGTTTTATTAAATTGATTATCCTGATTTTATTTGTGATGACAGATAAAACCGTCAACAGGTCAATTTTATTTGACATATACCTAAGTTTAAATGGTCCGAATTCAATCAGTCGGTAAACGCCGGCACTGGTTTATTTTTAGAGGTGTTCTCGTAACGAAATGAATTTTTACTGATGAAGAGACGGGTTACGCCCCAATAATGTTGAAGTGGTCTTAAACGCAAGAATCTAATAATGGGGGTTGTTTACCTATACTGTTTCTGTTCAACAAGTGGTATGATTATAAGGAGAAGTACACGTTCAGTCATCTAATTAGGAAACTGCAGGCGTGCTTATGCTTTTTTGATGAATATTCACTCAAAAATTAACATTCTCAAAATTCTTTACTTTATTCAAATTTAAAACAAACATAAATGTGTAAAATTTTATTAACGTTCTCAAACTAGTTCTATTATCATAAATTTATTTTGTTTCCAAGTCAATGTTGTTACTAAAGGAGCTTTGACTGTTTTTTTTTTTGTTGAAAATGTGATAATAACTTATCGTCCATTCCTCCATTCAGTTGTAAATTATAGATAAATATAGAATAAAATTACAACAAAAAACAGTAACATTCGACCTGGGAGTTTGCCGGACTTTGCATCAAGCAAAAGAAACAAAAAAAAGGCATAATTTGATGGAGCCGTTCGTACAGATGGCTAAATTTTATGGTGTCCAAACGATTTATTACATTTGCCTATGTTCACTCTCCAAGTGGTTTTTTAAAATTGCTACCCTCCAACTTTGAAAAATTACCATTCCGAAATTTGTAGCAAAAAAGGAAATTTTATGAAGGGTAAAAAAATGACACTCCGTAAGCATTCTAATTCTAGAAAGATTAGATAGATTAGCTTTATTTATTTCTCATTGATGTCATAAGAATATATATTTTGTCAAATTTTGATCTAATGTTTAGTTTATTATTATTTAGAATGAAATAATGTATTTAGACAAACTTTCCGTGTTTAAGTAAAGCATATTGATAACTCTACAAACCAGTTTAAAATAATTTAATGCTTAAAATGCACTGCCGCGACGGAAAAAGTTTGATATTTACACAATTTTCTGCAAATATAGACCTACAAGACGTTCACTCTATTTTTTAAATTTTAAATATGCAATTCTATTAGAAATTATTAATTTTGTGTACAAATATCAACTTCAACTAATTAAGCAAGAGAATTTCTTATCATATGCTATTGTTTGCAAGTAGTCGACATACCTTGCTTGTTCATGTGGGAACGTTATTAACTATTTTACGGATAGCTTATGATTTAGGAGTTAATACCGTTAATTTTAATATAAGCTAAAGGTGCTTTTTTAGAATTGTATTAAATTTTTGATACTACTATGTTTTAATATTATTATTCTTTTTGCTATAAAAAACAAGATAGGTTAAATTTGTCACGATGTAATCATTTTTTAATTTAGAAAAAAGGAATTTTTGCACACATGTATGTCATATGCGGTTAACAGTAGAGAAAAAATCAGTTTCAGGTCCGGTCAGTTATTTGTATATGTAAAAAAACAAATTATATGTATGATTAATTTTCGTTTCACTTACAGTATTAAAAGAAAGTTTAGTTCAAATCTTGACAAAAGTTCATACTTGTTACTTATACATAGATCTTGAGCATTTAAAAAAATATATATTTAAATATCAGCAGTTTTCTTTTGGACAACTATTGTTATGTCAAAATGTCAAAAATTAAAGCTTCACGATTAGCAGACTAATACCAAGCACCCAAAAAAAAATTTTGTTTTCAAGTTCAACGAAACTTATAGCATTTCGTAACTTTTTCGTGTTTTAAACACATTTTCGTAAAACATTAATAGATTGCAGAAATATTTGTGTTTTTTTTTTTCAAAACTTTTCAGTAGTTTATAATTTTTTCTACTATTAACTTGTATATAATAACTGCAAAATGCATTTTGCGTTACTTACAATTTAGCAACAAGCTCCCTTGAGCTGCTTATTATTGATTGCATTTATTGCCGTCATAACATGAGCGCATGATTTATTTATACTTAAATAATAAATAATAATAATTAAATCTTTTTTAATTTTTTTATACAATTGTTAAAAATAAGTTAAGGTTTATTTATTTATTTTTTGTACTGCAGATAGTCAGCCTAAAAAAATGTGGGGACTAAATTAGAAAATTGTTTATATATATAATTTATAAAAATTGAGACATAATTTTTGAAAAATTAAAATTGTAGTTTTTAATTTAAAGTATTTAATATTAAGTAATCCAAATGGGGTATATTTTTCTTAAACATGTGGTTTAAGTTACGAGTTTACATTTTCAGATTTGCGTTATAAAAAAAATGGATTTTTTTTATTGCCTTTGCTTAAAAAACGAGTAATTTTACTCGGTATCTTCGTTTGAACCATAACCATTTGCAGAAAATTTATAAAGTAGCACGGCATAAAACATAGTAATTTTTTTTCACATGTGTTTCACGTCACTCATGTTGTTTATAATGAATGAAGTCGATTGTGTCGTCCTGTAATGTTCTACGATAACTAACACCTTTTACCATGCCAAACGATCGGTAAGAGTAATTATCCTCATAATAATGCGTGACCACACACCACCCATTTAACCCAGGATCGACTCAATAAATTATACAGAGAGATCTTCCTCTTTGAACAAAACTGGAGCAATCATAAACTTGCAATTTAAATTGTATTATGAAACTTGCAGAAAGAAGGCGCAAGTTTTGTATGCACCATACTATAGAAAGAATAAGGGGAAAAATATTATTGTTTCTTTATAATTATATTGAATAAATTGTTTGAATAAAAAATCTCGTAGAAATCTAAACGATTTGAATGTTTGTTGCCAGAATTAGTGATTTACGTAATTATAGTTATTTTTATAAAACTTGTGTGAACTTATTGGAAAACTAAAAATATGTTAACATTTTTGTGGCACTAGACAGAACGACAAGCGATGAGTTTAAAATAATGACTTTCACACTAGTTCAAGAAACATAAGACTTAGGTCAAGCTGAAGGACAGCTCGTTGACATTGTTTTTGTATTCTCTTTACTTTCTTTGTCATTTCACTTTAATGTCTCCGTTTTATTTCTTACCAGCTAGCGAAAACAAATCGCTTTCTATATTTATTCAGTTATCGTCACTACATCAACGTCCAACGAGCAAAGGGTCATTTTTTATTTATTGAAAAAAAGTAATAATATATAATAACAAATGTGACTTCTAATTTAAATACGTTTACACCATTTACATTTTAATCGAAATTTGATTTCAGCAAAAAAGCTTAAGATAAACATCTTTCATATTACTCGGACGCAAAAAACATGTGAAAAGGTTGCGACAAATTATTATCATTACACACGTAAACTTACTAATTTTTTGATTAGTTTTAATAAATTGTTTCTGAGAAAAAAAAATATCTCGTGTGCTATATCAGGTGCTGAATAAAAATAAAGCATGCATAATTACAAATCACGAAAACGTGCATATCTATTTTTCAAAGTCATACACATTAATTGCAGCGAATTTAAGTAATTTTTTTTTTAGGATCTGAACAATTTTTAGTCAACAATGATTAATAATACAACAAATAAATTATTTAAAACTACCTTTTGTTGGCTTTTAATTCCCAGCTTAAAGGGTCATTTTCTCTATTAGTAAGACCAAGTTCCACTAAAATGAAATATTGTTGCTTTCACGAACAAAGGACCATAAAGCACAATATATTAATTTGAGTTATTCTAAATTGTTTTTACATAGTAAACAATAGAACATCGGGAACAAAATTAAATCATTTTGAATGCATCTGGGAAGAAAGTTGAAAGTGGAAACAAAAGGAATTTTGAAGATATGGTAAGATACTGGAACAAAAACTCAAACTTCACGCGGAAGATAAGGGATAATAAGAAATAACAAATTACAAAAAGTGGAAGAAGAAGAACAGATAAGAACAAATAGGAAAGACACGTAGAGACGATCTGATAGATTCAGAAATGGTGAAGTATTTGATAAAACAAGCAAGCAGGCATAATACCATACTTTAAAATGGTAAAGAAACAATCTACAGAGCTGTGTCTGACGTTGTAATTTTTATAACGTACACTAGAATAGTCGAAGAGAAATTATCAAGTGGAACATAAACTGGACAAAGAACAAGCAGATTTTAGAAGAAGTAGACTAATAAGTGAAAATATATTTATTATAAGAAATATCATTAAGAAAGAAATGTAGAAAGAGGAGGAATTACATATTTTGATTAGAAAGCTTCATTTGACTTTATATATAAAGGAACAAATTCGATTTGTCAGGAAGTATTCTCAATAACAGTTAATAACAGTCTAAAGTACAAAAAATAAACACAAATCGGGCAAGTTTGAAATAAACAGAAGGATAAAGTAAATTGCAAAGAATCCCGAATACATGGAACGAAGAAATAAAAATATGCTGATAAAAATAAATATATGAAATCCGATATACAAAAATAGACTAGAGCTGGAAGTGGTGGCGACAAATTTGGAACACTGAGAACACACGATGGGAAACAGAAATAGGAAACAAAACAGGAAAAGCAAATAAAATGTATTACGTTTTAAACAAAACAATATTAAAAAAAAATGTCAAAAAAATTAAAAGTGTACTCGCATAAATACATCACAGTGATGACACCGCGAAACAAACAAACAAAACCTAAGATAAATAATCGGAGAAACAAAAATGGATAGAATAAGAAATGAAAAAACTAGACTGTTAGGATCGTGTGAATACAAAAATTTAATGGGCGATCCGGTTAAGAAAATGCACAAAGCAAAAACAACAAAAAAAAAGAAGAGACGCTAAGAAACATGAAACTAACAAATTTCATTCAAATTTATAGCTACACATAAGAAAACCGGTCAAAAAAAAACTATTTGTCGAAATACATTTTTTGCAAAATAATACGTTAGGTACTCAAATAATCTCAAATTGCGAAAATTATTTGTCAAATTTGCATGTACCTTGTACTTTTTTCTTTAGGTCGTATTTCACAATTAAACGGAAAATGGGTAAGCTAATGAATATGTAACAATACCGTTTATTTGTTGTTGTTTTTTTTTAAATAATAACACTTAAGATATGGTTAATACTGCGTGATGTGTTTTACCCATTTTTGGAAACTAGTTTTATCGTAAACATAGCTTTATAACAAAGTTATATGAACTAAAATTGTCTACTTTTGAATTTTAAGTCTGAACTTAGCTATAATGTAAACACATAAACTACGGACATAAAAAGGATAATAATATTTTTAACTACCAATTACGCGAAATTGCCGTCTCTATGATGCTGTTTTTGTACATACAAAATATTTGTAAGACCTTTCCTATAAAATTGTTTTGTTCATCATAAATTTTGTTATAGAGTGCCACGAAAGATTGCATTTAAAGCTGCTTTTTTGAAGCATAATTATTATAACTGCTGCATTATTTTAACAGACCAAATGAGCTTTAATCCATTTTTGATGTAGCCTTCAGGTTATAATCAACTTTGACGTTTAACGTGTTAAAGAGAGTTTATGGATATTATCTACAAAATGACTTTTATAGCTCTTTTATTAATTAATTTTACGTGTACTGAAATATTATGAACAAGCAATAAGTGTTTAAATGTTTGGACCAACGATCCAACACCGTTTAATTGTGGAGAATACCATTTTGCATGTAATTAGAAAATTAGAAAAGGGTGTAAAGTGTAAATTATCAATTAAAAAGTATAATGTAGGCTGTTAGTTATTAATAAAAATAATAATTTAGGAACGAATTTTCAGTTGTTAAAGTGGGTATTAATGGCTATTTATGTAACGAGGCAGGAAAGACGCTGGCGACTGTAAGAAATGTTCAGTTCGTACAGTCCGTAATATATTTTACAGATGAGTTTTATAAATTATCTTTACGGCCTCTAGAGTTTTTCAGTCTATGAGAATACTTTGAAAGGTGTAAAAGTGTCTGTGAAATAAACGTTTTTCCTTGGCACCCAAAAAAATTATTTACGTTTCGAATTGTTGCGTAGATTCAAGGTCCAATCAATTCAGAATTTTGTCAGATAAAAGAAATACAGTTGGTTAAAATCGAAATTAGTGGACATAGTTGAGTGCATTGCGAATCAATTTGAACAGCATAAAAACAGTTCTGAGAACACGGTTTTTATGCACGGCTGAAAAGTCAACGGTGACATTTTACACACAACGCTGATTTATATTTATCACGGAAATACACAAAAGCACACATTACTTTGATAAAGTTTTCACTGAATAGTTTATGTAACGTATTCTATGCATTTGTTACCTTTTTACTATTGATTCACGTACGTAATTAGTAACATTTATAAGAACGAAATTCATCACTAACTACGATACGTAAGTATGGTGTAAATTTATCAAAAACCTACTTGTCCAACGATTATTGATATTGCCATTACATGTTTTTTTTTTTTAATCACAGTGCTGTATAAAATAGTTCTGTACATAGGACTAAATTTGATCCGAACTTTTATAATTATTGGAAACTTGCAAAATATAACATTTTATATTTTGGTAATTGATTGTTCGAAAGGAATTGTTTTAATTACCACTGCGAGAAAAACTTTTATTGGATCTAATTAAAAATAGAAATGACGTTGTTTGGATGGCCATGCAATATATTGCGTCAACTTATGAAAAATAATTCCGAATTAAAATTAGGCGTTTTGTCAAGGTTTTTAAAAAATGATAGTTATCTATAAGCCAATCAGATTTATGCTCTAGGAAAAAATGATCGATGTATAAAAGGTATGACTTTTCTTCGATGTATTCTTATTGATACGCAGTCTATAATTAGAATTTATAAGGTCACGGCCTAATTAACTATTTATTTGGAAAAAAGTTGTGCGACTCAAATTCATCTTCACAAGTGCCGCACTAAAATGAACAGCACAAGATAACAAAGTAATGAATGCATGCTAATTTTATATTTTGTAAACTATATCAAGCGAATATGCGGATGTGGTTAAAATAGAGAATTCATTAAAATCATTATTTTTAGCTCGAATCGCTTCTCTACTGAACTTATAGCCTTACCACTCAGAATCAGTTGTAAATTGTCATATCTAACCGATTTTAGTCATGCTTTTGTTAAATAAACAAAAATATACTTTACGTATCCTTGGTGTAAAAACAGAAAGTAGTAAATGTAAATCTTCTTCACTTCTGCAAACTTTCTAAACTTTTATTCTGTTTCGTTTAAGCGTCAAGTACGAAAATAAGCCATTTTCAAAATGCATTCAAATGCTAGTACAAACGTTGAGGTTTGCTAATAAGTTTCTCTTTTAGTATGGGAACGTTAAAAGCATACCGCTTTATTAAGCAACAAAAACAATTCTTAGTGCTAAATCATTTCCGAGCGAGTGTGTGTTTCAAATTTGTAAAATTAAAAATCTGACCGAATTTGTTGTACAGTTTACACTAAAATTCCAGTCGCTTTGTTATTGTATTTAAAGCACTAAACATTACTTTTACGATTTATTTACACAACAAACTAGCGCACTTTACATTTTTGATGACAAATATTGCAACAATGTCGAAACGACGCCCTTGACCTCATGTGTAATTGTATTTATACGAATGATGCCACCAGATGTCCATTTCAACCAATTTTTTTTCCAGGTAAATTTCGTAATCAGCCAAGTAGTAGCACTTCTGTTAGCATCACTCTTTCGCACAGTCCTACACCCTTCCAAAGCTAGTCCAGCAGCAAGACATATTTTTGGTCTGTTTTTCGCCTTGCTGATCGGTTATTTTTGTTTTGGATCGTAAGTAATGTTGTCCTTGATTTGTTTTTGATTTTGATCATTATGTCTGAGAAGACAGGCTATTCATTTGGCAGCACTACCAGCAGCATGCTACCTTGTAATCAGAACTCAAAGCCCAGAAATCATGCAAAGGTACGTTTTTGTTTTCTTCTTTTGACCTAAAATAGTTTTATGTTTAACGCCATTTTCAGAGTGGTTCTAGGGGTTTCATTATTTTATTTATCTGTAATACACGTACATCGTCAAGTATATGATTATGGATCCTATAATCTCGACATAACGGGTAAGTAATTTCATCGGAAATGTTTCCCTTAGCGTCTATATAGGAATTAGTTCGATCTCTGTAAATTATACGGACGGGAAATGTAATCGACTTGCCAAAGCTTTTCAAGGCCTAATTTAAATGTAGGATATTTAGTAATTATTAAATATTCATAACATGATAAATATAGTGTGAACAATAGGCTTCTGATTTGTAATAGTGCAGTGTAATATAACGAATTAATATGTTGGTAATGTCATAATTAAACGCTCTTATCTTACTTTTTTTTTCCAAATTGTACTTTATGATTCAGACAACATGCGTTATAAATATATGATGCATACATTGCGCCACCTATTGATAAAAAATTAATTGGCATATTTTAAACGTGAATATTTTCACATAATGTGTTCTGGCTGACGATACAATTCCACGAAATTACTTTCAACTATTGATAACAATCGACTCTTAATTATACTTCCACATTTTTTTTAACTTCCTTTAATTTATTTCCAGGACCATTAATGGTAATAACTCAAAAAGTTTCGAGTTTGGCTTTTCACCTCCACGATGGTTTAACCAAAAAACAAGAAGATATGTCCAACAGTCAGAAAACGTACGCCATTACCAAGCTTCCAACAGCTTTAGAATACTTCAGCTTCACTCTACACTTCCCATCAATAATGGCAGGTCCTGCCATGTATTATAAAGAGTACATGGACTTCATCGATGGTAGCAACTTAAAATCATCGGTAAAATTTTGTTTATTTAGTAGATAAAGTATAAGAAAATGGTTTGTAGGTGAAAGTGACATCCTCGAATGACAACACAATTGTGATAGAACCTTCGCCTTTAAGGGCTGTGTGCAAGAAAGTACTCATAGCGATTGTATGTGCTGTCATGTTTATTAAATTTGTGCCTATGTTTCCAATAAGTCGGGTAAAAGATGATGATTTTATAGAAAACACCAGCGTTACTCAAAAACTTGTGTACCTGTATATGAGTACAAGTTTTGTTAGGTTTAAGTATTACTTTGCGTGGACGTGGGCGGATGCCGTATGCAACAATGCCGGGATTGGATATGAAGGAGAGGGAGACAAATGGAACAAATTCTCTAATGTTGATATACTTGGTTTTGAAGTAAGTATCAAAATTGTGATATTGTTTTACTACATTTTTTTTATTTTGAGACACATGTTTATTAAATATGACCAAAACATTTACTCTTTTGGGTCTGAAGAATTGTATTCTTTCTGCTTGTACAAAACTATCAAATTAATAATAAATAAAAAAATAGGACGTTGGACTTTCGGCTAACTAAGCAGTTTTCATTGGCAAACCCAGAAAACTGTTCAAATAAAAACTACTATTTACAACAACTTAATGACATAGACGAACAGACTGGAAAGTTTAATTTATTCACAGCGGAAACACCAAAAATTGCAACCGTCATATTCATGAGTTCAATTGAAACCAAATGAACTTCCTTTGATTTTTGAAATAAAAAATTGGCTGATTTATTTATTTTATTTTCGTTACAATATAGTGATTTGAAACACTAAAAATGAGGGCCTTAACATTGATTATTTGTAAATTAATTAATCTACGGTAAGAAATGAGGTGTTTGAAAAAACCGAAGGAAAATGTTAAAAATTTATTATTAATGCATTAATAAAATTTCTACAGCAACAATTGCGGCAAATGTGGCAACATGTTGATTGAACAGTCTGCAACAATGTACTGCAGGTTAATATTATTCATGTAACTATAGAATCAAGTTTTTGTTATTTTTTTTTTTGTCTTTTATACGTACAGAGACTGTTGTGATATGTATTTACTTCTTAACACTTATGATTACTTTTGTAGGTTTGTACGTATTAGTTCTTTTTATATTCGTAATTGCAAATTGTCTCTAGCTTCATCTTTAACAAAAAAATAATATGGTCCAATACCACTACCTCCATGATTTTTTTTTTTGTGAACAATGAATACATTGACAGTATTTACCATGTAACAACATTTTAATTGTAATTCTGTGGTTTATTTTCCAACAATGTTGCTCATTTTCTTGCTTTTAATTTGCTGGTAATCTAAAAAGACAATGGGTTTTTAAAAACATTTTTCTCGCATTGTACTAAACTGTTCATTATTGTATCTCCTAGGACGTGCGTGACATTCCGGATATATATAAATTAATTGAATCTAAAATGTTTAATGAAAATTAAGAATTGGCAATTTAAATTCATTTGCTAAAACCTCACCGATCGATTTAGCAACGCACTCATTACCTACTTTTGCAATTTCGATCCGATTCGGTACCAACCCGTGCTCTGATTTACGTCTAGATCAATATTCCACATTGCTTAGCTACCCAAGGCTCTGATAATGTCAGTCAGTTTGAAAACATTGCATAGGACATGGCGAGATTCGGGGACGTAGCAATTATTAGTTCCAGTAGTGCTTCCGATGGTACTACTGATATTTCAGAATCTTTATCGGACACTGAGCTAGAACAGCGCAACATCACGTTGAAAATCCTCATCGATGACAATAAAGTTTTTACTCAATCTTACCATGAAGATACTGCAATTGGTGACTTGAAAAATCTCCTAGTACCCGTGTTCAACATCCCCGCTTATAACATGGTCCTCCGTTTGAATGAAGTGCAACTAGTTAATCATGTCGTTTTAAGGGATTTGGGGGCCCAACTTTACGGTGTTTTAGAATTAAAATTGTCTTCGTCGAATCCTGAGGATGTGCTTACTGTGGACGAAGCGTTCAAGGAGTACTACACTGTTCCTGATGTTATTACTGTGAGGGTACAAACGTCGGATGAAGGCCTTAAAGATATCGTGGTAGAAGTGGAAAATAAAGCGATTATTAAACCTTTTTTGGGTGGGTACATTGACAAGAATTCAGGAATTGTGTACCATCATGGGTACACCCAAACCGGTCCACCGAAACCCAAAGTTCCTCCAGAAAGCAAGAGCCATCGAGACACTCAAACTGCTTACATGAGAAACAGGAAGTTGGATGTACCCTATGCTCATGCGACTCAAATGACGAATGAACAAGTTTGGATACCTTCCGTGACTGACAAAATTTTAACCGCGGGTCCGTACGAAACGGCAGACGAACGAGAGAAAAGATTGGATAAAGAAGGAAAAGCTCGCATAATTCAACGCTATTTCCGCGCATGGTTGACTAAAAAAAGGCTAAAGATGTACCACGAAGAGTATCAAAAGAGACTCCGCTTGATGCTCGAAAGGGAAGCTTTAGAACAGAAGGAAGACATGGAACGCAAAAAGCGAGATCTAATTAGCCGTGTTTTTCCCAGAACAGCGGCAGATTTCTCCATGTTGTATGCAATGACCGAACGCTGGAAAAAGGCGGAAATTAAACGCATCATCGAGATGCACTGCGGTCCTGCAAGAATTGCAGAGTTTTACCTTCTGCTAGAAAAAGAAATCGAAATCCTCCGCTCCATCGAAGCCTTACGAATCAAACTGAAAAAAGACAGAAAGATCCAGAAAGAAATTGAGTTCTTCAAAGCAATAGGTGAACCCTGGACCTTCAAGTGCAGCTACAAAAACATACCAATCGTCATGGACACAATTGAGACACAAAAAGGTAGAACTTTCCGGGAATTATACGAAGCTGTATCTGACACGAGCTTGAACCCTTCTAAACGAATGTTAGTGTTACTGGAATTACGACGGGGTTTCGAATCACACACAAATTGTGAAATATCTGAGGAAATTGTTGATTTAATAGATCGAGCCTGTGAGCTCCTAGCGCGAGGTTTCCAGTACAAAGACATTGAAACTTTACAAAAAAGAATAGAAGCGTTATTAATCCATCACTTTGAACTTCCTGAATGCAACGAAGGGGTAACTCGGCGTTACAATAAACTCGCAGAAAAATCAATGAAAGAGAACCTGCTTTACTGTCAGAGCTGCCACAAACTCAAACCCATCGAGTCGTACAATGTTAGTGTGAAGACTTCATCGATGAAAATTTGCACAAACTGTAAATTTATCGATAAGTCTCGGGAACCATGGATCGATATCTCCCCGTATCGTTTTATCTTGAGACAGATTCGGAAAACAGAGAGACTTCTTCATGCACCATCGTCTATGGCGTTTATTGTTCAAGACAAAGACATTTATTATATTGTTACACATATTTGGCACGGACATTCAGCTTTGTCTGAGTGCGATAACATCTACCAATTGCGCTTGTGTCGTTGGGATAAAACGAAGGATTGGGCCCCATGGAATTGCATACTGTTAACAGCCGACGAAGCTAAGGTTCACCTCCAGATTGAATGTCTCGAAGATGTATACGATGAAAATTTCCTCAGTTTTGTGTTCAATAAACACGCTCTAGCGAAAAAATACTTTTCCCACGGATTCGGGATTGATAAATGTGTAAAGGAAACGGAAGCAAACGATGATTTCGTTAGTCCGTACGTTGAACAGCAAAAGTTGTGTCTTAAATAAAAAAAATGTAATAAAGTCGATCTTTCTAGCTATAATTTTTTGTTTGTGTAGAAAAATTGCACCTGATAAATTATTTCCAGCTTGCTACAAATTTACGTGACAGCATTAGTTCTTGGAACTTGGGCACAAATCGATGGTTGAGGATGGTCGTGTATGAACGTGTCGATAAATACTCGATGGTTCTCACGTATTGCTTATCTGCTGTCTGGCACGGATTTTATCCCGGTTATTACATAACTTTTGCAAATGGGGCATTCTTCACTCTTGCTTCTAGAATTGTAAGTAAGACACCTCTTTCCTAACTGTTTTTTATCGTAGGGTTGCTTTTCAGATACGCAAAAGAGTGAGACCATATTTCCAAAGCAATGCTGAAACAAAATTCTTCTATGATGGCATGACGTTTATGACGACCAGAATTTTGATGGCGTACATGGTTTTCACGTTCGTCTTGTTGGAATTTTGGCCTTGTATCCGATTATATATGTAATTTTTGTTTTTTTTTCCCACTAAATTTTTAATTGAGTTTTTTTAGGTCCATGTATTGGTGTATCCATTTGAGTGGCCTTATCGCAATTTTCCTTGTGCCTCATCTAATTCCAAAGGCTGAAGCAGGACAAGGGTCTAAAAGTTCAATAGCACAAGCATTTGCCCAAGCTAGACCTCTAACTAATGGTGTATCACGTCACCATGACTGATCACATTCGAGTTTATGCAGTGATAATGGTCTTATAGCTAGTACTGAAGATGTTTTTATTTGTCATTAATAAATTGTTATTTATTTTTATGTTTACTATTTATTAAGCTGCTATGAACCCAAAAAGGGAACATTTTTCGTAGTTCATCGAACGTGGGTTCTTATTTGATTACAAACGTGAAAATTTGTTTATAGAATATCTATTTTTACTTTATAACCCATTGTAAATGTGACCTTCCAAACTCCTTTGAACGTGTTTATAATCTGTTCGAGGGAAGCGTGGTATCAAAAAATAATTTGTTTTGTAGTGTCAGTCAGGTTGGGTTTACTTCAGCGTCGATAAACAAGTGAGTATTAATATTTTTTGCATACTATCTCATTAGCACATTAGCTCATTCATATTAGCTTTATCAAAATGAAAACCACACGTGGATTTTTAACTAATTATTTTCTAATTAAAAAAGTAAATAGTTACGAGCATTAGATAAAATATGACGTGACATCATAACAATTACCGAACTAATTTTTATTTTTGATGTCAGGCGATGTCAAAAGTCCACTAAACTTGTGAGAGCAATAATATTCAAAAAATTGGCGGGCAACAATGCTGGTACCTAACAACGATCATTAGGTGAAAATTTGAAGTTGAAGCTGCATTTAATTATGAAAGATTTTGAATTTGAATAATTCAAATTTATTTTCTCAACCTTCAAGCTCAATTTTATAAAATTATAATTGAATACAAAACTTTGATTTAGCAAAATAGAAATATAAATAAGAAGCTTTTTTTGTGGCATCTCTTGTGAAGAGCGGCTACAAAAACCTTTTCCGCAAATTTTTTTGCAATCTAAAAATAAAAGAAACTATCACAAGTCAAGTGGAAATTGTAAGTTTGCAAATGTCAATGTATTCAACAGGCTTACCATACTTGGTTTATAACGTTTATCACGTAAAAATTAAACTGCGTCCTTTTTGCATGTATTGCTGCACAAATTAACATTTGAAAAAATTGTTTTTTGGCTTGTTATTTTGTTAAAGCCGTAATCAGACTTCCCAACATGATAATTTGACTTGTAATTTAAAATTTTGTTTTTACGAGATTGGTACTTAGAAATTGTCAAGTAAATCGTGCCGCAATACTGTCAAATTAGCTCTAAAGTTTCAGAAAAAAATATTTATGAAACATGAGCGCTATCGAAGAAAGTCTTGTGATGAGGTCATAGGAATCAATGAACGTCTGTGTAACTAAAACAATCTGTTCGCGGTTTCGGTAGTGCAAACAAGTTTCTTCTGGCTTGCACTTATCTTTCATTCTGTGTCTTTCAGGAGTTTTACTCGCCCTCAGAAGACATCAGGGATATCTCAACGACAATACATAATCATGAATAATTTCTACATTCTATGTTTTATTTGCTTTTGGTGTCAAATTTCGTGTGCACCTGTAGAATTGGGATTTTATGACGCCATTGCTGAAAAGTGCCCATCTATAAAGTCTATTTCTACATATAAAGAACACCAGTTGTTTACCAACACCTGCAAAGACTGGAAGACAATTAGTGCAGTGACTGAACTTAAAAACAATGAACGTGAAATACGCTGTTTGTTGTTCTTTGAGGCGTTTACCCAATATTGTTCAAAGGGAAAAGTGAATGTTTCAATGTCAGATGCTATTTCAGTACCATATAAGTTAGCTGATGTTTGCTTGTTTGTAAAAACTGTCCCTAATAAGAGTTTACATAACATTTTCTCAAAAGAAAGTAATTGTGCACAGATTTGTGGTGATGAAATGGGTTCTGTGAGATCTGTTTGTCGCAGTTCATTTTATTTTTTCCATTTAAATGCAACTTCAGAAGATGAAACAAAGGTTCAACCTCAAGAACCACATCTTGAAACACCTCATGTTAATAAATCTCCTAATCCATCTAGAGAGTCTCAAAATGAGCAGGCTGATAAATCTGTAGCAGTACAACATCAAACGGACAAATCTGCTTCTGCCCCACAACCTGAAACTGAAGAGTCTGCTGTACTTCCATTATCTGCAACAGCGGAACAAAAAGCAAAAATACCAGCAGAGGCTGTTTTGCCTCCAGAACCACAAAAAAAGTCAGGAGATACAGACCTTCATAAACAGCCAGGGATTGAACCACCTCAAGAAACTAATAATGAGGCTAGTGGGGTTGTTGAACAGCCTGCAAAAGGTGAAGTAAATTCTGCTGCTGATGTAAAACCAGAACCTCAAAATTCTGATGTTGAAGCTAAAGCACAAAATCAGGTTGCTCACTCAACTGATAAAGTTCAAGAGATACAACAAGTGAATGCTAAAAAAAATGGGCCAACAATCAGCGATGGTGATGCATCTAAAGTGGTAGAAACTCCTGAAAAACCTCAAGTTAATGATAATACAAATGGTGTTGTAAGCAATGGCAATGAAAATGATAAACAACCTGAGAAACCTGATAGTGAGAATAAAAATGTAGAGATTGGGGATAATCCAGATTTAGGCGACGAGACCATGAATCAGGGACAACTGGTGGATCCAAATCAGGCAAATATGGGAGAGGACGATATAGAGGCAGATGATGGGCGTAAGTAATAATGTGTCTTTCAACTTAATCAAATTTGATTCCACTACCAATTGATTTAAATGTATATAACTTTACAGAAGGTGATTCTGCTATCGATTCTTTACGAAACGAAAAAGATTCTAAGCCTCTGCAAACCGACGAATCCGAACCAGTGAACTACAATACCGAAATGGATGGCGACTCGTACTTCTTTACTTATTTCATGTTATTATGTATCATATTTATCGTGGGTTACGTGTGTTACCACAACAAACAAAAGGTAATGCTACTGTCATATATACTTTATCTACTTCCAATTTTCGTAGATTCTCGCATTAATTTTGGAAGGACGAAGAGGAAAACGACAATATCGAGGACGAAGACCAAACTCTGCGAATTATCATAAACTAGACAGTAATCTGGAAGAAGCGATAACTTCTTCATGTAAGAAAAACACTAATAATGTGATTTATTAAATCCTCTGTTATGCTAATTTCTGAATATTTAAATGGGAGTCCAAATTATTTCGTTAAAATTCATAATGTAAAATATGTAAATAAAAATTGTACACGCATCAATTTTTGTAACTTTATACAATGTGTATTTTAAACAGTAGATGTATCTTTTCGGGGTTTTCTTTGTACTCATGCCGGTTTATTAGTGTTACTTTTGCAGAGGTAGGGTAACATTATTCTTGAGTTGTCTTAATTTATTTTAGTTAAATAAATTTTTCCTTAATACTTTGCTTTTTATTAATATTGACAGTATAAACCATCAATAGTGTTCTTCTTTATCCATTGAAGTTTGCGATCTATTCGGACATACACTCGTGGAAGCTGTAAAGTCTGACATGAATTTGCAGAGGGATCCCACGAAGTAATTCCTGTTAATTATTATTAGAAAATGTAAACGAAAAACTACTCACCAAGAAGAAAAGTGGTGTTTCCTGTAGGTTGAATGGTTTCCAAGCTAAGAAGTCCTCCTTGTCCCTAAGAAAATAAATAAATTTTACGCACACAAAGAGAAGATTTCGATTTATTGATCTTTTTTTTTCTGCTACCGGGGGAAGTAAAACATACGATCATTTTAAAAAAATACACACCAAAAACTTTTTTTGTGAAAATTGGACAATGTAAACTATAGTAACTAGTTAAAAAAATTAAAATATTTATATTTAGGGCGAACGAACATCAGAAATTTTGGTGGTTAAGACGCTATAAGAAAGAAGAAGAATACAGAAGAGAGATTTTAGAAATCTCTATATGTTAATTAGTAATAAAATTTGGGAAGCTTACTATTTGCGAATTATTTGGGAACTAAATCAAATTACAAAATTTTGGAGCAGAAAAGCTAAATTTTAGAAATTTCCATTTTTGGCATGTACCTACCAACATTTTTCAGCATTTTTTTTAGTAAAAACAGAGCCCGCAGCAGGTTTAATGCTATAACAATAAAATTTTGAGAACAGTAGGTTTAATGCTATGGCAATAAACAAATAAAATTTTGAAAAGATACAATTTCCGTTAACTGTGTCAGATCATTATGTTATAGAACATAAGAAACAAATTTAAAAAATATGTATTTACGACGAACCAAAAAATTGTAAGATTATTTTTAAATCCGCAGTTCGGGTAGTAATAAAATATCGGAAACTTAATATTTTTGACTTGCTCAATAACTGTGACAAATTAGAAAATTATAGAACAGGAAATACAAGTATTAGAAAATTTGTAATTCTGGTAGTTTCAGAGGTTTACTAATGCTTGTAAAGCTTAAGATTTTCCACTTACTTGGTAACTATGCCAAAATTCAAAATTATAACACAGAAGATTTTTCATTAAAACTTGGTCCTGCAGCTGTTTTGATGCTGGTAGGTTTTACGCTTTTACAATGAAATTCTAAGGGATTACTATTTTTGACTGGCTTTTTGATTGTGCCAAAACATAAAAGTTTATTGCGGAATTCTGGTAGTTTTAACTCTGGAATAATAATATTTTTAGAAGTTATTATTTTTAACTTACTGTGCTAAATTAGAAATTTATGAAGCAGGATCGACAAATTTTAATAATTTTCATTATAGTCTGAACCAAAATTTTCCTCCATTTTATGTTCAAATCTGTCATTTTCGTAGTTTTAAAACTATAACAATGAAATTTTGGAAGATTTGGATTACTATTTAACGGTGGCAAATTACAAAACTGTAGACAAAAAAAATTTTTCACCTGCCCCTTGTTGACTATGTCCATGGTAAGATATAATCGAGCATCTAACCAAATTATATTTTCAAAACTCTCAACACCATTCCAAAATTATTAAATTTTGGTTCTTTACAATTTCAATGTAATCTTTACCTCACATAGATTAAATCCTCCATTATTTTTAACAGCACATATAACATCACGATTTTTTTTTTTTTGATTATTGTTTAATTGTGCACATTGTTGTGGACTCAATATTTTCACGCTGTTCGCTTGGAATTTTTTTCCAGTTTGTTGTCCGTAAGTCCACTCGACATTTTCTGCTAACTGGTTACTGAAATCAAAAACTATAAGAAATATTGAATGTTTTTTTTTTGTAGTTAGCACTTACATTGATGGCCCAGGAGCGGCAACTGAATTGGATAAATTGTCTTGCTATATATGACAGGTTGATCTACTTGTATCAATCCTAAGTTATTACCAACTAAAGAAGGATTTTGAGGATCGAAATTAGGATGTAAGATTAATCGTGATGCTTTTCTTTGAAGAGTACGCTTCTGGAATTTTTCTGATAAATCCTTTTTGTAGCCGTTGAAAAATCCAAAATTGATAGTTACATCTCTAGGTTGGGTGGATCTGAATCGAAAGTTCGAAAAATGAGTGGTCGTTTGATAATTATTTTAATTTTTCAAGAATTTATTAAAAAACAATAAGCATTAACTAATGAAGCGTGATACTTGAATACAACGTATTTAAATAACTTAATGATCCTGAATGAGTTGAAAGAACTCAAATTTTATTTTACAATCAATTGTAGGCGTTAATTAAAATTTTTATTCACAATCATAAAATCAAAAGACTTCTCTGTTTAATTTAACACATGAAAAAATTGTTTTGCGTCAGTTAAAAACTAAAAAATGACTTACCCTAAAATACAAGTCTGTGAAGTTAAAATGTATCTGTCATTGATGAGAGCACCAGAACAATGTTTTATTGTCCCTGGACGCACCACCTTGATTTCTGTTAACCATGGATAAAGATATGGTTGCTGTATTTCAACACCCTTTGAAAAATGCAATTTTACAAAGAAAATTTTTCCAGCCGCTGAAAAAAACCTATAACAATGTTATTTCATGGTAATCAACAAACTAAACAAACAGCATTTTGTGGGAGACCAAAGTTTAATCTGAAAATAAAATTAAATTAGACTGACATAGCAGCAATTATTTGTTTAGCTACTTTGTTTTTTATACATATATTATCTACGAAGCTCAGTAATGAAACTAAAGTTAAGCACAGCAACACTCTCATGATTGAGATTGTACACTAGTGTTCTCGTTATAGTCTTAACCATGTAATTGAATTTACCCACTCTTCTCAAGGTGTTTTTGCTTTTAAGCTTTTTTTCAGATAAGAAAATTGAAAAAAAAACCAACTCATTCTTTATTTTTTTTTATTCCAATAAAACTGAAGCAGTTTGGTCCGGTTTAAAGAAAAAACAGTATTTACGTATTGTCTTAGTTAATCTCAAGCAATGGATTCTCCTAGACGTTTTCTTTTGCGATTTTTAATTTTTTCATGGGTGTGTTTCTTATTACGCGATTTTGGTGGTTTCCTTTTTCTCTCCTTTCGATCTTTTATTATAATAATATGAATTGGTCTCACTATATTTTCGTGAATATACGTAGTGTGCACCGGTTTTGGTTTTCTCTCAGGTTTAGGTGCTACAAAGACAAAATTAGTTTTTATTTTGTTAAAATTTATACGAACTATTTTTAGGAGTGGTGTCGTAAATTACAGCCGGAGTGGAATTATTAGGACTTTCCATCGTTGCATTGAAACCAGCTTTTTCTTGAATCCATTCAATATATTGGGAAACATCTGTATAAACTCCCAGTAAGTTAGGATTAGCACAATGAAATCCAAAAGACACTAAACCTATCAAAATAAAAATCACGGTGATGTTGCACTAGTGTTGTTTTTACCCAGTAAAATATAATTTCCATATTCATCTGTTATTTGAAAAGGACCTCCACTGTCTCCTTGACACGTATCAATTCCTCCTTGTAAATATCCAGCGCAAAACGCCTTCAAGAATTTTTTCGGGTCATTACCGGTTCTGTTCATCATGTTTTTACATTCTAAATCTGAGTATACTAAAAGTCGGGCTTCGTGTAGAGAACATGGTGTGGATCCATGGTATCGTAAAGTACCAAGACCTGGTACTGATCCTTCTCGTGGTCTGGTTTTGATAACTAAAATGTTAGTTAGATTGAGCTAGGACGTTGCTGCCACCCACCGGATTTTGGCAAGCAGATAGGTTGGTACCCATTGGTATTTTCCTTTAGTATCAACAATGAAATATCGTAGTATGGTATATTCTCCATGTATTTTTCATGAATGTGAACTTTTTCGATAAAGAAAGTTTTTTGGGGGGTCTCTTTTTGACACCTATTGTAAATTCCCAGAGTCACGTTATAGACATCTTCCAATTTTTTTCTGTTTGAAGAGATCTTAAAGCGTTAAAAAACTTTTTTTCATGATTACTTACTTAGGTGGACCATGGACTGTAAGATACTCTCTAAAACAATGTGCCGCTGAAATGATAGTTTTTGATCCTATTAAAGATCCACCACAAGCGACCACATCGGAGACCACAAGGGCCGCGTACCAGGGATACTTATAATAACCTACATCGTATCCTCCTACAATTTTTTCTTCTATGTTACTTTGACCAGTTGGTCTTCCACATATATTTCCTCCAAAATGATAACTTTATTTTTGGTTAACTATTTATATACGAACGTACCTTCTCCGTTTAATTTTGCAGATGTTATAACGTTTATACAAAGTACTAAGGAAATACCACCGAGTTTCATAGTGCTGAATCTACACCTGTTTAAAAATGTGTCATCGGAGCGTTACCTACGAATTATCAAGATATGTGAAGCATTTGCTAATGTATTTCAAGGACAAGATTCAGGTCAATTGTAGCTGTTCACGATTTATTAATAGAAAATTTACTATAAAATTCTGCATTGTGATTATAAATATAGTCTTTAATTTTTAGTGTAAGGACGTAAAAAATTTATTCACTTTCTTAACAAAAAATCATAACAAATAGAAATACTATCTTAAACATCTAAAATAATTTAAATACTAGCATTTTCCCCATTTTTGCCAGTTTAGGGTTAAAATTTTAAGAAACCGTAAACCGAAAGTTAAATAACTACCACCTGTTTTTTCTGATTTATCTTAAAATGGAAGTTCAAGTCACAAGTATAAATAAAACACCTGCAGAATATTTGGTACATTGCTACGAAAACAGATTATATCATCCGCTAGCAGTAACATGTCTTGCACGAATTTCAGATTCTCTTCTCTCGTCAATTTCTGTGCTTTTTTCTTCTGGTTCTAATTCTTCTTCTTCTTCGCTAAGAAGAGGTGGAAAATCTTTCTGGTTTCCAAAAATAGGATGTGTTCCATCACCTTTGTTTAAAACTCGTAGTTTAACAGCTTCAGATTTGGTTTCTTTTAAGTCATAGACTAGTCCCATCATTGCTAGAAGATCTATAAGAAATGTGGTGACGGAGTATCTAACTCCATATTCAGCAGCTCTGTAATCAGATGGGAAAGCGTGATGATAATTGTGCCATCCTTCACCTAATGCTATAATTGAAATAAAGTAATTTTCTACAGGGTTCATGAACCTATAAAACACTGATTAGCTAACTAACAACGAAGACTGAACATTTTTACTTGTCATATGGCTTAGTTCCATAGATATGAGTCGCACTGTTGATGAGCCAAGTAGCATGCAATTGAAGAATGTACCGTGCAAAATAACAAACGAATAAAGCGTTGATAAATTTTTCGTTCCAACCGTAGACGGGAACAGCTATAGGGATACCTATTGCGAAGACAACGTACAGAATTTTGTAGTGTCTAAAATAAAAAAATTAGCTTGATTTTACTCACTGGGTAATCTGAAATTTACTCTTTTTGAAACATTACTAGGAAGTCACTCTCTAGGTCACTTAAATCGATGGTTTTTCCTTTGCTGATGACTTTCGGGTGTTTTTTACTCATCAGCCAACCTATGTGGGAGAAAAAGAAGCCGCGATTCGAATTGTGAGGATCTGCATCGGTATCGCTGTATTTGTGGTGTTGTCGATGGTCACGAACCCATATATAAAGACAGTTCTGAAAAAAAAAACACAAGAGACGATTTAAAAATGTTGAAAATTTAGTTTTGGGTATATACGCTGTATTGTGAAATCAGACTTTATTCAAGTTTTTTAATTGCTGAGTTTTGTATGCAAAGTAGATTTTGTGGTTTTAATTTTTTTCTAACATTTACGTAATATAATTTTAGAGCTGCTAATTTCTATGGCTTTTATATAATTTGTGCTCATTTTTTGTTTGTATTCTGCATAATATCATCTATAAGTTAAAAAAAGTGTAATACAATTTCGGTGTCGAAAAATTATATCTATGAAGCATACTGTGTATTTATTCAAACTGAAAAAATCTAAAATCAATTAGTAGGTATGTAGGCAGTATAGTCAGAGACTGCAGAGAATCTGTAGAAATCAGAACATATGTAGAATGCAAAAAATTGAAAGGATATAAGTAATTTGATAAAATTCAAATTTCCACGATAACAAAAAAAATGAAAAATCTATGGAAAAGGTGTAAAAAGAACTTAAAGACTTTAAATAATATAAAGGTTTTGAAAAGTATACAAAAATACAAAAAATGTCAGAAGTTAAAAAATAGGTATGAAGAACTCCGAGAAACTATACTATACTTAAGAGGATAAAAAAAACACAAATAGTTTATACAAATCTAAAAATTTTACAAGAAATTGGAAAAGTCTAAAGAATCTATAAAATGTTGAAAATTTTATTTTAAAAAATAATAAAAATTAAAACTATGAAGGGTTCAGAAGAATAATAGAATCCAAAAAATATAAAATTTTAAAAGACTTTAAACGAAAGTTTTTCTGCCTTATTAACTCATTTTTTAAAGATTTATTTGCTACACAGATAGTTTTACTTTGTAGTTAGTTCACTGTTTAAGCTAAAGTAAAAAAAAACGTTAACATTTTTTTACTTTTACTTTTCTCCAAAAATAAATAATAAGCTTAGAATCATTCGTAGCACAGTAATAATTTTTTTGCACATTTGGAAGTACTGTTTAATGCCTCTAAAAAATCTATAATTATTAAAATTATTAAAAGTAAGTTTGTAGAAGAATCTGAAGATTCAAAAGAACTCTTACAAGTTAAACACATTTAAAAAAAATTCTAACGATAATCCAAAAAGTTCTAAGGAAATTAGGGAAAATAAGTAGAAGAATTAATCTAAAAATTTTAAAGAATATAAGGGATTTGAAAAATATGAAACGAATCCAAAATGCGAAGAAACCAAAAGTACAAAATATGTAGAAAAAGAGAATTTACGCATCGAAACTATTGAATTGATCCAACAAATACAAATAGAATCTGATAATTCGACAAAAAAGTGATACAATTTAAAAAATACAAAAAAAGCTGAAAAATTCAAAGATACATACATTCTAGAAACTCAGAGCATACAGAGGTTATAAAAATCTAGAAAATCTAAAAAATGTATGTATCTAGACAAAACAGAAAATCAAAAGAATAAAAAAATTCTAATTATTCAAAGGAATTTAGTTTATTTAACAATATTAATTTATCACTTAAAAATTTAATTAGCGTTTCAAATAATTGTTCATATTTTGCAGTTCAGTTTTTTGTTTAAAGTGAAATTATAATTAATTTTGGATAAAAGTTACAATTTTTTGAACGTTATTTTGGACAGCTGTCTTATCATGGATTGTGATATAGGTACACGAAGATATCCGTTAATACTGTTTACATTAAGCAATTAGATCGCACTGCAGTATATACATATACAACGCACTCGGTAGATTATATAATGTGTATTCAAAAGTACTTAACATATTTAATGTATGTACGTAAACGTATTTTTTTTTGAAGTAATAGCACAAAAAATGAAAAAGGTATAAATAGTTTAGCAACTCTGTCATGAAATGATGACAGCAGAGCAAACAGTTTTATAGCTTCCAGAATATGATAATTTTCTCAAAAATAATGAAAGGTAAGTTTATAGGTGGTGGGACGATTTTCCATTCAATTCAACACAATAGGTCTGTGGGTCAATCGTTAATTTAACATGTAGATAAAAATCGAATTTGTCTGCAGAATCTTCGTTAGTTGATTCAATTTACGTGTCGCTCGTCCATTATTTTGTTTAATGTTAAATTTGTTACAAATTTCTATTTATCTTAGTCGTGCATATTTAACAATGCTGTAATTATAGTATAATAAAAATTTAACAATAGCTTTCGGTCTCGTTTCCAAATAAATCTTCAGTTTTGAAAGCACATCTACAGTAATTATTTTCGTGTAGTTTTATGAATCCAAAATTTATTAATTTTTCTGATATTACGTTACGTACTTTTTGCGTCGTCTTATTCTGTTCAACGTTTTTTCGACGAAAATAAACTGCGCTTGGGTGATGGCTCTAATAAGTAATTAATAAGGATCATCTCATAGAAAGTAATACAAATTACTCGACAAAATACAGAATTGTAGCGGGAAGTTTTCGCCTAGTTAAACTTTTATGTCATCAAGAACAATACCGAAAAAATACAGTGCATTATTGTCTGCGGTATAATATGCTCATGTAATTTGCGAAATTGTTACACAAAGTTTATCCAAGCATCTAAATGCTCAAGAGCTCAGGTGTCGAAATAATTTCATACATTTTTTAAGTAATTATTCGTTTCCTCAATATTTGATTTAAATGGAAATGGCTTGTAAGTCAATGATTGGCATTTTACGTCAAAATAAAACAAATAATTTTCGAAATGAGCTAGTGCCAACCCATGACGATTCAAATATTGACTTTTTGCAATACTGTTGACTCACCTGTCCGGCGACGGTGTGAAGAATTAGTACGATTAAACGTACGAGAAATGAAGCTTTAAACGCTTTGTGTGAATATAACCTATGGGCACCTAATGTTACACCTTCTCCGGAAACAAACATGAGGGTCAAAGCTGAAAGACTAAAATATAATTGCGTCTTTATAGTCTCTAGAAAACTTACCCCAAAAAGTTGTTAAAAATCGGGCTTGGAAAGCCCGGTATACTCCATATAACGCCAGTAAATGCAACACCAAAAAACCAATAGCATTGAACCAGACAATTTTCCTCTTGAAAGTATAATCGGTACCGATATCTTGCGGTAATAGCGTTTTTTCTTCAGTGTTTTTATTTTCAATTTGTTCCGTAATAGCTCCCATGATCCTGAAGGAATCAAAGTTATTAAGGAAGTAGAAAAAAGAACAAGATCGCGCGTAGTTCTTCATTGCGACTAGGAGTGGATAAATAAAGGCATCAAAGAAACAATAAAATCTCGCCCCTCTCTATTAGCAATCTTAAATTTAAACATGTCTGGTGGGGTTTTAACGCCGGGACTATTTGTTGAATACAACAGATACTTACGCTTTGAAACTAACTCACATTATCAGAAAAACTAACCATGATGGTTAACTTCACGACTGATAATTTTCTTAAAAGTGATCAAAGTTTTTTATAGGTGGTGGGTCGATTATCCATTCAATTGAACACAATGGATCTGTGGGTCAATCGTTAATTTAACACGTACATATAAAATCGAATTTGTCGGCAGAATCTTCCTCTTTTTATTCAATTTATGTACCTACGTGTGTCGTTTATCCATTATTTTATTACCATTTACTAATTAATTTGTTTGTTAAATTTGTTACAATACACTAAAAAGACACATAACAACGCCACCGATGAAAATAATGTCATTAACGAGGAATTTTCTTCGTTAGTCATGTTATAACTGATTACTTTAAAAAAAAAAAACAAATACTGTAATGACAGTATTGTTCCAATTTCGACATTTATTACTGTTGCTTGAAATTTTGCCAGATAAGCATTGTGGTGTGAGGTGTCATCCAATAAAGAATAATTATTACGTAACAACGAATGGTTTTGCCGTGGACGGATAATAGGAAGTCTGAGGTATTGGTACCAGTTTTTGTTGCTTTTACTAAAACGAATTGAACGCTACTATCCAAAATAATAGATACTTTTGCCGGGTTATATAAAAAGCAGTAGAAACAAAAAATGTGGTCAATTTGTTCTCGCAATTAATTTAGATATAATAAATTTAAGCTCAAAATTTATGGCTCATTAATACTCATTATATGTAGTCTAGGTTTGGAGTACGAAATTCTAAATAGAATTTTTTTGCAGTCTTCACTTCGCCAAGTTTTAAAAACTCCTCATTGGTATGAGTTACAAAAAATAAAAAAATCAGGGTCAAAGATGAAAATGAAAGTGTGAAAAAAAAGTTCTACAACGCGATGTTCATGTAATCCGTTCCAACTTAAGAAGACCACAAAGCTAAATTTGTGCAGTGACTTTTGTGATATGTAACCACTACGCGTCGGCGTTGTGGTGATTAAAAAATGCATAACGCGTTCTGAACGATAGCTGTAAAGTCTCATTTTCTTATCTCAACTTACTGCTAAGTAGGTCTGTTCGGAAAAATAGTTAGGATTTTAAGAATTTCTTTTTGTTTTTAGGTACCTTTTTTAAAAAAGTCAAAATTTCCAGGATTCTGCTCTATTTTTTTTTTAAATCACCTTCGGAAGCACAACTAAATTTTTAGGATTCTGTTCTGTCAAGGCTTCTCGAACTATTTTTATAGTATATTAAAAAAGTAAAAAATACATCCAAATTTTTTGATTTACTGGTAAATTCAGAGTATTATATTAGTCACATTATGAAAGGAGAAAGTATTGGACCAGGAAATGTTATAAAATTAACCCTAACTGAAGATCGTGAGTTGAACTTAACAGAGCACGATTCAAACTTAAACCAATTGAACTTTTTGGTTCTGTTTAATTAAAATTAATTAATTCATTTCAATTAAATAATAAATTAAAAATTAAACGAAATGTTTTTTGTTTTAAATCAGATAGAGACAAGTCTTCAGCAAGTGTTATTTCAATATCTAAATCAATATATAAATGTTATAAATGGAAAAATATTTAGAAAAGCAAATGTATGTATACCGAAAAAGTTACATAAATTTTTATAAAATTGGAACTGAATTATCTATTCGTAAATTATTATTTAGTGCATCTGGATTATCTTCTTTTGCTCTACCATCACTGGTTTGTTTATCTCTTGGTGCTGGGGTAACAGAAATCTTAGATAAGCAAAAGATTTAAAATTTCAGAAAAAAATTGAAGAATATAAGTTGATTTATAAATTTTATAGACAGTTATTGTATTTATTTAAAGCTGATAAAATAAACGAAATAGAAATAAATAGACGTGTTAAACAATTTATTAGTAATTTTATTTACAGTTTTGTTAAACGGTAACTGATTCCTAATAGAGTTAGTTCAGAGGCTCAGCCGATTCTTATACTAATAATTGGAAGTATTATATTTTTATTACTTCCCAATATATAGAAACAAGTAAATTTTTAATAAAGTTTCACGATTCTATAATTTACCCGTTGATAGAACAGTAGCTCAGGAAACACTTCATCTGGTGAATAAACCTAAATTTGGTGTTAAAAATAGTCCAACAGCATACAGAATTCGTAATAAAGGAAACAAAACAAATCTTAAATGGTATTTTTCATTGGCTACAAATAATAAAAGATGTCACAAAAAGCTTGTTTCAAATTTTTAGTTTGAATATGACGGCGAAAAAACAGATATACTTATTTCATTTTCTAGTGCACTATTCCAACACCAATGTTTGAGGTCAAAAGGGAATATGTAGTAATAGTTCTGACGGAAAAATGGATGTTTTAGCACGTGCTTTCCTTGCAAATAATGACAAAAGATTGATATTTTGGTATCAGATAAAACAACTTTATATACTGTATTGTTTATGTATGATTATGTACGCCTATTATAAAGGTAATATGTGGGCAATTCAATAGTTATATGGAAGACCTGAACTATTAAAATATGGAATTATACCACTAACTATTAAGGCATTAATTAATAGACCAGTTATTACAGAACAACTAAATTCAACCAAAGACTCACGGAGAATCCTCACACCTTAATTTAGCAGACTTATATTCATTAAATCATCCAGATAATTTATTAATTACTGCATATTACCATTCGTACATATTTTACTAAAAATGGGACGTTCTGGAGAAGTTGTAATTATGGAGAAAAATAAATATTGTTTCGTTAGCATTCCTAGTTTTCAAATAAAACAGTTTGAAAATATTTGTCTAGTAATAAAAAAATTTAAACAATTTTCAATCCGTACACAGAACACACTCGTATATTATACGATAATTGTTATTACATTGAATTGAATGAATGTACCATAAAACCAAAACAACATGAAATTAATTAGAGTTCCATCAGAAATAAATGGTATCTTTAAAAACAAATTTTATTCTTTTTTAAAAAGAAAGAGAACAAAGCAATTTCATACGATTATGATAAATTTTCATTTATGTTAATAAAAGCTGCTCCATTGGATTTTACTTTTTTTAAAATTAATTGTTCCAATATAGGTATTTTAGAACAACCAAAAAATTTAATAAATGAAACTGGCTCTAAGATCGTCTCTGTACTGACTTTATCAGACTTCATATCGTTTTGGAACTAATAGAAAAAATATTTGATTATATTAAATAAATGATCAGTTGAATCATAGTTGAATAAATTATACGTATACAAAAATTGAATAAACTATAGAAGAATTTTGAGTTTCATTTGTTGAGTCACTAGTTTTTAAATAATTGTTAAATTAATTAAATACGGGAATAAACGGCGTGTTTATTTAAACAATTCAATTGTATTTTTTTACAATGTACTTACATGTAATTTTTAAACAAACAAGTAAAATTAAATAAATATAAGCTTTTTAATTCTATGAAACCTACAATTATTATAAATGTTTAAACAATGTTACCCAGTATTAAAATACGATATAAATAATATCTTACTTTTATAAACTTACTGATCTATCTGCAATCAACAATGCAGGCTTGTAGAGCAATCTGCCAGTGTCAATGTCGTGCTCAAGTTGGTTTTATTTTACCGCATATAATAAAATTATTTTGGAGGTTTTACTCATTTGCTCCTCTTAATTTGATAATAAATTAGAAACAATAATAACACAATAAATGTGCTTTTTTTCTGTTGGTTTTTCACATTCATATTTGTTTGTTTTGTCTGTGATTGTGGCATTATTACATAGTTTCTTTCTATGCTCTAAATCGAAATGTATTAACTTAATTTTTTAGCTGATAATGAAATAACCTTAGTATGCAGAGCGTGAGGAGCACTATTCAAAGACGCACTAGCCTTTTTCTGGAACATTTTAGAGAATAAGTTACCTTGGAAGACATGAAAAACAAACTTCGAGAAGATTTACAATTATAGAAGATGATACGCCATTCAAGGGATGTGGTTTATATAGAAAATATGCAGCGCTTAGATCTTTTGGTTTGGAGAGTCGCCGGTCTTTTGTCGATTATAGAAAAGTTAAGTGCACTAGACAATTGGTAGAACTGCATTGAATGGGAGTGACTCCGAAAAAAATCGCAGAATTTATATATTTGAAAACTCTGAAAATTTTACACGACCTTATCTTTGGAGGTCTAGTACTACCATGTTGGTAGAAACCGGTGGCGAACTTCTTATATTAAAACAATTTGAAGCAAAGAAATCTTCAGCGGTAGCAGAACAATACGTCGAAGAATCTGCTAATAAGAAAATTAAAATTTCTAAACAGTTTTTAGTACAGTATCTGAAAATGCAACAATCTGTGCAAATCAAGAAGAAAGAAAATACAACCCTAGCAAATTCGTGTTTTCTGAAAATTCAAATCGTACTTTTAATATTAATTTTTGTTCATCTTTGTTTGATAGCTTTGTTAGTTATTGTCACTATAAATGAATAAAAATTGATTATAAAAATGTTGTTATTGATATTAGTGTTGTTAATAAATAACGGCCACGACCATGGAGACAGTACAAATATGACGGAAAAGCAATCAAGTATCACGCTTTTTTTTACAGTTTGAACAATTTAACAATAAGTTTTATTATTTCAGTATAATGGTGTTTATAAAAAAGAGCCCCCAGGGACTTATTATCAGTGCATATTGCTGCAGTTGCATAAATAATCATTGTTTCATAATCATTGCACACTATGAAACTGAGTAGCATTTTAAATGATAGTATCGTATAAGCATTTTCACATTCACATGTCAATGATAATGATATTTATATTAATTTTGAACAAAGCTGATTAGTGAGCTAATCAATCACAGTTTTTTAAATACTTATTTTATGGTTGTAAAAGTATTAGGTACAAAAAAAAGTGATTAAAAAAGCTTAAGTCAATTCATTACATTCGGTATCGTAAAATGGGCCTTACCTATATGTAAATCCTTTTTAATCAAAAATAATTTTTAGAAGATTATTTTTTTACATTAATAAGAACAGAATTCTGTTTTTCTGTTATCATAAATTATTTTTTACAATGATTTGAAACAGTAGATAATAAAAAAAATGTTATTAATTTGATTAAATGTAATGTAATCAATTTTGATGAAATAGCGTAAAATTTCATTTGTCAGCTCAATTCACATAGTCTTACAAAATTGTGATTCAAAATCATATTAGGTATCTGTAATTAGAACAGTTACAATTATGATAAATTGTGATGATCACCTGCCACCATTTTTGACCGATTTATTTTGAATATGTTGTTAGGTTGCCGACTCTAAAATCTAATTCATGACTGATGAAGATATTTTCATATTTAAACAAATTTATGGTACGAGTTTATTTCTGTTTTTTGTCGTATACCTTAGCGATCGTTTGAAAGTAAAAGGTCAATTTAATTTTTTGAAACAAAGTCAATGTAGGTTTCACAGTTAGTAAGCATTTAAAAAAAACAGTGATATTTAGGCTTGGATGAAAGATGCAAGCAATAATTCAGCTCAGAAATAATTTAGCCCCCTAACTAAATGTAAGAAGGTTTCTGTCAAAACGAAACGAAGTCACTGTCATCTTTTTAAAAAAATTCAAACTGTTCTGAGAAACTTATCTTGCAGTTTAATTTATTTCACAAGCTATTTTTTAAAGACAATTTTTATGTTACTTTTTGACTGTGCACTTTCAAACAATCGCCAGTGTATCTAACGATAAATTACAAATTTCACTGTAAATTATAAACATAAAAAATATTTTACGTTTTAACGCAATAACAAGCATCTCTCGTATTTTGTATAATCCAAGACAAATGTTTATTCACCCTGGTATAAAACCCCGCATTTTTATGAGCAGCACCACACTCATTCTGACTTGTCAAAACTCCTAAAAATTCCAAAATTACCTCTTGTAATTCTAGTTCATTAATCTACCTATTAACTCATAAACGCCTCCATGAGACCGATACATAACAGGACTTCCAGCATCATCCTGTAACACGCAATTAAAAAAATTCTCTAAAAATTGTCAACATACATGACAAATCACACTAGAAGTCCCAACCAGGCCAATACAACCTTTATCCACAGTAAAGAAATCAACTGGAGGTGCTGTTTCCAAACATTCCTGGCCACCTAAAACTGGTAATCCTAATTTTTTAGGGCGACAAGAAGGAACTGTGGCATCTAAATCTTTAGGCCATCCTGCGATAGTAGCAACTTGTCCTGTGTAACTGTAACCTAAATATTAAAGCTTTAGGAAATTATCTCTTTTACGGGCAAAAATTACCCGGGACTGCTAGACAAATAGGAGATATTCTTCTATCGAATAGAATGGGGGTGCTAAATTTTAACAGTGCGATGTCATTCGCATGATTGTCAGCACTGTAATCTGGATGAATGATTATTTCTTCTACGCTAACGTTAGTGGAAGATACATCAAAAGTGCACTTATTGTGGCTTCCCAAAGAGACTTTGACAGTGTATGGAGTTAGCCTAAAAATGTTCAATGAGTTGAAAAGAAGAAATGGTAAAAAAATTACCCAATCAGAGGTGCAGCTCCTGTAAGAACATATTTGTTATTTATCAAAGTTCCTGGTATTGTTACAATTTTATCAATTTCACTTCCTGAATGAGCATGGATAGCAGCCATCCATGGAAACTCGTGACCTCTCAAATATTCACCCCCATAAAAGCGTGCTTCTCTGTTAGGTACACCACACCCTTAAAAACTACATAAATTTCGAATAATCACTAAAAATCACAACTTACGGCATTTACAAGGACTGAAAATAAAATCCAGGAACCCTTTCTCACTGGCTTTTTCATTTCTAGTGTACTAAAACAATGATGGTGAGTAGTCAACATATTTACATTTTTTAGCTTACAACAGTGAATTCTAAAACCAAAATCAAAAGAGTGAACTTAAAGAACATGGTGACTTTGAACTAGTCGAGGTCACTGGACTTGTTTTTCGCACTCTGTCTTTGATGATTTTCGATGTTCTGAGCTCAAAATTATATAACGGGAAAATGAAAATTGGGAAATGTGGGTTTGACCTCGATTGCATCACGAATTTTCTCTTTTACATTTAGTTGAAATGGGTGATAAAAATGTGAATTAATTAAAGGGAATATGAATTGTAAATAAGACCAACCAAAAGTTATAACGTAGTTTATCACCCTTGGAGAAATTATTTTAGAATATATAAATAGTGTTCGCAAATACAAAGTGTACTCAAAGACTTGAAAATACCATAAACAGGATTTGAAGTTAGTTTACTCTATTTTAATGGTTATACATGAACGTTTCCCTGCAATAAATTTTATAGTTTACTGTATTTGCGGAAACACAATGTGCACGTAAACTTCTAATTCTTTGTAATTTAATTTAGATTAAGCATTGTTTCTAAGCAATTCAGCAAAGAAACATTCAGAAGTCGTTATAAACCTTTTCTTAGAGAAACAGACAGTAAATATCTTGGTTTTGTGGTCAATAATTTAAGTGTCTTGTTTGCTTGGCTGGGTAAACCAATGTTAAAATTCTCCAGAAATTGCGATGATTTACAAACTTTACATTTCCATAAAGAGATTTGCAACATTATGTAAATTATAATAAACAAATATGTTAAATACATGTTTGTTCAGCTTTATTGTCTTTAATTTCTCAATAAAAGACTGGACACCAGTCTCTATTAATCCAAAAAACTTAAATTCGATGTAGAAAAGACGTGAATTAGTTTCAAACATATTTTAGAAAAATTACAAATGGCGAAAAAGTTACGAAAGTTAAATCTATGTAAGTAGACACACATCACGCACTTTTATTTGTAAGAATTTACGTATTATTTTGTTCGGCTTAAATATTATAGAAATTTTTGATAATTAAACGTTTATGGTGGGATACAATATCAGCTGAGAAGACTATTTTAAAAATACATAATAAAGCAGAAATAATTCATAGGACAACTGTGAAATTGCATTCAAATGATTACCTCTTTTCAGTATAATTTTATTAAAAACATGCAGGCGGAAATTACCTGCAGTTAAATTTAGTAAACGGAGCTCTTAAATTAGATAGTGGGTTGTCAAATTAAATACTAGGATCTCTACAAAGAAAAAATTGAGGGTTTTCTAAATCATTAATTATAAAATAGAACTACTGATAAAGCTTCATAAAGTTTAGTTTTTATACAAATACTTCATGAGTTATATGACGTGATAGATCCTTTTTGTGTTCATCAACAGTAACTGGACTTAAAGAAAAATTAATGGTGAATTAAAACAAAGTACAGAATATAAATTACAAAAAGTATATTTTGTCCACGATCGTATGAAGTTACAAAAAACTAATAATTTAAATTAAAGTGGTTTCTTTAAACTCTCATTTTCGTAAAAATTAAAACTGAAACTAACAACTAATTCGAAAAATATAAAATTTGTTGTTTTTTTTTTGCTTATTAGCTGTTTATTACAGTGAAACTGAAACAAAAAGCCGAAGACGTATTCACCAAAAATGCTCTTTGAATAAATTTCGGCCCACTTAAGTAGGATTGTTCACATTAACTTTTAATTAACTTTTCATTTTCAAAATGCAAATAATTGACGTTAAGTCGTAAATTTATAACAATACGAGAAGTTAAGGTCAATTTACTTTCTGACGCCAATAGGTTGTTAAAAACATAGATTTAAAAAAATATAATTATGGGGAATTTAAAATACAAGATACAAATAGTGTATTATGATACGAATGTATAAGAGATACTCATACACGCATATCATACACTATTTTTTATATACCTGCAGTACAATATGAAAATCAAAACAGAAATAATAAAATTAACAATTTTTGAAAAGTAGCGTGTGCTTCTCATTGATTTATTTTACGTTATTGTGCACATTTGTTGCTACTACTTGTGAATTATTGTCGTTCATATATGTTAGAGACATTTTTATTACCTATGCAACTTCCACATAGCGACCATATTGGTACACTTTTGCGTGTTTTAATCAATTAACCAATGACGCAGACATCACAAATTATCTTGCTGCTTTGGGATAACGTTCGTACAAAATTTCAACATAATACAAAGTTCAGAATACTGTATATTTATATACGTACATTATGCATTATAAAAAATACGTGAGAAATATTTGATTCTATTGTAAGATCGGTTTAACTTTAGGTACTCTATTGCCTACTTGGTAAACTCTATAAACCTAAATTGCACACAAATGCCTACTTAAACACAATTCATTCGAATATCACAAATTAGAAAAAACTATGACTGTGTTCAGCCTTGGCAGAAACAACCATCTTTAGAATTTTCCAGAATCCAGTCTAAGTATCTGGTGACACGTGTATAAACACCTGGATATCCTGGTCTCGCACACCCATTTCCCCAAGAGACAACACCTACAATAAATGATGAAGATCAAAATTTCAAAACATGAACGAAAATACCGATAAGCTCGTATTTTTTGTCTTGTCGTTGTGTTACCAGAGGTCCACCACTGTCGCCCTAGAATAATAGATGTAGGTGACTTGTGTTTATGGTAAGAAGTTACCTGACAAGAATCCTTCTTTCCGGTGGCAGGATACCCAGCACATAACATGTTATCTGAGATCATTTTAGCCGAATAATTGGTATTTCTGCACTCTTCATTACTAAGAACCGGTACTTCAACTTCCTGTAAAATACATGACGGTTTTCCATCTTCCTGTAACGTTCCCCATCCTGTAGCCACAGCTGTAGCTCCAACGTACAGTTGATCTAAACACTGACAGTGAGCAAGCGACATTTCGTGTTGTCTCTTACCTTTGAGTTTTGGTAAACAGATAGGACTAATATTTTGTGTGATCGGTACACGATCATTGAGTCTTAATAGAGCGATATCGTTGTCAAAATTAAGAAAACTGAAAGCTCCAGCGATAGCTCTGAGCACAAATCTAGATTCTGGCTTCTTTGTATCAATGCAGCGATCGTGTTCTCCAAAAGTGACCTTGATCATGAACCACATGAACCTAGAAAAACGACGTCGAATTTAGTGTCTTGTAGGTAGATTCGGAAGGTGTTGTGTAGGATGGTTGCTTATTGTTTTCAATTCGATAAATCAATTCTTTCAAAAATGTGGTTTAATCGAGGTCATATGGACAGCGTCGTCGATAATGAACTTATAAACCACAAACTGGTCTGGGCCACTTTTTGTTTACTATCTTTGGAATGGGAAATTATGGCTAAATCGTACAAGTGAACCTGTTTTGTCCTCTTAGAACCGCACCAATTGGGTCGATCTTTATCCAAACTTTACTTTTTTATTCTACTACAGTACAATGCATTCCGATCTGATAATTGTTTCTTGCGAACGAGGCTATAGAATGTTAATGACTTATTGTGAAGTGAAATGCTACTGTTACCCTTTGACGCAGTGAGCTGCTGTTAAGACATAGCGGTCATTGATCAGCATTCCTCCACAGTAAAACCTGTTGAAGTAGGAAAGGCGAGCCATCCAAGGAAATTCATTTTCGTTTGTCGGTTTCCCACCTACTATGCGACCATTTTCATTTCTTATCCCGCAAGCTACAAAAATAATTCAAAGAAATGTAGAAAAACGTCGACGTAGACTTACAACAAGAACAAGGTGATGCTGGTGTGTCGTGTCTAGCTGGTGGATGGTTCCCAAACGATCCAAATCGTGGACCGAAAATTTTCTTCGTTATGGTGTTTTGGGCAGAGACTTGCTGGCGAAGAAATAATACCGAGTTTAAAGTGCAATAAACTTTAAGATGGGAGCTTCTAAATAATTAAAATTGTTTTCTGGGATCGTTAGTTTGTTCAACTACTATCAGATTTAATATCTTATAAGGTAATGAAGCTTTCGTTACGGTGCTTGCATTCAATTTACACTTCCGGTAGCTCCTAAATAAGTGAATATTCATTAAAAGTCTGTGAATATTGATTTACAGGAAAAGCGTGGAACATGATTAAGATTTTTTTGTGAGAAGTTACTTAGATGAAAATACACTAATAACACTCATAATTGATACTTCTTCTTTCTTAAATATTTCAAATTTAGAACAAGTTTTCAATGAACACACAAGTATGGAACTATAAACCTCCTTGGAATAATTTTTATCATTTTTAATATATTTATGAGTCTAAAACACTGAAGAGTTTTAAGACACACTTCAATTTCTTTGTTTTTTGAAGATTCCAGGTCGATGTTAAAAACGTGGAAATGAAGATTCCTGGGAAAATCGAGCATCAGAATTATCAGTATCAGGAGAACTTTTCAGAAAAAGAAGAAATGATAAAATCAGTTTAGAGACAACACACAATCATTTAATTTTTTCATTTTAACAAATTTCAAATCATTTTTTTCACTTTATACTTGCAGTTTTTTTTCAATTCCAACAAATTCAATTACAGTAGCATCAGTTAAGTTAATTTTTTCAATTATTTTCTACTTAAATCAAATTGCATCAGAACTAAATAACATGATAGCGGAAACCTGAAGCAATTTTCGATTTCAGTGCCTTAAAAACTTAAAATATTTTTGAAATTATGATAAATGTTTGTAATAAATTTATTAAAAAAACTGCTTTTAGTAACTAATGATAATGTCAAATACAAAACAAAAGAGACATATTTTAAAAATTTCCTATTTTAGATAGAAACAAAAAATTTTTGAATGTTTTATTTCTTTGTTTAATTGGTAACTAATTGAAAGATCTTTGCTGTATTTCTAAAATAAATTTCGTTGACATAGAGTTTCCAATTAAAATTATTTAAGAAACCAGTAAAAGTCACAACAATTTCAACAGTCAAAACAAGTAGAAATTTTATGATATAGTTCAAAATGAAATATTTTTTTTACATCCGTGATTCACAAAAATTCATGTGTATTTTTTTATATATATCCTATTAAAAAATTTAAAAGATAAAAATTATAATAAAAATATTAAAATTTCTTCAAATTAATAATCCTCAGTTAAAACTAACAAATTCTAAAAATGTTAGACTTTTAAAAATAGATTATATTTTTAAGAATTTTGATCAAATATTATTAAAATATTTTAGGTAGATTTAGATATATAAATAAGCAAGGAATTTATAAGAAATTCCAAGCGTGTTTTTGCCTAATCAAACAGAATTGCTGAAAGCTGAGAATACATTTTAAGTTGTAAAAGCTAATGTACTAAATATTTACTTTTAGGAGACTTTATCTCGAAAAATAAGAAACTCTTCAAAGTAAATTTTGGTAATCTGATTTCCTTCCAATTTTAGAATATAAGTATGTCAAATAAACAATACATACATGCACATATATATTTAAAAAAGTACTTATGTGCTTATTTACAGAAATTGGTTTTGTAATTTTCTCACATCCTGTATTTGAAAGCATTTGATGTTATTGTCGCTTAATAATTTAATTTTTTATATATAGAATCAATACTAAATGGAATAATAAATAAAATAAATGAAATTTGCGATTTTTTTTTAAGTCGCGTTGACACCAATATCCGCGACATTCCTTAAAACTGATTTGAATTAAATTTTGCCAGTCCATACACCTCCGAAGTTTTATTTGAATTACAATTAAACCGTTGAAATAGTTAACGGACTTAAAGTCTACGTGTCTCGAATTAACAACCGTTGGACATTCTCAAACTGCAAAATATCCAATAAATAAAATAACCTTTAACGTTAAATAAAGCAATCATTACTGTTAGTCTGTAATTATAAAAAACTTAAACACGAACGCCAACCTTCTTCATATGATCGTATTTCATCAAGTTAATTGCTTCATAATACAATAATTGATTCAATAAATCTGATTTATCGTCACTATTAAAGTACAAATTAAACACGCGCGAAGAATCTGAACAAACATAAAAACTGGAGACTTACTTACAGTTCCACTTTCTGTAAGAACCAGCGAAAGAATCAGTACACAAACGAGTGCTTGTAGTGAAACCATCGTGTGTAAGAAGTAAACGAACTGTGAAAAACTAAATCAGTATAAACCACACTACATTGATCTTCACTCCAGCACCAACAACTTCTGGTTGCGAACTGTCAGGGAATAACTTGAAACTCGCCGGTCTCAAAACATGTTGATTAACATTAATAATACCTGAATAGTCGTTTTGAACATTGTTGGTTGAAAATTGTAAAAAAACAGTAGTTAGTGAGAGTATTCTCATTAGGCACCACAAGAACTGTTTTATCTAATTAGTAGTAATTAGTTTGAGCGCACTTTGTCGTGTAACAAGAGATTATAGCTTGAATTATAGTGAACATGTAGTTTCTCGAAGTGATTAAGTGTCTAACATGGTGTTTCTTCGGAGGACATTGACACCTAATTTGTTACCTTATTGTAGTTTTTATTTTTGTAATTAGCATACCAACCATGCATAATCTCTAATCCAATACCGGTTCAATGAAACGGACAGGTCGTAAATTGTCTCAAAAATAGCATCAGTTTTTTTTATTTTACAAACAGCTTAAATAAATAAATTATAATACTATGAACACACACAACTGTCGTCGAGATTGTACTTCAACCAGTTAATATATTTGGAAACTCTTGTATAGACACCTGGGTATCCCGGACGCCCACATCCGACGCCCCAAGACACAATTCCTGCAATGAAGAAAGTAAGAAGAGTTAAACAAACACTGCGTTGAATTCTTTCCACATTTACTAAATTTTCTATTTATTTAACACGGCAGCTGTCTGGAAACCAGATTTTTAGAACTATTGACCTCTTCTTATTTATTTTTGGACGTTAACATTCACTAAAGCCTTCCAAGGACGACTAACTCACCTACAATTTCATGTTTGTCTCCACTGGAAACCAACAAAGGTCCTCCACTATCACCCTGACACGAATCCATGGCACCTCTTCCTGCACACAACATGTACGAAGTAATTCTAGAAGCTCTATATTTCATGGCTCTACATTGGGAGAGTGTGAGAATGGGCACTTGAACTTCTTGGACTACGTTTGGTAACATACCACCTTCTGCGGTTCTACCCCAACCGACAACTGTCCCGAGTTTACCAGCAGGGTCTTTACCTAAACAAGTCTTCCGTAAATTAGTTTATGAGAGGAATTTCGTACCTGAGGGCAAACAAATTGGACGTATGTTTTTTGTGAATTCTACTGGTTTTCTGAGTTTGAGGAGAGCGATGTCATGATTGTAAGAATCCTGATCGAAATTCCGATGTCTGATTATGGCAGAAACAGCTCTCATCTTCGCAGGAGTGTCTTCTGTCGTCGACTGGTCGTGGTCTCCCAAAATAATTCGAATTTTAGATCGTTTTAGCCTGAAATACACTATTAGAAAAAAAGTGCAAACGACAAGCTCTAATACCTTCGCACGCAATGTGCCGCCGTCAAAACATAATCTTCAGTAAGAAGTGACGCCCCACAATGAAAATGTCCATCATAAACTATTCTAGCAACCCAGGGATACCTATTAATACCAGTTGGTCGTCCCCCAACAATACGATCTTCTTGGTTTGATAGACCACACTCTGAAAAAAAGTCTACATGGAGGTCAGGTTTGTACAGTGGAAAAAAAACTTCTACGAAGAAAGCAGTATATGTGAAGTGTGCTTCTGTCAACTTACCACAAGTACAGTTTTTTGTTTTTGCTTCATCGTCGTCGTCTTCGTTGGAATCTGTTCCTCCAGTGAGGAATGATGTTAGTCCAAAAAGTTGGTTAAATAAAAATTTACCATTCCGTGTGGTGTTTCGAGAGCTTGTGTTTAATACTTGGAATTTGTTTTTCTATAAAAATGAAATAGAAATCAGGGGATTTTTTATTCTTAGAATTTCCATTGTGAGAGTTGTTTAGTGGTCCTTTCTCTCTGAATTTTATTAATTTGTGGGATTTGTTTTGACCGACTAATGTGGTTAACATAGATTTTCTGAGGTTTAGATCCCGTTTGTTGCGACATTTACAGGTTTTTTGTAATCTTTTTTAATAGCTTGCTACATTATGAACAGACTAGTTTAGATATGAAAATTACATTGAACAACTAACAACTAAGTGCTCAAGTGAAGCCACTTTCTCAGAGGAAAAAAATCTCAGCTACAAAAATTGGATTTAGAAAACGCAGCACTTGTAAGTCTCAAACTTTATATATAGAGAGATTTATTATAAGAATTATAAAATTTTCATTTATTTCAAAATTTACGTATTATAGACCTTCAAAAACTCTCCGGTAATTTGCATTAAGGAAATTTTCACAAACCTAACATCTGACTTTCTTTGATGTAATATACCAACATTTAAAGATGTAACCTAGAATCAAAAATGTAAACTAATTTCGGCAAAATTTAATCAAGTCTAACTAGAACTAAGTAAGTATATGACTAAATAAAACTAGTTCCTTTAGAATAATTTGTAGTAAATGTTCCTCTAACTAGTTAAACTATTAGAAATAGTTAAATCTGGATAAACCTTCGGTTGTTTAGTGCAATGGAATAAGAACAAATAGATTTGCCCAAAAATTTGTTACAGTTTTAAATTATTTAATTATGATTATAATAGAGAGTGAATGAATAATAAGTTACCTTACTTTAATAATTGCTTGTTTATATGTAAAAATTACGTATAAACAATTGTAAATAAAACAAATATTTATTAATAATACAATCAATATTCCTTCTATTCCTTCTATTTTCGTTGCTTTTTTTGTCGCAAAATGGCATGTTGGTTCGCCGGAAAACCCATTAAAATTTTAGGCATTTGAGTTACTAATTATTTAAAAACTATGAAATAATGAAATACTAATTTTATTAATTATTTATGAGTATTATTACTAAATTATTTATTAGTTTATGAAAGATTTGCTACCCTTTTTGTAAATACTATAATCTAAGTTAATGAACTCATATCTTTTTTATTTTGCGCCAAAGTAATTAATCCTATACACACATCTCGATATTGTTTACCTTAATCGAATTTGATTGTGACATTTCACCCGCGCAGTTGAGACCCACGAAATCTTGAATTTCTAGAATGTTCATTGTTTTAGTAATTCTCTTACAATTTAATGTTTTTTTCTATGCTACCAAACCTACCAGATACAAATTTTTGAAATTAATCATGCCTTGTTAATATTAATTGAACTTTCTCAACTAATTGTTAATTCCATAAGATTTCTACAGAATGTTCTATACAATTGCTGAAGTTGTTTTAATATCCAACCTACATCGTCTACAATCAATGCTCTCATTTAATTACTATAATGAACAGTGTCCACTGTTCCCACACTCAATTATTTCAATTAGATTATCATTGATTTAATTCACTTTTTAAATACACTTACATCAACTGTAGCAATATGTCCTTTGGTAGATGGCACAATAAGAAGACACGAGAACCACAGCACGTGTACAATTTTGTGATTCACGCTCATCTTCTAACTTCACATAAATTTGTTGCCCCAACACTTCCACTTTTATTAAATAATTAGGAACACAAAATTCACTTCCAGTCTTGCAATGTTTAAGTAAATTAGTCGATTTTATTTACCTTTAAGGTTAGTAACGTTAAAAATAATAATTGGTTAAATTCACGTGGTGCTTTCACCGTCTACCAAGGACTGTTAGCTCTTTCACTACACCTACGAAGAAAGTGACTCGTATTGAGGCAAGATACGTCATGTTATATCCCAAGAAGGACGCAATTACAATTTATTACTAAAAAAGTAATGAATCGAAAGTTTCTAGTTTGGGAATAAAGCACGTATGAAAGCGGCGCCAACGGGAAAGCCAAGGTTATTAAATAAAATACTTTCATGAGAAATGACAATTTAATAATTATTCACACGGACAAATACGCCAAATAATTACGAGCTAATTAACAAAAGGATAAAGAGATTTTTTTAGGTTTCTAGAGCACTGCTACAACAATATTAACATAACTCGTGCATTTCATTCAAGATTTTTAAGCTGATGGCCTGAAAGAGAGCGTGATTTGGGTTTTCTCGAAACAGGCACGTTACGGTTACTCATCCGTGGAAGTTTTTACATTTATCTTCATTTTACTTTTTATGGCTGTCCACGTTGGTAACTTCATCACGCAACAAAATGTTTATTCTAGTAACAATCAAAACTTAATTATATTACTTAATACTTTATTATGGTAATGTGACTACATAATCTTTGGCACTAATAACATCATCTTAACTTATTTTGGCACATACGTTAAAATTTGGCAAGTAGAAAATTAGGCATGACTAGACGTGGTTACGCTCTTCTGGGATTTTGACCCGGAGGTGGACAAAGACACTCTCCATCAAGCGATTCCTGGATCCAGTCCAGGAAGTTACCAACTTTGGTGTAGATTCCAGGGAGGTTGGGTCTGGCACAACCGCGGCCCCAGGACACAACACCTGTAGAAATATTTTAACATTCACTGTCATTCTGGAAAAAGGAACGTACCGATTATTTCCATGTTTCCATTGTCGTTGGGCATATGAAGGGGTCCTCCACTATCTCCCTAAAACAATGAAAAAATTACTTCCTTAGTTTCCTACTTATTATTTTACTAACCATGCAAGCGTCTCTTTTCCCTTCCGGATATCCAGCACAAAACATGTTTTCCGAAATTTTACTTTCTCCGTATTCCGATTTGTAGCAGTCTTCTTTGGACCAAATTGGGACCGCTACTTTCCGTAAAATTCGGGATGGTTTTAATTTTTCCCCCAACTTTCCCCATCCCGCGACAACGGCTGTTTTCCCCGTATAATTCACATTACCTACGATTACATATTAAAAAAGTTTCAGCACATTTTGTCGGTGCTAACCCATATTTGGTAAACACGCTGTTTGAACGGTAGCTCCGAACTCTACCGGTTCATCCAACTCCAAAAGGGCGATATCATTGTTAAAACTGAATACATCAAACGCTTCGTGTTCTTTTATGTCTTTTACACCGCGAACGATAATTTCTGAAAATCTATCTGGTGCGTCTCTGTCATGATCAGCGAAGACCACTGTAAATTCTCTTGCTGCAAACCTGAAATAGTTCCATAGATTTTTTTTTTCGAACGGTATTAAAGGATATACCCGTTGACGCAATGCGCAGCAGTCAATAGATGTCTCCTGGTGATCAAAGTAGCACCACAGTGAAATTCGCCACCTTTGCCTAGTCCTGCTATCCAAGGAAACTCGTGGACTTTCGTTATGTTTCCGCCGACCACTCGCATTTGCCTGTTGCTTACTCCACACACTAAAAATCGAACTTTCTTCAAAACGTGGTCCTTGAATTTAGTTAATCGCAAAATGAAAAAAAAAATAGTGAAAGCTTGTACAGTGACGCTTCATTAAATGAGGTATGAAAGCACTAAAAGTAAATTAGTCATTCGACGGAGAAGTTGGATTTTATGGGTTCTGCTTGGCGAGCGTCAATTCTAATTGCTCTAATTAATTTAATAAAAAAATCTGAATGACCGTTTTAAGCTGAACGTTTTACACTTACCACAGTTACAATCACTACTTTTTCCTTTGCGTATATCCCTCTAAAATAAACACTTAGCATTGAAAATCTAGATTTAGAATCATACCTCTGCCGGTAGAGCGTGCACAACATTGAAACATATCATAACGACAATGAATTTGAAATTCATACTGAGTAATTTACAGTGTATAAAAATCAAGCACCAACTAATTACCATCATTTTGGTATGGATTGTTTTTATACAAGTTCTGTTATGTTTCAATGTTATTTTGGAGGGGTTTCTCCTTGACCATTTTCGTCGGTATCAGATTTACCTACTTTACTAGTCAATGTCTAGGGATTCATATGCATTGAAGGTCGATGCATGTGCATGGTTGACACATTTTCGCAATTGGTCTGAGATAATTTTCCACCTTCGTCTTGTTGATACATATTATTACGGGTTTTAAGGTTAAATTGACTTGTTGCAACATTTGAGGCGCCATAAACCCCATTCACGATCGGGGATATAGCTTTTCACAACCTGTCTCGCCAATTTTTATTTAGCTTTCTTTTATGTTTCTGTTACAACAGAAAGTGCTATAAAGTTCTTAATTTTATCAATTAATTAGCTAAATTTATTACTCGCTATTGGAGTTTTTGAAAAATTGTTGTATTTGCTACGTTAAACCGCAGCAGGTGTTTCAGAAATATTAGGTTAGATAACATGCGTTGTCCTTTTCGCAATGCGCTGGCTGTTCGTTTCCGAAGATTTAAGAACAATTGACAAGAATAATGAAATTAGTTCCTAACATACTTTTGAAATCGTGTCATTGAAACATTTATTTACAAACACAAATTCATGTTGCAGCTGAAAACCATATCTTGTAGATATGTACAATTTACCAATAGCTGTCTGTGACTTCTGACTAAATAGTATAACACCATTTTATTAATTTTGTATGTTATCGTTACATTGATTTGCGTTATAATAAATTTACACACTTATTTCTTATAATTTTATTACTAATTTTCTTTGTGAAGCTTGTTAAGAAATAAATTTTTATTTTTTGAAATCTTGTATTTTTGAACATTTTTTTTTAGATACAAATCAAATAAATGATAATGTTCATGTTCTTAAACAAAGAAAAATTATATTAATCCTGATGTTATGTACATTTTCTCTCCACTTCCATCTAGCTGTAAACAGATACATTCACTGATGCATCAAAGCATTTTACGAGTAGATTTATTACCTACATGGTTAAAGTGGCCTACATTTGCATATAGTTTATTGAGTATTACAACTACTCAATGCCTCATAATTCTTATTCCAACAATAATAAAGCTATGATGTTTATATACAAAAGTTGTAGGATAGAATTGACTATATATTGATTATAAGCAATTGTTTTCTTAACGTCGTAATTTGAATATCAGTTGTGCAGACATAATGAAAACAACAACCAAATTATTTTTAATAGACTTTAGATAATTTTTAAACAGAAACTAATTTGTTTTTAATTAGCATATTGAAAAAATTCCGAGCTAATAAAAAAAGACGACTTCTAAACTTCTGTTTTGTAATTTTTTAACTGCAAATAGTTATTAAATCTAATTTTATCGAAATTGTATTGAAATAGAACTGTAGAATAAAAACAAAAAGAAAAACAGTTTTTAGTCATCTGTTCATAGATTATTTCAGAAATGGCAAACTTGGAAGGTAAAGTCGCAACACACTGGATTCTTATCGTTTCCGTTCTGTAGACTCTAATTTGAATTTTTAATTCTTTTAGAATTTCATTTTTTTATGTTTGGAATTGACTCTTTGTACTGATTGCATTAAATAAATTTTTACTCAACACCACATTTTCAAGATTTTTAATGTCTTCAATTTTTTTTATTATTTTTTAATTTGATTATAAAAGGCACATTTTTCGAATTGTACAAATTCTTAGATGATCTAGATTTTTCATATTTTCTATCCTTTGTACATTTTTTAAATTCATTTTACAATTTTTAATTTCTGGGATCTTGTAGTTGCTTAGATTCTCGTTTTGCTTTTCTGTTATTACCATTACCCTACAAATCTTTAGATGCATTGGATTTTTTTTTATCTTCCGATCTATTTTTTTAGATTTTTTATGTTTTAAAAATTCTCTAATTTTTCTAAAAAAAATTACGATCTACTTTTTATAGCATCTATAGTCCAGTCAAAATAGACAAAAAAAATGAAACTTTGGATAAACTCTCACAGACTCTCTTTTTCCCACCATTTTCGAGGAAGAGTACTTGGCTCATTTTTTTATGTGGTGTTCTCTGAAAGTATAATCGGCCATCTATTTAAACTTGTTTGATTAGACAGTTGTCTATTGATTAAGAGAAATGATGCTATTATTGATGATGACTATTGAAATGATGCTACTAATGATCAAACAGAAACTCAAAAGTATTGATTATCTGAAAACCGTCTTGATTTAATTGATTGTGTATTTACCGACTCTTCTTCAGATATCATCCTCATTGTTTTTTAATTTCAACTAATTTTCTAGATTAATATTATTTAGAATTGGGAAATTTTCTGTATCTTTAGAGTCCTTAATGCTTTGTTTTCCTTAAATTTTACAGTTTTTGTCATTTTTTGATTTTTCCGTATTTTTAAAATTCATAGTTTTTCTGAATCACTTGGATTACATTTAAAGATTCCAGATCTTTATAATTAGACAAACAACTCTACAGTTGTTTAATTTTAATAATTTTAAATGAGTAAAAATTTTTAAAAAAAAATTAAAAATTAAAAAAAAATACTTTACAATAGCTCTCATTTTTATTTAGTTTTTTTGACATAAATTATCACAAAAATGTTTTGTTCTAGGTTTAATTTATCGATATTGTTTTTTTCATGGTGTTTTTACACTTTTTTTTAATCCTTTGAATTTTTTTACATTTTCTAAGCTTTTAAGATCTAAATTTTTAATTTTTCAAAACAAACATTGTTATTTTTACCTCTAAATTCTCTAAACTTTTTATATCCCGAATTTTAAAAATAAGTTTAAGGCTGTTGAATAATTATTATTTTACCGGTTATAAAAACGACTTTCAAATTTTTTTTAGAGCTACAGGCTTTCTAGATAATAAAATTTTGTGTAGATTGTAGGTTTTGTGTGTTTCTTAAATTTTTCCTTAAATTTAAAATGTTTGTGCTTTTAAATTCTTTCAATTTTCTTTGATATTTTAGATGCTTTTAATCATTTGTAGTCTTCAAATTTTTTATATCTTTTAGATTTTCTAAAGCAACTAGATTTTTCAGTTTCTTTTAAAACCCAAATTCAATAATATTATATAAATTATAAATAAAAAATAAATAAAAAAAATAAAGTAAATAATTTATTAATAAATTAAAAAATAAAAATTAAATAATAATTAAAATTTATTTAAAATAAAATTTTATTTCTTTGCATTTTTTGTTTTGAATCATGGATAGATTCTTTATATTTATTATGAAATATATAAATTTTACGCACATGTTTTTTATTGTTACTCATTCTTGGTTCATTCGTAAATTCCTTGAATCTTTGAAATTTTTTATGATTATCGACTTATTACATTTTTAAGACTTGAAATCAATAGATAGATCTTTATAAGTGAACAAAGATGGATCCGTTCAATATTAAAATTAAGTTTGTTAAATTAACTGTTTTTATTATTTTATTTTTATTATATATATTATAGTGATTTCCATAACTTCGAGAATTTTTCAAAACTGAAGATTATAACGCTTATTGTGGTTAATAATTTTGTTGAAGATTTGAAAGAATGACTGTTAAAATATATACTGTTGCCCAGTTTAATATTGGACGGATTTTTACACAATTAATGATAAAAAAAATTGTCTCGTTTTCTTAAAAATTGCAATTTTCAACGATGAAAACTATTTTTTTATTCTTCTTGTCTATTGCTTTTCTCATCAAATGCAAGTGATTAAAAATTTTCTGTCAATATCATTTGCGGTCTCTGCGTTTTCCAAAAATGGTCGAAGGTAAACCAAAATATTTCAAGTGCATTTCAATGAATCCAGCAAAGAAAGATGTAATAATTAACTGCAAGTTGCCCTAGATACGGGTACTATGTAGGAAATTTTTCACAGTGAAGGTCGGATATCCCATTAAATAAACAATGCATTTAACTACGCATTATTAGAAATTTAGTCATGAAATCGAACGAGATCAGACAAAAGTTGCGTTATTAGGTTACCTACACTCGTATTATTTATTTATGTAAATAAGTGTAATTTAAAAAATGAGACGCAATTATTATATTGTTGGTTTTGACATTGGCAATTGATAACACCAATTTAAGCAAAATTTGTTATTTGTTATGTAGATTATGACCTAAAATCTTTGACGATTGTATGCATTTACATAAATGCAATACTGCACTTTCGATGCAGGTTATATAATTTATGAGTACCACGTTAAAAGTAAAAAATGTGCCACCTTGCCAAAAACTTATTGATACCAAGTGAAATTATCTTTTCACATGGTGCACGTGATGCTGTTTTTAAAACTGGATTTCCTCATTTGTTGCCATGGTACCTAGTTACCTACTTCTTCTTCACCTCTTGCATAGATTATTTCAAGTCAGTTGAATATCTCGGAGCAGACAGTTAAAAACTAAATCAATATGTTGGTCATTTAGTGTCAGAGCAATGTTCTTCACAATTATCAAAATTCTGGCAGTTGCATCAGTGTCAACAACAGCTGAAGATCAGGTAACTTCTTCACGATTGTATCAAAAGCAACATCAAATTTTGTAGAATTTAACATCAAAGATTTTTGTGGATTGTGACACTTCTCATCCTTTACCAACCACAACTCCGCAAATTACACCAACGGGAGCTGCCGTGGAGTTTCAGTCCAGAGTCTCCCCGGAATTTTCCGATAATATCTCGACAACTGGAGCTCCGTATGTTTTGAATCCAAATCAACATGAAGCCGTGAGAGCCACTTTTTTAGATTGGTTGTTAGGTCTTTTGGGATTTGGAGGATCTCAAGGATCTCAACCTGAACAAGTTGAACCGCCAACAAACTGTCCTCAGTGTAGTAAGTCATTAAAATTGTTAAAAATCAAGTTTGAATTTTGTTTTAGCTTGCGGTTTAACTTACAAGAACAAAAGAATTGTTGGAGGCGTTGAAACTCTGATTAATCAGTATCCATGGATGACTGCATTGACTTACAATAATCGATTTTACTGTGGGGCTTCTGTTATCAACAACAAATATTTGGTAACCGCTGCGCATTGTGTGAATGGGTGTGTTCAAATTACCAAATTTTTATGAGTTTACTTGATCATAGATATTTTTAGTTTTGCAAAGGAACGATTAAGTGCGACTTTTCTTGACCACGACAGATCAAATTTTTTCGAAACTCAGATTTTTACTAGAAGAATTAGTAAAGTCTACAGACACAGATACTACAATTCTGGTGGTACTTACAACAATGACATAGCTTTACTTAAACTCGACAAAGAGCTTAATATCACTGGGTTACTAAGACCTGTATGCTTACCAGCCACTGGTAAAAGTTTTACAGGACAGAAAGGTGATAAAAGTGTTTACTTTTACACGAACTGTAATTAGGTTTTCTGCAGGAATAGCCATTGGGTGGGGAGCTACCCACGCCCATGGTCAAGTCTCAAATACTTTACGTGAAGTAGAAGTACCTATTATGTCAAATATCGACTGTAGAAGAACTGGTTATGGAAATAAAATCACGGATAACATGTTGTGTGCAGGTTACTCATATGGAATGAAAGATTCTTGTCAGGTAAACGAACGATTAATATGATGGGTTTTAGATGTTATAGTTTTAGGGAGACAGTGGGGGACCTCTGCATGTTGTAGCTGGAACTACTCATTATATTGCAGGTAAAATAACAGTGGCAGCTGAACTATATGTAGTTTCAAACATTTTTAACATTTAGAAAAAGTTTTATTTTCTTAAACTCAAAGTATAATGAAGTAGAAAACACTGAATCTTCTAAGATTTTCATTTGAAAAGTAATAATTTTAAAAACGTTCCAAACTAAAATGAGCAGCGCCAAACTTGATTATTAATATCTAAAATTATTACTGTTAAGAAAAATTAGTACAAATTTTTTAGCAGTAATGGAATTAATGTATACTGAAATATAACTGTGGCTCTTTATTTTTTTTGAAAGACAATTTTTTAACATCATTTCAAGGAATGATGATGATGATGATGATGATGATGATAATGATGATTTGTGCTTTTAAATTCTTTCAATTTTCTTTGATATTTTAGATGCTTTTAATCATTTGTAGTCTTTAATTTTTTTATATCTTTTAGATTTTCTAAAGCAACTAGATTTTCAGTTTCTTTTAAAATCCAAATTCAATAATATTATATAGATAATAAATAAAAAAAATAATAATAAGTAAATAATCTATCAATAAATTAAAAAATAAAAATTAAATAACAATTAAAATTTTATTTCTTTGCATTTTTTGCTTTCAATCATGGATAGATTCTTTATATTTATTATGAAATATATAAACGATGATAATGATGATGATGATGATGATGATGATGATTTTAGAAAGTTTAATATTAACAAGATTTTCTTTAGAAATTTGTAACATTTTATTATTTTTTTAGTGTTTATTTAACTACTTCATAATATTCAGAATTTATTTGATAGAACTCAAGTGCGTTCATATTTTTTATAAATGTTTAATATAAAATGTGGTTTTACAATTTTACAAAATGAAACTTTTTCTAAAATGACAACAAGATGTTTTTTTAATACTCATTTTATATATTTTTTTAGCAATTCATTTTAGCACCAAATACTTTTATATTTTACTTTCCATTATATTTGCTAATTTTTTTAAATTTTTATGATTTAGGTTATAAAAAACTTTATTCAGAAATTTTGTTCCGATTTAGTTTTATTCAATTTTGAGAATTTTTAATGAAGTTATAATTTTATTTTTGAATTTTTTAGTATTATTTGAAGTTTTTTCAAATGCTATATACTGTTTAAAATTTTTACTTGAATTGTGTGTATTTATAGAATTACTCTTTCATAAATGTTTCAAATTATTTTTAGTTTTTGGCATTATTCTACAATTTTTAGAATTGAACTAAATATTAATTTTTTTTTTAAATCTTCAATTAATAATATTTGATTTTCTAGTTTTTTTTTCTAGTCTTGAATATTTTTTTAAGGTTTAGTTATTTTGCTTTTTCTTACAAAACTTGATTTTTAAGTTTTTTTATATTTTTAAATTAGTAAGAATATTAATACGCTTCTAAGGAAATTGAAGTTTATTTGTAGTTTTAGACATAAATTAAAAAGTACGTAAGTAAGATTTTTATTTTATTTTTAATTTTACAGATTTTTGTAGATTTGAATAATTTGTTCTAGTGGGCTACTTTAGTCATTTTTATATCAGCGAAAATTTGTGCAGATTATAAATATTTTGTATTGCTAAGAAAACTTCAAACTTTTTCAAACTCGTTATATTATCGATTACAGTTATTTTTTTAGATATTTACTTATTGATACGTCTACGTCAATCCATAATTTTAAGCAAAATTTTAAAAAACGATGAATTTCAGGGATCGTTTCGTGGGGTGAAGGATGTGCTCAGCCAAACTACCCTGGAGTCTACACAAGAGTCAATCGCTACATTTCTTGGATTAAAAGCAATACTAGAGATGCCTGCTACTGTTGAGAAAGTACCCTTGTATATAGTTGATATTTATTATAATTCTCTAGATAACCAAAACGTTTCCATTTCTCCTTTACCCTAAAATACCGCACCGTAATTTTGAACCACCAACAAAACTACCTCACCTTTACTTTAACTTTTCCACGGTTTTCAATCTTATATTTATCCGAAAGCAAAAGCTTTTTAGTGTCAGCTGAAATGTTAATTTTTCCAGGCTAAAACAGTCTTGTTTTCATTGATACAACCAGCTAATAAAATTATTACAGAACTAGTCGATTGCATTCTAGAAGCAGTATTAACTGTGTCACCAAAAAAACAGTAACGAGGAACTTTAATTCCGACCACTCCTGCAACGACGGGCCCGGAATGAATTCCTGAAATAAATAATTGTAAAGTTGTTATAACAGTTTGGACACACCTATTCTTATGTCAATTGTGTTTCCATCTGACTTTTTAATGTAAGCTGCTTGGTTTATCATTTCTATAGCTAGAGCAACGATCTTTTCGACATGTTGAGTGGTTCGTTCAGGGGCTCCACTAACTGCCATGTACACTTGACCAACTGTCTCAACCTAGAAATCATTTTTATGCTAACTATAAAGTTCTAGTTCTAGCTCAAATGATCACTTTATAGACTCCAAACTTGTCCATCAAAGTATCGAAACAAGAGAACACGGTATTCATGGTTGCCACAATTTGCATAGCTCCTTTCACAGTCTCCGACGACAATCCTACCAACTCACAGAATAAAATAGTTACAGCTTCGAATGACTGAAAGCTTTAACTGTATAACGATGAATGAATCTTTTTAAACTTACTTCGCAAGTATCTAAGGAAGAATCTCCAGTTCTTAAACGATCTGCAACAGTTTTTGGAATCATGGAGTACAAAAGATCGTCTCCTCTTCGCTTCCAAGTATCTAAAAGTTCGTAACTTTTTTCTAACTCATCAGATCTTTGCGCTTCCTTATCAAACATTATCTCGAGTCTTGAAACGTAATGAAATTAGTTTCTGAACTTTTTTCGATTAACTCACTTTGAGTTATGTTGCCATCCTGCAAGGACCATTTCTTTACTTAAACCATGTTGGTTTAGGTCATTTAAAAATAAGCCTTGTTCGGGAAGCTCGTCCAGGTCATTTATTCTTAAAATAATTTTAAGACGATTAAAATTCATGGCTGTAACTTACATTGGACTACACAAAAAAATTATCGCGTTGATGTCTTGAATAAATTTCATTTCTCCTTTTAAAAGAATGTTTTTTAGTTCGTAAGGTGTGGATCGATTTGAGTCTTGGTTTTTAGTTTCTTTAGACATAAAATCGTTTCCACCTCTATTCCATTCGAGCTCAAACATTACCGATTCCAAGTTTCTTGTCTGAAGCTTCGTAATTAGTTTCTTACTTCAATAAAAAAAATATTACATTTTTCCAAGAAAATATGATTCCTTTAGGTCGCCGTAGCTTGAAATAAGTGGTTACTGATTTATTCAAGAAGTCTTCTTTCTTGCTCCATATTTCAACAAGTTTCTCACCAACACCCATCATTTTCATTTCAGGATTGATCATTATACCAAAAGGAAACAGTTCCAGTAAAAGCGAACAAGAAAATGGAGAGAATCTGGCGATTTCGTGAAATGACGACTTTTTAGCTTTGTATTGCATCTTTAAATAGAATTAATTAACTCGAGTCCATTAGAAAGAAAGTTAAGGAGCACAAAAATAGTCACGTTAGGTCAAGGATAAGCGCAGTGAAGACGTACAATTCTCATTTCCTTTGCAAACATGAAAAGTTTAATTTTAATTTTACAAAAATAGTAACTTGGTATTTAACTTACAAATATTGATTCTGTCAGTACATTAGTTTTGACTCAATTTTTATTGACTATTTTTTAATTTTTAACATTTACAAAATGAACTACATTGTAAAAGCTTTTTGAATTTTTGATAGAGCTTTAAAAAAATCCACAATTACATTTAGAAATTTTCACTTGAAATTATAGTGTACGTATGTTGTACAGTGTTTTATTTAACGTATGTTTAAGTTTATTTTTTTTTATTTAAAAATTTTCATATAAATCTGTATCAAAGTTTTTGGAAATTTTCTTCTAAAATCTTAAAATTTTATTTGGTTTTTAAAATTTTATTTTGAATTTTTTGTTTGTAAATAAATATTATTAATCTAAATTTGTGACATGAGATTTTCTTCTTCTACTAGAGTTTTTACAATTTTAAAAATTTTATGATTTTATGACTTTTGGATATTGTACAAATGAAATGACTACGATATTTGTAATTTTTCAAAACTTTTCGGGTCTAAAATTTGATTATTTTTAAATTTAGAATTTTTTAAGGAAAATTTAAAATTTTGGTCAAAAACTACTAATCTAAAATTTAAAAAAAATTTATTTTATGTTACGTCGAAAGGTTTTTAAAATTAAAAAAAATATATGAAGATTACTTAAATTTTCTTATTCAAATTTCAAAAAAAACTTCTATATAAAAAAAGTTTTATTATTTTTGTCAGATATATTATTAGTTAATTTTCTAATAAAATGTATTTATTTTTAGAATTGAACTGAAAAACTATAACGTTGACACTTTAAAAATATTGCCTCGTCAAGAGTTTCTAAAATTTTGCTTAATAAAACATGTACGGTTCTCAAAGTAACATTTTAAAACTTAAACAATAACGTTTTATAATTTTCCAAGCGTTTTTTGAAATTTTTGATTACCTTCTCCATTTTTTTTGTATTTCATAAAACATAAAATCTTTTCCAAAAATTAAATTTACAGATTTAATTTTTTTGTAGATTGTGATGTTTTTGAAACTCATTTATTGGATATTTACTTCCACTTTTTTAGTCACTTTTAAATTTTTCTTTAGATTTTAAAACAATTGTAAAAGATTTTCTACCTACTACTTTAAGATTTTTAAATTTCTTTTTGAAAAGTTCAAAAGGGACTGAATTTTTTATGTAAGAAAAATGTTTTATGAGGTTTAGAGATTTCTGGTTTTTGCGATTTGTAGTTTGTATACCGCGTGTTGACAAAGTTTCATCTATAAAATTAAAAAATATTTTTTTAAGGACCTCTTTTTGAAAATTGTGTTTAATTTCCTGTTATTTTTTATATTGTCAACTTGTATTCAAATAAGAGAAAGTTTATTTCGTATCAATTTTTTGTTTATTTTTTAATGAAAAATAGTAGGCCAAACTACTGAATACAATTTGGAATAAATAAATAAATTAATTACGAAATTGTATATCTATTCATATTTGCAATGTAAAATTACAATTGCTGCTATGACTCAGTTTATTATATTTCTAATAAGATTTTTTGCTAAATCATCAAACGCGATTTAAGGTAGCATGACGTAAGTGACAGAATTTAGGCACACGTCCCCTATTAATTTTAATGTACTTACATAAGGTCTATTATCAAAATCAAGCCGATATGTCACAATAACACTACATTTTGTTCCAGCAGCCGAACTAGCCTTGTCGAGTACTCTTACTTTTAATTGAAGGTTATAAAAATCCTTAGCAATTTGTTGTAACTGACCTACAAAATTTAATAACGTCTCAGTTTTACTCTAATTCATTTTTAAACCCATAACATATTGAGTAAACCCTTGTCGACTACTTCTGTACACAAGAACACAACCACTTGCATCAATATCCGTTAAGTAAATCGATGGACTCTTCATCTTTGGATACGTAAAACAAAATTGCGAATGAATGTTATCCACACTTTGAAGAAAATCTGTGAAGAATCGTCCTGTGGCTTTAACCGTGACGTCATATCTTGAAAAAATAATTCTACTTCTATTTTTTACTAAGTTGTATTTACCCTAAAGTTGAAAAGTATCTCACAAAGCATCTCCCGAAAAAATTCATGCAAGAGTCATACGACGCCGACGTTAATTCGGCACAAGCTGCGGCGAGAGATGCCATAATATTATCAGGATAAACTTTATGTGTTTCAAAGAAAATGTACTTGCAATTTGCTTCTTCAAGAACTTGCTCCCAAACTTTTTCTCCATATTCCAACTGAAACTAAAAATGTATCCTTTTTTTTGGCAGCACAGTTTTACCTGAACAAAATGCTGGACACTTTCTAACAACATGCCGTACATATCGATTACGTTTTTGTAAACAACCGCACCGAACCTGCTCTCTACTTGTATTTGATCTAGATGTGGTATCAGCAGAGTTGTCTGTTTAGAGCGTATTAGGGTAAGTAAATATTAGCCCATTTAATGGAAGTTTCATGAAACAGACTAATTAAGAGACTTCATTAAATAACTCTAACTTTCATTGTGATGAATCACGCATGTTTTTTTGACTTAATTAATTTTGCTAACTATAATGAAGATGACAAGCTCTAAGAAAGACTAATTAAAGACATATTTAAGCTAAAACAAACAAGTACACAAACACCAAGGAAAAATGAGACGTAACGGAAGGTGCCAATTGAATAGCAATAAAGACAAAAATTTAATTATTTAAAAAAATGTTTTGCGTTTTTTTGTTTTGCGAGACTAAAAACCCAAAATAAAAAAATTCGTTTTATGTTAGTTAGAACGCATTGTAAGCGTTTTCGTATCAGCCAAACGAACCTCGGATTGTAGCCTTTTTCAGTAAGCATTATCCTTGTTTCGCTTGATGAGCACTTTCTGTTTTTTAAGCTGACATATATCAGTAAAAAAAACTCTTAAAAATGTATTTAAATTATAACAATTTTTCTTTTAAGAATTTCAAGTAATGTTTATTTTAAATTTAAAATTTTTCTGAAAAATAAAATTATTTTCTGAACTTTTGCATTTTTTTTATATTTTTTTATTTAAAGCATTTGAATTTATTTGAACCAATAATCTTCTAATCATTCATTCGTTTGTAAGTTCTATAAAAAAATGCTAAAATAAAATTGACGAAGTTAAAAAGAACGATTTCTAAGATTTTTATTATTTCCATTTTTAAGACCAATTATTAAAATTTTACTGCTAGAATCTTTCTAATTTCAAATTTTTTCATGTTTTGACATTATTCTAATTAATCTAAAATTTAACACTAAGTAATAATAAATTTTGAAAGCTAATTCTTTAAAAGTTTTGAAGAGATTTTTAGCCCTTAAATTTATTTTATTGGTTATTGAACTACAGAATTTCTAAAATATTCAAAACTTTTTTTTAGCATAGGTTTAGTGCCGAAAGATATGTCATGTGTTGTATTTGATTTGTTTTTTATTATTTTTTGGCAAAAGTTACATTTCTTATTCAGTGAAAAAAAAAAATGTATCTCTTAACTGAATTTAGTGGGAAAAGTAACGTTTTCAACGAAGATAAAATATCTCAGTTGATTAAAAATTTAAAATTTAAATTTTTTATTCAATCTTTGAATTAACTCTTTTGTCGCATAATTTGTATTTTATTAGAATTCTCAGCATTTTTTACAAATTTATAATTATAGAGACTCCAGTTTTGAATTTTGAATTTATTATACCTCTAAAGTATTTACGATTTCCAATACTTTGTAATTTATATTTTCCAAAACTTTTAGTGTATTTTAGATTTCTGAAATATATTCTTTAAAAATTTATGATTTTAAAATTCGAGTATTTTCAAAGTTCAGGTGTATATTTTTAACTTTTTCGAGATTTATTAATAAAGAAATTCTTTCTTTCAATTTTCACAATTTTTAAAACTTTGATCATTTTTCTAGTGTTGTCAAGATGGCTAAATTTTATAAAGTTTCTGTTTTCTTGAATTTTTATTAATTTTAGTGAAACGTTCTAAAACAGAACCTGTTTTTTAAAAAATGTGAAATTTTATTTAAACATTTTACATAACATTTCTGATGTAATTTAATATTTAAATTTTTTGAAAGAATTTTAAAACTTTTTTTTTAATTTAGTAATATGCACAGTTTGATGTTTTTTTAAATTTAGATTGTTGTGAATAATTGTAGTTTTTTACATTTTATAGAAAATTTAAAAATTCTAAGTATATTTCTAATTTCTATTTTTTAAACTTTCTAAGCATTTACTGCTCTTAACACCGCGTATGATTAAATGTAATTTTTAATTTAATTTGACAGGATTTAAAATGAATATTAACTATTGGAAGGTAGTTTTTCTCTTTTTAAAATTATTCTTCTGCACGTTTTTTTAAATATGCTACACGTGCAAAATTTGTAATTTTTAAAAGTACTAAAAACTCATAATGTTTAGAATCTTTTTTAATCTGATTTATTTTTTTGCAATAATTTTAGCATTTTTAAACATTTGAGTTTTTATAGTCTCCATGTTTATGCAAATTTAAATGTTTTTAGATCTATCAAAATTTTATTTTTACAATTTTCAGGATTTTCTTATCACCTACAAATAAAAAACTATAGTAAATATATTTTATTACTCCATTTTTGCATTTTTACCATCAATACTCTGTTATAACTTACCATAAATACATTTAAAAGAATAATATTCTAGAATTAATAACAATAATTAACTTTAAGGTAAATTCTTTACAACAATACAACATTAACAAACATGTCCATTTCACTCCGTCGCCGTAGGCCTTTCAAATATCCAAAACGTTGGAACATCTCCTTTCCCCTGCAAATTTAACTTTCGACGGCTTATTCTAACAAACAAAATATTTACCTTCAATTTAACAAGCCCTCGGTCCTGAATAACATAACGCTGTTTCGGTAACTTTTCCTTAGTTTGTTGAGAAATGTGAACCATGCCAGGCTACAAATAAAATAAAAAAACAGTTTCAGCTGCCAGCTTCCACTTGAACAAATATTTTTTGTACGAAGTGTTTTATAGCTCACATTACGCACAAAGTACAAAATTTCCTCGAGCGACTAGTTTGATTAAATTAGTTTTTATTTGAAATAACTATTACCGAACTTGTTGACTGCATCCTCGATGTTGTATTAACAGTGTCTCCGAAAAAACAGTATCTGGGAACTTTGATACCAACAACTCCGGCAACAACAGGTCCAGAATGAATCCCTGAAGTTCAAGGTTTCTATTTCTGGCAGAATAAATTTTGCTATTTACCAATGCGAACATCCACTTTAGTTCCGGATGGAATCTTAAGTTGTTTCACGTGTCGCATCATGCAGAGGGAAACATCACAGATGTTCTGTGCATGACTTGACGATCTTTCAGGAGCTCCGCTAACTGCCATGTAGACTTGCCCCACAGTTTCTACCTGTACGTAAAAGATAAAAAAAAGTGATGATGTTTATCAAGTACCTACTCTAAGAATGAAAATGAGCGGATAAAAATGATGATGATGGTACCTTATACACGTTATACTCATCCATCAAAGAGTCAAAACATGAAAACACGGCATTCATGGTCGAAACTAGTTCCATGATATCTTGAACTGTCGACGAGTTAAAACCAACAAGTTCGCTGAACATCACAGTGACGGAGTCGAACGACTAAAATTATGTGGTAAATAATTCATAAGGAAGAGGATATGGGAATACTTCGCAAGTACTTAGAGGCGACTTTCCTGTTCTTAATCGATCAGCTACAGTTTTGGGAATCATGGAATAGAGAAGATCATCACCTCTACGTTTCCATGTATTGAGTAAACTGTAATTATTTTCAAGCTCCGTCGCCCTCTGCTCTGCCTTGTCGAACATTAATCCTAATCTGACGAGTCATTAAATTATGTATAAATAGGGAATAATGCTCACTTGGAGTTATGTTGCCATCCTGCTAAAACCATCTCTTTGCCGAGACCGTGTTGATTTAAATCGTTTAAGTAAAGGCCTTGATCAGGGAGCTCGTTAATATCATTAACTCTGGAGACAAACAATGATTATTTTATTTAGAAAAACTAGAGACATTTAGCGTGTAAAACTCACACAGGGCTGCAGAGATAAATAACCGCATTAATATCCTCAAGATAACGCATCTGACCTTTTAACAGTATATTTTTTAACCCCGGCTGACTGTCTCTCCTCAACGCATAAGGCGAAATACTCTTTCCGTCAATCTCAATTTCTATTGTATCAAGAGTGTTTTCAGTTGTTGAATTCCCTTCTTTGTTGGTCACGAGTTCAGATCTCAGTAACTCAATTTCAAACATCACCGACTTCAAATTTATGATCTAGAAAGAAGTTATGAGCGTTTTTAGGTGTAGCTGCAACGACAATTACATTTTTCCAAGTAAAGTTTATTCCTTTTGGTCTTCTTAAACGGAAGAATTTTGTCACGATATGATTGTGAAGCTTGTTTCCGCCTCCTACTACTTGTATCAATTTTTCTCCACAACCAAAGATTTCCATCATTGGATTGAACATAAATGCGAATGGAAATAGTTCTAATAACAATCTACATGAAAATCGAGAAAGTTGTCGGATTTCCAAGTGCGCTGCAGTTTCAGCTTTTTTTGTCAATATCTGAAATATTAAGAGTTTAATAACATCCCGCTTCGAAGTAAACAGTTTAATTGAAAAGTTCGGTTAATCTAATCGTTGTGTTTTCTGTTAATCAAAAGTTATTGAAGGGTAAAACGAAGAGCACGGTTTCTACGTTGTCAATATTAACTCAAAAAAAAGTTGTGGTTTTCTGAGGGAATTTGGAGAATTTTTTAGCCTTTACTTAGACAGACGAAATCATTTCATAGAACTGAAGTTTTATCAAAAACAATATTTGGAAAATTCCACGTTTTCTTGTTTAGACAGATGAGATATAAGGAAAATCTCTGCACATTTCACCCAAATGTAATTTCACCAAGATTTTGCTTAGAATCAACAGTCTCGTCGCATTCACTGTTTTCCCGTCATCTTTAAAAATTGATTTTATTTAACTCTATCTATATGGGAAAATTTCTCGCTTCAGTGCTTATACAGATAAAATGTATAGAAAATTGTTCAAAAGATTTCCATGATAAACTTTGACTGCAATTTAGATATTTTATTTTTAATAACGGACTTCACCATTTTTGCTTATTTTAACAATTCACGTTCTTCTTGGTTCTAAAAATTTTGGCATTTTTTTTGTTCTGGTTTTTAGAAAGGTAAAATCTACACTCGTTCATTAAATTAAAGGATTAGAAATTTTATTATCAAAAATTGTCATTTTAATAATGTGCTCGTGGCTTGTAAAATCTATGAATTAATTATAAAATATATTTTCTTAATGTATTTTATTGAATACGTTGTGTTAATAGAAACAATATGTATAAATTTTGTGCCAGAAAAGCGTAATAATCTTTTAATTAACGTGGTCCAAAATCTTTTGAAACAAATTTGATTATTTGGTTCTCTAAAATCTACTACAAAATCTCCAAACATTTCATCACATTAAAATTTCTTTGAAAAATACCAGTTCTATCTAGAATTAACTGAGTATTAAAAAAACATTTTTTTCTTATTTCAGTAAATAATTGGAAAATTCCACGTTCGCGTGCTTAGACAGATGATATCTAACACGTTTGGCACGTCTACCATTTTTACAAATTTGTTTTTTTTTTTAATTCTACTTATATCTAGAAAATGTATTTCTTTCGGTTTTTTGGAAAGATGTAATATGAACAAAAATTCTCAAATTTAATTAAATTAAAAATTTATCAAAAAGTTTAATCTTACACATTCATAGAATTGAAGTTTTAGAAATTTTATTAGTAAAAAAATGACACCAATTCGATAGGTTTTTATAAGTATAATAATAACTTTTCATTTATTTTAGAGGGACATAGTCCACTTTTCATTTGAGTTACAAAATGCCATTTTTTCCTATTTATTGCGAAAAAGTATTGCAAAAGCAACTTTGCATCATATTTAATTATTTTCTAATAAATTAAAGAATTTTTAAACCCTAAATCTACTCTTGTAAACATTTATTGTAAAATTTAAAAACAATATATATAATGTTGTAGGTTTTAAATGTTTCCATTTCAAAACAAAGGAAGACAAAATCTTGTACGTAACACGTAGGAATTTCTATTTTCCCACTTGTTACATAAGGTATTTTGTTAATATTACAGCTAAAAAATTAAACCAACTTGTAAACTTTTATTTTTTGTTTAAAAAAAACAAAAACGTAAATAATTTTTGGTACAATTTTTTGTTAGAAAGGCGTAAGAATCTTTTAATTTAATTATTAAAGCAAAAATATTTTCATGCATTTCCTGAAATTAGAAATTTGACAAAAAAATTACCTTTATAAATAACAGACTTGGCGCATCCACCATTTTTAGCATTTTCAAAAATTTATGTTTTTCTTAATATTGTATAAATTTAAAAATTTCCCTTCTCAGATTATACATCGAATATTTAACACCACTGCGTTTAAAAGATACCTTCTGCTTTAAAACAAATAAATAAATTTTATGAAATTAAACTTTTATCAAGATAAATTGTTAATTAAAAAGTGTGCTCGTGTTGCCTGCTTCTAAATGAATGAAATATATTTTCCTTACGTCAACACGGCTAATAAAATAAAGTTAAAGCGTAAATTAGATTTGCGCTAATTAATCCAAGAAAAGAAAAATTCGTTTGTAGTTTATTGTCCGGTTCTGTAGCTGTATTGATTTGAACTAAAGTAGGTTCTAAAATACAATCCCAACTTACATACGAACTGTTGTCAAAATTCAATCGAAAATTAACAATAGTTATTTCCCCCGTTCCAACTGTCATATGTTCTGTGCTCAAAACGCTCGTTTCTAACTTAAGATTGAAAATATCCTCCGCAATCTGGTGCAGCTGACCTAAAAACACAATTTTATATCTTCGACACAACAACTTTTAAACCATACCCATTACGTAATGGGTAAATCCTTGTCTTCCACTTCGATAAACCAAAACACATCCGTTTTCATCAACTTCTGTAAGATACATCGAAGGACTTTTCATTTTAGGATAAGACAGAGTAAACTGAATGTGGATATTATCTACGTTTTCTAAAAAATCAGTAAAGTTTCTTCCAGTAGCTTTAATCGTCATGTCATATCTAGAGAGCAAGGAAGTGTGAAATAAATTGATTTGATTGATAGACATACCCAAAGTTGCTGAAAAATCGGACAAAACACTTGCCAAAAAAATTCATGAAACTATCATATGATTGAGATGTGATCTGTGCCAGAGACGAAGCAAGAGATCCCATAATGTGATCGGGATAAACTTGATGGGTGTTGAAAACGGTGTATTTGCATTCTGATAATTGGAGAGCTTTTTGCCAAATTTCTTCCCCATACTCAAGCTAGTAAATCATAATTTCGTTATTTCAAAAAATTGAATAGTGCAATTAATTTGTTAAAAGCAGCCAGAAATCAGATCTATTTATATTCAAGTGACAGCAAGTTTGACGTAATTATATTAGGAAGGTACGTTTCATTAATTACTTTCTATTTTTGGAATACGAATGTCGCAAAAACAATTAAAACTTCCTAATTTAGAAGGCACGTAAAATAAAAGAAATAAGGGATGTCAAGGTCCCAACAATTATAAAGTTTATATAATAAGTTTTTAATTTATTATATTTTAAATTATTAATAAATTTTACAAACATGCATTTCATAATTTATATTAATAAATTTATAAATAAGTAACAATATAAACATGAATAGAATTCGTACCTGCACAAAATGCTGCACACTTTCCAGTAGCATACCATACATTGTTTAATTGTTGAAATTCTACACACAAAACAAAATCACATTTCAATTCGACGAGAAAATTTGATACGTTCCGTGCCACAGCTCATAAGAGAATAGCGCCGGGAAAACAGTCCTGAATGAAGGACGACCCAAGAAAAGCAACAAAATATGGCTCAACGCTCCAAAGCGGGGATAACAGGTGTCACATTAAGTTCAAAACTGCATAGCAAAGCATTTCATTCATCGATTTTGATATTTTTTAAGTCAACACCGTTATAAAAAGAAAATAAGAAAAGATATCGCCTTTCATTATAATTATAAATCCTAAATAAGATTGGAAAAACTTAATTGGTTTTTGTAGAACGTAGCTGTTGAACAAAAATTCGTACGTCTTGTTTCATTCTGTCTAAAAATAATGTTAAAAATGATTGAACTTTTAGGTGTTAAAATAAAAATTCTAATAATTTAAATTTGTTCATTATCCACATTGGGTGAAAATAAAATATTGTCACTGCAATTTCTATCGATGGTTATTCTCCTGGACCCCCCCATTAGGAATATTTTTTAAATATGCTATTCTGTGGTATAAATGTTTCAATATTACAATTGTATTTATGAAACATATCTACTTCATATTTATTCTATTTTATTTTAGACAAATGAAAATTATTGATTTTTGACCACATCAACAGATTCTTATGCAAAACATTTTCAATGTATTCATTATCGATAAGACCTAAGAGAATCGGATAATCTACAAACAATGTATAAACTATTTTTACAATAACTCTTATGGTTTAAAAGATATTTGAGAAAAACCGATTTTTTTTAGTTTTAGCATTTTATTTGTAATGATGTATGTGGGGTTTGTACGATTTTTAAGCTCTATGCGTTTACTTTACCAATTTACAAAATAAAGGACTTTTTTTTTTAATTTGAGACATTTTATTAGATAAAAAAAATCAAAATTATTGATTTAAAAAAAATAGAAATAAAGATTTTAAAAAATGTAAAACCTGAAATATTTTAACCAGTTCTTTTGAAAAAAAAAATTGCGTGTATTTTTAGCTTAAGATCGGTAGTTTTTTGTAAACTTTGAAAGTATCATCGTGTCTATTTTTAAGAAAGGCAAAAATGTCTATATGCAACATTATTAAAATAAATATTTCTAAAAAATCTCTTGTGGGAAAAAGAACATTCTTATTTTTTATTATTTATTTTATTTCTTATTTTCTAAGTTAACTAACATTAAAATTTTAAATGATGGTTTTTCTACAAGAAAAACTAATTTCTTAAAATTCTAGTAAACGAAATTGGAGCCTTTAAGACTATTTTTTAAATTTTATAATTTAAATTGTTATTAATCATTTCTAAAACTGAATAAGTAACATTTTCAGGAAGTGAGAGTGGTCTAGTTCTCACGCTAGGTCGTCTACTTGAACTATAACAGAAACAAACTTTGACACCTGTGAAAATGGCGCCTAGAATGTTTAACTTTCAGCACGTGCCCAAACAGGTTAGCGTAAAAATTTATATTACGAGGTTTGTAAGAGAATGTCCAAAAAATTAAAAATTGTTAACACTGCAATTTTTTGTTTGTACTGGCTTCTTTAATTGTCTATCATTAAAACTGTGTTAATAAAAAAGATTTGAAAAGTCCAGGAAAATATATAATCTTCAGTTAAAAATAAAGCATAATCTAAAAAAATAGCTTCGTTCAGAAATTCCTCTTATGGTATAAATGCATTGTCCATTGACTTTACTGCCATTCCGTAGAAAAAGTATTGTTGTTAAAAGGCCATGTTATAAAAACTCAAAACTTTACAATTTTTTTTTAAAGTGACAATTCAAAACTTGACAATTTAATTCATTCAGCTATGACATGACTTTGATGGTTGTTCTCCTAAACCCTTCATTTGTTTTTGAAGACCATTGTTTAACGAAAACTATTGTTAAAGTTTTCGTAGCTTTGAAATATCTGGCATTTGTCGCGCTTGTCACTTTAGTTGAGGTCTAAATGTCATATCCACCTTCAAGAAAACTCCTTGAAAAAAATGCCAAAAGAACTCAAAAAGTTCTAAATATTTACGAAAACAATCAAAGAAGATCCAAACTCACTTTATGGCAAGGTTTCTTTCTTATATCAGTATCCGCTAACTACTTCATTACTACTTTCTCATACGTCTTCCTAAAAAGCCACATCACTTCAAGATTTTATTACATTATAGTGATCTTGGATCTGCTCTACATCGTAAACTACTTGGCAGCAGTAATTAACTTCTTCTTTAAAATTAAAACGATTGATGAGAACCTGCAACCAACAAAGAACAAGTTTATCCTTCTAGCAGATTTTTTTTTCGCCTTTCCATATTCCTATATCTATGAAGCAGTCACAAACGAATCCAACTACAACTACTACGTTTTTCTTGGTCTACGAACTACCACAATGTTGCGATTAGTCCACCAAGTAAATTTTTTCAAAAAACAGTGGAACAGAGCTGGAGTAAACACCATGAAGTACTTTACTATCCAATACGTGAGTTACTTACTGATAAGAATACACACAACGGCCTGCATCTGGTATCTTACTATTTTCTCAAACGAAGAAAGAACCGAGTACTCGAAAATAAACACTTTTCGGAAAAAATACCAACAGACTTCTGAAAAATATCTCATTTCTTATCACTACGCTCTTACAAGCTTCACTAATAGAAACTTTGGAGAAACCACGCCTGAGACCACCCTTCAAAAAATTTTGTCAGGTAAGTTTTTGATTCAAAGTATCAAATTTAAAGTTGGTTCTAGTCACGGTGTTTTCAATGGGGTTCATGTTTACCACCGGGATTTTCATCGCTGTGTTGTCGTTTCTTTTGAATGCTAAATACAAGAGAAGAGCCAAACTGAAGTTGGAACTTCAGAACATCCTCAGTTACTTGAAATCAACACCAAGACTCACTGCCTACAGCAAAACTATAAAAGATTATTACGAACAACTGTGGTCAAAAAAACGAGGCGTTTATCACTCTTCGGAATTTCATTTATTACCTCCTCCCCTGAAATATGACATCTCCGTTGATATAAGTGTGGGTATCCTTCAAAGTTCCACGCTCTTCAGAAATACTCCAGATTCTTTCTTGAGGGTGCTTGCGAGTTTAATAAAATTTGAGTCCTATCAAGAAGGACAACTAATATTCCACCGCAACGTTGTCAAGACTAAAATGGTAAGGTTCAAACTTTACTCTAAACTAATTTTGTAGATTTTTATTGTTGTCGGTACCGTTGAAATCTTATCGACCGAAGATGACCAAAGCCCTGTCATTACTTTGAAAGCTGGAACATGTTTAGGAGAGAGTGTTCTAGTGACAACTTGTCCGGCAAAAAGTTCAGTGCGCGCAACTTCTTACACGGAGCTCCAAGTAGTTTTGATGATAGTCTCCACGGTTTCTACAAGGATGTTGTAGGTTCTGTACCGAGAGGAGTTCGTATCGCTGTTAGACTTGTTTCCACAAATATACAACAATGTGAGAAACAATATTACGACACGCTTCCTAAATGCAACACCTAATGAGAAAAACCAAACAGAAAAACTCAAACTAAATCCGTTTGTTCCCAAAGAAAACCCAACAATTGTTGGAACCCTGAAAGGTTGCTTAGATCAACAACCAAATGATTATTTCGGGTTGTACAAGATTGCAAAATCCTCACCACGTGTGGCTATTTGTCTTACTAACAATTTCCCTTGGATTCTACACCATAACAGTTCTTTTACAAAATTTTGGGAGTTTTGTGTCGTTCTAGTGACTATGTTCATCAGTGTGACATATCCGTATTATTTTATTTTCTTAAAAAAGTATCCCATTTGGTTCCAATTTTCTCTACACTTTGTGGATCTCTTCCTTGCTGTTGACATTGTTTTAATCCTAACAACAGCAATCGATGGAAAAGATAAAATAATCAAAACTTTTACAGAGATCTCTCAAAAACGCTTGACACAAGCTCTATTTTACTTTGACTTTCTCAGCTCTGTTAAAATCGAACTATTTTACTGGATCTGGACAAAAAACCGACGATATAGCGAAGTTTTGAGACTAAACAGGCTGTTGAAAATTTTCAGAATTATCATACTTTTCCGGAAAGCTGAAAATAAATTAGATTCCAACCCACTGCTAAATGTCGTAAAATATCTTTTCTATATTCTTCTTTTGGCTTACTGGTTTGGTGCCTTCTTCTTTCTAGTAACTTGCTTTGAAGATCACTGTTCTGAAGATGGTTGGTTCTTCATCAAATTGCTGCAAAACGTAAACGAACAACTTAGCGTCTCGTACACTCACCACGAAATCCTAACTTCGATATACTTTGCCTTGTCGTGCTTAACTGGACTAACTCCGGGAGATATTTTACCAAACAACACAACGGATATGATCATTACCGTCTTCGCAATGACGTGTGGTAAGTCTACAACTGTCTAAATTTAAGTTCCATTTTCAGCACGGTTCTTAGGAGTTTGTAGCTTCTGTTGCTGCGTGTCCCAGTCAGCTGCTTTCCTGACGTTAAGAGACAAACCATATAATAACTTCTATGAGACTCTGTCTTTAATTACACAATTCATGAACGAAAAAAATATGGCAAAAGACCTCATTAGAAGAGTCAAAAACTATTTTATCCTGCAATGGAACTACGACACAGCCTTGTTTCTGAAAGGAGAGTCACTGTTTAGTAATCTAGACAAAGAAACAGAGACAAAGATCAGAATCGATGAAAGATTAGACATGTTGTTAAGCGTTCCATTGCTTGAGGGACAAAAAACAGACTTTTTGTTGTCGCTCATGACCGATGCTAAAACCCTGATCTTACCTCCCAACGAGTTTGTAACGTACAAAGGGGAAACCATGAAAATTTGGTATTTTATAGAAAAAGGGTACTGCCTCCGACAATTTGGTAGAAACCAAGTTTTTTTGTAACAAAATTTCATCTTTTTTTTAAGAAAAAAGTTACGTGGTTCTGGGACCAAGATCGTGCTTCGGCTCTTTATGCTTGTTCTCCAATGTTAATTCTCTTTGCACCGTCAAAACTTTGACTCATGTTAAGTTGTTCTACATCTCTGAAGAGATGTTCTGGAAATCAGCTTCGATGTACCCATCCGTAACTTCACAGTTCAAAGAAACGTCCACAAAATTCGATATAATAGGAGAGTTTAAAAGAATACCATTAAATCCTACTTTGTTTGGTATTGGTAACATTGAGAATAACACTTTAGTTTTTGAAGGTACATTTTTAATAGTTGTATAACTTTGACATTACCTCTTTGTAGGTTCTTATCTTAATGTAGTTTCGTACTGCAGACAAAACAACGAAAATTACAGCGCATCGTTTAAAGAACTCGGAATGTTACGTTGGGTACAATTACTTTTAATACCCATTTGTATTCTCCCATATGGTGCTTTTCTGGAATTGTGGTTGATAATGCGAGTTCTGGTTTCAGCCTCCATAGCGGTTTTGGTGCCGTTTGAAATAATCCAAACACGTTACAACAGTGCAATTGCAACATTTCTTTTCTTAGCAGATCTAATAGCTTACGTGGATCTTTATTTGATGATGTTAGTCGGTTACTACGAATCAAAAAATCAGCTCGTGGTGCACCCTCTAAAAACTGCTCTTCATTACATCAAGGGAAAATTTGTGGTAGACTTTATCTTGTGTTTTCCATGGTATATAATCACAGTTTATTTTACTGGAAATTCGGTTTTTCGTTACCACGAATTTTTAAAAATGATTAAAATGGGACAAATCTACAACCTTTTGCCACTTTTTACTCAGCTTACACGAAACAAGAAAATAGTCCAAGTAAGTGGAAGAAAGAACAGAAAACACTTTCTGATAGAGTAATATTCTTGTAGTCCTCAAATATCTACCAGCAACTGCCATTCTGATTCATTTCTGGTCAACAGTTTTGATCATAAACAGCTGTCAACTGAGGACTTTCATAAATGAGAGCTTTGTGGAGTCGTCCTTATACTGTAATGAAGACTCTTGGTTTGATAGGTGAGTTTCCACGAGTTAAAATTGTGAAGCTTACAACCAATTTTGTAGATCAAGGTTTTGTAACTTTACAACACCTTATCAAATATACATTTCCGCGGTGTATTATAGCACCGGAATTTTGACTTTGTGTGGTTTTGGTGATATTACCCCTCAGTACCTCAGCACGCTTATTATAGTGATAATAATCATGATCTGTGGCGTCCTTTTTATAGGGTACTCTTCTTACTCATTTCTACTTGTATTACTCGGTCTTTCTCAGATACATTTATGCAAAAATAGCAAGTTTTAAAACCCACCGAAACAATCTTCTCTTCAAGAACCGCAAAATGATCATCGAACTTAAAGAATTCATGGAGGACGAAAACGTGAACGAAAAATTACACCAACAGATCGTTGAACGAATTGAGTATGGATGGAAACGAAAGAGAGGAATTGAACCCAATGAGATCCTAAAACGACTGAATCCAGTCTTGCAACAAGATATAATTTACACAATATTTGAGCGAACACTGTTCAACGTACCTCTCTTTGAAAATGTCGACAAAATTTTTTTTCGGATATTCGGAAATATTATCAAAGAAAAATATTATCTTAGACAGGAAACGATTTATAAAAGCGATGATGTTATTTCGAATTTATGCATTATTGAGCGTGGCGTGGTAAAACTACACCGAGGTGTCTCCAGTTATTTAGGTTTGTTTTAGGTAAAGATAATTTCTAAATCTGGAACCATGGATGTCTACATGGGGACTGGTGGAATTTTCGGGAACATCACGTCAAACGAAAACCACAAAATCTCAATTAACGTCATGGCTTTGAGTAACGTAGATCTTTTGGTTCTGGATTCTAAAGCCTTCTTTGCGATCCTAGAGGACTACCCAACTGTCAAAACTACGATTGAAAGAAGTTTTACCAGAAGAACCGATTTTATTATACCATCATTTAGAACGTCACAAGATATAGGCTTAGATACAAGATCATTCGTAGCTAATTAAAGAAACTAGTAGTAGTATTTTAAACTCACACTTTGTTTCAGCCTGAAACATCTACAAGTCTAAGCACTTTTGTTAGTCTTATTGAATTTAAAGCAACCATTCTAGGGTTTTGTTTAATTTGTCTACCATGGAAGCTCTTCCGCATCGCTATACCACAACACTCTCTCTTGTTCACCATTTTTGGTAAACAACAGTCGAATTTTCTTCTTCTATAAAATTTATTTTAGATATGCACTGCCTTATTCTGGTTTATATAGGCTCCATAATTTTAACCTACCAGTTTGCGTTTCAACACCACTCATTTTATCTCATCTGTTTTGCGATATATATAGACTCGACTTTTATTTTAAAAACAGTGTTGGAAATGCACAGAAGTTACGAGGATCTGTATGGGGAGACCGTGACTTCAAATCTGAAAATTATCGAAGAGTAAGTAAGATTTTGGAACAGCAATGTATACCCAACAATTTTAGGTACTTCAGAAAGAAGAAACTCAAAAGAATTATTGAGTTGGTAATTAATTTCCCACATTATTATATTGTGTTCTTCGTTAATATCTTCAAGAAATTTGATACTTATTTGGTTTTTTCAACCATGAGAATGTTGACCATCTTGAGACTATTTTATTTCTTGGAGTACTACAAGAAAAAGAATAATCAGCTCGTAGCAGACAGGGTGTTACTAAAAATATGGTGCTCATTTCAATAAGAAAGTCTTAGTAAGTTGAAAAATTAAAATTTCAGTGCTACCATAGTCTGGGGGACCCTCGTAGTCCATTTTTTTGCATGTGGATGGTACTTGTGTGCATGTCCTATAGGACAATGCGCTGAGAATTCGTGGACTAAAGAAATATTTGGTATAAGGCTCATAAAAGACTCGGTAAGCAGAAATGGTTACAACTATCCCTTTTTAAGGATTTTCTAGGAAAAACTGGACGTCTATGTCACTTGTATCTACTTTATAATAACACTTCTTACCAAAACTGGAACGGGCGATATAGTCGCGTTTAACCTCCGAGAACAGATTTATATTTCTGTGGTCATGATCAGTGCCATTTTTCTTATTGGTATCTTTATTGGAGAAGTTTGGAACCTCGTTACTTCGATAACCATTTCGCGGGTAAAATACGATCACTCTATTAACGAATTAAGACAGTTTGTTAAAAATAATGGAATAAGTCATTATAAATTTAAGAAAATGTGGAAGTACATGCGACAACTGTGGTCAGTGAGCAAAGGAACCCAAGCAAGTATCTAGAAAATTTTGTTATAATTTTACTAGAGGAAAAATTGCAGCTTCCTCGTGCAGTGTCTCTTCTTCACTTTGCCACCCATCAAGACCTAATGTCAGACATTTATTTATCTCACCTAAAAGAATCATACATATTTTCAGAAGTTGAAGAATCATTTGCTAGACAAGTTTGCCAACATCTCAAAAGAACTCTATTTTTTCCCGGGAATTACATAGTGCAACATGGAGATATCAATAATACCATGTACTTTATCCACTTTGGGGAGGTAAATGTTAAAAGATCATAAGGTTGAAATTGAAAGCATTATCTTTAGGTTGATATTCTCACTGTTCATTCAAATTTAACAGAGACTGTCCATGAAGTATTACGGACTGGTGATATGTTTGGGGCACTACAAGGAATATACCGAAATGTACCCCATCACTTTTCATTTCGAGCACGCACGACCGTACATATTGTGGGTTTACAGCTGAACGACTGGGAACATTTGCTAGATTTTTTTCCAGAAAGTAAAGAATCAATTTTTTCGAAAACCAACAAAGTTAATGTATAGAAGTTACGATTTGTAAAACTAAAATTTGAGACTGTCACTTAACAAATTAATAAATAAATAACTGAAACCTAATAAATTTTTAGTTTGTGCCAACATTGTCTTTCTTTTTGAAAATTGGAGTGTAGTCTGCATTACTGTCTTTATAAAGTGACACAGAACCATAATAAAATATGTGGTGGACGATCACAGTTTACATACAATTAAATAGAAATAAACCAAAGAGCCTAGTTTTTGTTTGTTATAAATTCTAAAAAAAAAACATATTTGTTATTATCTGACATGAAAATCAGAAACCCCCTTTTTACTACACAAAAATTTTTCTTATCTCTCCCAACTTTTTGTGTGCGCCGCGCCGCTACTGAGCACAAATGTTAACCTCAAACTTCAAGTCAACATAACCTAACTTTTGAACCTAACCTCATCTCCAATCTACTTTTGTAGAAATAGCACAATGGCCTCATGTGGGGCTCTCAGACTCTTAACAATCTGTAAACACACCCTTAAATTTCAGTTCAACTTTCCTGCATGCAACTATGCCAAGAAAGAGACAGGAAGTAAGCACATCTTTGGTAAAATTCACGTTTAAAACCGGTTTCTAGGTGTTAGTATGATCGGTGGAGCTCTCAAAAAGAAAAAACTGGGAAAACTTGGACCCGTTGTTGAAAAAAAGGTATTACCTGTTGAAACAGACCCGCAAAAACTCGTTCATTTTGTGTGTGGATCCAACATTTACACAACAGGTCAAGATGTGCAAATAAAACCAAATAGTGAGTACCCTGAATGGCTGTGGAATATAAGAACGGGGCCTCCTCCACCTTTAGAAGAATTAGATCCTGAGTCAAAAGCTTATTGGAGGCGTATAAAAAAAATGGGTATGAAAAGAAACAATCAGTTAGCAAAACTTAAAAGATTTTAATTGTGTTAGATAAAATTAATAAATGTTTTCAATTGAAACGGAACTTTTACAGAGTTTTTATTCACATAATCCATGACAATGAACTGGTTTGTTAAACTAAGTTTTTCTCCTATAATTTTACAATCAACGTGTAAATCAACAGTCTTTTTTAGATCCCCAAATTGATAGCGAGAAAACACTAACGCCACATTTGAGTTTTTAACAACAGTTTGAAGCAACGTAAAGTTTTGTCTAGAAAACTGCGCCAAACTGAGATTATTGTTGTTCTGCTTAGCCACCCCAAACTGTGACGTAATATCATCAACAATCAACATATTAACATTGTCTCTTTCTTGTATAACTCGCTCCAAGAACCTCAACGTCATTTCAATCTGATCATAATCATAACAACTCAACATTGTAATGTGACTTAAGGCTTTCTCAATGATTGGTTTTCTGTGCTCAACCTTTAAGTGCTTCAGTTGAGCATCAATGACACTCGTTATTTTCAAAATGTTGATATGGTGACTTGTATTAACAAAAACCACTCCTGAGCCTCTCCATTCAGGGTTGATTTCAGTTGGTAGGATACACTTGACTAAGAAATCAACCAGCAAATCATTACTAAATTCTCCCGAGACTTCTATGATTGCATTTGAAGGTATTTTTTTCTGAAAAAACTTGGGGTTTATATCGCTCAAAGAAAAAGCGGAAGATGCTTGTTTTATCCTTGAAAATAACTGAACCCCTGATTCAATTTGTCCTTGCATGCCCTAAAAAAACTAAATCAGTAAAGATAATTCTGGGATTCACTGACGTACTTAAATTTTGTCACTTCAAGTTATGAAATCAACGGTTGAGATTAAAAATCTCATTGTTTATCTAAAATTGGTAACAATAAAATGACAACACTGTCAACGCACATGCGCACATGTTCTACAGTGTTGTTGATTTGACATGTTCCAAATTGACAAATGTGTCAAAACAAAGCATTTATTTAGTGTGTCGAAGTCCTAAAACCTGTTAAAAGTGTTTTAATTTGTGCTCCAGATGTAAATAATCGTATTTTTTGCAAATCTAAGGTATGGTTGAGTTGTGTCCACTTTTCGTGTTAGTATGTGAAAAAATATGTGAGGTTAAGTTGATCTAATATTGACCAAAAACTTTCTCTTCATGTTATTTTACTAACAAATAAAAATATCTAACATGTTCACGTATAGTTTTGGTCGTAAAGCTATATTTTGTTACTGTGCAATAAAAAAATTCTATTTTAATCAGTAACTGATACCACCATTTAAAAAACAGCCTGGTGGGTCTCCTCTACTGTTACAGCTTAAATCCCACTTTGTAGGTGCCGAAAATGAAAGACAATGAAGGAGAGGAGAAGGAAGACAGAAATGTCTTTAAGTTATTATCGCAATTACGCAAAGAGAAGTTGTTTATTACAAGTGAAAAATCCAACATCCAGAAATTGAACAAAGCGGTATGTACAACGAGCATACTTTAGAGTATATTAATTGTTTTCGTAGATTAAGAAGAAAACTCAAGTTTTGGTTGAATCAACCTGGATAACAACCAAACAAAGACTTTATTTGTTGAGTCAGAGGGAATTTACATCACAAAATTATGAACATATCAAGGCCGTGGCTGGCGCGGAATTTGTAGAAGCGAAAACACTTTTAGGCTTTCAAAATGCTATTAAAATAGAAAACCTGTTACAAATTCTGCGTGAACAACCTGAACAACTAGCGCGATGGTTGTTCCTTGGGGAAAAATTGGCAGATGAACCAGTTCAGTATTCAAGTGTTTTACAGACTGTAGTGACTGGACTGTATGCTTCATGCATATTCCCAGATGATACTAATTACATATTGAAGCTTTTATATGAGCTCGCAAAGTTACAGCTTATTAAAAGTGAAAATCCTAGATGTATGCTTAAACAGGGTACTTGTTCTTTTAAGAACCTGTATTTTATTTTTACTGAAGTTTTACCTACTGCAAAGTTTTTTCTGAGTGCGGCCTTAGAACTACCTATACTACGTTTGTCTTCTTTCAAAGACTTCTATTTAGATGTTGATCCAGATAAAACGCTTATGAGGTAATTTCAGTGATTTTCTTGCGTGATTCACGACTTCTTTACTAGGTACAAACAAAATGTACATAACTTGAAATCAGAATTCAGGGATATCCAGGAGTATCGTACCGAGGTGATAAAGAAATTAGCTGAACTAACCAACTTCTTCATTTGCTCATTACGCGAAAATGTGTATAGCTTCCCTAAACCTATAGCTTGGATAACTTACCAGATCTCTAAAATCATCACTAAGTCTTTTGGCAGCAAGGAAGTCAGTAATTTATTAGTTTAAAGTCTCGTTTTAACATCTAATTTTAGGCTTACGCGATCGTCACAGAATTGATATTCACCCTGTATATCTGCCCAGCTATTGTAGATCCAGAACAATACTGCATTTGTGACACGCAAGTCACAGATGTTACCCAACACAATTTAATGCAGGTCGCCCAGATTTTGCAAGTTCTTGCGCTGAACAAATTTGAATCTCCCGATGCTAGATTGAATGATATTTACAGCTTATTGGATAATGACATTGTTTGTAATTTCCTGGAAGATATTTTGTTCAATTTGGAATATGATGAAAATACCCCACCTGTTGATATTTCACCGCAAGTGTTGAGAGAATCGGTTCTGATAGCTGAGGATGATTTGAATCATTTGGTAATTTTGGAATAAATGAAATGAGTTTTTTTGATTGTTTTTTTCCAGGTGATGTTCCTTCAAAAAGTTTACAATGAACAAATTCAAAATGATAACACTAAGAAGAATGTTTTAGGGAATAACTCGATAGAAGAACAAGTGGCTTCGCTTATTCTGCCTTCCTCTCTAGAGAGCTCACCTAAGACTAGCAAACCCTTCACTAACGGATTTTCGGATAATAATTTGAAAAAATCAAATTTTTTATCTTTGGGTGAGTTAAATTTCAAGATTACAAAAACCGTTATTTGTTTTTTAATATTTGAAGTTTTTTAAGTCATACAGGTGGTATTTTATTAAGATAAGTAAAATATACTTACTTAGATAAAGCTGGGTCTGATAATTGTTTATTTATATTATTTTTATTTTGCAATAGATTGTGCACAGAAGGTTTTTTGTGTTTCACCTTATTAGTTACAAAATTATTTTGGAGATGTTATCATCACTTTTCAAGAGTTCTAGGAAGAGAGGTTTTTTAAGCTTTGCTAGATTCCTGTATTAATATAAATAAATTTCTTGTCGGTTAATGACCTGGTATATACAAAGCAATAATGGAGCACAACAACGTATTCAGTCGGCTGAATAGGGCTTTGAAAATAAGTCATAAAAGTTTGCGGTACTCTTAAATAATAAACTTCATTATGTTGTCTTGTTCATATATAAAATAATAGTGGTCTAATTTTTGAAACAAATCAACAAGTATTTATAGCTATTGGAGCGATGATGGTTTTCTAAAAGCAATAGCTATCAGTTTATTTATTAGTATTTATTAAATAATGGTAACGATATGCATAACCATGACTTTTACACATATTTATGAAATTTGTCGAATAGATAGATAGCTTGTACACACACCGATAATTATCGGATTTCGGAGACGGTAATTATCGGATATCGGAATCTTTTCTACACTGCATCCGATTTTTATCGGAGAAAACAGCAGCAATTTTACATTGTACGGTCCAATAAAGCAGACTGTCCGACAATTCAATCTGTCGTATGTCGTGTGCACAGCACTAATATAAACAATGTAATTTGCAAGTATCCGACTCCGACATCCTATAATTGTCGGTCTGTATACAAGCGCTCTAAGGTTACGAGCGAAACATTTGTTTTAAAAGTTATAATAAAGATTTTAATTATATTAAAGGACACAGTCAACTTTTAAGTTTGAATGTACATTTATGACATTGGTAATTTAGTGAAAAATAGGTATGATTATTTAAATTATTACCATGTACCATGCGTCAAGGTAGCATATTTTTGTTACGTGCAATATACATGATTACCACTAAATTATAAATTGCTTGACCCTTCTTGTAGGATATCAACGGTTTGCAGTATTATTTTGTGTCATAATCAAACTTCAATTTTTATGGTAGACGATTAAAACGACGCAGAATTGGAAGGTGAAATTTATTAGTCACACTGTCTGTTATCTCAAAGCGTTTGAGATTACTTTACACGTAAAAGGGGCATTATTAACCCTTAATTTATCCATTTTTTTAGACTAAACACTGTTTTTTTTTTTTTGGTGCATTTTCTATAATCACAAATTTTGCTTCCTTCTAGTCACAAAAAATCACACTTCTAAGTCAAGAGAAGAAATTGCAGAAAACCTCCCCCAAACTGTTCTAATCTTCTCCCTTGACAAAGACCCGAGCGAGCCTGTAGGTCTTTACCCTGAAGAAAAAGTATTGAGAATGAACATGAATATTAAAAAAGAAGTCAAACATCCGAAAGCTTCCACAGAAATCATCTCAGAACCTGTAAACGGACGTATTGAAGATAAACAACAATATCCAAATTTCCAAGATGAAGGTTCCATCGGCAACACTTCCGATAATCTAGAAGCTATATCCGAAGCGGCGAGTAATCACTCTGTCGCTAGTAGCCTCGAGCTAGAAAACGAAGATCAAAATGACAATCTTTCCGATATGATTTCTGCTAACGTCTCCGGTCGTGGCACTCCGAACATTTCAGGTAGAGACACTCCGAGCTCTCAAGTCAACGATATTGAAGAAAGACCTCTGCCGGAAGCCAGACAAGCGGATATTGCTCAACCTCAGCCTCAAATCAGTAGACAGATTAGGTCTGAAATTGATGATAAGTTTTGTAAATTTGAAATCAAGAAGTTGCTAGAAGGAGATGAGACGATTTCGATTATTTCTGAAACTTGGAGTACGGATGTGTTGGCGTCTGATAACGAAACGATAGATGCAGGAGACGGTCGATTGGAACGTCAAGGATTACAATTAGTAGACCAATCTGTAAATGAAGTTCCCACAGGAAATATCCTGGATATTTCAGAGACCCAAAGCGAAAGTGCGTGGTCTACTGATGTCATGGCGTCAGACACGGAAAGAATGACTGAAGTCGACAATGATGACGCTGGTAGTGTAGCACAGTCGGATGATACGAACAGTGTAGCTCGTTCTGACGACACCCGATCTGAAACTGAAGAAAACATGATAACTCCTGCTAGCAGAAGGCTGTCCAACTCTTCAAACAGTTACGTAAACCATGTCAACTACGTAAACTACCAAGAATACAGAAAAGTCGAAATAAAGAACGATGTAAAAACAGACAACAATGCAAACAATGTCGTTTTCAAATCTGTCACAACACTCAGTGATACTCAACAAATCGCCCACAACTCCATGTCATTCTCAGAACTGAAAACCACAACGTACAACTCAAATCGAGTCACCAGCAGATTACAAAAGGATGTTCCAGGCCCGAGCGGCTTCAATTCGAGTTCATCTGAACTCCTGAAGCAGAACAACTACGACGAACGATCCAGCGAAATTCTACTGAGCAACTGTAGCTTAAACTCAAGTTCCAGCGGCAGCAGTAGTAACAGTTTTGAAAACAAGCATTCTCATGCTGAAAACTGCGAAAGATGGGAGAGTAAACAGTGGTTAAACAGTTCCGGAAGCAGCTTAAATGTTACTTCCACACCTTCAGAAAGCACAAGCGAACTCTCAGTCTTAAGCGTTAGTAATTTAAACAATCCAGGAAATATTCTGGCCAAGAAATCAGCGACGGTGTTGAATAGTCGGAGCTTGAAACCATCCGCTTCTACTGGGGCCATTCCTAAAAGTATTAGTTTTGATATGAGTGCCGACAAAGGCGATAAGTATTTGGATGATGATCAAAGAAGCAAACGGGGAGGATTCTTCGGGAAGTTGCGGATGGGATTTAAGAATCGAAGAGGGAAGTCGTTCCGGAATCAAGAAGATTTCCGGCTAGACTCGGATGATTTTGTTAGACCAAACAAGAAGACACCAAATGAATCTCCAGTTAAAGTAAACAACTCAGGTGCGTATAAAACGCTAGTATCGAGAATTAATAAACAAAGCAAATTTGTTTTTAGAAGTTTCAGAAGACATTTTGGCGAAATATAGAACGAAACCGTTCCTCGAAAGCAGCCCCATAAAAGTAACCAATGGAACCGATAAATCCGTTTCAAAAATCAGTCCTGTTGATGATAATTCTGATGTTAATAATAGTTTTGATGATATTAAGAAGAAACTTCGCGTAGTTTTAAGTAATACAACGTCACAAACCCCCAAAGTTATTAAGGTAATAATCACATCCAAGATTATTATATTTGATTTTTTTCCAAACAGGAAAATAAGTTACCAGTCAAAAGTAAGGTCGAAACAATTCTTAGATTAGAACTAGGTAAGGCTCGCAAATTAAAGGAGTGGTCAAACATAGCCCGAATCTCTGAAACCTTAAGATTTGTAAACTTGTTGAACGAAAGTACCTGTTTGAATTTGCTTCACTCGTTACATGAAGATTTTCTGCAACGTTCTGTATATACAGACTATTTGATTGATTCCCACCAAGAGTTACTATTTTGTCATTCGTATCTTGAAGGGTAAGGCTCTGTAGATAATATCACGGTGATACTTAGAGTTTTTTCCAGCCTTGGCGAGCAAATAAATAACGAGAAGCAACAGTGCGACAAGTATTTAAGTATTATTTGCGTAAAAAAATTCTTAATGGAACAAGAGAGTAAGATAATCCAATTCTGCGAAGAATTCAAAGAAATCAGTTTATCTGACGAAAAGTGCGATTATTTGAACAATTTCTACGAACAATTATACTCAATCATGCAAAGAAATAGTTTATGGCAAGAAATGTTGAATAACCGAGGAGATGTGATAAAAATTACTCTGGAACGTTCCATTATGAGTAAAGTTTATAAGTACGCTCTTTATCCTAACGGCGATGGCGATCGTCACAGGGACCAGTAAGTCGTTTGTTTGTCTCAAGAAATTTATTTACTGATATTTTTAGCGTTCTTTACCAACACATTGAAAAATTGGCAAACATTATAAGGCCTGACCACAAAGATTTAATGATTGATAAAATATTTTTGAGAGAAATGCCATGGATACCGGCACAAGACGCTCTGAAAGCTATGAATGCTTATAAAACGCCGAGGGATAAAGTCAACTGTGTAGTTCATTGTGCCAAGTGTATAATGGATTTGTTGTCATTTTCACAAAATGCGGGCTCCACAACAGCGGATGACTTCACGCCCGTGCTGGTCTACGTAATAATAAGGGTAAATATTCAGACTTCTGGTGCCTTGAAATAGATAGTCTTATTCGTTTTATTTCTTCAGGTGAATCCAGAGGATCTTCTCTCAACTATACAATTTGTAAACAGCTTTTATCAAAATCAAATCGGTGGCGAAGAACTTTATTGGTGGACACAATTCTGTTCTGCCGTGGAGTATATTAAAACAATGGATTATTCCGATTGACAAATACTTTTCCACAATAATCTTTATATAAATATTTTTCTTGTATAAAATAATTTATATAATTTCATTAATGTTTTAGTTTTCATTAAGTAAGTATATTTTAAATATAAAATTGTTAATACATTAAACAAGGGGGTTTGAAATAAAAAAATATCAATAAATATTTTTTTTTTTGTGATGCTAAGTATAGAGGACATTTTATCATAGAAACTTGTTTACTATAGCTGTTTTACTATTTACAAGACAGTTTAATTACTATTTGTATGTGATTGTTCGCATATATCTAAATGTTTATTTTATTTTTTACTAGTCAAAACAAGATAACCATTTTTTATAATGAAACGTTTTAGCACAGTGAAATTAAACATGGTTTGTTTCGATTTCCATCGTTTAAATTTCGCGCGCTGAATGGTCACTGTCAAATTTCAAGGTTGTGTGCGCTCTACGAAGTTAGTAATTTTACAGCGTCACTGGTCAAAGATCAAGGATTTTGTTAACAAATTGCTAGTACATTTAACAATTGACATTTGTGTGTAGTTCTGATTTGTAGTTCCCAGTGATCTGACGTTAAGGGTGCTCAGCCGGACTAGCAAAATGACCACCAAAGAATATTCGCTTGCAGAGGTGAAAAAACACAACGATAACCAAAGTACTTGGATAGTAGTTCACAATAATATATATGACGTGACAGCATTTTTAAATGAGGTAGGTACTACAGTTAAATATTATCAGCCCAAAGTACTTACCAAATGAACCCACGGTAAATTTGCCAATGAAAAAGAGAAAAGTTTACAAAGAGCAACAGGCATGAGTCAGGTTTTGGGGTGAAAAAGTCAGTGACCACGACCAGATTAACCATTTGGATTTAATAATTTTAATTGAGATTTGATACGTATTCATTACATAACGTCCTATATCTCTCCTTCCACTTTTTGTCCCATATTTTACATCACGCAATAGATAATTTTCGAAGCAAGTAGAATTTCTTTCAAGGTAATCTTGTACTCAAAACAATTCACTAATGTTCCTTGTTATTACATTTAATTCCTAAGTAAATTTACTCTTCATTAGCATCCTGGAGGTGAAGAAGTCCTTCTAGAACAAGCAGGAAAAGACGGCAGCGAAGCCTTCGAAGATGTGGGTCACTCAACCGATGCCCGTGAGCTAATGAAAAAATATAAAATAGGAGAGTTAATTGAGTCAGAAAAGAAACCTGTAAAAGAAAAGAATGTTGATTGGACCAGTGGCTCTTCGCAATCATCCTCCTCACAAAGGTGTGTAATCATTTAAAGTATGTTAACACATTCGTTATCATCGTATGACTTCATTCTTTCGTGTGTTTCCACTTTTTTTTTTAAATTTAGAGCGATTAGAATTTGCGATAGGCAACAATCAGTCAAAATAACCTTGCTGTTTTGGAACATGCAGTTTCCTGGGAATATTACATCCTAGAAAGTTCATGTATTTTCATGTCAATTTTTGCAGTCTCATCGTAGTTGTACAGGTGGTACTGAGAGATTTGGTTGTTAGTTGGCAAAACTGAAAGTGCTTCGTAATTACAAGTAAACAGTTTGTTATTAGTTAGATATGGACTTACATAAAATACTTAGTCAGAATGATAAGAATTTTATTGAGTGTTGCGAACTAGGTCAGTTGGAATACTATTATACAAATAGGCGAACTTGGTGCCATTGTATTATCAACTGCAATTTTTGTAGACTTCATCACTTGAATAGAAAAAATATATACTTCTAAAAAGAATATATAATGGCAGCGATATCTTAGGTCATTGATAAATTTTCGTTGGCGTATAATAATGTCATTACAGTAGTCATTTCGTGACCACTACATTCTCAGGGTAGACAATGCACGTTTTATTCCCCCCACCCCTAGTTTTAATTGAAATAAAATAAACTTTTCATTTTAACTTAATGAAGATTATTCTTAAAAAAAACAAAACCTTTATTTTTTATTTTATTTAACAAAAACTATAGTATAAGCCAAAAATGTATCAGTTCATGTAAAACACGAACCAGACAGAGATTGTAGCAAATAATCAACAGGTACAATTAAATTAGGTTTTTTTAATAATTAAACTTGATATTGCATCTGTAACATTCTATCAAAAAAAAAAATGCTCAAATCAACTTTAAACTAATTAATATAGGTACATTGCAAAAACTGAAATTGTTAGAAAAGTAATTGCAAGTCTAGTCATTACAGTTACTTTTTTTTTTCTTCGTTGTACCGAAAATAATTCGTGCTTCAATTTTTTGTTCAAAATTTGTGTGAAAATTAGTTTCTTAAATTCTATCAGAAAAAATTAGACAATTCAACAATAAAAACATAGAAAGTGTCCTTGATAGTAAATGTATTTGCAATTACTTTTCGTATGGTTTCACTCAAATCTTTGTATTGTGGCAGTATTAATGTATTTGCTTATATTTAAAGTTAAACACTTTTATATTTTCGTAAATCGACGTCATTGTTTTTTTTTTTAATTTTTCGAACCATCATCCTATTCCTTAGTAATGGAATAAATAATTTTTGGTAATCATGAGTCTCGACTAAAAAGATGTCAACTCTACGGACGATTTTTGGCTCAATAGTAATTTTTGTTGGAAGTACTAGCAGGTACAAAAGACTTGGAAATAACAAAAAATCATTCTAAATCTGTCATTAGAGCTTAAACTTTAGAAAAATTGGCTTCTCCAATTACAACTTTCATATTTCGCGTTTTAGTTTATTAGGGTTATAAATCAATAATAAGTTGCCCTATAAACTATGGCATGGAATTTTAAATTCTACTTTTGTGTTAGTTGTTCGCATTTAATCACATTACTATGTAAAACAATTTCACTCTTGGCTAAATAATGTCTTCTAGAAGAAAATAAGATGAAAACATGGTGAGATCGTAAAATCTTGAGTTACACATTTCAGAACTATTAAGGAACCTTTTAACAGTTTTAACGAGTTGCCAACATATTTCAGACTTCAAAGCTCACTTTGACACCGTTTTTATTCGACGATGCCTTGCTTAGTTAGCTAAATCAAAGTTCAGTTTTCCAAGAATCAAACAACGAATAACAAACCTTCAAGTTTGCAAAAATTAAAACTTGGAGACAATTATTACTCTTCTAATCTATGAACAAATAAACTCATATTGAGATATCTTCTATAATCCAATCTATATATATTTGCTAAATTTAGCCTATACTTATCTGCTGACTAATGCACAAAAAAGTACTTGTAATGTAAAATTTTGAAGGTTATAGGTCAGTGTCAGTTGCTTGTGGTAGAACTTTGCCCCAGTCTATGTATAAGCAAATTACACTATTTAACATAGTTTACGGTAGTTTTTTTTTTTTTTTAATTTAAGATTAAAATCGAAATGTCATTTCTTATCTCACCACCTCCTCTTCATAAAAAGCCAGTCATTTGTCAAGTTATTGTAACGTAATAGTTTCTAGAATTTTGTATAATTCTAGATTTAAAGAAGATTATTTCTCTTTATCTTTTCAATAAGAACAAGTCATGACTGCAAGTAATACTTAAAAAACAGTAATGATTGGAAAGTGGGAGCACCGTAAACCATATTGTTTTGTTTCTCTACATTTAATTTCCACTTACTGATTTATGACTCTTTTTGCAGCTCCTTCAAATCATGGATTTTGCCCGTCACTCTCGGTTTATTGGCCACGATAATTTACCGTATTTACTTCCAATCACATTAAAGACTAAACGACCAGTGGATTGTATTAAGGTGCATTTATGGTTTAAGTAAGGTTTAGTTCATACAATTTTCGTAAATTTCCAATTAAGTAATTTGGGTTTTATTGTTACATTGATTTTAAACATGTAGTCTATTCAGTAAAGTGTTGTTTTTCTTTCACACGGAAGAAAAATGTACTGAATCACATCAACGGCTATAACTAGTGCAGTAGTCTGTAATGTTATTAAAAAAGTGTCTGTTAATACTATCTGTAAGTTTTTATTCGAAGAAATAAAACACACTTTACAATAATAATAATCAGCTTTATTTTCTAATAAACAAGCTCAGATAACCTTAATGTTAATTAACAAAATAACGGTAACTCAAAACGATGTATAATACATCAGGTAATCATATGATCTCCTCAAAAGAAGTAGAATTTGCTGCAATGGTATTTTCTTTAGTAGCGCAAAAGAAACAGTACGTGGATCAGCAAAGTCTGCTTCGTTTGCTCAGTAAGTACAACTATGTCTCAGAATTTCGGTTTAAGCCATATACTCTCGAAATAAATATTTTTAAAAAATGTTGGTTTATAGTGTATACATGAAAAGATTAATAGTCTTATCAAAACTCAAAGGAACGACAATTTGTACACATACTTGGTTGCACTGGTAACTTACGTACAAAATTGGCAGTCATAACATACGACATCATATTCAGCCATGTGAAAACGGACCATACGCATCTCCACAAGGCTTGTCATATCAATTATTATTACATTTATTTATATAATCATCTAATGTAAATATATAAGATATTTGACGATGTAACAGTGCGATACCGTAAATTGGTACATAAGTTAATTTGAACTAGACGGTGAGGAACTCTGTGATGTAAAGAAATAAATTCTTTAATATTTCCTCAAAGAACAACTTACGGTACTGCATTTTACAACAAATAGAAGGCAACTTACTCAGACTTATGTAGCGGTTCTCCGCACACAATAATTTCGTGCTTTAAAATCTGATTGATTTTTTCCAAAGTCATGAAGTGATTACGATGCACTTTACATTTAAATCATATAATTCTTCTATATATTTTCTTTCTACATAATATATGCGTGAAGATAATTTACACAACATGTCATTAAAACATAAACATCAGATGTTCAACAAATTATATTATGTGATTTTATGTCCGCTCTATATGCACCGAGTATATACATCTTTAGTTTCTGTATAAATATCACTTACGAATCTTATCTATAGATTTTCTTGTACTTCTGTACTACCTGTGACCCGTCGAATTTAAAAGAAAAGGAACGTAAAACATCTTGCTACTTAGGAGCGCTCTTGCTGCTGCATGTACCTGAAACAAGAAATATACATAAACACACATTGCTACACGTATCAACTTCCATAATGAGCGGTAAGTATTGTTGGTTGCATAAGTTGATGCCGTACCATGCCATATCTTTTGAGAATAAACTAAACACCAATTGTTTCGTTTTGAAAGACTACTGTACGAATTTTTTTGCAGCCTTAAAAATTGTTTTTATGAATTATCTGTCAAAATAAATTTAACTAACTGTTAGATTTTGGTGCGATTGTAAAGATTAATTTTATATACTTATTTATCAAAATCAACTTTGTGACATTCTGCAACTTGTCATCGCCCAAACAATTTTGCACGAACTTCTGTCAAAGACGATTTTTGCCTCGGCCTCTTCGAAAAACAACGTCTTTATGACCTCGTTACATATATAGCTAATATTTTATTTCGGGCATTGTATAACGAAAAAAAACAAAATTATTAATTTGGTAAAGACAATAAGTGTAAAAATAAAATTGAGGGCTTCTTAAATTGTATGGGATCGATTTTTAACTTTTGTTTGCATTTAAAAATCAACTCGTCTTACTACATATTAACCTTAAAATTAACATAATTCGTGAATAATTCTTTTTTCATTTTTATGTCAAAATCACCACAAAAGTATGACAAATTTAAATGCTTTCTTAATACTTAATACTACAGACATTTAAAACATTTATCCACCCCATCAACTTTGCTTCTAATATTCAAATTATTTATTTTTGAAAAGATTAAATACGTTTTTATGTTGTTAACTAAACTAAACCAAAAGTATCCTCGACTGTAGGTATGTACTCCTGTTATGCAGGATCGCAGTATTACTTTATTAAAAAATGTAATAAATGTAGATCCAGGCAAAATAAAAAGTAAATTCGTACAGTTGTAAATTAACAACAAATATTTTAAAGTAATATGTTAAGGTTTTTCTTATTACTTTATATTTCTGTATTTTGCGGAGAAGAAACTTCTTTTTGTTTCAAAACTGTGAACAAAATATTCGAACTTTCATTATATAATATCCTAATAGGTTCAATTGGGGCAATCAATTTCCCTAATTGAACCACTTGCAGACTTAAAAAAATACACACATTGAACATTAGCGAAGAGTTATTCGAATAATAACTATGATCATTTTGCTTTTAAGGTTCAAGCTTCTATAAGAAAAGAGTGCATATAGTTTTTTCCAGATTTTAGGAAAATGTGGTTCATTATGAGCGACTCTACCCTACGTGATAAAAAAAAACATGTCAAAGCAGGCTTACAATTTGAAATAGATTGGCAAATCTGTCTTAATTTTTTTCTTTATTTTCCCAAAATTTCCAGTGCTCTGGGACAACAATTTAGTCGTTACAACTTCGGATTTAGAATTTCTGAAATTGGAAACAGAAAAAGTCTAACGCGAATTACGTAATTACTGATCAGTATTTTTTAACTTTATTGTTAATTTTCGAAACTATGCTTGTTTTTCCACATAACTTTGACATGAACAACAGTAATCTGCTATTTTAAGTTAGAAAATTGTACACCCTCCAAATATGGCTTAAGTTTTAGATAAATATTAGTCGTTTTTACTACTACTTCAAAATGCACCAATCAAACCTGATTTCCACACCGCTTTGTTATCAAATCTTAATGATTCCGCCAGTAAATATAGGCCAGCTACTGATTGGAGTGAAATATTTATCCCAACCTGTAAAAATCTCCATTATCTTCACAGTAAACAGAGCGAAACGCCCATATTCTCTGTTATCGTAATGGAAGTGGCACATTTTTTCCAGAAACAAATATGTAGATAAGCTTTATGAATTTCTAAATGCAAGGCCAAATTGTGGCGCCTATGTAGCCAGTAGGGAAGCAAAACATTCATAGCTCCTCCTATGCCGCTCCTCCACTCTATTCCACCGCCATTTTAAAACGTGCGTTATTATGGCCCTCGAATGCGTCTAAATGATGTTTTCGAAGTAATTCTCTTTGTTTTAGAAACCAGAGAGTTTCAAAGTACAACTGGACTATTTCTTAATCATGCACTTGCATGGTAATGGGGGAAAAAGTGCGGCCTTGACCTTGACATTCGGATTTTTTTAACGGGAAAGTTGCTGGAAAGGTTTTCAGTGCATTCGTTGCATCGTCGATTAGTTAAGTGTATGCAGTTTTATAAAAGCGTATTTATATCCGCTTTGTTTGCCGGTTGAAATATTTGGGTGCTTTGAATGGGGCAGATTTACAGCAAAAGAATAAATAGCTTTTAGAAATGCCAAATTGAAAGCGGATTAAGGTTTATAACAATTTCTTACATTTACGACGAGTTTGTGTCACAATAAAATTACTTATTACATTAACAACCTTTAAGGATGACAGCTACCTTTAATGTAAAATATTAAAACTTGCGAACTTAGGCACACTTCCTCTGTGAAAATTCTGGAAAACTTAAAAATGTTACGACTCTTTTGCTTTAAATATTGTCTCTATAAAAAAAAAAAACTGGAAATTTTTCCTTTGGGGTTTTCATGTCCTTCGATTGAAATGAATGGGATTATTTGCAATCTATTTTATTTTTCGAATAGCAGCAGCCACAATTAAACTTAATTTTTAATATGCGTAGCCAACTTAAGAAAAATTTTAATTATTTCTGAAAATAACAAACAATAACAAAACTAATTATCTTTTGAGAAGACTTTTTTTTATTCTAAGTGAAACTTAAAAATTGCATTTTGAAGTAAATTTCACATACATCTGTAGCATTTTTCACATTTTCATTCTTAAAGATTATTTTAAGAAAAGGACTAGGAACATGAGAAAAAAACCTTTTTGTGTTTATTTTGTTGTTTTTTTTTAAGTAATAAAATAGACATTTTTTGATAAAGCTAACGTTGTGTCCTGAAATTTTATGAGAACTAAAAAATTAATTTAAGACTAGACATTTTATTTCGTCTTACTTCAGCTACTCATTTTTTAAATAATTCTGTTTTGAAACCAGCGTTTTAAGGAATATCGTCAGTTCATTGTCAATCAAAGAACTAGACGAATACACCAAACAATGTCAAATAAAAGTATAATAAACAAAAATAGATTTATCAGTTTTAATCCACTTGGCTACTGAACTTTAGGAGTCAAATGCACAGTAAAAAAGTCTATTTGTCGAAATAGGAACAAGTCTTTATCAACGATCAATTATTATCAAGATAAGTGCAATTTTACTTTTTCATTATTGTTTTTATCGCTTCATCCTAATTGGTACTTTTGTGACATTATGGTAACCTTTTTTTCTCAAACAACAACGCGTACAATTTGTTTTTTTGTGTTACACACAAAAGCATCAACGATTTTTTTTTGTTTAAATAGCGAGGAAAGCCCATACAATGAACTCACGTCTTTTTTTTAACCAACAACGAAGAGTAGGTATTGTTTGTTTTGGTGTGTTCTTTTATTGTTATTACCATCCGATAACAGGATATTTGTTTATTTAGTTGTAGAAATGTGGCACCAGATTTGAATTTAAACAAAAACGAAAACGAAGAACCTATAGACGAATCATGAAGATTGACAACTAAAATACCGCACCCGTTCACCAGCACATTCAAAATCAATAAATCTAATCCAGGACGTAATTGGAAAATTTATTTTGTTCACGGAATCGTGTTATTCTCGCAAGCAATTCTTGCACTTCAATTCTAGCCAGAAACAAATGCATTTATTCACATTTGTCTTAGAGTGTAACTGGTGAATAATGGTAAATTGCGTAATTTAAAACTTGTATGGTAGATGAACTTTGAAAAGTTCTGCAATTAAATAAATACCTAAAGAGTCGTATGTACTCAGTGTTTGGTTTATCCTCTAATGAGTTATTTTCTAACTTTAAAAAAGGACTTGTAGTTATTTGCTGTCAAATGTACGCTTGTTTAACTGATGCAATAAATCACAGGCCCTCATTTGAATTTAGCATTTTATCATAGATACGAACTGAAACACATTGTTCATTTTTATTGTTGGTTCTAGTTTAAACTAAATTTGTAATAGAGCGCACTTTTTACACGAAAGTGGAGTAAGTTGAGGAGAGAAACTAAGAGATTTAAGTTTTTCAGAAAAAACTATGATTCAGCTTAATCATTTTTACGGGTTGTGTTAATATTATAAGTATTATAACAACAACTAGAACAGGACGTCCACCCACCTCCGCGACTTCACCAACCCACAATGATTGCATCAGAGACATAAAAACCTATTTACACGTGTACTTATTAAAAATACCTAGGTATTATCTTCGTCGATGATCAGATTTATTATAATTTCTAATACTTACGTCTGGCAGTCTACTCAAAACCTCTTGATATCTCTGAGAATCTGGAGGATACATATGTTGCGTGTAAACACGTAGGCACGTCATATATCTTTCAGTAATGCTTTCTATTTCTTGGTTACCTACTACGATGGGAGTGATGGGGTCTTCCGAATCAGCTAAAACAAAACGATATATTTTCTGTTACATCCAAAAGAAACGTACCTGGAGTCAACATTATAATAATTTTAAGGCACACATATTCTTCCATTGTAAGTTTGATTTCGCGAAATTTTAACGTAACTTGGGTCAATTTTCCTACCATATCTCCAACGTCGGTGCGAAGTTGTTCTAAAGTAACGTCTCTGCCCATCATTGACGAAAGACAAGATTGGAGAGTTAGGATATTCGACTCGGCCTGGAAACGAAAATATTCACATCAACAAGACTTATAGCGAATGATATTTTTTAATATGAGTGTGGTGCCTTCAAAACAACAGTTTTATGTGACTTTCTTCACGTAATTTAATTAAATAGGAAACACATTCATCCCATTGCGACTATCTCGATATCAAGGCCTGTAATAACAGGCAACAACAACAAGGAACAGCTATAAAATAGAATTCTCTGTAGTTTAGGCCACACTTTATTTTTTAACATTGATAAGCTGTACAAATAGAAATTTTACGAAATGAAGGCTAACCGTCTCAAAACAAGTCTATTGCTATAAATAGAAAATGATATTTTAAGTTTTTTTTTCAGATTGATAGTTTAATCTTCAGAATAGGGTGCATAAATATTTGTATTGATATCTTATCTTAGTTTTTCCAACATTGCAATAGATGAATATTGTTCGAAAACTCGACGTAATTTTTTCGTGCACTCATGGACAAGTCGAGGTTGTTACAATTTTGTTCAGATAACTCAACCTAATTAAAGACTCTGTATATTTATTATAATTTATTACTCGTTATCAAAACGGGTCAGAATATTATTAGATTTGTACAGTTAAGGCGGGATATTTGAATAACACTGTTTCGTATATTTGGATGTTTTATCGTATGATTTGTGCAACAAGTTCCGAGAACGCCAGAAATGATATCAAAGTGTGTCATCAGAGATAAAAAATAAGTTTGACGATTATAATTTTCGGAAATAACCGAAAAAAAGGTTTAGCTGTGATAAGAAAGAACCGTGTATTTATATACTGTTTGCAGTAGACAAGTTTGATTCATTCATAAACATTGTGACATTGTTGTCAAATTTCTAAACAGCAATGAAATATAGTACATTCCGTATCACGGGCGGGAAAAAATTAGTTTTGATTAAATTTCAGACTTTGTATTTGAAGTCATTAATTTAAATTTTTGTTTTGTCTTGCAATCTGTCCAAAAACTGTAATGGTTATGATTGATGCTGATAAAATGTGATGGATGTGATGGAATGAAAATTTAGTAAAATGAAATATGTTTACCTGGAAATTTAAGTCCCCTTTGAGAAAAGTGGGTGACATTTCACCCGTTTTGTGGATGGCTTGGAACGCCGACGTCGTGAGAACGAGAAGCTCGTGCCACTTATGAGTTAAAAGTCTAGTGTGAATTTCTACAGGTAGTTCTAAATAAAATGGAAGTCGTTTCGTCCATTGCACAAGTTTATAAACAATAGAATCACCGATATGACAAAGTTTCTCACTCAGGTCCGTGTTATGGTCTAACAAATCGTCCAAATTTTGTAATGTAGATATATCATGAACTTCATCACAGTCTATTAGTGTTTTTATCATCGATAAAGAGTATTCTAATGAGAAATTACGGTCCCTCGAACTACTAACTGCACTATCCAACCTTTGCCTTAAACGAACAACTTCACTGGGATTAGTTAACGCCGTTTTCAAAATGGTCCCGTTGACTAGGTTAGCTGGAATACTGGATGGTTGTTCCACCTTGAACTGCTGGCTCAAAATGTTTTTCTCCACAGTTTTTTGTGGTTGTTTGCACGCCGGTTTCTTGTGTTTTTTATACTTCACCTTGTATAAATTGTAAACAGCGCCACTGTTCCTTCCTCCTGGCATTCGATCTTCTCTCACGGCTAGAAATAAATTAATACTTAATCGTTATAACCCAAAACCTACTTCAAAAAGATTTACATTGACTACGCCAAGAAATCAGTGCCTTGAACAATAACTTACCTTGTAAAACCATTCCTTGCTCGATGCATTTTTTAAACCGACAGTACTGACAGCGATTTCTTTGAGCTTTGGTAATTTCGCAGTTCCCATCTGCCACGCAGGTGTACACACGGCGGTTCTGCACCGTCCTCTTGAAAAACCCTTTACACCCTTCGCACGTGATGATGCCGTAGTGCAGTCCGGTAGCTTTGTCCTCGCAAATCATGCAAATCATGGGTTGTTCCTCTTCTTCGGCTGCCTCCTGCGACTCACTCGTCGACTCGGTCATCTTCACATCCGTACCGGCGTAAACCGGAGGACACGCTGTCGGTGAAGATAAATTCAGCGGACTCTGGTTAATCGCTAGCTGCCGTAAATCTCCCGCCCATAATCGCTCCATGTTCAGGGGTGCCCCCCCAAAATGGCCGGATGGTGACTGAGGAGACACCAACGTTCTACTAACAGGAGATCTCAGTCTATCTTGTCCTAAATTGAGAAGCATTTGAGCTGCACTTTCTTCAGTATTCGACACGTTGGTATTGCTGCCCCAACTTGTCGTCGCATGGTGTTGCGCCTCCACTGGCGACGTCGGACTTGTCGCTAAACTAGGTTGTGACCAAATCATAGTCCTTACACCCCCAGCTTCACCCATAATAACCGTAGGCGTCTGACGAATGGGAGTAGTTCCCCCGGGTCTTATCGAACTCCCAGGAGCTGGAGCTTTCAACTCCGGATAAGGTCCCAACGACCCAGTGAAATTTCCCCCAATAAGTTCAGGTTTCACGCCATTGATCCTCGAATGCTTCATCCACAACTGGCTCTGAGTGAGAGTTGTCGGATGACTGATGATAACTCCACGCTTGGATGGCATCGCTGACGGTGACGACGACGTCGGTTCTTGGCAGGTGACGATCGTCGATAATTTCGGCGATGTTTGTTGCAACACTGAAGGGTTATGGATGATGACCGGGGAGGTGTTGGCAGGGCGACCAGGAGAGCTATGCGGACGCGGGGGCTGGCAGGGACTCGATGTGGGAGCCGGCCTCAAAGGCGGACTTTGCGAGCGAGCAACGGGAAGACTTCGTATAACACTAGCGGTACCTCCACCATCGAAAACTCCAGAATCTTCCAAGCGGCTGGAGATTTTATCCAGGGTCGGCTCCGGAGGATGGATCTGGATGGGCGTCGAGTCGGGGCTTGGTGGATTCATTACGGCTTCTGACATTTTAGGCGACGAGGGGCTGACGAGATCTGGTGAGGATGTACTAGTATCGGCGACAGATTCGCCTAGAAGCGGACAGAGACATTGCCTAAAAGCAAATTTTGCTGATGGCTGCCTACTCTAAGAGTTTTAAAATGAATGGACTTAACCAGTACTACCAATGGTTGTGGAATGAAAATTATACACAACCATAATGTAAAAAGACACATTTTTTAACTATTTTTACTGTTGTAAATAAACGAAAAAACAAAAAGATGTGTGTTTTTCTACGCTACCGATCAGTTTGTGGCAAATAATAGGACCTACCGTCACTGCTGCACCGTGAATCTACTTTTCTTCTTTTCAGTTTCAAATCCTGGAAGAGGCTCATCTTGTCGAGCTCACACGGGGCACGCGTAAGAGTCATAATTCCTAAAAGAACAAAAATTGTTAGTTTACAAACAAAAATCTCAAAATTAAACGCAAGAGAATTTAGCATCTTCAAACTTTCAGAAGCCATTACAAGTTTTATTTACTGTTTTCAACGACAAATATCCGACAATAAATTCGAATCTACAGTGCCTATACAAACCACACATTGCCGTAATTCAAAAATCTTGTTACTGAAAAACGAAAGTGCTTTTGAATTAAGCTTGCAACTAATAAAAGAAATAGGTGGTAATTTTTTAAATAGATACTTTTTACGTAGCATATCGCTAAAGTGTAAAAACGTACTTAGGTCTAATATCATAGGTACACGTTAATGGAACATGGTTTAAAAATGATTGTAAGCTTATGAAACCATGTTGACTTTGTTTAAAATTTGACGTCACAATATTTACAAGAATGACGTTGTTTGTTTGAAATATTGTAAAGTCAAATTTTTAATAATGTTTTATAGTGGCAGGTAGCACCGTATCAGTTCTATGAAAAGATTCAAAAAAACTCCAAAATTGAAAAAACCCGAACCTATTTCTGATGTAGACGCTAGAAGAGAAGATGGTAGTCCTAAATTAATTTTCGGAAGATTGCTGTCACTTGATACGTTATTTTTCAGCTGTTGTAAAAACGCGGGTCAACGATTTTTCGTCTTTACAACCTAATTTATGTTTGTAACTGTTACAACAAAACCAAATGTTTTTTTAGGAAAAATCTACAATCAATGTAAGTAGACATTATGATTTAGAAGAAGAAAAGAGAAAACTAAAATATTCGTTTTAACTAAGCAAGATATACCTTCTACTGTAATTTATAATTGATACCCTAAAAAACTGAATTGTTACATTCACAATAAGTTTCTTGAGCACTTAGTGTTAGAAAATCTGAATTATTTAAAAGTAACAAGCAAATTATCGAGATGAGTCGAGTGTCCGACGCTTTCTACTTAATTTAACCAAAAATGTATCCCCGATGATTAACACATTGCAAAGGTCATGGTTATATCATTACAAAGCTTATAAATTTCACCCAAGTGACGTCATCAGTTTGTAGTTATGTTGCAACAGTTCTTTTGAACTAAACCTTAATTTTCAATGTCTTGTGATGAAATAACAATAGGCTAAAAATTTCTAAATAACGTTACGCGTAATCGTGTAAATCAAAAATATTCCGTTGTTGTTATTGTAGTTTATAGGTACCATAATAATGTAGGAATTAATCACTGATTGATATAATTTTTATATGTAATAATTTATGCTAGTAATTTTATTGACCTAGATAACAACTGCATAAGTGCATTATTTTCTTATGTAATGGAGAACGTCAACGCACTCACGCCTAAAATACGTGTTTGTTTAGTTAGTTTTTTAAAGAAAAATTAGTTTTCTGTTGCTAAAGTGCAGACACGCGGTTGCAGCAGCAGCAGCAATGTACATAAATAGAAGGTTATGTAGAAGCATTTCCGGAGTGTAGGCTCCACGTGATACATTATTCATCTTATTAAAAAAAAGGACATGATTTTCAAAGTTCATTGTGAATTACTATGCATATGTCGGTATTTTTTCTATGTCTAACGGTAATTTAATTGCATCTAGTGATTTTCTTTATAAAAGGTTGATGATACAGAAGCAAACAAGTCGTGGAACAAAAGCTAATTGTTTACATAAGCGTGGGTTTATGCCTAGGCATAATAAAACCGCGATTTCAAAATGGCCAAAGTCAATGTTCACAGAGCCTTGATATTGTTAAAATTTGAGTCAGTTACGAAACTGAGAAGTGAAAGCTGCGGTTGCCAAACCTAAATTCGATACATTATAAATGCAAAAAGCGTCGGATCCTGTAAAGAAGAGAGAAAAATCTCACCTAAAGAAGACATTTTTTCCCATTTAATAAGAATAAGAAATAAAACGAGGCGCGGTCGTTGATGAGTACAAGTTAATCCTGCATCACTTCACTGATCCGGACACAATCACAGCAAAAAGCAGTTAAAGCAGCGTATGATGTGACCGACCGCGTACACTAACGGTAAAAGTTGTACTACAGATACAGCTATGAGCGTAGCATAATCCAGGTACAAAGTAGGGCACGAACTATACTACTGCTGCACTAGCTACACTACAGTCGTTTGATAGTGGAGAGGAAGTTGAGTGGGGTACGCGCCATCTTCATCGCTCGCCAAGACACAGCTCTCTCCATTGGTGAGGTGGCAGCGCCGGCGGTCCCAAAAGGCCGATGCAAAAGCCACAGAACTAGCCAATAGCTGCAGCATGCACTTATCAATGTTATTGAGATATACCTAGCACGAGGAAGGACAATGGTTACGCAACCAAACGGCAAATACAGGTTGTTCACCCGTGTGCGAAAAAAATCGAATGGCGGTTTCACTTCTCTCGACAAGAGAAAGTTGACCTACATCGCATCCAATCCGTACTTAACGGTAAAAGTACATGTTTATGTAAATCTACTGTTCCTCCATCTTGTGGACGCCAGCGACGGACGTCGCGCTGCCGATATGGCTTCATGAGATGCGAGTGAAAGTTACATCTTCCTACCAATTTCACTTTCAAAAATACGACATTTCCTACTTTCTCTTCTTATAATCGCTGTTACTGCTTCACAGATATGGTCTACTGGCCATCAATTCACTTTTTAATCGGTTATTGTACCGTTAGAAACAACGGATTACACGCATCTGCACACACTCGCTTTTAACTTGCGTTTTTTAACACGAATCACATGTGCTTTTTCCATCATCCCTCTTGCGCCATAGTTGAAATCTCCATAATAACGGAATTGTTGCGTACATTCCACCTGTTTATATAGCGAATCACGTGGCCCACCGGGTTCAATGTGACGGTCGAAAATATCACTATCAACTGCTCGCGCAAAAATTCGATGAAATCTTTATCAGGACAAACGGAGAATAACAGTGACAAATTCTTGCAATTTTGCCAGCAAATATACTTACACTTTAGCAGATGCTTATCCCTATCGCACCTAGTCCGTGAATTTAGACAGGATATACTAAAATAACTACTTGACCAGACACCACGAAATTTTTTTTTTTTCAAATTAATATCTTGAAGCAGAAAGTTTTTCTTTTCGGGTCAAACTAAAGCTCCATTTTGAAAAAATTACCTCTGCTTTAAACAAAACGTCCTGAGAAATGCAAATGTGTCTAAGTTTCATACCTAACCTATAAACTCGAGCACATTTTTATCGATTTGATTAAAATTTTAAAAGAATAATAAAAATCAAGAATCACCAACATACCAAATGTTCTATATAGCTAAGAAAAAAAAATACAGCTAGAAATAGATTTAATTCTTTATCATTTTTGGAAACCACAATTGATAAAAAATTAGAAATTCAAATATTTTGGATATTGTATAAGTTCAATGGTTCTAAAAACTTGTAAACCATCTAAAGAACTAAAGTTTTTTATTTTATTTTAGGACGCATAAATATATCCTTAAAGTTTTCAATGTTCTGGATCTATACAATTTTTCAATTTGAGAATTTCATATATTTGGAAAATTTTAAATTTGCTTGGAATTTAAATAATTCTAGATAAAATATTTTATATTTTAAATATGCTTGAAATTTTTAGTTGTGGTTTTAAATAGATAGAATAGAATGTAAAAAATGTAGAATTTTATACATTTTAAATAAAGTAGAAGTTTATGAATCCTGGAAATTCTTGAAACAAAAAGATTTTGATGACTTATATTTAAAAAAGATTCTCAAAATTTAAATAATAAAAGATCTCTAGATAACTTCATTTTTTTCTAATTTTTTTTTTATTTTAATTCTATGACTATAGGTACATATTAAAACTCGGGAATTTCCAGAAATATTTAAAAATTCTCATTAGTCAAAAATTCTAAAATTGTAATTCAAATTTTTTATTCTAAATAATATTGCATTTTTTCTGTAAGACGATCCTCAATTGTAATGCACTGATCGCCGATTTTAATTTTTCAAATCAATTGAAAAAGTATTGAATTTAGGCAAATATTGATAAGATGATGAAGCGAGAATATTTTTGGATCAGCTAGACATTTCCAATCAATTTTTGATAGCCATTCTCCAGACTCAGTCATTTAACATTAATTTGCCTTTCTCAGCCGAAATTATTGTAAAATGACTCCTACGCAAAAATTACAAACAAGTTCTTAAATATTCATTTTTCTAAGAATCTGTCAGAAAGTTTGTCTGACGTTTCATTTCTCCACAAATACGTTTAAATCTCATCCAAAAACAAACAAATTTATTTATCTCTTTCGACCAGACCTGAACTACTTAGATGACATTGTACATTCGCCAAAAAAAATAAAAAAACAGAGGTCAAGTCCCTATCTAAATAAAAACCAAATCTTTCCGGCAACATCGATTAACGAGATCAGTTCTGATACACCTATTCTTATTTATTCTCTAGTTGACCCTCGAGAACTAAGATTTACTTTACGACGATTTCTTGCAGTTATTTTGCATAAAATAATTGCTTATGTTCTACGCATTACGACTGTGGTTTACAATTGACGTTCAGACTAAGAAGTAAACAATTCTGCGTAAATTGTGTCATTATTCGAAATAATTTCAGTTCTGTCTGTTCAGTTTATGCGTAGTTTACTTTTTCTAAACATCCTTTGCTGAAACATTAAAGTAATTGAGTTGAATCGGTTTAACTTTGTTTATAGTTTAGCACCATCTTGTTGATGGTAAAGAATTTGAGGTTTACGTCTTTCTTTGTGAAGACCGCGTGTTTCGTAACTATTGTAAAATTAATACGAGTTTTGAGGTTTATTTCTACTGGTAATTCTTCAAGCAGATTATAAGTGGAATTTTTTATTGCTAATAGAATTGAAAAGTGACAACTCAGAACAAGAAGAATAGCTACGTTAATAGTAGACTCGTCGAATGATTTGATAAGAAAGCTCAATATTTTTCAAAAAGAACAAAGAACGATACATCATAAAGATGACAAAAGTTTTTATCAGTTTTTACAGACAATAAACCCAAACCAGTGTACAGTTTTAAAGCGATACAGCTTTATAACATACTTTGTATATTTTACAACAAGTGTCCAGTTATTTTTAATAACTTCCGCGATAAACGGTTCAAATTAAAAAAAAACTTTGTTATGGGAAGTGAAAATTACAGAGTTCCAAAACACTGTAAATATTTATTTACATTCGATTTTTATTCTATTTTGATGTTCTACACTGCTAAGGCTTCAGATAAGTTAATAGGAAATTCAGTAGCGTTTCTTCAGTTTACAGAATATGAAAATGCGTTGCATAATGTTAATTACACACCTATTAATTGAACATTAAACTTAGTTGCCTTAGCCATTTGTTTGCGTTAATAGGATAGTATTAAAGTTACACAATAATTAATAGAGTAATTTTTTTCTTTGGTTTTATCCACAAGAGACAGATTGTGAAATTTCGAAAAGATTAAGATAGTACATAGTAAAATAATCATCGCAGTACTACGAAGTAATTTTGTAATTGATTTATGATCGATTATCTATCTCAATTCAGATCAGTAGAAAACGATCGTTCAATACCAAGATTTAAAAAAAAAAATCAAAGGTTCTAAAGAACAGATTAGCAAAAAAGTAATTGCAATATTTTTTTTTTGAAAAAAGAGAAAAATTTTGACACCTTTGGAAAGTTTTATGTCTTTATTTTGGGGATGAACTATTACAAGATTTTTTTATATTTCAGCTGCAGAAATTGCTCAAGCATGCAATTCTGTTTATTTTTAAATTTTCAAAAAGAAGAAATTTAGAGTGAATTTTTCACGACCTATATAAAACTTTTGATGCAGATACTTTTTTATTACCATAAGCTAAAAAAACGTCGCCTTAATTTTGAAATATTCTGAACAACTGTGAACACATACATATAAGGGTAATTTAAAAAGAATCCGGCTACAGTGCTAGTAAATACAGAAACAACGATTCAGATATTTTTTTTTTATAAGTACATTTCAGTGTCAATGAATAGCAATGAACAAACTCCTTTACTTGTCTATTAAAAATAATAGATAGCATAATAATTAAGGTTCTAATTGTGTGGTTTTCCTTGATTTAGGTCAAGTTTTATCAGAATAGAAATGAAATTCCTACCCAGGAACTAAGACATCAGCAAGCAATAAGATAAATAACAAAAATAAACCACAGGTTTGTGCAATATTTGGCATGCTTTCACTTTGCTGTTGAGGGGACAAACGTAAACGTAGCATTGATTTTGATTTTGTGCTATGCACCACCGATTGGTCAACATTCAACTAGTGAAAATTTTGCATGGTCACAAGCTTATTGCATAAACTTTTAGTACAAAGTAACTGCAAGATGGGATATAGTGATGTAACAAATTTGGAAAATTTTCACATGATAAAACGAATTTGTGATTGGTTGAGTGTAGAATGTAGAGAATCCCACCACACGACCTTACATTTCGATTTCAATGGGAACGCTGCTCTCACATAGCAATGACCCGCATCTAGGACAAATGTTGCAATCCGGACGCCATTATAGAAGCTATTATTTGCAGTTACAGAGTTAATATTATACACAAATGAAATTTAGGACGATCGTTTTATATTTGTTTTTGAGCGGTTTTTCACGGCTGCTTCGTCAAATTGTGGAGAAACTTTCAAACTTACTCACACATGTTCCGTATTGGACGTCGTAAAATGATCCACCACGTGTTACATAATGCGGGAAAAAGCGATTTTTCAAAAACTTATTATTAAAACACAAAATTTTACACTGGACGCCATTAAATCTAGAACGATTATGGCTGGGATGATCACAAACCAAACTACGGGTTTTGGGGGATTACGCCCCTTTTAACCGAAGGGGACGGCCCTTGAACAAAGGGCAATTCGCTCAAAACCGATGGGGACATCGGTGACTCATCCAATAAACTTGATAAACAGATTGCGTATATCAGATTCTAAAATAATTTCCCCTACTTAGAGTTACTCCCAAAATAAAACAAGTAAAAATTTCATTGACTAGAAAAATTTGAAATGACATATAAGTAATCTTAACACATTAGTACTTCAAGTTCAAATTAATTTGGCACAAATAATCAATTTACTCCATATATAAAAATGCAAGGTCTAACATTTCTTCACGGTCTCATCTGGAAACTTTATCGCGCGAAAACACGCTTTCTTATGAACCTGACCACATTTGGTGAGTCTTGCCACATCTGGCCTCAGGTTTATACTGGAGCTTGAAAAAAACAACCTGTATGAGCGACAAAATCATTAAATCTGGTCGTAACCATAACTTTAGTTGCGTATTTATATTTGTTGATGAGATAATTTAGTTTAATTTAGAATCATCACCAATTAAACACGAGCCTTCGACAAACTTATTGACGGAAAGATGTTTTTGTGGGTGATCAATTTGTTTGTTTTTAACAGTTTGTAGTCCTGAAAAGACAACATTTCTATCTAAGAATAGAGTGAGTTTTAATTATGTGTAGAGTTGTTGAATTTTATTTTTTTATAAATACTGAAAGCTTTGAAAGAGTACTGTTCAAATCACGAATAAGCGGGACAAAAACTATTCAAATCAAACAACAAGCTTCGACAACATGCCGCCCCAAATATATTTTCTAAAACCTGAAACTATCCCCAATTTGACCTACAATGCCAGTTCACTGGCTAGATCTGCCAGTATTAAAATTTTGCATAATAACGTAACTGAACGTTCTAATAAGTAGTAACACAATTGAAAAAAATTGTAGGCCACATTTTTGTATTCTTCTCTCAATGAAATTCTTAAAACTAATGGAAAACTCACAAAACGATGTTTAAAAACTAAAATAACAACTTTTATCTACCAAAACAACGCGTTTTATTCAACCATTTTATTATTACCATTTCATTTCCTAAAATTTGAAATTCAACTTTTGAAAATTTTGTTTCTAGTGCAATTGTGTCGACACTGAATCTAAATATAAGATCCAAAAAAACTAGAAAAATATCACAGCTTCATTCATATTCATAGTGAAACCAAAATTGATAGCAACAAAACTATAGAGTTAAAACATTGTTACTGAAATCAAAAAAAAAAGCTCAGAATGCTTAAAAGTTAAACTGTTGTAAATTTCTCTTATAATAGTTTATTTAGCAAAAAATTAAAAACAAACTGAAAAAATCCGCATGTATTTTCATTTTTAGTTAAAAGTTGACAAAGTTATGTAAAAATTGTTAAAAGTACGTTTTAAAGCGTGTTGCTGTGCCTGTTAATTTAATTAAAATGCAGTCATAATTTCTAACATCTTCAGACTTCTTCAACTATTGAGACGATGTGATAAGAAATTAAAAGATTTATAAGTTTCTTGGAAACCTGCATCAACATTTTGTTACACAAATTCTGTTTTTTTTTTCAATTTTAATTTCTGCAGGTTGGCAAGAAAGAATCTTGTAATCTTAGTATGTTGTTCGATTTTTTTCTTTTCTTCTTGACTTCTATCTCAGTTCTGTTTTCTTATCATATCAGACTTCTACTTACTTCTCCTCTTATTTGTTTTCTTATTTTTATAAACTTTCTTTCAACTCTTCTGGTGCTTCTGAATAAAAAATCTAAATTAATACTACCATGTTTCAAATGTTCTTCTTCACTACATTCATTTTGTAACAGGGATTCTTCTAGTTTTATTGAATGAATGACTCTTCTCAACTTTTGGTGCTCCGCCCTTAAACATGTTCGTGATGAGAGCAAGCGTCTTCGCATTCTCGTTTCCTTCCATTTGCAATTTTCATTGCTTTATCTTCTTTAACATTTTCTTTAGCATCTCCACGAAATAATTTCATCTTCTCCGCGTAGCTTTGTATAATATTGTCATCTAAATATTTTTTTACACAACTGTTCAAATGTATTTCTTAATACTTCATTTAAGTATGTAAATCTTCATTTTTTGCTTCTTCATCTGTTTCTTCGCCCCAGTTGTCTATCTCTTCAATCAGTGCATTTCATCCAGTCTTCTGCACATTTTTTCAATCAGCACCATTTCCTAACCTTTTTCCTATCTTTATCCTCATTCCATTAGTTCCTTCATCATCTGAAATTTCTTCTTTCGTTTTCATATTTTGTGCAACCATTAGATTTTTGAAACTCTCCATTCTCTTTCTTCTTTTTGTTGATTTCTCCCGTGTACAATTTTGCATCCACACCACCTATTCTTTCTTTTCAGTTTCTTAAATCTGAACAAACTAGTTTTCTTACTCATTTTTGATGAAAACTAATCAATCTCTTTAATTTGTTTACAATTTATTCTTAAACATTGAAGATTTTGGAATGGTTCAATTTTTAGTTAGTTTCATTTTCAAATAATGAGTCATTTTAAGAAATCAAAAAATATATAACTAAGGACTAAAATGCGCAAACTCACACCTATTAAAAACTGAATAATTTCACTTTTTCGTTCCAAAACTTGAACCTGAAACTCGAAACCACCTTTCTGCAATAATCGCCACATCTGCTATCGCATTTAAAAATCAGAAAGCTTGCTTGACATTGAAATTCGTAATAAAATTCCACCGGTGTATATTAAAATTCCCAGAAAATACGCGATTGCAAAATCCCTCAAAACTATATTCATAAATAAATAATTTATGTTAGACGTAAATTTCGTCAGAGGCCGTTAACCCTAGATATCTACTGCAAATAATTAGCATTAAACTTCAAATTATCAACTGACAAAGACCTGCACGAAACCGGGCCAATAAATAATTACATAAACCAAAACTTTTACTTTTAGAAAGCTTCCAGCTTATAATGAAGATCTCGCTCGATTTAAAAAGCTGAAAAAGAAATTTTAAGATGAGTCACAAACATTTATTTAAACATCAAATAATTTAGTTGGTTAAAAAAGGTTGTGTCGCGACGAGTTTCATTGGAAACTTTCAGGGTCACTTCATAAAAGAAAATATGTAAATGAAAACTCTGTCATTTGGACATAATTAAACACAAGAGTGTTTGTTGCTGGTGAAAGTAATGATATAACTGTGTTTTTATAGAACATCAACCTAGAGAAGTGAACCTGCAGAATGCAGAAGAACATTCAATGGTTACTGGTTAGATAATCATTCAAAGAGCAAAAAGAGGGAAAAAAATCTTGCATGCACACAATAGAAAGTAGAAAATGCTAATTAGCAACAAACAATAAAAATGCGGGAACGATTGTGAGGAAAAATTGTACTAAAAAACGGAATTAATTCAATTCAGCAACCGTAAAAAACTTTATTAATGTTCCATCCCACTATTTTTATCTACCAACAAATTTATGTTTTCTAGTTTGTTGAACTTTGGCGGTTGCCGTTGTTTTTTACTTTTCGATCAGAACTGCCCATAAACAATAAAGAAAGAGTGTTATAAATCAATTTATGTTACAGAAGCACTTCCTTTAACCTCGTAGATGTGGTTATAAAACTTTATTAATATAACCTGTGTATTTAAGTTGCACAATGTTCTATTTTAATTTTAATCAGCTCTAAAAATGGCCGAGCGTAGGGGCGCCATAGTAAACTTATAATTTCACGATGGTGCTTAAAATCCCAGTAAATAGCGAAGTTTTGTGAAATACTGACTCATAGTTTCAACATATTTACGGAAATAATGTTTCTGAATTATCGGATAAAACTTAAATAGGCAAAAATGGAGAAATAGTTATTAATATTGAACGTATTGAGAAAACGTCATTTTTGGAAAAAACTCACCAAATTCCTGTCATTTAAAAAAAAGGAAAACCAGAGTGTTTTTTTTCTTATTTCTCAAATTTAAGAATTATTTTCCAAAATAAAAAACCATGAAACTTTTTTTTTAAATTAATTTCAACCTACATTTCTGTATTGGCACTTTTTGATAAAATTAACATAATTTAGAGGCAATAAATTAACGTAATACAATCGAGACAGATATTCTTATCGATGTTGTGAAGATTTTTTTGACACCTACATTTGCGGTATTGTTTTATTTGGTGGTATGTTAAAAATAATATGAAATAAGAAAATACAATTTTGTTTTGCCTACATGAATCTTCCTACAGCTTACATAACAATGTTCATTGTTAAAATATTTCCTGCATAAAATTCTGGCAAATTTGAAATATGATGATTAACGTTTTATTGGTTATTTAACAATAAGAAATAAACGGACTGTAATTTGAAAACCAGCGAAATAAAGGAGATAATGCCCAAGGTTATCATTTCTACACGCAATCAGTGACATAGGCAACCATCGAAGTTCTTACAAACATCCTACGAATAGTATGTTGTGCAATCTTTTATGTATCAAACAGTAGAGTTCCTGTATAATCTTACATCCGATTATTTTTAAAAATCTGCTCCAATAAAAATAGTTTTTCTTTCGTGCACGATTTACACGGCTCAACAAGTTCGACTCCATCTCGTTTCCCTTATATTTCTTATCACCGATTTACCTAGACCCACATTGTGCAGAAATCCGATTTCACAAAACAGAAATGTCTATATGTAACCTGAGAATTTTATTTTTCACTAATGCATTTCACATTAATAGTAGTAATTGCGATCAGGAGCAGCTTTCTAAGTGATCTCCAACAATCTGATTCGTGGCATTTTTCAGGTGCTGCTAAAACATGTCTATTGTGGCAATGATGATATTAATAGTTTTACTTATGTTTCTTGTCTGCTGAAGTCAATGTTCTCTTACGTAAAGATTCTCAGCTTGTCAAAACTTCAATTTCGTATTACGTAGTAGTCGTGAGTAGTGTGGTTTAGAACAGATGGAGTTTACATAACTACGTTTTTTTCCAAGTTTAAAGCCGATTTTACTGGCAATAGTGGCGATAAAACTATAAAAAACTGCAGCAAAAGCATAATTGTAATTGATTTTAAAATAAAACAACGAAAAGAAGAAATAAAAGAGAAATTTCCTTATGTAACCATAAAATATGCACTTCTTAAATAGAATAACTTCGGTCTTTGCTCTTTCCCCATTTTTCTCCATCATCCTCCTAACAGGCGAAGTGAAAACTGAACAGAAAAATCGCATTACGTAAATTTTTAACGACTTCTGAAGAAATGGGATAACGTTACGAGAAAATAACGTAATGGTATTGTTTTATAGCTTTATTGTTATATTTTACAAATCGTTAATTTCTCTACTTTTCTGATAAAATTAATCGATTTTCTGAGGTGAAATATCTCCGGCAGTTTGTTATAGTAAGTTTGATCGATAAAAGAGACAAGCAATAAAGTTAGCAAATTGCTGAAATGTTTCTATAATATGTGACTATGTTTTCAAAGGTCGAAATAATTTATAACATTTGAAGTTCCAGTGGAACAACTCAAGAACAAATCCATACAAAGAAGATTGGCAAATTAATAAATACAGTGAAGGTTACATTTCATGTTTTAAAAAATAAGAAATTCATTTTGCGCAATCATCGAAATCTGTTAAATATTTACGCTTTTATTATTATTAAGCTTTAGATGAAAATGTACTCTCGGAACCATCAGAATTTTGTCGCTCTAAATCTGATTAGTATATAAATAAATATGACAACTAACATTTGTGATTAAAGAAGCAACAATTATTTGACACAACAAAAAACAAATACAGTCGAACTTCAATAAAACCGATTCATGATCAGCTAAATCGTTCAAGTTATCGAGGTTTGCCTGTATTTACTGTAACTAAATAAATATAATTTAAAAGACAAAAGGAAATCTTAGATATTCTATTTATAATATTTTTCAAATTTCCAGATTTTATATTTCTTCTCTTTCTCGTAAACTTTTAGAATCGTAGCATTATTAAAATTGAAATGAATATTATTCCTTTGCTACTTTCAGCAAATTTCGAACAAAATTTGCAATTATTAAGTAGTATATATTTATAAAAAAAATCCTTGTAAATGAAAAAAGTCCATGTGCACTAAATATCCTGAAACAATATTTTAATAAACGTAGAACTTTGGAACAGTTACTTCTATAAAATTAAGAAATTTGGATGAAAATATTTCCAATTTCCAACATGCGTATACACTACAAGTTTGTAAAGTTTTCTTGAATTTTTTTGATGTATTTACCGCCAAGAGTTCGCGATTTTTAATTTATTCTGATGGTGTAAGATACGAATCTATTTATTTTTTTTTAATCTGTAATTTATAGCTTTTTATCTTGGCCCATATCGTCTTTTTACATTATTGATTATATATTATTATTTATAATTTTTGGAAATAAAAATTATAAATAATAATATATAATCCTTGGAATTTGAAACTATGATATTTTAAACAATTTTCATCTTCTTTTAAATTTTGTTTTAAAAGTTTAACGATTGTTAACTGTTTAAAAATTGTAGATTTTTTGTAATTTTTACATTAGTTTTTATATTTTCTGGTTACCTAGTTTTCACTAGTTTTTAAATTTTTAAAGTTTCGTTATTTTGTCCAGTTTACATATGAAAAAATATCAATAATTTTTTCGACTGCAGTTTTTAAATTAAGTTTGTAAGATTCTAATTTATCAGCTAAGGTTTAGATTATTTCATTTTTAGAAACCTTGGAAATTTGTTTTACAACTTTATGATTGTTAAATAGCTTTTTGTTTAATTGTAAATATTTTAGATTCTATCTACAGTATTTCTCCTAAAAAAAATATTTGATAACCTTTTGAAAGTTTGGGACAGAAATCACATTTTCACTGTACCTAACAGGTGCAGAAACTACTAGTTCGGAATATTTTTTATTTTTTTTTATTACATTTGAGATTTTCAAAATGTATAATTTCAAATTTCTAAATTCAAAATTTTTACGATTAAATGTTTTAGCGTTTTTTAAAGATTGTAAATTAAGTGTTTTAGAACTCTTTAATATTATGGATTTTTATAATTTTTTTGTATACCTAAATAACAGTAATTTTTATTTTTTAAGTTTTTCGGGTTTTTATAAGTTTACGTTCATTTTCATTCTTTTATATAAAATATTTTGTCAATTTTGAGTTTTTGTCTTCAATTAATGGAATTCTAGGACAATTTTTCAATCTTGCAAACCTTGACAATTTTTTCAATATATTAACATTGTTCAAATATAGCCTTCTATTTAATTTAATGTTTCCTTCAACTAATAACATTTTAGGTCTACAAGATTTTAACAAAATAGCTTAAATTACTAAAATTCCAACTTTAGTATTTTTTTATTTAAACTGCTTTTTGCCATTAAAATTTCTTACGCTTAATTACACAAAACAAATTTGCAAAACACTCTCATTTTCTATTAATTTTACGCAATACCGACAAAAATAAACTAACACACCGAGTGAGCAGCAAAGAAACCCATTAAAGCTCATTTACAATTGAAGATTTTTGTTGGCACACCCTTAATTCGAAATTAATTTAGGACGCAAAATTACAAAATCTTTATAAAATTCAACAAAAGATTTTGCAACAATTTTTGCAATTTTCTGTTAATGCTTTTTACGCAACGCGCAAATAAAATCGTACACGTTCACTAAATCTGTAACAACATAAAAACAAATTTATGTTTTTGTGTATATTGTCCTTGTTTTGTATTAAATAATTTAAAAAAAAAGAGTGGTACTTTAGACACGTTTCCCCTAACTTTGACTTCGCCTGTTTCTATAAATGGCAAATGACAAGTTGATGATTCCGCACTGAGCCAAGAAAAAAACCCTCTCCATAGCCTTGAAAAATATCATATTCGACCTTTGCTCGCCGTCTTTGTGTTTTATTTCAAGGGCACGTTACGTCAGAGGACGTCTGTGGCGCTCCGTTTTTAGTCTTCCTGACATAGTCAAACAGCAAGGACGTGAAAAGTCCTCCATTTACCATATTAAGCATATTAACCCTAAACACGTGACTCTTGACACATCGTTGCACTTCCGGCATAAATTCCCCGACCTCATTTTCACAGATCTTTTAAATTACATGTAATGAAATTAACAACTTGTCATCGATCCTGACAAATCCGTGCTAGGGCATTGCCTCCCGAAGGAATAAAGCGGAACAAGGATTTAAAAAATCACGATAAAGAAAGCGGTAATGAGAGTTTGATGTATCGTTTTTTTCCAGTTGATTAATTGTCACTTTTATGATGACGTAATTAATTGTAACGTTATTCGGAGTTGTAAAATTCTCACAAAAATAATTAATTTCAGTAACGGAAAACGCGTCTTAACGGAAAGTGACTCGACACGGTCATGTTTTGAGGACGTACAATGACCCCAGAGTTCTGCACCGCAAACGGAATGATGCGTCAGAGCTGCTGCTCTCAGCTGCGCTTTACGTAAAATCCGTTGCCTCGCCGGGAGTTATAAAACATACGTAACAGTCAGTTGTTTGTCTGCACTACTAATGACCAATTAGAAAATTTCATTCACCTAAATGTCCACAATCTTGCTCTTTCGGGGAGAAATTCAAATGTTCGGCAAAAAGCTGTCAAATTTGACTTATGAGAATGTCAAAAAAATCGATAAAATAAAAAAAAATACAATTTTTGTAAGATAATTAAAACAATATTTTTTATGATTAACTACCAATGTGAAAGATTTAAAAAAACTTCTTTATTTTTCTTTTTTTTTTGCTCTTACGGAAAGTTCATTGCAACCATCAGTGATTTTATTGAAACCAACATAAGGAAGAGCAGCACACCGAGTGAAAGTTACAGTTTGAATAGTCTGTCGTGACTAGAAACCTTACGGCATACTTCAACGTCTGTGAGCAATAGTGAAACGAGTGAAAGTGTTAATGTGGCTGAACTACACTTACGTTACGTAAAGATGACTTTGCTCCTGGTTCACAAGAATAATTTTTTCCCACAATTTCGCATTCGCTTTTAAACAAAGACCCAACTTTTCCGGGTCGAAGACAGATTAAATCTGAAAAGGGTTATTGTACCCGAAATTTTACAGGCCCTAGCTCTGTCTTTTTTTATCTTATCAAAGTCCCGTTGTCCATACTGTACGATTTGATAAAAAAAAAAACAAACAATACAATTAATCTATAACTGGCTTACATATATTATCAGTGGGAGAAGTTTCATTGACCTTAGTTTACGCGTAATTTTGAATGTCAAGTAACGGTGTGTTCACGAAATTTAACGACGCTCTCGTTAAATCATTCCAGGATAAATTACAGTCTTTTGTCCTAATTTTACGGTCGATGCGCGATGACCTGTACACAAAGGTCACCTCTCTTTAAATGATCATTTTTGGACGTGGTCATTTAATTATAACGGTCAGATTTAGAATCTAATCTAAAACCCGCAAAAGCTTTTTGCAAGTTCAGTGGTCGAGTTTCAGGTTTAGAAAGGCAATTTTTGTGCTCACTTTCACCACAGAACGGAAACATACCATGACAATCTATTAGCGCAGATATTACGCAAGAAATCTACTTATTTTCTATTTTGGTTATCTCTGGTTCATTCAACGTTCGTTTTCTGTCGACGTGAAGCTAAAAATCTAGTTCCAACTTCCGTGCCGGAATAACTAAATTTTTCGTTTGTAATGGGGACTGAATACATTTTTAATGTTAAAAAAACCGTGTCGTACTTACAAAGTTCACACTGTTTAATCGATTATATTCATCACCTGCCCTATATAGATAAAAATGATAAATATGTAAGCGGTGTTTAATGTCGCTTTTACATAAAACATTGCTTGCAATCAAAATAAGTCAAATTTAAACATAAATCTTTCCTGTTCAAGTTTTCGTTCACCATTTTTAACATGTCGGAGTTAATTACCGCTCTAAACCAACCTAAATTAATTTTGATGATGCACGATACTTCTTTTGGTGAGAGTATACCGTTACAATTAAAAAGAAATTTATTCACTTCAATCCCAAAATGAAAGTTGCAAAAAGCATCAAAGAAATGAAGATTTCCGCTCATTCAGGTTCATTATTTTGTTGTGTAATGTACATTCTAACTGCGAATTTCTCTTCCATTGTGTGTCTATAATCCTCGCCGAAATACCCACTTGGACCATACAAGATAAAATCACTTTCTGAAGCAATCAAAGTCAGAATCAATTATCAATCACTCGTAATTCTTCCATTAAAAGTAATGATAGGCACAAAACTTCGTAGAAGTTTTCTACACAAATTGCGATGAGAGATGGTTTTTCTCCTTTGATTCTGACAAAATTACAGTAATTATGACGATTATGAGAAAATAATCCAATCAGTACGAAAAGTAGACCTTGTTATTTATAGTTTTACGAATTCTTATCATTAAAATCTCGTAATGAATCATTTAACCCCTGATTCTTTTTCCTTTCGTGTCAAGAAACAATAAACCATTCCGACACTACTGTTTTATTTTAATCATTTTCAAATATATGCAAGGGAAAGTTTGACTGGCGTGCGAAAATTACAAGACGGATTGTCTTCTTTTTATAGCAGGTTGACAAAGTTTTCGTTTTCTCTTGATCTTGAGGTTAGCCACGTGTCATCAGTGTCTAGTTCTATTAATATGAGATTTTCCATTGGTTGCGATAAATCAATCCGGATTATTATTAGTTTTTTCATCGATATCCGACTTGGCAAAATTTCGAATTAGACTGCAGAATAAATAAAAATTCTTAGAACTTTGGATCATTGACTTCCAGACAAAAGTATGTGTCTATAAGCGTTTGCAGCTGCCGTTCCATGTCGTTGTTTACTTCCTCAGTTTTTCTGGATGATTTAATTAGTTGTTCGTGCTATGGTATGACATTTGACAAAAATAAACAATTAAATCTTTTATTCCAAATGTAACAAACAATCTTCTAGACAAAAATTCGGGGAAGCTAGAGTAAAAATTACATGTTTACAATTCCCCATTTTCATATTTCACGTGTTTTATGTGTTCTTTATTACCTGCTCTATAACTAAAGTATTTCATTTGTTGTTTCCGTTGGTAATAAGGACACGTTGCGAAAATTACGAACTTTCGTTGAGTTTTAAGTTTAAATTGTCAGTAGTTTTACGATTGTTTCGAAATCGGAATGAAGACTAATCTGCATGGTTCCATCCACGTGAGATCAAAATTATTTATAAATCAATCACCTCTATGCCGGTCAAAAAATATGAAAGGAACAAATTTTTGGCTGTTTTTACTGCCACTTTCCCGCACCTTATCCCCTTCGAAATGTCGTAAGATCTCCTCGGAATGTTAATTTTTTAAATGAGAATACTTAATTACATTTATAATGGGTAAGTTTATGTGCTACGGGTATTTATGTCGAAGGACTTTACAACCATCATCGGTTAGAAAACAATAAGATTAAACATGTTATAGCTAGTTTCACTCAAGAAGATCAATCATTTCTAGTTTAACTAATATTGAAATGAGCCAATTCGAAGTAATAAAAGTTTACGAAACCACTAACCGTCCCTCACATTTAGCAGATGCAACACAATAGAAACGAAGCAATTTTCAAAGTTTTAAAGCTCAAGTGGAAAATTAACGTTCACAAAAACTGTTTATATCCAATTAAGAAAAATCCTTGTAAGGTGATTAAATAAGAGTTATCAACTAATTGTAATCGATTACAGGTGCAATAAAAAGAATGAAACAAAGTTCAAATTAGAATGTTCAATGATATACACTAAAAAAATCCTGGGCGAGGACAAATTTTTAATATTTCTTTGTTGATAAACAACTTCGAACATTCAACCGAAAAGTATTAAGTAATAAGAGAATTGGTAAATGTTTTTGTGCTAACAGCAACATTTGTTGATAAATTAGTTAAAAGCATAGGAAAAAGTCAAACTATGTTTAAGGGCTTTTATTTAAATAGGATTTTTGTAGTTCTTTTGTTGTCTTTTATTAGCATTCAGACGAAGATAATTACGCTTCTAGACGTATAACCAAAAGTTAGGAAGTATTTTAAAAATTGTGATTTTTGTAAAACACAGAACAAGTTTTTTTAATACAATGCATAATCACAAAATAATTTACGAACTGTAGACTACAAATGGTAAATACGGTTCATTTTAGTAACTGTATTTTTTATATCTACTGGAGGTCCATCATTCAGGTTCAAACTGTCTCAAAAACTACAAAAATTTGAATTTATTTGTATCAAAAGTAATTTTAATGTATATACAAATCTGGAATCAAAATCCTTCGGTCCTAAAATGTTTTTGATGTTTTTTTAATTTCATAAAATAGGTATTATCACGACTGATTTTTGGTATTGTACAGTTAAAATCAATTAAATTATAGTTAAAAAAAAATTACCTTTCCTAGTCCGAATCAATGATTTTGATTTTAAAAGTTTTAGATTTGCTAAGTCAGGTCAGGTCAAGTCAGAATAATTTCAGAATTTTTACTTTCTTTGTCGATTTTTGGAATCAAAATTATAATGAAATTTTTGCTAAATTTGATTTTTAGAATACTTCTTAATTTCCCGATTTTTTTTAATTTTCGTTAAAAATATTAAAACTCAAATTAAAGAAACATTTCATTATCCAAATTTAGGTTTAGTAGAGTTTCTCTATAAAATTTTACTTTCTTTATTTTGTTATTCAAATGTAGGGACAAATAAATTTTTTTTGCAGTCAAGATTTTTACTTTGTAATACCGAAACTTTTGAATTTAAAGAGGCCAAATTAAGGATAAAAGTTAGCTCTCAACGATCGCAGTTTATTGTTTTAATTTGTTAAATTTACAGTATTTATTAATTTTTTTAAAATTTAAATTTTACCAAATTTTACGATGATATTGGTATTACTTATAATCGTCAATTTTGAAAATTGTTATTCTATAAAGTACAGACTATTTATTGATTTACCAAATTCTTTAAGATTTAAATTAAATCCTAAATATTAAAAAATAGAAGGAAAAAATATTAAGATTATGATAATTAAATTAAAATCATCAGATTTAAAGTAAAATTTTAAACATGCTTTAACGAATTCTTTAATTGTTATTATTTTTAAATGTTGTCTTTTGCATTTTAAAATCAAAAGTTTTTATTATAGAACAAATATGAAAATATAAAATAACTAGGAGTAAATCAGATAACGTTCTATTAATAAATAAGAAAAATAAAAAATAAAAAAATTATCAATGCGCTTCAAAGTTAAAAGTAAGTTTAAAAGTTGTATATTTAACTTTCTAAAGCTTAAAATCTCGTAAACAGTTTCAGAAATATTTAGAAAAAACAGGAAGCTTATCGGTAGCTCCGTTTATATTAATTTTGCCTACTTCAGACACTCATAAAATGTTCCAAATTATTGCACGTTAATTCCAGAACATCTGTATAATATCTTGAATACTGTTTTGAAATTTGAAATCTGTTGAAAGCTCCGCCTGCTAGTAGCATAATAATATCAGTTGGTATCTCAAAGGAACTCTTTGACAGTTTGAGGTAAAACATTAATCAATATCCAAAAACATACTCCTCATGGAAATGTTAACCTCGCGAACAACAGAGCTACCACCATGTAAAAAATTTCGAAGCCGATTAGACGTCGTATTTTTGAACACATCTCTTACATTTTCAGAATTATTAGAGATGTAGTGAACTCGATTAAAATTCATAACTCTTGAATACAGTGCGGTCATATTTTGATTTTTTTTGAAAATTTTGAACGAATTTTTGTTGTAACTTCCTGCGTTGAAAAAACATCTTATATTATATAAAATTCTGATCAGAATAAAATTTACTAAACTTCTATTGATGCCTGCTGTAATTATGTTTCCAATATTCTAAAATATCTGTAAGATCAAAAATGTTATTGAAATTTTCTTCTGTCTATAAAAATACAAATGGATTTGTTTAGGCTCAATTGCTTTACATTTGGGTTTACTTTACGGAGAATTTCACGAGAAATTTAATAATTTTTGTATTTAAAATTTAGAAAAATTTGGTGTTTTATGTATCCATGTTACCATGTTTTGAGGATCTCAAAGTCTGGCCAATTTTTTTTTCGAAAGCAAAGAAATGGTTTACAAATTCTTCATAGAAGATCTAAGTTATCAATTAACGTCTTTCTTGACCCATCTTCGGCCATTTTCTGTTGAGAATGGTTAAAGAAGGTGGCGAAATATGATAAGAAAGCAGAGAAATTGTTCTGTAGCTGACTAGCCACAATCATTATTTATTTATCTGTTAGCTGTTTAATAATCTGATGAAAAAAATCGATATTTATGATATTGATCAATAAATACAGTATAAGCCCCGTATAGCGACCACTTCTAACCAGAAATAATAAGGCATATTCGGTTAGAAAACCGAAATTTTGAAGGCATAACTTAAATGGTAAATGTTTTAATCAACAATTTGAGCCGCATTAAAAAAGCGATTATCACAAATTGGAAATAAAATTTCTTTAAAACTTCCTAGTTACACACCCCCAAGTATTAGTAACCGTTAAAGATACTACCTCGTTATTGAATTCTTTTATAATGAGGTAATATCCTGATCCGTTCGCATCTCATTAGAAAAGGATGTTATCCACCACCCAGTGATCTTTTACGACTTAGAAGTCATGATTTAAAAATATAAAATACACCTTAAGCGAGAGAAATATTTTTATTGACTAAATCAATGTTTTTTTTCTTATCATAAATTACGCATTCTGCGTTTCTTCCGTTCCCGAACGCAGACTTTTCGTCTGTATCGTTTGTTGTTCGATAAGAACAGGAGTCATTCACACTGTCCGAAAAACTGATAAGTTTTTATCAAAATATTCACGACCGCAAAGGTGGTTGAACAGCAATTTAAAAATAGCTCAGGTTTATGAATTAAATATCGATTGGAACAAGGCATCGTAATTACAATACGCAAAGTAATTCTGTATCGTGTAAATGTAATTTTCACATTATGTAAGATTTGTGATAGGGTCCCTTGAACCTATGCATAATCAATTAAAAAGTGTAATAACAAAATTAGAAGTTCCACACGATTGCAATGACATTTGCTCATTTTGAATTTACTGCGCAAGTCGTGTAGACGCCCACCATTACTGACCTACATTAAGCGAGGTTGATGACCTTTGAAAGCTCAAACACAATCGACTGAAAAATGATGCTATGTTACTCGTACGTTGCAAAAGTTTTTTATATAAAAAAAATAGAAGAAATTAATCTGACTTACATTTTTTTGGGCACTCTATGTTCGCTTTTTATCTCAATCGTCTTTAGAATAATCCGTGGTAACTCACATATCTCTCTTAAACAATTCTGCGAGCTCTGGAACAACAAAAAGGGGAAAATAAACCGGGGAAAAATGACTTTGCATGCAGCCAAAAAAAAATCAAGGCAGTTGATAAACAATTGAAGTCGGGGTAATTACCTGAGGTTGAGCTGGGAAAGTTCCATTTCGAAAGGGAAAGCTTCAACTGTTAAACGTTATCACTGCACACTTGATCACTATAAACAATTAGTCAGTAGCGTAGCAGTGTAAAGTCACTTGTGCACGGTGGGCTTTTTAGATGGGATTTTTAGCAAGTTAGAACTTTGTTTAAGAAAGAATCTGAAATATGAAATAAGTACCATGAATTAAGGACACCATGTACGCGAAACGGTGAGTACATTGCTGCTGTGTTCGCCGGGACTGCGCGGGTTGAATGACCTGTGGCTTACACACTAAGAGTGGGGGTACACGAGAATTTCGCCGCGCGCTTACTGCATCTTGTTTCCGCTTCCACATGACAAATATACGCAAAGGTGGAAGAACCGCAAGGTAGTCATCCCAGAAAATGGGGTAATTACTCCGGAAAAAATACCACTTCAATGCCTTTTCGTGGATTTTAGGGAAAAAAGAGCTATCGATCTGTACCTCTTTGATGGGTAACGCTGGAAAACTTTAAATCAACAATAAATCCGAGCGTACTTTAATGAATTACCCGAAAGATCCACATTGCGCATGCTGGGAAGTCGTTTTATGATCTCGCACGGTAAGGTCGATAAACGCTGCTTCGTATGCCAGCGGTTTACGTAAACATCTCGCACCTAAACTATGTACAATTATCTCGATTTCGGACAAACAAATTTACATGGGACTGATACAGAAAGGTTTTTTTTGTATTGTTGCCGATATTAACGTCTGGGGTAATTATACTCGGAAGTATATTTAAATTGGCAGGCGGTAAAAAGTAGGTCAAGTGAGAGACAAGGATCATTAACCCAAGGTAGTTACTTAAATAGGCAACCAATACCACAGAATAGCATTTTGTTTCGCTGGTGCATTATCAGTTCAAAATTACACTATTTAAATAAAAGTAAAAACATCAAAACACGTGACTTCTTATTAATTTTATCTAAAATACACTTCTGGTATTTATATCTTGAGAGCTTATTTAAATGTTTCGCAGGCGTTACAAATAAAACTCCCCAAAAATGTGAATACAAAAATCAGTTACAAAAAAGCAGAAACCGTTTTAGAACCATTTTAGTATTCATGTAAACAAGGTTTTGGAATTAATTGAGTTGGTAAACTACCTGTCGTTTTTTCTCACAGTTTGAGGTTGAACATACATTTTTATATGAATATTGATTGTTATAAAATACTGCACTAATTGGTATACAATTTAATAGATTTGATTGTTGATTAAATTATCTTCATTTTTAGAAATACGTTTATAGCTTTTAAGATGCTCTACTAATTTGGATAAAAATTGCAACATTGGACGCTCTAATCTGCTGCTTTGCATCGCTATCTACGAGGTCGAAAAACTTTAATTTATGGCCAATCACTGTAAATTTTGACTTATCTTATTCAGAATTTCACGACGAATGCGATCTCGGAAAGTTACATTTTGCGTTCAAATCAAGTCAGATTTTGAGAAAATAAATTGTACTCATTATATGGAAAGAGAATTTTTCCGCTTAATCCCGATACACGAAAAATCGCTTTTCCCGCACCCCGGTGATTTTTAGTTTCCGCTAGCGGTAAGGGATATTTGCGTTATACGGTTGGTATTGCGACTTTTTGACGATACCAGTCAATGAATTTTTGATAAGTACGTTCATACCGGTCGTGACTTTTCTTGAAGAGCAGACGCGAAACGGCCTCTTTGGCACGTTGTTGTACTTCGGGAGGGGTACACTTACATTCTTCGCTGTCACTCAATTTAACAATTTTTATTAGTAATTAAAAAAAAGACAGATGAGTTAAATTTTAATAATCTAGTGAATAGTTACAGTAGATAGATCATGTTACCAACCCACCATTTAAAAAAACTAAATTACTTATTTTTTTTATTTCGATATTCGTTACAAAAAATATTATACCTAACTCTTTCGGAAAGAATCCGCACTAAATGCAGCACTCCTGTGCTGCAAACAAAGTGCTCATGCGGGAAAATTAAGTTTCCGAACTTGTTAGGTAAATAACTATTTCCTAATGCGCCAAACATTTTTACATTTTTGCTTACATTGTTTAAAATAAACTACTGCAATTGTTATAAAATTTAGCGTAATTATAGACATTCTCCTTTGTTCTACACCTAAACTGAATTTGACTACTTCACTGTGGCAAAAATTCTCAAAATTTTGAGTCGGAAAAATTACTGGAGCGTTTACCGATACTCTACGTGATAAAGACCAATGCTAAAATTGCCCCCAGAGCAAATCTTAACGATACTTTCAGGGCATAGTCGTACTATAAAGTACCTTCATTCTGAAGTTTTTAGATCTCAAGATTAACTAGATTTTGAATAATGGTAAAAAAGTAAAAAAGTAAAAAAACAGAAAACATTTTTTTTTCTCTTCATAGGCTATACCGATTTAAATAAAAATGGTAATTTAATGTCTATAGAGATATTCTTTTGATAAAAATTTTAACTATATAGCTCCGCATTTTCATAGAGAAAAAATTTTTTTTCGAGAAAAATTGTTTTTTTATTATAAAACTTAAAAGTACAATTTTGAATTTTTGAATTCTCTAGCAAAAAATATATAAAACATATTTTTTTTCAAATTTAAAAAAAAAATTCTGAGAACATATTAATTGTTTATTGCTCGCTTAACCTTCCAGTCACCCCCGAGCACAAATAACAAAAAGAGCATGACTTAAGTTTACCTTTAAAAGATTTGACCAAAAATTTATCTTTGAGAATTAATTTATATTTTCCAAAATACTTTTCATTTTAACACGCTTTTTGATCACCAAAAATTACTCTAATTATTCTAAAGACATGCTCGAAATCTTTTCGTAACTAGAAAACTGTAAATGGCTTAATTTAAGCTCAATCACTAGAAATTTGAGCTCATTTTCAAAATTCGCAAAATTTTAGGTTTTCAAAACTAAACAAAATTTTGATCACATATTTTGTACGTTAAGAATTTGTTTACAAAATATTTTTTTTTACATTTTATTTACATCATAAAATGCTGTAGCAAATAATATAAAATTTATTTATTTTGACCTTTTATGTTTGACCGATTAGATTACGTTTTCATAGACAAAAAAAATATATTCTGTTTCTGAAGTCTCTTAACCACTAAGAATCTATTTCGATCTAAATTTCGAGAATTTGAATATATTTTTTAATTCACTGAGCTAAATATTATTAAAAAAAATTCTGATCCATCCAATGTCCGGTATTATTGTAGGACTTATTTGGTTTATAGAAGTTCATTCTATTAAAGTTGCACTCATCTTACATAGAATTTTACACACAAATTTTGGGAACTTATTGGGGCAGATATCGAAATGCGGTAAATCCTATCGTATTTCTGAGAATTCAAATACTAAAAATCTACTTTCATCGCCTTAATCTTTCAAAGTATTTTGCTGATTAGAAAAAATATATGCACTTATCGATTTCCAAAGAGCTTTCACATTTTGTTCCAAAAAAAAAAAAAAAAATACGCTCTGTCTTCAGACATTCTTAAAATTATTAAGAATTTTTTGTATAAACAAAAGGAACAGGTGAGTCATGTCAATGACTGTTTTTCAATTTTTTTTTTTAATTTTAAGTCTTATAAGCTGCTTTTTAAGATATATCTACCTCCAATTAAATTTAAAAAAATGTGTATTTATTAAATAAACACCTATTCGCACTTTTCATAAAATAAATAACCCAGCTTGTCCAAACTTAGAACAGCTTTGTTTGCAAAAAGGTCAAACACCCAAATTAAGTTTACAGATTTTCATGAAGGTCATGTAAGTTTATTTATTTTTATTTTTATTTTTATACGATAACTCGTATATAAATATAAAATATAATAGTTTATTGTAATTTGATGTGGTGCGTAGGTATCGACACTTTTCAGTTTAACGATAAGTCTTGGGTAAAGTTTATTCACCTCACTATTGATGTTAGTGATAAGAAGAAAAAGGGCATTGTTATGAAGCAAAAACAATTATTGAATACTTCGGTTGTACTGATAGAGAGATTAGAAATGGTGATTGTTTAAATTTTACTGATTTCTAATCAATAAAATAAGATGTCTCTCGGTAGACTCGAAGCGATCAGAGAAAATTCTTTTGTATTGTTTCCGACTCGAAATTTTGATTTATAAAGCTTGATTATTAAAATATTTGGGAAACATGCGTCAGTATAAACAGTAGGTTGTTTTAAGTGTCTAATTTGTATATGCATGTTGTAAAAGGCTAAATTTCAAGAACACAATTCTTGAAGCGTGTCAGTGAACTTGATAGATTACGAAATTTATCATTTGTGGACAATACAACGGAATTCATCCTTACACGCTTATTTTGTAGCATTGTCATTGTACAAAATAACTGAAATAGACCTGAAAGGAGTTTTTTGTGCAATAGCATTTAGGGGGGGCCAAGGAGATTAAACTTTAGATGAACTGACAGTTACTTAAAAAAAAATGTTTTCACAATTTTTCCAAGCTAATTTACCTTATCGCTACAAAATATTTCTAGATAGTAGAAAAAAATTGAATACTCTTTTTTTACGTCAACCACGTGTAAGACTGTAATTATTAAATCGGGAAAATTTTACAGTTCAGCGAAACAAAAGCCACCAATAATTTTTTATAAACTAATAATTTTTATATTTCATTTTAATTGTGTCAAATCGTTTTTATAACTCGGAAAACTTTGCGTGTTTGAAAATTATCATGTGGATTGCAAAACAGTTTGCTGCAGATTCTGGTTTGATCAGAAATTTCTGTTTAGTATGATAGATGACGCTCGAGTCGAGAATATAAATATTAAATTAATATAGACTATTTTTAGTACAACAGAGTTATGGAGGTTGCAAACAATATATTTATGTTAAAGCAAATTTACCAGAGATTTGGAATCCATTATTTATTTTCTCGTTTATTTCCAAAACTTTGGTTTTTGCTAAATAGTTCTCGTAGGTATTAGGTTGTAACATATGAAATGTCCGATTTTGACGGTGAAGTTTAATGGGGCATAATTTTCTTTAAAATAAACTTTATTAATCAAAATAAGATCCCCTGGATTCAACACACTTTTGCCAAAGTTTATGAAGTGTTTTTATTCCGGTATTGTAAAATTCGGGATTTCTGGAAGCGACGAAATCATTGAAGGCCGTTTCAGCGTCTGTTTGGTTCTTGAAGCATTTCCCTTGCAGGAAGTTGTCGAGATGCTTGAAAAAGTGGTAATCGGTGGGTGAGAGGTCGGGTGAGTATGGTGGATGGTCCAGAGTTTCATAACCCAACTCATGCAGTTTTTGCCTCGTCATCATTGAAACATGTGGACGTGCGTTATTATGGAGGAGGATTGGGCCTTTTCTCTTTACCAAAGCCGGCTGTTTTTGCCGCAACTTCTTGTGCATTTCGTCGATTTGTTGACAATAGGTTTCCGATGTAATCGTTTCGCCGGGATTCAAGAAGCTGTGGTGTATCAAACCCGCTACTGACCACCAAACAGTCACCATTACCTTCTTTTGATGGAATTTGGGCTTGGGGAAGTGTTGTGGTGCTTCAGCAGCGTCCAGCCACTGCGCGGAACGTCGCCGGTTGTCGTATAGAATCCATTTTTCATCACACGTTACAATTCGATTCAGAAATGGATCGTTATTGTTGCGCAAAAAGAGAGCCGACGAGACTTCAAAACGGCGAATTTTTTGATTTTCGGTCAATTCGTGCGGAACCCACTTGTCCATCTTTTTAATCTTTCCAATGGACTTTAGCTGGCGGCTTATTGTTGTGGGAGTTACGTTTAGTTGCCCTGCGTACTCCTTAACAGTACTTGCAGAATTGGTCTTTACCATCGTTCGTAAAACGTCATCGTCCACAACCGTTTCAGGTCTTCCTCGGTCTTCATTTGCAAGGCTCTCATCTCCAGATTCAAACTTTTCGTACCAACGGCGTATGGTACGTTCGTTTACCGTGTTGTTTCCAAAAGCGGAGTTGATGTTTCGAGCAGCTACCGCAGCATTGTGATGGTTCTTCCATTCGTACAAAAATAACAAGCGAAAATCACGAGAATCCATTCTACTTTAAGCAACTAAACCAACAGACAAATGAAGAAAACTTTAAAAAATGACATATAACAAGCCGCCTATATAGAAAGCTTTATTTAAAAAAAAAAATTTCCATAGTAAGAAACCAAAAATCGGACATTTCATATGTTACAACCTAATACTTTAAAATCAGAAAATATTATTTAATCTAATAGTTAAAATGACACAAATGAGAACAAAAATAGTCTTCATTTTTTTTCTTCCATGGAGTTTTACATCACGGTAGACAGTTACATTACATAAAACTCAATCATAAAAACTTAAAGAAAAAAAAATATAAATGAAACTATTCATCCATTTTTTTTCAAAAATGTCTATAATTGAGAATGTTGGTTCGTGTTGATTATATTTTTAACAAACGCATATCTCTAAAAAATTAAAGGAAAAGGCTGTAAATGTAACTGTCAATTTACTTTTTTTTCTAAAATGGTCTAAGTCATTTCAAGGAGACATAATATTATAACTAGAGCTACTAGAACGTTGTAATGGGCAATATTGGCACGTTCTAATTTCATCAGAGTCGTAAAATCCCACATTAAAAAATGTAAATGTAACCGTTAATTTACTCCTTTCCCAGAATGGCTTATGTCATTTTCAAGAGATGTAAATTTATAACCAGAGCTGTTAGAAGGCTAAACCTACACCATAATGACAATTTTTTTTTAACAAAATCAAGGACACAGAAATTTAATAAATTGAAAACTATAAATGGGACTGTTAAGTTCCTCGCTTTTCCAAATTGTCTAATCATTTTAGAGAAAAATAAATCTATAACCAAATTTAATAAAATGCTAAAGTTGACAATATTGAAACATTTTGATCTTTTAATTTTATTATACGAATTCAGAGTCGTAGAAACTCAAAAAAATGGCAACAATAATTTACTCTTTTCTAGAGTCACTTTAGACAGATGTAAATTTACAACAAATAATACAAGGGTGAAATTAAACGAACTCAAATAAATTTCATAATAGGTTTTTACTCCCGAGTTGTTGTCATTTCAGAAAGTAATAATTCTTTAAAGTTATTGGAACAAGTTGTTAACAGATTTAAAAATTTTCAAAGATTCATTTTTCATGTTTAAAAAAAAATGTCTTGTCGTATCTTTGTAACAAATCTAACAACACATGAAATTATATCTAATGGTACTTTAAATGGCAAAATACGTAACTTTTGAGCTTTTAAAAAATAATAACATTTATATATTTGATCTAATCTTTCACACCACATTGTAATAGAGAGTATTGTTTTATTTATTTGAACAAATCCCAGGACCTTGAATATTTTTTTAGAATTGCTAACAGGTTGACGTTTCTGACCACAATAAACATTATGCCTCATCATTACACTCACTTTTTATTGTCATTTGGTGGAATAATTATAATAAACGTATAGAGAAACTGGTTTTCGGATAACAATGCTTGAATGCACATGATTATTTTGTGGTTCCAAATATTGTTATACTTTTAAATCTATAGAAAAGAAAAGTTTTTTTTTACTTTAAATAATTCTAAGTATTGAAGGATTTTTTAATCTTTATATTCTTGATAGTTATGCCGCACCTAAGCACACTAAAAATCTATAAACTCAAAATTATGTTAATATATAATCATAATCTAACACTGACATTTCTCTTCATTTTTTTATCTATGAGTTACACAAATCATTGTCATCAACAACATAAAAAACCAATAGGCAGACAAGAGTATTATAATATCAGCTTTAATCTATATGCAGATAGCTTCCCAGAACCATTATATTGTAGGTTGCACATTTTTCTGTGTCACTCTAACATAAACTGTACAATAGAATCTATAAAATCAGCAGATACACATGAAGGATTTGATGGATTTTAATTTGAATGCTATTAATTATGTAAAGCTTTGTCACTATTATTATGGTAATAACTAACAGGATGATTTATAAACAAATCTCTCTTCACCATGCATGCAAAATTAAGGTGGTCAAGTGGGGATAGTACATAAATGTTAACCAGGTTCAACTAGTGCAGAATTTTACAGAAGCAGTCATGAAGTTTGCAGTTGTTTGCTTGGTATTAATAGGTAAGTTTTTATGACTTCTTCAAAAAACAATATCAATTGATAACTACAGTTGTGATAATTTTATAGCCGGGACATTGAAATAAAAATTTACAAACAACTAGTGATAACTCGCAATCAAAACTGTTATTGAGCAAAACATGAATGCTTTATTTTTATCATTGGTATAACGTGATTTTAGATTATCACTTTTTTTTCTGATAAGTTTCTCGGTGATTTCAGCTGTTGTAGTCAGCACCTATGGCTCTCCAGCAAAAGGATCAACAAAAGCAGCCCTGAAAAAGAAACCATGTCTCAAGGAATGTGGCGACGACTATAAACCCGTTTGTGCCGGAGATGGAAGTGGAAAAAACAATAAATCTTTCGGAAATGAATGTGTCCTGTCCAACTACAACTGCGAATCAGGAAATAGTAATTATTCTTGATCTTATTCTATTGAATCAGATTAAATTTATTTACTCTAATCTCTAGCGGTTGCTGACTTAACTAAACAAAAGAAGCAATTTCAATTTGAACTCACATACACACATTAAACAATCAAGCTTATTTTGCATTTAATTCCATAGAAAATTATGACTGCTATAAAGCACGGTGTTAACTCTTTCCTGCGATTATCGCGATTTACATCGGTCATGTAACTAAACATAACGACTGGGGGCATCAAGGTCCAGTGTATTGTTGTTCTTATTTTCACATTATTGTCAAAGAAAGCACTAAATACGAGTTTAGGTGGAATTTACGAGTCGTTTTTGAATCAGCTTCAACAAGTCAGGATCTTATTTACCAACAATACAATTACAATTGTTTTTAAATCGGCCTGAAAGATGTCGTTGACGACAACAAAACAGCAACGTATTTAAATTATGGATTCGAGAAATAAAAATTACTTCATGACTTATATGGGGTCATATAAAAATTATAAACGCCTACGCAATATCCTAAAGTAAACATACATCTTAACACTCCCCGATTTATTATCATAGAGTCAAAGTTTTTGGCGGTCCGGTGGGAATAAACCAAACTGCAGTCACCGATAAAAGGAGATAAAATATTTCCATTAAAACAAACATTGATATGAAGAAAGTGACATTTTCAATATCTTGTTTTAATGTACGCATGAAGATTATTTCGACGGTTCTTTTGATGTATATTAACTGTTAAGTTCTTGTTTCAACATAACTAATCTTTCTTAATTACGATTTTATTTTGTACAGGAATATGATACATCAAAATTGCTTTTTTCAGGTCTAAAAATACAAAGCCAAGGTGAATGTCCAGGTGGTGGAGGAGTCCGTTTGTCATAATTCTGAAAGCAGAAGTATCATTTCTGATTAATTGTTCTCAATATTTCAATGTAACAAGTTGTATCATTTTTGCCAATATAACAGTAATTTACACGCTTTCTATCTTTACATTATTAAACTAATTTTGTATGTTCCTTAATAAAAATATACGAGGTATTTTAACTGAATTATTTAAAGCAGGTAGTGTTACTTTTTCAGAATATTCGAACGAATTTTCTGGAATTTGTAATAAAACTGTTTTTTGGAATGAAAGATGTCTGACTAAAAAAATTATTATAATCTACAGTTCTAAAAATTATCAAGTATTATTTAACTTTTAGATAAAAAAATCGAATTTTAAAAATGTTTTGCTCTCTTTTCTCTTGTTTTCTGAAATCTCTAGAAATTTTCACAAACTGACAAAAAAGAATTATTTTATTCATAGTATCTTAAAAAAATTAATTGTCTACTTCTTTTATTTAAACAATTGGAAGTTGAATTTGTTTTCTTAATTACTTGTCGTGTTTGTGTTTTTTTTTTTTTAGTTTTTACGTAATTGTTGGCTCAGCTCTGTCTTCTTATCAGATTGCGTTTAATACTTATTTACTTTATTTGTTTTCTTTATCTGTGACTAACTAGAGATTTTCTTTTTACCTTTCTTTTTAGGTTCTCTTTTTGTACAGAAAAAATTGTTTTTTTTTTGGTTAATTTTCTGTCGATATCTTTAATTAAGGTTTTAGCATTGTCTTTTTGCTCTCTTCTTCGTTTTGAATCATTTAATTAACAGTGACAAAGCGTTCTCTGAATTTTTATTTATCTTTACTTTCAGCACTTTTAGCTTATTTTTTAATTTTCCTCTAAACCATTTTAAAAAAATATTGTTTATTGGAGATTTAATTATGACACTAAGCATAAAATTAGCAGAATTTTGTTCACCGCAAGCTTGGTTAAATATGTATTGTCGTCAAGATAATTATTAATGAAAGAAAATCTGTTTTCAATTTTTTTATTTTTTTTTAATTTTTATCATCGATTTTTTTAATCAGTTATGGTTCTTTATTATAGGCATCAGCTTTCAATAACTTGGCGTATCTACACCTATTTTTGTTAGATTGAGTTGTTTTTCATCTTGACATTGAAAGTATCAAAAATTAATGAAAACATCAAGATTGACAACGAATTTTCAATTCAAAATGGTCACGCACTGACAATTTTTTAAGTTTAATATAACCTAAATGTGGTAAAGTCATGTTTACAAGATCAAACAATTATAAAAGCTCCGTTATAAGATTTTTAAAGTGTACGCAAAATTTATTGAAAGTTAGTGTATAACACATTTAACACTCTTTCTTCTACTTTGTCTTCCAAATTTTCATTCTTTGATCTACAATTTTTCCTTCTACACATTTACTTTCCATTTCTCCAACGAGCAAGTTTCTCTTTTCCTCTTTTCTTTTTCTTCACTTTTATGTTTTTTACGACTATGCTTTGTAGCATTCTTCCACAATCTTTTTTTTCTTTATTGTTTTGAATTTTGATTCGATTTTCTTATTTTGTGATAAAAATTGGTCTTCAATGTTCAACAACAAAAGTGTGTACAAAAAACAGACAAATAAAAAAAGAGTTGTGGACTTATATATTTTAATGTTGTCTGGAATGATCTATTAATATCGCACTGAACAATTCTGATAATAATAGTTCACTTTATTTTTTCCGTTTTCTTTTACATTTTAAGCAGATTAATGCAAAGTAGAACAAATTCACATTCTTTTATTACTGAAATCTGTATAAATTGATTCAATTTAATTTTTATCAGGAAAATCAATCTTTTCTAGTACATATTTACATATTTGATGCATTAATCGAACCAAAAGGAATCGATAACTTTAAATAATGTGTTTACCTACAATTCTACAAACATTACATAATACACTCAATTCCAAGAAAAGTGGAATATAAACATCAACAGTCATACAATTTGAGACGCAAAACATTCCAATTAAAAACGTGCAAAGATAAAATAAAATAAGGAGTCTACCACCAAAGTTGGCGTTATGAATTGAAGTTAATTAATATATTTGACTTCAATTTACGTGTCAATTTACTTGCATAATGCAAATTGGTCGTACAAAAATAACTTCCAACAGAATTTTTCATCTAATCGAGTTGGAAATTTTTTCCACATATCAGCTATATTTAGATTATATAATTTTATCAAACCAAAGCAGCTCGTTTTTTGATATAAATATAAATACGATTTTCTGGCGCCGCTCTAGAATACGCAACCAAGTTTGATTGACACGTAGGTAATGTAATGGGCCAAAGTTCTTGCTATCTTTTGTGAAATTCCTTAATACAAAGATAAAACCTCGTGCTGACGAAGTAGTGCAAGATACAAAAAAAAACAAAACAAAATTGGCGTAATTGCACTTTATTATGTTCGTCTGAGTAAATGTTTATATTTCTAATGTCGAACATTGAACTATTTTTTACTATAATCGATTATCGACTCGCTATTGGTGGATCAATTTTGTTTCCATCAATTGTAATTCCTTTCATAAATATTTATTACCAGATTGTGACACCTTTTTAAACCAGCTTTTCCAAAATAATGCGAGAAACCTGTTATTAATTAAAATTAGTGTTATGTTTTGAAATGTTTCGCAATAAACCAAAGATTAAATCGACACTAAAGTGCTAAAAGCATGTCGACAAACACCGCGACCAAAAATAAAATCCCACTAAAAATGGTAATAAAATAGGTTCACTTTAAAAATTAACAAACATGAAATCACATTCTAAAAATAAGTTGAAATCAAACTCGTCAAATACATCAGTTATCAGAATGAATAATTATTAGTACATATTTAACAGTCTTGACAGTCATGCTTAACCATTTTGATTAAGACCATCCTTGATCTGATTCTCGATATTACGTCAATAATTTATTCTGAAGAGCAGCAGTGAATACAGTTTCATTCATTTAAATTGATTTGTTTTATAATTCAGTTCACATAAGCCACGTGATCTCGCTACCGGAAATATTTTGAATAAATATCTGAAAGTGAGTTCGGACTTGATATCTGGATATGAAGCATAAACACTACGCATTGTATTTTGTTTTGGGTATGTACAAATCAATATTTTTTAGAATAGAAAATATTTGCTTTAGTTTCTTATTTTTCACTACTTTTCCAACAGCTTTGCATGCATTTAATTGTAACAATTTTTTTAACCAAAATCTTAATTCCAAATTTTCCACTTGTGCCTCGGCGATAAAAAAAGACTTAAATAAAACACATGTTATCATCTTTTCTTCAAGTCATCACAAAGGAAGTCATAAATTTGATTACTAATTGTTATCTGAAAAGTAGAACCGGCAAAACTATCAATTTTTAACAAACCCTGACAAATTATTTCTTATTCTTTTAGGTAGTTTATTTTATCACAACTTTTCACGTTGGTAGAGTTTGACCAGATATTTTGAGTAAGACAAATTGCCTGTGCCCTTTTAGATACCACTTTGCCACAAGGTCATCATGAATGATTATATCAGACTTCAAATTGACGTTAAGTGTATTATTCAGTTTTGTTTAAAATTTTTAATTAGTTTTATGAACATTTAAGATAAGGAGAGTAAAATTTGTTACTTCTGGACTAAGACTAAGACCTAGGGCATCATGATTAATATTAATAAAAAATTAAGATTCAGACCAGTTTTTGGCTTAAATAGGTAAACATTTGTCTTGTGAGCGTTTTTTAATGTGTACAAGAATCTTTAAATTTGCCACAGTGATATTCATTATTTTTACTGATTCATTCTGTTTTCGGAAATGTATAAAGCTGAATCATTTAGTTGTACCACAAACGCGTTAGTGGCTCAAGCTGATAATTATTCATATCATTTTGTGGTTAAAACTGGATGCGGAAGTGATTTTCGAAACAAATTTCATAATATTTTCTGTTTAATTTTTTTTAAATAATGAAAATGCTGAACTTTATTTGTTCAGTTTGTGTATGAATTTATAAACAAAAAAAAAAGTTTGCTGTATTTAACTTTTTAGTGTTCATTTCTAATTTGGCGAATTTTTCTTAATTAAACTTGAATAAACTTTAATTGGATTTTAAACTGTCTGTTCTAAGAATCGTACTAATTGTTCTAAAATTATATTTGATGGCTGCAACTAACTTTGTTTTTAATTATTTTTTACATTAAATTTTCATTATTTTCTAGATAAGCACATTAATTATTACGTTTTTTTTTCTAGGTCTAATATTAGTAGATGCTGCTCCGCCACACAGTGCGCTCCCAGCTTGTCTGGAGGAAGGATGTGACATGGATTCTGGTCCAGTCTGTGGCATAGATGACACAGGTTTACCCAGGACATTTGAAAATCGATGTATGGCAGAATTAGCGTACTGTCAGTATGGAACCTGTAAGTCGAAGATGTAAATTTCATATTTTTTCTAACACATTTCTGTTACAGACTTTGCAGAAGTGAAACCAGGAGAGTGCTAGCAGTCACTAAATGTTAATATGATCGATGTACTTTAATATATTGTATTTAAAGTTAAGATGGAGTACTTCAGTATTGTTGTTAAAATTAATATTGTATACGATTTTTTATAATTTGATTTTTATAAGGTAACGTTTTTGTCACGAATGATAACTAAAAATAACTGAATTTAAGAAAGTTGTAAGTTATTTTAACCATTTTTAACTTGGTGCTTTAAATTAGTTTTTATTCTTGAGTTAATCCAAGATAGCGGAAAACGAAAATACCAGAAATGCTTTGCTTGTAGATTTTAGACATTCTATAGAAATTGTTCCACAAAATTTTGTGCTTAATGTTACATACAGTGAAATATTTTTGAAAACGGTGGTTTCCTCAAACTGTGTGACAGTTAATACAAAAAATATTTTGCTGTCCGACCGTGTAAATCTGCAATTCAAAAAAATTGTCAAATTTTTATTACAATATTAAAACTTGTAAATTAGCATAAATTTTGGTTAACATGATAACATGTATCATTAAGTCTCAATTTATGATTTTTATGTACAGATGATCGAAATTATCTACTCAGCTTAGACAACCAACCGTACACAGACATTATTTACGGTATTGTAAATATTTTTTGTAAACATTATTTCTGCTTGTAATCTGTTAAATTAGCGATCACCTTATTTTAAACCTTGACGCTGATATACTTAACGCTTTAGATATTTAAGGAGTAAAATTTGCTTATTGTTGAAGAAGTGAGAGTCTTTTTTTTAAATGTTGGTGTATCAAATAAAACATTAACAAAAATTATTTATATCTACTGCGTAGAAATAACTCGAATGAATGATTAATACTATCATTACGAATTAAATATGGTCATTGCACAGATTGCAACCTGCAAATTTAAGACATATTCTAGTTACTGATTTAAAAATAAAACGATCCAATGTACTTTTTCTGATATTAAATAATTAATGTCATGTTTGCTTCTAATACTCAATACTCACTTATTATCACCACCACTCATTAGTTTTAATATCAGTTAAATGATATGTTGAAAGACCGTGACATTGCCACATGTACTTCTTTACAGCAAAAAGGGTTTTCCCGTTAAGTCACTACCGTGTTTTTTTGTTGACCGCTACCTAGTCGAGTGTATAAATTTTAGATTGAAGGATTACGAGGTATTTCCCAGGTTTAAAGGTGAACGTTACCGTTTTTTTTCTCGCAGTTCCCTAAATCTACTTTCATCACCAATTAAATTAACATAGTTTCACGTGCTAACTTATATTCTCTACGGATATTTGTAATTACTAAGTCATCTAATTTTCTTAAAGTATGTTTATCGTTTTTGTTAAAATAGATTGGGTTTTATCTTGTTTTTATACACAATTTGCTTATCAAGCCTTTATTTCTTGAAAGTCGACTGCTGGAAAAACAGAATTAAAGATATCGATACTTGGTATTCCCACGCAAAATCTTCATAAGGAGGACAGGCAGACTCTTAAAGCGGCATTCTCAGAAAGTTCATCGCTTGCATCTGTCGGGTCGTGCAGTTATCTCAAGGACACAACTTTAAATAAAATAAAGATGTTAGCAAAACTGTTGCTCCTGGTTTTAGGTAAGTCAAATTTTATTTTTGTGTGTTAGATTTAATCTGTGTTTTTAGCTATTTTCGTGTTGGAATCGGTATCTTCAGCATTACCTTCAAGAGTAAAACGTCAAGGCTTTAGCTGGGGAGATGTTGATGACGACAGTTTTTCATTATCGACAAATAGACCAAGACCATCCACTCCTCCAACAAACGGAGGGACAACAACAACCACAGCGGCTCCTGAATTCACAGCTTGTATAAGGAGATGTCCTACAACGCCGCAGTATAATCCTGTTTGCGGTAATAACAGAATTACTTATCCAAATGACAGTCATTTAAGGTGTGCCGTTAGTTGTGGTCTCAGTAAGTGGTAGTTTAAAATTTGGTAATTTTATCTAAATGATGTTTTTCAGACGTGCAAAAAGCGTTCGGAGGATCCTGTCAGCCTGCGTAGTTAGAGTTCCTATTCCATCCCTAGTCAGAATTTTGTAATAAATTATTTTTAATTGTGCAGTTTGGGGATTCTTGCATATATTAATATTTCATTAAGAACACAATAAAGTTTACGTACAAATCTAATGTTTTGTTTGTTTTTATAAAACATACTTAACTCTAAACATTTAAAAAGGTAGAGGTTAAAAAAAAATTGAGATGTTAAAGACAATACTTGGACCGACATAACATGGTATCGACAAGTATGAAATACAAGAGAGACACACGAATTGAAAGAAATAATAATGGAGAGGATGTAGTGAAGAGAACTAAAAATATAGTGGTTGGGGAATAAATCTAGGACGGGACCAACAATTATAATACTATCGATGATGCAATGGCAGCTAAGTGGGACCAGAAGAAAGGAAAGACCTGGCTCAAAATGGCTAAATAAAGTAGAAAAGGACTAGCATAAGACAGAAAAAAATGAAGAAATATAAGCAATTCCTTGCGATAGTAGAACATAAGACAAAAAAAGAAGAAATATAAGCAATTCCATGCGCTAGTAAAAAAGTAGAGACAATGAAGACTGATTCACTCTGAGAACAATAAATTTAGTAAGCGTTTGGAAGCATCACTTTGCTTTAGTCCTATTATATTTTTATTTTCTGTAGGTACATTTGTAATTTTTTTATTCTTTATCTTTATTTTCTGCCTATTACCTTTTAATCTTGTGATTTTGCACTAACGTGATTACACATTTCTTACAATTCGTTTCATAATAATTTTTTATATTTTTATTTTTCGGTCTCTTCTCTAAGTCTAATCTAATTCTAATTTTCTATTTCTCAAATATTGTAACAAATTTTTGATCTTCAGTTAGCAAAATTTAAACTATGAAAGTATTACTATTAGTTGGTTTAAATTTTAATATTAAAAAAGTTGTCAAACTCAGTTTATTTAATTTAGTTGGATTATAAAATAGAAAGTCGATTCTAATTTTTTTAAATTACAAACTAAGATGTTAAATAAATCTATAAGATTGAAGTAAACCATTTATACCTTTATTTATAATTCTAATTTATTAACTTTATAACGAAGCTCTACTGTGATTTAAGATATATGTATATATTATATATAAATTTGCATCGGGCTGGTTTTGGTTAGAGCAATTAAAATTATTAGATAAATATTATACACAAAAAAAAAATGTTGCTTCTAAAATACATGTAAAATGTAAGAAATGTTTAACTCAATATATAAAAGATTTTTTACGAATACAAGTTAAGAAATAAATACCATGTTCTCAAAGATATTTCGTTAAAATACAATTTGTAATAAACTAGTTTGAAAATGTTCTTTGGCAGGATAAAAATGATGTTTTTGCGGTTTGTACTTTACTGTTGATGATGTAATCTGTTAAAAAGTATCTTGTAGATAAATTTTGTGTCTAAACATGGGATACATTACACCATTGAAAAAGATTTTTTTGTAGGATCGACATATGTGGGTAGCTCAATGTTATTGTAAACATATGCAGTAAACAGGTTTAAGGTACGAGCAAAAAACTTTTATGTATATTCGGGGATTCCCGAGGGAATTTAAGAAAAATCAACAAAATGGTTCAAAAACGTAATGAAGTGTTATTTTATCTGAATAAATAAAATTTTTAACATTTTATTTATAATAAAAAATATGTGAATCATTTTGTCCCCACTGTCCTCTATAATTCATCAAACACGTAAACCAAATAAATTTATTCATTTATTTATATGCAGTATTTCCAGTGACACAAAGGAAAAAATACGCACACCTATCCTCAAATTAAAAAAACAAAACACATTTTAATACAATTTCTAACATAATGAAATGTCAGTCATATAATTCCCATGAATAAGTGCTTACGTGCGCTTTCATCATTCCATTGACATTTCCCACATAATATTTGCGTGATGGAAATGGTAGCAAAAATATTCCGCAAACTGTTCAAACCACAGCATTTCTCTTATTTGCCACTAATTCTAATATTAAATCACGACCTTATGAATAATAATACCATACTTTTCATGAATGAGACAATGTCAAGGTGAATCATATTAATTCAGATACAAATTTATAGCGAAAAGATTCTTGCTTGTAGCAGTGTTATCTTAGTCATCATGTTGTGGTATGGGAGACTTAATATTTATAAATCCTAAACCAGTTATAGTCTTACCACACGTTTTGCCTTTATTATAAAGTGACTACCGTCAATCAAAAAAACATCTACATCCTATTCCTGGTTAAGTGCTTAGACCTGACCATGTCTCCCAAGGTGCAAGTGTTAAAAAGTGTAGCAGGTAAGTGGATAATAATGCAATAAATTTATTTTAATTTGATTTTTTCTATAAGTTACTGTGGTATGTTTACAACAAATTTGTGCGTACCGTGTTGGTGCACCATCTTTACTACAAGACGATTTCAATAAATACATAAATTTTAACAATTTTGATAAAATCAATCGTCAAAGACGTCAAGTATCCGGGTTTCTGTGGGATTCTCCATCACAGAATTTCGACAATGATTTTAACAACAGAAGAAATTTCAACGGCATTAACTGGAATTCGCCCACGGACGATTTAAGTGATAGTTTTGTCTTTGAAGATGATTTTGAGAATAGAAATTTTGTCCCACGAACGACGCAAAGACCAATTACTCGTCATAGACCTACTACGCAAAGAGTACCGGTTTCAACAGTTGAGATTCCGGGGATGGGAACTCCCAGGACACCCTGTGAAAATAGATGTTTGGTGACTCCTGAATACAACCCTGTTTGTGGGGATGACGATATGACGTATTTTAGTAGACATCGATTGAGTTGTGCCCAAAGATGCGGAAAACGTAAGTTTGTCCAAGGTTGATTGATCAAATATTGTCTTTTTGCCATTAATTTTAAAGGTCATTTAGATAAGTGCAGGTAAATATTTTTTCAATTAAAAAACTCATACTAATTGTTGTGCGGAGGAAAAACCAAACATATTTATGTAAATTATTAACTAAAACGTTACGATATGTTGTGTTTGCTTTATGATTTTTAAATTTAGAAAATAATCATGTGAAGGTCTTCAATTAATTTTGTTTCCGCAAAAGAAGTTATGGTCATCTGCAAAGAACAAATTTTGTATTTTAGCAACAGAAAAAAACAGATCGTTAAAAAAGTTACAGAATTAACCTAAGTACTTCTGTGTAATAATAGACATGTAAATTTTTTATTAGTACAACAATTTGAGATTCTAAACTTTGATATCAATTTCCAGGAGTAAATCTAAAGCATTTGGGGGCCTGTTCTCGATTTCCACCAAGAGGTTAACAATTGATTAAGAAGATTCTACAAAAAGACTGATTTTTTGTAATATGAATATGAGTACGTTAGTAATAAATAATTTAGTATATTTCTTTTCTTTTGCTATAATCGCCAACCAATATTATGCCTGTACTTTTACTGGTTGTAAATACAAACGAGTACGGTTTCTGAGCGGTATCATTAAGCCAGAAAATATAATGACTTCTGGACTATTCTTACCAACCGTAATTAGAACAGTTTTTAAGCTATTATTAACATTTTCACTATTGATTTATTTGAAATTTAGGGAATTTTATCAAGGTTGGGTACAATGATTTAATATTATTTATTTCATAACAATTGAGGTTAAGTTATTAAACATGTGGCAGCACCAGCGCGTTGCCAACCACAAGTTGAAAAGAAACCAACTGAAGGTCAAGATTCACCATGTTCACAGAATGAGAAGAGGATTCCCGGTTAACAGCTCGTACGAACAACATCACCACGCGTTTCAAATTCCTTTTATATTTGTACACAAGTGTTAGATTTTGTTATTAAATATTTTGTATCGTTAGTGTGTTTTCTTATTCGTACACCAGAAAACCACATTGGTGACCCCGACGTGATATAAAGTGCAGTTTTTGGGTGAGATTAAAAAGCACGTGTGAAAAGAAAACATGGCCGAAGACCAGCAACAAGCCAACGTGGAAGAGTTGAAGAACATCAAGCTACCGCCATTTTGGCGTATTCAACCAGAACTCTGGTTCGCACAGGTGGAAGCCCAATTTACTCTAAACAAAGTAAGAAGCGATACCACAAAATATTACACAGTGATCGCGTCACTGGAGACCGACGTTCTGCAAAGCGTTGCGGATATAATAACGAAGCCTCCGGAGACCGGAAAGTACGAGACAGTAAAGGACAGAATCATTTACTGCTTCGGAGATTCAGAGGAAAAGCAACTCCAGAGACTGTTGACTGATATGGAGTTGAACGAAAAAAGACCAACTCAACTTCTGCGCGAAATGCGTGCCGCCTCCGGTGACAAGTTCAAGGAAGAAGTTTTGAAGAGTCTGTTTCTTCACCGCTTGCCACAAACAGTCCAAGCAATTTTGTCAGCCAACCCAACCTTAGGTCTGGACGCCACCGCGACGATGGCGGACAAGATCATGGAAGTGACTACCAGGCCAAATATCTGCGCGGTTGAGGCTCGTAGATCCGCCGCCCCAAGTAACACCGAGCACGTCATGGCACAGGCCATCGCTACCGCGTTGACGCCATTGCTGCAGCAAATACAAACGCTGACGACGAAGGTAGACGATTTAAACCGCTCCCGCCAAAAGTACCAACCAAGCCGAAGATGGCGCTCCAAATCCAGAGGGCGCGCGAAGACGCCCGTCCGCAACGCCGTCGACAACAACAACTGCTACTACCACAACAAGTTCGGCGCAAGCGCGCGCAAATGTCAACCCCCATGCTCCTTTGAGGGACTCTCAAAAAACGAATAAGGGGTGCCGCCACAGCGGCACTCAGTCAACCCCCCTGGACAACAGCCAGACTTTTTGTGAGTGACAGAGACACTAAAATTCAATATTTAGTAGACACAGGTTCAGAAGTGTGTGTTTTTCCACGGAAACGAGTGTCCGGTAGGACGCTGCCAGGCAAGTACCAGCTATACGCAGCGAACAATTCCGTGGTGCCCACGTACGGGCAGGTGAAATTAGTGTTAGATCTAGGCTTAGGAAAAACGTTTAAGTGGGACTTTGTAATAGCGGACGTCGACAAACCAATTATCGGCGCGGACTTTTTGAGGCACTTCGACCTAATGGTGGACGTTCGGGGCAGAACATTAAGAGATAATCGCTCACAAACAACCAGTAGTGCAGAACCCGGTTCTAGTCACGTGTGCTCAATTCGACGCCACAAAATTCCTTTGTTGAACCATTTAATAAACGAATTTTTTAGGTTGTCCACCAACTCCAAACCGAACCAACCAAAGCACTCTGTGGTCCACAGAATAATAACAACCCCCGGCCCACCCATCAAATGTCGTCCCCGCAGACTGGCCCCCGACAAGCTGGCAGCTGCAAAGAAACTCTTTAATAGCATGGTCAGACAAAAAGTTGCAAGGCCATCGAGTAGCCATTGGTCGTCTCCCCTGCACCTAGTTCCCAAGAAAGATAACGAGTGGAGACCCTGCGGCGATTATCGCAACCTCAATGCCCGCACGGTACCAGACGAGTATCCAATTCCTCACATTGAGGACTTCGCACATACCCTACATGGAAAAACAGTGTTCTCGACAATTGATTTGGTGAAAGCATACCATCAGATACCAGTCCATCCTCAAGACATCCACAAGACAGCGATCACTACGCCTTTTGGTCTATTTGAGTTTCCGACGATGTGCTTCGGGCTTCGAAATGCAGCACAAACGTTCCAACGTTTTATGAACGAAGTCTTGAGAGGGCTGGAATTTTGCTATGTGTACATCGATGATGTCCTGGTCGCCTCAGCCAATATTGATGAGCATCAAACACACCTGCGAGCCATTCTAGACAGATTTCGCAAGTATGGACTTGCGGTAAACATCAATAAATGTGTATTCGGTCAGCAAGAGGTTGAATTCCTAGGTTATGTGGTAGACGCGAAAGGAATCCATCCGCCCAAAGACCGAGTAGAGGCAATACGACGAATAAAAGCACCGAATACCATAAAAGAGCTGCAGAGATTTTTGGGCATGGTCAATTTTTACAGGAGATTTATCCCCCGGGCAGCAGAGGTGATGGCACCGTTGACAAAACTCTTAAAAGGGGGAAACCACCAAAAGAATCGTCAGATAACATGGTCGGACGAAGAAGCGGCAGCATTCGAGAAGGTAAAAGACGCTCTCTCATCAAACACTTTATTAGCACATCCAGTCCCGCGAGCGAACCTTGCGATCATGGTGGACGCGTCGCAGACAGCGATCGGAGGAGTGCTACAGCAAAAAAGTGACAGAAATTGGCAACCTCTCGCTTTCTTTTCTAAAAAACTGACAGCCGCTCAAACCAAATATAGTACGTACGATCGTGAGTTACTCGCCGTGTACGAAGCTATCAGACGATTCCGCTACTCTATAGAAGGCAGGCCATGTATTATCTACTCAGATCACAAGCCGTTAACTTTCGCATTCAAACAGAAACCTGAAAAATGCTCGCCACGCCAATTCAGGTACCTTGACTACATTGGCCAATTTACGAGCGACATTCGTCACATTAGAGGGCCCGACAATGTAGTAGCTGACACGCTGTCGAGGCTCGAAGCAATTACGTGCCCACAACCCATTTCGTACGTGGAGTTAAGCCAGGCACAAGAAAGCGACGACGAACTCAAACAACTTTTGCAAGACGCAAGTAAAACAAGCCTAAAGTTGCAAAAACTATTAGCTCCTGACGCCACCGCAAAAGTCTATTGCGACGTAAACAGAGGAAAAGTACGCCCGTACATTCCACGACCTCTTCGTCAAAAAGTCTTCGCGCTTAACCACAATTTATCACACCCTGGAATACGCGCAACTGGACGATTGATCTCTGCACGTTACGTGTGGCCTAATATGCAAAAAGATCTCCAGAAATGGGCACGAACGTGCATTCAGTGCCAAAGAGCAAAAGTGCTAAAACACAACAAAGCCGCCCTGAATAAACTTGATCAACCAGACGCAAGGTTTAAACACCTGAACGTCGACCTGATAGGCCCATTACCCCAATCCAATGGCTTCTCATACTGTTTGACGATCATCGACAGGTTTACGTGTTGGGCGGAAGCAATACCGCTCGCGGATATGAGAGCCGAGACAGTCGCGGAAGCCCTATACGCGAACTGGATTACCCGTTTCGGCGCGCCAGCCAAAATAATTACCGACAGAGGCCGACAATTCGAAAGCTCTCTCTTCGCCGCCCTAGCAGTAATCATGGGTTGCAAGCTAGCGCATACAACTGCCTACCATCCACAAGGAAACGGGAAGATCGAGAGGTGGCATCGAACCCTAAAAAGCGCGTTAAAAGCACACGCAAATCCGCAGTGGACAAAAACCCTACCAACAGTCCTAATGGGATTGCGGTGTGTAATCAGGGAAGACACCCAAACTACCCCAGCTGAAATGGTGTACGGTTCAACGATCGCTTTGCCCGGCGAATTCATAAAAACGCCGTCAAACTCCGAAGAGTCATCAAGTGACTTCGTAAACCGCCTTAGAACCATAATGCGATCGTTGCAGCCAGTACCAGATTCGAACCATTCGAAGCAGAAACCATTCATAATGCCACACATGGATAAATGTTCCCATGTCTTCGTCAGGAACGACGCCATCAGAAAACCATTACAATGCGTCTATGACGGCCCATTCAAAGTTATCTCCCGAAACGCAAAATATTTTACATTACAGATTGAAAACCGACAGCAGAATGTATCTATTGACAGGTTAAAACCAGCCTTCTTACTCAAAGAAGAAACCCGAGAGAGCGAGGATCATAATTACGCAAAGCAGCCGGAAGAAAAACCGAGCATCCTAAAACTCGAGCACGCCTACGCGAGACCAGCCCGAAAGACAGTTCGTTTCCAAGTTTAAACTCCCATTTTCAAACGAATCGTAACCTCTCTCTCGCTACAAACGTCATCGTGACAGCAGACGTCACTGAGGGGGGAGTACTGTGGCAGCACCAGCGCGTTGCCAACCACAAGTTGAAAAGAAACCAACTGAAGGTCAAGATTCACCATGTTCACAGAATGAGAAGAGGATTCCCGGTTAACAGCTCGTACGAACAACATCACCACGCGTTTCAAATTCCTTTTATATTTGTACACAAGTGTTAGATTTTGTTATTAAATATTTTGTATCGTTAGTGTGTTTTCTTATTCGTACACCAGAAAACCACAAACACATTGCTCACATTCACACTTTGACATTTGACGTTGCCGTTTTACGACCATGCCGCCAACGCGACAAAACTAAAATACACCAGGCGTAGTAAAGCATCCAAATTCTCAGTAACGATTCCAAACGGGTGACTTACTGGCTCTAGTAACGACGCAAAATAGAAAAATATTATTAAAATCCCATTTTTTTTGAAAAGGCCAATAATGAGAAATTTTTACAAAATACCTAATTCTCACTCTTATTAATTTTCTGTGGTTACTGCGTTTTTTGTCTCTAATCATCTTAAAATATACAACAAAACTTGGACAATTTGTTTTTGTAGGCTTGAATTTTTTAAAAGAACTTGAAACCTTGTTTTTTTATGATGAATCATTTCTAATAAATCATTCAAGTTATTTCTTACTTTTGATCAGGGCACATAACAATAAATATTAAGCATGCGTTTTCCAGTGTTACAAACGTGTAAAGAATACAATTGTTAGTCGATGTAACTAAATATGTAGGGGAAGATGGAAGAAAGCAATATTATTTTTAAACCACTTTAGGGATAAAAAATTAATACTTTAAAAATCTTTAAAAAGGATAAAAAGTGAATGTGTAAAAACAGTTCAGAATTTTTTTTCCCAAATTTTGAAACTTTTGTCACTTTTATTAGGTATTATTGATTGACGTAAAATTATTAAACCATTTTTATTCCATTCGTAGTATTGATAAGATTATTAAAAATCTTATTTTATTTGAAGAGGCCAAAGGTGAGATAATTTTCCAAAGCGCTTTATCTGGACATCTTAAGATAAACGACAAAATTTAAAAAGATGCTTTTTGTAGGGGTGCCTCTTTTGCAAACTCGTGAGGTTAATTTTTGCAAAAATTGAAAAAATCAGTATGTCAGCTGGTATAACGTAATTTTTTATGTAAGTAACACAGAAATTTTTGTTTTTATCTCTCGACGTCTTAAAATGTACGACAAAACTTAGAACAGTGCTTTTTGTAAGCTTGAATTTTTTTCAAACGTTTGAAACTTTCGTTATCTAGTATTTCAGTTGGCATTTTTTTATGTAAGCAGCACAAAAATGTTTTTTTGTATTTTCTGGTTTATTGTTGTTATCAGTGCTGTATTCCATACCAAAAATAACACGAAAGTGTGATCTGGAAATTGAAAGTTAAAATTTTGGGAATTCCGATTTTTTTACTTTGACAACGCAGACATTGACTTTTTTGTGTTCAAAAGTGAAAAAAATGTAACTTTCTATAAGGAAATATTGACCAAATTTTGTCTTTTTGACTTAGATTTTAAAATGATTTAGATAAGTACAGGTAAATATTTTCTCACTTAAAAAACTTATTGTTGTATGGAGAAAAAAACAAACAAGTTTATGTAAATTATTAATTAAAACGTTGCGATATGTTGTGTTAGCTCCCTAATTGTTCAATTTACGAAATAATAAACATAATATTTTTCTAATAAATAAATCAAGTTATTTATTACTTTGTTTTTTCGTCTTAACCGTCATTAGAAAACTTCTGAAGATTTTATCACTTCAATTAGGTAGGTATTGATTAACGGAACAATAGTTGCACCATTTTTATCTCATTCTTGATATTGATAAGAATATGAAACGTCAGTTGAAAATTTTAGAAAGTTTCATTTAATTTGAAAAGACCAAAAATGAGATATTTTTCCAAAATGCTTAATCTCGACTTTTTGTAGAAGACCCTTTATAGTTACTAGGTCTTTTGTCTCTCGACATCTTCAAATATACAACAAAACTTATAAATTGAGAGTGCTTTTTGTAAGTACAGCTTTTTTGCAAGCTCTCCACTTCTTGCAAAAATTCAACATTTTTTTTTATCTGACTGTAGCAAATATTTTTGTGTAAGTAGCTTAAAAATAAAACGTAAAAAATCTGAATTTTTACTAAAGCTTTACATATTCTTGTTTTGAATATCAAACGAATCCAGAAGAGCTTAATATTTTTTAATTATTAATTAGCATGAGTATAAATAATATACTCTCGGCTTTCTACAACAATAAAAATATGTCCTGCTATAAATTTTATTTAAAGGCCACAAATTATTAATTACATAAAATAAAAACAAAAAAAAGTTAAAAAATGAAAAAACAAACACATAAAATTCAACAGATGTCGCTACTGATATGACATTTGTGATGATGTCAACGGCAACTTGACATTCACATAACCTAAGATCTAGTCAATAAATTTACAAAGTTTTTTCTGTGATAGTCTTACTAATGTTGCTTAATGTAACACCACATTTCCAAAGACTTTAAACCATTCCATAAGTATGATTTTTACAGCAACAGTTCTCACATCATGTGTCAAAGTACTGTTAATTCCAGCCTAGTGAGTCCCGTTGCATTTATTTTAAAACTGTTTAAAATTCGCTTAATTATAGCCGGTCTACGGACTTCGAAGTGCACAGAAATTGGATGGCAATAACAAGCAGTCTACCTCTCAAGCAATGGTACTTTGACAATACATCAGAATGGACATTAGACTATCCACCTCTTTTTGCATATTTTGAGTATTTGCTGTCTTTTGTGGCAGGGTTGTTTGATAAGAAAATGTTAGTAGTAGAGAATTTGAACTATGAATCAAAAGAAACGATTTTGTTTCAGCGTTTGTCTGTTGTTATAACTGATTTGGTATATGCTTATGGCAGCTATAGGTAAGTTCAAAGTTCTTTGTTTTTTGAATTAATTCCATTTTTAAGATGTTGTAATTCTATACAAAAAAACTGGAGAAGCGACGTAGTCTTGCCTATTTTACTAATAACAAACTGTGGTTTAATAATGGTAGATCACATCCACTTTCAGTACAATGGAATTTTATATGGAATACTTCTAATATCACTGTCTTATGCAATTCAGGTAAATCACAATCAAATACTGAACAACATAAGCTTGTAATTTTTAGGCCAAATATGTATGGTCAGCCTTCTGGTTTACAGTCCTTTTAAACATGAAGCACATTTACATTTATTTAGCCCCTGCATATTTTGTTTTCTTGCTGAGAAAACACTGTTTAAAAGGGGTTACCAGTGTTACACAATTATTTACAAAACAAGTTTTTAAAAATTTTGTGACTTTAGGATCAGTTGTTATAGGAGTCTTCTTATTCACGTTTTTGCCTTTTTATGATCATTTAGGACAGGTTTGCTTGTATTTTATAGCTTTACAATTACTCTAATCATGTTTATCACAGGTGCTATCTAGAATGTTTCCATTTAAAAGGGGTCTCTGCCATGCTTATTGGGCCCCAAACTTCTGGGCAATATATAACACTCTTGACAAATTCTTGTATTTATTCAGTAAGTTATTTAGTTTTTGTTAGTTTTTTTTAATATATTTTTTTTAGTGTTGAAAACTGGGTTTGTAACCAAAGAAAACTCAACTGTTGCCTCCATGACAGGTGGACTAGTTCAGGAATTTTCTCATGAAGTTCTTCCAAATATAACACCAATAGTAACAATTTTATTGTCTGCAGTGACGATGTTACCAGCTCTTGTAAAACTGTGGTCACTTAATAAACATTTTTCGCATTTTTTGAGGGCTATAGTGCTATGCGCGCTGTCGTCGTTCTTGTTTGGGTGGCACGTTCACGAAAAAGCAATTATCATGGTCATAATTCCACTAAGGTGAGTTGTTAAATAAAATTCTTGGTCTAATAAACATGTTTTAGCATTTTATCAATACTGGACGTCAGTGACGCAAGAACGTTTCTTTTGGTGGGAATAGTGGGTCACTACTCTTTATTTCCACTTCTTTTTCCACATTCTTTGCTTTCTATCAAAGTTTTATTAATAGTTTTGTATAGCATTTACTGTTTCCATAGTCTATTTAAAATGTATCCATTTGCTGCGCATAATTTGTCTCTCCCATTGTTAAATAAGTTGGAGAGCTTGTACATTTTAGGTTTGATTGTGATATTTTTCTACGAGAACGTAGCGCACCATGTCTTAGGCCTGAGCCAAAAACTACCATACTTACCTTTGTTATTGACCTCCTTGTACTGCTCTGTAGGAATATGTTATTCCTGGATTCAGTTTTATACGAATTTTATGCGACGTAAGAACGATGTAACGAAATCGAATAAAAAAATACGTTAATTTTTCATTTTTATTTAACAGGAAAAGCAGCTAAAGAGTTTTAACTTCGCAACTGTTGCATTCCTCTATATTTCAGACATTCTTACATAGGTAGATACATAAAAATAGTCATTTCAGGAAATTATCAAGGACTAGAACATAATTAATAGCAATGAATACAATCAAAGACATTAAACATACGACGTGTATCGTTTATTAGTTGGACAGTATTCAGCGTATTCCTCCCAAGTACAACCGGAAGATTTACAACATTCTGCCGTGATTGAGGAACCAGATCGTCGATTAAGACCTCGTTTGAAACGTAGAAGTTTTTTCGCTTTTTTCGGTGCCAACCATGGGAAATCTTTGAAAGAGAATTTAATAAATTCAGATTCTAGAACTTACCTTCTTCGTAGTCATTGTTTTGTACATAATTGTTATAACTGTTGGGTTCGCTTCTTCGGGTTAAACGGTAGATGTCCTTTTCACAAGCCCAGTATAAGTGTCTGATTAGAGTTTCTCGACATCTGGTATATTTTTCCTTATGCCACATTTCCTCCCAGTCGGATTGGGATCTAAATTAAAAAGAAAAGAAAAGGTAATCAATAATCATTAAAAATAATGTTTATGAAGTGCGTATGTGGCATTATCAACAAGATACAAATTCCCTATAATTGCAGATGCTCCTAAATTTGGAGAAACCTATATTCACAAAAACTAGCCAAAATTAACTAAATTGTTATTAGATTTTGAAGCTAAAAGTTCATTAAGTTCAATTTTATTAATTTCTTTTTTTATTATAATGTTGATATTCTTATTTCTATAAAAAAAATGCGATTTTTTTTCTCAAAATCGTATTTTTAACTTCAGTCTAAAAGTGTTGAACTTAGTTGGACGTGTTATAAATAAGTGGTCCTGTGCTTCTAACAAATTGAAAATTTTGCTTTTTCACATATATTGATCTAATTGAAGTTCTATTTATATAAAGTTTTCAAAAAGAAATAGAGCTAATATGTATCTGTGTTCATTATTTAAACTTGTACTGTTCATTTTTCAAAAAAATACAATTTTTGAAAATTATTTTCAAAAAAAGATGCTGTTTTGACTTGGTGCATGCATCATTTTTGGCTACCAAAAAATATAACTAATCCGTAAAAAATTTCAATCTACATTTACCGCAAAATTTGGATCTAAAAACGCTCATTTAGAAATTTATCTACCAATACATCTGCTATGTATATTTTAATTAGAAACTTCAGATTACATAAATATTTTATGTGTACGCGAAAGTTTAGTTTGTTTGTTCTAAGCAACTAAAAATATCTGATTGCATAAATTTTACGGTAAATTACATTTATTTTTAATTACAGTTATTGTACCATATTAAAATATCTCGAATAGTCTTTAAAGTTTGCGAATTAAAATTAATTTTAAAATTTCTGTTAAGTTTATGGTATTAATTTATGCTTACGATTTTAGTGTAAACCTAGGTGTTCCGCTTGCAGTAAACAAGAACATTAGAATTCGAGTTTTACTATTGTGGTCATAAATTTTTCATTTTCGAACTTCATTGCAAAATGTACTAAAAATATTCATGCCTCATTTACGAGCTATTAGTAAAGCAGTGGGCGTTTAGAAACTCTATGCTTAATTAATTATGTCTTTGTTTCCGTTTATATAAAGGGTCCACATAAAATTTTAACATTTCAATTACATAAAAAATAATACGTTACCTATCTCTAAACACAAGTTCCAAATCATTTTCGGAGCGAGTGGTATCAGATACATCAAGAAGAACGCAAAGAGCCGCTATTGTTGAAACCGGAAACCACATCTAAGGAAAAAAGTGTTAAGAAAGTTTGAAGAACAAAGTCTTGGTCACTAACTGAAACTTTGACAACACTAGATCTACGATGAAAAATATACCAATTTGATGAACATCAACGGACTGATAAAGAAGTAAAGAACTACCCAGCTCCTCCACCATTTGTATATAGTCCAGAATGCGCAATCGCTAAACTTTACCAAACTCTGTCTCACCAGAATTACTTCTTATAAATTGAATAACAAACAGTGGTTTTCAATTGATGCTATAAATTTTGCGGAGGCTTTTTTACGGCTTCTTAGAATCTCTTCCTCGAAAATCTGCACGACTGTTGACACTTGTAATCACATTTTTATTGCCGTTCTGGAAATTTATAGAGTTCTGCTTTCCACCTAGAAATACTGCTATTTTTATACTACTCATCTACAAGAAAAAGAATATTTGAATATGTGGTAATTAAATCTCTTTCTTGAGAAATAAAGCAACATATTTACGTGTGTTTTCTTTGGTCTTTGAAACTGGAATATATTACAGTTTTTTTGACCTCTGATATTATCATTCATCCCAATTTTAGCAGTGCCTGAATTTTATCTGGTGTTGCAAGACCAATTCTCTTCATTTATTGCTCCGTCTTCCAAACAATTGGTGAATACCTATAGCTTATATCCCCTCTCACGGGACAAATCTGTTACAATGACGACATCGGAAAACAACCACACGGAATAATCTACCCACAAGCAGGTAGAATAATAATAGAGGAAAAATACTTTTCTTTATCAAGCAAAAAATTCATAATTTACAATTTAATACCGCCTACTACAAGTTGTATATCGTAATTATTGGTAGCATCTTTTTATTCAAGTTTGCGTATTTTTTACTGAATCAAAGGCGATAAACAGTGTAACTTTTTATTTTAGAAAGGTTTATATTTGTTCACATTATTCATGACATTGAGTCCTTTAACAAACGCTCTGTAATCCACTTCGTCTCTCATACCTCTCTCGTAACTGAAACACTTGGATACTGCATCAAATTCGGCCCTCGAAATTATACTGAGAAGTCCTCTTAAAGACAAGGCCCTTTCGAAATGTTCAACTGAAACCGTCCCGCAGTTGGTCTTATCAAAGTCCTAAAAGTATATTAATATAGAAACTTTATTAAAACAATTAAAGTTTTATGGCTTCTATGAAAGAGATATTTATGGATGATCGAACTAAGATAATGAGTATCGCCCAACCTCGTCGCTTTATTTTGTTTACGTTTAGGTCGTAACTTTTAATAAGACAAAGGTACGAAGAGGTTGTAGCTATACACCTACGACCACATACTACATAACAAGAATTCTAGAACAAGCATCCAAGAATTTCGATAATAAGTCCAACCTCGAATATAGACATCAAATTCAATTCCATTTCTGGTTTCTTGGACAATTTGCTCATGGCACTAGAGAGTATCTTCCTGTCGTCGAAATTGAGGAAATTTCTTTCACCATCTTTAATTGGAATGTGTTGCAACGGCACGATTAGAGGAGCTCTTTCTAACCCGAGTTGGGTGAATGCTTCTTCAACAACCTCCGAGAATCGTTTATAGTCAACACATTCTTTACGAAGAGGTGATGCAAACCTAAAAACAACATTAGATCTTGAGTAAATCAGTGAAAATGTCCCTACACTTCCATCAAAGTATTCATCTCGTTCTCTGTGAGATCAAATTTGCAAACTGACAGCCCTCGCTTGAAATCATCTCGAGAGATAACTTGTTGGTTGCATTTATCGAAATCTCGCAAAAATTCAATAACCCTGATCCTCTCTCTCACTACTTTTCCTTTGATTTTAGCTAAAATCATTACAATGTCCTGTTCTGCTCTCGGAATGGGTTTCCGAATATATTCCTTTCCACAAGTGTGGTGTTGAATCGCTCCGGGACACTACAATTAAACAATAAACACAGAGAATGTTCATATCGTGGTTGTACTCTTTGTTCACAACTCGTTGGTTCAACTTCTTTCAAAAACCAGAAATAGTTGAATCCTACTTCGTTGTTGAATCTCTCCTCCAAAGCGTAGAGTTCTTCGTCTGAGAGTAAGATACCGTTAGATAACAAACATTGGCGCATCTGCGAGCGCGACACGTATCCATTGTTATGTCTGTAAAAGAAACTGTATATGTTTGTTTTCTAACTCAAAAGACATACTTGTCGTAATCCCTGAACGACGGTTTTAGCATGATGCGTCTGTGGATAACGCGTTTTTTAACTTTATCGACAGCTTCCTCGCATAACTCCCTTTGAGAGGTGTTGACTTTCTGCCAATCTTTCTGCCCCATTTGTGGTAGCTCTAAAATTTCCTGAGGTGGCACATCTAATGTTAACCCTGGATATTTCTCGAGTCCCTTTAATAGAACTAATAGCTGAAATAATTCTAGAGAGGAGACAAACCTTCGTCGTGAAAACTTGATCGATATCGTCTTCAAACGTTTTCCAGCAGACTCTGCTGGGATCACAAGGATCACGATATTGCATCATGATGCTTTCTATTTCTGGTAACGATAAATAGAGTCTTTGGATGCCACTGATGCCTAAGATATCAAGGCCACGGTGGAACTGGGAGACTGTTAAGCGACCACTATTCAGAGGATCAAAGTCCTGAAAATTGATAATGAAGAAGTTGTATGTATTATCTAGAAAGTACCTTGAAAAATTCAGACACACGCAGTCTGTTTTCTAGGACATGTCGTTGGATTCGTTTAATGGTCGTGAGTAAGTCTTGTGTTTGTTTGGGCTCGGTTAAAGAAGAATGGAAGATGCTTTGTTTACCGAAAATGCTGGAAGCTAGTAGTTTACCTATTTCAGGCCGTGGTAATTTAGGTAATTCTGCGTTTATTATGCGTCCTGGAAAAAGGCTCAAAACGTCCTGTAACAGAAACATTGTTTTTCGTGGTAATACAAGACAAAGAAAGAGTTCTGTTTTATAACCATGAAGGGAACTATCGTGGGGTACCTTCCACGAATTTTACACTTACACCGCTCAGATCCATGACCCCATGCTGGTCCAGGTACGTTCCAATTTCATGTATTTGTTCAAGAAACGCAACATAATTGACTGTGTAGCTGTCTTTCAAGTATTTCTTCAGTAACAAGTTAAAATCATCTGGAGAAACCAAAATTTTCAAATAATCCAAAACTCGAGCAAAATGTGCAGTAGTCACAGTTCCACTGTTTTTTGAAATCTGAAAATTGTTTTATGGTAATGTTTTTTCCCAAGCCCGACTCACAAGCTCATAGTCTTGAAAATACGGCATCAAGAGTAAGTTTCGCATATTGACGACACACGCAATTTTTGTTAAGAGTAAATTCAATCGTCGTTCTTCACTCAAACTTAGCCGATTGACATGCATAGGGTCTTCCCACTCAAGGCCACTAACCAAAGGGGTATTTTGAGAGAAATCTGGAACTATTCAAAAGGTCACACTTTGTATTTGTAATCTGAGTTAATACCGCTGTCGTAAATAACTTCACACAGTTGGGTATAAAAAATTCGGCCATCCTGGATACGGAAATAATCAGCTAATTCTGAAATTTCTTGATCAGATAAACCAATAATAGCTTGCAAGTGTCCGGAGAAAACGGAAATGAATTGAGACTCTAAAACAAAGTTTTAGTTTTCAAAGAAAAAGTTTCAACGTTACTCACCAGATATAATAGAATTTTTATTAGGATCAAGGGGACAAAAATATTCCCATAAATTTACATTGGTCCGAAACACAGCTGCTCTTATTTTGTTGCAGGTGCGCCAGATATCAGTTAATTTAATTTCCTGACGAAAAGAAGAAAATAATTGTATAGTGACAGCCAATATTTACCTTGCAATGCATTTTGGCAATACCCAACAAAATACAATTAATTTGATAAAATAACGCTTGTCAGAAATGACTAATTTACATTTGAATGCAGTTGTCATGTATACCAGGTAAACAGGTAGAAAATTTTCCCGCCGTGGGTCTTCATTCTCTGACAAACAATTAAACGATCCCAGATTAACGATTTTCGTTTTTACCTGGAGTAAATGGAGGTTCAGGTCTTTGGAGCTCTAGCTATGTTTTTGAAAGTACAGACTAAACCGAGCCGCATAAAAATAAAAAACTACCCACAAGTTATAAAGGATTGATTATAGTCTTTTGTTTTATTCGCACTACATTCGCACCCCCACGATAGTTTTTATGATTAATGTTAAAATCAATTAAAAAAGTCGTAAACACTAGATTTTTTTACTATTTTTTGTAGGTGGATTGATCAAAACAGTTTTTATGCGTTTTTACTTCGTAATGAAATGTAAATGTGAGGTCAAATGTAAAAAAACGACTAAATTTATAATAGAAATAAAAAAACATATGTAACATAAATTCTGCACCTTTGCTTGAGGTGATTTTGAATAACATGTTTCAACCTACTCACAATATGTAAAGTACATACGTACAATGAAGTACAATAAGGTACAATGAAGTATACTTCGGGAGGAAATCCACAGTACTTGTTAATTAAATCAACAAAAATTAAAAAGGGTATGTTATTATTATTAGCAGTGTTCTTTAGTAATCTACTGTGTTAACTTGAACCAGTTTCATAACCAGCAAGTATTGAAGTCAGAAAATAACAAATCGATACTGTGGCACTTCGCTAGGACTGTTTCAATTACAGAAGTTCGATAATATAAAACTTAATATGTTTTAATTCCTGTGGTCATTAATATTAGAGCATATATTAAAAAAATCAATTTTGCGTTGACTAGTTCAACTCTGATTTGCTGGCTAAAATTAGCCACTTTTTTATCACTCCTGCAGCTGTTTTTGTACGAAAGCAAACTCTACAAAAAAGTCAGCCTGTATCTATTATTCAGCATATTGTAGGGAATTAAACCTAATTTAATTTATATTTTTAGCGTAAAACTGCCTGAAGCTAACATGTGATCTACTATGTTTTTATACGTAAGTTTAAATGCTTTGTTAAGTGTGTAGACATAACATGGAAAATTGAATAATAACTCTTTTTTTGAATTTTTATGTTTATATAGTATGTAACGTGCATTGATAAGAAATAAAGCAAAAAGGATCGAATGATCTTCTTTAGAATTAGCACTCTGACCTGCCACTGAAGACAACCCTTCACCATTTACAAATATTTAATGGCACAGTGTATCAACAAAATAACCAATTCGATATAATTTCAATCGAAAATTGGCATACCAATTTTAATACGTTGAATTAACGGATCAAACAACTTTGTTAGAATTATGTCTTAAAATTATGTCGATTATGTTAATTCAAGTGGATATCTAAATCCATTGCTTATCCTCAGTTATTGTACACTTCCTTTTGCGGATTTACCTACACTTTATCAGTATTGTAACTATAAAAATCCAATATTTTGGTCCTATTTTATCTTTTATTGGGATTTTTAAAACAGTTGATAATTAATTATAGCTTATCAATAAAGTTTAGTTTAGATTAAGTTGAATTCTTACCCTTCATATTTTTTTTCTTACTATTTTATTATTAAAAGCTTTTGAAACAATCATTATAAAATAACGTTAGATTTTAATAAATAATAATTATTTTTATTAATTATCTCGTTGATACATATTTACTACCAAGATTTTAATAAATGATTGTGGTGTTAAAAGGGCGGGGTATTTTCTATGTTTTAAATATCCCGCTTGTGGTTTTTCGACATATTTTTCCGTTTCCTTTCGCTTGTGATTGGTTGCCGGTCCAAGCTTGTTTACTCCACGTTAAAAAGTAGATCCAAGCGGCGAAATGCTTTAATTTGATTGGTTCAGAACGTCGTTAGGTGACGCTTTCTACCGAAACAAATAACGATCGGCGGCGGTCGGCGTTGGCGTCATCATCTTCTTTCTCTTCTGTTCTTGAGTTCAGTGGAGGTGGACGTGTAGTGTCAATTTGAACTTTTTATAGACTAAATTTGTATATAAACATTAAAAATGGCAAACAACCAAGATTGTCCGATGGAGAACGGTGAAGATTTCTCACAAGATGTTTCTGCAGACCAAAACTTCGGCCAAAACCAAGGAGAGGTGAACGGTCAAAATGGCTCAGGAGATGCTCCCCCAGCGGATAGCGGCAGTGCAGACGCACCAGGTCGTGATGATGACAGGTATGTTGGATTTCCGTTGTAAAAATACTAGTAGTGATCGAAAAGCCAAGATTGTAGTCCCTTGTCTGAAGCCGGCTCTTTCGTCTTACTTAGTTGAATTGTGGTCATCCTGTAAATATAAGCGAATTTTTTGTTATGAATCATGTTTTTTAGCTTTAAGTGAAAGCGTGTAACTTGTATTTTTTCCATTTTTGATTGTAAAGTTCCGAAGTTCCGATTTGGCTAAGGCGGCCTCGTAACACCCAAACTGAAGAAAATGGCGTCGGATGAAATTGGCGCGAATTTTGAATCTTCATGTATTGTCATTCTCTGACGCATTACTGATTTGTTTACTTGAAAAGTCCTGTTTCTTTATTTTCAGCATAAGTTCACTCGGTCATTGTTGTGTAAATTTTGTTTTTCAGTGGATTAGACAAAAGTTTGGTCTGAAAATTTTTTTCCTAAAAAAATTATTAAATTAAATCGGGACCGGTGTAGGATGCCAGGTTTAGCAAGCCAAGTTTACCCACTTAAACATGCTTCCTTTTCTCCAGGTGGCTTCGTCCGCTATATGGATGATGGGGCGACTGGACTGGGATCGCTGGGACCCATGGTATTTATCCTTGGGCACATCTTCTGCCAGACACTTAGTAATTCAACGTTAATAATTAAGTTTGGGAATTTGAATTATGTCCCTATTAAATTTTTTCACTGTTTTTTACAAAACTTTGCTATCATTTTTTCTCTGCCTAAATGTAAATTTCCAGATTACTTTTGAGATTGCAGATCCATTTGATTGAACTAGGATTAATTACTTGATTGCTGTTTACTATTCCATTTGTTGTATAATTAAAGTAGTAACGTAACTAATAAGCATTATTCCAAACATACTCAGTAATGCTTAGGATGAGTTTTGGTCTGCACTCATACTAATACTGCATTTTATTGTTTCCAGGAAATTGTTTGTTGGTGGACTGAGTTGGGAAACAACTGACAGTGAGTAGAGATTTTTTTTCTTATTATTACTTAACACAACAGTTTTATTTTTCTCTTATCAATTTTTTTATGTTTGGTGTTAGTAAAGTTCAGCTAAGGTTATCAGTTTTTCCAAGTTTTAACGATGAAGTATTACTTCAATAGGTGACACTTGCAAAAAATTTGTCCTTGCCAAAACATCAGTCAATGACCACAGCTAGTCTGTAAGTAAAATTGAGTGACAGGTTATGGTAATTATCACTTCTGACGCGTGTCGGCTGTGGTAGGGTTTTCTAAACGAGCGCATTTCATTTTGGAATCTAATAAAACATATTTTAACATTTTAAAAATTATAATAAAAGAGACTTCAATAATCACTTCGTTGTCTAAGTTTTCCAAACCGAAAAAACAGAATTATGTTTGAATAAAGACATCAAAGCAGATTTTTGGTTTTGAATTGTGTTGATAGCCTGCCCTGCTTGTTATCTCAATACGTTTTTCAGTCCAGTTTAGTGCTAAGGTGACATGTACTTCCAAAAATGTATTTTTAACGCTAACATCTAGGTGGTAAATTGAAAAAGAAACGGAAAATTTCAAAGTGTATTTATATCGTGTTTAAACAAGAAAAATTTTAAACGACAGCTAATATGTTATGAATTGACAAAAGGATCTTCAGGATTTATTACTCAATGAATACAAAAAAAAAAAAAATAAATAAATAAACACGCTGAGAAAATACAGTTACCTCTGTTAGATTTAAGTGATAGGCGAATGCAAGTTAACCAAAATTAACTTACGTTAGACACGTTTATTGACAAACAAGATCGAACATTTTCTTTATTCTGAGATATTTTTATGTACTGCTTATGTATGTTTTTTATATTTTACTGCAGTAAAAAAACGCAGTTGTTTTAGTTTCCCGCCCTCTATAGTTAAAATGGCTCATGTAACTGAATTACATTAACTAATATTTACATTAAAACAAAATCTAGATTACATTGTCAAATCTAATAATTATATATCTAGGATTTTTTATCGACTTAACGCCGGAAGCTTAGGAATTATAATTTTCTATGATGAATCATTATATGTCAGTTCTGCTTCTGAGAACAATTGAAGACACCTTTGGCTCTGATAGAACGCCTTTGTTTCTCAAAATGATTCTTTGTTTTCAGTAGATATTTATTGTTGCTTCTCTTTTCAGAGGAGCTCCGTGACCATTTCGGACAATACGGTGAAATCGAAAGTATAAACGTAAAAACGGATCCAAACACAGGAAGATCAAGAGGATTTGCTTTTATTGTCTTCAACAACGCCGAAGCTATTGATAAAGTAGTGGCCGCTGGTGAACATGTCATCAACAACAAAAAAGTCGACCCTAAAAAAGCGAAAGCTAGACACGGTAAAATATTTGTTGGTGGACTCACCAATGAACTTTCTGATGACGACATCAAAAATTATTTTGGACAATATGGCACTGTAAGTTGAATGGGATAAAACAAAAACTGTTTTACGTTGGATTCTTTACAGATTATTGAAGTTGAAATGCCTTTTGACAAAACCAAGAACCAAAGAAAAGGATTCTGTTTTATCACATTTGAATCTGAGCAAGTGGTCAATGAACTGCTCAAGACTCCTAAACAGACCATCAAGGATAAAGAGGTAAAAAATTCGTTTGAGTTTATATCGTAGTTATTGATTGCGTTGTTGTTTTGTTTAGGTTGATGTAAAGAAAGCTACACCCAAACCTGATGCCATGGGCGGTATGCGCGGAGGCAGGATGATGAGTAGCCGCGGCGGTGCTAGAGGCCGAGGGCGAGGAGGTTACGGCGGTCAAAACTGGAATCAAGGCTATGGAGCGTATGGAGGCTATGGTGGTCAGGGTTATGGGGGCGGTTATGATGGTTACGGGGGTGGGTATGACTATTACGGCGGAGGTTATGGAAACTATGGTGGCTACGATTACTCCAATTATGGCAACTATGGTAAATACTCCAGGCATTAGTTAGTTTTTAGTTGGTAAACGAAGTGCCTTTATTGTTGCACTGAAACTGATACCAACACATGTTTAATATAATGGTAGGGACGCTGTGATATTCACAGAACATCTACGGACATAATCTATAATATATTTTACCGATTATCAACAACTGTTTTGTTCCTATACTTTATTGCATGTTGACCTTTTATGGAAATACATTGTGAAATACCTGAAGCTTGAATAAAGCATTTGTTGAAACAAATTTCATAATGTGCTTTCCATTTAACCTATCATACCTACACAAAATTGAGGCTGCAACACAACACGAAATTTACTAATGATGTAGTGAACAACAAACGTGTTTTCGGTTTAGAGTAGAAAGACATAATTACTGATTTTTTTCTTTGTTTACGCGAATGCAGACTATGGATATGGTAACTATGACGGAGGATATGGTGGTGGTCGCAGTGGTGCGCGCGGAAAAGGTACATACTGAATCATGTTTATATTGTTAACGTGTTGTTCCATTTTTTTGATTAGAGTATTAGTAATCATTTTTGTTTTTATTTTACCTATAGTCGTAACCTGCGTTTACCTGAAAAATCAGTAATACTTTGTTTTCACTGCGTCAAATACTAATAAAGTATTAGTAAATGACCATTGTAGGGTTGCAGCGTCATAAAAAAATGTGAGCTTACTATGACTTTTAAAAATGCCTTAAAAATAAAGAGATTTTCGAAGATCGTACTGGCAAACAACGCAGGTGGCGAGAATATTTTGAGTTTTATTAGTGAGTAGGATTTACCATAATTTAATTTTTATACTGCTCGTTCTTTTCAGGTGGCTCGGGTTATCAGGGAGGTAAACAACGCGGTGGTGGCGGCGGTGGCGGCCGAAACCAAAGGCATCAACCTTATTAATTCTAACAAGATGAGGTTTGACTGATAACCTATAGTCTCATATTTTTTTCTCTTTTTTACTTCTCGCAATTTGATTACGATCATTCCATCGCGGTTTTGGTAAAATAAAAATGTACAGATTTTCTTTCTATAAAAGAACGTTTTTATTTGTTGAACAAAACCTTCAAATGTCATCACCTAGAATGATAAGAAAACCTTCCTGTATTATGTTAACAATTTTAATTTAATAGTAATGTAATTGTAGCTTAAGTTCATGTAATTTGTGTAGGAGGCATTATGTACTTCCTCCACTGTATGACAATTTAATAATAAATACTTTGTGTAAATAATTTTTATCATTCAGGTTTGTCCTTTTAATGTATTATAGTCTGTGCCCTGATTTATTTATAAGTATATTAAAATGTAGTATGCGGTTCCGTAAAGTACAGAAATAAAAACGTTTATACAGAAATTTATTTTAATTTCACCTTACAACTTAAAAAAAAACATTCAATGCACTCAATGTCCCGCCAATTGCAAATTTTGTTGTTTCTTTGTGTAAGCTGAACAATAGGTAAGTGAAATTTTGCTGTTTTTTTCTAAACTAAAAAAGATTTATTCCGAGGGCTCAACTATTCTTCGGAAAAGTATATCGTAGGTGAGCTTAATTGGACTTTACAGACTAATTGTAAGTTGTAGCTCACGTGGACTAAATCAACCTAGGACGACGCATTAAATGGACAATGTAGGACTAGGTAAATTTAATTAGTCTAAGTTAAAATTAGTACAATGATTTGAACTAAATCGGACTCGATGGAGTAAACGCCAAAGTTGGACTACATAGATTAAATTAGACTACGTTAAATTATAAAGGATTTAAAATGAATCGCAACAAGTAGGATTCGGGGGGACTAAATGGACCAAACAAAGTTGGACTAGGCAGACTCCATGGGGTTATTAAGTAGAACTTGATGGACCAAACTAGTCGAAAGTTGGCCTCTGGGAGCCACATGAGAATAAGTCGAATTATTAAGAACTTAAGGCTCGGTGGACTAAACGAACTTAACAAAGTTGAACTAGGTGGGCCAATTCAGGTGGATTATTAAGTAGGATTTGGTTGACTAAATCGACATAGAGAAAATTTGATTAGATGGACTAAGTCGGACTGGAGTCGACAAACCAAGTAGGAGTCGGAACAAAAGGGCTAAACATGAAAAACTTTAGCTAGGTGGAGTACATGGGACCAAAATTTAAGTTTACCATATTTCTTTGAAGCTGAATCTTAAAATATTGAAGTTTGTGTATGGTCCTAGAAAAATGTACTTGATTTTTTTAGATTTTAATTTTTTTATGTGCATTATCAATTTTAGTGAAAAAAATAAAACTTTTTTTTGAATGCAAAATTTTGAACATTTTGGATGATCTGTAGATGGATCGATTTGCTCAAAGAAATTATTGAAAAACTATTCCAATTTTTTTTAACGTAAATTATAATTTGTTTTTGTTTTTTATTTCAGTTAAAAACTGGAATTCGTTAATTCATTGCTGGTTAAAACGGAAGACGCATTTTGAGCCGTTTTTTCTTGAAAAAAAAGTAATTTATCTTAACCATTAATTTATTTAAAACAACTGTAAACCTGAAGTTATTTTACTTTACTTCCTTGTTTAAATTGTCGAAAAATCCATAATTAGAATTTAAAACCACTAATTTGTGCCGACTTTGTAATTTTTCCAACTTTTAGTAATACCCAAAATGATTCTTTTTTGTGCTTTTAAAACCAATTAAAAATACAAATTCCGTGTTAATCGCGATGGTCCATAGTACATTCCCCTGTTCATCGACATCCAACAAAATGTGTGCTGAATACGTGATTAGTTACGTAACAAGGTGTTTTAGAAGCCTGTAATTTTGAGTATTTATTAAATCTCGTCTAACGAAGCGCAAACCTAATTAATCAGCAACCAAATAAAGTGGTTCGTTTCGTTTTTCCCGATCTGCGCCCGTAAAACATGGCGATTCGCTAAATTCCCTCCAATTTTTCCGTTTTTAAATTCTCCGCCAAATCAATAAACCATGAATTTCCTGTTCCGCATGCGCATTTCATTTGCGAACTTTGGGTTCTAGATTATAATAGCCTTGAGTGGCGTTGTCTGTCATAGTGGTCAAAAGTGAAACTAAGTTGCCAATTTATGAAGTTTACACCCGTGCTTTTGCGGCGTTTGTGCAATTCAATTAGATTTCCACCGTGTTAATAATTGAATTTAACCGAAAATACTTCTTTACATCGCTTCGCAGACTCCTTAGAGGTAAGCAGTAAAAAGAAACAATAACTTTTTCTTTTGTGGTTTATTATTGCATACCGGGTTTTCCTGGATTCGACATGGACAATGATCCATTTTCGAGGCTACAGAAAATGCGGTTATTCAACGCAATGCTGAATATTTGGGGGCTCATTTTCGGTGCTGTTAAGAATATCACATTACAATCGTTGAAGATTGATCATTAGATCTGTTCACAACTTACATTTACAAGAAAATTTTGTTATCTACACTCCATGTGTGCGATAATTATGGAATCCCTTTGTTTGTCCATTAAAATTTTTAGCACTGAATAATGAGCCCAGGTAGGACTTGATCAAAATGATTAGTTTTCATTATTGGGAAATTTTTATAGATGTTTGTTACGTTCACGTTTTACAGGATATTTTCTGCTGGTACACGTTTTTTCAAGTTGTAAATAACTCTTCAGGAATGGTAATGGAGGCCCCCCCATCTCCCCAAAGTGTAGGAAGGGAATTTGTCCGACAGTACTACACTTTGCTGAATAAGGCTCCAGCTCATCTCCATCGGTAAGATTTCGTACTTTGTCCACTATTTTACCATGTGCAAGCATTGATATCTCACCAACTCCCAAGGTCTAGTGCATGCGCTTGTGCATTTTTCGAGGTACAAATTAGCACATTTTCAACACCAAAAAGACACTCCAGTTATATAAACATTCCCAGGTCAAAATTTAAAAAATCTGTTACATAAAACCTTATCAATAAAATCTTTTTCCGGGAAATTATAGATAACTGCGACCCTATTACGTTTATAATTTACCTGTTTTGTTTTTGAATATTCGCTTTTTAGTGCTTGGCAACAACTGCATGATCTCAGTGACTGCACATGCAAAATAACGCCACTTTTCTTTTCTTGAATGTAAATGAAATCCTTGTTTTTATACAATAAATTTAACATCAATATTTAACAGTGGAATTCATAATTTTGAGCACTAAATGACGCGATACAAATTGTCGTTGTTTGGCAGTCAGTCACGCGAATTCCAGTTCAACACGATTTTTGACCAAATCGCAAACAATACATCGAAAATGCAATTTTCACATCTATTAAACCTACGATTTATAATTAATCGCATTTAATATGCATGTAAGGATAAATATAACGTAATGATTGGAAATGCGTTACTATGGACTAACAGTGACTCGTCATGGTAACATAAAGAGATAGACTTTTCTATTCGAGAATTGATTCTCAGACTTCATTTGATTTGAAATGTCTGGAAAGTTCGACCTAACATTGAGTATCCGTTATCAGCGTTTGTAACTATCTACTCTTTTATCATCAGTAGTTGGTATGGGTATTTTTCACCGTAGGAAATCCAAAATTAGTTTAGTTTCTATTTGAAATAAGTAAACCGGTTAAATTTAACCAAATTGCGAGAGTATAGCGACGCGGGTATTGATGTATAATTTTTGTATGGTATCTGTTGGTAGATGTTGTTTTTTGAAGCCTTAAAATTACTACTGATTAAGTATGCTGAAAATTTGGTAGAAATCTCCTGGGGGCGTATTTATAGATGCATTTCCGGTGGTAGCGATTTAGGTGATTTATGATAATCAAAAGTTCATTGCCATATGATAAGCAAAAATGACAAACTATTGACATAAACCTTTAAAAACAAAAATACATAATTTTTTACGTTTTCTAAAACCTTATTTGAGCAAGATGTTTTTTTATAATACTTCCTATACATTAAAGTCAATTTTTTTTGTACAGAAGTTAACACCCTACAACTGATTTACACGAAATTAAATTTTAAAATTTTAGAATCGTTATTTATTTTAGTAAGTGTATACGACCTTCACACTTTCTTCAGCCGGGAAAATATTTTCATGGGTCGTCCACAAATCAAGTTTATGGTTATTTTGGCCCCCATCACGTTTATCACAATAAAACGCGCATACATTATATAGAAAAACCTGATTTTTATTACTAAGATATTAATGATTATAACATGAACGCTGTATGCCAATGTGCCCAAAGTTATATAATCATCTTTGTACCCCGTTTTTCTATATTGTTTATTTTTCTAGTTGCACCCAAAGGTTATTTGTGTTCAACACAATGCATTGTTGATTTAATTATCTTCAGTTATATAATGAATCCGCTTTAGCTTCGCGTAAAAAAATAAACGTTTTTGCATATAGAATAGTTGTTCTGGGTCATTTAAACATATTTGTAAAAATCGTTGCAGAGAGTCAATCTCTTGGATTCAAAATTGATAGCCAAATTAGTTTTTTATGAAAGAGTACATCCACTATTACTGTAAGTTTTTTTAAACTCCATACAGGCAACTTGCTCGGTGACGTGGGTTTAATCTTCCGGCATTATATTTAAAAAAAAAAAAAAACGTTTTATTGTAAGCAATAAACGTGTGAATACATTACTTGTTTATTTACACCTGTACAGTTGACTACACGCATATCGTTTTATTCAAGATAATACAACGCGAGTTATTTTTAATTATGATTGTTAATAGTTTCAAACATTTAATTCATGCGTTGAACCACTCGAAATATAAATTAATTTCGCAATAAATTCGAGAGCGTTGAACAAAGAGAAATTTATTACACGTACAAAAGAAAAGCATTCAATTTGTGCAAAATTCTCTCTAGTAATAAAATTTCGTTCCCTCATTAATTCGGAATAATCGATACGTCCAGGTTTCTATCAACTACATAAAGTACGAAATAAAATTCAGACAAATCAACATAAAACTTCTACCCAAAGGGGTAAAACCTTAAGAGTTAATTATCTGTCGGTTACACATTGGCGTGGGATTGATGAATGTATCCCAAGATTAAATTCAAGGGAAATACCAAGCCGACCCAATTTGGATTTTCTCGATCTTTTAGTAGTCACACAAATTGAAGTGATTTTTTACAGCTCTGGAGGTAAAAAACTGTGTATGATTGCTCTGGGTACAAATATTTCTGTAAACTAAAGCTGTTAACACTTAATATGATAGGTAAAGGCTAGGTTAAAATTTTACAATCTTACGAAGACGAACATTTTTTTTTTGAAGTTACGAAATTACGACAACAAAAATAAGCGATTTTCGCTTATCAAATGTGTGCTTAATAATAAATAACACTGTCCTCATATGTTTGTAACGTTGCTTTTTAATAAACGTTGTTACCACGTTAAGAAATACATAGTTAATAACAATATTGATAAAAAAGAAAAAACGATTTTGTTGCAAGCATGTGCGGTAGGAAATAACATTGGCATTTATTTTTTAAATGGACACTTGGCGATTCACAAATAAAAAGTGTCAGGAGATGGTAAATATATCGTAAATTAAGAAGTTACGTAATAATGGGATGAGAACCAATTTATCGATTGTCTGGGAAATTACTTGTTATATCTTACGACAAAATTTCAATCTTATTTTTAGTTTGTTAAATACAGGCGAATAGAATGTTATCTATTTATTGCATTGTGTGCCATTATTCTAGTAAAAATCCATACGTCCGTAGAAGAAATAACTAATCAACGAAAAATATTCTGTTCATTACGTTATGTAATTGACGTACCATTTTCAAGTACATGTGTGTTAGGATATTTTTGTTACATTATGTAACAATAACAAAGTAGTGTTTTTGTTTGTGTATTAAAATTTACATGCAAGAAATCGATTTATTATTATTATTCTTGACTAGTAAACTGTATTAAGTGGTGTCTAATAATTATACATTGTTTTTTTTTTTTTTTACAGGTTTTACAACCAAAACTCATCTTTCGTTCATGGCGGATTGGACCCTCCTAACCGCGAAACCAGCCCAGTCATTGGTCAAAAGCAAATCCACCAGAAGATCCAACAACTGAATTTTCATGATTGTCATGCGAAGATAACTCAAGTTGATTCTCAAGCCACTTTGGGAAAAGGCGTGGTGGTTCAAGTAACTGGCGAACTTTCCAATGCTGGACAACCGATGCGTCGCTTTACTCAAACTTTCGTCTTGGCCGCTCAAAGTCCGAAGAAGTACTACGTTCATAACGACATTTTTAGATATCAAGATGAGATTATTTCTGATGAGGAATGTGAGCCGGAAAATCGTTCTGAACCTGAAGATGATACTTCGCAGGATTGTCAAGTTTTGGATCAACATCAGCAAATCAATCAGGCTCCGATAACTTATTATAATCCGAATACCACGCCAATGCAGCCCAATTTGCCACCGGTACCACACCATCAACCACCGCATGTTTTGCCTCCTCCAACTGTTCCGACTGTTAATGGCACTGTGCATCCTGATGACATCAACGTAATACCTGGTAAAGAAAATGAAAAGTTTTTACGAGAAGTACTACATTTGTAATGTTTTTAGGACCTGTTCCTCACGTAAACCCTGGCCAAGGACAAGTTTTACCGACACCCATAACGAACATTCAGCCTTCGAATTTGGTACAACCTCTAAATCCTTCGGCTCCGATTGAAGAAACCCCAACTACTGAAGCTCCAATTGAAGAACATCCAGAAGTCAACTACAATGAGGCAACTGAACAGGAACCAGAACCGCAAGAACTGAATGCTGAGCCGGGTACGGACTTCTAGATTAATTTTTTTACGATTTACATGTCTTATTGTAGTGGCTTCAAATGAACCCAAAACGTACGCCAACTTGTTGAAGTCTGGAAATAATTTACCGTTCAATAGTCCACCACTGGGAAATTCGGCGCCAATTCAACAACCAAGATCAGTGTCTCCGGTAAGTTGTATATAAACTGTGTCTTTATTGTGATTGTTTGGAATTTTAGCAGAATATGGGAACTCGTGGCGATCAAAGTGGCCTTGGAAATCGCAACAACATGAACCGTGGTCCACGAGTTAACCAGCAGAGGCTTCAGAAACAGGATTCTGGAAGAGGGGCTCCTGGCAGAAATTCGTTTAATGAAGAAGGTAATTTGTTAAGCTGAAAGTTAATAAATTGAGTTTCTTTTTATATTTCAAAATTTCAAACATATTTATAAAGTTAAAACTTCATGTATTTCTCAACAAGACGGTATATTAAAGTCATAAAATTCTACCAATTAGCTGTAAAGCTTAAAAACATTTATGTTTGAACGTGGTGCTTTTCTTACCTTCTGCTCGAATTTATATCAAGTTAGGATTTAAAAGAAAATAAATAAATTCAAAATAACATGGAACGTAGTGTTTACAATATTTTTACGTCAGGTTCTCATTCGTTACATTCATATTCTTTCGTCTTAATGTACTAGATTTTTTTTAAAGATGGTACAAACTTTTTCAGTTTAATCTTAGATATATACTTTCGGATTGTGTCTGAAATCAATAATTTGATCCAATTTCTGCAGTAGTTGAGCCAACGAAAGGATTTGATCATTTCAAAATAGGTTGAAATTAGGGAGATTGGCGTAAAAATAGAAGAAAAACATTATTATTGGAGGGATTTTATTTGTGATTTGATTTTAATTACTTTAGGAGATGAGAGGAAGCGGCCTCAAGGCAACAACTTCGGCGACCAAAACCAGCTTTTCTTAGGTAATCTTCCTCACAACGCCACCGAAGATGAACTTCGAGAAATCTTCTCGGAATTCGGCACCATTCTGGATTTAAGAGTCCACAGTAAAACCACCAACAAAGCAGCTGTTCCAAGTGGTCGTGCTCCTCCAAATTATGGCTTCATAACGTACGAATCACAAACCGGAGTACAAAATTGCCTTGCAGCGAAGGTATTTTTTCCCTTGCTTTTAACATAATTTATCAATGTGTCATTGCAGCCGATCTTCTACCCGAAGGACGATAAAAACGGCACTCAGTTAAACGTGGAGGAAAAGAAGACCAAGGATCGTCAATCTTACGGAAGCGGTCGTCCTAGCAGCAATGACAATCGCACTAGAGACAGTGGCCCGAGACGCAGTGGACCAGGACTCGGAGGAGCGAACAGGAACGCTACTGGAGGCAATAGCGGTTCGGCTGGGATGACGTCAAGTCGGACAAATAATTACAACAGAGGCGGAGGGCCACCTAATCGTGGTCCGAACGCTTATAACAACCGTCGCTAGCTTCACCATTTTCTTCATGTATCTTTGCAAGATAAACTCAAATTCGCGCGAACGAATAGTGTATGGGACGTGTACAGTGTTCAAGTCTGAGGAACGGAGTAATTATGACGTTAGTGCCAATAGTGGTTCATTAGCTGCAGTGTATTTACATCAAACCATTTGTTTAAAGTTGTTACTGTAACATTTGAGTCAAATGCCCACCAATCAACTAATAGTTCTCTTTTTCAAGTACTTATTGGCTGTGTTGTATGCGATTGGTCAAAAAATTTGGTATTGACTCAATGTTGAGCAACAACAAAGTGACGTCTTTGGGCATAGTGTAGTGTCTCATGACAAGTTTTCATGGTTTGAACTTAAATATATTTAACAGCAGGTCACCACGGGTCATACGTTTTTCAAACTATTGTTTTACAATAATAACCTAACAGCTGTATGCATGTTGATGTTAGCTGCTAACTCGGAACTAAATTTTCTACTAGAACGTGTTTGTTTTGTTTTAATGCCAAGTGTACATTAAATCCCAGGTGTACATAAATAAATTTAATAAATATGATAGCAAATAGTCTTTTTATGTGAATATGATATTACCATAGTAGAAAATTTAGTATACTAGCTTCTAAGGTCACCTATTCATATGGTTCTAAACATAATTTAAATTACGTTAAGATTTCTCAATTGTATTTCAGTTTTACATAACTGTACTTTAAGTATTTATCTTTTTTAAGGCTCATTTAAGTACTTTCCCAATATTTTTTATCAAGTTGTGTATTTCCTAATCCACAACATACATCTATGTATACATACAATAGAGAAACTTTATTTTATCGCAGCTATGTTTTGTCACAAACGTCGACAAAATCATTGCAACTTTTATTTTATCCAATAACATTTTTTTAATGGAAATCAACTGTTGCTTGCACACTTAACAGCCATTTTTTCTTTTTTGTTATATCCGTTAGAAAGTGTTAGTGTCCACGATTATTTCAATTTACATGTAAATAAATAGAGGACTGTGGTCCTATTTTATTTAAGTAGTGAAGTGTTTTGTTAATTTTTATAAAATTGTCTTGGTGAAACAGTGGAATGTTATTTACAGGCTTAGTTTCACTTTTTTTTCCTTCGTTTTTTTTTTTTTGTTAACAGTATTTGTTCCTTTTCCCTGTGATAACTCTCTCACTGAATCCTCCAAAACTCACCCTCATAATTTGCCAAAGTTCTTCCTTCTCAAAACTAAGACTTGTGCAGGTTCCACTAGTCACAAATAAGTTTCAGGTTTTTTTTTCAGTTTTGTCGTTCCTGTAATATTGTCAAATTGTTATTAGTAACATTAAAGGAAATTGTTACAGCACTGTGTTGTTTTTTGATGGTGAAAAAGTCAAAAGGTTACTTCATAAGTAGTAAAATGTATGGGAGAGGATCAATTGAAAAAAAAATATATAGATATACAAGATGTATAACGGGTGGCCTACATTGATTATTTGAATATCATTGGTAATCGGATGATTTTGCTGAAACTATTATGGCAATGGTTAAATAGGTTATAATTTAGCAGTTGTTTGTAATAAACAGTGGCGGCTCGTGACATTTTTAGAAGAGGAGGCTACTATTATATACTTATTTATACATAAATGCCTAACATGTAGTTTCCAATTTCTCGTTATTTGCCGAATCCAATTGATTTATAATATTATTTTGTTTGCCAAGCATCTCAAATCTGATACAAGTCGATAAATGTTCTTGATTATGTCTTTCAATGATTCTGATCATATCTAAAACTCTTAAAATTGTTTTTCAAAATATAATCGACCAAATCTGTACAAGACGTCAAATTTCTTAATTCATTCCTTACCACTCATCAAACTGCAACTGACGAAATTTAAATTCTTAAAACATATAAATGAAAGAGAAAAGGAAATAAATAGAAAGTTTGCACATGCCAGACAAAAACAGAGCATCGGAAGCTAGCGGCGAAGACGAAGAAAAAAGAGAAAAGTGCAACCGAGATTTCTTCGCGTTGGAGAGAAATAAAGCAATGATAGAAGACCGAACTTTTCGCTAGAGTGGTAACAGAGAAGATACTATGCATCGATTTCAGTATGTAAAACAAAGATACAAGAGGCCGCTAGTCTCCTCGGCCTCCCACTCTCGGGCGATTTTCAAGCACGAACTGAAGTCGAAATGGAGTGGTAAAGAGAAAGAGAGGGCATATGGGATTGCTTTATATTGAAACGAAAGGGAAATCATTGTCAAAAAAATTTACAAAATAATTAGCAAAACATTAGAGGAGGCTTAGCCTCCCTTGCCTCCCCTGAGGAGCCGCCACTGGTAATAAATATGACAAAAATGAAACAGATATTCCCACTATAAGCAAAACTTTATTACATTGACCTTTTGTGCTCTGCTTTCACTGCAAAAGTAATAACTGTTTAAGCAAATATATTTTTCTTAATTGTGGGAGGACTTGTTAACGTAGTCGCATTTTTATAAAATGTATAAATTACACAAAATTTGCCGTTTAGTTAATCTATGAAATTTGTAGGATAGGAAACAGTATAGTTTGTAACATTTTATCTTCTCTTATGTATTTTGCATAAATGAGTAAATGAGCAACACCAACACATAAAAACAAATATTTCAATAATACAAAACAAGAAATCTCATATTAACCAGTTTTCGCAATTTAGATGACTCCATAACCACGTATCAAACTGTAACTCACACCTTCGCAACAATATGATACATTTCTCTACCTTAAAAAAACGTTTAATATTCATAAATTTTATGTTTGTGCTCATTATTAGAATTCGAAGCAATTACCCAACATTTGTTTCTCTCATCTTTTAAGCGATCAATTAAACTGATGTCATAAAAAGATATTAAATTAAAAAACCACATATGGGTCGCCCATATGTTAAGCTTCGTAATGTATGAGCAAAGCAGTTATGGTGTTGCGTACAACATCACAAGAAATATTTTTACACACGTCGTTTGTTTGTTCCGGAGATTGGAAGCGTTACTGTGAGAACTTGTAAGCGAGACAGAAGATAGACTTTGGAAAGAACAATTTAGCGATTTATGTTGTCTTAGCGAATGATCCGTGGGCGCTATATCGCTTGCTGTTTCAATCTCTTTGCTCCGGCTCCGGCTGCTGGTGCTGGTCGAGGGAATTCGAATACTTGTTTCATTCGGTGAGTGAATCGGTAGTGGAGTGCTTAGATTACCAACTGGTAAGTTAAAAGAGTGGTTTTAGAATTACTCGATTATAAATTTTTAAAAAGAATTCAGCCTTTAGATACGTTTTCCGTGCAGATGTTTCCTGATTTTTAATTGGGTTTACAAAAAATGGCACTTGCTTTGCGGATTACAATTTTAGATTTTATGACCAAATGAATGTTGTATGAGCTGTATTTATTTATACTTTTTGAAATGATTGTGAAATAGCAAACAAATAATTCTTGTTATTGCAAAGTGAGGTATGTAAAGTAAATAAGTCAAAGTGAATAAGAAAGACTAACAACTTAAACTGAGATCTGAAATATTGTTAGATTTGAACAACGTTTTGTAGTACTTATAAAGTCACTTTTTGTTTTCTTGTATTGCGAAATATATAGCGAATAAGTTACTTGGTGCTTCGAGATTTATTTCGTGGGCAAAAGAGAAAACACCTGGTTTAGTTTTTGGTTGCTGAATTTTAAAGATGAACATGTATCGTACTTTTTCTTTTTGAAATGAAAAAAATAAACGTTTCTTTTTAATCTGCTGATAGGTCTTTTTTAGGTGTGTTGGTTTTAAAATATATTCCTATCTTTGAAGCATGTAACAAATTGTTATTTTTAGTTCTATTATAAATGTTTTTATGGGTTCTCCGTGGATTGAAAAAACACTAAAAACTTGTTCTGTTTACATAATTGCATCCATTTTTGCGGTGGAAAATTTTATTCAAGTAGGAAAAAAATACGGTGTGGCCCTTTTTTCTAAATTATCGATTAAATTATTTAGTAAAAAATATAAGTGTTTCCACTTTTGTAGAACATTGACATTATTTACTTAACACAGTGTATGTAGTTGCACTAATAAATGCATGTATTTGTCAACCTTACTAAAGTTCATTGAGAAATCGCAGAAAAAGTTAAAATTTGCCAATAAAAATTTTTTAAGTTTTTGATTCGTCCACAAAACAAGAATTTTTCCCTTTATGGCACAGTTAATAAATAAATCAAAAATTGTAACCTCCTCAATTAACTAGCTATAACGTTAAAAATTCTAGAATGCAGGCTATAATAAAACTTGGTTTCTGTTTAGTCTTATAAATAAAAATTTCTTAAATTTGCTTCCCTAAAAAGCAAGTGAAAAATAATGACTTCCACAAATTGTGTTGATAAAACTACTAGAGTTTAACAAATATTACAAAGCTTTGATCCGTCCTAAAAATGAGTTTTTAAAATTTGTTGAGCTTGATATAGCAATTTAGAACAGTTGATAAACAATTCAAAAACAGTAAACTTCTTATATATTATTGCTATTTCTTTTAAAATTCCAGAGTTATAGATTTGAATAAAAAAACGTTTTTAATCCCTTCTTAAAATGAAAATTTGTAAAATTAGTTTTTCTTTCTCTGTTTTTTCTAATTTAGCACAGCTAATAAGGACATAAAAATAATAGTCTCTTCTCATTTTATTGCTATAGCATTAAAATTACCCGAGCTCTAAGATTTTGTAAAGATTGGTGGAATTTTTAGTTTGTTCTTAGAACGAAAACTTGTAGCATTTGTCTCTTTTATTTTATACATTTATAGTTTGGCACAGTCAAAAAAACTAATCTCTCCAAGTTTCAGTGGTATAGCGCTAAAAAAATTAGAATTATAGATTTTAATAAAAAATATTGTAAATTTTTGTTCGCCCCAGGCGTTTTTATTTTCTAAATCTGTCTGTTCTATTTTATAATTTTGTAATTTGTCACAATTAATATGCAAATCAAAAATGATACACTGCTGTAGCGCTATGATCACTAAATATAAATTCTGATAAGAAATGATGGCAATTTTTATTTTATCTAACAATTGCCACCTCTGGCAATTTATAACACAACGTAACCAAGAAAATTATAAATTTCATAACAAACTTTCCTAGTTTTACATAGAATATAACCCATGCTGCTAAGTGTTAATAATAGTCGTGACGTTACTAAGCAATATGTTTATTAAACAATAATTGTTGGCAACAAACGAATGACATTTTAATTTACCACTCGCTATAACAAATGCATGAGTTCATTATTAAAAGTAAATACGAACGTAATGTGCATGCTACATGCAAGAACATACTCTGCTTATTATATTATAAAAAGATCTGGACATGAACATGAGGTTTTCATCAAAAACATTTAAAGGCAAGAAAAGTATGTCTAGCATGGTGTAGAATAAATTCCACTTAAAAATAAATGTTTGACAGGGTCGTATCTACAATTAATTATATGCATTCTTTGATTCAGCTGCAATTAATGTTGTATAGTAAATAAATTGATTTTGATCCAGTCTATAACTGCGCACAGTATTCTTTTGACTACAACAAAGACGAAATTTGGTCTCAAAGGTTATCGCTTGACCGCATTTAACCAGCCTCGATAAATTAATCTCCCAATTTCTGAATAAGACCAAAATTGCGTATTTAATATTAACCGTCCGCAAAATTCGTCAATCGTCTATTATTAGAATCTTTGATGTTGTAATTGTGGTTGAAATAACAACAAACTGTTCTTAGGATTACCGGAATTTATTCTTTGAAGTTCCACAGAATGCTCTCATTTATTAAGTTTTCAGATTACGATAATCTGAAGTTACAGACTCTGAATGCCTGCTCTATGCACATCAACAGACATATTTAGTTCCCTTCTTAGAAGTTCAACGAACAAGATGTTTTCTTTTCACTGTAGTGCATGTGCATGCCAGTTCAAGCTTTCAATCTGACTTATTTTCAGGAAACTGATGTCCCTGAAACATTAATCTCTAACGTTGTTTTAGAGAATTTTAGCACAAATGAGATCGCACAATCTTCGTTTCCTGTTGATAACGTAACGGATGAAACATGAATGATGATAACTCTTCCTTCTATGTCATCTCTCATTAAAATTTTATTGTTAAAAAAATACAAACGATAATAGAGTATTGCGTAAACACGGGAACAGAAAATAGTTCCGGTCTTGCAATGAGAGCAATACTTTTTTTCAAAATAACATTAACTTCCTGTCTTCTGTTTTTCGCAAGTTTCATTTTTATGTTTAATTTGATAGCTTTCAGCGTGGGATTAATGTAAACTATGATGTCATTCCAGAAACGATCACTCTGTTAAACATTGAACCATGTGTTCATAAACTCGAAAATAGATATTCTGGGATACGTGACATTTCATTGTTGGTTTAAATTGCAAATGTAATAAAAGTTGGTGCCAAAAATCAATTATTTTTCCAGGTAATCTCGTTTACCAGTCAACATGAAGTTCCTTTATCTATCTCTCCTGCTTTGCACTTTACTCCTTCTGACGGAAGGAACTACGGAAAAAGCTGTAAGTTATGCTGTAAAACTAAGACTAGATAATAATAACATAATGTTAGAGGAAGCATAAGAAATACAGGAAGCTCCGTAAGCCAGTGGAAGAAGAAGCAGACGCCAGCAAGTCTTTGGAACAAGAAAAGAAGAACGACGTGGAAGTTCCTGCTGAACCTAATGAAGAAATTCTTGATAATAGAGTACCATTAATTGGTAAAGACGTATGAAGCACAATAGTTAAATATTCATTTTGATCCTTTTTTCTAGATCCTTGCATCAAGGTCCACTGTGGTGCCGGCCGCGTCTGCGAAGTAGACGAAGAAGGCGAACCACAATGTGTGTGCATCCCCACATGTCCTGTGGAAACTGAATCTAGAAGAAAAGTCTGCTCCAACCACAACGAAACGTGGACTTCTGATTGTGCCGTCTACCAACAACGTTGTCTTTGCGACCGTGGAGATTCGCAATGCAAAGGAGAACGCTACAAGCACGTCCACATCGAATACTACGGGGAGTGCAGAGAAATGCGCGTAAGTTTCTTTTCTCTTTGGCAGTATCTGGAGATTATTAAGCAACATTTAGGAATGTACCAAAGACGAGATGTCCGACTTCCCCCGCAGAATGCGTGATTGGCTTTTCAACATTATGAGAGATTTAGCCGATAGATCAGAACTGACACCTCATTACCTAAAAATGGAACGTGAAGCTGAATCTAACATGACTAGACGTTGGGCTAATGCAGCCATTTGGAAATTCTGCGACTTGGATGGCTTTCCTCCAGACAGGTTAAATTTTGCAAGTATTGATTAGTAATTGCTAACGTTACCTTCTAGATCTGTATCTCGTCACGAATTGTTCCCTATTCGTGCCCCCTTGATGGCTTTAGAACATTGTATTGCTCCATTTTTGAACTCTTGTGACGCCAATGATGACCACAGAATTAATATTAAAGAATGGGCTAAATGTTTGGAGTTGGACGAGGATGAAATTGAAGACAGATGTGAGGAGATTGTTGATCCAGATGATGAAGAATAGTAACATTTAAATGTAATTACTTATAATAATTGGCGCGTAATAATGCAGAATAAAATGGTGCTATAAATAGTCCTAACTAGGTCACTGTATGATAGATGTGTGATTATTTTTGTAAATTTTATTGTATCTATTTTTAGATTTTAACTACAAAGATTGCAAATTTTGCGAACACTAAACACTGCCGTATTTTTATTTTTATGTAGCTTTTTTATAAAATCAAATGTAGAATGTACAGTTAAATAACAACAGTAATGAAATTGGTCGTTTTTTTATCTCTTCGTAATTACAATATGAGAAGGTAAAAACTAAACTCAAGAATGAAAAAATATATACTTTCCTTTTATTTTAAGATACATATGTCAGTTTTTATGGAAGTTGGCGGTATCCCTTACTATATTAAAATTTAAAAATGTGTTAATTAGATTTAAAATAATTAGATACTTAGCTACGTTTTTAATTATTGTGAAACTTACATAAAGTGATTAGGCACTTCAGTTTTACCACAACTATTGCATAAGCTGATAACTAAATGGTTTTTTAAACTTTAACGAATAAAGTTGTTTTTTTTTGGTCTCAGTATATCTATGCTGCTGGTGGGTGTAGAAGTACATAACCTGTTCAGAAGTTCTAGTTATAAGTCTTCCAGGACTCCAACGTTCTCTTTTAGCACTTTTATATTAACCAAAAACCTCTGTAACTATGGTTTCCCTCAAATTTTTCATGAGATTTAAAATAGGCGAACGCTACGTTCATTACCTTATGGTCACATTCATTTTCAACTAGCTTTGCTAACCTTTTATATCCTTATTATATCCTAATTAAAAAACAAAATGAACACAAGGGCACAAATGTAGATATTTCTTAATGTGCATTTTTTTTGAACGAAACAATAAATATAAAATAAAACAGATTCCACTAACGCCCTTAGATACAAAGATTCAGACTTATAAGAAAATTATGTATATAAGTGTGTTAAAAATAGTATTTCTTTATAAACTTAGAAATATAAGTTTTTACTTGAAAAAGATTTTGTGTACTGGGACCAAGAAGAAAATTGAAGATGCCATTAAAATGTTGAAATTTTTTTAAAATTGTAGATTATTTAGATGCATAACTATCAATTTGTATATAAAGGGACAAACATAAACAATACCTACATTTTGTAAAATAAATCAATTCCTAATTAAAAATTCCATAAACTAAAGTCTGTTTTAGGCATGTTAAAAAGGTGGATGGTACATCAATAATAATAAATAAATATTATATTATATCGTAATAGTAATAATGATAATAATAAAGGTGCAGTAATTAAACGAATAAAAATTGATTTCTGAGGAAAAAATACAAGGAAGAATCTATCATACTATCAAAGAATTGTAAATTGTGAAAAAGGATAATGTATTGCCAAAGTAAAATATGCTTTGATTTGATTTCTTATTTTCTTATTTATAAATGTCTTTCTTGGTCTTATTAATATTAGTCACTAATCTCTGAGACAATGTATTTATATTACTTTACTTTTTGAAAAAAAAAATATAATTGCGACGCTAATTTCCTACTGGGATGGTTGTTTCGAACTAAAATGTCCACTGTGTTTTTCAGGAAAAATCAAGAACCATACGTTGGTTGAATTTAATCATTTTCTAGAGGACGAGAATATGGGGGGAGGAGACCTGGAAAAGTAATGTTTCTGGAATATATTTAGTACAACGTAAAAGAATAAAAATGTTAATGATGCGTTGTTTCTTTGATATCTGGACGATTAAGACTAAAGTTTAAGTTTAATTTTAGAAAAGAAAAAAAGAAAAGATGATAGGATTTGTTAACACACAAACGACAAATACTAATTACATCATTGCGGAGTTAAAAACTGCGCTCTCGTAATTTTTTTTTTTATAACTTACACTCACGTTTGCTTTTCGAGTTCGATGGCATTCTGTTTCTAAGAATAATGCTATGAAGTTCTACGGGGAATAAAAAATAAACATTTTACACACCTGTTATTCTGTTACGTGTTGAAATTACGTACAAGTAATGAGTATAAACTGTCCAGATAGTAGAGTTAATTTAGTATCGATTATGGTAACTGATACCCTTGTTAGTGAAAATTTTTCTTTTTTATACAATTTCCTTTGTACTGGTTTCGTGGTTTCTGTTTTCATTATATTCGCTCAATAGCGCAGATCTGTGAGCCCACCTACAATCACTAACTAAACATGTTTCGTTTTACCTCTAAATCTAAATCTAAATGTTTGCTCCAGGCAAATACAATTAAAACATAATTTTAACACTCGTAACGGTTATTATTTCATGCATGATGCATACGAAATTGCCAGCGTTAAAATAATTTGCATTACTACCCTAAATTAAACCGAATACACGATTTCCGTTCATCCACTTAAAGTAATTACAGTTCCCAACCCGAAAATCCATGTTTTTTCTTTAGTCCTCCGTAATTACATAATCATTAATTAATTAATTCCCCGATCGGTATTTCCCTCCAAATTTTAATTTTTCAAGGTTGAAAAACCCAAGCCAAGCGTAGCAGTCACCCAATCGATAGACATCACTGCTAGCCGCATCATTATCCTCCCGCTATTGGTTGGTTTTCGTCACGTGACACACAAACACCCTCTCATAGGCCAAAATTTATCATTTGGCGGGCTACGTTGAGAGAAGCCGTTGTAATAGTCGTGCAGTGAAAGCGTTAGTGGCGTCTAAGAGAAAATGGTGAGTAATTTTATATAATTGTAGTGTTAAAATGCCTTACTTGTTAGGGAGGTTAGAGTTTTATGGTAGTTTGTCGGTTTAATCATGTGAGAAATGTGTTTTCCAAGTTGTGAAATGTATTTTTGTTTTTTTTAGGCTGGCGGTAAAGCAGGAAAGGATTCGGGTAAAGCCAAAGCCAAAGCGGTGTCTCGCTCGGCCAGAGCCGGATTGCAGGTAATACACGTTAGGGCGTCATTTTTCACAATATTTACACTGATTTCGTACAGCCGATCATTTAGGTTATGTTAACCTACGATGTTGTTTTGTTCTAGTTCCCTGTTGGGAGAATTCACAGACACTTGAAAAACCGCACTACCAGTCACGGACGCGTGGGGGCCACAGCTGCTGTATATTCCGCCGCAATTTTAGAATATTTGACAGCTGAAGTAAGTGTACTTTTAGGTTAATTGTTGCAAATGTCATTTTGTTTTTCTACAGGTTTTGGAGTTAGCAGGAAATGCTAGTAAAGATTTGAAGGTGAAGAGAATTACTCCACGTCATTTGCAATTGGCCATCAGAGGAGATGAAGAATTGGACAGCCTGATTAAAGCTACCATTGCCGGAGGAGGTGTTATACCACACATCCACAAGTCTCTCATTGGAAAGAAGGGCGCTCATTCGCAGCCTGCTTAAAGTGTTATTGTAGTTGTAGAAAAGACTCTATGTGTCGATGATGTGTTTTAATATTGTTGGGCACATGTCTGATGCAGATGCGTTCAGGCGTTTGCAGCCGTCTTGAAATTCTAAATGATTTGTTATTGAAATTTGACGTTTGGGTATTGCCAAGATGTTGGCAGTTTTTTCATTTTTTTTTCTTTGGTTTTAAGTAATATCATAGTTTTTTTTAATGTGCCTTGTCCTTAGAGTTTGATTTGTTTCTTTGTATTTAGATATAATTTTTTTAGTACGTAATTACATTTTAACATAGGTCATTGTAACTTTGTGTTCATTTCATAACATGAATAAATACTTTTCCTACTTGATAATTTACTGTTTTTACTTTGTTTTTCTAATTCAAACATCGAACGAACGGATTAATTTCAAAATTTTAAGAACGGTGCGAGTAAGAAATTATTCTTAGAATTTGGCGCCAGATAGTGAATACGTAAACTCTAGAAAAACCAAAGTAGAATTGGTTTAAATGTTACAGAAAAATTAATTTCGTATATTTTTTAATAAACACATTTTTATATCAATGTTACTACTGTATAAGATCCTTTGAATATGTTTAATTATGCACTCCAAAATATTTTTAAAAAAGTTCTTCAGATTAAAAACTGTTTTATTTCAACCCCAAGCCAACAAAAAATCACTTTTTTCATAAACTTTATCATATCAGAAATGATTTTCGTTATTGACGTGAAATTATTTTAACGATGCTTTTGCAAACTGTGAAACCATTATTTGCAAAAAACTGATAACATCCACAATGCGTGAAATTACTGTAGATTGTTTAACGCAATTGATAGGTAATTATTTTTTATGACAATGTGCATTAATAAATGCGAAGGTATCGTGTTACCTAAAAACCAGTAATTTTAACAATTTTTGGACTGTTAAGGTTAAACAGTATTCATATTTTTTTTCCTTGTAAAAACGTACACTCCATTTACAACGTATAAAAGGTACTTTTTTTAGTGGCATAAGGTGTATATAAAACCTCAGTATATGAACATTTTAAGGGTTATTAGCGAATGTTGGTAGTAAAGAGTAAGATAATAAGATAAATCAATTTAACAAATACAAACAAATACTCAATTTCTGGTTATCAAAAAACAATTTACGTCGTAAATCAGTAAATAACATTTTGCTGCCTGCAAAATATTTTGTAAACTGAGTACAACACAATGTATGCACATTATAAGTTGTAAAAATATACCTAGTCGGTCCATTCCAATACATAAGTTTGGTCAAATCTTGGGTACAGTGCCAAAATTTGGTCGAGTTTTGACATTTTGATATTTGGTATAGGTGTGGCTAGCAACTTATCTCACAGTTTTATTCATTCTATGGCATTATTTTCCATTGTGGAAAAGTACAGTAGATAAACTCTCTTGAAAGTGAACAGATCTATAAGATAAAAATATTTCATTGTATATTCCTGTGAACTTCTTAATTTCTTCATATTTTTATCTTTTTGCGCGGCGCATGGTCAAAGTAAAGATATTATATAAAAACTTCACATTTGGGCCCATTCGCTCCGACTTTTTGAAAACCTTGGAGAGCTTTTTAAATTTTCTAAACTTCTTGCATAATTATTTTTTGACGTACATTTATTGAGTGGTTATTTACCTAATTATGCTGCACGTATTTGATTGTACCAGTAAACATTTAACGAAGTTCGAAGTTCAAGATCACTACGAAATCATTCCTCTTTAATTAGTTGAAAAAAATGTGGGGTATGTATTGCACCATATAAAACATGATCTTTAATATTGCACAAAAATTGTTATTTTTGCAGATCGAATCTGAGAAAGGTCGTGTCGTGCTCATTTGCTAGGGTAATTTTTCAAATTTACATATCTGACGTAATGGCTAGAATGTGGTCATTACGTTTCTGTCTTTTTGGAGTCTTATCATTCTGGAGTATTTATCTAATCAGTATATTATAAAAATTGGGCTAAAATCAATCAGTCTAGTTCGGTTATTGTCAGAGCTGGGGACGAAATTTAAGATTTTTGAAAACAAAAGGGCTCCTAAAAACTGTAAGTTTTTTCAAAATTAGTTTTTAGTCACAAGTGCTGTCAAACGCACCACGTGTTGACCTGTCGTCTGTCAAATGTCACGATTCGTAGGTTATGTTTATGTCTTCCTTAGAAATTTTTTAAATAAAATCAACACCATGTGTAATACTTTACTTGTATGTAATCAGTTTAATTTCTTGTATGATGTCTTAATATTTTCCAGAATATGTACCGGAGAGAACGAGACGAAACATGGGACCCGTATGCCAACCTGTTTACAAATTGCAAAGACAACAATTACGCTGTAGTGATTTTAAATACTAGTTTTAATTTCCCGTCAAAGTTTTTATTAAATTTGTGGAGTCAAGGTATAAGAGTTCGAGGAATTTCAAGTAACTTATCGTTTTTTTCAGCTAAACTTCGTGTCACTGTGGATGGTGGTACTGCAAGATGGTTATCATGGCTGAAATTACATAACATAGATTCTGATAGTACGAGTCCCCCTGATCTCATTACGGGAGATATGGACTCTCTAGACAAGGACATTTTGGATTATTTTATCAATACAAAAATAAGTAAAGTTGTTAGAACACCAGATCAAGATGAAACTGATTTTACTAAAGCTCTTAGAGAGATTGGTAAAATTGGTGTCCTGGAAAACTTAGAGGTGCTTATAATAATTTGTTTTAATATGCTCATTTAGCAAAAAATTTTAGTTAGATGCTGTGTATGTTATTGCAGATACTTGTGGAAGGTTAGATCAAATATTGGCTAATATTAATACTCTTTATAAAGCTACACGTATTTTGAAAAAGGTGAAGGTGTATCAGGTGGCTTCTAATTCAATCACATGGCTGTTGTTAGATGGAAGACATACTATACATATTCCAACTTCTTTAAGGGAAAGTCATGAGTGGTGTGCCTTGATTCCTATGAAATCGCCGACTTACGCAAGTTCAAGTGGATTAAAATGGAATTTGGGTATGTGGAATTATGGTAAAAAGATCTAGACTAGAAAAATGATATCAACACAGAAATTTCGTTTTTTTCTTAAGAATGAATTATTTGCTGAGGAAAAAAAATGTACATACTTGGTTTTATTACAGATATTTTTTTTTCCTCGACAAATTACAGATATTTGTTTTGTGGTTTAAAGAAACTATTTTCGAGGTGTTGTTTTTGTAGGCATGCATACATACAAATGTCTATCAAGAAAATAAAAAAATCTTGTTAATATTAACGGTGAACTTTCTTTGCTCAAAATTAAGTATCGACTAGAAAAAGTACCGTATGATGAAATTCATCGGCGTTTAGAAAGGTCTGCATTTTTTTTATAAGTTGGTAGTTAATGTTCACTATCAAAGAGATGTCTTGAAACACCAGACGGAGTTACCAACAGGTTTCAAATTCTAATGTCTGAACTCCAAAGAAAGACGTATCTTAAATTTTAGTTCATTCGCCGGAATTTTGCTTACTTAACCCTTATCTTGACAAGGTCGTGGTGATATGTAACCGTGCAACTCACGTCCAACGGACCCGTTTGGTATTTTATCGTTTTTTTCAAAATATATTTTCTAAATTAATTTATACAGTTTTCATCAATTTATTAAATATGTGATATAAGGAAAAGCAAGTAAAAATATTAAATTTTTATTTATAAACATTCTTTACAATATGTTTATATTGTTTTTGCACGTGTTTCGTTGAAATTTTGAGCATTTTACTTGTGGATTTTTTTCTTTCGGTGTATTTTAGTTGTGTCATTTAGACAATGATTTGATTGTGTATGAAACTGCATCTAAAGCAATTTCTTATTAGATAAAATTTGTGATGATAAATTGGTGTTTATCAAAATTTCGGCAAGTTCAGCTTTAGTAAACTCTCTTTTACATTTATTAATAACAAAATCATAACGAACAATAATTCTCACAAAATAGAATCGATTTTTATAAGAATGTCTTTCCCATAATCGTAAATATAATACAGAACGTTACCATTATAAGATTCTTAGAACAATTATTGTAAATAAAACTTAAGAAAAAGAGAAGCTAGGAGTAGTTTATAACAATTCCTTCAAGTTCCTAAATAGATAATGGTCTATTTAGGAATCTAGACAGGGTGTAATGATATACTAAGATAACAATTTAAAGCGTAACAAAATAAAAATGAATCTGCACTATCTAGAATTATTTTAGGAGGTAGATTAAGGAGGCCTGACTAGAGAAAGTCAAGAAGGATAATTTGTTTCACGTGAATTTAGTGTTTATTGGGTCTTCGGGTTCGCTGGACTCCACTTGCCTGAATGAGGGTATCCGCGGGTCGTTTTTTCCTTATTAATTAGAGAAATTAGTCCCTTTTCTTACTTAAGAAACGAAAAAAAGGCATTATTCGTCTCTCAAAAATTACGTTTCAGTTCTAAGCTGGTAATTTTTTAATGTTTTTTATATACGTCTTTTCTGCTTAGGACGGCAGTATAATAGCACTTATGTTTAAAATTAAACTAAAATACTACAACTTGCATGTTTCTCTTTTTAAAGAAACACAACTTTTAGTGTTAAAAAAAACATATAAGCAGTATTTAACTATTTGGCTGAATATCTAAGACATTTTATTATAATTTATCCAATTGGATCCAAAAATTGGTAGCGACATTTAAAATTAGGAACTGTTGGACCTATTTGGATAGCTTTAGGCGTAGGTTGTTACAAATAACGTCATTGTTATATTTTTATCTGTAATTAATTTAAGCGTGTATATTTTTTACCATCAACAATAAAACATAGAACAGTAATCTGCGCAATCAGAATTGATTGTCCTAGTTTTTTGTTTGCAATCAATTTTTATAGATTTTCATTTTCTAACATATCAATTTTTTAGATCAATCCAAGTTGGAATTTGGTGGACTAGTGAGCACATCTAATACTTACGACGAAGTTTCTTCTAGTGTTGAGATTTCTACAGATAATGCGATATTATGGTCGATGGGTATAGAAACACTTTTAGCAAAACAATAACGTAGGTTTTTAACAGTTAGTGAAAACTTAGTTATGACATGATGAAAAAACTCCAAAATTCCATAGGAGTTGTCACTAATGAGTATCAGTGAGAAGTAAGCACGCGTTTTGTATCCAAAATGCGATTCCTTCTGTAAGTTTACGTTTTGCTGTAAATTCTATTAAAGGTGATTAGACCACGAATTTTAGAATAGAGGGTTTATGTCGCTGATACCATGACTGTTTTTCTAATAAATAAATGTTTATTTTTGTATGCAAATAATGTATAGGGTTGCACATTTTTAATAAAAAGTTGTTTCCAATGTTGCCATAATTATAGTAACCGTGAAATTGCCAGTCAAAAAAAGTGGAAACCGAGGATATGTTTCTCATTTATATTCGGATTTCCTGGTGGTGGGAGAAGAACAAGAATAGACTGCGCTCTGCCCTACTCGTTGTTGCGTGGTATAAGCTCGGTCCTTATAAGGGGAGCACAGACGTGGAGGATCTTAAAAGCAAGAAACATGTAGGACACCTTTGAAACTACGGTCAATAAGCAAAATAATGTGTTTGGGCTTAGACCTCTGTAAAAATAGACCCGACAGAAATGCGATCCAGCTTCGATTTGTGATTTTCCACCCACTTCGATTACAGCACGAATAATTAATGTTTTCAGCTTGTATGTAATGAATAATTCTCTAGCCAAATTTTTGGATAACTGATTTCAGCAGTATGTCTCTATTAAGATTTACACAACCCAACTAGCAAGAAAATTTATCTAATTTAATAGAACCACATCCCACTCAAACATCACTCTTTGATCCTTTCATGTTTTTACCGCCGATTGTTGGATCTTTTATTTTGGCTTAGTTAGAATCATTTTTGGTAATTGCTCACAGTAAACAGATGCGATATCAGTTACATGTAAACTAAATATTTTTCATTCAAAAATGTGTCTTCTGTTTCTAAATAAAAAATAGTTAAGTGTGGGTGTCGTGCGCGCGCACGGGGAGAATCTTCAGCGTAGAGCTGACCTGGGGACAAGACAGTCACTGCGGGCTCCCTGAGTTGTGTGGTGCTCCTGGACCACTTTTTGTCATCTACTCGTTGTAAGTGCCATTTGCTTGCTACCGGCAACCTGTTGCTTAAAACCAAGGATCTGCTTCACGGTCTAAAAAGCCACGAGCAAATTTCAAAAATTAATTTTAAGACTCGAGCTATGCTCATACTTGATCCAAGCATAAACTCACATATTTTTGCATGGAGATTTTTTTTTATTTCAAAGACGTGGATTGGCCATGAAGTAGGTTCTTTTTTTTAATTTGAGTCACAAGAAAGCTCGATTCTTAGATTAAGAACAGCTTTTTTTAAATAATAGTTTTCCGATTTATGTTATGATTATTTTGGGAGCTGTGAGTGCAGACGTGCGAGCCAAGAATAACTCCGGCAAGTAGCGATGCCAAATACAGACACGCCAAGCGCGGTGTAATTTTCAGTTCATCCCAGAAGCACAAAACTTACACATTTATTACAAAATTAATTACCTAGTCAATGAATACATTAACTGGATAACAACTGCAAATTTTTATAAAATTCCATCGTCTTTTTTAATTACTGTAATTAATCTTGTACCTCATCCAAGAAATGACCTTCATCAAATTGCAATCTAATTAAGCATCAAAATTTCGCAGTAAAGTTCCGCAGGTAAAGATTCTTGGAACCAACACCAGATCTTCTGATTTCTAATTTTAACCAATTGTTTTCTGTCCAAGTTTCGAGAACATTAGGCAATAGTTGATATTTTTACTTGCCTTCGTTAGCCTGCGCCCACAGATAATTTAGGCTTCGCCCTAGTAAGGTGTTGTTTTTTTCCAGAGTTTTTTCCTAAACGCCTTTAACCATGTCTGACGATGAAGAGGTCTACTCGTAAGTATAAAAACACATGAATTTTGCGCAATTTAGGTGCTTCCGCTCTTTTATTTTTGGTTCGTTTTTTTTTTCTCGTTCAGCTTTGTTGCTATGAGGGGCATAAAATATTATTATGTGGCGTTATAATTTGTAAAATATTTTAGCGAAGAGGAAGAGGAGGAAGAAGTCGTTGAAACGTAAGTATCTTTCATTTAACCAACAAATTTTGAGCGCACATTTGGTACTGTGCACTTCACTATTAGTGTCTAATAGTCGTAGATACCTATTACCATTCTAATACACCTTTTCTTTTTTACAGCAAGTAAGTTTTCCTACCCTGGTAGTAAGTTCAGTAGTGTTTGGTAGAAAAATTAGGTTCCAGTAATTCCTTTTTGAGAAGTAGAAGTAGTTTTTTTCTCTCCAAAATGAGTTTTACATAATTTAGTTTGGAACAGTTTTTATTTTGTAATTTTTCTTTCCTTTCCACTCACGCCCCTGCCTTTGTGATGTGTTCGATACAGGACCACAACAACTACAACCACCAAAGTCGAGTAAGTTCAAATACAGTAACAATGGCACCGCTTTGCAGCTCATCTTACTTTCTGCACATAAACAGAACAAAATTCATTTGAGGGAAAATTTTGTTTATGTACGAAAAGTAAATCTGCGAAAAACAGGATTAACTCGTTTTGAGCTTGAATTGGCTTCGTCAACTTCGCATTGTGTTCGTATTTTTCTGGCGCAATACTACCACTAGGTTATGAGGATCAACGAAGGAAACATAGGCAACTTAACAGTTATTTTTTTCAGCTTCTTTCTTACGCTGAGTTAATAAGAGCCTTTTTCAATTTTTGTTCTTTCGTAACTTTTTGTACTTACTTAGCCTGAAAACTTTAGCCCATTGCCCTGCCTTTGCCATAATTTTTTGGTGTTATTCTAACACATTTATAAAAACATTTTTGAGCAAACTTTTTGCTTTTTGTAATTGGGCTAAGTGTCCCCAAGCAATCGTTAAAGCACAGATTAATTTGCTGAACTAACAGGGAAGGAGCGGGCGATCCAGAATTCATCAAGCGTCAAGATCAGAAAAGATCCGACTTAGATGAACAACTTCGTGAGTACATCACAGAATGGCGCAAACAACGTGCCAAGGAAGAAGACGAACTCAAGAAGTTGAAGGAAAAACAAGCCAAGCGCAAAGTCACCCGTGCCGATGAAGAAAGGAAGATGGCTGAACGCAAGAAGCAAGAGGAAGAACGCCGCATCCGCGAGATTGAAGAGAAGAAACAACGTGACATTGAAGAGAAGAGACAACGTCTTGAAGAAGCTGAGAAGAAACGTCAAGCTATGATGCAGGCTTTGAAAGATCAGAACAAAAACAAAGGACCCAACTTCACCATCACCAAGAGGGATCCTTCTGTAAGTTCATTCTATAACTAAATGATGGGTCTATAGTAAATCTTGCAGCAAAACCTCACCGCGGCTCAGCTTGAAAGGAATAAGACCAAGGAGCAGTTGGAGGAAGAGAAGAAGATCTCTTTGTCCATCCGCATCAAACCTTTGGTCCTTGAAAATCTTAGTGTAGAAAAACTTCGTGAAAAGGCGACGGAACTCTGGGAATGCATCGTCAAGTTGGAAACAGAGAAGTATGACTTGGAAGAAAGGCAAAAACGTCAAGATTATGATGTAAGATAATCATAAAAGCGTAACGACATCTGATTTACTTTTCCAACAGCTTAAAGAGTTGAAAGAAAGACAGAAGCAACAACTCAGACACAAAGCCTTGAAGAAGGGTTTGGACCCTGAAGCCCTTACTGGCAAATATCCTGTAAGTTCTCATCTCTTTTTGATCCACTAGCTGACTTTAGTGTTACAGCCTAAGATCCAAGTAGCCTCCAAATATGAACGTCGTGTGGACACCAGATCGTATGACGACAAGAAGAAATTGTTTGAAGGTGTAAGTAGATGAGATACTATGAAAAAAGGACCGTTTTCGTTATTGTATTAGCAACTAAAGTTGCTTTCTATTTAGGGTTTTAATCATCTTAGTTTGGAGCATAATGAAAAAGCGTGGAAAGAAAAATTAGACGAATTTTCGAATAGGTCTAGATGTAAGTGGGCACATATGTGTCTCGTGCTCTTGGTCCCAATGCGTTAGTGTCAATGTATAACGTGTCCTTTTTATTATAATTTTCGTCTATTGTCTAATGTCTAATGTCTGTCGTTTTGTTCACTGTCTGCGTCTTAACAGGGTTATGAAGAAATTATCAAGCAAGTCAGCGAAAAAGAGTGGAAAGACAAAATTGGCCAATTCGATTCTAGACAAAAATGTAAGAACCTTTTCCATGTTTCTAACGCTTTTAATATCGCTGCACCGTTATTGTTTGACGTCATTTTAACTTGTTCTGTAAATTGTAGCCAAGCTTCCCAAGTGGTTCGGCGAAAGACCCGGCAAGAAGAAGGGAGATCCTGAAACACCAGAAGGTGAAGAAGAAGGTAAACCAACTGCTGATGATGATGAAGACCTTAAGGAGCCTACATTCGAACCTGAACCAGAAGAAGAAGAGGAAGAAGAGGAGGTCGAGGTAGAAGAGGAGGAGGAAGAAGATGAGGAGGAAGAGGAATAAATAACTCCTTCAAAATCTGACTAGATTACCAACATGTTATAACATAATGTTACCATCACTCGCTTGCCAAAATGTTTCAACGATGGTATTGTTTTATTTTATTTTATTTCCACCTTAATTTTTAATTATAATAAAACTGTATTTGTAATCATATAAATATCATTACAAGACGAGCCGTCTTTTATTAAGGCGCCGCAGAAGAAATAAAAGCTGCTACTTAGAATACTTTCTTTAATAACCTTTGATTATACAAATTCAGCACAATACTATTGCAACTACAACTTACGCAGCGATTACTTTACTCTGTTGTCCTTTTTGGGTCATGTTGATTTTGTCGCCCAAGCTAAGTGCCATCCCCTGAAAAAAACAAGAGTACCCCAACTATTCTTCTCTTTCATATAAAACGTACCTGACTCTTCGCCCTGATCCTGATATGTCCAGTAACCGCCGCTTCAGGTTTGTTGAACGGTTTTTCAATGCTCAAATTTGCGAGGGCATCTTCTCCAAATATAGATTTCGCATACATATTGGCAGCCATGAATCCGCATTGTCCGGAAAGTGCTTTTTCAGGCGTCAAACATTTCATGTTAGTACTCTTTACTAGATGTTTGAGATAGTCAGATAAATCGGTCAAGGTGGTATTGACCGAAACTTTATTTTCCCATTCGAATTCCGCCCACATCTGTCTAAATTCGGTGTCACTGCAAGTTGCAGGCACTATGTAATCCATAATATCGATATGGATGTCATCCAAAACCACCACATTGCGATCCGACGCCGCACCTGTTACATCATACACTATATTTCCAAAAATGATACCATTTTCGGTCGATGCTACTTTAACATTCGCTTTGATGTTGCAAAAATCTTTCGGGGCTAACACGACAGGTTGTGGTTTTTCTACCAACTTTAAATCACCCAAAGTCGCTAACTCTAGCGTACAATTCTGTAAAGTATCACCAGTTTGATTGACGATTAAAACATCCAAAACAATATCGTATTGGTTGACATGAACGTACGCTTCTGCGTACACCGGATCGGAAAATCCTGTCAACTGAGTGACTTTATTCAGTTTGTTGACTCCGGTGTTATTATCTGTTCCTCCAGTTCTCCCACCTACTAAAGCTTGAGACAGAGATGTTTCAAACACATTTTCACCGAGTTCCCCAGATTTATCTGCTTGTAACTGTATGAAACTTATGGGATCATCGGCTTGGATGATGTTGCCTGTTTTTTCTTTGGCTTTTTGGTTTAGAGTTTCCTCAAGTTCTTTAGCCACCAACATGTCATTCAAAGCTTGTCGACACAACTCGGAGAAGATTTTGATGATGGATGGAGTGCGATCAGAGAGAACACGCAGACAGAAGAGGATGTGATCTTTGTCGTCGTTTGTGATGGCTTTAGTTGGGAGACCTTTAGAAAAAATGTAAAAATACTATCAGGTCGTTGGACCGGAAAAATGGTCCAGTAGGACATTTCATAAATAAATGTACGTAAGTTATGGAAACGCGAAAACTAAAAATACGAAGTTTCCGCTAACAAATGCCAAGTGGATCAGTTTGAAGACAGACTTAGATGCTGTTAGAGATTACAAACATATCGGAAAGTGGTACACGTACAAATATTCTGTCTTTTTTGTTTGTTTAAATACCTGATTTTCCAAGATGTATGATGCCCGCCATTATTAGCATAACTTCCGCATCAAATCGATTTTGATCGACTGGTTTAACCATTTTTCCGTAACGTAACGCAAGTTTGGTTAAAGTTGATGCTATTGAGGCTCCAATAAAGAAGTCGCCGTCAATAAGATACTGACGCAGTGGAGGTCTTTTTTCTTTTTTACTTTTCCTAAAACAAAGAATTTTTTTAGTGAACTGTGCGATAATAAAAGGTGCCGTCTGCAAAAAACATTAAACGATTGGCTATAACAATACATACTGCACGGTGTTAAACGCTGATTGTGTTGCATATGTTCCATCAGAAGTCACCAAAGTGGTTGCCGTCTGCGTCGGATTACTCGGTGTGTTCTCTTCAGCGTCCCCGGTCAAAAGTCGCTGCTCTATTTCCAACAAAGGTCCTTCTCCCAAGCTCAAATTAATTTCTTTAAGAACAGCCCGTATATCCTCTAAACTTGTTGCATATTCCCCCAGGATCCACAAAGCAGCTCTGTGTATTTTCACCGACTTTATGTTACTAAACGCTTCCAATAGTTTCTGAAGAACACACAGTTAAAAAGAAAAGAATATAACAAAAAACAATTACCTCAATAATGAGAGGTTGCAAATGATCAAACTTCTGTATGGCCTCCCTAACAAAAATAAGAACATCAGCTGCAGCTAATTCATTGGTATCAGACAAAAATTCAACCAAAACCGGAATAACTGTAGCGGCGACATCTGGAAATCTTATACAGCAAGAATGTAAAGTGCGCACCAACAACTGTCTGTATTTTCCAGTATCTTCGTGTTCAACATCGTGAGTTTTAGCGACTTCTTTTTTTAGTACTAGGACCATCTCTTCTATGTTTCGTGAAGATACTAAATCCATGGCCAGCGCAAGTGTTTTCTTGCGAACTTCTAAATCCGGACTTGATAAGACTCTTAGAATATCCATGACCAAATCTTGAAGCACTCTTTCATGAGTGGGGTGCTCGCGCAAAGCTATAAGTCGATCTAAGACAATAAGTTTGACGTTGTTATCACTCTCTTTTATTATAAGCTCAATGTAGCAACTCGCTGCGGCTTTAATAGCAGTAGGAGCACTGGAGAGTGTGACCAAAGTTCCAGCAGCTTCATAGCGCACAGCTGGGCTGCTTGAATTAAGTAGATTGTAGATGCAACGAATGAACCTTGAGCGTTCAGCGGGGTTGCTGTGACAAACTTTGTAGATTAATTCAACAATGACCAGTTGTAGAATGTCTCCAAAAGTGGTGACTTGATCTAGACATGAGGCTAGGTATGATAAAGCTCTTTCTTGGTCTGCATGGAGAAGCATCAAAAACGCGTTTCTTTTGCATGACATGTCTTGTTCTCCATCTAAGTAAGTTGAAATTAATTCAGGAGCATCAGGTATTAAAAATTCAAAGTTTCTGTAAATTGTGAAAATCGCGAGAACTGCGTTTCGTCTAACATAAGAATGTCGGTGTTCCAAACAAGCCCGAATTGATGGCATTAACGGCTCTAGTAGCTCAGGTTCTTTTAATTTACACAAAAACCTCAAAGTTGAGCCTCTTAAAAATTCATTAGGATGTTGCAAGTCCTTGCGGTAGGCATCACAAACCAGGATCATTTCTTGGAGAAGTTTACCATCAGGTGATGTCTTTGGAACTATTTCCCAGAAAATAAGCAACAGTTTCTTAGCTGTATGATCTTGTAAAGGAAGGACATAACGAATGATAGTCATCAAAAGACCAGGAGGTAAGCGTTCTCCAGCTAGAATCATGTGGATTGTCTTCTTAAGGGCCTCAACCTTCTGTTTAACCTCGCCTTTTTCTAAAACAAACACATAAACGTACTTATAACCCTAAAGTGTGACCTACCTAAATCCATTTTTAGTTGCATTTCATTGTAAGGCTCAGTATCTGTGGGAACGTTTATTAGAGTGTAACATGGCTGTTCTATAGCAGTCATTTTTACGAAATGTACCTAAAAAGAAGAAAAAAAATGTGGAAACACAAACGGTTTGGTTAGGTTAAAGGCAACGAAAGAATCTTCATTAAACTAAAGCAAAATTAAAGATATCTTTGATTTTACTCACCACACGAGGCAAAAAAACACGGTTTTGGACAAATCACTACTATAATTTTTAATATTTGTGTGCTGGTAAATGTCAACGACGTGTCAATGTGTCAGATGATTTTGACAGATGACATATATGCTTTGTAGTATGCAACCAACTGTACAATTTACAGGCGCGAAACCTAAAAATTTAGTAAAAGTCATTTATCTACTTGCAGCAACGTTTTTTAAAATTAAGCAATACTTAAATTTTTTTAATACTTTTTACTACAATTAGAATTTTTTTTTTGGTTTTTAAAAAATATTTAATTTCAAGTGAATTTTTTAATTGTCGGTGCAAGTAACCATAAATCCTCTAAGTTTTTGTGTTAAAATATTAAGTTTTAGAGTTAATAAAGTAATAAAAAGATTATTTATAACAACATCTTTATTGATACATTTAGTTTACATAATTGGAATGAATATTTATTTATTAATATATTATATAATATATTTTTATAAAATTTTAATTTTTGAATACATACGTTTAGCAACAATCTGTTGAATGAAGTGTACATTTATATAGGTTTACAAACATTGATTTTGAAACAAGTTCAGTCAAACGTTAATTTAATTTAACCGAGTTTAAATTTATTTTGAGATCGAGCGATTTGTCAATACCTATTTATTTCCGGTGTTTCTAAAATCACTAATTACAAAACTTTGCATCACAGATATATTGGTTGGTGTAAATGTTATAGAAATATAATAAATATATAATATATCTCTAAAGTATGTAAAACTACATTACATTTTCCAAACAGTTTTATTCATGTTTTTGATGAAAAGATAGGCAATTTTATTGAACACGTGAATTCTAATTATTAAATGATATTACATGTTCAGGGATATTTAGTAAATAAAAGTGCTCAAACAACGATAACGACTACGACACGAAAGATATAACGGAATTATTAATACCAGTTCTAAATAAGCTTCACCTCCCATATAAAAAAGATAAATTTTAGGCTTTGTTTTTAAATTTTCGTTCAATATATTTAAAATTAACGTTTTTACTTTTACTTTTATTTTGATTTTGCTCTTAGTTCCGTTCGATTTTCGTTTGGTAATAAACAAATGGAAAAGAGTTACTGTGCCGTTATTTTAACAATTTATTTATAAAATATGGTTTAAGTATATAAGGTGGGTTCAGATCTGCTCAGTACGAAAGTTTTATTTTGCAAACATGTCAAAAGAGCTGTGTCCAGCTGTGTGTAGAATGTCAAAATTAATTGTCCATCCACGTACGAAAAATATTGATTTTTTTCTAAGGTAGTAAGCACAACAAAAATTTCAATGTTTTTTGTTAATAAACCAGCGAAAACCGACAACTAGGTTTATTTAATTTTATACATTTTTAGGTATACGGCATTCAAAGTTCATTATAATTTTTTAAGATTATAAAACATACATAAAATAACATAAAATTTGATTTCTGTGGTCATTTCACATTATTTAAACTTAAAATATATGCAGAGGCTCAAAAGTGGTAGATTTATAAGTGGATTATATAGATACCTAATTTATTAGTTTTTTAGAAATTGTTGTGAGTATCCAGATGAGTTATGAGCAAATAATTTCCTGTATCTTTAAATATACTAAATACTTTTAAATTTTTTGTCTGACAAAGTTTTTGATGTAATATGCTCGAATTGAATAATTTTTATTTAAACATATGAAATAAAAATGGGTTAAAAGAGAAAAATACCTAAACGAATATCTACGAAAGAAAAATACATAATATATTTGCAAAATTTTGATTACATACGTTTAACAACAATATATTGACATAGGTATACAGTTGTATAGATATACATAGATTGATTTTGAAACACGTTCAGTCAAATTTAATTTAACCGAGTCTTTAAATTTGTTTTGAGATCGTGCGATTTGTCACTACTCCATTATTTTCAAAATCACTCTAATTACAAAACATTGCATCACAGTTATAATGGTCGATGTTAATGTAATAGGAATATAATAAATATATAATATACCTCCGCAGTATGTATAACTACTTTACATTTACCACTCAGACTTATTCATATTATTTGTCAAGTGTAGAGATATTTTTTAAATCTCTTTGTGTATTTCAAACTCGCACAATGAGAATAATTAACTTGGATAAAAAAAGTGTAGATCCTTTATGATTCAACGGTAATGTCCAAACATGTGATTTAATATAATGAGTTAAAAATTAATAGCTCGCATTATTCCCTCTCATCGAAATACTCATTCTCCTTTCGGACCTTGGGTTAGGTAAGTCCTGGCTCCCTGTCGAAGTGCTTGAGCTAAGCGGAGGGTATCGCCACCTCCATGGTCTTTGCTGAAGATGACCATCAGTGGAAGCCCTTTCACGGAAAGGTGCTCCTTCACTTGGGCTCGAAGCACTACTTTCTTTACTTTCATTTTCTTCCTCGTCTATCTCTTCGACTTCCGTCCACCTTCTGCTAAACATGGTAGGCCGACAACTCGGTATAAGACTTCCAGGAGATACCGCAGCGGAACAAAGAAGTCCCACTGTATCCGGAGAAGTCGGTTCTTTTTCGCTAGTAGCCCGTCGAGTTTTACTAGGATTTTTGTTTTGTACTCTCCAGAAGCGACAAACATCTCGAAAAACGGATAAAACCTTTGAAAACACAAATTCTTAGCTTTCGAAATAAATGTGTTTACAGTTTACCTGTTCTATGCTCTCTCGCACTGATATTTCGTGAAAGCACACGCATCCAATTTCCTTGCTTCTCCTTTGTCCTTCTTCGAGAGACACCATTCGGTCTTCCACTTGATCGATTTTGTTTCCTACTAAAACTACTGGAACGTCTCCGATTCCGTCTTTACTCGTGCTACCTAATCTTCGTCTACGTTTATTATAGTTAATTAGGAATTTTAGACGGTAACATTCATCGAAGGAACACTTGTCCGTTACGGAATACATGAGAATGAAGGCTTCAGCCCACCTGATATTGGCTTCTAAAGCTAAACATTCGCTTTCCTGGAAGAAGCAAATTGATAGAAACAAAACGTTCAATCGCTTTTATTCTCTAGTTGACTTGAAATTCATTGCTTTTCGCACAATAATAAATCTTCGTTATTTCGTCCCATCTCTTGATACCTAATATATAACGGTTGTTTATCTGTAATATCAGGTTCGGACGTTTTGATATATAGCTCAAATTAGAATTTTTACGGTTTGAGAGATCAAGGGTCAATTATTTTTTATTTGCGGTTTATAACATCATAAATGTTGTTTTTCACTAAAAGATAGGCAACTTAATAAACACTTAAATTCTAATTGTCAAAAAATATTACATGTTCTGAGATGTTTAGTAAATATCGTTTTTCATTATAAAGTTGCTCAAACAACGATAACGACTGCGACCTTGTCTACATCATACAACGTGACTAATAGTCGTCTAGTTATTTCAAATTATGCTCCACCTGAGATACAATAAAATAAAGGATAAATATTAAGCTTTGTGCTTTCGAACTTTATTTAATTTATTTATAAAAAAAATAAAAAAGCAAGCAACTAGTAAGAGGTAGTGTTTCATCGTGATGAGTGCTTTTCCAACTTTTATATGATGTTTTTTTTGTAATGTTGGGAAAAGTTATAATATAAATATTTTCGTTTGGTAATAAACAAATGGAAAACAGTTATTGTACCATTAATACCACATTTTTTCGATCATACGACTTAACAATAATATGGTAAGCTGCACTTACATGTGGTTGTCCAGCTGTGTCCAGAATGTCAAAATACACTGATTCATTATCGATCACAGTATGGAAAGTATAGATTTTTTCTAAGGTAGGGTCATATTCTCCAATGTATCGTTTTGTGATAAATCGAACAACCATTGCTAAAAAAAGTATTAAAAAATAAATGAATTGATAGATTACAAATACATTTGCATAAAAAAAAACTTGATCAAAAATCTAATCTGTTTTTAATAAGTAAAAACATCAATGAAAAACCGAGAGTGCAATTTAAATGCATTCTAAAATGCACTAAATTCAAAGATAATTTATTTAAGTCTTTAAGATAACGAAATGTAAATAAAATATCAACCATTAAATTAAATTTTTTGTTTAAATTCTTGTGAGCAGATGAATTATGAGCAAAAAATTGATTTAAGCTTCACACTGAACGTTTTGTTAATGTCTGAAAAAAGCTGTTACTTTATTCAACTTTTTATTAAAAAAAATTAAACTAAGAAATAATTTTAAACGCCTAAAAAACTTTAAATATGTTTAAAGAATGAAGAGATTAAAATCAGAGAGAAGCATACTTTTTTTTTTTATATATTTCTACATTTTCTTTTCCTCTTGTTTTATTCTTTTTATCCTTGATTTATTAGTTCTATTTGCATTGTTATCAGAATCTTTAGAATTAAGAAAATAGAAAGAGTTGAAACTGAAAACTAGAGACATAAAGAAATAAGAAAAAATTAAAAAACAGTGATAAATTCAAAAACATAAACTTTGTCACAAATTTTGTATTGCTAAATTGCTTTTTTATTACTGGTCTCACTTACATTAAACAATAACAAAATTATAAAACCAAGAAACTACTTGAGAAATTAATAAAGAAAAAGAAAAATTAAGGAAATGAGAAAATAAGCAAATTTGTAAAATTAATAAGTTAATTAATAACTGGAGAAGTGTATAACTAAAGGAATGAGAACAGAAGAAACTAATAATCCAGAAAAGAATAACGACAATAAAAGTCTAAGTTGAAAATCCTTAATTTTCTTTACTACTGTTTCACAAATGATCTGATTTTTCTTCTTTTTTTAACAAATAAGCAGTAAAACTAAAGAATTTTAAACTAAGAAATTGCAAAATCTAGAAACATAGGAAATAAAGTAATAAGTCGCAGAAAAACTAAAAATAAACTAAGAAAATAAGAAATCAAAAAAATTGGAAACCGATCAAGAAATTAAGAAACTGGGAAATTGAAGAATTGATAATCTAAACAGCTAAGCAAGTGACAAACTGTGAAAATATTAAAATGAGAAGAAAAAAAAAACTAGAATCTACAGAACTACAAAGCGAAAAAAAAATAATTAAGTAAGACATTAAAAGTGAAAACCCAAGGATAAATAAACGATCATAAAATCAAGAAACTGAAGTAATGAGAAATTACAAAACTTGGTAATTGGGACATCGCAGAACCAAGATAATAAGAAGAAACTAAAAATAGTTCGAAAACGAGAATTTTTTTTAATCTCTCATATTTTGTGGCATTGATTTGATAAATATTTTTCTCATATTCTTGATGTTCACGTTTCAGTTTTAATTTATTTAATTGGATATTTTGGTATTTTTTATTGCCAAATTGTCTGCAACGCATGATAACGATATTTTTTGCCAACTTTTCATGAATTCTCTCTCGTATATTTTCAGCCGGTCAAGTTTTTGAGTAAATAGTCCCAAAATAGACAGTTTGGCTCAAAAGATCTCAAAGGTTTTGTTTGCATATTGTGTGCTCAAACATAGTTCAGTCAATAATCGATAGATGAACAAAGTAATAAAGTTTGAAATTTGTTTGAGTTTACAAAATGTGCTGAAAATCTGAGTTTTATCCCTCCTCGTTCGTGCGCATGTGTCGATTGATTTAATGGGGGAAGAAATTAATTAATTTGCTATTTATATAATTATTTGAAGTAAGTCACAGTGCTGATCCATTTATTATTGATATACTACAAGTTTATATATTTTTTACCCGATTAATTTTCCGTCCTAAAATCTAAGTAACACCTGCTAGTAAATGAAGTTTAAAATAGCATTTTTAGGTGCTTCTCACGTATAAAATAAAACTTTTATTACCTGATTTGCCGACTCCGCTCTGTCCCAGTACCATAACTTTGAGAGCTTTCTGACGAGGATACAGACCCAACTTTGCTAGCGATGACTTTGGTGAAGTTGCATTCATTTTTCCGACATCTAGAAATGTTCTAAATATAATTACAGGAACTTAGTCATCATTGTGTTATGCATTTACTTTCAAAAGTTTGTTTAAAGAGAAGTTTCTGATTTGTTTTAAACGAGGACTGCAGGATGTTTCATCAACACCGGACGAAAATAAAAATGGAATCGAAAAATTTCAATTAAACTTGGTAGAGAAGTTACGACATTCGTGAGGGATTAATTCAAGTTTGTAATGTAGCAGCGATTGGGGAAATCATGCAATCTCATATGAAGTTTATTTATCTCTTGCAAAAATAGGTATTTCTCCAAACGTACTAAGTTTGGAATTAATTATTGCAAAAAGTGGGAGAGATACGCGGTGGATTAATGGCATTTTACAAAGAGTAGACGTCAAAAAATGATGTATTATAGGTATCGGTAGATTAATTGATGTAGTGCTATCACAAAAAGCACGCGTGTTTCGTGCTTTATTTCGTGGTACCAGAAAGAGAGATTAGCTTTCATCTTGCAGCTTTCGCTCATAATTGAAGGTGTTTCAACATATCAAAACTTGGTTGTATTTAACTGAAACTTTTATTTAACTTGTTTGTGATCACTCTATATTTCTGATATGCAGATTATAAACTGAAAAAAAAATCAGCGGTCATGTAAGTCATGTAATAAGAAGTTCGTTACTAACACTAATCTTTTAACTGATCAAGAAAAATTTAAACACCTTCCTGACCGTCAACTTTAATAAAAAATATAATTATTACAGACGTAAGTCGCCCAGAAGCACGTAACCTGAGTGTTGTTAAGGAATAAAAAAAAATTATTGCCGGTTTGATGGCCTTGACTTAAACGTACTAAAGAGCATGAAGATAATAATAGGGTGAGACGACTCACTTCATGTGTTTTTATGTGATTTTATGGCTTGCAACGACGTTAAAAACTCATTTCTATGTAAATTATAAATAAAATTGTTCTTGAGAAGGAGGTCTACTACGGAACTCGAACGTAAAAAATATTATAGAATCATTTTAGTTTTCAGCTGTCGCGTCACTGGTTGAACGTAATCAAAATTAATAACACCAGAAAAAAATTATAAATATTAAAGAAATATCTAAAGCTGGTTCCACTTTTAAAAATATAAGCACGAGTATCTACCACATATTTATTTACGTTACAATTATAGTATGAGTCGTTATAAGTACTTTTAGTGGTCTTGTGGTTGTGAAAATCTTTTTATTTAATTCCTTAATTTGTAGAAATATGAACGTACAATGCAGCACCATTTAAAAAAAAATAGGTCAGCAACCAAGGCCAATATTTGCGTCTCCAAGTTGTCAAAGACACACTCTTCAACTTTGATTGTGGTACACATATTTCAGCGGCATCGAGTGATAATCATACAAAGTGAAGGAAAATCCTGTCAAAGCTTCCATTTCAAGACATCAAAAAACCTCCATTGTATCACTACATATAAAGCTTTAATGTTTGAAGCATTTAACGTGCCAATTATTCACGAATGACGTACAAACATAAAATTAATCTAGCACATGAACAGGTATAAAACTTCAAATTGTCAGTGAATCATAAGTTGAGAAGGTTTGTTGTTTATTTACGGCAATATCGATTAAGCATAATCGCGGGTTGGGTGAAATTAATGCCAATTCCGTATTTATTGCCTTTGTTATTAGTTTGGGCTAAAATTAAATCAACAATTAATGAAGTATTGTTTAAAATAATACTCTGAATGGTCTAAATTTATTTATTTGAAGCTGTGGGCGTGTAAAGCTTCGCAATCTTCTTCAATTTATTCATAAAGGTCTTATTAGCTGAGTTTGTAAAAGTGTAGCTCAGTGCCTTTCATTAAATTCATTGTTTAACAGGACTTTTAAATAGTAAATATGAAAAGAGATTATTCGATTTTCTGTCAAACTTGTGAAATTATTTCTGTAAAATCGAAATTGGTGAAAGGTTTTCAGGTGGCTTCTTTATCCCTTTTGCCCTATTTAGTTTGACAGGTGACCTGTTTCTTTACCGTCGTAAATTTACTCGCTTGAGTTGGCTTGTTTCTGCTTTTAAATTTATATTTATTTCTCTAAACATTTATTTGATATTGAAATGATGAAATTGTCGGCAAGAATTCCGATAAGAGAGAAGAGGAAAGGTAAATTTTGACTTGCTTACGGAACGATACTTGAATAAATAAAAAATTAGTGGAATATTTCCTCACGAACTTCTCTGTTTAAAAGGATGACAATGATGTAAATAGAACGTTTTTCATTTTTTATCATAACTAATTTTAATCCTGCTACTTTTTATTTCTTGGTTTCTTAGAGCAGGTATGAAAATGGCGCTCCATTCTCAAATTCTTTTTCTTTTAATTCTACCACTAAAAAAATAAATAAACGTGGATTCTAAACACGTAAAAGTCGCTTTAGCTTATTTTCATTTATAATTTTTGATCAAATAACGTTTTTATTATCTCGAGCTGCGAAAAGAAAGATTAAAGAAGAGTGAGGTCTTTGATTAAATAAAAGTTCTTTCTTTTAGCGGGGATGTAGAGAAAATGAGTCTATATTTTACTTGATCGTAAATTTCATTTTTAGTTTACCCAAAGACACTTTTGTGGCGTTCTTAATTTCCGGACATAAATTAATGAGACATAAAAAACGTTTCACCTTATTTCTTATGTGTACAAACTTGTACAAATTTATCTTTTCGGGGAAAATGTTCGAATTCTTCTAATGTATTAATGGTCTAAAAATTCTAAAAATATTTTCCATAAAACACTATTTACTGGGTGTCAAGTCATTTAAATTCACATATAAAAACAGTTTTCACAGAACACCTCCCACTTATTCAAATAATTTTGTTTTGCATTTTATTAATAGTGTGATATTTTAGTGCTGGATGTAATGATTCATTTTATTTTTTCTTTGTTAAAAAAAAAACTTCTTTTTATTAATAGTTGTCAAAAAGTTGCCCATAAAAAACTTAATTGTCAGTAAAATCAGAATATCCATAACTAAGAAATTTTAAATTTTCGGAAAACTTTTTGTAAATTTTTAATTTTATAGCTTTTTTTGAAAAAAGCTCTTATCATTGAAAGAAAATTAGAAAAACTTTATCGATTTAAGTCAAAAACTTTAACTTTAACTTTAAGTCTAAATAAAAAAATCGATGAATCGAAAAATTTCAGTTGATAGATATGTAACGTTTCGAGCAATTGGAAAAATATAAAAAACGTAAAAATCTCAAAAAATATCTAGAAAATCCACAAATTTTAATAATTGCATAAAATGTTTACGAGTCGGAGCTAATAAAGAAAAATTGTAGTTTTTAAAATTAGTTTTAGAAATGGTTACAATTAGACATCATTGAAAAAGTGCCTAGAAAGACCTGAAAAATCGATTTATTGTTTTTAAACTTCTAAAGAATCGAAATATTGTACCAGATTAAAAAAATTTTATTTTATTAAGTTTAAAAAAATGTAGATAATCTAGATAAGGAAGAAAAAATTTACAAGGAAATTTCAAGGACCTTAAGCAACGAAAGCATTAAGGAGATGCAAGAAAACAAAAAAAATTGTAGGATCTAAAAAATGTAAAACTGAAAATCTGATATCGTTTATTAAAAATTTTAAAATTATGACATATGTGATATTTTGAAGATTTATTTATGGCATATTTGACAAAAAATAATGTAGGTACATGACAATATCTGTTGTAAATTTCGTTTGTTTTTTTTTTTTGATAACCTGCTTAGAAATTCATAATTTTCATCAATTTTATGGTAATTCTAAATGCCAAAACTTAAAAAAAATGTAGAGAACAAAACTCCAAACATGAAAAATCACAAACTCTAAGTAAGTCAGAGTAATTCAAATGGACAAAAATTCAGAAAGAATAGTGCTGAAAATCCAGAGAGATCATAGAAATCAAGAAATTTAAAGAAAGAGATAATATCCAAAGTATTAAATATAATTAAAATGTTAAAAGGATTCTAAAAAAATTTAGAAATCGCGTTAATAGAATTCAAATAGCAAACATCCAAAAATTATTAAAACTCAAATAATCCTGGACATGTAATCCTAATAATCTGAACATAAATACAAAATGTGATACAAAATCAAGTGAAAATCTAAAGAATTTGAATTAAATTAATTTAAAGAATTTAGGATATGCAAAAGCAGTAATACAATGGAATGCAAAAAATTGAATAATTTTAAGAAATCGATAAGACCTAAAAGATTGAAAAATTGCAACGACTACAAAGACTCTCTAAAAGAGAAAATCGAATAGTTTACGAAATATAAAGGTTCCAAGGATGCTACAAAATTTCAAGGTGTAGTAAAACTAAATAATTTAAGGGTATTTAAAAAGATTCTAAAAGTTTCTAAAGAAGCCAATAAATTTACATTTATCTAAATTTATCTACTCCACATTTTGTAATATTATTCACATATTGATACTTTTTAAATTTTGTTGCGTATTTTCCGATTTTCACTTATAATTATAATTCATTTTAAATCCCACATTTGAGTTCCAAAGTTTGTGGAAAACGCTAAGTTTAATTTCCTGAAAGTTACATATCTGCAAATTAATGTTATTAATGACAGAGGTGAGCTGACATGAGCATTCATAATTTCGGAACTTCTTGCTGAAACATGAAATATTTGTTGACGAATCTAGGTTTAGTAGAAGTGAATAATTTCATGCGTATTATATATAGAATAAACTATAAATTGTAGTTTTTCTTCTTTTGTCAAAACCGTGTAAACTTGGATATATTGGCTATAAATCTATTTGAATTATGTGAAGCGGTTTTTATGATCCTAAAATATCGAAGAAAGTCATAAATGTTTCACAAATCGTTGTACACGAATTAACTTCTAAATTTTTTATTAGACTTATAGCATAAATTATAGCGGATGAAGTATCCCATTTTTAATTTCCTGTTTTTCATATTTGGGTAAAAATTATAAAATATCACACTTAATTTAATTAAAATACTTTTATTTCGCTTTTGACATTTCACTTTATTTGAGGTGTGAAATTTCAGGAAGCTTTATTCTTTTCATAATTTTAATTAAGAATCATGGCCGTGTTTCAGAAGCACTTTAAAATCATTGTTTATAAAGTGGGGTCAAAGCCATAAAATCTCAGTGGCAACTAAATAAGGACACAATTTTATTGGCTTACGGTATAGAAATTCACAAGTGTTTACACCTTTCACGTATATTTGTAGAACAACATTTAAAAATAAGGTGGGAAATCATAATAAAGCAACATCAATCACACGTGTCAAGATCACAATAATGAAACACCAAAAGCGGGAAAACACGCACCTGTTTGTGAAGTTTTACTTGTCTATAAAATAATAATAGCAGCGCAGCTATCACATCGTAATAAAATCAGATTCGTTCCATTTACAGCGTTTTTGCGAAATTTTGTCGCGGTGGCTAAAGCTGTCTGTACGACTTCCTTTATCAAATAGCGATGCCAAACTGTTTGACACGGAATGTGGGTTAGTAGAATTGAAAGCGAATAAAAGCACGCGCTTGCGTTTCCTCGCTATTTATAACGAAATTTATAAGCGCTTTTACACTTATTTTCCTTATTGAAATAATTATTTGACAGACACAAGACAGCTTTATCATGTTTACTTTTCAAATACACAATTTTAACATTGTTGCTAAACATGTATCATTTTCGAACTTCATCGTAGGTATTGTCAACTCTTGTGGAATATGTTTGAGTACGTGAGTAAATAGATAGTAATCGAATTACCAAAGATACATGTAAATTTTAACATTGTTTACCTTCGTGGGTGTGCTGCAGACCTATTGCAATATATATGTATAGAAGGATTCAATATGCTTTCTCATATTGAAAATATTTTCAATCCTTTTATAGTGTGGAGAATCCGGAGATACAATTATGTCGATAACAGCAACTGCTAAAAAAGCGGTTTAAATTTTCTGGTTCAAAGTAAAAACCGAGATGGTTATAAAGAACAAACATAATTTGACGTGAAATTCTGAAAACACTTTTTTATTGAATAGAAAATTTTCATTAAAAACACGTTTTATGTGCTCTATTAGTCTCCTATCATTTATAACATAGTAAACAGGGAGCATATTTTGTTTCTGATGGAAATATAAAGTAGGTACAGTGTTGTAAACATATACACATATTTTTTTTTTTATAAAACAAACAAATCTGGGCCTTTAAGACGCGGAATTTATGAACTGTACAAATATTTTTGTATGGCTTAAATCGATAGTCGAACAATTTTTTTCAAATACAAAGTGATCAAAAAGAATCCAAATCGAAGCAACCGTTATAAATTTTCGGATACATCGTAGTGAAATTTTCTTGAACAAAAGCTTTAAATTCATAGGCGTCGACATGTCGTGGTCTCAAATACTATTGAGTAAGAAATTCTATTGCGTGAATTTCGAATGCTGAAAGTATGGCTATATGCATAGTTATTATTGTTTTACAGTGGCACACATATATAAAATAAATGAAACCGACATTTTTGATTGGCAAGAGAGGACTTATTATTATCTTTATGGAAAGGTGCGACGCCACTGTCATGCAATTTTGACATAATGCTAACCTCAAACAGCAAACAATTTGGAGTATATCAACAATTTTACTATTGTTATAAACTAGTTGGACGGAAGACTAATGGTTGATGGATAGCCCTTTTTCAAGGCTATTTATTAATGTTAACAGAACATAATAAAACATGCAACAAGAAAACGTATACGTTTTGATAAAACAAACTACTCCAAATCACTCTCGATTTCCTTTTTTATCACTCTGTAGTTACACACTTGTGTTATCGATTTTCACGGATGACTGAACAAGATTTCTCGAAAATGTGAGGGGAAAAAATCGAAGTTGTAAAATCGGTTTTCAGCGATATTTAAAAATAAGCGTTTTAAAATAAGAATATTACGATATAATATAACGATATAATAATGATGAATGTTTCATAAATTATGTTTTTAAATGAAAACTGAGATAAACGTAATTATGCAAAATTTGCAATTTTTATGTTATTAATAATTTAAAGTGTAAAGGTCCAAAAGCTAATTTTAAATGTTAGATATGTAGAGCATATTAATCTTAGATGTAAGTGTATTTTCCAAATCAAAAAGTTTCTGAAAAAACTTTTTAGAATTTTTTATCATTCAGGTAAAATTCATATAATATACAGAAAAATTACATATTAAAAATATGAAATACTGTGATCAAAATTAAATTTTTAAGTACCATGCATTCAAAAAAAAGTTGCTTTATTCAAACTTTTGCTATTGTGAAGGTAGATCCTAATTATATTGAGAATGACAAAAATGACAGTAACAGCAGCAGTTTTTAACGTCTTTTGTAGTTTATACCAAATAATTTTTATTTATGTTTTAAATTGTATGTAAATTGTTGTAATTTTTTTTAGATTTGTGATTAAATTGAGATTGAGAACATAATTAGCTTTGTTTAAAATTCAGTATGAGGTTCTTTATATTAATGCTAGTTAGAAAAGCAGGCACTAAGTTGTACAAAAATTTAAACGTCGAATTCTACAACCCACAAACGTAACGGGAAAAATGTTTAAAACATTCTAATGCTTATTTTAATGATAAATGGAATTAGTGTTAACAATAAAGCCACTGAAAACAATTTCTGCGAAAAGTCCGAAAAGTCATCATTTTTAAATTAAATTATTTTCAAATTAAAGTAAGTTATTTTTACAAAAATTGTTCGGAATGTCGATTTTATCACTCTTTCACGCAATTCTCGACGGTGGTCACAGACATAGCGTACACTAATTGTTTCATGTGCTCCCACGCACAAAAATTACATAGATTTAAATCGTGGAAACCAGGAGGTCACAATACTGGTCTTTGTTCATTTCCATTTGGAAAGCAGGTTTATTGGCAAAATTGTATTCGATGTGCCAAATCTTCGAGTTTCAAGGCTTGGACGCATTGGACATGATAAGAATGTAAACCTTTCATAAAATTTCTAGAATCTTACTCACCAACACTTTACTAACCCATACACCACTTGCTGACGCGCATTTTGGCAGCAAGTTTCTGACAAATTTTTTGTGTGTAGTCCAAAACTTTGAACTCCACGTCCAGTTTACGGGCACTGTGTGTGGAGCCACTTTACTACTTTACCCTGCGTTTCTCCGTAAAGGAGCCCCATGCTTACACAAATCACAATCCGGTCATATACATCTTCGTGATGTAGAAACGAAACTGTCGATAATCATGCATTAGTACCAGAAAAAATGGTTTGAGTCTTTGTTTCTTAGCCTAGCAATAATGCTTTCCAATTTTTCCAGTTTTTGTCTTTGGTAGTTAGACAGTTAGCTATTTCTAGCAATCCTCAAACGGTTTTTACGAAACTTTTAAATTTATTCTGTAGCCAAACGATACCACTTTGATTTACCAATTTTTTTACGAAGTGGATTCATGTGGATCTATTACAGGTTTGAAGAAGTGTATATCTTCATGAAACACATGTATAGTTAAATGAATTTTATTTTATTTGTATTTGAAAATTTTTCGAGTTGCTCACGCAATAAATTGCAAAGTTTATAAATGCAAAGTATTTCTAAGTAAAAACTGATATCTAATTAGAACTGAAGACTTGAAGTTTTTATTACTATACGAAATTTTTACTTTTCTCAATTCTGTGATTGTAAAATCTAAAAGAGAAATTGAAATTTAAGCTTTTACAAAAATTAGTAATTTGTTAAAATCAAAAAATGTGCTTTTATTATTTTGGCACAATTTTTAAAAACAATAGATTTTTTTGTATTGTTGTTTATGCTGCTAGAAGAAGGTAGCCGTATTTTAAACAGTTAAGATTTTAGCAAAAATTTTAATTTATTTCTGGAAGTAAATGTTTTTGTTTAATTTCAAAACAAGTATTTTTTTAATTCTATGTATATTTGCAAAACTATCCTTTTCTAGAGTTGGACAAATAAAGTCCAAAATAAGACAATAAAATAAATAAGACTAATAAATTTGTTAATTCAATGATATTTTTTTCTTTACATTTTACTTCTAAGTAGTTAAAATTAAGATTTTTAGCGTCATTTTTAATGTATTTTTTGTTTAAATATTGAACAATAGAAAATATCAATTGGGTTTTCAATTTGAATAAACACTGAAAAAGAAAAGAAAAACAATTTTTGATATTCAGACGTCAAAAATGATTTTGCAATATTTTCAAGTTGTATAATTTAAACATTAACTAACATTAATTTTTAGGTTAATAGTACTATTTTTTAAACACTAAATTTTATACCCGAAATAGAAAAAATGTCGCAAAACCATGTTTTTTTTACCCAAAGTTATAATTTTCAATTTTAATTTTAAATTTTATTATAGGTTTTGCTTCGTTATTTAGAAACATACAAAATACGTTTCTAAATTCTGTGGTATTTAAAAATCTGTAAGTCACTTTTTTTTAAATTTTCGCCTCTAGTAAAACTCCTCGAACATAATAAAGTTTACACACAACGCTTAAATGTAAACTTAGAAATTAAAAAAAATATATAAAAATTAGAAACCGATTTGCCGCCATTTTATAAAATATTGAAACATGTTGAAATTTGATTTTTATGCGTTTCTCTGAGTGTATTTGACTAAATTTCTAACATGTAAAATATTTTAAAATTCTGAATACGTACAAAAGCGTTGACCAAAATATCTACGTGATAATAATTGATTAGTTTGAGATCAATATCTACACACTTTATCCTACGTAGAATTTTACAAAAAATTTAACGACATGTTCAGTTTTTAACTGTTGCGTTCTTGGAATTAGTACGATAAATAATGAGATAGGTGAACGCTAGCGTTTTTTTTCTCAAATGTGAAAAATCGTCACGTTTCTTTAAAAAGGTTTTATTATTCAATTCGTAAACTTACAAGTCACTTAAAAAATTGTAGTTTAAATTAGTTTAATTGGTCAAAGCCAGGAAAATGTGTGTAACGTTTAACATTTTCTTTTTAGAATAAATGTTGTTTTTAAAAACATACGGCTAATATAAATAATAATTTATATTAAAAATATAAATATTAAAAATTGCCTTTTTTTTGTTACAGTTGCCACATTCCAGTGGAAACAGTTAGAGAAATACAACCAGGACACTATTATAATTCAACAGCAGTGGTTTATTAAACGCTTATTGTCCTCAAAACTAGAGTTCAGTCAAATTTTCAAAGAGACGCTTTAATTCTCCACTTTTGTATTTAATTATTCACATTCCATATTATCCGATTATTCTGCATGCACTGTTCCAAATGTCACGTTGTTAAAACCGTGAACATCATGTTCTAAAATTGGAGAAGTGCTCTTAATTGTACACAAACTTGAAAAAAAATAAAACTAGCTTTAACTAACATTCTTAGTTTTGATATACGCAGAGAATCACTTAATTTTCTTCAGAGTTTCATCACTGGTCAGACTATTTTTTTCAATATCTAATCTATATCCGATTATTTAATCGGAAATTAAAGTTTGAGAACCTGCTAACATAAGTTTACAGTCACGTCGTTAGAAGCCCCACTAAATTATTCGTCTACGTGCAGCAAATAAATTGCTAATGCAAATACCTTTAATTGGAATTTTCTTTAGCCGGAAACGAAAGATCTTAATATAGATTTATTGAACTTCGATTCGGTTTAAACATGCACAAGTAAATTTCGTCATTCGAGGATATGTTATGCATGTTAATAATGCTCAAAATAATGGAGGAATAGCATTATGTAATATATTTGTATGATTATCAATCATGTTTTCAATAAAATTCACGATCGATACGGAGCGAAAAATAAGTAAATAACTTTCTGAAGCAAGATGCTGTTAAGAACATGTCATTTTTATGGTTTCAGTGTGACTAACTAAAAACATGAAAATAAACATATAAAGGTTGTTACAATTTGGTAAATTATTTAAATATTGAGAGACAAGACAAATTCAAAAGAATTCGTGGTAACGTTTCAAACTCACTCGAGTTTATTGTTATTCCCAAATTGTCCTGTATTACGTTAATTAAGTTACAAAATATTGACTGTTGTTTATTTCACAAAAGTTTTTATGCTATAATCTGAGCGTTATTTGTCTTTGTAACTTTTGCAGAGTTAATTCACATACAGCTGTGATAACGAGAAAAATGTGCTGGTGGAAATTATGGGAAAACCATTTCAATAATCATCAAATTAAAGTATTCTATTTTCGTACAACTATAAATACTTACTTTTGTTCTAAAAATAAACTTCCCATTTCAATGATAAGGTAAGTAAGAATGTTAATAACATTTTATACACTTTTATACACCAAGTTCAACAAATTTATCTTAATCAGCTAGTTGGGGCAGAGTATAGTTGGTGCTTATCATAATAGATAAAAAAGAAAAAAAGCCTTGATACCAAAAAAACTGATAGATACAATAGGTTATAGGTTTAAACACTTTGATAGTAGTTTATACAAGAATAATAAATTATTTTGCATGAAAGTCTCTCTTTCCAGTCATATGAGTATAACATTGACGTTGAGATTTTTCAATATTCCAAATGCACACCAGACGCAATTTTCTACCCTTGGTATCTATGACCTCCCATCGATTATCCCGAGAATAATAAACTACGTCTAAAACTATTAAGCCTTATCCGATAGATATTTACTCTTTCTATGCAAATTCGTTCATTAACGATAGAAATTTAATTACTTTGTCGGCTAAACGAAAAATTCTAGAATAATTGCGGTTTTTACTGCCTCTTACTTTATCACCACTTTAAGTTATTATTCTTTGCACAAATGAAACTATTGTTCGAGAATTTTACAACTGTCGTTAGAAGCAACAGTGTCGTACAGAATAACGAGCAAACTAGCTAACTAAATTCTAACATTTGCCAATCAGTTTTGTCGTTTCGACACGGATGTGTCGGTTTCTTCATTGTTTTGATGAGTCAAAAAAAGATAATCAGACGCCAACAACCGGATATCGCTAATTGATTTTGATAATTGTAGTGCAAAGAGTAATACTTTATTAATGACTTATTTACTAAAAATTGATTAGTTATATAATTACCATGGATATAAATCACTGTAATTTTATATTTATACTGTTGTAATCTCAATGGAATTCTGACTTTAGAGTTGAATCCGTGTACGTTGCGTGAACTGAAAATTTATTTTTAAACAAAGATATTGCTAAAAATCTTGGATCACGTTTACTGCAAACTTCAAAATTTAAATAAAAACGACGCTTTTAGAAGTTGTGTTGAAATTCTCGACAATTCTATAAAGTCAGGCTCCCAATTTGATAGATAGTCTTCCGGATAACCTTTCCGCATTGGTGGTTTTCCACTTACTATAACTTAGACACAATATTCATTGATAAGTTACGTGGCAGATGTGCGCCTAGAACAATTTTTGTGTATGATTAATTTGTCAATTGCCCTTGTACTTTCGGTGTCAAAACTTCTTGCAGAATGTCACTCGGGAAAAACCGCAAATGGTAACGGAATAATAAACTAAGTCTCTTCTTCAGAACCAGTCATGAATTAACATTTCCATGAAGATATTTGATTAATCTATTAAGCGCAAGGAATTTGTCATGCGAGAAACAAGGAAATTTTGTAATGTTTTTTGTAATTTGACAATCTCGTTACCTCTTTGTTTGAGCAGTGTTTGTACCGATACTGAAATACCGCATCAAAGAACCCTCCTTCAAAGACGCAATTTATAATAATAAAGCTTAAAGTGGATTTAACTTTGGTGGAAATATACCGCAACCGTAGTTTTTAGTAGGAATTACCATGTTTATTAATTGCTTGAAAAGTTGGTGGGTGCTTTTGTCACGACTAAACTTTCCACATCAAATTGTGTTTGATAGTAGTATATTTTTTTTAGTTCAGCTTATCTCGTAAGACTGGGAAACATTTTATTTTCCTTTAAAATTATTTCACAGATTTGGAAATCGCTACAGATTTATTTTTAGTATCAGCCCACAAGACCAGAGTTTAATAACGAAATGATTAATTGCTTGTTTTAATAAAATCATTATTTATCCATGTGGACTCATCATTAAGGTAGGTTTGACCGGTCATTCTTCGGAGCGTGAACTGATGCAATTTTAGAAATGAGAAGAATGATAATACGGGTATTTTTCAAAGAAATTTTCGATTCTAAATAAACAATGAAGAGATAAATGTTAGAAATAATATTTATCATTGATGGCTCCAACTAAATTACAATAAATAGTGTTATCATACATTTTTTGTCAGAATGTTGTTATAATAGTACACTAACGAGTGTGTTGATATTGTGTACCACGCCTGCTTGTAAATTGTAGTTTTAAATTGCAATTTTGATAATTAATTAGTAATAATTTGTTAACGTCTGAAGTAATTCTTTCGATTTTTTAAACTATTTCTTAAATTTAATCTTTAATTATTTACTTATCATGGTTTGTGATGAAATATTGTTGTTTCAATATGTGTAATAGGTAATTATTTCCAAGTATTGATAATTCGCTGTTTTGATCATTTCTTTCAAAATAAATTTGTGTATTGTTTTTTATTTTGTTTGAGTCCTTTCTTTCTAAGCATACGAGATTATTTGTGTCTACTTTTTATATAATTTCATGTACAGAATGCTATTTACTTTGTAACTTCCAAGTCAGTAATTTCCATCGGTGATAAATAAACTTTGCTAATTAGAATTCAATTAGTTTTACTCTTTTAATAATAAATGTTATTTATACCAACAAGTTCTTTGTATTTTGTTTCAAACTAGATGTTTCAACAAGATATAATTAAATTAATTTACATAATTTTAAATTTAAAGAACAAAGATATTTTGAAAAAACAAACAAATACATTTTTGACGCAAAAACAGAAAGAATTTTTTTTTACTTAACTTAAATTATTTAAGACAAGTCATAAAATTGGTAGATAATGCATTAAATTAGTTAGTAAACATAAATAATAATAAGTCATAATCTTTCAAAAGCTTGAGAATAAAATTAAATATTATAAAAGAAAAAACTTACACGTCAAATTTGAGTTACTAAGATTATAAAAGATCAAAAAAAAAACAATTACAAAATTTTATATACATTTAAAAATTAAAAAACAAAAATTACAAAGTAAATCTGCAAGAATCTTAAAAAATTGCTCTTAATAAAATATTCATAAAATTTTACAAATGTATAAGTAGCAAAATTTCAAAATTTTAAATGACATGACACTCGTGACACTTATAAATTTCAAAAAATAGAAAATTTCCAGATCAAAGCAATTAAAAAAAAACATTTTATAGAACAAAATCAAAATTTTTACACAACAAAAAGATTTTTAGAAAAATTTACATTGTTTGGATATTAAAAACCTAATTTCTAAAAAAAATTATGAGTTCTTCACAATTTTTTTTAAGTGTTTACCAGCTCAAAGTCGGCAAATAAAATTAATTATTTTCAAGTTGGCATTTATTTATCACAAAATAACAAATGACATTTTAAGTATTTTTTTTCCAAAAAGTTTTGATTAGTTCTGCTTTTTATATAAGAACTATATAGAATTAGAATCTCTTTTTTAAGAAAAAAGGGTTGCAGTTGATTTCTCAATTTCTTAAAAGGTAATAAATTGTTATCCAAACAGTTGATGCGAACATTTGTTAACAAAATTCGATTGAACATAAAATTATTAATGAACCTAAATTTTTTTTTGGTTAACTTCATTAATTGACGAATATGATAACACTTACTGTAATTTTTTTTTTCAAAAAAATTTCCAGACTTTTTTTTTAATATTTGAAGCGTTGAACTAAATATAATTGGCAAACTTAATTAAACCCTTAAAAAAAATTGTTTTTTACTCGCTAAAATTGATATGGTCACTGAAGCGTCTTTTTTTACAAGGTTATTTTAAAGGCATTTCGTATCTGTTTACCGCAAAATCGATATGCGTTATCAACATTTTTTAGTAGTGTGGGAGTCTTGTCTAAACTCACCAGAAATGGTCACGATTATGTTCCCAAAATATCTAATGCTGTCAATATAATTTATGACAAACATAAAGGTCACTTGGTAACAAGTTTTAAGACTTTGATGGCTCCTGGTCAAAGTTCTTAAGATTTAAATAGATGGCCGAGATGTCTGTTAAGACAGTTTTGAATTTCTTTAAAAAGCTAAGAAAGTCTCATCCTTCAAGTCAGAAAACTTTTTTCTTTCCAGTCCACAATTTTCCATCAAGCTGTGATTAATCCAAAGCCATTCAATCGCCTTACGTAATTTCAAAACGATACGTGCAGATCATATGAATGTATTTTTATAATCCACTTTATCAAATATCTGTCTTTTCAGGTCGAGACGTCTGGCCTTATGGCAATAATAGAAATCCTCTTTGCAGTGTAGTTTAAAATTGCACTTTGTCTGACCCTCACAAATCTTGTAATATTTGGTTTTCAATTTTGCCCCTGACCCATTTTGACTTTGAGATTATATTACGAGAAAATGGTGTTTTTTCTGGTTTTAACGTAAGAGATAAAAAATACGCCATTTGCCGGAAGAAATAACTTATCATCTTCACAAACGTCTGATGATCGAAGAAGTGTTGTAATTGATTGGCGCTTATCAAACTCAATAGCACAACTGTGTCAAAATAGGAGCGAAAAAATAAAAATATTATTTAAAGTTGTGTGGGTTCCGATCCCGGGCGTCATCACTCTTGAACCTGCATTACGTGCATCTACATTCAGAAATTGTTGAGCAAAGATATAGCGTGTTCAGTTAAAGATCCAAAGAGTGTGAAGCTATTAGAGAAAATTGTTGCCTTGAAAAATGTGGGACCTTTCTTATTAAAACTCGTGACGTTCAAAAAAATGTCATACTGTATCTTCAGAAGGGTTTTTTCCATGACTAGCAATGATTTTATCAAGCTAATTTTTTTTACGACCAATGGTTTAATTTGGGGTTTATAACTTCCTGTTTCAGCGAGTCACAATAATGACTTAAGTAGAGCTCCTCCTTAATTTTCCAATAAAGTCAAAAACTTGTTATTTCCTCCCTGTTTGCATAATTTTAAATTGAGAAAATGAATCAGGTACGATTGAAGCAATAACTTTAAGTCGGGCGTTGAAGAGGTTAAGTAAATAAGTCACTATTTCATAAATCCCATAGATAAACACGTTATATCTTCAGTTTCTAATCATTCATTTATAAAATGTCATACTAAATTTGTATGATCCTATTTATAAACCGAGTGATTATTCAAATGTAGCAGAGTTAGCATTCATCCCCAATTTGGAAGGTATTGCAAATTTTAAAGTCAAGTCTCCGGTTCTTTTGTCAGTGATGGTCAGTGCGTTATTCGAGAAGGTACTCGCACTAGAGTAATGCTTCGTTAATATCGGTTAGACGTTGGTGTGCTGATATAGCAGCAGATCTGGTAAGCAACTCAACTCATTATTTTCTAAAGCGAGGTTCATGACTCAAAAATAAATAAACTTGATTTTATTGTCATTCATTGTTGATGTGTGCTGCGATTCTGAACTCAATTCTCCAAGGTGATTCGCGTTAGGGCACCGGCTTCCTTTTCGCAAAAAGTTAAAAATATAGCCGACAATAATACTCACTTAAAATAGAATGCAAATTGGACAATAAGATTTATGCCGGCAGCTCGCATCTATCTAAATCACTCCTACTGATCCGTAGGATTCTAACATTATTCAATTTTCAACAATCACGACCGTTCCATGAATTAATTGTTAAATTAGATACAAATTAATAACATTTTTCGATTAAAAAGACTTTTAACCAAACAAGTGTTGAGTTCCCATCAAACTAGATTAATTTTAAATCGAGGGTACTTTTTGTAAGAAATGTGTTGGTTCCATGGTAACATAACACCACCTATACGAAATTTAATACAAGGGTATAAATGGATATCAATAAAGTTCGGAATTTATTTGCTTTTCAGGTGACTTAAAAATGAACGTGCCAAAAGCATGGATCAAAATTTTGTGTTTGGTGTCCTTGTTCGCTCTCACGCACGCTAATATAGATTCCAAGGAATTTTTTTGTGGAAAAAAGTTAGTTAGGACGTTGATGGAATTATGTTCTATTTACAACAATCCGACCTTTGGTAAGTACAGTTGCAGCTGTTTTCAAGACGTGGCATCCTTATTAATTGTCTATTTAACTAAACAGATTTTTCCATCGCGAGTAGAACACACTTTCTACTTGCCGACTGTTTACATTTCGTGTCAAATTTTTAATTATGTTCAATAGAGTTAATTTTATAGTGTTCGTAATTAGGGCAACCAAAAAAAGTAACTTTTATTTATTGCTAATAGTAATTCGTTCTACTTTGCCAAAAAAGAAAGTTTGATGTTTTTTTATTACATTACCAATTTTTCATTTATAAATAGTTTGTGTAAAGTGATTGGTAATAATTTATTGGTTTCTAGAAACGACTGGCTGTATGCAGATGTTAACAGGATTAAATCTGTTGCAGGCAAAAGTTTACATGGAAATTCATTTCAAATTACTACAACTGCATAACTAGATAACGTGCTTTGTTCAAAAGAAAGTCTCAGATTTATTATTCCTAAAAGTTTCTGCATTCATTACTTAGACTCACGTTTCAAGCAATTATACTTGAATTGAAATTTGCAAGTACTTGTGTTCGGGTTGGGATTCTACTTATTCTTGTTTAAATTACTAGAAGACGTACTAGCGAATCTGAAATTAAAATGTAATTGTTGAAAATTTGAGCTTGTTTCCTACTTTTTGTAAAAAAAATAAATAATTATTAACATGAAATCTTTAAAAGCTTTACATTATACATTTATAAACGTAAAAGTCAATGAACTAAAAATTTTCGTCACTTTTTATAAAAAATTCTAATTATTTCGCTTTCTTAAAGAGGTCACCATTTTTTCTGAACTCAAAAACTGAACTCAAAATTTTAATTTTGAGGAAAATTAGTTTCCCAACATTTTTTATTAAAACTTTAATTTTTAATTTTGATTTTAATGAAATTTGAAAAGATTACAATTTTTGACTAATTTATTAATTTCTCAAAAATACAAAGTTATAGAGCTTTAAGCAGATTTTTAAAACGAATCAAAAATTTTTTACATTTTTTAGTAAAATCTTCAATTCTGTCAGTTTTAACGCAGTAGCGATGAAATTTTCGAAAGAGATTAATTAAGACTTACTTATTAGCTGTGCCAAATAACAAAACTATAGAACAGAATATACAAATTTTAGACAATTTTTGTTAAAATCTGGAAATCTAGCAATTTTATTAGGTATCGGGTTTTTTTTGAAGACAATTTTCATGTATTTTTTTCTCCTATAATGGAATTCTACTGACTCAGTCACATTTGTGTTAAAAAAATATGAGGGAACACAGGTTTCGTTTATTTTCTTTTTTAACAGTTTAGAATTTTCAATTTTTTAATTTTGTACAATTTTCTAATAAACTCTATTTTAGTTCTAATGACATTTTCAGAACAGTGTCTGGTTTACTACAATTAAAAAACACTAATTTAATTTGTGAGCGTCAACCCTAAATTTAGCTTACTGTAAAAACGTGTTTGATCACTTCAAGTACAGATTGATTTCTTTTATTTCAGTTCATCACCGATTTCGAAGACAGATCGTGGAAGAATGTTGTCGATCTCAATGCTCCCGTCGATATTTAGTACAGTATTATTGCGAAGTAGCTAATCAGTAAGTTCTCATTTTAAAATTTTCACCCATTTAATGTTGTTTTTTTTCAGATCAGTAGCAAATCTCCTGCAAGCAACCCCCGAAAATACCAGTCAAGCACCCATTCCCCGCAAAGAATTGCCCCCAGCGCCGCCCCGATCTAGAATGCCTGTAGGTAGCACTGAAGATTCTGAAACTAACAATGCTTTTTCGGCAAAAATCGAATCTCATGATCGAAAATTTCATAGGAAACGCAACTGTAAATGCAGAGAGCGCAGGGCAAAGGTGCTATAACATTTTCATGGATTTGTCATTCGCACCACTACACACATCATGGTGAAAATTCTCACTCTGCTTATTTCACTTTTCACGCATGTTGTCATTTAAAGCAGCACTTTTTAATTGCTTGGTAGATTTATTTGGCGGTTTTTTATCAACAATGTTTGGTGTTTTTAGAAAGTTAATCTAATAACGAAGAGGTTGCCTCCGGCTAATATTGGACATGTTGAACATTCACAGAATCCGTTTTATGTATGGAGATTTGCAAGGATGCACTAAAGCAAAAAGTCATCTACTTATTTAATGCATTTTCATTGGTTTGTGTTGGAGTTATTTAATTAATTTATTAGTGCTGTTCTGTGATTTATTTAAATGTTAGGTAGAGAAAAAAATGTGATTTTAGTATTTTTTTTCTTGGCAAGATAATAATAAAGTTTACATCACGTACCCATTTTTTTATTTAAAGTTAGTACAAAATGTGGTACTATTTTGGAGGATGTATCTTACTTTTTCATTCTAGGTTTTTAAAATTTATAGTTACTCTGTCTTATTCGATGTGTTTTTTATGTGAAAAATAAAAAAAAATAGTGCAAAGAATTTTTTGAGGGAGCAAAAACAGAATCTACTGTTGCAACAAATTGAAAGAAATACTTAAATTTTGTATTCTACACCAGTGCTATCACAGTGCAAAAAACTGCATAATATTCAGTTTTACCGACATGTTTCTTGGTAAAGATATCTTCACAAAAAAACATAAAGTAGAAAAACTGAATATTGCTTGGTAGCATTATCATTATTTGTTCTACGAGTTAACAGAGGTCGCACTAATCTGTTATTTAACATCAGGAACTTCTGGCTCCTCTACAAAGTTCTAATTGATTTTGTGTTCAAATCAGCTGTCAAACAATGTCCTTAATAAATAAATAATAATAAATAATAGTTCCAATATATTTCCACTATTGTAATTGAAAAAAAAAAACTAATGATAGGAATAGAATAAAAAGTAAGTCATGAATAAAAAATAAAAATGTGGTTGAAGAAAAAGCAAATTTCATAAATATAAGTAATTTTTATATTATAAAAATAAAAATTATTGTACACCACACTTTTGTTAATGTGCTTATAATTAGAAAATATTAGCTGCAAAAAAATTACTTTGAATTTCTTTTACGTATTCCACCTCAAATTCAACAGAATGGATGATGTACGGAAAACTTGATGAAACGCTCGCAAATGATAAAATGGAATATTTTTTCCATTCTCAAGTTTTTATACAAATTATACTTTTATTGAAGAGTAAGATAAAATACCTTACATAGAGTGGTAAAAAATATAGACGTATTTCCAATAAGATATTTAGTGTAGGAGGACCAGGAATTTTGAAAACAGCTAGATTATTGAGAATGTCAAAAGTGGAATTTCTTGGTTCACGTAAAAATATCTGGGAACTTATAATCGCCGAAAATATGATCAACCTAGTCATTTTGTCAGTGACACAGCTGAATCTAAGAGTAATTAGTGATTAAAGTTCAGTGTTTATAAACTTTATTTAATGTGATTATAGCAAATTGCAAGTAATATGTTAGTGGATTTTTTAAAAAAAATCTATAAGTATATAATTATTATACTAATTAAAAAATAATTGTTACTGATTTAAGTGCAGACTTAAGTCTACGGCCGAGCAGGCGTAGCGAGTCTAATAAATAAAACCAAAACGAGTCTGTTTATGAAAGAATTCTATTCAAAATTTTAAATTTGATTGCCTTAAATAGGTTTTTTACATTTGATAGATCTAAGAACAATCTATCTTGACATAGTACAAGTTTATGATCATAAAACTGTGTCATAAAGAGCAGCGCAGTTGAAAATAAAAGTAGTGAGTCATAAATTAACATATTGATATCAAATATAATAAGTCTATAATATAATTTACTTTGCACTCATTGAAATGTAAATCTGAAAACATTTACTATTAAAACCATTTATGAAATAAATTAATAGTTTTCAAATTTGGGTCTGATTTCTGCGATTTATGGAGCAGAGTATTCTTGCATGAACTTTAAAAACTGAAGACTTCCAATTACAGAATGCACATTCGTGCCCTCTATTTCGTCTTTGTTTGTACAAAATATCAAAACAGAAGTTCATCAAAAATTTATAGATAATTCAATTCAACAAACACAAAAAAAGTTTTGTAACTCAGTGCACAGTGTAAAAAACTGTACATAAAGATCTTTTCGAAGTAGAAAAGCTTTATGAAAGTTACCAGTAACAGAGGTATAAGTACAGAGCCGCAAATTATTTCTTTTCTACCAGTTCATAGATGTCGCTCCAATATCTCAATCAAAACAATCAGATTCTCACTGCTTTTCAACAAAAGCCCCCTGTCATTGATTTTCGTTCCCTGAACTCTTTAAAGATTAAAAACATTATTTATCGAAATCAATTGTCTAAAAATATCTTCATTAAATATGTTATCTATCAACGAATTCGCATAAAAAAATGAATCTAAAAGTATTCAAAGGACAAAAGTGGATAATAAATAAAATATTGCAATAAATATATAACTATCGGGATTAGTAACTGTGTATGAATTGTGAAATATTTAAATGAACACATCCAGAGATGATAAAATAAAAAGTAAGTTAATATTTGAGATCGAAAATAAATGAAAGTATTTTAGGATTCTAAGTGGATCAATCATTGATTAGATTTGTATACATTTTCGTTATTTTCTGCGTATTCTACATTTTATTTATAGTTTTTTGAAAATGTTTTTATGAAATAAAGAAGTGACGAAGAGTTAAAAACTGGAAAGCGTATTGCATGTGTAATGTATATTTAAAAAAAAAAAAATAGAATTTATAAAATCTAGAAAATAAAGAGAATCTTGAAAATATGAGAAATAGAAAGCTAAAAGATTTAGCAATAAAGATTATAAAAAAAAAACAAAATGCAAAGAAATCGTACAAATATTAAAAAAAAATTAAGAAAGAACTTTGGTTTTTTATTTTTTAAATTATTTATATTGCTAATTTCTGATGAATAAATTATTTTTCATTTTACAAATTTCTTTTTGATAAGAAAACAAAAAAATATTAATATTTAAAAATATATAAAGATTCAGATAATCTAAAAAAGTTAAAAAGTAAAAAATTCAAAAAATAAACTAGATTTACATAAGTCAATAAGGGAAATCTTAGATATCTGAAAAATTCAGAAAATAATTTAAACCATCTAAAGATATAAAACATCCACACAAGAAAAAATGGAAAAAATCAAAATGATTTAGAAATTTAAATTAATTAAGAAATATGGAAATCCTAGAAAATTTAGATACCTTGATAACTAGATAAATTAAGGAAAATAAAATTCTAGAAAAAATAAAAAAATATCGATTTAAAGGATTAGGCACTCTAAAAATTCCTAATATATTAAAAAAAGTCTAAAGTATTTAAACAATTTGGTTGTTATTAAAACTGTTACATATTTTGCAATCATTAAATGCACACATGATTCTATTTTGCATAAAATGTTCCATTTATTATTAGTGTATAAATTATTACAATGCTGTTTGTTAAAACAAATTTTATTTAAACGATTTTCGTAATTAAAAAGAAAATAGAATAAATAAGTTAGACAAAACATCAAAAAAAAGTTAACATCTTGGAACAAATTTGACCCTAATACCATTTTTCGTTCGTAGCACCAAATCCACAACAAGGACAATAGTTGATGGAGTGTCAATAGGCTCTAGTACGAAATTAGCTAAAATTCCACAAATTGCCATTTTAAGCTCTAACATGGCAAATTTTTGTCCTATGCAGTTTCTGGGACCTGCACTAAAAGGTATATAAGCAAATGGATGTCTTGATTTACAGTTTTCTGGCAGGAATCTATCAGGATCAAATTTTTCAGGATTAGGATAAATCACAGGATTATGGTGAAGATCATAAATGTGTAAATGAGCAAGTGTGTTTTTCGGTAAAGTATATCCAGAATTAGTAGTCAGTTTTTCTCCAAGTTTTCTTGATATAAAATGGACACTGGGGTACATCCTTAAGACTTCTTTAATGGTTCTGTTTAAATATCTCATCTCTTGAAGGTCTTCATAAGATGGTCTTTTCTTTAAATGTTTTAGCACGACTGACATTTCAGTGACAATTAAATCCTAAAAAAGACTTATAGAAATCTATAACATGGGAGTTAAACTTACTTGGACGTTTTTATTACACGCTATGAGCATTAAAGCAAAACCCAAAGCAGCAGCAGTTGTGTCGTGTCCTTCAAACATAAAAGTGTTCACTTCTTCGCAGATTCCATCAACATCAATCGTTTTTTCGACGTTTTTAGCTCTTAACAGTAAATCTAACATAGCCAAACCCTTTTTATTTTTGTAAACGTCATGGTTGTCCAGACTGGGATTAATTCTATCAACTTTATTTTCACGTTTGGCTATAACATTTTGTGTAAAACTGTGCAAAGTTCTTACAAGTCGTCTTTCTTTAAAATATCGAGGGCTAAAAATGTTGATGAAGTCAAAGATAAACCATGAGTGGAGAAGTCGGTATATAAAAATCTTTCCCAAGTCGATAATTGCTTGTTTATAATTCTGCTCTTTTCTGGTGGTAAAGTTGAGTTTAGTTCCCATTGCGGTTTCTTGAAAAGTAATTATAATAGTTACTAGATAATTTTAAATGTACCTGTAATTGTCTTCAAAGTAAACTGGGAAACATGAGCGTCAATACAGAGGATGGACTCATTTGAGTTTTTGATGTTTTTTACAAAGCTTTCTGTTTCGTCATAGAAAGTGTCTAAGAATTTCTGGAGGATGTTGAAATGAAACGCTGGTGTCAGGATTTTCCTCCTTTGGTGCCACTTGGAACCTTTTTATACAACACTGTTACTAACAACTAACTCATGATAATTTTACTACCGTTACTAGTTAGAAGACCTGTTCCTAACCATCCATGGAGAACTCCATAAATTTCACTCTTATCTATATGTTTTGAATTTGATAATATCAACTAAAAAAATACATGCATGTTTTGCTACTTCCAAATTTTTCTACCTCAAAATCAGCAGGGTCTAAAATGCATACAGCAACATGGTAGACTGCTCGCATATGATAAATTGGATAAAATTTTTTCGCCCATAGTCTCAGTTTTTTAAAAATATGATCTAGAAATAAAATTAATGTGTGAAGACTTGACAGATTTCATAGTTACCTGGAGTAACGTATAACTCTGTTATGTTCCCAATAAAAACACTAGAAGACGACGGGCCAGGAATTTCGAGTAAATTTATATAATTTGAAATTTCGTGAATTAATAGTTTTTTTCCTAAATAAAAAATTACAAACACGATTATCACAATTAAAGCTATAATAAACGCAATCATTTTGAGATTATTAATGGTTAACAGCCTCTAGTGGGTTTTATACTTCGAAAGATGTTAAGGTCCCACTTGACACCTACTTAATTTATTGTTTGTACTGATAAGGATTTATCGAATATTTAGTGAACTTAGGAGCAGCTTACAATATAGTTGATGCAATTTAAAAAAAAAAGAAATGTGAAGCAAAAAATGTCTTGTTTTATAATTTTCTTGTAGAAACCTGTCAAGGTTAGGATGGTGAAGATCGTAGATGTGTCCTTATATGTTACAAAATGTAGACGGAATTGATTCGCTTTTTCAAGTGTTGTGAATAGGAGCTAGGATACATTTTCGAAACTTCTTTCGTCTTTTTAAGTATCTCATCTTTGATAAATTTTCATATCATGTTTTTTTTTTAAATTTGTAAAAATGATTGGCATTTTGGAGATCTGAAAAATTCTGTTTAAGGAAATCCGAACGTAAAATTTACACTCAGTTTAAGTTTTGGTAACCAGCTAAAGGAATCAAACCGAAACTCAAAGTTCTTTCGGCGAGATTTTTTTTTTTAAATGCCTTCAGATTCAATAGGTGTGCTTCAGCTATTTATCTTAGCAGTACACGCAACAATGCTAATTCTTTCTTACCTATTTTTGTGATTGCTAACACAGTTGTCAGTTTCCTTAAAATTTCTTTCACGGGCGGCTATCACTTTTTTAGTAAACTTAGGTAAAAGGTTTTTACTTAATTGTGAGCTGTTTTTCTATTTTGATTACGGTTTTTTGCAACGTTACGTTATGGTCATTAAAAATGACATACGTTTCATCATCAAGTCTTTAAAATTTTGGACCAAATTCTCAGTTTCTGCGTAACAAGTGTTCTAAGTTACTCTAAATTGTAAAATGAAATGTCGGAGTTGAAATTTTGCTTCTTTTGTGTCATTTTACAGTACATCTTAGTTTTGTTAATGTTTTTTATAAATAGTTACACAAATTAATGGAATAAATTAGTGAAAAAGTAGCGGAACATGTCAGTTTTTATCACAAGCAATATTTTGTCTTAAATAAAAAATAAATTATTAAAAAAAATTATTTTCAATATTTACAAAACAAAAATAGAAAAATAAAAAAGTCTTATTTAGCGTGAATCTTCAATGAAAAAAATTATGAATGAATTGTTAATGATTTTTTTGTATTTGTTAAGTCAAGGAGTCTGCAGTTCGTTGAAAAAAAAATTACCTTTGTTTTCTTCCGTTTCTGCATTTCTAATGATTCTTTATACAACGTAAAATTAAAGATTTAGTAATTCATATACTTTGGTTGTGTTATTCACTAAAATTGTCACTGTTAAAATTTTCGTACTGAAAGTGATAATTAAAAAAATCTATTTATATGTAATTTAACGTAAACTCTCTCATAGATAAAAGCTTATCTTTAATGGTATTATTAATGACACGGACTAATCTAAATTTATTAAATCTTGAAATATCAAACATGCTAGAAACGGTAGCGTGGATTACATATTTATATACAGGGTCCGCCAACGCTTGTGTTCCAGCTTCTACACCCATTTAATTATTCAGTTATAAATTCGATTTTTTTTTTCATATAGAAGCAATGTAGCGCTACCAACTGAGTCAATCACAATTTCTCTATTGTTAACCATATGTCAAATATACTTTAAAAAATCCAAAGCAATAAATAGAGATAAACTTAACCCTACCTTGTTCTTTTTATGGTACAAAGCACAAATATGAAATTAAATTGAATTGAATCGAAACATGGGGTGAGAAATTAATTAACATTTTATTTTCTGATAAGGTTTTGTGGTAATGACTGGTAAACCATAAGCTACCTCATAGTAATTCATATTATCCAACATTTTTACCTAGTACGAAGATTATCCGTCCACGGTTGGCACAAAAACTTTTTTTTGTTGTTGACAGATATATTTTTTTGGTTTTGATATTATTAATACTTACAAAAAGAAATTTTTGTCTCAGCTTTAGATTTCTGAAACTACTTATGCTAATGAGGATAGAAATATTTGGTCATGTAAATTACTCTAGAGACTGCTTACCAGTCAGTACCAATCTTGTTATAATGTGAAATATTAATTAATTTTTCAGCAGCAAATATTACAATTTTATTTTTATGATTTTCACTGTAAAAATAACAAAGCAGCTTAAATTTACCACCATTTTAATGCTTTTGAAATTTGAAAAATATTTTTTTTTCATATATCTCAATATATTTTTTATTTGCTACAAAAAAACATGTATTTAATTTAATAATTAAATGGATTTCTAGGCCAGGACATAAGTGCTGTACAGTAAACGTACTTTTTAGTGCACGTATTGGTTCAAATGAGATGGTTTTTATGGTCTGCCAACGAATGGATTTTTTCATTTCCTTTGATTAAACTACTGAAACACGCAAACTGATTCTGCTCCGCATTTCACCACAACTGCAATCAAATAAAGGAACTTTTTATTACTTAAAACTAATTAAAATTTCAGCTGAAAATTGGATATAAAGTGGCGTGTTGAAGCTGATGTTATATGTACAATTCAAATTTGTGTGTGCTCAGCTTTAACCACAGGAGACGTATAATATTAGATGGCACTGGCACTAACCTTGGTTTCCCGATTGTGGCTAAAGCAAAGTCGGGAAAGACAAATTAAATATGAATGAAAGATCGATCGACTTTAATGATGTAGAGAGTCTGTGCGTTTCTATTATTCCACCGAGTACCCTTAAAAATCTCCACACAAATCGATAGATTAAAAGAAATTACTTAAACAGTAATAGCAATTGTGTGGGTACGGATTTAATTATGAATTGTTTGACCAAAATAGACGAATATACTCTAGAAGATTAATGAATTTAATTTTATAACTTGATTGTAACGAATTAAAAATTAACAAAGAAAAGTAACAAGTTTGTATTTTTTTTACAATGCATTAGCATATTAATAAAAACAGATAAAAAACAGTCTCTCAAGAAATCATTAAACTTTACAAAAAGTTCATAAAGTTTAACATAATTTGTACAAAAATACAAAATCAACTTCTACGTTAAGTTTCCTGGTCGCTATTTTATATACAACTATAAATATTCAACCATCTAGTGAATATAGTTTCCACATTCAGAACTAGCTGAAATTCTGGTGCACTAAAATACTACTCCTAGGAAACTGTAATGAGAAAGTTTATTAAAATATTTGTTTTTAATACGCATTTCCGGTTAAACTATAAACTAACAAAGAAAACTACTCACAAAATAAACACCATTTGTGTAATTAATTATTAATTAGAAAGAAAATGGTTACACAAACACGAATAATTCTCAGGCAAACTTGTGAGATCGTTGTCGACCTGAAGACTTCCAAAAGCAAAAGTTTAATTAGATTTTTAAAGTATTTAAATAGAAAAGCACCAAATATGTAGCTACCAGGAGCTTCTCTTATTCATTATTTTGTTGTACATTTTTAACTCCAAAGATTTAAAATTATTGTTATCTTTTGTATGCTTCCAATGAAATGGTACATTGCTTTTATTTGGCAACTAATATCCAAACAATAAGATAGATAATTATTTAACTACCCACAGCGTCAAACAAACCTACATAAGATTTGCAACATTCTCTCAGATCGTATTTATCTATTATTAATTAAACTAAAAGAAAATATAATTAAATATTTTCTTGCAGTCTAATTTTGTATCTTAACGATAATTTTGAGATTGTAACTGTTACTTATTTAATTTATTGATTTATACGTAGTCAGATTCTACAGTGCTGAAACATCGATATTTACGATACAACAGGCAAACCTGTAGACATGTAATAAATATTTCAAGTGTTACGTACTTAGAGTTATAACTCGAAGAAGTCATGAGATTTTCTCTTTCATCTATATATAGTAAATAAACTATTCTACATCAATTTCATAAAAATAATGTAAATCTTTGTAATCGCGTGCACCATTCATTGTATTAAAGATGTACATTCTAGAACATACGTTTATAAACACCATAAATCTTCATGAACATGTAAGTGAATTTAGTAGATGATAGTTCAACCTTCTGAAGAAAAATTAATGAGTTATACGATACTAGCTAATTTAACTTTCCTCAACGCAAACTTAGTACTAAAAGTTCTCCAACAAAACACATTAAAAGGAGGTTAAACTAATGGAGCCCTTGCTACCACTTAATTTGCAAATTTCTGTGAAAATTAATGTTGTTAAGCGCATCAAAAAATGTCCTAAAATAGAAGCTACGAAAGTTTGTTGTGGAGTCAATGACACTTTTTATAACATGCTAATAAGTTTGTAAGCACGCGTCTCTTCCCAAACAAAAAAAATTAACAATTAAACTTTCTCCCAAAACAATTTTTCACACAAAGCCAGATAAGGTCCGATAATGATCATTTAAATAAAACTTACCAATTTTGTTTAAATGACCACGTCGGCACGAATATGATATAAACAAACAACGTGTCGTAAACATGAATGAATAATAATCCGAAAATGTCGTAATAATTACTTAACTCTTCCATCTCAAATAATTTGCATTAATTAGATGCGCGTTCGTACAACTAATTCACTACAAGGTGAAGAATTCGCAGAAAATCTTGACACAAATTGTGATTGAATAGTGTATCGATCGATAATAATGAAAAATCGATCTTTTTTAATTTGACTTGGCAGTTTCATTAAAATATGTGGGTCATTAGTCGTGGCAGAATGAGTCTCGATCTTTGTTTCCTGAAAAACTGTGCCTTAAGTTAAATTTTCCGAAACGAACTTTCTCTGTTAGATCGAGAGTCATTACAAAGTCATGTCTACACAACAATTACTTTGCCATGTAAAACAGAGAAACTGACAATAATGATAAATGACATACCTTTGGAAATTATTCATGTTGCATCATATCTCGACCTTGAATCAGAGAAAGCATTCCGGAAGGAAATCCGATAAGGTAAGTTCATTTACTCTACGTTTATGCAAAGATTTAGCTTCAAGCCTGGTTTCTTAATCTTCGTAAGATATTCCAAACAATGCAACTGTGACAATTTATTGCACCGCTATAACTACAGTGCGATTTATTTCTTACAAGTTTTATAGCCTCAATTATTCCAAATCGTGACGTTGTTTGTCTGAAAATCAATTTATTTCAAGTGGAAACTGAAACGGATCGAAGAGACTGTGATATATGGCGATGATGCTTTCTATTTGCACGTCAAAAACATAAAAATGTTTTACATTTGCTGCCATATAAAGGCAGTAAAAATTTACGACGATTAATCATTTTTTAATTAACTGCAATATGTCGAGATTTTTATGAATGGTACAAATTGGGCGAAAATTATAAAGGCAAGGTCGTGAACAAAATTTAATTTATGCTAATAGATGCGAGTAAAAATGAAAGAAAGTTGGTGGGTACCGTTTAGAAAACGATACCGTGTTTTATTGCTTATTGTACTTTTATGGCATTTTTATCTCTTAATTTGGGTGAGTTGGAATAAGGTATTCATATTATCACTAAATTAAAAAAAAATCCTTTTTTTTTTTTTGGCAACAGTAAATCAAAATCTACCAAACAACGTAGTAGTATTGATACATTTTTATATTTTATAAAAAGAAGTTCTATATTTAGATGATTGTGGTCATTTGTTCTAAATTGATTGACGTAATTCATATTTTTCCAGAGTAATGTATTTGTCCCTTGACTACTACAATAATTTCAATATTAAATTTACTCATAATTCATCCACGCTCGTTTAAAAAGAATTAGGACACCCAACTAATGATTTATCGCTTTTTGCTTAAAAATAGCTTTAACACACAATGTCAAATTTTTGGATATTTAAATACTTAAAATTAAAAATAAAACGTATGAAATACATATCTAATTTTTCTCTCATCGTATAAAAAGTGAAGAAAGTTAATTACTTTCTTAATAGCTTTCTTTTTCATGACAGTTTTACGTAATTTACATTCAATCCTATCCTTAAATTGTTTTAAATCTTTAGGTTTTTAAAATGTTCTAGTTTAATTGAAATACTTATTAAAATGTTATAAAATTTTCAATTTCATTATTTTTTTAAACCATTTTAGAATTTGAAATGGTTTTTAGAACTTTTATATTCAATGCAATTTTTCGACTTTTTTAACTGTTGAATTATTCTATTCTATTTTTTTTTGGTATTTTATAATTCTAGGCTCATCATTTTTTTTTTGGTTTTTTTAGATGTTTTAGAAGTATTGGAGTTTTAATTTATAGAATTCATGTATTCTCTAAAACGTTTAAAATTTTTTTTTGCATTGCTTGTTTTATTAAATTCTTGTAATTTTTTGAATGCATCAGACTATATGTATTAGTTATATTTTTAAATTCATCAGATTTTTTAGATTTTATAGATTCTTAGATTTTATAAACTCTTTCGACGTTTAAATCCTTAAATTAATTTTAGAATATTTATAAAATTATATAAGTTTGTTTCAGTTTCTTTTCATACTCTGCATGTTTTTATTTTGTTTTTCAAAATTTTTTAGGTTTATTCTATTTTCAAGATGCTATAGATTTTTTTTTCCTCTCCAGGCTTTTAAAGCTTCTTTTTAATTGTTTAGTTTTTTTTTTAGTAACTTTTGGACTATCTGGATGATTCTGAAATGCATATTTTGATTTGTTGTAATATGCTTAATGATTCTTGGACCTTCTAAATTCTATCTATTGGTATTCTTAACATTTCTAGAATTATTCAGAAGTTCTATTTTTTTAATTTTTTTTTAGATTTTTGATATTTTAAAGACTTGGAATTTTTTATTTACCTGTTTTCAAAATGTGTATTTATAATCTTTAGAAATTCAAGATTTTTACGAGTTGTTATATATTTTTAGAATTTATAAAATACTTTGTTTTTTAAAACTTTTTAGGTTTTTTTAATTGCTAATATAATTTTATTTTTACTTTTTTCTTTATTATTTTATTACTGCAAAATTGGTTAGTGATCTAAAAATTAATACATGTTTTTCTTTTAAGCACTATTTTAATACTTGTTTATCTAAAATGCAACTAAAATATTTGACGTTTGTTTATTGATCATCAAATAGTTTTTTAAATTATTATTTTGTAAATTTTCTCTTATATATTGTCTAAATTTTGAAGGCAGATTTCTAAAGTGGCCAGTTCTGTTTTAACTAGAATAAAAATTAATTAATTTTTTTCTAAACATGCGAATATCTAGAGAATAAAGAAAACAAAATTTTTTAAATAATTAAAAGTGGTATTATATTTTAAACTTAAATCAGGGGGCTAATTATTTTTCAAGGCTGTTTCTTATTGTTTGCGGGTCAATTATTACGTTCTAATAATAGTAATAAACTATACAAATAAAATTAAAAAACTTTATTGTACAAATGTAAAGTTATGTAAAACAGAACCACAATATATTCACCCGCTCAACTAAAAAAACAGAGTTTCCAAAAAACAACAAAGCTTCTTGTGAATGGCATAGAAAAAAATATACCTTAACATTTTAAAAATGGTTAAAAACGCAATTTATCTAATAATGTTTGCTGACGCTGACCTACAATATTTTGATAATTATTGTGCAAGAAAATAGCATAAAATAACTGCGCTCAGATATGGATTTAATAACTATCTTCTGTTTTTATATTGCAGAGACACTTCAACCTTTTGCAACGGTTATTTCATGTAATTACGTAGAATTAACGACGTGCATTTAAATTAAAAATTAATTATAATTTAAGAAACCACCAGATATGTATTTAGTCTATCGTAAGCAAAACTGACTAAACTTCTTTGTTGATTTATGAACGTGAAACTGAAACACTCTGTACAATTAGCATATATTTACAACATTCCCTTTTAGTTTGAGTTCAAAGTAAAATTTACATATTGCGCTCAACGTAACACTGGCAATGAGAAGTTTAGTTTACATAATTGTCAATATTATTGTTTCTAATAGTACTAACATCGTGAAATAACATTTAGGACAATTTGCAAATTCGGTGTAAAATAAGACATTAATTTTGTTTATAAAGAAGTTTAGTACTTAGGTAATGGAAGTGAAGGGTACAGAGGCTTTCACTGTTTCCTGATGGGTTTAATGAATTCTCTAATTTTTAATTTGAATAATTAATTACGTTTTTTGATCTTTATTAGCAATGAGTGTTATTGAATCAGAGGTCAAACCTTACGATATTGTCTCCTATGGTTGCAATCACACGGAAATCTGTAGACGATCGGTCAAAGTCAGCAAAATATTTTTCAGTTTCACTTTTAATTTCGTGAATTTAAGAAATTATTCAGATTCTTCAAACGATGTTTCCGGGTTTATTATATACGTAATTTTTTAACTAGCTTTGCTACTTCGAACTGATCATAAAAATGATGATACGTTTTACTGATCCAAGCTTTTCTACAAAACGTTACGAGTATAAATCGACTGTACGCACAAGGATTGGAAATTGGCAATAAAAACAACATAAAAGTGAGGCTCAAAAAGTCGTATTGAAAATGTGCCAGTGAGCCAATAAATTACTAAAGTGACACTTAGTTGGTGCCAAATAGCTTTTCTTCACAATGAAACCCGAAAGGATTCGAAACATGTGTAGGAAGATAGATGTAGATAGATAATGTATTTCTAAACTGAATTTATTTGTCAAAAATTTATAGAAAGAAAAAATCTTTTAGATTTTTTAGTCAAAGCTTGATTTATTTATTTAGTTACTTCTGTTGTGGTTATACTTTCAATATTAATTTCCACTGGAAGAAGTTGTTATTCACACATTTGAACGATAGCTTGTATGCATAAAAAAAAAGTTTTAATAATAATCAGAACTGAAGCCTAAAAGTTTTAAAAAGGAAAGAAATTTGTAGCAGTGTTTTTCTTTTAAGGATTTTTAACAACTTTTTTGTTTTTTTTTTTGTTTAGATCAATGACGACAGAAAAAACACTTTTTTAAAATTTAGTAAAAATTATCATTTTTTTCCAAAAATTTGGTGTCTACCAATGAATATTAAACATTTGTGTTTTTTTCATTTGTGTGAATAAATGAAAGATTTCCGTTTCTGTGCTTGTATGGATAAAAACCACTAAAAGAGTTGTATTTCAGCCAATTATAGATTTTATCAAAAAGTAGTATTTTTTCTGGGATTACCTAACAGTTCTAGGTAGAGTTCAAAACAAAATTATGTTTCTAAATTTTGTAGATGTAGATAAAATTTCTCGTGTTTGGCATTAGACAGATGTAATCTACTAAAAAATCTACATAATCCTTTTAATATATAATTTTTAAATGATATGAACTTCAATATTTTGAAAGTGCCACAACAATTAGGTTTACATTTTAAGCGATGCTACATTTGAAACGATTCTACTAAATTTTCATGGTACAAAATGCTTTTAAACCTGAGACACAAAAAAGTGATCTAAAATTGATTGGGATTGAAAAACTAGTTAATTTGGGCTTAACGGCTAAATCTTTCGTTCAACCGTGGTATTTTACAAGAAATGGAAAGCACGTAAAACTGTATTGACGAAGCAGCCTATACTTGTTTCGTATTTCCGCAAATAAAAACTGAAAACTGAAAAACTGGAACGAATTCAGTCTTATCTCGATATTATAAACTAAAAATTTTTCTAATCAATGTCCTAAAAGTCTTTATAAAGAATAAGTCATTCATTTCGTATATCCAGCAAGATGGCAACTTTTTTTGGCCGAGAATCCGACTTTTTCTTGTCCGAAATTTTTTTAAACTTAATAGCGGTATTTTTTTTAATGAATTTTAAAATGTACGAATTGTTTATTTTACAGATTTTGACGCGAACTTTAGATTGATGCTTGTTTTAAGTAATCTCACCACATTTTTACCGCAAAACTTTAATTAAACACGGGCTCAAAAAAATTGACTCATTTACGTAAAATTTTACGGTAGTAGGTGTGAAATCTACCTACAGCTACTACTTGCTGAGATATTTAAACTTGACAAAAATGTATTTTTTAGTTTCCATTGTCTAAAACTGTCGATTTGAAACTTTGTTGTTCAAGTGAGAAGAGGAAGTAAAGTGAGAACAATATATTTGTATAATATTTAACGACTTTTTTCCGGTTTAAGCTCCTTTGCCGCGTGTAAAAACTGCTTCAATAAGTAACTTTGCTCGTACGATTTTTACTATTAAATTTCGTGGTTAATTAAGCTATAAAATTTCGTAAATTGCATTATAACTAGTTAGTGCTGAGTTTGCAATAGTCTCATGTAACATAGGCTATAGACAACAATTTGCTATAATACCTATCGATTTTCAACACCCGCATAATCTTGTAAGTAAATAATTACTGGCTAATTACGTAGGTCCGTATAAATTTACGACTTTATGTAACTCGAAGACGGAATCATCTATAACGTAATTTTTAGTTAAACAACAGTAATGTACGCAATGATCTCACTCTTAAATGTACCGTGTTAATTCAAAGTTATAGCAGTAAGGTCAGTCGTACCTACGATTGCAAATGCACGAAATATGAATTGAGTAACCTACATTAGGCGAAAACGTGGACGAAGATGTGCAACAGATCTACAAGGTTGAAAGCATTAGCTCCCGTTCCGCACTGTAATCTATCCAAAGATTTCATTCTAATGAATTGTAGATGAATCACGACGCAAGCTATAGATGATTTATCTCACCTATCGTGATCTATTGTCAGTGACACTGTTTGAAAAAAAGATTGAGTCGTTACTTTCCCTTTAATAAAATACAAAGTGTTTCGAGAACTTAATTAGTGTAACATCGTAACTCACAGCAACAATGGAGACCGACAGCTAATGTAAAGACAACTTGTTTCTATGAAAAATGATAAGATTTGTAATAAGCTTAATGAGGTAGACCGATAGCAATCAAGTAGAAGGTCAAGTGCCACGCAGACTTGAGAGAAATTGGCAAATCAAAGACGGTACATACATATTTGAAAAAAAATCTTGCGTAAGATGTTATACACGCAAGGGGGTCGAGATAATGAACTTGGTGAGAAACAACTGTCAAAGGGCGTCAGAAATTCTTGCACCATTTTTGTTTTCGTGATAATTGCCTCTATTACTAGACAAGTGATATTACTACACAGCATACAATACGAAGATAACATCAAAAAACAGTGTCGACATACGTGGTAATTTTACGTATTAACAATAGGTATTAATTACATTCAAGAAGAGCAAGAGTTATATCATCAAGTTCAAACTTGCGTTTAGTGTAACATGCATAACATGCATAATTTCCTTTGGTTTTCTAAGCAATTTTACGCTATACAAGTAGAGCAAAAAACTCATTGTATATTGTAAAAACGTTTTTGAATTTTAACCGGATAAACGATTCAAAAGATCATGGTAATTAACAACCTTCAGAAGATTCAGATAATTCGACAGAAGGCGATAATTGCGTTTTAAATGGTACCGACTTTTAATTAATTAAAAAGTATTACTCGAAACATATCGATGAGTCGTTTTAACCTTGTAAAAGCTTTGTCCTTAAATAATTGACATTTCTAAATTGATTCTACTGACAGGGTCTTAACACGTTTCACCCAAATTTAGTCTATAATTATTATTTGATTATAAATGTAGGTTTTGGTTGCTGCCAATCATTACGAAAAATTGAACTGCACCATATAATTTCTTCACAATGAACAGTGGGAGATCTTGGTGTTAAGAAATGTAATTTGGGACTACAAGTTTTAATTATTTTGGTCATCAATTTATATTGAGAGCCACTTAGTTTTAATGTGTTTTGAATGAAGTTTGCCTGACATTCCAATCTACATAATTAATTGAAAATACATTAAGATGAATGTGTTAGTCCACATGCAAGGCTTTTGTTCGAAATGACAATTACGGTAAAGAATTCGTTCATTTATACGTTTTGTTGAATTGTCTTCTAACATTGTATAATAATAAAGTTTTAAAATAATCTCTTCTTGTTTACATTTTAGACTGTAAAAGTTTTAAAACTTGTTACCCACTTGTAATTTTCTCTTGTTATCAGTTTCCATACTTTGATAAAACGATTACCCGACATGTTTGATAAATTGTTTACAATTAATAAAAATTGTAGCCCTTGAACATGTCTGTAAAACTTGTTATTTTATTTCTCTTTTATCTAAACATTTTTTATAATGCTGCTCAAAAAAATCCAAATTTCTCCGGAAGTCGCAGTGTAATAGTGCATTTAAATGAATGGAAGTACAGCGATATCGCCGACGAATGTGAAAGATTTCTCCAGAATAGGACTTTTGGAGGCGTACAGGTAAGATAATGAATGGTTACTTATATGGTTACATACTCTATCTTTGGTTAAAAAGCATTTTTTTATCAATTAAGGTTTCCCCGCCGAACGAAAACATAATCGCTTCGGGAAGACCTTGGTGGGAGCGTTATCAACCTGTAAGTTATAATATCAGTACAAGATCTGGAACGGAATCTGACTTTAAAGATATGACTTTACGATGCAATAAAGTAGGAGTCAGGTAAAGCACCCAAAGAATACTTCTAGAGCCGCAAAATGTACGTGTTTCAAGGATATATGCAGATGCTGTGATAAATCAAATGGCAGCTCTAACCGGAACTGGTACAGCTGGAAACAAAGCTCTCAGTGACGTTAAAATGTATCCTGCTGTACCATATAATCCACCAGATTTTCACCCTTCATGCAGCATTAGCAACTATTTGGACCCCAAAGTTATATGGGAATGCGAAATTAGCAATCTCAGAGATTTAGACCAAGTAACTACTCTCAAAATTTCTATAAAATTTAGCTTAAAATTGGTTTCAGTCTATGGAAAATGTGCGTTCTGCTATTGTGACTTATCTGAATAAGTTGATTGATATGGGCGTTGCGGGATTTAGAATTGATTCTGCGAAGTACATCGAGCCTGAGAACTTACAAGCAATTTATGAGAAGTTAAAGACTTTGAATACCAGTTATGGTTTTTCAGCTAATACAAAAGCGTTTATTTATCAGGATGTACCAGTTTTTAGTAAATAGTTAACAAATAATTAAATTAGTAAACAGCAATAATTAATTTTTAGCTAATGATGTTGTCGCTCCTGAGGAATATACAGATTTGGGCACAGTGATTGAGTCTCTCTATAGTCCCACAATCAGCAGAGTTTTTAGTGGAAAATTCAACCTAACAAATTTGACCAACTGGGGCCCTGACTGGGGCTTCATTCCTACCAGCTCAGACTCGGTCGTCTTTGTCGATAATCACAACACTCAACGAAAAGAAGGAATTTTGACTTACAAGAATCTAAAACAGTACAAAATGGCTCTTAGTTTCATGTTAGCTCACCCTTACGGAATTCCCTCTCTTATTTCTAGCTATTATTTTGAAACAAAGGATATAGGTTAGAACTTTATCCTGTATCTCAAATAACTAAGTAAAATTTTCAGGACCTCCAATGGACTCTTCAGAAAACATAAAATCCCCAATAATCTACTCCGACGGCTCCTGTGGTAACGGTTATGTCTGCGAACACCGCTGGCCCCAAATATCAAATATGGTAGACTTTCGTAATATCGTATCTGGTACAACTATTCAAAATTGGTGGTCAGATGAAAACCAACAAATTGCGTTTTCACGTGGAAATAAAGGTTTCATTGCGTTTTCAAACGGTGGAGATCTCAACCAGAAAATACAAACTGCGCTGCCTGCTGGAACATATTGCGACATTATTTCAGGAGATTCAGTGGGTGGAAAATGTTCCGGAAGGACGATTACGATTGATAGTAAAGGCGTCGCATCGGTATCAATCCTTGAGACCGACTATGACGGTGTTGTTGCCATACATGTGAACAGTAAAACATTTTTGTGATACTATGTTTTTTTTTTAATTGAATTTGTCTTCATAAAGGACAGATATAAAATAAACGGATTTTATGATGCCACCGTGTTACGTGATTTCATCAAAGATTCGTCCTTGACAAACCATTAATAATTTTATATCTAATTTTTCTTTTATGTTTTGAATTTGCAATTAAAGGTTTTTTACTTTGTATTATGTCATACGTGTATAACTGTTAAAATAGACTTGTAATTTGCACATTCTTTTCTCAGTTATAAAGTGGTTTTACATGCTTTGTTCTGTTGTGAAAAAACACATGTGCTAGATTACGGTTCTTATGAAACACCACTTTTCTATGTCAATAAGTTTTCACGACCAAGGTCTCTGATAAAGCAGAAAAGGACAGCTCCAAGTGGAAAAAAATGAAACTTGAAGCAAATGGAACATGTACAAATTCGCTACTAAACCAAATAGGATTTCGTTATTCTACTTCACCCAGTTTGTGATCCAATTAATCATTTACTGCTTTAAAGTGAGTACTCAAACCATAAATAAATTACGAATTTTTATTTATTCACAACGTCTCGTATGTGGATTATCTCCCTAAATTCGCCTTGTACTAACATGAATGCTAAAATATTTACAAAAAAATTTCAGAATAATTTATTTACAGTACTAAAGAAAATTACATTTTTATCCCACTTTAGATTTGGCATGAATGGCTAAAACTCCGTTAGACTCTAAAGCTTTCAATGTAATATAACTTGTGCCGTCATTTTTTACAGTAATAGATTTTCCAGTGCAATTTCCATGAGCCCGATTTCCAGATATTACATCACAATAAATCCCTGGTGGAAGACAGGTCTGTAAATTTTGCTCAACGTCATTCCAATTAGTGAAAACTATGAAGCCTTTGTCACCGCGACAAAAAGCAATTTGTTGATCGTTATTCGTCCACCAGTTTTTAATAGAGGTTCCAGTAACTACATTTCTGAATTCGACCATGTTGTAAATTTCTCTCCATCGATGTTCGCAAACCCAACCGTTCGTACAAGAGTCGTCCTGTTTGAATTTTGGTGATTTTATATTTCCGTGGGCGTCGGTAGGTGGACCTACAACTAAGTTATTTTTTATTTAGATTACCGCAAACTCACCTTGATCAAAGTTGGTAAAATCATAGCTCGACATTATCCTCGTGGTGCCATAAGGATGTGCCAACATGAACGCAATCGCCATTTTATACTTTTTCGGAGATTTGTAAGTCAAGCTTTGTCCATTCCTGTCACGTTGAGTGTCATGATTATCGATAAAAGCAACAGCATCGAGTCCATTAATTAAACCCCACTCTGGACCCCAATTAACTAACCACTTCAGCTTGTCGTTTCCTTGGAATACGTTATTCAAAGACCTGGCATAGTTGAATTCCACTAATGTTCCTAGATTTCCATAGGCTCTGTCTGGATAAAAAATTTGAAAGCGTAACAATAAAATTTAAAAATTTACCCATGTTTACCACCTCTTGATAGATAAAAGGTCTAGAATTTTCAGAGAAGCCAAAATTTGTGTTCAGATTTTTCAGTCTAGAATAGATTTCTTTTAGATTGGAGGGCCAAATGTGTCGTGCAGCATCGATTCTGAAACCAGCGACGCCCAAATCGATCAGATGGTTCATAAATTCTACTAATTTGTCTCGAACGTACTGTTTGCCCTAAAAGAAAATCGTTAGCTCGAAGATTTTAGAATCAAATTGGTGCAATTAAATTAGGTAAAACGTCATTTAATTAAAAGAAACTGTAAGCTTTTTTAAACCAGTTATTTTTAAAACTTAAGTTATTGTACATAAATTGTATTTGTGAAATTTTATAGAATGATTGTTTTATAAATAATTGTCAAATCAAATGAATAATAATTATTATTGAGTTTAAATAGCTGATTTTATGAAAATTGCATATATGTTAACTTTTCCATTTGAATTATGTTTTTTTTTTGCAAATTACATTATGGATATAATTAAATAGGAAGTTTCAGAAGTCTAGATTAATAAAGTGGTCTTTAACATGCGCGTGCAGTTGATCTAGAAAAAAATAAATAAAAAAAATAAATTTTTAAATGGAAATATGGAAGGAATATTTGAATATTTAAAATTGTTAAAAGCTTAAAAAAGAATCGTATTTACTAATCTTTTAAAAATACTTTTTCCATGTGTAATTCAATATACTTTTATTAAAAATTGAGTAATTAATAGAAATTGTCCAAGAATCCAAAAATTACAAAAAATCTGAAAACTTACAAATTTTTAAAATTTTGGAAGAATAAAAGGTCCATAAGGTCTTAAAAGTACATCAAATTTTGCAAATTAAAAAATCTAAAAAAAAGTAACAATCCCAAGGATGAAAAAAGAATCTAAAATTTTCAACAGATTGTAAAAGTACAGCAAATATAAATATTCTAAAGATAATTTGCAAATATAACAAAAAAAAGCGTAAAAAATTCAAGGAATTTAGGAAAATTTATAATTTCTATTAAATTAAAAATATATAAAAAATAATAATAGAATGTTAAGCGTTCAAAAGAATCCAAGAGATACAAGAAATGCAAAGAATGAAACTAATTCGCGAAAGTCTTAAATATGTAAACTATAGAATTTGAACTATTTTAACAATCTAGAAAGTATTAAAAATCGCGAATAAAAAAAATAAAGCGGTCAAACGTCTAAAGATTATAAAGAATTAAAGAATTTGGACAATACAAATATCTTAAAAATTGTAATAAATCCAAAAGCTATTGAAAATCTCAATGATATAGAAAATATAACTTTAAAGAAAAGAATTAAATTTATGGTGTCAAAAAGGTCTAAAAATCCAACAGTCCAAAAAAATAGAAAAATTGCAGTTGATATAAAATTCTTAAAGACAATTAAAAAAATATGAAAATTTCAGAAAATCAAAAGATATAAAGATCTAAAATTTTCAAATTACGTAAAATTTAAAAGTTTAAATAAAACAGTGAAAAATTAAGATAAAAATTTAGACAATTCTAAGTAACTAAAGTAGGTAATAAAAATCAAAAATAATAAAAAAATTAAAACTGCGAATATGTAATAAACTTTAGAAACATGCAACAAATATAAAGAACTTCACAGATCTTAAAAATTCTGGAAAATATTTAAAGAATCTAATAGTTTTATGCATATTTTTGCATTGTTTTAAATATATTGCATATTTTATACTGCTTAATTATATACATTATACAAATTATTACATTTTTGTATTTTTTTAAATTTTGTTATGTATTTTCCTTTTTTTTTAATAATTCAAATATTACCCACAGAAATTTTATTTATAGCATAATTTTGTTATCTATCAGTAAGAGATAACGTTTCAGTCTCTTTAAGTAGTTTCGAGAAAGTAAATAATATTAATAATATTTAACAGCCAATAAAATACCTTACCTTATGGAAAGAGTCAAATAGTTAGCTGAATCTTTCCCTTGACGATAAAGCATCTCTATATCGTTTCATATTAGAGATATCTCTCTATTAACATTAATCAGTAAAATAGCTGATCCTTATCGTATGAATAAAAAAATTGTAAGAATTTGTCGATGTCTGCAATCGATAACTCTCGTATTAAAAATAAACAATGACAATTATTATTGATTATTAATAGTTATAATTATCTTTGTGAGTTTTCTTTCAGTAAATAGAAATAACTTTAATTGATAACACACAAAACATTTTTGGTGATGAAACTCAGTTATAGTTTTTTAGAACATTGTTTTTATTTCAACATTTGTATTATATTCCTTCTGAATTGCTAATCATCGTTAAGCGAGAGGATCAAGTTGTTTTAATTTGCGAGCCTTGTTATAAAGCTTTTAATGATTTCGCTGTTTATGTTATCTTTCGTGCTGGTTGGCGCTGTAATAAACAAATTTGAATTGGTAAATAACTTCCAAAATAATATTCAACAGTCAAATAGGAATGAGTTTACAAAACAAATATTTGTGATTTATCATTAATTGATGTCGTACTTTTAAATTTGCAAGGTGTGAATGTTAGTTATAATACAGTTCCACTGTATGATGCACCATATTTAAAATCAATAATTTTTACGTATTATTTATTTTCTTTCTTACCTGATCTAGATCTCTTAACCCGACCAGCTCGCAATTTCTCGCATTTTCGTTGTTATTAAAGTCTGTAATACCGCAATTTTCGTGGAAATCGTTCGGTCCATATGGCACACCTGGGAAATATTTGTACGTGGCATTTGCCACGTTTCCAGCGGTACCAATGCCATTTCCACCAGACATATGATTGATAACAGCATCGACATATATCCTACGAATCGTTAATAAATTTTAATAAATGATAACAATTTTAAAATACCTCACACCAACAGCGTTACACCGTTTGATCATATTTTTAAAAGAACTTTCGTTACCAGATCTTGTAATCAATACGTAGCTCACAGGCTGATACCGTTCCCACCAAGGTCTCTTGTCAATTATAAGATTTTCGTTTGGAGGTGATACCTAGGGTAAAATTGGGATGACGAAGTTTTGTTTTCTTACTACCTGAACTCCACCGTATCCTTTGTGTTGGAGAAAATTTTCGCATTCGGCCGCTATGTCGTCCCATTTCCATTCGAATAAGTGGACAATTGTGTTTCTGTTTTTCTGGAAGTGGGCAGATTTGTAGGAGTGTGTTAAAAAGGGGAGAAAACAAAATGTTAGCAGTTTTAAAAGATTTGTCATTGTAAACACGCCGTCGACATTCAGCGAAGAAACTGAACGCTTATCTCTTGTTGGAGCTGACCTGTGCTTATCAAACGTTTTTATAGCAACCGTTTACATGGTTTTTGGACTGTTGCTAATAAAAAGAATACACATATTTCCTCATTGTTTTTGTTAATTAGCAAACGGATCAATTTTAATTCTTTGCTAATTTGATTTGGTATATATATTGCTTTTTATGTTTTCATATTTCATGCGGCATGTTTAAGTTGACACAACAAACAATAAAACCACATTTGATATTGACATGGTTTTTCCAGACAAGATATCCAAATCCACGGCTGCTTCATAAAGGACATTTATATTTTTCATAAAACCGTGACACGAGAGAACCTTTAAAAGCGTAGGCGCAAATAATTATTACCTTGCGTTAAAATGTGAAATAAACTTCCGTTCAATCATAAACAGAAGCTGATTTTTATATCTGTCGTCAGTAATTTTAAAGTGCGACAAATAACACGTACAGATCATTAAAATTCTGGTGCTGAATACTGCAAAATATGTAATCTGCATGTAAATTATTATACATTTCTTTTTTATGCATGTATATAAAATCACATTTATATTGCAACCCACATAATAAAATGAATTTTGTAACAAAGTGTTTGACAACAATAGAATGCACTCATTGTTTATTTTTACCATGACTTGTAAAATTAAGTGTTGTAGAAAACTCACGACATTTTACTTTGCATTATTTTTATTCATATAGAAATATATTATCAAGAAAGATGAAACACATATCTTAAATCATACTTTCAATTTGATTTTGAGTCATAGGTCAAAATTAACAACCTTCAAAGTTTATTTATTATTGAGATATTAGTTGATTGCTTAAAATATTAATCATTAAAGTGACCTATTTTGGGCCGTTCTTTTGCTGAAAATAATTTTTTTGGCTGCCGTATCTCTGTTTTTTACATGTGTTTCTAAAGAAATGGTGCGAATAATTATTTTCAAAAATGCATTTAATTATTATTTATTTATCAATATTTATTTACAGTTTGCTCATTAACTTAGCATTGACATGGATAGCCAACACTGCATCATCTTCAGACTCGGAAAGAGAGATATTGGCAGTACCATCACTACCGACATTCACACTTTTACCGGTGCAACTTCCATTTTCTAAGTTTCCAGAAATAATGTCACAGTAAGTTCCTCCAGGAAGACCTGTTTTCAAATTCTGGTTAATATCTCCAGCGATTGTAAAAGCAACAAATCCTTTGTTTCCTCTACTGAAGGCTATTTGTTGGTTGCCATCACTCCACCAATTCTCAATGGTCGTACCCTGGACGGCATTTCTGAATCCGACCATGTTGTAAATTTGACGCCAACGATGTTCACAAACATAACCATTTCCGCAAGTGCCATCTTCGTTAATGCTTGGAGAAACTAAGTTACCACTGCCGTCTTGTGGAGGACCTTGATCATTATTGTCGAAAGAGAAGCTTGACATTACACGGGTGGTTCCATAAGGATGAGCCAACATAAAAGCAATGGCAGCTTTGTATGGTTTGGGATTTTTATAAGTGAGAATTTGACTTCCTCCAGTTCTTTGGTTGTCGTGGTTGTCAATAAAAGCAACAGCATCTAAACCGTCGAGAAGGTTCCATTCCGGGCCCCAGTTTTTTAAGTAGGTAAGTTGGTTTCCTCCTTGGAAAGCGTTACCTAAGCTGACACCATACTGGAACTCTAAAACGTTGCCGATGTTGGTGTACTCATGTTTGCTGATGGCTTCACCACCGAGGTCTATAACTTCTTGATAAATGAAAGGTTTGCCACCGCCTGAAATGGTAATATCTTTAAGACTGCCATATATAGCACCCAAATCAGCTGGCCACATGTGTTTAGCTGCATCTACTCTGAAACCAGCGACTCCCAAGTCAACCAGATGGTTCATGTAGTCAATGATTTTTTCTCTGACGTACGCAGAACCCTTTAAAATCCAAGTTAGCGTTAAAAAAGTATGTTTATATCTTTACCTGATCCAAGTCCGCTAGACCATCGAGTTCACAATTTCTGACATTTTCCGCATCTTGATAATTGTTGATCCCACAAGATTGATGAAAATCATTAACTCCGTACGGTACTCCTGGAAAATTTTTATCCGTGCGATCGGCTTCGTTACCTGCAGTACCTGTTCCTGACATTCCAGACATGTGGTTTATTACAGTGTCTACATAAATGCTAAAAAAGACTTTGTAGTATATAACAGATAAAAATCTGGTTATTACTGAACGCCAGCATTGTTGCATCTTTCTACCATGTTCTTAAAGGCGTCTTCATCTCCTGACCTAGTGTTGATAACATAACTTACAGGCTGATATCGTTCCCACCATGGTCTAGGATCAATTACCAAATTTTCATTAGGAGGAGAAATCTTTAAGAAAATGTTAGTCATCTTTGTAGAATTAAAAAAAAAAAAATTACTTGGACTCCACCGTAACCTTTAGGTCCCAAAAATCTTTCACACTCATCAGCAATATCGTTCCATTTCCATTCGAATAAGTGTACAATTGTGCTTCTGCCTTCTGCAAAATTGGGATTTTTTTGAGCAAATGCTCCACAGAGACATAGAGAAAATATAACTACTCCTAGCATGGTTAAAATGCAATAGTTCGAGTTACTACTGTTAATGCTTATATACTTTTTTAGTCGAAACAAACACTTGTGACAAGTGGGTTCCTAGTTATTTTTAAAAAATGTCGAAATTGATAAAAAGCATATGTAATGGTCCACTTATAGTTCATTCTTTAGATAATTACCCACAAACTTTGACGATCACTTCGATGATTGTGTGAATCGATAAGAAAAAAGAAACGAAACTGAACAATGTCGATATGTTTCTTTTAAATGAAGTTTGTACTTATCAGGTGATTGACTATCAATTTTTAATGCAAAGTAGCCGCTCTCTTTGTACTTTTTTTTGTTGATGACAAAGGCTAAATTAACGAGAAATCAAGAAGAGAGAAGTCGAAAGTACGGTTTTTTTAAACATGTATAGCGAAAACAGCACATGGATGAGTTAACATAAACAAAATTGTAGTTTTGTATAGTTTTGATTTTTGTATGTTAGAACTTGAGTCGTTTCAAATCTGTGGTTGTCGTGATTGTCAATAAAATCAAGTGCATCAAGACTCTCAAAAAAGTTCCAATCTGGATCCTAAGCTTCGTAGGGACACGGTGCGTTCTTATTTACTGACAACTTCACCACTTAGAAAAAAATTAATGGTTTTTGTTTAGACGGTAAATAGAGTTGTATTAAAATATATAACTTCTTGGTATATGATGGCTTGAGAACCTTCTGGAAAACTATAATTTGGCTAGAATCGTTAATACTGGACCTTAACCAAAGAGTTCATTTAGCCAATAAATTGGTATTTTAGGTTTTATTTATTGACAATTGTTGACATTGGTAGCATTTTGCTAATTGTTTAAGGGTCGTGAGGTCCATTTGAAACTTATCAAAAATTTCTATCACTACCATTTGCAACCTGTTAAAGCAGTCAAGTGGTTTATAACAGCATCCACGTATATATTAGAAATTACGGCAGAACTAGTAATTTCTAATACTAACTAAACTGCTGTATCATTGTTTGTTCTTACCATATCAGCAGAAGCATTTTCATGTTTTGATCAAGTATTGATAATATCACTACCAGATTGATATCGTTCATACTATGGTCTGGGATTAATCCCCAGATTTTTATAAGCTGGTGAAACCTTTTAATAAGTCGTAAAACGTAAAAGAAACAAAAAAAGTTTTCGATTCTAGCAAAAATTTTAGTTTATAAGTACCTTTAGCATTCATCAACAAAAATCATTTTGAGTAAATGCATCCAAGATGACAGATAAAAAGCAGCAGCGTAGTGATAAACCTTTTAGTAAAAAACACAACTCATACTTTTCCAGTAGAAAAAAAAAACTCAAGTGTTTTTAATTTTATTGTTATCAAGGGTAATTATTGATAAACAGTGCATTGTGAGGTCAGAATCGCCCAAATTTAGATAATTACATTTTGGCTTTTTTTTAAACGATGTCACGCACATGCTTTTTGCTGATTAATTTTTCTAAACGATTACCTTGTTAAAATCATCAATTATTGCATACGCTAAAAATCACCTTGATGTGACGTGTGTTCAGACAAACGTGCGTGATTTTTAAGTACTTTCATACCTACGGAAAGACAAATATACTTTATTACTTCTGATCGAATAAGTCTGGCTAAAAGCATCCATACTCAAGGTCTAGTTATTTAATAAATCATTTAAGTATAGACGAAATTGCGAAATATTGTGTATGATACAGCAGGTAAAGTTTTATAACTAAAAACATAAATTTGTTTTTATAGCATGGGAGTTTATAAACACTATAAAAGCCTATTCCTCTTAAGAAGATAACATGAGAAGAGTACAAGCTATGTAAGATAATGTTGTGTACAATGTACTTCAAAATGATAATATTAATAAGGTTTATTACTGGTAGGTAATAGTTTTTTGTTCAATTATCTCACGTTGATAATTATAACGTTAATGTAGCAAAATCTTTGAAAACACACCAGTGAATTATACTTACCTAAGTCGTTTTAGTAAATTTTGTTTTTTTTTTAATCGACAGAACTTTATGATGTCAATTTAAATCGATAAAACATTCCGTGATTTACAAAACTTTTAGCTCACGTTTGACTCATAAATGAAGATTGTCATATAAAAGAAACACGCGGGTGCTTTATCTTTTATAAAGTGCATTATTAAAACAGTCTAAGAACTGCTAGACTTACCATTTTTAAAAATACGTTCTATTCTTGTATGTTGTAAAAAAAATGCAGATACATCGATTCCTATTATCACCATTGCTAATTACTGCCTCAGCTTCATAAATCATAGTCTAGATTTATGTAAAATGCCGAATTAATCGTTTTATCCACAATGTAAATGTAAGAATGGGGATAAAAAAAATTAATTATTGATTTTTTAATAACCATAAAACATGTTTCTCTTGCCAAAAAAAAAGATAATAAATTCGAACGCCAAGGCATAACAGATTTTAATAAAATAGATCATAGATCGTGGAAGTCTTTTTTTGAGTCATCTAATTACTTCATAAACTTTAGTTTCTTCCTTGAATTTATTTAGCGTTTTATTAACATCAAGCCCACATTTTCGTACTTGTAAATTAGCGAACATTTCTATTAATTCACTAGTTATTTCGTTAAGTACCTCCATTGCGCGCCTTCTTAAAAATTAAATTAACTAAATTGTAGCTCACGGTTTTCGCCAATGAAAATTGCAATTATAAGTAATGAGATTCAATGTAATTTTATACATCCGCTTGTATCTTGTGTTAATGTCTGTAAATTTTAGATAAACATTGCCCAAGACTTTTAAGGTATTTATTAATATTATTGTTTAGGTAGTGACGAACTAATAATTACGTTAAATTTGTTGAATGGCTATTTTTGAGGTTAAGGCTATATAAATCATTGTTTTCCCTTCTTAAAACTGTGTTGACATTAAACAACAATTATTGATATATTATGAGTTCATCAATATTTTTGAGAAGCTAAATAGATAATAAATTTAAAAAACAATAAAGCGGTTATTGTTTTATACTAGCCATACGACTCAATTTATTACTTCCTTAAGTTTCTCATTTCCTGCCTTAAAAACCCCAGCAAATAAAAAAACAATATTGGATCAAATGTAACTTCGTTTCACATGACTGTAATTTGCTTTACCAACATAATGACATAATTATAATTTTACCAGCAAAGAATGAGAACCATAAAATTTATGACGACACTCTGTATGCAAGAAAATTCCATGCTTAGAAAATTTGTAATGTGTGTGCATATAAAAATTCAATTTAAATAATAAAATTAAAACATTTTTTAATAGTCTCAAGGAGTTAGATTCCCATAAAAGCACTTCAATAATTGTAACGTCTCTATTAAGCTCTAGTTCATTTAATTTTTCGAAATTGACAGAACATGCTTGCACATAATTGATGACTCAGCGTAAGTAATCTAAAGTCATTTCCATTCGATGCATGTAATTACAATTGAAATAATGTCGTGAAACTTTTCTTATCTAATAAAATGTAAGTATGCAAATTTTTCACTGTTGCAAAGTTTGAAGGTACAATAAAAGGTACGCTGAGCGGTTGTGTAACAGGTGGCCTAAAAATTAAAAATCTGCATTCAAATCAAAGTTCTGTGACGTCCGTAATTATTTCCAACAGTTATGACAATTTCAAATTTTCTATTCAATTATTAAAGTTTCCAAATTTTTTGGTGCATGAACAATCAAAAGATCGATACTGGTTATATTTAACAACGGTCTGTTTCTCATCGATCTGACTGCTTCTGACAACTGACTTCGTAGAATTATTGTGAATCGCATCGTGGGTAAGAATACATAACGCAAGTAACGTCAATGTTTGCACAAGACCTGTGTGTATTTTTATATCAAGGTCATAATAATCATCCCTCCAGTTTTTAGACAAGACAGTGCAAGGCCTTCTTTTGGAACATCTCCCACACATATCAACGAAGATGTGAATACACTTTCACCCGCTGTAGTCGTGGGGATCTATAAATACCAGCAAACATCTTCATCAACCATCAACTTCGCTGAAGACATCCGTCCGTCGTTTACTATTTTGTGTGTGCAAGTGCGACCAAGCATGAATACATTTAAATTAGTGGTAAGCGTCTGTGAACGGAAATATGATCGACGGTGGATATTTTATTTTAATTTTGGTCGATAAAAGTGATAAAAAATTAATTGTTAAATTGTGGCTCAGAGAGAATAAGTAAACCCAATTTAAATTGTTTTATCAGTCACGAGAATCTGCTTTTTGTGTTTAGAATTTTATTTATTATTTTTGGGGTCTCCTATTCTAGCCTTCTCGTTATTCTGACAATACACATCAAATCGTAAAATTTAATTCCGAGTTTTAACGATTTTTTCTTCGTTTCAGAGCTGTACACTTGCACTATGCTGTGTGTTCAGCGGAACTTTAGGGGCACAGCTCACTAAGCGTGACGGTAAGCAAATCAGCTTCATTTAACTTGTTCTTTTAACCTCATTTGCATTCACTGCTTTTACATTACTTTCTGTTTTATTTTTTCCTAGCACCCTTGTCAGGAGGATATCCTTCTGGTGGGCCTGCCAGAAGTTACTTGCCTCCAGGCGGTGGGTCACAACAACCTTCCGGTAGCTACGGTGCTCCTCAACAATCTCAAGGTTTTGGCGGTGGCTCATCCTTCCAGAGTGCTCCTTCAAGCACTTATGGAGCTCCATCTAGAGGTTTCGGGGGTGGTTCTTCATCAGGCGGTGGTGCTGTTTCTCAAAGCTATGGGACCCCATCTTTTGGTAAATCTGGTGGGTTCGGTGGATCCTCTGGCGGATCATTCAACGGAGGTTTTGGTGGCAGAGGATCTGCTCCTTCTCAAAGTTATGGTGCCCCATCTGCTCCTTCTCAAAGTTATGGTGCTCCTTCTGCTCCTTCTCAAAGTTACGGAGCCCCTTCAGCTGGTAGATCTCAACCTCAAAGCAACTATTTGCCACCTTCAACAAGTTACGGAACCCCGGTAACTTCCTCTTTTAAGAGCTCGGGATCTTCTTTCGGAGGTGCCCCATCTGGTTCTTACGGTGCTCCTTCCCAAGGTCGCTCCCCTTTCGGTGGCGCTCCTTCTCAGTCTTACGGTGCTCCATCTCAAGGTGGTGCTCCTTCTCAATCCTATGGTGCTCCATCTCAAGGTGGTGCTCCTTCCCAGTCCTATGGTGCTCCATCTCAAGGTCGCTCCTCTTTCGGTGGTGCTCCTTCTCAGTCGTATGGAGCCCCATCTCAAGGTCGCTCTTCTTTCGGCGGTGCTCCTTCTCAGTCCTATGGTGCCCCATCTCAAGGTCGCTCTTTCGGCGGTGCTCCTTCTCAGTCCTACGGTGCTCCTTCTCAAGGTCGCTCTTCCTTCGGTGGAGCTCCTTCTCAATCCTACGGTGCCCCATCTCAAGGTCGCTCTTCATTCGGCGGTGCTCCTTCCCAATCTTATGGTGCTCCATCTCAAACTCCTTCTCAATCGTACGGTGCTCCAGCTCAAGCTCCGTCTCAGTCTTATGGTGCTCCATCTGGTGGATTTGGTGGTGCTTCTTCTTTCGCAAGACAACCATCTCAGTCATACGGTGCTCCTTCTGGTGGAAACGGTGGTTACTCCTCTGGAAGACCTTCCCAAAGCTTCGGTGGCTCTTCTGCTAACGGTGGCTTCAAAAGCCAGCCTTCTCAGTCTTATGGTGCTCCTTCTCAGAGCTATGGTGCTCCTGGTCGTACCGGAGGCCAAGGCGGTTTCGGAGGCGGTAATGGCGGACACGGAGGCGGCAATGGCGGACACGGAAGCTTCGGTGGAGGCAGAAGCCAACCATCTCAAAGTTATGGAGCTCCTTCGGCTCCATCTCAAAGCTACGGAGCTCCAGCTACCGGAGGTCAGTCTTATGCTAGCAACGGCGGATACACCTATTAAAAACTCGGTCCATTTGTACATAACTAGCGTAATTAATTTATTAAGGAATGTGCAGTATTAGTACTAACCAGATTTTTATATAAATAAAATGCTTTTTTATTACTTCGAGTTTTATTGTACATTTTACAACAAATTTCTATTTGACTAGCGGACTACGATTTATGTTATATACACTGAACATTCTGATTTAACGACAAAGGCTGTTATATAGTTTATTAACAGTCTATTTACTTACTTTTTGAGTATACACAACATACCAAATATAATTTTCTATCATTTTTATTTCTATATATTACAGCAACAACAGTGGTCGTAACAGTTTGCTACAGTTTCAAATGTACAATATTATGTGAGATATAACATTTACCACAAATCAAATATATAGATTTCTAAGATAACCGCAAATATAATTATTGATAAACTTTATGAGAAACACAAACTAATATATGAACTGAATTACGATTGATCGATATACATTTTGTCTCCTCGAAAACCAACCATCCTGTGAAAAATATTTTATAATATATATACGAAGAGTTGTCATTTTTGTCGTACTTTGACGTTTATTTCCAAATGAATATCTAAACTGGTAATTTTATACAGCTGTGCATGAAAAATATAATTTGTAAAATGGATTGTTAGTTTTCCCAGCGACAACTGTACCGTTACAATTTTAATTACATTGTCAGATGATGTTTCAATTTTAATGGTAAGTCTTTTATCTCTGTTAAATAAAACACTTTTAATCATGATTAAATAATTTGCTAATTATTGTTCCATCACATTTAACACACCGACAAGATTAAAATTCGCAAAAAATGTACAATTAGAAATTACCAACATTTATGCAAAATATTTAGAATATGTAAATAAAATTTATTTATTATTTCGAATATGTCAACAAACGATAAACTTACTTACGGCTCAGTAAATACTGTTAGTTCTAATTATGTACATATATAAAATATTCCTAAAGAGTTACTTAAGGAGCAACAGTGATATGTATTGTTACGTGATAGGACTCAATTCCCCGATATGTATACGTTTCTTCCAAGTATCTCAACAAGTTCGATGTCACGACGTGAAATACATTTCGTTGAAGACTAAATAAAAACGAACAAATAGATTATTCATTAAGAAATAACACAACCGGCCAGCGGTAATATAATGGCTTTTTATACCTAAATAGCACCTACAATCTTCTAACACTTTAATACAAACAGAAGACAAATAATGCTTATCCAAATCAAAGTGTTGTTTGAACATCCGGTTTAGTACCCGATCTGGTGCCACCTCCACTACTAATAGAGCTTCTCAACTTTTCAATATCGGCAGGTAAAATGTCATCGTCTGCTTCTAACGCCGGATTTATTCTTCCGTTTCTTTCATCTTTACCAACGAGAGTAGCTGCACCATATAGTTTACCCATAGCACCAGAGGCCATTACAGACATTTGTTCGCCTTCTTCAACTGGTTCCCCAACTCTCTGAATGTCTTCAGGAATGTTGACAACGCAGTGGAAAATATCGTACCCGGGTGCAAGTCTTCCAGTTTCGAAAACCCATTTCGTCCACCAAGAAACCCCAATCAAAGTTATTAAAGATAAAATCATTGCTAAAGTTCTAAACGGAAAAAGTTGGCGTTGGTTTTCTTCGTCCCACCCAGGGAAACGGATGAGAGCAACTAGTCCCATTTGTGGTTCACCACCTGACAGCCGAACTAAGAAAGCTATGATGTAGGCTGCAAGACTACCGTACGTGTTACAGTGGTTCTTGAAGTGCACCACCATTAGCAACTGAGGGAAAAGAATGACGTAAACCAAGTCGGAACACATTGACCTAAAAGGATGTTAGTTAAAAATAGGTTTCAATGTTGTTGGGATAGTACCATAAACCATAAATGGAAGGAATAGTTAAAGCCATAATTGTTGCTAGGACCCCTACGATTAAGATGGAGACGCGCATCACCCAGATGATCTCCATCTCTGATGCCTTCTGTCGGAAGATCAACTTATATACGTTTCTTGCAAACATGGAGCTTGCTGAAAGCACACTTGAATCTGCTGAAGACATCACGGCTGCAGAAACTGCACCCAAGCCGAAAAACGAAACAAAATCAGGAGTTAAATATTGAAGAACCATTGGCAAAATCATGCTGCTTTCGTCGGTGGTGAGAGGATATGGGCCTTTGTATCCAGTTTCGTTCCATGCTAAAAGAAGTTACGTTAAGAGAGTTTAAATTTGGGGGTGGTGAAATACCGGTGGCTTTGGCTATTGCTCCGATGAGCACTGGTGGTATTGCCATGAGTATGCAACCAAAAGCGGCGACATAAGATAGGAGTTGTGCTCGAGACGCCGATTTGCTCGAAAGAACCCTTTGGAAGTAGACTTGCCAAGGGATTCCACCGAATATTAACAGCAAACCGTAGTCGATGTAATAAAAGTATTCTTCTTTTTTGAGTTCGCCTATCCAGTCGACCTCCATTGATGACAAGGGAGCCACGTGCTCATTACCCCACGCGAATGGAATACACATCCAAAGACCGATAAAAATGCAAAATAACTGGATAACATCGGTGTATGCCACTGAGTATAATCCTCCGAAAAGAGTATAAAAAACAGCGACACATGCGCTAAATATGACGCTGGTTCTGTGATCCATGTCAATGATGACACTCAAAGTAGCACCTAAAGCTGCTAAAATTCCAGCAGCCCAGAAGACTTCTCCGCAAAGAGCCGGGAGGAACAAAAGTCCTCCCATTCTTTCTCCGAAAGAGTCTTGTAAAGGATCTAACATGGTGATGTAACCCTGTTGACGCATCTTGTTGGCAAAGAAAATGCCTCCAAAAACTAAACTAAGTGCGTAACCAAAAGGTGCCTGGCACCAAACAAGCCCAGTGGTGTATATGATTTCAGCAGTACCATTAATGTACCCTCCACCCACCCACGTAGCTAGAAATATTTAGGTTAATGAAAGCAAAAAATGGGTGATTAAGTACCTGTCATGGTAAAGATACCAACAAACAAACCAATGTTGCGTCCAGCCAGCATAACCTCCTCCTCCGAATCGTTCCCTGATTCTTTTTTCCGGCCCGCCCATATTCCCACACCCAAAATCAGGACGTAAAAAATGATAATCGAAATGACCCCTGCTATGTTAATCATGGCTGCAAAGAAAAGCAGCAGTGCATGGAGTTGCAAAAAGGAGTCTTTACCTGGTTAGTTCGGTTCCGTAGGCAAAGAAGTTAGCAAAAAACGTATACTTCTTCAATGAAAATCCTTGTCGATGATGAGTGTCATAGGTATGTCTTTCACGAGACAACAGTCACCCCAACGAAGCGAAGTTTTTTGAGAGGGACTGTTTCGTGTTCTAAACGCTAGCCCGCACATGGGCGCTTGTTAACTTCATCAATGCCACACGCACCACAGACACCCCAAAGACATACAATTTTGACGCGCTCACGGCTACGACTGTCCTGGTCCACACTAGGTATTGATCCTCCGTGACGTCAACGACGACGCCGTCCCATTGGATGGAACTTACCCCGCTGCCTTCGCCGAAGAGTTGGCGCAGCTGCCCCATTGGAGTTGGTGAACGAAACCCACCCTGCCACCCACTCGCTGCTTTTGAACCACTAAGGTCAGCCGAAAGAACAACATTCGTTCAATACTATCTTACAGAATTTAGGGGTTGTTCGTTTTATTGATTATTTCGCTCGAAAAACGACCTCATTAATAATTTTTAGTGTTTATAGTAGATTTTAATGGAAATGCTTACTTATTCCGAGAGGGGTTACTTTGTTGGGTCAAAGGGCTCTTTGTACGCATGATTTAAGTTAATTATGTGGGGGAAGATAACGGCGAGATTGAATTATGTAATCGGGATCTTTTCTATACCTTTTGGAAAAAAACTCAATCAATACGAAATTAGGTTTGCTCTGACTGATATTAGCTACTCATACAGACAAAAAGTCGATACAAATGACTTACGTTGAACGCAAATTACACTCCACGACTTTCGAAGAACTCAAACAGAATATTTACAGCCATTTTCTGTTTATACATTTTTATAAACAAACAGTTTTTAAATACACACACAAGAATACTTGTTTAAATAATAAATATATATATATATATATATATAAAGGTGATTTCGTCTATCACTTATAATTTTCTGATGGCACAATGAAAGCAAAAAACAAAAATTGTGTAGAAAAAAAAATACATAAATTGTTAATTTGCGATTAATCAAATTACAGAAAAAATTCGGCTGCTAAACAATTAAACATTAAAATTTTGCAAAAGTTTTAATCACCTTTGCGTTAGATTTCTGTTATATTCCTGAGCACATCCCACTATAATTTAGACGAAAATTTGATTAAGATAATCAATGCGGTTATCAAATTTTGAGTAATTACGTTTCCCCCCGACTTCTCGAATCTGAATTCTAACATATAACCCACGAACAACCTCTTATCATTTTTCAAATTACTTCCTTTCAAACTGATATTGTAGATTTTTCTTGCCAAAATGGGGAACCTTTCACTACTTTTTATCTTCTCGCAATTAAACTATCAAGGAAGTAGAATCATCTCGAACTGGCAATAATTAGTTGTCTAACGTAACAAAAACGTGCTTTCCATTTCTAACCAAGTTTTATGTAAATCTGTCAACGCAACGACGAAACGTGTAGTTCAGCGTGATCCTCTTATCACGCACGGTACATAAATTACAAAATATAATGAATGAAGGTGTGCAGAAGATCAATAAGTTCCATACCTGACCTGCTAAGTTAAAAATAACGTTTAGCGTAGGTACTTTATGTTGGAATTAAAAGAACTTTATCGAAAGGAGCGTAAAAGAAATTTGTTGTACAGTTAATTAGTGTGTGTGTTACTCGTAAAATTGTCGGTGTTAAATGATAAATAGCAGCTAAAATTAATTTATTTTATTTAGTGTGTGTTATAACTTGCGCTCTAAATTGTTTTTACGGCCCAAATAAAATACTGAACTCCTGAAATTTTAGTTAAAATCATGGGTAGGTCAAATTTTTGTCGATATGCAAATTAAGTTTATTTTTTGCATGTTGTGGTAACAGCAATAATTTGTTGCATGTTGCATACAAAATGACTGCTATTTATCGCATTTTACATGTATTTATAAAGTAATAAACTGTTAATTATTGCACCTACAGAAAATTTTGACAAAAATTTGTCTAGTTATATTATTAAAATTAATTTAATGTTTTGTTATAATTGGTGTTTATGACATTTTAATTTAGTTTGTAGATTTAGAGGTATCAATGTCTCAGTTTCTTAAACGTCTTGATTTATAAAATAATTAAAATTAAAAAAAAATCTAGACGTAATATGTAGAACTGAAATTTGTTTCTGGTAGAATTAAATTTTACTAAAGATACTAATAATAAATTAACCTCGGATATTTTATACATATTTTTTATATTTGATCATAAATTTTGTCTACAGTCTAGAAAGGACTAGTTAGAAATTACTGAATTCTAATTTCTACATTTTTTTCTATATAAATTTTGTACAGTGAAAACGTTTCATTATTTTTCAAAATAATTTTAAGAATATTCAGATACTGTTTTTTGCTTTTGTTAACTTTTTATTTAAATTTAAGTATAACATTGTATTCTAGAAAAATTACAAACACTATTAAAGCAGGTTATTTTAGAAATTGAAAATTAAAGAATGATGTTTTTCAGAATTTTATAATTTCTAGAATTTATGTGTTTGAGTATTTCAAAACTAATTGAACACATTTTTATGCTTATAAAGGCTTATAGTATTCGATTTTTTCATTGTTTGAAATTATTGATAGTATTCAAAATTGATTTAGTTTATTTTCAATTTTAATGCGAATTGTTTTTTTTTTTAACAAAGTGTGAATTTATTGCTAACGTATTAAGATTTTAATTTTAAAAGTTCTAAAATAGAAAAGGTACTTTAGAAACCGTACGAAAATCATATTGTTTTTCAACATGAACATTTTAAAAATTGTCGTATTGTTACAGAATTGCTTTAGTCGTTGAAATGATTAGAAATACTTGTAAAATGTTGACAGCGATATTTTTGATTTTAAATATTTTTAATACATTTTGTCTATCACACGTGTATAAAAAAATAAATCCAGACAACAAACTAAAATTGATTTGATTGTTAAATAATTATCTTATGTCTTTCAAAACAATACTTCCTCATCACTTTAAAAGAGAACAGTCTGTTTTTTATTAACTGATAACTTAAGGATTATAATTTGGTGACCAGTTTATTAGCATAAAACGCATTGTATTTAATGTCAGCATAATCTGATAAATTTTGACAATGATATATTATTTTAAGTTCGAATTTCATTTTATCGGACTAATAAATGACCTAATTTGCTGTTAATTTATGGGCGGATATCGTTCCTTAGTTCTGGAGTCCCATTTTGTGTTTCCTAAAATTTTTATTACTCATTTATACAACAATATTGTAGAGTTCCGTTTACATATTGTTCATTTTTGTTTGTGTCCAAATGTTATCTTTAAGACCAATTATTAATTAAAAAAATACATAAAATTATAAATAAAAAATCAAGTGAGTGTTTATTTTAATTAAAATTACTGTCAAACATTTTAATAGTAAATAAAATGTTAATTTTTTGTTATTGAAGTTCATAGTTATTATTTTTGATTCTTACAATAAAACAAACAATTTTATTTGAAAATTTTATTTAATTTTGGTTAGAGTTTTTAGTTTTTCAAAATATTCAATTTTCAAGAATTATGATAATTTTAGTGTAGATTAGACACAAAAACTGTAAGTGAGGCAGCGCCTTTTAAGTTTTTGATTTCGTTTTGTTAATTGAGTATGTTCGGATTTTAATAAAGTAATAAATTATAATTTACATTTTTATTACAAAAACTGCATTACATTTTCTACAAACTTTTTTACCAAAACAAACATCAATCAACATAAACTATTTGAATCTCGCAAAGAAACGACTGACTCATGGTACTTACTCTCACTGAACCATTCATAAAAACACATACCATGGTTAACATCACATCCAGGACAAGTAGTGAATTTATTAAATTCTGAAGCAATATTTACGTGCAGTGTACGCACGGCTGCACACCCAACGCTGCATATTTGTAAAAAAAAACGTGAAGAGCATAAATTATCGAATTTGATAATCCAACAAAATTTTGAATTAAATTAATTCGTTTTTGAATTGTCGATTAATTAACCATGTACTAAAACAAAGCTTGATTTTTACAGAAAATGAAAATTTACAATATGGGAAAAGAAAACGATTTTTTTTGCGGGTTTTGTGAAAGAATAACAATAAGTTATAACTTAGATTTTAAATTTTACAAAAAACGGTGTAGTAGCTTTTACGTATCCATTACTTTTTTTTTATCAATTATGGACACGTTTATGCTTGGACAATTATTTTCCACCACTTTAACTGTCTTCCTTATTCGTTTTACACTTTGAATAACCTTTGTGACTTTCTACAGAGACCTACACTCTTAGTATATTTTTACCAAATACTTTTAAAGAATTAAAGTAATTATCCCACTGTTGAGATTATTAGCGACCTAAAACTTACGTGAAGAAAGAAAGTGAAAATCGGAAGTAACACACATCTGTTAAATAAATAAGCCATAAAACGTAATACTAGCTCAATATTTAAATTTTGGTTGATGTGAACTCACATATGGGTAATTAATTAACTGTTATATCAGTCAAAATTAATGTTCAATTTCAACCGAAATTGTTAAATTCGTCTGAAAATATTTGTTATTTTAACTTGTCTTTCTTACGTTTACGAAAAGATGCGATAATTTATTAACCCATTGGAAATATTTTTATTTCATCGATTTGAGGAAAATTGTGTTTAATTATTGAACATTAGAGAATGAAAATCAATGAGAAACATGACCTTTGAGAAAAAACTGCAAAAATTGTTATAGGTCAAGTAAATCCTTCCAAATATGGTCAAAGTATTATTTTAATCTTTAGTTTTTATGATTCTAAGAAAACGTGATGTTTTGTTTAATAACCGGGAATCGTTGCGAGTATCTTCAACCGTACAATCTCTGTAATGGGAAATTACACATGCAATCCCGGAAATTTAATTTGTTCCTCCGATAATTTTTCATTTGTAAAATTCCGTGTAAAAATCAAGCAAATCGAGCGTCATAAATCAAACACGAAATCGGATTCGCGTTTAATGGTTTTTCCCCATTTTCGAACTTTTTGGGAATGGCAGCGTTCAAAGTTAAGCCGTTTCAAAGTTGAACATTCGTCAAGTGACCTTTTTGTGAACTTTGTTAGTTTGCGATCGAAGTGCTGATGGGCGGAGTTCAGCAGGAAAGGGCGGATCCTGCAGGAGGCGGTTAAACGGGTGTGACTTCCAGCAGGATCAATACCTGGCCCAAAGTTTGTGTTATTTTTACAGGTAGCTAATAAGCTCGGACGTACTCTTAATGTGGTCGTCTCTTTTCAATTAAAAATTTTTGATACGTTAGCTGACAATTCAGACTAGAGATACTTGATTGAATTGAATTTCATAATTGTTATAGAAAAATTAATCATGTTTTAAACAAACAAGCTTGTTTGGTTTTATAAAGAAAACAATGGATTTAATAAACTACATCAAATTAAATGTTGTTGAAAATTGTAATGGTTTTTTCACGTGTTTGTGGGCACGTTGGGTTCAAATAGCATCAGTAAGCAATCTGTGTTTGCTCACATAATAGAAACAGGGCACGTCATTTTGGAGTGGATAAGACATTTTACAACTACAATACGCGTTAAGATGACGGAGATATGAGCTGCTACTTGCTGAAAAGTAAGCACTTAACTGGTCGCTGGAGATTTATTAAATTTTATTATTCTCTTATTTTACAGAACTAAGCTTCGGTTCATAAAATGAAGACTACGCAATGCTTCCTAAAATTTCTGGATTATAAACTAGTTTTGTTTTGCTACCGGTTAAAATTTGAACTTACTGAACTAGTTGCAGAATTGTACTGATTATTAAAAAAATGTATAGACAAATCTTTTGTCTGTTTATTGATCACTAAATAATAATAATAATTACTCGTTATCGACATAAATAAGGTAATAATCTATGAAAATAAAATATTCAGAAGATCAGTAACGTTAAAATCGCTTCAAAGTATAAGTATAATTATAATAACCTTGACATTAAAGCAATAAAAGTTAAATGATTCCAAAAATAATCAAATAAGTTCAAACGCTAAGCCGCATATTTGAAAATTCCAATATCCCATCTCTTACTAGTTGAAGACCACTTGACACCACTTTGATATCCTCCTTGACTGTTCTTAGAATAATAAAGGACTCTTATAGGTACTATATGCACCCTCACGCAAAATTCCAACTTCGAGGTTAACCACTTATCACGAAGAACAGATATGTTTGATTTAATTACATAAACTATCAGTCAAATATCCAAAAATAATGATAAAATTTCAACTTATACTGCCGCAGAATTTCTTCAGTGTAAAAATATCCTGCTTCATAACAGGTCTTCCAGACATTCCTTCCGTCTTTCATTCCCGACACCTATTTGGAACACAATTTCATTTCGATTATTTTTCTCTAGAAAATTGTATTACTCCATCACATCACAGCACACATGCCGGTAATTTAAAAAGTAATTTCAGCTACAATTTTCCTGCCATATCCAGGAGCACACAATCTCCCCTACAATTTCCAGTAGTCATCAAACAACAGATCTCTACTTCCTTCGAACATTTCCTCCTCTTGGAGTCAACGACGGTGGAATCACTGCATTTTCACCTTGGGGTTTACTTGAAAATCTGAATCGGTGGGGTCGCGTGATCGAAAATTCAAATGAACCTCTGGTATAGCCCTGGGCTTCTGTGTCCGGAACAGGCGCTCCAATGTGGTTTGTTGCAAGGGGAAGGTTTTATCGGGGTTGATGGTGTACGATGCATACAAACGATGCTAAATGCTAGTTATAGATTTTAAATGTAATTAAAGAGATTATTTGGGCGATTGGGTCTTTAAGTTATCGCAAAAATTAGATTGAGGCATAATCGTTTTTACATTTATAGGGGCAGAGGCGTTTGGTGGAGAAGAAATTAAGTGAGTGAATGACAATGGTTAGAAAAATATATGGTTTCCTATAAAAGTTAAGTTTATTATTTTTGGAAGATATAACTGCACCTTCACCAATTTTAACGTTAAATAGAATATTCTAATTTTATTTTTGTAATTGTTCAACACTTTTTTCAAAATTTTTGTTAAATTTAATTGTTTTTAGTAAATATTAGCACTAAATAGTTGAAACTTAAAAGCCTTTGAAATTTTGTCATTTTCAGCAGGTAGATTTTTCCCAATTTTGCTTTTCTATCATAAATTGATTTACATAAAAAAAAGTGTGAAAAAAGATATCAATATTGACCAGATTATCCAAAAATGTGGATTTTTCAACAAGAAAATTTCGCAGATGGACGTTAATAGAAGCATTAAGACGATTTTCGCTCTCATCCTATTTAATGCAGCTTAGATAAGGAAATGCAATAAATGTAACGAGAACATATTTGTAAATAACACTTGATTGTCTAGCTCATTACAAAATACCACTATGAGAAAATCGCAAAAATAATTTATCACAATAATTGAGTACAGTTATACTTTCGATTACGCAGTTTAATTAGAAGCGAACTACAAGTTGAATAATCTGTAATTATCGCAAACACATAGAGACTATTGTCTTACAATGAACAAATAGTAATAAGTGACGACACTACCAGCATATAAAAAAACAATGAAGCTGAAGAGAAATCATTTGCATACGTTGGGAAGCATATTCTTCTAATTTTTTATAAAGAAATTTATCACATGTTAGTTTTTGTGAAGGCACCGATTAACACGCCTTGATGAACCTTAGACAATGTGTGAAAGAAAAGTAACAACGGCAGTGAAAATACCTCTAAAATTCACAATAGAAAAGATAACTCCGCATAATTCCCAAAAATAAAAATAAGCTTCTCTTTCACTGCGGCAGTGTCTGTCTTTTAATTTTCCATAAAACACAATCGAAATTTATGAGCATCACGAAACGTGACTTTAAGACAGACAACCCCGAAACTTTGTTCTTTGTAGGCTAAAACATCGCAACTTTGTAATGCCTGGAAATTAGATTATGTTGTAATGAAACGATGACGTCATGGCATGTAAAAATTAGAATTAGGTATTATCTTCATGACAGACGCTGCCAAAGGTCGACATGTACAACATGAGGGTGGCAAAGAAATCAAATATTCATGTTGGAACGGCTGGCGCTGTATCGACCAGGCAAACTTCCAACCCTCTCCTCACCTGTTTGGGTAGGTATGAGCTTCGAAGTGCTCGTTATATGGACCATTGATTCGGTTGGTACATTTGCTTGGTACTCAAAGCGTGTTTTTATAAATATTGATTGAATTTGTCAATATTAACTGGGACGGTGTTGTTAGTTGGTAAATGGTAGCTTGGTATCGTTTAATGAGATTTTAAAGACTTGCTAAGAATAAAATTGATTCTTATTTAAAGCATGTGGTGAGCTACACAACTAAAAATTTTGAATAACATTTTTTCACTACCTACTGAAAAAAAAACTAATGTAGAAGTTATTTGTCTATTTCTTAGATTTATATAAAATTTGTAATCTATCAATAATCATGGATAAAAATAACAAAAAACTAATCACAATAGACTCGACCTTTAATCAATAAATGTATTAATATTTTGAAAATTAAAACCTGGCGCATCCACCATTTCTAGCATTGAATCTAAAATGTAATTTTTGTATTCTTTAACAAACATCAATTTGAAAGTTAACACTTATTGATTATTCCACATCATTAGTACTTCCAGTAAACTGAAACGTTTATGAACACTAAATAAAATAATTACTAAGTACAGAATGATCATAAAGAGAAACATAAATTTTAATAGTTGTAATTAAAGTTTCTATTTACAACATTTTAACATAAAGGTACATGAATTCTATTCCTACCTAGTTGTACAGGGGTAAATCAGTGTAAAACTTTTCATATTAAATATTAGATTTTGCCATACAAAGCTTGCTCCAACGAGGTTCAAATACCTGAAAATCCTCGAAGCTGGGTTTATTTTCACATCAGCGATTGTTTTACGTGATAAGATTACAGCAAACTTACATTATCTACTTAAAACAACAAGCGAGTGCCAAGACTGGAATATGTAAGTAATTGCTGAAAGTATAGCGAAGAGAGAAATTCAATTTTCATAAGAAAACTTAAATTCTTAAATTTTGTATTTCAAGTAAAAATGTCTACTCGACGGTTATTTATATGGATTTCCTGTACATATTAATGAGGAAAAGTAAGTCATTTTCTTATACTGTACACAAAAACACATTTAAAAATAACGTTGATCGATAAAATGTCCGGGGCATTTGCATTGTAGCTTCAATATACAGAGCATTAATAATTCAAGGTGTTTGTACGAACAAGGAAGAAACAAAACTCGATACAAAATAAATTCCATTTCATTTATCCCCTTGCCGTCAATGTTAATTTATTAAAACTAACATTTGTTGATGGCAGAGTCTCCGTGACCAGGTGAAGCAATTTTCGACAGGGATAGCAACGAGAATAATGGGAAACCCGGCGAAAATATCGCACATTTTACTCACCACCATCTCTCTTTGAAAAGCATTTTATCAATTTACACAGATTCATTCTTAGTAAAAACAAGAATTTCATTACCAACTCGCATATCTCCTCAAGCACTTTTGGGTCAGTTTCCATATTTAGCCAGTATTAATGTCAAAGCCATAAATTAACAAAGACGTAGAATCGACGATTGGCCTATGAACAGTGACGTCGGCGGCGGCCACCAATGAAGGGGTGTGTATAAGGGCGCGTGCCTCGACACAAACCCGCCCCCAGAAATCCCGCGCCGCCTGATTATAGCGTGGGCTGCGTCTCAGGAGCGGTCGTACGTAGCGGGAGTGAGCCAAACAGTGCACCTGGACATCGGCACCGTGGAGACTCGCGGGCAACACGGCCCGGGAGGCAGCCTTGGCCTACTCGGAGATTCGCGCGTCGCCAACAACATTCGCGGTTTCTTCGCCACCCGGATAGGAAGCGCGCTACCAGACACAGGTAAGAAAATTGACACGAAAATCTTTTTTTAATTCGCAAAATACGGCACCAAATATGTTTAGAATGAAATTTTTGTTCCCTCCAACGTAGAGCCGATTTTTTTTCGGCTCAAAATGGCGACTATGCACAAGATGGCTGAAATCAATAGCAATGTTACGTAATACATAATTAGGGAGCCATGTTAAATTTTCACTGCTGTGGGAAACGAGCTCCAAATAAAACTCCGGATAAATTTAAACACATACTTTTTTGGAAATCTAATGCTTTTGGCTCACTTTTATGATTGTAGCAAAATCCATAAATGCAAAACGAAAAAAAAATTGAACGAATCAAAATTTTTAATACCGTTAAGCATATTTTAAGAATCCAAAATTTTGGTCTCTATACGTTTCTATATGAAGTGTACTTGTCTTGTTGCCAAGTTTATGAATCCGACAAAATTAAAAATTGTAAAAAAAATTTAGATGAATTTTTAGATATTTTAAAATTCATTCCAATCTAAATAACAAAAAATATATAAGACCAGAATAAAATAAGTGTTTATATAAACTCAAAATAACTTGGAAACTATGCAATTAACAATTTCTAAATTAGAAATTTAAGATACTCTTAACCTTCGTTTTAAATTTTTTATAAGAATAAGTTGTTGAAAACTTTATATATTTTGACTTAAACTGATAAAAGTGAGTTGAACACATTTACCTGAAGAGAAGTAATTTTTAACTTGGGATATCCTTTGTTTTGATGGTTGAAATATTTTTGTGTGAATATGTGCGCTTTAACCTCCGCGATCCTTAAAAAAATACGGGGTGCGGGGGGTCAGCGCAGTGCCTCCCCACCCGGTCGTAGAAAAAAGACTAATTTGTGTTCTATGTCCAGGTTAACCCGATGGCACTGCGCTCCCCCGTCCCCTCCGAATCGTTCTAAGTAACCACGTCGCGCAATCCGCTGTCTGCTTGCTGGTCTTTGGCCGACATGACGACGATTCCGATAATAAACATGGAGTTCGGAGAGCTGAAGGAAGTGGTGTGGACCAAGCTGCAGGAGCCGCGCACCCAAAGAAAACTTATCTTAGTAATAGTGTCCATAGCCCTGCTCCTGGATAACATGTTATACATGGTAATAGTACCCATCATCCCCGACTATCTGCGATACATAGGTGCCTACAACGACGAAGCGATAATTTCGGGAAACTCGACACTTCCACCAGGTACTCCGTACAAACACGACCACCACGGCCAGGACCAGGCTACAGGCATCCTATTCGCATCCAAAGCTATCGTCCAGTTAATGGTGAACCCGTTCTCGGGAGCACTGATCGACCGCATCGGATACGACATTCCCATGATGATAGGGCTCTGCATAATGTTTTTGTCGACGGCGGTGTTCGCGTGTGGCCGAAGTTACGGCCTCCTATTCTTCGCGCGAAGTCTTCAAGGGGTCGGTTCGGCTTTCGCGGACACCTCGGGCTTGGCCATGATCGCCGATCGCTTCACGGAAGAATCGGAACGATCCAAGGCGTTAGGCATAGCCCTAGCGTTTATCAGCTTCGGATGTCTAGTGGCTCCTCCTTTCGGGGGCGCACTATACCAGTTCGCGGGGAAAGAAATGCCGTTCCTTATCCTAGCATTCGTGTCCCTGATGGACGGTTTCATGCTGCTTTTGGTGATGAAACCGCTCAAAACTCAGCTGAAAGAGCAGCAATTTGCGAAACCGCCTTCGGTACCTATTTGGCGCCTTTTCATGGATCCATACATCGCCGTATGCTCGGGAGCTCTCATGATGTCCAACGTGGCTTTGGCGTTTTTGGAGCCCACCATTTCCCTTTGGATGGAAGACAATCTTACCACCGAGAACTGGAAGATTGGAATGATATGGCTTCCGGCGTTCTTTCCTCACGTGTTAGGCGTCATTTTAACGGTCAAAATGGCAAAAAAATACCCGCACTATCAATGGTTGATGGCAGCAGGAGGACTCGCGCTAGAAGGTTTGTGTTGCTTCATAATCCCATTCGCCAGTTCGTACAAATCTCTTATGATCCCGATTTGCGGCATCTGCTTCGGTATCGCTTTGATAGATACCGCTCTTTTACCCACCCTTGGTTACCTGGTGGACGTGCGTTACGTTTCGATTTATGGCAGCATCTACGCCATCGCCGACATATCATACTCCGTTGCGTACGCTGTCGGACCTATCATAGCTGGAGGAGTGGTAGAAGCAATAGGCTTCACAGCTCTCAACGTAGGCATCGCTATTTCAAACCTGTTATACGCTCCAGTATTAATGTATCTCAAGCACATTTACGACTTCAAACCTTTCGAAAACGAAGCCAACATTCTTATGTCAGATCCACCAAACAAAGAGTACCAAACTTATTCAATGCAAGAACAAAAACCCGTAGCTGGAGATATTCAAAACCATCTAGAATACAGGCAGCAAGAAACCAATTTCGACGCCAACGGAACCTACCAGCAGCAAGGCTACACCGAACAAGGCTACGTCGAACAAGGCTACCAACAAAATTACCAGAATTACCAACAAGAAGTTCCAGCTTACCAGCAAGCACAACCGCCAGTTAGACAACCTCCAAGTTGGAATCAACAACAACAACAACAACCAGAACCGTCAAATCCGAATCCGTTTCGACCGGCTGAAACAGGGCGAAACCCTTTTAGGCAAGGTTTCTAAGCTCTATGTGTATATTGTATATTCGTGTAAGTGTCCCTGGGTGTTAATTATTACAGATATATGTACATATCACACCAAATGTTCCTCAACTGTACATATCAGCTGAAATCACAATGCACCGGTCCTATAGCTATTCTAAAACCCCTTAGATAAAAATAGCAACTTGTAAAGTCAACAATAGCTCTATATGCATCACAAAATTAAATAGATTTTCTGACGGTGAGTATTCAAGAGATAGCTCTTCAAATATCGTTGTGTTTTCTAAGTTGATTAGTAGATAGGATTTTTGTTCGGTCATATTATTTTAGACATTTTTATAATTATATCAACTAAGATCACATACATATCAGAATCGATTGATTCGCTTGTTATATCGTGATAGGTCAAAATTTTGGCCAATTAAATTTAGATTAGTTTTAGGCTAGGCTAGTTTCTAAGATAAGTCACTAAGTAGCCCGCATCACACCCCCGTCTCCTCTACCATTTATATATTATTCAAGTTGGATTTTATTGGTATAGCTCTCGACTCGATAGTGTCAATTCCCTTGTGTATAGCGTAAATGTGCAAAATGATCAAAGTGTTATTTTGCCGTTAGTATAAATACGTTCGGGAACCAGAAAAATTGCTCAGCTATGTAGATATTCAAGTATATGTAAATTTACCCCGAATCTTTATCTACCCAAAAATGATGTGAACCGAAAAATTTTTGATTTCACGACAACTGTCATGTGTACTTTTGAAATTAATTATTACTCGCGAAAGGTGCAAAAAATTAAACTAAATAAACTATTAAATCCAAATTAAAACAAGGAGAACTAATAAATAAAATCCAATAAACTATAATGTATGTTCATAAATAATGATAGAACTATTCTTGGTTAAAATTAAACTTTCTAAAACATGCTTGTAGTTGTCGTATGTAAGTATGTAACTAGTAAAGCAATAAAAAAGTACATAGGGACGCCTTTTAAGTTGACCAAATAGCGCGGATTTACTTACCTACATCGAAGGATTATTAGATGTATCTCTGTAAAGGTGCCTGTGAATATATACTACTGTAATTTTTTGGGCTTATCGTTCTACTTTGCGTGTCAACTTTTCCAACACAATAGAACCTGCTTGGTTCTGTTGTGTCGGAATCAATATTGGTTATTTAAAATTGACTGCAGCTTCTTCCATATCCCTTGAGCCAACGGGAGCGATAAAGTCTCATCTCTCTCGTTGAACGGCTTTAAAAATAATATACTTCTTAGAGTTTTTAATATTTTGACGTTATCTCTGTTTTGTAAAGTACTGATAGTCTAAACTGTTAAGTGATTGGAAAAGGATGCATGTGAATATTAGACACTAGATATAGGAACTTTATTGCAGTAATATATATAGTTGTATTGTTTCAATGTATGAAACTATTATTTCAAACTGTGTAAAGGGTGCTGTTTAATTATTATTGTTGTCGTGAGCACCATAGGCTCTAACTGATTCTAAATTTATAGATTTAATTTTGGAGAAAGTATAGTAGATGTTAGAAAAGTAGTCTAGTTTTAATATGTTGTTTATAGAACCAGTTGCAGCCTTTATTATCCAAGGAGCAATCACATGTACTGACCGTTTATCGATATCTGAATGGGTCTATTAAACTAATTGTTATTGAAAACGTCTTTTTATTGTAACTACATTTCTTAAAATAAGCTGGAAAACGAACCAACAAAATTGTGAGGAAATGGAAACAAACTAACATTTTGATTGTAAAGATAGTAGAATTATTAGAACTCTATACTTCTAATAAATAAATATTAACGAAGAAAATATTTGTTATTTCAAAAGACATACTATAACAGTTTTAAAATTATCTAACTAAATCGTTTTAAATCAAAAGTACTCAATAAAAACATCGGCAAAGTGGATCTAAATGGAATAATTTAAAAATCACTAAAATTTGAATTGAATTGAATCCGTTTTAAAGCGTTTAGAAAAAAACGTTCAAAATCTTAATGACATTAAATGTGAACATTAGAACCAAAATGACTTAAATCTGAATCTTGCGGGAGACTGCTGTTGATTAAATTTAAAAAAACACCCATATTTGTAGATTTTTCTGGATTATTAGTACCAATTTTCTAAATTATAATATAATAACTTAACACTACTAAAGTCATGGCAAAAAATTCCGAACCTCAACGATAACCACAATTTTTTGCCTCCAAACGAGCAAATTGTGCTAAAATAAATTCCATCATTAATTTGTAATTAAAACATAGAGCACGTAGGGCAACGTAATTGGCTAATTCTGTCGGTTCCATTGTATAACAGAGGGCAACCGCATAGCAAATCACCCCTAGTTCGTTATCTCTCAATATTGGAGGGTAGAATCCAAGGGAATGCTTGTTTAGAGGTACTGTTTCTATTCCATCGTAATGAATTAAACGGAACAGCCCTACCTTCCTGCTTTTTACTTTGTGTCCGAATCCACATTAGCGTAATTATAAGTCTACATTGCAGTCTACACCACTGCAGGAAACAATCTAAGTGCATCCAGCCATTATCAAAAACCATAACGGTCGACTTAGGTACTTTACGCCTCATAGATTGCCCCTAAGATCATAAATAACCTCAGTTTACGTCTCATTTCGAGCTTTTGTCAAAATCGTAGTCTCCTGTTTATTTATGATTTAATTAAAGATCGACGCCCTGGTCAATACAGCTCGTGCTCCAAGCCGACTGAAGAGCCCTCGACTTGTGTGTTCTTTTAGCGGAGACCGAAAGAGCTGGTGCTTTATAAACAGAAACAGGACTCCCTAGAGACCAAGGGTCTGACCCATTCTACGAATAATCGATAGATTACAAAAGGGAATCCTGCTTGAATCACCTTTGCAATGTCACGGACTTGTGAGGAATTTTTTTCTGAACTTTGGTTATTTACAGAGAAATATCTGTTGTAAATCGAATGTACAGTAGTCAACGAAACTGAATAGAGGATAGGAACCATTCACAACTTTACGACACACTTGGAGAAATTGAATGTGTCAATGGGATTTTTTTCTGTGAAAAGATAAATTGGTGCACAAACTGACTTTCTCTGCAGGAAAATTCATTTCGTTCAGGTATGAAAAACTTCAACGGGGGAGCTAAATTAGATTTTCTCGCAGTGTTGCGAATTTCTCACGTTCCCATTAAGGAGAAAGATTAGAAATGCAGAAATGGTGGATTTGTTTTACGTCAAGCTTTTATGAATTGAAGTAATTGAAATTACGACTTTGCATGCCGAGAAAGAATTTTTCAAATGAATACAGAATCTCGTTATTCTTACATTTTTCATTTTTAACGACCGAACATTTAAAAAAAAGTCATTATGTATATTAAGATTGCAAATTTATGCTGATTTAATAAAAATTACGCAATTTATTGTCACATAAGTTTTTAACCTAATTTGTGGAAAATTTAAAAATGTAGATGTTTAAAAATGATTTGAGGTTTATAGTTTTTTTCATAACTTTGCGTACATGCATGTCTGTGCAATAGTTTATGTATAGAAATGTAAAATTTGTCAAATATATGAAATACGAAAATTTCAAGATGCTGCTAAATGGTGGATGCGCCAGACATTTTACACGCTATTTTTTATTTTTTTTTTTCATAATTTTTGCTAAATGTTTATGCTTTAACGTAGCTGTTTTCTTATAGATTTTGTGCGCCTAAACATATTTTTTTTTATATATCCAAACAATACATTTTTTTTTCAAATTAAAGTTTGGATTTTTCTTTGATCTCAAAAATTCAATTTCGTTCATAGTTAGTCAATATTTGTTCTAATTTTTTTCTATATTCAGGCAAATGTAAATGTGCTCGTGAGATTATGCGTAAAATAAGACTAGATTTAAGAAGTATTATATTTTTAAAATATTCTTAATTTTTGCTAAAAGCTGTAATTGTACAAAACGCAATTATTTCTTTGTAGATTTTGTCTACTTAAACGACAATTTTTTTAAATATAAACAAAATAACAAAAACGCCTTAGTTTACAACATTTATATATTATACTCTACTCTAGAATACATACATAGAATATTCTATACATAGAATTAGATGTTATTACTGAGAGGACCTTAGAATTTCCCTAGCAATCACAATCACAAATCTGTCTCAGTTTAGAAAATATAATTATGGAAATCGTATAGATCTTTGATTCATATGTAAATATCTTGATATTATTTTTACGCAAATTTTAAATTTCTCATTGAAATTGTGCGCAATTTGTAGCCCAGTTTAAAGAGTTGGAAGTGAAAAATTGGAGGATACATTCGTTTTTAGTTAGAACTTTGTGACCTTATATTTAAAGGCATTTATTTCGAGTTAAACATAGTAGACATCAGATAAACTCGTCAAACTTTATAAATATATAGGCACAATTTCAACGCTGTCGATATCGATTCTAGAAGTTAAGTATAGCACTTCTAAAAATAACGATTAAATCTGTTATTAAGCTTATTTTTGCTAAATATCAAAGTTTTAATTTCTGTGGGAACATTTTTGGATAATTTTTCTTTGTAAACAAAGAAACAAAAAAATATGTGATATTTCTTAATAACATTTTTAATTATTGCTTAAAGCGTCAACGCATCAGATTTTTATTTTAAATTTAAGTGATTTAAGAACAGAAATAAAAAAAAATTAGATTTTAACTGCAGCTTTATACTTAACGGAATTTATCAAGTAATCAAATTTTAAACTCAATTGCTGTTAAATTGTAAATAAATTTTGATTTTTTCAGACTTTATCTGTCTAAGTACCAATAAAATTAATTGCTTAAAAAATTTTGTAATTTTTTTAAGAATAATTCAAAGATGGTGGATCCGTCATTTTCATTTATTGTGTCAAATTTATTATTTAGCAAAAGTATTCAATTTAATGAATTAGTTTCGAAGATTTATTCTATGCTATGCTCGGTGCTTGAAATTTATTGTATTTCTATTTTTTCTATTTTTTCTCTACAATGTCACGGTTTGATGAAGACATAAACCCTTGGTTCTGGAAGCTTCTCACCAATACATCAAAACTTCATAACCAACGGTGTCACTGCTATAATTGACAGAACGTTCCCTCCATCTAATGATATTACATGGTATTAGAAGATTACGTCGTTTATTTAGTGTCAGAAAGCCGTTTTATTGCCAATTTAGAATGTTTGTGCAGCAAAGTCAACATTGTGAATTTCAACGTAATGATAACAAATTTCCTTTAACTGTCTTAGCTAAAGGAACAAATTACATATTCCGTATTTAACCAAAAGCAAAAAAAAACACGTCGTAAACACAAGAATCCAGAGGTTATTAATTTAACGGTTATTGTTTAATTAAGCGTTTCAATGACTTTATGATGATATTTAATAACTCTGAACGCTGATCTACTGTGGATGTTTAATATTGCCTTATTTTATGTCACACCCCATTTATGACTGTTGCAATAAATGTTTCACGATGCACTCCCTACATAGAAAGCCTTTCGCTATTCCTGGCAGCACCCCGCATAAAGACACGGTGGAAATGCGGCTGTGTTATGAATATTAATGCTCTGCGTTCTGTCATCGCTGCAAGGATGAACAATAGAATGGTTACGTAAGCTATATTTATTTTCCTAACTGGCAGGGGTCCTTCACATTATCCCCTGCGTTTATCCTACACAATATGCCGAAAGGAAATAAGATTTTTAAGTAGGAGTTGAAAGAAGGAACATTTTACCAACAAAAATATGAGATAAATGTTCATTTCAAATTGGTTTCAAATATGTAGTTAATTACTTTTACACAATCGTAAAATACACTTTTATTGTATTACAGTAAGGAGTTTTAAATTTAAATACAATAATAATAAACCAATAGCTATTAAAAGGATAGAAAAAATTAGAAAACAATGGACGTGCATTAATTTTACCGTATTTTATTGATTTTCCAGGAACTGTCCTAACAAATACAAAGAAAAACATTCAAACAACTGATGATTAATTTCTTAAATTTGTTTTATATTTTTTCAATATTGTGTCAACGTATACTTTCTGGTTCCAAAAGAAAACATTTCTGTAAAAATGAGTTCGCCGTGTTTATTTTCCAAACCTCGTCGTTTTCTTTGCTGCATTTATTATTCCACTCCACTGCTTATTATTTATTTCTTGACAAAGCCACCACCGGCAATTTTCTAATCGAAACAGCACATTTTCCCAAAGAAGGTGCCACGGAAAACTAACATAATAAACAAGATGATGAAGTGTGGCATAAGTTCCGTTCGGATATTTCAATGAGTTCCTCATAACTTCCGGTTGAATGAAAGAGAAGTGCGGCGCTTTGTCGAACGAGCGGGTGCCGAGTCAATTGGGCGTGCAGAGGGCTAAAGCCCTTCACGACCACGGATCAGCAAGATTGGCTTTGTTAGCCGGCCCCAGCCCTAACCTTGTAAGACTAAAATAACTACTACAAGACTTCAGTTTTTCTAGCTTTCGACGACTCTTTCGCTGATTAAACCAAGCGTGCATAATTTAATGAGGCTGGAGTGATGTTGCGTAGACCAATTAGGAGGACAATCCAAAGAAAATAAATTTGTCTTTGGAAAAGATTAAAGTGGAAACATTCTCTTCCTTAATAAAATTCGCAATTATAATGAGTGTCATAACAGAAATACAGAAGACGAAGACTTGAATTTCAGTTTTTTTTTGTAGGTTTCGCAGTGTCCGATTACCATAAAGATAATAAAATATGATGAGATCTTTAGAGAAACCCTCTCGGCAATAAAGAGAAAATATATCATGCACGATCCAAGTTGTCTACATACAGATGCATCTACCCCTGCCAGGATTACGGCGGTCGGGCGTGTAATCCTTACTATCGCGACACGGAATTAGCGTCTGATAACTGTCCCCCACAAGTTTTCCCGTACCTTTGTCTCAGTTTTATTACATTTCACCGCAGCTTAAAGGATTGAAACGTTTATGGTGGAAATAAAAAAAGAGCTCTTTAATTTTCTCGGTCATGAAATAAAAATGTTTGGCGTTCCAAATTGCTATAACATAATTTGAGTTTATTTAATGTAAGCAAAACTGGTTGTAGGAAATAAAATAAGATAAAATTATGTCTATTAAAGCAGAGAAAGTGCATCGGCTTAAAGGAAAAAAGCGGTGGAGGGTTAACTACTTGAAAGGACGCATCAATTCTTAAAAAATATGTAAAGATCTTTAGCCAATAATCGTGATTTGTTAATAAAATTTATAGTTTCTGGTTTTATGGCTGTGTCGAGGTTACCTTTTTGATTTCATGTACCTAAATGCAGAAACAAAAATATTTCAAAAATTCTGAGTCAAAAGTATTGTTTTTCAAATTTACAGAATTTTTACAATCTTAGCACCTAGAACCACAAAAATTGAATTTTGTGCGATGTTTTTCGTTATTCTATTAGACTCCTGAGCAATAATTTTCTTTTTTTATTATCGTGAAGCACTCAAAAAAAATTATGTAAGATAGAGTCAAAATTGTAATAATTAGACTGAAATTAACATGATAAAAAAATATAATTTTATGTGGCACGTTGACAAAAATTTTGTTAAATTTAACATAAATTAATAGAAAACGACAAAAATTTGCTGAAATATATACAGAATTAGAAAATATGTCAAAACTGTATTTTTTTTATTTTCTTATAATATAATTTCAAGAAATGTGGCAGTATAAAAATTGAAAATTTTGGAAGTATCTATAAAATTTATATATATTTTGCGTAAGGTGCGTAGTAATCGACCAAAAATTACCACGCACATTTAAAAATTTTCACAAAGAAATATACATATATAAACATGGTCTTAATGGTAAAAGCATATCCCAATTATCAAAGTAATGATTTTTTAATCTTATCGATTTCTTAAAAAGTTTTCAATTATTGTTGAAAAAGGCACTAGTATAATAAAACGTTGTAATTTTTGGACTCAGCTGTTATTTATAAATCGCAATGAGCTTACTTTTGAAGACGGAGGGACGATCAGAAATTTTACTTCTCTAGAGAGATGAAAACTACGAAAGTAAATATGTTGTTGACAATTTGTGAGCTTTCGTGAAGTTTGAGCATACAGAGTATCGCTTACGTAAAATTCCACGTAAGTTACCAGACCTAAATTAAATATTATATACGTAGATTTTGGTCATTTTTTAGAACTTACTTTCATTGAAAGTTTAGTAGATTCCAAAAATAATAGAGATAAATAGAAAGAATGCATTTTAATCTATAGCGGCACAATTTCAACTCAATCGGTAATACCACAGATATTTTTTTGTAGTTCTAAATTATTACTAAATTATATTTATTATTTTAATTATGAGTTATTATAATTTTTTGAGCAAGCTTTAGTTTCATAAATGTGTCGAGATTTTATAATGTCTAACGAATTAATTCAAATACAAATTAAAAAAAATACAGAAATGATTAATGCGTCCATTTCATTAAAATTTATTAATTATTGTTTTGAAAAGCTTTGCTTTAATAGAACGCTGCATTTTTTAAAACTTCTTGGATCACATATCGAGATGAGATTTTATATTAGACTTCAAGATAGAGACTCTTTTATCGTTTCTCAATTTTTGTTGTGATTATGAAAATGTAAGCCAAAATATTTTTGACAAGTTGCAATTTTTTTTTCAGACCAAATCTTGTATCATTAAATTAAGGGCCAAATTATTACTAAAAATGTACTTTTATAAAATGAAATATTTTGTTACAGATTTCACCTAAATATTTGAAATATTTACAAAATTAAAAATAAAAATTAATTAAACAGAATTTAAATTTTTAAAAGCTTCATTATTATGATAAAAAATTTATTTTCTTTTAAATGTTATTTTATTGGACAACAAAAACAAAGAAATAGGCAAATATCTACTAAATAAAAAAAAATATATAGAGACTGCATTTTTAATACGACCTGGGAAGTACATTTAATTTCTACCCTTGTTTTTGTGTAGGTGAAACTCCGTTTATCCAAAATAATGCTCTTTAATATATCCCTTTGTTTATCTTGGTGTAGTATGTTACCATCCCTCACCACCAGCAAAACTGCAGAAACACATCCGCGACTACACATGTTATTTCACATCGTGTAGATTCTGAAGGCAATAAAGAGCTAGGGGAACGCGAACATTTCGAACTAGCAGTAATAGTCGAGACACATTACGTCTACAAAACTACCCCTCCCGGACACGCTTGGAAGACGTGCTAGGAAATGATGGTCACATTTCTCTTGAGACTCGTATTTCACCAACGAAATTTACCACAGTTAGACACTAATTTCAACCTCACTAAGAAAAAAAAGTATGTAACGAGAACATAAGCTATCTGTTACAATTTTACTAGCAAGTCCGGTAACGTGTTTTTTAGCTGAAAGTGTGGCAATCCATTTGTATTAAAGTCAGGTTTTGGCTCGTTCTAGACCCAAGAGAATTTACCCTTGCAGTGGAAACTATGCCAACCCCAGTTCGAACGAGAGAAATTGGATTAAACTAATCGATGTCACGGAGATAAATAAAAACATTTATAAAATAAAATCAGACAGGTTCGTAGTTTTGGGATTTTGTTAAAAATCGAATTGTTCGAACGATTGAAGACAGAAAATGTCGTTTATGGACAATAAACTTGTAGGTTTTTGTTCCAATAAAAGAAGTTAGAGTTGTCACTGTCACTAATAATTGAAACTCTCTTTTTGTACAATAAATGAAAATGAAGTCTACAATACGTGCACTTCCTTTCAATAGCTCGCGTTTTGTAACATAATTTATCATTCTCTTTTATGTGGAAATACTGAATAGTCAAACTCCACGCTCACAAACGCTTAATTCCAAGTGCCCTAAAGCTACATCCAAAAAAGTAAAGTCTTAATAAATCATTTTTCACATCAGAGGGTATTCGGATATGATTTTAGCTAACAGGAAACGTTTTTTTCTCTAGTCTTTGATAAAATGTTTCAGTACTAAAATTACAAAGAAAGGTCTTCCGTTTCAGCAAATTTTCGTGCAGAACAACTATATTTAACAGTGCACTTTAGAACTGGGCGTATCGTTCTAGTGATCGATTGCAGGCTTTCTAAAGACGTGTTTCCGAATTGCCTACATCCCCAGATTATTGCTCAGATCAGATCTGATCTTGAACCGGATCTTGAACAATGCGAGGCATTTTGCCTTACTGATCCAACAACCCATATAAGGGCTCCATGTCCTCTTCCTGTCCGCCAGGAACCGAGATAATGACATGCCAGTTGATAAATGAAGAAATCAATAATTTATTCATTCAAACTTTAAAAAACGTTATTAATCAAAACAAAGTAGCTCTATTTTGTACAAGCCACAAAAAAGTAACTACACACAGATACATACAATCATCCTAATTTGTTTGAACTTTTGCAAAATATTGGATAAGAATATAAAATGAACTTTTGAAAGTGAGCTTTTCTAACAATAGCAACATGCGTAAAGTGTCCAATTACTTCCAACGCAGACCTGAAAGCAATTAGCGAAAGTTAGGGAAAGCGTTGTAATGGTGCAAGTTGTTTCAAACAAAGGCTGAACATGAGTGCTGTTATCTGAGCTGATCGAGTGCAGGGCAAAATCCTTGGGGAACTTCGCATGGAGACAGTTTTCCATCCCCTGAATGCCCAGGGCGCTAAGCGAACTAAAGGGAAACGGAAAATGCCATTTCTGAAAGAAAACATCAAACTGTTTTTGTTCTATTATTAAGATAATGTGCCATTGCATCCTAAGTGTAAATTCTCGGTGGGATTAAAGGTGTAGTGAAAAATACATATTCTTCAGAAGAAAGTTGTGCATTCTAGACTAGATTATATTGCAATGCATATTTTAGATATTTTAAAATGTTACCTTGCGTCTGGAACATCAGTGCTTTGTTGACAGAAATATTTTTAGTAAAACTCTGTATAAAAATGTTGATCTTACTTTGTTTAAAACTGTGTTAAAAAATTAACAAATAAAAAGAACAAATTAGCAAATAAGAGAAGTGGGACGATAAATAACAACAAAGAGTTTTGGTTGGTTCAGAATATCCAATTTTTAAAAACACTGTAAACTTACCACTTGCCTGGAGCTACAGCTTTGTGTTTTAAAATTTGAACAAGTTAACTCAAGCAAATATAACAATCTTAGTAGTGCTTCCATGCAACTAAGCTTTTCAATTTAAAGCAGGATGTTTTGTTGCGAAGCGTCATTATCCTGCAACCACACACTAACCTTAATTGCAGAGTTCTTCGTAACACGATATCAGAAAGAAATCTCTCAATTTTCCATCCAACTTTTTCTTGTTCTTTTAATCTAAACCGTTGCATGGAACCTGATATTTTTTTCGTTTAGCGACCGACTTATCTGAACTGGTGGCGGTAGAAAGGGATTTGTTAGGGATAAAGCCGCGCCTTAAATTGGCTCCAATATAAGGGCACAGCGAGGTGAGAGACTGTCGATCGATATTCCCGTAAATCCTGCTGCGAAAGGCAAGCGATGGTCTTGCAGGAACAAGAGCGTGCATCAAGAACAAGAATCCTGCAGGCTCGTTGATGATTATCTGCCAAGTTGTTTTTCGTCCTTGTTCGTTCCCCGAAGACATCAGACCCTCCCAGTTCTGTTCTGTTTCCTTTGTGTGCAGACAAAGTTAGCGTTGGGAACTTTTTAGCCGGATTCTCCGGGGATTTACCTCGGTTGGTATACGTGAGGCGCGAGCAAATAAAAGAAATGCCTCGGTTGCATTTGGACGAGTTTTGTGCGACGCGACGCAATGCTCCCTCTTTCAAGGGCGTAATCCCGCGGAATAATTGTTTTATTTAATTTTGAAACGAAATCGATTCGGACAAATCTCGATTAGGGAAGAATTTTCTAAATATTAAGTCAGTCGGTGAACAATTTCTCCTTTTTTTTGGAAACTTTGAATTTTTAATCACATAATTTGGCACCGCTTCATGAATTTTTTTTTGTGCGGCAGTTAACCCTTTACTTTTAAAAAATCAATGCGTTTCGCGTCTTCCATAAAAACTGTCACCGCAAAAAATCGAGCAGATCCAATCAAGGACTCTCATCCAGAAGAAACTTGGGTCTGCGTGATGTATCTAGCTAATCTCCCGTTTCTATTTGGGGTGTCCTTCCCCAAGCATCCTCGCTTGATTGCTTTGTCAGGTTACTTTATTGTCACTAGTCACCACATTCCCACCTCCGTTTCTCATTTTCATCGATCCATGATTTGCATTCCTTATCCCAAATTCACGCGACCTTTGAACACGAAAATGGCAAAGTTCACTAAATAAATCGTTAGACTTTAAACTTTAGGGGATGAATATGAGGACGCAGCTGACACCCGTATTTATAACAAGATTATTAGGCCGGGTAAACATCGAAAGGACAAGCTCATCCCAATAAACGTCAAAGCTTAACACGACTATAAATCAGGACCAAGGATGGCAGTTAACAGCAATTAAACGCACCCCGCAGGATTAACGCGATTATAAGTGGCTCTGGTGCCACAACGATGTTACGAATGCAAAGGAATGGCTGCAACTTCATTAATTACCCTCGTAATAGCACGAAAATGGGGTTGATAGAGCCAGTGAGTTGTGGGTTTTCATTTTTCTTCATTTTGTTGCAGGATGGCGCGATTCACTTCTGGCTTTGCCCAAGAAGTGGCTTTCCGGGACGTCCTTGGTGCACACAAATTCGACAACGGCTAACACTCAGGTAAATTTTCTTTTTTTGTTTGATATGAAGATGAAACTACACAATTCTTAGCACCTATAAAAATTATATGTATGGACTTTCTAAGTAATCAATCATCTTTAATACTCGCTATTGATAAAACTAATTTTATTTCTGTCATAAATCAATTCCACTATAGCTATTGTAAACAATACAACATTGGGCTATAATATTTTCCATTAACTAACTGTTGCAATAAAGTTCTTTTTGTATCCGGTAGAAATGAACGTTTCTCTACTTTCAAAAAAAAAAGTTCAAGTATCGCCTTGTTTAAGTATATTATATATCCATATTAATATTAATAATTTATAGTATTTCATTACTATTAATATTAATGGGTAAAAAACACAACTAAACAAATAACATTGTGCCCACAATAATGTTATTATAGAATACCATAGTTAGTGCCATTCTTGTCACTCTAATCACTCCTGTTTCATTTAATTAATTTGAGACTTACGACAATATTTAAATAAAGAATTAAACCAGTTAGCGCACCTACGTTGGCTCATTCCCGAGAGATCTGAATGTCAACTTCAAAGAATAAATTTCAATGTAAATATGGATTTTTGTTTTGTTTTCCGTCCTAAAAATTGCGGAGCCTCTCGTTATCTGCGTAAAATAAAACAGCTCAAAAAATATCAAAAAAATGTCTTCGATTAGATTAATAAAATTATTATTACTAAAAGTTTTCTCAACAAATAATGAAATAATAATTTTAGACATTAATTAACAAAATTGGTATTTCTCATTGTAGTTTACATCTTCTAGAAAACATCTTTATATCGATTTTACCTGAAAATACATATGGCAGCATTGGTTTTAGACAGATTTTACACTTGATTAGTTTATTTATATAAGAAAAGGCTCAATTTTTTGAGCCTTTGATGGATTCCTATTAAGGTATTATTGGCTGAATCTATGATTTTTGGTATTCCTGTAGAAATACCAAAAAGCTAATTGTATATAAAACAAAGATCTTAATTCAGTATGTGTACGATAGTTTTTCACAATGGTTTTCCATATTGTTAAGTCAATTCAAGGATAAAAAGAAACTGTAATAAATAATTATCAAGAACACGAATACATCTGGGACACATATTTAAATCTAAAATATTGAAAGGCGGAAAATATGCAATTCAAAACCGTAAAATATGCAGACAAGTTTAAAAATCTGTATTGTTATGCAATAAGTTTTTTAAACATACCTAAATTGTTTCAAATTTTCGTGAATTACCAACGTATTTGTACCTTTATATTTTTTTGATGCTTAAAATTTAGCAGATCGTTATTTTTTATGAATAACCAGATTAATATTTTTTTACACAATTGCAGCACAATGTAGGTAGAACTGGATATGAAGGATTTGACATGAAGAAAAATTTTTTTTTATAATAAAGAAAATAAATTTAAAAATAAAATTATTTAAAGCAATCAATTTTTGTACATAGTTCGAATAAATAAAGCATACCTTTATGTTCTAAAGATATAAATAAGTATTCTTTTGTATCGAAATATTAATCACTTTGTAAACAATCGTTTTCTGTATTTTTTATTTATTTTTATTTATTATAAAAAATTATGTTTTCACATCTAATAATATTTTTATTTGATTTATCTGAAGTAGTCTTTTATTAATAAATTTAGAAAATTTATTAGTTTCATTGACATGTTTAGATGCGAGCACGAAGAGTCAAATAAAACTAGAGTTCTATATTATTTCTAAAAAATCGCATGAAAAAACAAATCAAAATAAGCTAAAAACTTATCGAATACGAAATCTAATAGTGAACAATAATAGTAAACAAAAAAATGGTTCTAAAATCGGATTGAAAATCAAATAAGATACATTGGCTTTAAGGCTTTTAGATACTTTGGATTCTTTATATGCTGTCAATTGCTTACATTTTTTGTTTCCTAAACTTTCAAGTCCATTTTAAATTCTTCAGACTTTTAATCACTGCAGTTGTTTGTTGCTTTAAATCGTTATTGGTTTTTATTCTTTCTACAATCAAAAACTTCTGATAATTTGATATTTATTAGAGTTTTTATATTCATTACAATGTTTTAATAAATTTCAGTTTTTTTTAATATCTAGTAGATATTCAATGCATTTAATAAATAATTCTTATTTAAAATATACCTTTCTAAAGTCTGGTTCTACGTGATTTCCAAGTATCCAGTTTATATATATATATATATACATATGAAATTTCATATATAATATGAAATTAACAATTACGATGTGCGATTATACAAAGTATTAAGTTGATCTTAGTTATCGATACAATTAAGACCAACTTAATACTAAATTTAATTTATTTAAATTTTATTTTATTTTATTTGTCATCACTAATAAGCTAAAATAAAAACTATTATTCAAAATTAATATTAATAATATTCTTTAATAATTATAAAATTCTTAAGTGTAAGAAAAAGTATTTAAAAGTCGATAAATGTTGAAAGATACAGGGTGAAAAAATATTCAAGATATTTGTTGCCATTTTTTAAAAACAGTTGCATAAAAAAAGTTGTTGGAGTTACACCTTCCATAATCACAAAAGTAGACACTTTTTTATTGATTTCTTTGTGGCTAATGCAACTCTGTGACAATATTGAAATTTTTATAAAACCAAAACAGGTTAGTTTGGAATTACATTTCCAAAAAATTGTTTTTCATTTTTTTATGTACCTTGGATGTACCTACGTGTACATAAATGTACCTTTTAATTTCTCTTGTCCAAGTTCAAAATCCAAATTGTTTCCAACCAAGTTCTTGAACTGGATCTGCAACGAAAGAAATGCGTGCCAGGAATTCATAGGTTTATACAGTTGACGCGTGCACAAAGCACCACTTTATTGATCGACGTTGTCCCTCGTCTACCTGCCGCACCGTGACCTCACCGCAGAGTTAATTTAAGGGATATTTTTGGAACGGTAGAATTTCCAATTATAAGAAAACACTTTGTTAAACTCATTATAACCTCCAAAATTAAGCGATTTTGTGGTCATTTGATATCTTCTCTATCAGAAATAATACTACATCCCCTTTCGTTCTTATCTTTCAGTGGCGGAAAATTTTGCTTAATTGCTGTTGCAAATATCGGGATTTTTCATTAATATTATCTTAGTGATATAAGCCTTGTCGTGTCAGGGTTCCATCCCATTGTATTCTGTGTATTATACCACCAGTGAGTTCACAGAGGGTTCAACTCCCCTGCTTTATGCCCTGCAGTGTAGCGTTATAATAGCATCCGTCTAAATTTGCATTGTGAATTAATTAATAATACACCTACGTTCCGCCAAAGCACATAGAAACTGAGGGTTAGAATTCCACCCTTTTTCACTTGATCCTGATGGTTTTTAAATTGTCTACCGCTAAAAAACTAGAACATTGCGCCTAGCGAGCTTGTTACAGTTCTTTCACGCCCGTTGCAGATCTGTGACCTGCTGTGAAGTAATACAGGGTGGAACAATGACAAAGAATACAGGTTGTATTATGTGGAAATAGAATGTCAAAAGCAGGAGGCGCGTGGCATGGAATACGTTGCCGCTAAGCTATCGTGAAATTCACCATTAACTTGAGACTAAACCTTGGATTCTGTACACGGTAAATTTTGTATTTCGATAATCTGTAAGCCGACGAAGAAATAAGCAAAAAAGTACGATCGTGAAGTCTCCAGAGACATCAAATATGTAGATGGCATTTTCGTGTTTCATATTCCCGGGGGTGTCCTCAGTGATGATCCCTCGCAACCAAATATTATCAAAAAAGTAAAGATTACTCGATGTGAATACTTATTAGAGATGTATGAAATTTTAATTTCCATGGAGAAATAAAGAAATTTCTTCTGCGGCTTTTCCATGATGAATGAAAATGGAAATTAAAAAATACGTTGCCTGTCAACATGCAGAATCTTCAGTTCTGTTACATTATTACACCTAGTAATCCTGTTCCATCATATCACGTCAAATCTGCCAAAGGGACTCATTGCGAGAAATCCAGATCTAAAATCAATCGGATGATTGAAAGCTTAGACGTAGATCTTTGTCGGTGAACCAGAAGTGGAAGGCTTCACTTTATTAGATCTGACAGTAACTTACTTTAGTGCCAGCATCATGTAACTCGTTGATCAGACCAATAGCAGATTCAAAGAGAAGAACTTCTTGTTCAAAATAGGCGTAGAATAAATTTAATTAAACATCTTGCCATTTTGTATCATTTGTACAAAAAAAAACTTTGGGTAGCAAAGGTCTGTTTTTTGGTAAAAGAAAATTAATTCCTGCTGTATTTTAAGAACGTACTTTATGCAGATAAAAATACATTCGTATGGAAACCCGCACTGGTTTTTATTTTTGTTTGAAAAATTTGCAGTCAGCAGCTTTGAGAGAGCCGTAAATAATTGAAAACATGTACTTAATGAACAAACATAAAAAGCACTTTGTTAATTTTTGAGATTCTTTGTGCTGATTTTAATTTACTTTGTGAAATCTAAATCCGTTCCAGTTTTTTAAATTTCGATATTGGTTACTTACGTGTATTTTTAATTGAAAACTGCAGAGAAATAAATTCAAATAATTTACATACTTTTCAAAACCTTGTTCTTTGTATCTTTACCCTCCGCCTTCATTTCCTTTTAGCACCGATTCGAATTTTGCTCCCAATTTTCTTAATAGATTAAAAATTGGGGAGCAAATAGGATTCACGGTTCGTTATCCTTAGATGTCTGTATCGTCCTGACTTATCGATTTTATGGCTGTTTTAACTCCCTCCAAAAAAAAATTACTAAATTTGTAATTTTTGTAAATGATTAAATGTGTAAGAAAAAAACTGAGGGCAAACTTAATGATTCTAAAAAATTGCCTCTCATTTTTCGGGAAGTAATTTTTGTCGGAACATTCCCGAGTTGCGTTTGCCTTCAATTCTGTTGACACCTTTAGGGTAAACTCGGTGTACAGTTGCGGCTGCCAGACACGTGTTCTCGTTACGACCCTTCACATGGGGATTACCCCACAATGTTGGACTGAGTTTGTCATTAATTAACCTTTTCGCTGATAGGCATCGTATTATACAAAGAATATTCGAAATTCGATAAAGTGATTGCTATACAAAAAGAGACAATGACTCAAAAACACCTGCTGCAACGTATAATTTCTCAGACACCCCATAAAGATCTCATCCCCTAAAGTTCGTGGGGAGGAAAATATGTAATGTAATGCATAAGTTCGTATCCTCATTTTTCATGCATCTCAGGTTTCCATAACATGATATGAAAGGGTCGAAAATTCTTGTTTTGTTAACAAAGTATGCACTTTGGTTCAATGATAATGAACATTCGAGGAAGTATAATAAATTATAAATTGTTTCATTTAGTTGTTTCCTGCAGGTATAGAATATAACGAGGGGTTGCTTTCAGCGGACCGAAAATATAATAGGGCAGTGCGTCATTAAGAAAACAAGCACCTACGTTCTCTGGAAAGTAGGAAAAACTTATGATAAATAAAATTTTAAAAAAGCAGTTAAATAAAAAAATAAAATAGATTGTAGTTAAACACAATAATCAGATAAAAATTTTATAACAAACTGAATCGGAAATAAGTAGTAATGAAAAGTTAACATTGGGAGCGATAACCTGTGATAATCAAGAATAAAAAAAACTCATTGTGTTTCTTCTTCCTTATTAATTATTATCCTTATAGATCAAACTTCCATGTACCTTCTAAAACCCGGAAAGTGGGAAATAATGACTGAAAATAGAAAAAAACACCTTCGTACGTACACGTGTAATAAATTACTTTGCACACAAAATGTCAGGTATTGGTCAAGACAGCTGCCGCTGGATACCAATATAAAATTTATTGCCAGCAATAAATCGTATGATGTAACAAAGAGGATTTTGTACAGAAATTGCTGAACGCGAAATACCTACAGCTTAAAAATTCTACAAAAGTGTATTCTTGCAACATGAAAAACTTCTCAGTAAATTATTTAACCGAGTTTTCTCTTTAGAGTTGAGAAACTACCTTCTTACAATTCTTTACTGTTTCGTTTATTTATTTGTAGTTTAGTGAATTTTTCCAAGACTTTATATTACCTTTTTTTCTATGGCTAGTTTTCCGGCCATCAAAGTAAAAATCTCCAGTTAAAAAAAACTAAATTTAAGCAGAATTTTTATATAAATAAGAGGACATTTTAATTAATAGCTAAAAGAAAAAATCATGATCTGAACCCAAATTTGAAAAATAAATATTACAGCGAGATAAAGCATCTGAAACAATATTTTCCCATTTACCGACTTATTATCTTCTCAAGGAGCGCGCCTTGTACAAGCTTAAAGCAAAGAAAAATCCTCAGAGACATTTATATTTAATTTCAATATTTTTGAAGCGCATGTAATTTTCCAACACGACGAGTCTCCTCTTTTGAGCAGAAACAATTTGCATAAAAAAGCTCGACCATTTCCCTGTATCATAGCCAGATAGCATGGCTCAAAATTTCAAATCACCTAAAATTAGAGTCATCAACCATTTAATCAGACACACAGCGTCCCCACATCATGCGCTTTAATTTCACGGTCCTCTAGTCTACAATTTCACCCCGTTATATAGACTCTAAAGCATCTCAACTCAGGTGAGAGGGATGCTTCGACGCCACTGCATCAGGTCGATACAAACAGTGGTGTGATCGTCGTCGTGACGAAGTCGTCTACGTACCGTTTTTAGCTCGTGTAAATGAAGATAAAGGTTACCCTTCGGTTCACCCTCTGCACCTTCCACAGTGGACTTCTGCTTTGCACCGGGCCACGACCCCTGTCTACTCTCACGGTGCGCTCTATATTTCATTCCGATCGATAACGATGCTCATGTAATATAAATGTGTACAGTCCGCCACATTTTGTAAGCTTTGCGCTTTGAACGGGCTTATTTTTAAGCTAAATAAGCTCTCTTTACGTGTTTTAACAAATTGCTGCCCACGCTGTGCAAACGGCATGAATTTAAATGAAATAAAATTAGTCAAGATAAAGGATTTAAACAGTATCTAACTTACTTTGAAAAATTTGAAAAATTTTAAACTAATGACTGTGTTTATGTTTATAACATTTACGACAATTACAATCAGTGTCGATTTAAAACCTAAAATTCTGAGAGAATGTTAATACAACTTTGCAATTTTCATTTGGTAAAATTTTAATGATAATAATTATTGTCGTAAATAATAATTTCTAGATATCAATATTTACAATAAACCAAGACACGCGTATTTCCTATTTTGTAATAACCAATTTAATTTAATCACAGTTAAAATAATTGCTAACATAAAATAAATGCAATAATTCTAATTCAATTGATTTATAGCTCTGTATATTTCTTTGTAAACTAAAACAATAATATTACCAGAAAAACCGCGTGTGCTCTTTCATCTTTTACATATTTTTAAGTAGCTGAGCCGTAGGCTTATCAAGTTCTTATCTCTTCTTTCTCGTTGATTAATCCAAGCCCCTAACACAAATTCCAAATCATTACTTAACTCAACAGCCGAACTTCAATTTACTCTAGCAATACTGTAAAATGCAAGTTTGCTTCGGTAAAACTTTGTAAAAGCTCGGTTATCCTATCTACATTGAAACGCAAAATTCGCACTCTCAGACATGAATTTTAAATGTGGGCTAGAAGTCTATTTAAGTCAGCTACATTCAGCTTATAAAAGAAGTTTGGTGAAAAAAGTTTTCGCAGAAATAATTCAAATATTAATATTTAACGTGGAGTTTTTGGCGAGAAAGTTGAGCGCTGGTTTTTGAAATGGGATATTAGAGAAAAAATTAAATTTCGAACTATAGTTCCGGACGGAAGAAATAAAGTAAATTAATTAAAAAAATGTGAATTCGTTTTGAAAGTAGTCATTAAAATATTTCGGAGTCAAAAGATAAAATCAACTTTTTCTTTGTAATTAACTATGAGTAATTATTGTAAAAACTCGTAATTACAATAAAATCTCTTTCAATTTGCTTATTGGGGAATATAGAGATATACTCAATAGAACTGAATAAAAATTGTATTAATAATAAGACTAGTTTCCATAAATAGTGTTAATAATACAATTACATGAAGTAACACTTGACGCTTCACCTTTCACACTCGTAGGATTATTCCGACACTTTTACAGAAAAACGGCAACTAATTGGCCAATTAGAATGTAATTGCTGTAAGAATTATACAAAACATTCGGTTTTTTCGCTAGAGATTTTATTTTAATATGACAATTAATTGTTAGGAAATTTGTTATATTTGTCCATGTAACTTTTTTTATACCATGGCAACTACTGTAAAAAATATCCATTACTATGTTGACATTGGGTGCACATTTGCTTAAAATCAATATCAATAGTTTAATACCGGGGAACTAGTAAATTATTCAGTCGAACTTGATCAATGATACAATTATTATAAAAGTTACCACAACAAAACACACTCAAAAAGTAATTTATTATTGATAGTTTTCTATTAATGCATACATTTGTCAATAATATGCAGAATTTAATGCAATGGCAGTAAAAGAAAATTATTATTATGTTATAATCATTGTAATTTAGAGCTCTAGTTACACTAATTAACAGACAAACTGTAACTTTTGCAAAATCGGGTGAATCTTAGAGCAAAGTTATACATAGTTAATATACTTTTTTTATTTCAGTATTTTTTATTTTTTTGTATTATGTACCTTTTTTAAATCTCTATATTCTTTAAGTTTCTTGGATGCTTCAGATTATTTAAAAGGTGCTTGACATGCATAAAATTCTTAATAATAAATTATTCTACTTTTTTGTTGATGGGAATTTTAAGTTCTTGTACTGCTTTTGACTCAGATTCCTTACATCCGTCAATTTTTTGTGTTTCCTAAACTTTTTTTTTTATTATTTCAACTTTTTTTTAATCCTATAAGTTTCAAAAATCCTTGAAATTATTTAAATTATTTTTAAAATTTTTTAATTTGTTATTAGTTATATAGTTATTGATTTTTTATATTCACGTTCGCTTCCTTTAAATTATTAAACTATTTTAGTTTTTATTTTATTTTTTGGTTGTTTTTGTTTGCTTGTATTTTGTATTTTTCACTCTAGAATTAATATTGAAATTTTATATGTTCTGTAAATCTTTTTCATTTGTAAATTAGTTAGGTTTATACCAATTTTCAATTCTGTAAATTCTTTGAAGTTTTTCCATATTAATTAATTTTATAATACAAACTAGAATTTCTAGAATTTTTAAATCTTGTAGACCGTTTAGATTTTTGTTTTCTGTATATTAATGTAAGCTATCTAATTTTTTAGATGTTTTAGATTTCCTGAAATTTCACTTCTATAGATTTTACTTTTATCAAATTTTTTTTATTTTTTTTTATTTTCATTTATTGTTTTGTATGTATTAAACTCTTTAAAAATTATGGATAGTTTTCTTTTATATTTATTACATTTTCTAGATGTTTTGCATAATAATTTTTAAATTATAGTTATATATGAATTAAATTACAGTCTACGAATATACAAAATGAAAACTGTTTGAAAGACCTCCAATTAACAAACTAAAAATTTTCATGTAACATTCACTGTTTAATATTCGAGAAACTTATATAAAAAATTCTCAGAATTTTGTTTTTTTAGATATTTTTAAGCTAGAAGATCTCGAGAGAAATTTTTGACGGCCCATACATTATATATTTTTTGAGCATTTTTAAATTTCTTGTGTTTAGTTTTTCAGTTCCAGCTTTATGCAATAATATTTTTTTAAAGTTAAGATCCTCAAATTTTGGTTTTAAAATTTTTAGATTTCGTGAAGGAGCCTATAATATTTGAGCACTTTATATTAAATATTTTTATATGACAAATTTTAAAATTATACGTATTTTACACATTCTCAGGGCTTAACTTTTTAGAATGTTAACATATTTCAGATTCTTTGGTTTTTAAATTTCATATTTTCAACTCTGAATCTCTTAAAGATAAACTTCTTAATTTTTTTTTTTTTTAATTTGTAGGTATAAAACTTTTATATCGGATTTTGTATTATAAAATTGTTTTATTTAAGTAACAAAAAATACGAAAAATTTATAAAATGGTGAAAACTACAAAATTTATAAGCTTAAAAATTGTCAAAATAATAAATTGAGAATTTAGAACCTGGCAAAGCAATAAATAACAATTTTTAAAACTCTTCTGATGAACTATAAAATCTTGTTCAGATATTTTCGCGTTAAATTTGGATCCTTTTCTACCATTAAATATCAAATAATAGTCAGAAAAACTATAATTTTACTAATCAGCTTTGACATATTTCACTGTACGCTTAGCGAGTAGCGAATGTTAAAAAAAGAAAAAAATATCCCAAGTATTTCTATTTATATTTTTTATTCTTTCATATGCATGCTTCTGTATATTTTTTTCTAAAATAACTCTTTGTTGTTAATTTATAGAAACATGAAAATCAATTTTGACGTAAATAAGATTGCGTTATAGTGTGCGTTGTCAACATAAAATAACAGTCATATTGTTCTACTTTACTGAATAATTAATAAAATGGGGTTTACTATTATAAGCCAGCAGTAATCAAACAAATTCCACCATTCATTAAGTAAATTTCCGTTCCGTATTTCCTATCTCAACGATCAAAGTAAAACAAAAACTACATCTCCCATTTAACTTATAGAGAAAACTTAATAATATCGTTCAAAAGCTGCTCTTTCGTTCAACTAGTCGCAAGTTTTATAAGGTACTTGAGTATTTTATTAAACTTGCACGGATTGAACATTTTTAATGAAAAATAAATTGCGTTCCGACTTATCATATGCAGTCAAATTATCCACTTCATATTGAAAAAAAATCATTGTGCGTGATTACTTCGTGTGTCATGCAAGTCACGCCAAGTTTCTTTACTATCGATATAACTGCCGCGTGTGGCCACTACAACTTGGGGTGGCTAGGTTAAATGAAGCAGTCGCGTGTATCCACTTCTTCAGCTTTTGATATTTTTAACGAACTGTACAGGATGTCATTCATTTGAATCGGTAAGGACTAGCTTACGACCAGCAATTTCGTTGAGGAAAAGTTCTGATTTTTTACTAAAATTCGCCATCTAGACAAAAATGTACTGATTTGAATTGATCACTGATGGCTGTCTAACACGATAAGCAAACAGACTAATTGGGCTCGGTGTTGTACGAGTGATTCACGGGATGTTAATTGGTGTCTCACCCCCCTTCAACCCTGTTCGCGTGGCTGCCTCCCCAACGACTTCCCCGTCTATGAATATATGGATGATTCTGAAACTGAATTACGCGAATCGTCAAGGGTAGGTCCGTTATGGCAATCATGTGGTCGTTCACGGTAGACATATACGATGTATGTGTGGATTCACACATGTTCCATCAAGAAATTGCGGTCATGAAATATGCAGCATTTCTTGGATTATGTGTGATAAAAGGTGGGACGAATGATATGTGAGATTTCATGCATGAAAAATATATGCAAAATGGGTGCAATAAAAGTATCTACTTTATATTTATGGATTTTTGCTATGTTGAGTGGTTCAAATAATATCTAATACACTACTTTCCAAATAATTTTCTTCGCTTTCTGTGAATCCTTATTTTTTCTTTAATTTTGTAATTTTGAATTTATGTCTCTACGAGCTTACGAGATATAATAAGTAAGCTTCATTAATATTCAGTTTTAACAGTGCCAGTGTTCGATTTTTGTGAATTTATATTATCTTTTCTCCTTCTCCTTCTTCTTCTTCAATTTTTAATTGTTAAATATCCTTGTGCTGGATTCCCAAATTTTAGTTATAGATTTTCTTCTGCATTTCTAAAAACATATTTCTCCGTTTGTTTTTGTTGTAGTATTTTTATTTAAACTTACATTAAAATTAAAATTTTCGAGTTTTGGACATTTAAATTGTCATTCGACATTCTATGATCTATACCTTATGATTGATATTTTGAGATTCTTAATCTTTAAGCTTATTCGTTTGTGAGGTTTTTAGATCACAAGATTTCTATGTTTTCAGATTCTAGGTCTTGACGTTCTGAGAATTTTCAAATTTGACATTTTGAGAATCTTCAATTTTGATAATATGACACTTCGAGATTCTTAATATTAAATTCTTTCACTGTTTTATAGACGTGATTTTTAAATTTTTGTACTGCTCTTGCCTCTCAGATTTCTTATATTTTTTAAATCCTTGACATTTTGAGACTCTTCAACTTTGATAATATGACACTTCGAGATTCTTAATATTAATTTTTTCTACTGTTTTATAGACGTTAATTTTAAATTTTTGTACTGTCCTTGCCTCTCAGATTTCTTATATTTTTTAAATCCTTTTTTATTTATTTATTTTATGGATATAAATTTGATTTTCTATTTAAAGTTTAAAAATATTTGAGATTATTCAATTGTTTTTTAAATTTTTGCACCCGTTTCTTGATTCTTTCAATTTTCGGTCGCTGCTATTTCTTTAATTATTAAAGTAAGTATTTTTTTAATTTTTTTAGTTATTCGTTTTTTTTTCTCTAATTTTTGTATTTTCAAAAATTTTTATATTTCCTAAATCTTCTAACTCTTTTTGTTTATATTTTTATATTTTAACGGTAAAATTTTCAATTTTTGTAGATTGTTTGAGTTTTTTCTGTTTATTTTTTTTATAGAAACTTTTGAATTTTTTGGTTCGTTATTTTTTTTGATTTTTAGATTTTTTTCGATCTCGTAGACGGTTTTGAATTTTTGTTTTCTGTACATTAATTTAAATTCTAATTTTCTAGATACTTTAGATTTCCTGATATTTTCACTTCTGTAGATTTCTCTTTTATTTAAATTTCTATATTTCAAATTTCTTTTAGATTTTTGGTTAATATTTGTCTTTTTTTTAATTTTTAGTTCGTTGTTTATAATATATAAAACTCTTCAAATGTTTTTGATTTTGAGAAGGATCCTGTAATATTTCAGCAGTTCCTATTAAATATTTTTACACTATGGATACCCAAATAAAAATTTTAAAATTACACATTCTCAGAGTTTAAGTTTCCAGAATGTACAGATATCAGATTCTTTGGTTTTAAGATTTTATATTTTCAACTCTGAAACTTTTAAAACTGTAGTTTCTATAACGTTTCTCTTGAAGGTACAATATTTTTAAATCGGTTCTGGCATTATGAAACTATTCAGTTTAGGTGACAAAAAATACGTAAATTTTTCAAAAGTTTATAAAATAGTAAAAAAAATTAAAATTCTTTTTTATAAACTTAAAAAAAACAAAATAGCAAACAAAATGAGAATTTAAAATTTCGTAGAGCAATAAATAACAATTTTTGAAGCTATTATGATAAAGTGTCCTTTTTTAGAGATTTCTGCGTTTAACTAGTAAATAGCCCAAAATAGACAGAACAACTAAAATTTTACAATAAAAATGTTTCAAATTAAAAATTATGAGGTTTTGATTTTGACATTCTGAGAATCTTCAGTTTCGACATTCTGAGAGTCTTCAATTTTGATAATTCGAGATTCTTTGTTCTGATATTCTAAAATTTTTAGCCTCTGAGATTCTTAGTAATAAAATATAAACAGGTTTAACCTGTGCTTGTTTATATTCTGAAATTTTAAGATCTTGAGATTCTTTTATTCCAAGATTCATCAATTTTTAGGTTGCAGGTTTTCTTATTTAAGTATCACATCTTCTGCCTGACGTACTAAATTCGTACGCACGGTGATTTACGAAGAAATGTAAATATTCGAACCTGTAATAGTCTCTAATATGAATAGGCCTATACAATTGAAAAAAAATCTTACGCTCAACAAAGCTCATGATAGACAGTTGAAAATGTTTGTCAAAACTATTTGAGAAGTGTTATTAAGCTTAATTATTGAGATAAGTCAAATGTTTACTTACATTTTTATTTGAATTTAAAAAAATTGATACGGCACATCTCGTTTTCTGACTTGAAGTCAATTTTGTTGTGATGTAATAAACGGCATCTATTTTACAAGTGTGAAACAATTTTGTACGGATAGGTCCTATTAATTTATTATTATAAGAAACACAATGTTTTTACGAGCCTGAGGGAGAATGGGGAATGACATGTTAGGCGTTTTTTAGGGTTTGGATGTGGAAAGTATCTTAGTTATTGAACTCATAGTGTCATATGCCAAATAATAACAGATTAATTTTTGTTATTTTTTTTAACCACCGAAAGTTTTCTCTCTGTATAAATTATAAAAATAAATTGTGCCAATCAATTTTATGTTACCTCTAGTTTAAATAGTTACATACCTTCGTAAATCACTCTTCAAATTTCAATACTCGATTTCTTTGACACACAATCTTAGGTTTTCATTTCTCCTATTTGAGATTCTGAAGTTTTATATATTTTAATTTAATACACTAGTGTTTCAAAAATCTATAATTAAAAGCCTCTCACGTAGTAGTAGATAGATAGATTATATTCATACCAAATTTCTCAGTTTTTATTTTCTTTTTCGTTTTAAATTTCAAAAATGTTAAATTTGAGAGTAGTAATGCTACTTCATTGCTTTTGCGTAGCCATAATTGTTCTTTCTACGTATAATAAATCCTAGAACAGTTACATTACCGAGATTGTTCTCGGAATAGTATTAAAAATATTATTTCTGCCAAAAATTATACCTCGTTAAATAATTTTCATGGAAGCTTTATAAAATCGAGTCAGTGATCCCCAACTTCTTAGAAATAAACCAACAATTTTTATAAAAATACACACATAATTACTTTGATTGTAGCGAAAATTTCAAAAGTAAGTACTACCTAAAGTCATTTATATAATAATGATTTTTTGTAAACAATTATTACACATGCAATGTTATAAACACAGACAAATTTTACGTCAATCACTAAAAATAAATTGCAGTAGTAAATTCCTTTTTTATTGATAGCATTGAAAGAAAAAAATAAATTGTACAAATCGAGGACTCTATAAGGTTTCAAAATTATTTCTCTCAATCACCTGCATTAAAATGAGGAAATACAAGAGTAAATATCGTAACCTCCACAATCTAAGCAGTGGCTAACTACTTAATAATATGTTCTTTTGCAGGAAATCCCCTTACCAAAGCTCCCCATACCCCCTCTGGAACAAACCATGACCAAATACGAATACACAATGAGACCGCTCCTGAACATTGAAGAGCAGAAAAAACTCAAACATCTAATCGAGAAATTTTCCGGCCCTGGTTGTTTAGGACAACAACTGCAGTTATATCTTTTAGACCGTCAAGAAAAATTGGATAATTGGGTAGGTATCTTTAAGAATGTTAGCTTAAAAACATTGAAATTTTACAAAAGCGAAGTCACTGAAGACTTAATGAAAATTAAATTTGTTGCAAACTAGATTGGTGCAATTACGGAATTACATCGTGTCAGTTTGAGCACTGAAGCGCAAGTTCCGAGGCTCCCCCAAGCCGAACTGATCTTGTTAGCTATGAAAATTGTTTGATCACCGATTCGGAAAGTAAACGTAGTATTTTCCACCCTCCTTTAACTAGTTAATACTTACCTACACCCAAACGGAAGGGTATAGACCTAAAAAAGGCAGAGTGCCGGCGCTGCATTTGTGCATTTAAAACAAAGATTTTCTACAACATTCCGCTACTAAGACAAGAAGAAAGTTAATGTAAAGGTCAAGCATCTAAATGATGCTCACCACTTTTGGTAACCGTGAAATCTCAGTCTTCCATGTTTTTTACAATTATTTTTAACGCATCTTGTTTGTTTTGAGTTCACATGTGTTTACAGTTTCTTCTCTCGATTTTGAAGGACAAGCACCTTATTTTAACTCCCTTGAAAATAATTAAAAAGTCTGACATTCAAGTGCGTTACAAAATTTCACATACAAACCCATTACCATGAAAGTATAAAGAGTCCGTGACCGAGCAGTTTGATTCACGTCAATAACAACAGTTTGTAAACAAGTTAGGTAAGTACTCACTGAAACTATTCATTTGTTTACGAAGAAAAAAATAGTGGCAATATTGGAGTGACCCTTGGCATTATTACACAGATTTTCTGAGTTTATGGGAAATATCTGTCTTGTCGTGACACAACCATCAATCTACGTTTTCTAATGTCAGTGAACTTGTTATAATCCCAGAAGACCTGAAGAGCAAACAGCGCATTTCGCTGCCCCTAGAGGGATTAAAAATTATAATTGGATTGTGTAGGGATGGAGTGCTAAAATCTACATACAAACCTACACATGAAATTCATTAATAGTAAAATCAATATGATCTTTTAACCGCGCTAACCCAGTTTCAAAAGAGGCCAAAAATGGACAAATGTTGCATATATTTAAACATCTTTTTTAAACCACCTATATTTATTTAAACCATAATGTTTTACCAACAAATATTTCCAATAAAACGTGATAAATTTAGAATGTAGATACATATCACATGTTTAGTTAATTATTAAAAACAGACAAAAAAACATCACTTTGTTTCCATTACTATTTATTACTTAGTGGGAGTAATTTACACACCCATCCTCAGAATTTTTTATTGATTTTTTTTTATCAAGATTCTTGCTTCAACCTATGGATAAAAATCTTCTTTGAAATGATTCTACTCCTACATTTAATTGCATTCATAATGCTTTTTCAATAAATAAAAACTCATTAAAATTCTGAATGGTTTTCGATCAGCCGAAAGTAATAACCGCAATTCTGCAACCCGCCGCACATTTCTAAACAGGGGTTGCCGCCAATCAGGGGAACGTAAAGCACGCAAGCGTTTGTCCAAACACCAATCGTACGAAAGCCCTTGTTGCCATAAGACAATGGGGGAAATGATCCAATTGTTCCGCTAGAACAATGCGGAATTAATGTGAGAGGAAATAGTTATATATTTCCTTTTTTAAGATATCATCAGCTTTGTGATGGTAATGTCAAAGGAGCACTTAAATTTGGGGTAACATCATAAATTTCGTTAGGAGGGAAGATGGTTGTATATTGTTCAAGTTATGCAGGTCTTTTATTTATTTCTTAGAATAATTGAATGAATTGCCAGAAATTTTATAAAAATTGTGGAGACTCCTCAAAATTTGCTTAATTACTAGATTTCTTATTTTTCTCAAATGTGATGTCATGAATGTCAAATTTGTTGTTTTATTTTGTATTGATATTTAGTTGATTAACAATAATATGGCTACGTACATTTATGTTTTAAGAAGCAAGAAAGTTACTGTTGTTTATTTACGTATTTCTTGTTTTTCCTTTGAGATTCCAATACCTCGGGTCTACTCTGAGCTTCTACTCTTACATTGATACAAACTCTTCCATTGATTTGCTAAAAATACTCTGAAATCTTCTAGAATTTTGGAAGATTGATTACATTCTTTGGTTTCTTATGTTACCTGAATTCATAAAATCATTTATGTGCTCTAGACGTTATGCATTTTTTAAACTTTTCTGAATTTTTAAATTACTTACATGCTTTAGGTTTACTTTTCAAATTGTCTTAACAATATCTGTAAACTTATGGGCTCATTCATTCAATTTTTTTTCAAACGTTAAGATATTTGGGTTTTGTAAATTTCACACTCTTCAATATTGTTTTTTTTATTATTTATATTCTTTAATTGTTTATAATTATATAATTTTTTGGATGTTTCAAAAGAAAATTTGAGTTAGATGCACCCGATTTTTCAATAGTTTTGTTTTTTTTGTCATATCATGCAACTTATATATAAAATAGGCAAAATTTAAAGCGACAAAATAAAACGATAGTCATAAACGTCTAACCTCAAAGTGGAATTAAAAACAGATATTCAAAAGCTAAAGCATGAAATTCGTTTTTCAGTAGGTATTCGGAATTTACCACGCTTTATTTCTTTCCAGGCTTACAACTACTGGCTGGACGACATGTACCTCAAAAATCCCTCACCTTTACCAATCAATTCCAACCCCGGAATGGTATTTCCTCCCCGGAAATTCACCACGATCCTAGATGTCGCACGTTTTACAGCACGCTTGTTAGACGCCGCTTTGGACCATAAAACCATATTAGATAAACGACTGCTTCCGGTGGAGAAAGCAACTTCAAGAGAACCGGGGCAACCTTTATGTATGGCTCAATATTATAGAATCTTAGGATCCTGTAGAATTCCTGGGAAGAAAAAAGATTCCCAATACATCCCTCCGATTCCCAAGCCGACCGAAACTCAATCAGAACACGTCATCGTTATCTGCAGAAGTCAACTTTATTGCGTCCCTGTCCAAGCTGCTGACCGAGGAAGACTCAGCGAAGATGAAATTTGTGCCCAACTTCTATATATTTTAGATGATGCTCCTTGTTTGGCGAGTCCTCCTCCGGTTGGGTTGTTAACCGCTTGGAACCGATCTCTTTGGGCGGAGGTTCGGGAAAATCTCGCGGTTACTGATAGGAATAGAAGAAATTTGGAATTAATAGCTAAATCTCTTTTGGTAGTTTGTTTAGATGAGGGGCTAGGAAGTGGTTTTAACTGTCGTTTACAAAGAGGTGGGAAAGGTCACTCTGCTGGCATCAGAGACGAAACCAGTTTAGCGGCGCAAATGATTCATGGAGGTGGCAGCAGTTTCGATTCTGCAAACCGATGGTTTGACAAAACCATTCAACTCATAGTTTCCGGAGACGGTGCCTGCGGACTATGTTACGAACATTCCCAAGCAGAAGGAATAGCTGTCATACAACTAGTAGAAAAACTATGGCAACATGCAGACGCCCAACCTGCCTCTTCAGAAGTTCCATTAGCCTCAAGTCATCTCCCCCCTCCTGAACGCTTAGAATGGGCATTAGATCAAAGAGATTTTGCGAAGATAGAAGAAGCGGCCCTCGTCATCGACAACTTAGTTAAAGACTTAGATTTCCAAGTGTTCAGGTATACAACCTACGGCAAAGACTTCATCAAAAGCTGTAAAGTAAGCCCGGACGTCTACATCCAACTAGCTCTCCAACTCGCTTACTATAGACTCTACGGAAAATTAACGGCGACCTATGAAAGTGCGTCTACACGAAGATACAGGTTCGGTCGTGTCGACTGTATCAGATCCGCAAGTCCAGAAGCTCTCGCATGGGCTGCAGCCATGGCCCAACCCAAAGACGAAGACGAAAGCAAAAAAGTAACTTTTCATTTAGTAAGCGACGAAGAAAAACTCCGTCTTTGGAAAGAGGCCGTCAAACATCAAACCACTGAAATGGTCGACAATATTCTCGGACAGGGTATAGATATACACTTGCTGGGTTTAAGGGAAGCTGCAAGAGAAACTTCACCGACTGCTGCACACCCACTGCCAGAATTATTTACTGATTACACTTACAAATTAGCTAACAAATTTTTATTAAGTACTAGTCAGGTTGCAACTTCTACTGATAGTTTCATGGGATATGGACCAGTGGAACCTGATGGATATGGAGCATCGTACAACCCCAAATCTGACCATATCATATTTTGTTTATCGGCATTTTGGTCGTCGGAAATCACCAGTACCTCCAGATTTGCACAAGCTTTAGAAGAAAGTTTAAATTTAATGCAAGCTTTACTTACGAGACCCACGACTTAGAAGTATTTATTGAGTATTCAAGGATTTGACAAGAAACCAAAAGACAAAAGACAGAGATATTCAGGATAAACATATCAAACATTTTATTTAGGTCTAATGGTTTGTTTAACAATAGTTTTTTGGTTAAGAATTACAACTGAATCTATAGCGTGCTGTAATTTTGCTGCGTTCACATGAAAAAAAAGATAAGCGTAATGTCTCATGAAAAATCTGCAGACTAACCGATACTCATATGATGAAAATAAGAAATGTAGTAATCAAATTAAACTAGTAAGTACATATGTACTTGATAGGTTTGCTTCCAGGAGTCTTTTGCGTTTTCTAGAGAGGCTGTTCGTAGAGTAAGTACTCTTAATATTATAGTTTGAGCATTTCAAATTTTATTAGATGCTGTTATTTTTTATACTTTCATTTCACGTTGTTTTATAGCTCTATTTATTGTTGTTAATTAAAAATTTTATGACTTGTTAGTAATTTTAAATTCGTATTAATTATAATAATGAATCAAACACGCTCTAAGACATTTCAGGTTGATTCAATTGACTCGTTACAGACATTGTTGGTATCTGAAAGGAATTTTAATGTTTGACACAAATATCTTCATATAATTCAATTATAGGAAAACAAAACGTAGAAGAAGTTAAAACAGAGGATACAGCTTAGCTCATTTGAATCTACAATTAATTAGTACACCATTCTTCTACGCTTTTTATTAAATTATAATGTAAATTGTTATCCAAATTAAAAAAAAAAACATATTTACATAACGGTGAAATTGATTTTGATATTGTTATATACACCCTCTTTATAATTCTATCGTTTAGAAGCAGCTGTATTGTTAAACTAGTATATTGTATTGTGTGTAAAGTGTGTTATTTTGACTTACGCCTGCATGTTCGTTGCACACTGTTACGACTTTATGTAAAAACGCTTTGATATAAAGATACTGTAGCTGTAAAAACAATAATCATTTATTAATTATAAATTAAACAATGGCCTTAAAATGGCATATCACTACGTCTGTCAATCTAGCTAAAAATTGTATTCAATTTATTGTAAAATATACTTGTTATAAAGTACACCCATTAGATTATAGAAGCTGTTTCGTATGTGGCGTTCATGTATGTAAAAGCCTTTTAAAGCGTTTATTTTAAAGAAAGAAGATGAAAGTCCAAAAAGTATTCTTCATATAATGTAGGTTCCTATGATTTTATTTAACATGTAAATAGATTACATAGAAAAGTCGTGTATTAGCAATATGAAATAGTATATATTTTTTCCACGTAGGTTTCCTAATAATGTACAGGGAAATATGTAACCGACTCAAGATTTTTATTTATCTATGTCTTCAACATTACTTTCAACTTGCTGAATAGCTTTAACTTACATAGTTATGTTTGTTGCTTTACATCATTTTTTGCAGTTGTAGTCAAAATTCAAAATCGGTCTTTTGAGTTTAGCTTTCTTCGAGAGGGACATGCAGAAAGTGTTAATATGCCAAAGAAATAGAAGTCCAATTTGGCTTTTGACTTCTGAGCCAAAATACTAGTATTTTTTTGGTATAACTGTAAATATGTCTTTTTTGCGACAGTTCAACAATAGAAAAAACTGAGTTAGTAACAAAACGACTTGAATACTGTTGCTAATTACTATGTCCGTACTTATGACTGTCACTACATGTTATAACATTAATCTGTTGTCACTAAGCAGTGATGCCCGCACAGTATATCTTGTCCATATTTATAGACTTAGGCCAGTATGATGTAGATACTAATATAAAGAGTACGTAATTGTGTTTTACACCGATTGGTTTATAGTTGTACTGTGATACATAAGCGCTTATCTATTATTTATTGAAATGTTACATTATTGTTGGCGTTTAGTTAAATCCTGTTGATTGTTTCTTAGTTTAATGAACCAACTTTATCAAAACATATCACTTATTTTAGAGACTGTAGATTTAAATGTCATATTGTGATAATATTTATGTGACAACAAATAAAATTGTAAAGTGAGAAAGATATTTTTTTGAAAAAACCGCCGCTAGAGCGCCAGCTGCAGAGTTATGACCACACTATTCTTAAAATTAGCAAAGACACAACCCAATGTTGTTTCTGTAACGCACGTCTATTATATAAAATTACAGGAAACTAGACACAACTGTCACTTGTGTCAACAAAATCAACTTTTGTTTATATCACAATTTCCTAACCTCGCGGCGGTTTCGTGGGTCATGATTGTGTTAAAATTCCTTGTAAATTGTGATAATGTTTAAAAATACGTTCCAAAGTGGTTTCCTTTCGATTTTGTACAGTATTGGCAGTAAGCCTCTTCAAATCTGGGACAAGAAAGTCAAAAATGGTCACATCAAAAGGATCACAGATGAAGATATCCAGTCTTTAGTCCTCGAAGTTGTGGGTTGCAATGTTAGCACAACGTACATTACGTGTCCAGCAGACCCGAGAAAAACCTTGGGAATTAAACTTCCATATCTTGTTATGATAGTGAAAAATCTGAAGAAGTATTTTACATTTGAAGTCCAAGTTGGTCTCTACAGACGCTCAAATTCATATTTAACGAGTTGTTTTTTTAGATTTTAGATGATAAAAATGTCAGGAGAAGGTTCAGAGCTAGTAATTATCAGTCGACAACAAGAGTGAAACCTTTTATTTGTACCATGCCTATGAGGTTGGATGAAGGGTGGAATCAAATTCAGTTTAATGTAGCAGATTTTACCAGACGTGCCTATGGAACAAATTATGTGGAAACATTGAGGGTTCAAGTTCATGCCAATTGTAGAATTAGGAGGGTCTACTTTTCTGATAGGTTATACTCTGAGGATGAACTTCCAGCTGAATTTAAATTATTCTTACCGATTCAGAATAAAACAAGAACGGCAGTAGCAACACAGTAAATTTGTTAGTAATTTGTTTCTTTATTATGAGTCAAAATCACAATTTTGTATACTTTTTATTATTAAGTCGACATTACCGTCTTTCAGTGATTGTATAAAAAATACACTTTCATTCTACATGATTAAATAACAATTTTTTATTATTCATACTGTCAAAAGTGGAAAACGGGAACAATAATTGTATATTGGGTTACATAACTATTGTCTACATTCTGACTATTCGCACTTTTTGCGGTCTTTTTTTCCTTTTTAATTAACGTCTAAAACAGTTTAAAACAACTAAAATTGTCTTCTCTAAAAAAAGTGGTTTTGATTACGATTAGATTACGAACGCAAGCAGGTGATTACGTTTTGTCAGTTTCCTTCAAGCCAAATTTCCACACATTCCTAATATATAAGTTTCTTTAAGACAGAGAAATTTTATATACTGCTACCAAGAGCAACTGTAACATGAAAAAGCCTGTGGGCCCACATGTGTATTTATTATCCTTACAGAATTTGATTCTGGGAAAAATCTTCCTACGTTTTGTTTTCGTTAAAAATAAAAAGTAAAAAGTGTTATAGTATAAAACCAATTTTTTGAATGTTTTGAACTCAAAATCACTGAGACTGTACTTTGAATAAGACTAATTAGAAATTTCTGAGTTCAAATTTTAATGAAATAATGTTTTTGAAACTTGTGAAAATCTTATTAATGCCACCAAGAGAAAAAATATTAAAATAACTATTCTGATGTTCGAGGTTTGTCACTAATTTGATATCAGAGAAAATCAGTGTTAAAAAATATTTCTAAAGTGGAATAAATTAGGACAAATGCGAGATATTTAAAACGAGCTTGGTAAAGGTTTACGAAAAAGTGGAATAATTTCAGTTTGATCTAAAGGAAAATATAGACAAAAAATTGGTTTAAAAAGATCAAATTGACTGCACGTTAAAGCCCACGCAAACTTCAGAAAGCAATTAAAATAATGAGTGGTTAGACACTCATGGAATTTTTTTAACAATTTTATCCAGAAAGAAGTTGTAAATTAAAACTTTGAATCGTTTGATAGAGTTCTACAATAAAGCAACTAAACTGTTTTTTCTCACTACTAACACGAAGATTTGAGTTTGGTCAAAACTAAAGCTTCGAGTGTTGTTTTTTAATCAAGGCCATTAGCTTTGTAAACAGTGGCGCGACGGCGGCATTGGCGGCGGTCTAGAAGAAGATGTTGCAACCTGGAGTAAATTGGATAGTTATCACCATTTGTTTGAAATTAAGTAGTGAGTATATTAACAGGGTCATATATGCAATTGCCATTTCTTTGGACGAGAAACTGTCTTTATGGTCAGACTTATTAGTTATTGTATTTTGCAATAACTAATACATATTTGGAATAATAATAATTTTTTTGGAAATTGCTTGTAGCACAAAGACAGCATATTTTATATTTGTATTATTTCAATTTTTTTTAGTGTAGCTGATAAATTTCCACAAAAAGAACTAACAACATGAATGACTAAGCTCATAAAAGTTTTTTTGCTAGTATTAATGAAAAAAGTCAAGAAGCTACTATTGGAAAAACACCTTGACGCATTTTCTACAAAAAAAAGTTAATGCTAATTTGCAAATGCAGTTATTTATGGGTATTTAATAATACCAATTATTGTCTCAGAGAGCAAACTGCATGTTGCAGCCAAAAAAAGAATGAGAACTGAATATTTGATCTGAACTGTGAATACATAACTCTAACTGGATATAAATTGTATAATATCCTATCTTTATAATATAATAGAAATTGGTAATGTGATTGCTCCTGCTATCGAAACTATTTAAAACACCTGCACTCAGAATCTGAATATTAGTTATCTCAAATTGAGTTCTATTTTTTTTTAAACCTCAGTTGTACCAACGCAATCTTTCGGAGCTAATCACAAGTATTCTTAAAAATGACGCTCCTTTGCTCTTTGGTTTTAAACTCTTTCTAATTTTTTTTTCTAAAAGAAGCAATTAAATGCAAACAAATGAAGGACCATAAGTTTAATTTATGAGAACTTATAAGTGAATTTAGATAGAAAATCGTGGTACTTTTGCAGAGGAAATTTTCAATATGCATGTGTCTATAAATAAGATAGAATAATGTATAGTAAATGAGCTAGAAGCATTAATTGTTAAATTAATTTGTAATTATAGTTACGCAAACGCAGTTCATGCTTTTAACCGGTGATTCCAAAGTAGAGAAACACGAAGCAACATAAATAAATATTTTGTCTCTACTGAAGCAACAAAAAATATTCGAGGTGAAGTTTTGTTCCTGTAGCGCAAGTAGAAGAAACAGAGTGTCTCTACTAATTCAACAAAAGTTCCAAATCCGATGGAAAATGTCTGGCAGTCTCAGGTGCAACTTATTTCATTTCAAGTGAAAAAAAAAAATCCACAAATATTTGACCCGACCCCGTCACCAAGAAATAGTATGTTGTTATATGCAAAGCTTTTTGATACAAAAACAGCTCCGGCTCCTGATTTTTTAAAACTACAATATTTTTTTTTATATAAAAAATTGGGCGATCAAATCCTTCGTTTTTTTATTTTCGATTTTGACTACTCTAGAAATTTCATCGAACTTGCTTCATATGTCTGGATATATATTAGGTTTTTAGGTAGTACACTTGGTCCCTTCAAAGTGTAAAGTGTACAACTTGTCCACACCAAACAACAAAACCACGCAGCACAACTTTCTTACAAGCAAGTTCCATCTTTTCTTTAATGTTTGCCGCTTTTTAATAGAAATATATTTGATATTTGTTCCGGTAATAATAAGAAACTCACTGGAACTTTCAGAAAAATTTTAAAAACACGCGACACAAACACAAGTTGTTCTATGTTGCTTTGGTGTAGATGCAGCTTAAAGTTATAGACGATCCCTACTTCAGTGCAATTAGTAATTACAATTAAAGACGGATCAAGGGTAATTAATTAGTCGCTAATCGAGAAGGAATTTCATCCTTCCTACTCAGCACATACTGAAACCTCATTTATTCTATTTGCATAATAATTCTAACTTTGCTATTTACTTAACTTGAAATATTGATAAAAATATTTAGTATACATTGCGTGGAAAATTCCAAGCTCTAAAATAAAATTTAAACAGAACTAGATACTCAGAGAAGGGTCCCATGATCATTTAAAACGGCGCACAACTTAATGACTTCTGTTTCTGGTTCAGTTTTGGTTAAAATGCAATAAAATTTCACCATTATAAATTGTTCTTTTCTTGAAATCGTTGAAATATGAAACAAGTAACACACTTTGAGAACACATTTCACAATTCATTCAAGTTCTTTGAATTATTTACATTTTCTAGATGTTCTAAATTAGGTTTTTTTCTATGATACCATATATAAAAAATCTCAAGTAATCAATCTCAAGAAAATCCTACAAATAAAGAATCATAAGAGTTCAAGAAGAATTTGAAAAATTAGAAAATAAGCAAACTAAAATGTCCAAAGCATACAAAAGATTGAAATATTGTGTTAGATATAAAGATTCTAAACACAATTTCATAAGAAAGTAAAAAATAAAGTTCCAAATTGCTCAAGACATAAATGATAGAAGGAAACTAAATATTTCTAAGAATATCTAAGAATATTTGAATTAGAATTATTGAAAAACGGAACAAGTAACCTACTTTTATTATAAATTTTACAATTTAAAATCAATAAATCTATATGTTGACTTCAGTTAATTATAACGAGGTTCCAACATAAAATCTTCTACAAATTGGAACACCCACACTTTTATAATGTTGTAATAACATTTTTTGTTGTTTAATGTTTTAATAATCAATTTCATTCGCCCATACCTTTCCACATGAGACGCGTTAAAAAGCATTCTTAGGGATTGTTGTAATTATATACATGTCTTTAATTCAATTTATTTTTTATTACCGTCACGACTTTTCCACAGAAGTTCTAAAACTTAATTAATATTTTGTTTTGTGACAACATTAAGATGAGATTTGTTGGATTTTTAAATGTAAATGTTTCTTTAGTAATTTTTTAAAAAAATCGCTTACTTTAGTCACAAATATGAAGATTATCTATACTTCTCACCAGCAACCCAAATAATTGGAATATCTTCAACGACTAAAAATAGACGGCGATTATAGGTATAATTGTTTTCCAATCACTAGGTCAGTGTCTTACGTCACCTATTAGTAAGTGCGATAAATTTATATTTTGCAGACGATGCATTAAATGTGGCCAAGGTTTATTATTAAAAAAAACCCTACAACTATAGTCATTTGTAGATTTATCACAATGTCATTCGACTAAAAAATAGCGATTTACATTCTCTAGAAACTATTAATAATCGTCTTTTCTTTACATTTGTAATTATAGGAATTTGACGCAGTGATTTTCACTGTAAAATGGTGAAAACCTCATTTTTATAATTTCCTTGTCAATGATTCATTTTATTTATTTCCACAATTTAGTTGATAATTACTTACGTTGAATGATAAGCTCGATTAATTCAATTAAATTGCCAGTTTGATTTATCTAGCTTTTAAAAGGATCAGCGAAACACATAACAGCATTGAATTCAAAAATTCTTACAAATATTGGTCGCTAACTAAAAGTTATCAATTTTACCTTAAACAGTCGTGCATAAGATAACCTTGTTGATGGAATCTAAATTATTAGATAAACTCACAACTGGTCTAAATAGAAATGTCAGTTAATTGCTTTTATCCATTGTGTCGTAATATCTCATTAAAACCAATAAACATGAAAGAGTACATTTAAATTTACAACTAATTTGATAAAACTGGAGGATACCACCTTCAGTTTAGAATAGATTAGAAAATTTTATTATGTAAAAGTTTGTTATTTTTTCATGTGAGGCAGCAAACTGAATTAGTTTTTTTTTCTAGTAGCCTTGATAGAAGAGTAGATATTAAGTAGTCTAGGAATTTTTTAATGACGATACTATGACGTCAAAACATTTTTTTACTAGGAACTTTGTAAAAAATAATTGTACAGCCAATGCAAAACACGGAAATGTGTTAATTAACTAATTTATTTGTCTAATGTCAAAATTGAGTTTATAAACAAGGAACTGAAAAAACATTCATCAGTTTTCACAGAATCCTTGGAGACGATAAAATATCAAGCCGTTGCAGACACTATCATAAGTATTCTAAGGAAAAATTAAATAGTTTACAATATTATTAATAGGAATCGGAATTCATATCATCATCTAAATTATTATCAGTTCCAATTTCCGTAACACTAGGTATGCACTTATAAACATCCGTTAATTGCGCACTGTTATGATTGAGATCAAAAAAAAAAAAAACAAAAGGATTAACACATTTCTGGAACCATTTAGATTGATGCTAATGACGAAATAATTATCTTAGCGCCAATAGTGTTCTCTGTTTTTGGGAAACCTGGAAATATTGGTCAAAAAAGTATATCAGAAATTAAGTCTGAAAAACACGCATTAGGATAGCATTTGAAGTCACAGAAGTGTCATACCGAACAGTGAGACACACCAGATAAAAACTTTAATCGGAAAAATAGTCAGCGGGAATTAATTCTAAGTCGATTTAGCGCAACGGAATAAAATTAAGTCCGTAATTTATTCAATGTAAGAAGTAAGGGTGATACCAACAATTGCATTACTAAAAGAAAGGTTGCTGCAAAAACAATTTCCTGTCAATTTTTTAACTTTTTGAGAAATACGGTCCATCGGTTCCACGTATAAAATTTTAGACAGAAGACCTGGTATAATGAACATTCATCGGCTAGTTACATAATTACAGAATACATAAGTAAAATTCAGCATTTCAGATTAATGCAAAAAAACATTGCTTTTTTTGGTAGGACAGCCAAGGTGTATTGTGGTTGATGGGCGACACTTACAGATTTTCTTTGGAAACTCCAGTTTCAAGATGGAAAAAAAAATTGGCAGCTGGACAGGAAAATGGCTGTGTAAATAATAATCTTCTTATATCTACGAAGAATATTAAGAACAGCAGTGCCGATTACCACGATGACATGAACAACGAGATTGATTGAAGACTGGTTTCAACCGTGTTTAATCCCGTAATTTCGTTTCCAATCTGTCATTATTTTAGATAATGCTTCGTATCGTTTTTCACACTAGACCGTTTCCAGAAAACCTGAGGAAAACCAATAAGAATTTGCTTGCATTGATAGCCGAAAATACAATTGATAAATCCAAATCGTACGTAATTGATAAGCGGGCAGGTGATCATGAGGTGTTAGGGCTTCCACCATACCACTGTATTTTAAACCCCAAACTCAAATAATAATTAATTTAAATGACGATTCTGGCTCCAACTCCGATTGATAATATTTTGATACTCTCGGCTATCAATGCAAGCAAAATATTGGCTTTCTTATTGACATCCTTGGAATTTTTGAATATTTGTTTTTAATTGAGTGTTGTTGAGATTTGAATTGGTACTTAATTTTTATGACGATTTAAATTCCAAATATTTTTTGCCCAAATGTACAATATTTGTTTTTATTTGAGTTCGAATTAACCAGTCTGATCATTTACTCTTGAATTTTTACCTGATATCCGTCGGCCGCCTGCTCCTTATCCCTGTCATAAATCTAAATATTTCCCACAATAGACTGATAATGACTGACCATAATTAGAGGCGGTCAAAGTAAGAAGCCACAGGAACCAATTTTCGCTTGGTTTACTATACTCCTCCCGTCTTTAGAAACTTCAAGAAAGAGGACGATGTGATCGTAAGCACTATACGGTAATACACATTCTTTATAGCAACAAAATTTTTAGAAACATAAGCACAAAAGTGCATTTTCTTCAGTTTTTAGTGCGTTAGTTATAAAACTGACGTTTTGATGATGTGTCATCTCACAAATTTTTATGAGGTTGTTGCTAATGTATTATATTGCTTGCAACGTGCTTAAAAACTGTCGTACAAATTTAGGGTCACAAAATATGTTTATTTAGACTAACAATTTGTGAAACTTTGAGTTTTTGTGTTATATTTTTTATTTATGTACTTTTCGTACAAGACTTGCTAAAACATTGGTGCATGGTATTTATTTTATGCGAATCAATTACGCAACAATTGCTTTTCTGCGTTGTTCTCAAAAAACTGGTTAGATAATTATCTTGTTTTGACTTTTTTAGCTGCTTAAAAAACCAATTGGCATGTCATTTGCAATTAGTGACGCAAAAATTAGTTGTTGCATCTTAGTAACAATAAAATTATAAGAGACCTTGGAATTCATAACACTTAATAATAAAAGGTAGATCACGTATTTGGTAACCAATTTGAAAAAACCAGAAACAGAGCTTTTCAAACATATGGCAGCAAGGCTACATTTAGCATGTGCAGTAGAGACTAAAATGATATTTTTAAACATAATGATCACTTAAAACGTGAAGAAAAAAATCTAATTTGATTTTAAACATTATGTTGGAACGTCATATACGGAACACATTTTAAAGTAGAGACCTGAAAATTATCCATTTTTTCGTATCCAGATTGTTGTAGTTCAAATGTTTCAAATGTAAATTGCATAGATCGGTATAATTAAATCTGTTTTTTACAAAATGTCCCATAATTTTATCTGGCAGATTATTAAGTAGTTTTGGCGATATTCGGTGCCTTAATTAGAAAAAAATGTGTTCAGTATATATAAATGTCGAGCGTCACTCGATATCAGACAGTTATTATTACGATTGACGCTTATTACAACTTTTTGTGAAGCCTATTTCTTTTATAAACGCGTTTATTAACTTTTATTAAAAAAAAATAATTAGGAGTATTATCGACTACGAATAATTAAGTGCACATAATAAACCGTTTTTTTTCTTCAGAAATGTCATAACAGCAATGATAGTTATTAAATTATGGTCAGAATTCCAAAGATGCAACAATTTTACATAGAATTTATGTCAGCCTTGGGTGTAGATTGATGTGTTTTCATTACGCCTAACTTGATTACTTGCTTTGTTTAATGAAGTTTATAATAAATGACATCAAAGTTTTTTGTAGTTGTTAGAATTAATTGTGAAAATTTTTAAACACTGCCACTTTTGGTGGATGCGCACTTTATTTTTTCTTTATTTTCTGTTGTTTAATTTTATTAATAATTTCATTCTTTTATTAACATTTTCAACAAGTGTCTTGGAACTAAAGCAAAAAGTGTTTATTTAACCTTACGGTCATTTAGTGTTCAAAATCAAGGTTAACTATTCTTTAGTACTAATAACAACATTGATGAAATGATGACTTTATACCACAAGTTATTCTCTAAATATATAGACACATGTAATTCTCGCTATTTGTAAAAAGTTCCAACTTGACACACAGATATTTAGAATGTGACAAATAGGATGAAACCTTCCAATGAAACATTAGCGTCTTCTTATGGTCTCATTGGTCAAAGTCAAGGATCAGTTGGAGACATTAATTAATCAACCTTAGAATAAGTGTTTACTCTTAGGTGATTACCTTAATTTATAATTAATGGAAAAATAATAGATAGTAATGATAAAAAATAGACTGCTTATTTATTCAAATCCCAAACACGAGTTTTGAAAAATTGTGCACATGTGGATTTTTACGTGTAGTTAACAATTAGTTTCTGTAATTTACACTTTACAAACCTGTATTTCTATAATTGATATTTGTGAAAATTGCCCATACATAATGAACAATATAAATTACATTATATAGAAATCTACGCAGTTTACGGTAATGATGTTATTGATATGGCAATTACAATTTTATGATGCTCTGTGTTGATACTGTTAAGAATGTTATTCTTTAGTAAAAAAATGGTAAAATTAAAAAAACAGGCGCACTTTTGCAATTCATTCTTACATTCTCATCTGATTTCAAAGAGTACGCGAACATTAATGAACACTGTATTTACAAAATGATTATTTAGAATAAGAAAATGTTTGCTGAGTAAACGATTAAGAATCTAAATATAAAATAATTTATTCCAGAATTAATTTCCTTAGTTGTATTTATTTGCTTTTTACAAAATAAGCATAATTAATTCAACTGGAGTAGTTTAAATTGTATGTCTAATCTAATTTGAGGTTTTAAATCTTAATTTTATTTATTGTAATCCAATTTGGTCTTATTTTTGATAAATAATTGATAAATAATTTTATCTGGCTGTTTGTTTACTTTAATGTTTTTTTCTAATAGTATAAATTAAATTGTGATGATTTAATCCATTCGTGTGGATTAAGTCATTTTTGTTTAGCTCTAGGTAATCTAGGCCAAAATAGTCCGACCTAGTTTTAGTTCTATTTAATTCAATTCAGTTTAGTCATGGTCGTTTCAATTAAGTTCACTTAGTTTTAATTTAAATTAGTCCAATGTAATCCAAGTTACTTCAAACAACTCTCATTTGATCCAATTCACTAAAATTTAGTTTACTGAAATAACAAACTTTTTTAGTTTAAACGAGTTTGCAGTATAAAGTAAAATTTAACCTAAATTATTAAAAATTAGGCAAGATAGTCTTACTATAGAAAACGAAACACATGCAACAAAATTTACGAAATTATTGTCCCATATGTGCATAGATTTATTGTTTGGTTAGGAATTGAGCAATTGGGCGTTACAATTAATAATGAACTGCTGTGAATATATTCACTCGCCATTTTCGTTCTGCGATCTGTTTCGGAATAAAGCCAATACTAGAATATATTGCGCTCAATGGATAAAACCAATTTATAAAATAAAATTTAAAATTTCAACTTTCACTTCAAATCTGGCAGGTGTGAATTTGAACGTCAAGCATGTCAAAATGGAAATCAAGAAATGTTGCCAATCTAACAAAAAAAACCTAACAAAAATCGTTTGTAGTCACTTGCTTCTGAAATTGATAAGAATTTTTGTCCCAGGTCTTTCGATTATTTCAGATTCTTAAAACTGTTGAGTTTTTTTTAATTGCGCTTTTTAAGTAAAAAAAAACATTTGAAATGATCGGGGTTTTCGTAAGTGTTCTTTAGGTTTTTTATACTCAGAAGCTTTAGATTTTTTGTATTGCTTAAATTTTTGAAGTACTTTAAAATTGTTTAGAATTACTTTTTTTTAAATCTGTGAAAGATCTGTAATATGAAATTTATCCATATTGTGTGAATTTGCTGATGCTGTAAATTTTCTATATTATTTTTTTTTAATCATTTGCGATTTCGTCCATTCTTCAATAATTTTTAAATTTTTTGACTTTGTGTAAGTTCTTCACATTACACAAATTTTCTAAATATTAAAAATAACTTATGACTTAAATTTTTAATGATGTAAACATGATCCTTCTTGACAATGTTTACATCTGTAAAATTTTGAATAATCTAAATATTTGAAAAATTTGTCGAAAATTCCAAAAAGATACGGATTCTTAACACAACTGAAAAAATCTAAAGAATACTAAAAATGTAATAGACCTGGAGAGTTTTGAAAATTAGAAAACATTTAGAAGACTAAAAAATTGTATAAAATTGGATACAAAAATTCTAAGAATAATCATTTAAAAAATACCAGAACGTCTAAAAAACTAAAAGAAATCAAAGATTGCAAGAGATAAAAATTATACTATAGAATCAAAATTTCTGCGCATCCAAGCGTTTAAAAAATCTAATAACAACTTTCTAATTTTTTAGAAGTTTTAAATTTGTTAATTGTTTATTTTTTTAAAATGTTATTTTTTTAAATTGTTTGTTTTGAGCATTTAAAATACAATTAATGTTGAAATCATGCAACGATATTACTAAGGAATCGAGCATTTGTAAAGTCATAATGATCATTTTTTTTAATGAAGTCTGTGAAATGTATGTAATTCATTCATAAAATATGAAGAGATCATTACAATATGCTAAAATAAAAATTAAAAAATTCTAAAATTTTTCATAAAAAAAAATCATAAAATTCGCAATTTGGTTATTACCTATTAGATTCTTATTTTAGACGTTTCAGTTTAGTCTCCTTTTAATATTACGTAGTCTATTTAACTAGTGAACAGTGCAACAAAGTTAAAATATCACACTTTTGATCTGTTTATAAAACAAATAAATACCACCTAGATTGTAAATTAACTAAATGTGACAAAATTTTTAAAGCCAGTTTTTACCTGTTATTGTATAAATTAACTCAGACTAAAAATAAACCTTAAGACGTAAGTAACATGTTTAATGTAATTGTGACTTTTCCTGTCAGCTTGTTTATGACGAAAATAAACCAACATAATACTTTTTTTTTTGTTTAGTATTTCCTGTGCGTTTCCTTAGTTGCTACATAGTAACAAAGTAAATTTAGACTATGATTCATAACCATCAGCCCGCAAAAACCGGAATAAAAAAAGGTCGTAGAAATCAAGAACTTCACGGAAAACAGTTTTCCCGACATATCCTGCTGTAAGGAAGTAACTGGATTTTGGAAAAGAAGAAAAATGGAAAGTACAAAAATTTTGCTTCGAGTTAATACAATAGCTCTTATTACATTCTTGCATGTTTTTTAAACATTTTTTTTTTGTGTCGATGAGTTGCATTTTGGCAAATCATACGATGTTTTTAGATTTGTATGACAAATACTTGAAGTTTTCAAAGCAGTTTACCTTCAGTTGATTTTTAACTATTTGTTCAAGTGTTAGTTATCATTGTTAAAATGTCTACGTAGAACTAAAAGTGATTTCATATGGCAAGTCGATTGCGTTATGATTATTTTCAATTTTTCTGTTATTACAGCTTTGAGTCTATTTTTCATAGAAGCGATGGAAGACCGGACAAAAGTTCAGGCTTTTTCTACCAACGAACCGATCAAAGTAACAGGCTTTCCCAATTACACACTTGTCATAACAATGACAATATTAATGACTAATTGTAAACTTTTGAACTTTTGAACGCATGTCGCGCAAAACGCGTCCTAACGTAAATACACGCGAGCTTTCTCTTACTTTGTGTTAAGCACTTTTATTTTACACGTAATTAGTTTTCAATCAATACCATTAAAATATTTATGTTGGCCGAGTTTGACTATAATGCATCAATTAAATACCTACAAGTAGTTAAGTAGTTGAACAACGAACTTGTATATTTACGATTGACAGAAATGTCTCAATATCGAAAAAACGATCAACAATTTAACGGTGTGAGAAGAGATCGAAGGTCATTTCAAAATAATAGCTAAAGAAAATGACTACAATTTTTTACGCTTGACGTTATATTAATTTAGCTCGTACAACAATTGAAAACTAATGTAATAAAACAGTTTTTTATAGTTTTGTGTGTTTATTAAAAAAACGGTGATGAGCTGATCGCATTTTTAAAGAGAGACGAAAGTTCTGCGTAATAATTAATCAAAAATTTTGTTTTTAAAATTTATTGACTTGACCAAAAAAGAATAAAGCAAGGTTGTACTCACAATGAACATGTAAACACTCTCATAGTTTTCTTGGTATTAAGAATCAATAATAAAACAAACAAATATAACGTTAAATCAACATTCTTTAAAAAATGTGCGGACAACGTAGACACGGTTCAATACAGTCAGGCAGACTGTAAATAATATATTATTAATTTTTTTTCTCGACATGTATTTAGCGATTTGTAACTACTATTTTTGCGCTAACAGTGTAAGTATATCTATTTGTTTTAAAGTAGTTTTAAAAATTAAACAATGAGAGTTGCATCAAATTATGCATCACATTTGAAAATATGTTCAATGTGGGTCAAGTTAATGACCTATCATGACCAAGTCATCTTTAAAATTCTATTTATTAGTATCAGAAAAGTGCTGAAACGTCGTTTTCTTGCTGAAAATGTTCAAATTCATCGTTGTCAAGAAAAGTCGCAAAACAGGTAAATTATTTTTATGATAATTGAAATCAAATTAAAAAAATACGTACAAAATTCTTGTAAAAATTGTTTTTTATATCTTTAAATTTGCATGTCAGTGTCAAATTAAGGTAAAGAAACTATAAGTTGACACTGTCTTTTTCATTAGATACAGGTATTACGATTTATAGTTTTTTTATAATGCTATTCAGATTTGTTCAATGAAAACCAGACAAGATAGTTAATGGCCACAAATTACCGGTATTTGTGATTTATTTTTGACGGTTTCAAAGCAAGAATGCCCTAAAATAAAACTTTTTATTTTTAATGGAAATGAATTAGAACGATGTAATTATATAATTTTAGTTATAATTATGATGCAACGAATGCCTGTGTAAACTTTTTATTATTGCTAACAAATTGCTTATTAAAAATTAAGCTTTTTATATAGAAAATAAATGAACATAACATCTCAATGTGGTAGAGCATAAATTATGTAGATGTTTTGTTTTATTACTGTTTACATTAAACAAACAGTATCATAAAGAGACTAATAGTTGAATGATGTTTGATGGAACACGTGTCGTAATTATAAGTGCGATTTTCGTGTTTTTAGTTAATATAACTATTTTTAAGCTATAAACGTTTACTTTACAGACTTTTTTGCGGCCGTAAATATAAGTTTTATAGACTCAATTTTATGATTTAAAGTACTTTTCTGCGACCGTGAAAAAAAAATTTTTACACTCATCTGTCAAAATATACTAATTGAACTTGCATACTGCATGTGTATCTTTCATGTTCTTGTGATTTCCTATGAAGGCTTGTATGCACTTCGCTGCGCGCGTTCTCCAAACGTACACCTTTTAAAAAAAAATCATCGTTTTTACGGCCTCGTTACATACGTAACTATTATTTAGTTCTTATTAGCATTATCGTTAACACTGAGATAATTAGAGCGTACACGACTGTTTCAATTTATGAAGTACTTATCTTCAAAGCTTTAAAGACAGAGATTTGCTTCTAAAGCATTCATAAGTCTATTCTACGATGTCTAAATAACTTTCAAAATGAGTGAAAATTTTTATCCTTATTGCTTATCTTTATATGTTTAACAAAATCATAAAAACTGGGTAAAAACCAAAAGCTCACAAAATAGGTATAATAAAATAAATAGTAAATGAAAATAAATCTAACAGATTAGGAGAACACACAAAGGGAAATTAATGTAAACATTTTTAAGATAAAATTAAAGTTTATTTAAAGTATTCTTTTGTTTTAGTACATGTTAGTATATGTACATGTTTAGTATGTACATGTTTAGTACATGTTGTAGTTTTTAGTTACATGTTTTTCTGAAAAAAAGTTTTTTAGCGTTTTTTTTATACACAAAATATCAATTTACACTCTGCTGGTCGTTAAAAACAACAAGTTTCAATAAAAAATTCCAGTGTTTATCTTAAAACCTTGAAAAAGGTTGAATAAATACGTAAAAATTAAAGAAATGTATAATGTGAATCCAATACTATATAATTCAAACATTTTGCTATCTTTATTAAAATTATCTTATTTATAGAAATTTAAAAAGAAAATATAATACTTTATAATATTTTATATTTTTAATGTTATTTTTTGAATATTGAATTGAATTTGAACCAACAAAATTTTCCACCTCGTGACATGTTCGCCAAATAAGAATGTTTTAATGAACTTGGTTGTTTGAGTTTCAAAGACCGAAGTATGTTAGGTACCCATGTTTTACTGCATAGATTTTTTGTCGATTCCATAGAATAAATATTTATCTGAAAATATGTCTTCTTTACACGGGTTATTGAATTTTCCAACAACTGTTGCAAAACTTCCATTAGTACATATTTTTTAATAAATAAATTCTATTTAAACATCAATTTTTGGTTTTCTCTTTCTTTAATAGGACAAATTTATATCATACACATGGAAAATAAACGTACGAATTAACACTTTTCTATAATAAACACTAAAAAAACTGAAAACTATAATTATTATATCCGCAAATAACAAACATAAATTGGGTTTTTATTGCAATTGCTACTTTATTTAGGTATATTTCTCAGATAAACATTTAAATCTGACCTTAAAAAAGCTCTAAAGCTAATTTTAGATAACATGACGACAAAAAGTCACATTTGTAATTGTTATTTATTTGTTTACGTAAAATCGAATCGAAGCTAATTGTCTTTTTCTTTTTACGACAGACGTATTTAACTAAGTATTTGCGTAGATGGAGGATGAAATTTGCTGTTTAACCAATATCGTCAATCGAAAAGTGGATTCGAAAGACGTGTAAATTTTTATTAGCACCAACCCACTCATCAGGTGTCAAATCCTAGTAATAAAATTAAAGATCTAGTTCTTAGAATAAATTTAGAACCACTTTATTGTTAATTGTTAGAGTAAATCATTAAAACTGACGTCACTCGGTAATTTACTCTTTTTACAAAAATTACTAAACACTAATTAGTGAAAAGTTCTAATTAATTAGGCATTTTTTTACACTAAAAACACTGGTGCTTTACTTTTATTTTTTCTACATTCTCTTCTCAAGCTTCCGCAATCGCACGATTCTTTTCTTACAAAACTTTAATTGATGTTTCACCTACTTTCTTATTCGTTCAAAAAAAAGTTACATAAAACAATGACATTCCACGGACAACAATTTGAATTTGTAACAACCTTGTCTAATAATTTATGTTTACTTGTTTCGGATATTCTTCGTGGTCAAATTATGAAGGAAAATGTTGGCATGTTGTACATGACGTACAATTTTTCCTTGATTAATTCACTGGCATTTATTTAACAAATGCAAAAAAAAAACTTGTATCAAATTGTATCAAGACTGTGCCTGAAAGTTTCTTTCCATTTTAGGGTTCTTGTTACGAATAAGTGACATTGGCAGTGAGAATACTAATTATTAGTTTCAAGATGATTTATTACCGAAATGGGTTACATAACAAGTGAGATTTTGCGAATTTATATTGTTTTATTTGCATAATTATACGTTACTTTTATAATCTAGTTTACAAATAGTTCCTAGAAACCCGGTCATTGTCAAATTTTAGTAAAATCGTACACTGAACGGACTTTTTAGTAATTTCATTTATTCAGAAACTGACATTGATCGTCGCCTCGAAGGAAACTATTAAAACTGCTAACTTATTAGTTTTTGGAATTACTTAAAAAACAACACTAAGCTTTGTTTTATTGTTATTTATGGGACACTTTAAAATTAAAAATTTTCAATAATAATAATAATTATTATTATTATTTATCATAATTCTCTGTACAGCAATTATTCAGTTTTGTTGAAACAAATACACTTTGTCGCCTTCAGGATTCAGATAATCCATAAAAAAGTAACTGCATTAATTGTTATTTGAACTTGCTTTAAAACATTGAACTTCGGTACACATCATTTTATGGAACGTTAATTTATTATCATAAATATTTATATTGTTATCACTTTTTCTTGCTATAGATAGCACTTTTTTGACCCAGACATTTTAATTTTATTTACGGAAACTCTTGTCATACTCACAATGAGACTATTATTTTATCATATGTATGTACACTTTGATTGCGAAATCAAACGAAATTGTTTCCGTTATTATTTTAATGACTTCTATTTTTGTATCTGTTAAAAAAACACGGTAAGTACTATCGATATTTTTATTAAAGTTAAAAATATGACACAATTGCAGATGCAAAATAAGCTGAATGCAAAGTGTTATTTTTAAGCCAATTAATTAAATTAAAAACTAAAAATATTATTGGCTTTTATCTCAAATATGGTGTAAACTTGTGTAAAAACACATTAAACGTAAGTATATAAAAATTAAAAATAGAGGATTTGGAATTACATCATTAAATTATGCGTAATGCGTACATCATTTTCGTAATAATTAAACATATGGCACTATCCAAATAAAAACAATTTTCTAAATACACAAACTTGTAGATTAGGTAATGTTTTATCTGGTAGCCTATTTATTATTAATATTTTATGTTGTGTCTTGTTCAGTTTTTAAAGTATTTAAAGCTTAATAAAAAATGGAACAAAGTTGGGATCGATAACGTTTAATTTTTTACTTTTTTGTCATTACGATTTTTGATATTTTATTTTTAACTTTGACTATTTGAATAACATCGTGCAAATAATATGCGAGCTACAAGTTTATGAAGAACTTTATGCGTACAAAAGATATTAATTTTTTAGAATCTCTCTTTATACCATTTCTGACTAGAGGATGACCAAGTTTATTTAATTATCTGTCTTAAAATTTAAGAGATACATAAAAAAAAACTTTAGTGACTTATGTGGTGGTATCATTCTTTGGAAAATCTCCTATTTTAACTCCTTGAAAAATGATTTAATCTCCCTATTTCACCATCTTCGGAAGGTTGGAAGGTTTTGGAAAAATGTTTTTTATTATTTCTGACCATGAAATTTAATACCAGTTTTTATGTCTTTAACTTTCAAACGAATGTGACTTTCATCCAAACTGTCATTCTCTATTTCATCCCTTTAAAGTTAATTTTCAGTTAATTAACAAATTTTCAAGATTTTATTCTCGAAGGTATCGAATTTCCAAGCAACAGTTTTTCACACCCTTTAAATTTTTAGGGGTTTTTTATTTGTAACAAGAAGTCTTAATATCAAATTTGATGTCTCTAAATTAAAAATTGATAGAACTCCTAAACAAACTGCATACAAACTTTCATCTCCATTTCAGCTCCTATCGCACTAATTTTGAAAAAATGGTGAAACATGTTTTTAGTTAGTTTTAATAACATTTTTAAATTTCTTAATCTCAAGGATATCGAATTTACATATAACAGATTTTCACCTTCTTTAACTTCTTAGAGGTAGATTTTTTAAAAACAAAAACGAATTTTTATTTGAAATTGAAAGCTTTAATGCCAAGTTTAATACAAGTCTTTAATTTAAAAATTTATAAGACTTATACAAACTTACATCTCTTTAAGGGTTGATTTTTTTTAAAACCGCTTAAAATTTCTGAAATCCAAGTGGGTTCATTTTACTTCTGAATTTTCTCATTACTACTATGAACAGAGGTTTAGTTTAGTTGTTTACTCCTCTTGTTGTAGTGAAAGGTTTTGTTGCCACCCATTTAAACTTTATTTTCAATTTAATAATATAAACTCTGTATTACCTTGATTAATTTTCCGTTGACCTTTCTTTCTTTCATTGTCTTCTATATCTTCTGTCACTGCATGCTGTTGGAAGCTTTATCAAAATCTCTTGTATAAAAGTTTGTTCTGAAGTTTTTTATTTGTAGGCACATTATGACCTTTTTCCCATGCCAATAGTTTTCATTGTCAATTTTTTTTTTAATTCGATAATAATTTCTTGGGATATCACATCATTCCTTTACTTCTGACAAAATGAGATCTGAATTTATACATTTTGTTTGTTTTTAATTCATTCTTCCTTTTCGTTTAGAAGATATCCAGAATTTTTTCCAAATGTTTTTATTTGTGTAAGGTTTTTCTCTGACCTTAATTTTTTTGTGAATTTTCTTATTTCATTTTTCTTCTGTTTTTATTTGTATGCCTCCTTTTGGTTTGTTTAAATATTTTTTGTGCCTCTTATTGAAATGTTTTTAGTATCGCATATGAACGTTTATGACTTCATACTATGACTGTTCCACTTCCAATTTTTTAATAATTTTATTTCAATTATTTTTTTTTACTTATGATTTTTATTTTGTTCATTCAAACACACTTTTAGCTTTCAAAGCTTTTTTGTGCTATTTATTCTATTGAAATCGTGTATTATTTTTTTGTTTCTTCTTGCATGGGCTTCGAAAACTCTGATTCCTTGTTTCTTCGTTTAGACCGTAAACTGTCACTAATATAAATATTTCGTCTGCCTTGGCAAATTTTTTATGTGTTAAAATTAAGGTTTGATTCTTTGTAGTTAATAAATAAAATAAAAATAACAATAAATAAAAATACAAAACCAAGAAAAGTTTTTCAAAAGTTCTTAATATAGTTTCTCCAGTTCATAACAGTTAACCCGTACTCCTGTGATTTGTATTGTGCAAAACGTGTTTCTATAATGGCTATAATCTATAATCACTTACAAACAATTATCTTAGTTATGAAAGCAGCCACAAAATTTTAATTGGAAAGAAATTAACCCATGTTAGAACTAGATTTTAAGAAGTTAGCTCATAATCACATCGCATGTTGCAAGATAAACCTGCAAGTATTGTCTGACTAAACAACGCTAAAAACTTACATATTGACGATATTTTTACCCTCGAGATTAATGCAAATACTAAAGTTTACGATTATTTCGACCAAGTCCTTCGATGCTAAGGTGAAGGTGCGAACATCTTGTTAGCATCTATCAAGTTTATGCTTTTCAAGTTCACAAGCTAAACTACGCTTGCAGAATTGTCTGAAGCCCGGCAACTCAAACACTCTCTAATTGCATAATTTTAGATTACCTTCTATAACACACCTTTCTAAAATACCTACACCGGTCTAGTTCTAGTCCATATAAAGTTTTTCTTTCATAATAGTGTGTTCTGTCCTTTCATTGGAGGTTTAGTGGGTGCAATGTGCAAGTTGTGGACGTTTTTGTCATCATTAACATCAATAGAATGTCACATTAAATATAAATCATAAAATGTACCTGTTTATAATATGTCAATTGTCATCATCATTATCAACGTCAAATAAGCGATGACAATATTTTGGTGGGGCAGGTAAAGTTCTTGAGAAGCGCCAACCTCGGACGTCATATCTATCAATTTCTCCCACTCAGTAAATAGGTAAGCCGGCTTCTGTCTTTTAAAAACCCCCAGAACTCTTGTCAATGGATTATTTTGCCATTTAAGTTGAGCTGTTTTGTATCTCCACTGATAAGGACAGAAGTTTAGTGTTAGTGGAACAGATCATTTTTGTGACAACAATGGAATTTAAATACAAAATTAACTCACGTAAGTCTCTACTCTACTCTCGTATTTTAAGTAACATGCAATTTTTTTCGAAGTTTGTCATGTCTAGGTCACTTTAAATTAAGTCATTTCTAATATGATAACGTTTTGCTTGGCCAAATTTTTCGTATTGAACCCATGAATCGATGACTAAAAGCTTCCTTTTTTAAATACAGACACCGGTTGAATTTTTATTAACATTGGTATTGATAAGACCAAATCCATTTTTTTTTCAATTTTTGTCAGTAATTTGTTTGTTGAAAAAAAAGAGTTTTGTTATAAGTTAATGGCGTTGTACTGTAAAAATTAATTGCATTAGTTAATGGCATTAATTTAATCTACACGTGTCTTTGTCGAACTTATCAATGTAGACATGTTAGGATTTTTAAGTAGCAATTTATTGTTGTAGTCCGATGAATCTTCCACCGGAAGATCAGAAATGGAATATATAACACTTAAAAATTATTAACAAGATAAACAAACACAATAGAGAGTATTTTTATTACACTTTAATAAATAATTAACGATGTTGACATTGGTGAGGTTAACAGTCAAGATATAAAGCTGTTAATGTTATCACTGCTAGCAAGGTTCAACACATTGAATAAATATTGAATGTATGAATTTTGACATGATTTTTGTAATAACATGCGTGAACTCTTAGAATGAATTTCAAGTTAAAGGAAATAATATATCATGGTTATTTTTCCGAACTGACCGCCAATATCAAGGTGTACGCTACACAATCTTGGCCAAGGATTCGTGAAATTGCCTTAAACTTTGGTGGAGGAAGAACCACAGTTTTCCTGTTAATCCGAAAATAGTAATTGGCGCCGTAACTATTACCGCATCGTGTGATCTGAAATCAACGAGTATTTGTAAACGTAATTTAGTAATTTCAGTTTTGTTTAATTTAAAAAAAAAGAAAAAAAATACTTAGGTGAAAAAATATTTAAATTTGTCATTAGTAACAATTGTCTCCTGTACTATTATAATTAAAAAAATAAACATTTTATATGATTTCTTTAATTTTAAAGATTTTAGTAAAAAAAAAAAATTTTTACTTGTTTCGTTTAGATGTATGTTGTTTGTTATTAATATATAAAAATTTGAATGTTAATAACTGAAAACAGCCAGCGCCCAGTTTTATTTTCTGTGACGCAAAATCCAACCTGTTCTGTCAAATTAAATATCAAATAGACGTCATCACAAAAAAAGAACAATTTATGGATCCCAACTGATATGTGATAAATTTTTGATCTCGATGGAAAACGTGCAAAAATTAAAAAAAGGAGAGATTTTTTTTTACTTGTTTTATTTAGATGCACCTAATTTATGATACAAAGTTTTTAGTTGAATCTACAACATCTTTTCTTCTCTAATTTGCAACCTAATAAGTTTTTGCTCCCATAAAATAAATTAAATTGAAATTTAATGCATATCTTTATGTTGGCAAATTTCTATAGATAAATTATATTGAGTTTCGCCTGTTAATGACCAGAGTCTGAGCCAACATCCAGTGACAAAAAATCGTGCTTCTTTCACTCTGACGCAAAATCCAACCTAGTAAACCGATCTAAAGATCAGATAGACGTCGTCACAAAACGAAAATACAAACAAAAATACAAAATACAAACAAACAGAAATTGAGGACTTTCCATGCGAATGTAAAACGTGCAGTGAAAAAAAAACACTTAATTTAAAACTCCAAGACGTTTCTTAAAATGTATCAACACAAAAACGCAGATTTAGTAAGCGTAACACATAATCATCACTATTTAGTACTTAAATCAATCCGAAAAATGTATTTACTAGGAAGAATTCAAATTAGCCCGACTCTGATATCGTTACAGGGCACAATATGAGCAAGAAATGCAGATGCAATTTTTAACTTTCTATTAATTAACATTAAATAACCTCATGGTTAGCTAATAGTTCACTGTTAACAGAGAATTCTTCTGATGTAAGTCTGTATTTAATTAGAAAGAGGGAAATAATTTTGGGCTCGTACAAGAATTCTCCGTTGTCTTGTAAGAAATGGTGTAATGACTGTACATTTTACATTGATTGTTCACTCTTCCAAGTCAAACTCAGATAAGTTTACGACAGTCACATAACACGTTAACCGATAAACAGTCCTCCTCGATCAAGGCAAGAATAAATGCATTTCCAAATTTGATAGAATGAATCATATTTACAACGAATTGATCAAAGGCCGCAAATTTTTAACAAATATCCGCGGGGCGTCTTTCACTAAATATCCATTACCTCGCTTTACAATAAGCACTTAGGTGTAACATTGACCGAATCTTCAGATACAAACAAAGACGTCCAACACAATTCCTCAATTTCCTAATTAAAAAGTGACCTTAACCAATATTTTATGGTAATGCTTAACACCCGACATTATATAATCTAGAAAGTACATTGACTTCTATGGCAATGAACTAAGCGATTTTTTCGAGGTAACATTCAATAGCACTGTTTCATTTTACTTCCAAGAACTACAAAAGTGTTTTTTTACAGGGCTACTTATACTGTTGATGCTGGGTGCCATCATGACGTGCAGTTCGTATCTCATGTTTGTGTACCAGCCCTTCCATATAATTATTAAAAAGGTTTGTTGTCTGTCGCATTTCTAGTTCTTTTTCTAAAAAAAATTTATTTGCAGGTGGCCACTTTAGGTCCTGGGACAATTTTTCTGAAACTGTGGGAAGCACCACCTTACAGCGTTTTTATAGACGCATTTATTTTCAATGTTACCAACCCTGAAGAGTTTCTAGCAGGACAAGAAAAATTAAAACTGGAACAACTGGGGCCTTACGTCTACCAGTAAGTTTGTTGACCTTTTTAAGGTGAGCTTTCTGATGATTTTATTTTTAGAGAGATATTATACAATAAGAATGCCACGTTTCACGGCAATGGAACCATGACATTTGAACCCAGACGGCATCTAAAATTTAGACGTGATATGTCAGTAGGAAACCCTGAAGAAGACAGACTAATTTCGCCAAACATACCTTTGCTTGTAAGTTTTTTAATAACAAACTTGAAACAAAATAAGACTTTAATTCTAGGGCATATCTGCATCCCTTCAAGACTCTGGAATGTTCACTAACTTAGCAATCACCGCTATCAGTAATACCCTCAATTCCCAGTCTTTTCTCAACATCTCTATCTCTGAGTATCTCTGGGGCTACGAAGATCGGCTCGTCACTCTCGCGAACCAAGTAGTTCCGTCTTGGATCAACTTCGAGCGCTTCGGAATTCTAGATCGAGTAAGTTCCTTCTAAAGAACTCAAAGCTTACCGTTGAAATAGTTAATGGCTTTAGATAACGCCACCAATTTCGTTACCTTGAATCTTGATCCGGAGCATGTCCCAGCGAGTCCCATTCTCACAGATGAAGAACGAGGAGCTGTGTACCACATCCACCGATGGAACGGATCTCCTGGTCTCAAACAGTGGGGCTATATCGACACCAATGAGACTAACAGTCAAAACACAAGGTGTAACATGGTCGAAGGAAGCTTCGAAGGTACTGTTTTTCCTCCGAACATAAAAGAAAATGCGTCTGTGAAAGTGTACAGACGTGCGTTTTGTCGTCCTGTTCCGTTCCATTTCAAAGAGAAGACAACGACAAACGACGGTTTTCCTGGACTGGCGTTTGAGATTGACGATAACTTCTTGGCCACACCCGAAGAGAACCCAGAGAATGCCTGTTATTGTGTTAAAGGAAAGTGTCTTCCTAAAGGAATGGGATCGTTATCACCCTGTTATTATGATATCCCGATCACCATCTCCCAACCACACTTCTATAATTCCGATCCGATACTCATGGAGAACGTCGATGGAATGAAACCGAACAAAGAAGACCACGACTCAAGTTTCATCATCCATCGAGAATTAGGAGTAGTACTTGAAGCAAAACTTAGAATACAAATTAATTTAGACATAGGTCAGACCAAATACAACGAAAGGACGAAGCCCTTTAACGACTTGGTGCTACCGATGTTCTGGCTTCAGTTAAGGGTGGGTGAAATTCCTTCAGAAGTAACTCTTTTGATCACCCTACTTTTTAACGTACTACCGGTTGTACAAGAGGTACTTATATACTTGTTGGGCTTAGGGGGTTTAGCAGTGATGTCAGGGGCAGCAGTCCACGCGCTGTTCTTCTCAAAAGATGTACCAAACAGTAGGTTAAGTTTTAGGGGAGATTATAGTCCTATTCCAATAATACCAATAAATTCGCCGTATTTTAAACCAGAACTTAGGATACTGAAATAATTGTTAGATTGTAAGTAGAACCAATGCCTGTGTAGTAATTAGCGTCAATGACGTTTTAGAGACTGAACTATTTATAATGTAAATATCTGTGAAAATTTAGTTTTAAGTTTATTATAAGACGGTTTTTATTGTTCTGTAATAAAACGTTCCAGTGATGTTTGTTGTTTCTTTGAAAGTTGCGTCGGAATTCAACTTGTTTCTTGTTATGTGTAAATAATTGTGTGAAAGTTTTAAAGTTTGTTTTATTTAAGAAAGGTTTGTACTCTTTTGTAATAAAGTTTTTATATACAACATATTTACAACGTTTGTTACTTTCACAAATAATTACTATCACATCTGAGATCAGGTCAGTGTCAGTCAAGGTCGCTATAAACGCGTTTTTGATTTTATCCATGGGAGATAATAGGATAAGCGCGTGTAGACATCTGGGAACCCCGGCTTGGCACATCCAGAACCAAATGAAGTTATTCCTGCTAACATCCATCTGCCGTCTCTCGTCGCGCATTGAAGAGGTCCTCCGGAATCTCCCTGAAAAAATATGTTTAGTTGCAAATGCAAGCAAAATTGGATTTTTTAGAAATCTGACAGTTAGGCGTAGGCGTTTTATAATATTTTTTGTTTTTCTAGAGCTTTTAACAGAAATGATTAATACTTCGATAATTACAATTTCTCTTTACCAAATCATTTTTAAAATAATGTAAACAATGAGTTATTTATTTGCAGTAAAAACAAAAACAATGATACAAATAAAATATCTTCTATATTTAGACAGATAATGAGTGAGAAAAAGCAAATAACTGTAATTATCGAATTGAAGCTAAAACGGTTTGTTAATTTCCTTCAAGTTAGATAATTTTAAATTTTTAGACAAATTTTTGATATAAAGGTTTTGCAGAGGTTTCCAAGAAACAATGTTCAACAACTTTGATGCCATATTTTTCGATGTTTAACGTTTTATTTCCACTTTTTGATCCGTATGTTTACAATTTGATTTCCAGCTGCTTACTACAATCAATCCATACAAAAAGATCGAATTAGGTACTCGAATGAATATAAATTGTTTAACGAGCGCACAGGAATTTTGTCTTTGTCTTTAACTTTATGTCTATAAAATAAATTTTTAATGAGATTATAAAACACTACGAATATTCCGTCAACAAAAAGCACTAACAAAACGAGTTATATCACATTTAATTATATATTATTATATAATTATATATATATATATATATATATATATATATATAGTATAGCAGCAGGACACAAGTTTCAAATTTATTAAAGATTTGGGTTTTTTGTTTGTCACTGTCAGTTTTAAAATTCAGAAAATACTAATTAAGTAGCTTTTTACGTATTTATTTAATTTTTGATTTAGTTACAGTCGTTGAATACTTACTACTTTTTTCATTTTGCTCAATAAATCATTTAATTTTATTAATATTCATAAAAATAAACTATCATTAAAAAACATAAACATAAAATAAAAAACAATAAAATGTGAGAACTACCAAAACACAAGTTTTTATATCGTTCGCGACTTTTAAAACCAGATTTATCCTTTTTGTAACTTTGTGCGTCAATGCAAATATCAATGCAAGATCATAAATCCAATCTGTTTCACTTTATCAAGTCAGATCGCGGAAATTTTTGTAAATAAATTAAAATTTTTGATTATAATTTTTTTATTTCACTTTTTGATCAATTGAAGATTTCGAGCTTAGTGAACAGTTTTAATAAAAGTAGTGAGCTTTTTTAATAGCTCGATATACGTATTAATTTATAGTATATATTTAAAATGTGTTTGAAATTAAATAATATTTTACTGCAAGGTCATATCGGTTTTTTTAATATCTCCGAACTATTACAACTAGAGATAAATATTATAGTTCAAGTTTTGAATAATTTTAAGATTTTAAGCTGTAACAAAAAAATCTGTAGTAGTCTTGAAATTTTACTTCAGCAGAACGATGTTTGGATTCAGAATAAAATTTACTGAAGTTACTTTGTAAGTTCAAATAGTATTTGTTAAATCTTTTCTATTATATTGTTGTTGTCTTTAAAAAGATCGTTATGTCTCATTAGGCTACTAATGTATTTTTAAGTTCGTATAATTAGAAATGACTACTTTGAATGAACTATTTCTTGTAAAATGCAAAAATTACATGCATATTTTCACGTATTTCTATGGTGAAAACTAAACTTTGAAGGCTTCAACTCACTATAATTTTTTTGTTATTATAGTAAGGTCGCTTGTTTTTTAAGCTACCTTATTAGACCGTAAAACTGATCGAGAAAATTAATAAACGGTATAAATACCACATTTGTAAACATCGATATAAAAACTCATCAAATTACGTAAAATTAAACCTACAATTTCCGCTAATTATGGCCAATCTTATATGTTAATTATTAAATCTTTACTTCTATTAAAAATCATGTTTCTTTTACTTTGACGTCAAATCCAACCTGCTCTATAAATTTAAAAATCGTCATCACCGATGTAAATATTTAATTTGGTATCGTAGCTTATAAATTAACTACCAAGAATGTAACATACGTAATAACGAAAAAAACTAATTTAAATAATATTAAAATTAGACAGTAAAACATGTAATCGGTAGTTTCCTTCGGTATCACTGAAAATTTATCTTCTTTGTGTAATAAAAGCATAAAGTTTAGAGGGTCTTTAAAAATATTTTTAAAACTCTAATTGAGAAGAAAAGTTTATTAATAGATAAAAAAATTGCAGGTGTCGTCAATGCAGCTTTTTCTAATGCATGCTAATTGGAATTAGTAATTACACGCATTTAGTTGATAATGATACTTTAAATATTCTACCATAAGTTTCCATGGTATTATAACATGGTTTACAAGCATTAATTCTGTCTACTGGAGCCCAGTGGGACATTACCAAGTTTGGTAAAAAGTTTTAAAATTTCTATATTCTAATAATTTAAAATCTCCAAAAATATGAATGTTCGAATGTAGTTTGAGTCTCTGTCGTAATTTCCTTAAAATGTGTGTCACTTTCCACCTAAATGTCAGTTTCCTGCTCAAAAATAAAGAAAAACCATTACAACACAAGTTCCACTGGAACCATCCAGATGTCCCGCACACATATGTCCCGATCTAATGGCCACTGAATGTCCATATTTCTTCCTGCAAACCGCATTATCGTGCAAGGGAACTCGTGCTTCCAAGAGTTTTCCTGCTAACATTCCATCTTCAGCATCTCTGCCCCATCCGGTAGCAATACATAGGTCGGTTTGATTATATGTTAATCGACTCGGAGGTAAACAAACAGCTCTAACTCTACTGTCTCTTGCTAATTTCACTGGTCGTGAGAGTTTCATTAATGCTGAGAACAATCGCTACAAATATCTGCATCTTTGGAATAGTTCCACTTACCGATGTCGTGCTGAAAATTGTGAAATCGTTCATGGAGGATTATTTCTTCGACTGGAATTCTTTGCTCGGATTTTTCTTCGACGTCGCGGTCCCAGTCACCTAACACCGCTGTCCAAAGGGCAGCGAGTGGTAAGTTGAAGAGATCGCTGGAAGGGTTAATTGTGTCAAATTCTATTAACACTCTAAAAGAATTTGACTAAATAGATTACAATCACAAGGTCTTTACGCTTATAAGTGGTAAAATATTGTAATAGACCATTGACGTAAGCAACATCCAAACAAATTAGTATATAGTTTCTATTACCAATAATTGTAACTATTATATTATAGTTAGTAGAAACGTTTAACCATAAACAGGTTAAAATATCCATCGGCTATATGCTTTTAGTATATAGCTTCTATTACCAATAATTGTAACTATTAATCGTTTTAACACTATAAAAGAATTGGACTAAATAGGTTAGAATAACTAGAAGATTTTTGAATTACCGCTTTACGCTTGCAAATAGTAAAAAAAAAATGTAATAAACCATTATCTAGTTTTTATTACCAATAATTTGAACTATTTTAATATAGTTAATAAATACGTAGAACTATAAACAGGTTAAAATGTCCATCAGTTACATATATATCAAACTCAACCCAACTCAAAAAAATTCTATTTCCATTTAAATTAGAAACTTTATTTAATATTCAAGGTTACTGCGTTGTAAGAGTTGAAGATTTTGAGGAAATTTCCTTATTAGATAATATAGAGTTATATAAGGGATATTCAGAACCTCAAATATTAATCCATGATAAATCATATTTAATAAAGTTGTAAGTAGAACAGCTACTAGAAAAAATTGTTACACATTCCAGAAAAATATCATTCCACATAACAATTACATGCAAAACTGTAGCAACAATATTCAAGGAAACGTGCTTTTATGTAGAGTAACATAATAAAAAATGGCATTGCGGATTTATTGTTGCTAACGCTACGTTATAATTCTTGTTTGTTGCAAGAAATGAAACATCTGTTATTGTGCTAATTTATTCATTTTAACATTACAAATAAATTATTTATTGCAGAATTATTGAGATGTAATAATTGACTCTATTTATTGCTCATAACTTTGACAAGGACAAGAAGTATTAAATAATTGTACAAATTAAAGGTGCATAATAATACAATTTACTGCTAGGTTTGCCGTGACAATTGTCTCTTTGATGTTTTGTTGTTTGCGAGATATTAGCATATTTATTTAATTCTTCTCATTCACAACGTTCAATTATTAAAATAAATATTATTATTTTTCAAAGGCTAGATGGATTTGTAATAATTATTATTATGAACGGATGTATTAATATCAATTCTCGGAAAATATGCCATGATTTAATTTTTAAAATCATTATTTAGTTTTCAGTTAGCTCAGTTTTTGATTTTCACATATATCTTTGACTAAACAAATTTTAACTATTCTTTATATTCCCATTTCAACTTTCAGTTAAAGAAGATCTATGTCACTAATGCATTCTTATACTTTTAGGATTAAAATATGCCTTGTTTCACTCTAAATTTCTTCCACCGTTCTTTTTCGAATTCCGTGTTATTTCAGTGCCAATGTGTGATTTCAAGTTTTACTTTTTAAACTTTTTGAACTCTGTAATTTCAAATTCAAGTTTTCATTCTAACTTTTCACCAACTTTCAATTTAAACTTTTTAAGTGTACTTTCAATTTTAACTTTTTCGGTTCACTTCTAATTTTACTTTTCTAAATCGATTTTCACTTTTAATTTTAACCATCAAACTAGACTTTTAAACTTAGTTTATCAATTTTTTGCTTAAACTTTCGATTTTGAGTTTCATTTTTTAATTAAAGTTCAGTTTTCATTTTTAAATTTAAATCCACTTTCCGAAATTACTAATTAGATTTTTAAATTTCACTTTTAACTTTGACGTTCCAACTGGACTATCAAATTAATTTTGCAGTTCTGTTAATTTTATTTTTCAGTTTTATTTTTAATTCAGATTCTCAGCTCCAGTTCTTAATTTTGTCTGATTTTAAGTTTCACTTATTAACAATTATGATTAATTTTTTTACAATTGCTTTCAGTTTACAGTTTTAAATTGGACTTTTATTTAATTTTTATTATTTTAACTCTCTAATCCACTTCCGGCTTTAACACTAATTAAATTTGCAATTTTCACTTTAATCGTTGACTTTTAGCTTTTATGGTCGGTGTGCTGTACTGACTCTAAATTTGCAATTTTTATTTTGCACTTTAATTAATTAATTATATTACATTTTAATTAATTCAATTTAAAATTCCAGCTTCATTTTCAGTGACAGTTTTCAACTGCCAGTTTCACTTTCAGCTGCGGCTTTCACTTTCAGTCTCTGAATTACAACTTTTAGTTTTAATTTCGGTGTTGAGTTTTAATTTTTTAATTCAAGTTCTATTTTAAAGTTTTTTATTTACACAATTTTAATTTTTAATCCTTCTAAACTCATTTTTAAATTTCACTTTCAAATTCGACTTTTGTTTTCACTTTCACATCAACTTTAATTTTTTTTTTTCAGTTCAAACTAAGTAAACTTTAGATTTTTACTTTTGGTTTTTACTTTCATATTCAATTTGAAGTTCTAACTTTCGATTTCGACTTTCTATTACTTTCGATTTTTACTTCAGATTTTTGTTTTTTTTTCTGACTTTCAAGTAGCTTTTGATTTTATTTTTATAATAAACATTTTATTTGATATTTTCGAATAATTTCGACAATTTCAAAAAATCGCGCGCAGTTATAATTAACTCGTTTCTTTTTAAAATTTCCAAAATATTAAATATCTGAATAAAAATTTACAGAGGTTTTTGCTAAATTTATAATAATTTCTGTTAATCGATAACCACATTTTCACAAACCCATTATTCGTAGATCGTCTTGTTTTTATAAATAAAAATATATTATTCCAGAACATAAAAAATAACATAAAAACCTAGAGCCATAAATTGAGTTTAAAATGTACGAATTAAAAATAATTAAGTCAAAAATGATTTCTTTGAATTTTTGTATATTATTATTTAATGAGGTTCGAATTTTAAACCTTTTAAAAACAAAAATGACATATTTTTGACTGCTGACTTTAAAACAAGTAAACAACGAGTTAAACTATGAACCTATAAACAATAAAATCAGTAATAAATTATAATAAAAATTTATGATAATAATTTGCGCTGACAATAACAGAAATTAAGTCTCTCCTAAAAACCATTGAACTGTAGTGAACAAACTTAAGGATTGCTTAATTAAGCAACGCCGGCACAAACAGCCAAATAATTTTGTAATATTCTATTCAAATTTTAAAAGCAATTTCAAAATTGTCCTGTTTTAGACTTGCATCAGCCAATACTCTCCTAATGATTCTCTGTATTCGCAATAAGAGGAAAAAACCGGCGACTGATATTAAATATCTCCGATTTCATTAGCGGTACTAAAAACAAAGTTAAATAACAGTTTACGAGTTTCTAAAACATAAAGAATTCCTTACTAAACTGCGCGTGGTATAATTAGGCAATTCTATTCTATATTAAAATTATGCAGAAAACCTACTTGCATAATTAGTTTTCAAAGGTAACGACAATATTAATACTTACTGCTCCTTTACTCTCTTAAGAATAATGATCTTTAATGAGTTGATTACCAAGGCGTTAAGTTCAATTTAAAAAACCCAAGTGCGCTTTAATAGAAAGTTTAATTTAATGGGTTAGTAATACCACCATAGAAACCTCCTAGTCATACGGGACAATTTCGTATGCACTCGTCATTTGTTACATTTCTCTCTAGAAAAATATGCATATCGTGTTCAGCTAATTACGCTTTCAATGAATCATTAAACCTAATTCCTGGCGACATTAAGAAAGCAAAAAGTATCGCGTTTATAAAGAAAATAGAAAATTACAGAACTGAAGAACTTACATTCATTTTACGAAACACCGAAACAGGTTCTATTCATCGAAAGTGATGTTAAACATTACATAAAGTTATCCGGTTATCTGAGCCCAGAAGCAATCAATAGAATTGAAACCAAACTATCTAGTACTCACTTGTTGATGCAGTGAGCTGCTGTTAACAACCATTCTGGAGATATCAATACACCCCCGCACCAATGACCCAAAAACCCAAATTGAGGGTGTAATAGTTGGAGGGAAACCTGTTAAAAGATTACATTTAGATGGATATCACAATATTGGACGTCATAATTACACAGAGGGTTTAAGGCAAGAAAATCAATAAAAGGTCCGTGGGTATTGAACGTTATTATAAGTGTTAACTTAGTTTCATTCATATCTATTTTGTTGGTTGCCGTTTTTGCTTCGTCTGTGCTTTCTAATTTCTTCACATATTTTACTGTTAGAACAGAATACGGAGCGATGCAATTTAATGCGAAATTTGATGTATGAAAGACTCAATTCTACAGGGACTATGCAACCCCACGATTTACTTACTACTTTTGTATATGTATCAACTTACGTGTTATTGTGAACTTTTACATTTACGTATTTTGCACACTAGAAAATACGACTTCAGTTGTGAACGAATCTCACAAAATCGTATTAATATCTGCAATCTTACATCTGGCGGTGTAGTCGTCTTCTAAAATTGTAAATCTGTGTTGACGCACTCATCCATAAAGAGATTTCTTCTATAAAGTGTGTAAACAAATTATTTGATATTCCCCTGTACAAATATTTTATAGAAAGTCTCAGCGTGTTATGACATATGTTGAAAGCTATGATAATCAAAATTTATGTATAGCCTCACATTTAAACTTATAAACGAGACTATTAGCCAAATTTGTGTATTCTGAACTTCAGCCCACGGTATCAGGCGCGAATAATAAATTTTCTTGTCATTTTTTGTACACAACCAAATGCAATACTCTGGTATTGATGTCAATTTATGATAATGCGAGTATCGGGTTTTCGTTCCAAACTTTTCTAAATAAAAACAAACAAAACTTGACACGTTTTTCATAATCGTACGACGTATAAAATTCAATTTAAGTTTTACGTTCCCATTGAAAATTTTACAGTACTTTTATTGTTCATTACTTTACAAACTCTAGAAATTAAGCTCTCGATATAGCTGTTTTTAATTTAATTACTTAACTTTTACTAGAGTATCATTTATCATCAAAAGCAAAATCGAAGAGTATTACAAACAAAATCTGAAAGTATTTTCTCGTTGCATTCATAAATTGAGAACAATGTCTGATGGAGATTGGCACTGCACAGAAATGTTCTATTATTACGGACATGGTGAAAAGTTTAGCATGGTTGTACGCAAATAAAATGTAAATTGATTGTTTACGGTTGTGCACACCGTCGTGAGCTATCATTGAAAGAATAGATGTCTTTATTGAAGGTTGTAAAGACGTTAAGTGTCAGGTAAACAAGAAAGCAATGTCTACTTTAGCTGATCATGACTGGAACTGTTACATTTCTATTTTTTACGACAGTCTTAGAGGTAGTTAAGTTAAAACCATAGTGATATAACAAAAAAAAACACAAGAAAAATGCTGCATAATTCTTCAAACTCAGTTGGATGAAATGAATGGAAACAAGTACGTAAAAAAAACACTAAAAACATGTTGAATTGCTTGCGAGTTAATTGTTTAATTAATTAAAGATTTTATCTCACCAATTATCACTTATTGGTTCATTAATCAGATCATTATATTATTTATTAAATTACACATAAAGAACAAGTTTAGAAAGCTGTCCTCCGTAAATTATTAAAAATAATTAAAAGAGTATAAGATTCGCTTCATATTCAAATTTGTTGTAAAATTGGGAAATTAATGGTTTGAGCGTATTCACTGCGGCTGTTACTAAGAGGCATATCTTTTATATTCTCACAATTTTAAAAACAAAACATCGGCGTAAAGTTGATCTTTTTTGTACTTAAAAACAAAGTAAATCGGTTACTAAATGATAGTTTAAACATTTTGTTGATGTTTTTTCCCGTTTCTAATCCTTGTGAATCTAAAATTTCAAATTTTTGTAACAAAAAATGTAATACCGAGTTTTAGAAAAATAAAAATTATTTTGAAATATCAAATAACATTCTTATTATACAGAAACATCAATTTTTATTTTAAAAAATTATAAATAAATGATATTTAGCGATCAAGATAATTGGTAATCGAGTCATTCTTGAAATCGAAAACGTATGTCTTCGTCGATTGATACCTTATGTTGCGACGTGTCATTGATGGAGTTAGATGAAGGGCTCGTTGTTGCTCCAATAAAATGGAAAACATTTTAATAAAATAAATCTATTTTTCTTAACAATTCACGTATTTTTCACAATAGAATCTTGTTTTTTAACTGACATTTCATTTGACATTTATAAATGTACGTTTTCGGTTTCAAGGATGGCTCGATTGCAGATTATTTTAAGTTTTTACTAATTAATTTGGTTAGTAGCAAATAAAACCAGTCAATATGAAAATATAATGCAACAAATTGATGCAAAATATGTAAGAATATATAATACAATTCGTAAATTATTTTAGATTTTTAGAATAATTTACTTTAGATTCTTTAAACTCCGAACTTCTTAGCTTTTTAAAATTTTTCATACTGCATTTTTATATTTTTTATACATTTTCTACATTTTTGTTTTTTTAAATTAATTAGTGAATTTCCTTCAATTGTATTAATTTGTTGGTTCTTTTAAATACTTATATGAATTCATTGAGTTTTTAATTCATATCTAGTTTCATAATTTTTGAATTCTTTCAAATCTTGAGATTCTTTAGATTTCTGAGTTAATTTAGAATTCTCAGACTTTTATATAACCCATTGATTGGTCAGTACTATACTTACAAATTTTAACAGTGTTATAATAATAAGAAAAATTTACAAAACATTTTTTAATTTGTAATTTTGTTTTTTTATCCGATACATCTTTTCAAAGGTTTAAATTTTTATTGTTTAAATTTTATATAGTCTTCAAATTTTTTAACAAATATTTACAAATTTTAAATTCTAAAACCCCTTGAAGTCATTTGCTTATTTTTTTTTTCTTTTTTCTATTTTTTAAATTCATTATATCACTCCGATAGTCGGATTTTTTCGAGGCCACAGAATCTATGCATATTTTAAAAACTTGAATTCTTCAGATTTTATAGGTTTTCTGAATCTCTTGTAGTTTTTAGATTTCTTTGATTTTTTTTGTTTTTAAAATATGTGTATTTATTGCACCTTTGGACCAACAAAATTTTCTTAATTTTTCTGTTTCTTCGAGATTGAGGTTTCTTTAAATTTTTGTATTTTTGTAATTTTTCTTTATATACATCTAAAATATGCGAATATGCTGAATAATTAAATTAATTTGGAGCAGACAAATTAAAATTACAACCTCTAACAGCAATGTTTGAAACCACATTTTCTTTTACTTTTTATCAATTTGCATGCTCTCAAACTGATATTTCTAGATGTTCTCAATAATTGACTTAAAAGTTGACTTTATGCTATCAGAACTCGATTCCGGAAACCACAGATTTAAAGTTATCACGTATTAATTTGGTAACAAATTGAGCACGAGCACGATAAACGAAATGTAGTGAGAGCAGTTCAAGTGACTCTAAATTACATTGTGTAACTTGACTACCTTCTTATTAATTAGTAAAACTACTAATTGTTAGGTTGGAAATAAGAAGCGCGTTTTCATTCACTTAATACTTCTTTGTGTTAGCTATTTAATTTCCTCCTTCAAATGCTGTGAAAAAAGACACTCTATCTTCCTTGTCATGACTATTGTTTTACAGTGTTTGAAGTTCTGTAATTATCGCTTTTACGACTAAGTCTAAGCAAATTGTTTGAGTTTGTTTTTTAGGTCAGTTATTTTTTTTATTTTTATGGGTGGTCACAGACATTTTAAGTGTCTTATAGAAAAAGTTTTTCATTGTTGAACCAATTTAGAACGTTAAAATTAATTTGTATGTCACATGTAAATAAAATTGTCTCAACTATCAGACAACATATTAACATATTTTTTGTGTATCTCTAAGCTCATTAAAAATTTTCTCTTGGATTTATAATACAAACAGCCGTGAACAAAATTATAAAATATTTAAAACTCGTTAAATTACACGAAAGTGTCTTTCAAAATAACATTACAGGTAAGCTCAATGAGGCATTTTAAAAACGTAATAAAGCTGTTTTCCTCGAGCGTTTTTTTCCAATGAATAATGTAAGTGCATAAATAATGAACAGACGGCGTTGTTTACAGGAAACGGTAATGACCCAAATTGCATAAAAAATATTTCGCGAGATATAAAATTACGCAAGCGGAATACGAAAAGTTTAAACTTGAACCCTTACCTGCCAAGGCCAAGCACCTCTAACACTTTGCTTGCCGTGGATGATTCGTCCAAGGGCGCCGACGCGGGGCTGCCTGGATCTCCTCACGCTCCTTCCACAATCTGCACAAACACACGTTACGCCAATGTTGGGTTTGAGCTAGCCGCTACCTTGGTGCGCTGACATTGACCCACAGACTAGCAGAAGCAGCAGCAGCAGCAGGAAGCCCATAGCACTAACATGTCCAGCGTTGCTCGAAGCTTACTACACCCCGTAACTCTGCAGAGAGAGTGATTGTAACAATGAAAGTGGTCGCTGGTATAACTAGGCCTCCTCACCTAACATAACCCAGATAGACCCATTCCACAGGTGGCCGTTCCATCAGGGGTTATATGGTAATCGGAGGCAATTTGTACAGGACCGGAGTTAAAGGCAACAGAAATTATTTAGTAATTTTGGTGAAACTCCCTTTTACTTTCACTGAAAATAACATTTCATTTAAATTGATCTAGAGACATAATATATAGCAATAATTTTTATAGATGAACTTCATTTCCTTGCAATTTTCGTTCCTATTTTGGTGCTCGATAATTGTTTTGACCCTATAACATAGTTCACGTTCACTATATTTTTGGTTGCTCCTGATAGCATGACAAGTCCAAAACTTTCTAGTACAGTGTTGAATCTTAAACCTAAAAAATTGTCCTATATGTATATAGGACTTACATTTGTTTTATGTTGGTAGCACTGTCCATCTAAATCTAAACGCTAAACGGATTGCTAAATCTCAATTCCGTTTTTTATTCATTACATGATTGATATTTATAGCATTTGAATGTAAATCGAAAGTTAAATTTTTATTAGGTGGCACTCATTTTTGGCGTCAAAGGAAGAAGCTTGAAACCTTTTTTCAAACAATGTTAGGACTTGAAATTATTAAATTCCTTAAGATAGATGTATCTACTTATTTCCAGAATGCACAAGCAATGGAGCATCAAAGTTATACATTCTAATAAAACCGATAAAAATTATATCTCGGATCGTTTTAAATATTGAAAAATAATGGTGGCTGCTGATATTGTCGCTAAAAAACAGAACGGAGGCAACAATATTTTTATTATTAATGCGAAAAAAGCAACAAGTGCAAATGTAAAAATATGTGTAATCGAACTATAGAATTTCGAATGTTTAAAATTTTTGCAATTATTTAGTTTTTTGATCTACAAAATTTTCAGTTAATTAATTAAATTTTTTGTATTCCATAAACTCTTTTGAATTCAGTGGATATTTCCAATGGTATTTAAATTTTTTTAAATCTTCGCTTTCAAATTCTTTAAGTTCTTGTAATTTTAAAATCTAACATTTTTAAAATTATTTTAGTTATTGTAATTTTCTCTAGATTTTTAATTTTTGTATACTTTCTGTCTTTCTCTTACTTTTTACATGTTGGTCAGTTTTTTTTTTATTTTTAGATTCTTTAGAATAGAATTTCTATTTTAGAGTTTTTGCTTCCATTGAACATTTTCGGACTAATTGAATTTGTCAGTGCTTTACTTGAATAAAATTTTTCTATTTTACATTTTCTAATACTATTTTAGAATATAGCAAAAAAATCTAGTTTGAAATTGAAAAATATTTTAATACAATTTTTTAAAAATTACAAAAATTTGAGTTTTTGGATTTTTTTTAGAAAACAAAATAAAAGCAGATGTTGGTTACTTAAAAATTGAAAAATCTAATGAGTTTTCCAAAAGTAAAAGAATTAGAAAAAATCGAAATTTGTTGATGTTTTGAGAGCGCATCCTGCTACGAAAATATCTTATTTATACAAATTTTGTAAAATCTTTTGAAAAACTTAGTCAGTTTGTTGGCATTCAGTGAACTTACTTCATGCGTTAAATGTTAAATTTCTTCTGGTTTAATTTAAACTTAATTTATAAATTAAAAAAAAATATATTTTCCAAATTCATCGTACATTTTTGGGGTTTATAGATTTTTTAAATTCTCCTATATTGTATTTAATTAATAGATATCAAATAATTTTGGATCTTTTATTCTTTATATTTTTTTTAATTTTAAAGTTTTTTAGAAGTTTTTAATCCAAAATTTAACTTTACATTCCTCAGATTTTTTTGTTTTAAAAGTTTGCATTTTTTATGTATGTGTTGGATTTATATATTTCTAATTCATTCATTAGATTTTTCAGACACACTTTTAACTCTTTAGATTTCATTTCATTTTTAAATTTTATAAATTCTGTTTTTTTTTTGTTTGTTTTGGAGATTCCAATTTTTTTGATACATTTTTCGTTTATTCATTTTATTTTTTTATATTATAAGACTTTTTAGGTCTTTCTGGATTGTTTATATATTTTGGATATTTTAGACTAACTATTTAGAATATATTCTTTATTAGCAACATCAAATTTTGACAAAATTTTAAAAATCTTAGTCTAAATTATGGATAAAGAAGTTATAAATCTACCATATAAAAACCTAAAATCTGAAAAAAAACTTTTACATCTAAAAATTTTAGAAACACTTAAATTCGATTCAAAATTTAAATATTCTTAAAACAAAAAATCAAACATGTATACTTTAACTAGGTTTCTCAAAAATTTTCAAATTATCAAATATATATACTCTAGAAAATCCTATAGTTGTTAAAATTTTTAAGATATAAAATTTCTTGAGCTAATACATAATCTTAAACGCTTTTAAAATTCGAATGTTTTTATTATATTTAGTATTGATTTAATTATTTTTAAATGTTAGATAATAATAAATTTTTGGATTCTTTACATTTATTGTTTAAATTATTTAGTTTTTTAAGACTCTTTTTTAAAATTTTACCATATATTGATCAAAAATTCTTTATGTAGATTCTTCATGCTTTACTGTGTGTTGCAGCAACTTATCCATTAAATGTAAATTTTGATTATTTAGTTTATTAACTGATGAAAACGATATTGAACACCAATATCACAACTGTAGATAAAACATATTGCGTGTTTACTTACTCTATTACATATTTTGAGCAAATATTAATACTGCATATTTACTAAAACGTTTACTTTAAACAACACAAATTTAAATATCCTGATGTTTATTTTACAAGTTTAATTTCTATTTCAGTCGTGGTCAACGAATATAAAAAATAAAATAAAACATGAATCTCTTAACTAGCAATCACGGGCTGATTTCTCCAATTCCGTCTCTGTCGGCAATTACACCAGCAACAAACGCCAGGCGTCAACGCTTTTCTAAATTAGAGAATCCGGCTCAAGTCGTCTCCAAGCTATTCAGTAACCGATGATTTCCATGATTAAAATCCAACCACAGACTTTCCATTCAAGAAACTAGAATATTTGCCGAAAACTTGAATTAATTCATTCTTGTATTGTTTACTTAACTGATGCAACTTTCACTAAAAAGTAAAAACTTGTAGCACGTTTCATTTTCACGTCATGAAACAGTAATTAGATTTGTTTACAAGACGAAATATTAGTCTGACTGACTATAATTGGCTGGAAACTTATAAATAGTGTAAGTTATATTTTTCGTGTTTCTTGAAAAGACAAAAGAAGTTGGTCAGGAAACATCAATGATTGACATCTAGTTTCACTATACGAAAGTTAAGACGCTAATCTTTCACTTAAACCACGAACATGGAAAGGATGAAGAAAAGCAAATATTGACGTGGCATTTTGTAGTTTTTTGTTACGGCCCAGCTTTGACTTTTGACGAGCTCTCAGTAATGATGGTCCGATTACCGCTTACCACCAACTGGGAAACTCCATCAGAAACAATCCTCAAATTTCGAAACTTCTGGTTTATGACACATCCACTTGAAAGTTTCAAGCGGCTTTTTAAGGAATCATGCTCGTACTTCCCTCAAAACTATTTTTTCGACCTGTTCCCTAAGCAAAGGTATTGTTTCAGAATCTACGTCAACAAAATTCCATCAAACTTAAGTTCAACTAATCCTAGAGAAACTTAGCGTATCCTCTTATGTATAACAAACTTAGAATGAAGACCTTCTAACCAGCTGGTTAACTTACTCTAATAGTAATTGGATTTGCGAGTAAACAACAGGTTGCTGTCTTGTTATTTGGAAAATACCTACAAGCTCCATGTAAACAAATACTAAGAGATAAAGACAAGGGTTGCAAAAATTTAAAAAAAATGTACCAATTAGATAGGTCTTGTTTAAAGCGATAATATATTATCATACATTGCTATCGTCAATTTAACAAGATCCCACTTAAAAAAAAAAACAATGAAAATTTATAGACAATTTTAATACTGCTATCATTATAGTGAGTGTACTTTTTATTTTTAAGCGCTGACTTTATAGGCGAGGTAAGTCTTAAACATACAACTCTTTAAAATTTCAAGCAAGTTCGTTAATTTTATCCAAACTTCCCACTAGATAAAATGAGTCAGCAGAATTTGGTTTAGGTATAATAACACCCTCTTTAATCCCGTAATTTTCGAATGTATAAAAATGGCTAAACTCTATCATTTTATAAAAGACCATTAATTAGTTCTTATGTCTGCAAGGTCTATTATTATATTAACAGACATAAAACGACATTACCACAAGATAATGTGTTCAAATTTTGAAAATGTCTTAGGTATTATTTAAGCTTAAGAATATCACAGAGTAATGCGCAAATTTCTAAAATTCAAACATCAGCAATGTAAAATAAATTGCAAAATTTAAAATTTGTACAATACAATTGGTCTCAATGCGTTTTGACGTATTTGTAGGTAACTCAATAAAAAGTCTTCTCAGAAAAATATCTACTGCTGATTTTAAATTTATTATGCACTATTTAAAAAAATGCTTTGACGTTATAATTTATCAATGAAATATATTACTATGTTACATGATGCGAATATTTCTACAAACAGAAGTAATTAAGTCTGAACGTGGTGATTATAATTTAGAATCATTGATCTAAATTTATCAATGGCTCAGAAATACAGTTATTTAAAAGAATGTTCTCAAATGGATGTTCTCTAAAATGATGTAATGGAAATTTCTTCGTATAAATCGGTTTGAATATTATGACACTCAGTTTGGTATTCGAAAAAGATTTCATCTAATTTATTAATTATATTTTGCAATACATTTTGTTTCCTAAAAATTACCCTCAAATGTAGGTGAGTAGATTTGGAACTCAAACAGAATTCCATAAAAGTATACTTATTATTAAGAAACAAATTGATATTTACGTAAATATCTGATTTATTGGAATTCTATAAAATTAGAACCAGTTTTATCTGGAATTTTTTGTACTTACTTAATACCTTGAATTTTGAATTACTTCTAATTAAATTTGAACTAAATTTCGAAATTAAAGATTTTTCAGATTTTCTAAATTTTTTCTAGATTTTCTAGATCCTTGGAATTTTTTTAATTTTCTTGGATTGTATTCAAGAAAATTTAAAAATTTCTATTCTTCGTTGCTTGAATTTCTCTTCAAGTTTTTCAGAACTTTCAGATTTTCTAATTTAATTATTTGAATTTTTTAGATTCTTTGTTTGCATTTTTTTTCTTAGATTTTTTTTTTTTTGATTTTGTAAATTTTCCTAATTTTATATTTCTTAAAATTTTTGTATTTTCTTACTTCTTTGTTATGTCTATACTTTTCTGATTTAATCTTTAATAACATAAATTGTATATAATAATAATAATAATAATATACGTTTATTTTTTATAAACCTACAAAATTTTCATTTTTTCTCAGTTTGGTATTTTTTTTAATTTTTCTTAAGTTAATTAAATAATAAATCTTTGCATATCATGCAATATTTATTCGACTCGTTTGCCCAGAATTCTTTGAAGAATCTATTTTTTATGTGTTTGATGAGTTCTTCAGATAACCTGACTGTTTTATAGCTTTGTTTATTTTTTTTCTGTGATTTATTATATGCAGAATGTTTTATCATCTTAAATAGTTTATAATAAACTATGTGCACTCTTTATTAATATCAGAGTTGATGAACCAATATTTATAAATCTAAAGGGCGAAATTATTAATACAGAAGTTATAAATTTGAAATCGAAAAACGACAACATTAAACATTCAATTTTTATTATTATACGTTTAGAAACTAAACCATTAGTTTTCAGTTTGAGAAAATCGAACCTAAAAAATTTAAATTTATTACTTCCGAAAACCCTGAAAATTATTTAAATAATATAATTCAAAATTTTATTCGGATTGTTTAATTTTTTCTTTAGTTTTCATAGTTTTAGTACCTCAAAATTCAGAATTTTAATAATATCGATTTGCATATCTATATTTTGATAGATATCAAAATCGTGTCACGGCAACAGAAATTTTACCATCTGCTACTATAATAAATAAATTAATAAAAAATAATTATTTTACGATGCAGTAAGAATTAATGTTAAGTAAAGTAAAATTTGCTACATTAAACAATTGCGGTCAATTTTATGATCATATTAGTGATTTTATTACACAAAAAATGTTAGAGTTTCTCGTGTAAGACTTTAAAAATAATTAGTGATTAATAAAGAACATTTCTTAATATTTAGTTACAAAATAAATGGCCGTTTATAGAATCCTCGAGTTTTTTTCTACATCTTCTGTAAAAATTACAATCGACCGCACAAACACTTCCGTTATATTTTCATTTAACCCAATTTCCTCTCCAGAATAGGCAACTTATCTCAACAAGACGATGTATTAAGCTCGGGAAAATATTTTCTCATCAGACTTCTTTGAGCTTTTTACTTGTAATTACCTTATAAAAGCCAATATAACCTCTCGCATTAAGCTTTGTGCATTATTAAGAAATTTAATTCCACTACGAAGATTTACGAATGATGCTTCCTCTTTAACTCTCCGGAAATCGCCTTTCGGTTACAGCCTATTTATATATTTTCAGCGAAAATTGCTGTTATGGAGCAAGTGATTTAGAGGAGGTCGCAACCGAAAGCTATTTTGGAAGCGGCTGCATATCAAATTTTCTAATTTTAGGTAGATGGTAAACTGTGGAAGTAAAACATGTAAAGTGATGTTATGTGCGTCAAAGTCAAAGATCCTTTTTTTTTCAAATTTATACAGTAGCTGAGTTATTTTACGTTATTTTTAGAATCCTTTTTGGTAATTTCAATCAATTAGTTACTACAATCGCAAAGTACAAATAAACAGCCATTATGTCCATTGTCATTTATTATAACAGACTGACATGGTTGGCGGCCTCGTGTTATTAACGTTTATCACAGGTATTCCCTCAACGCGACATGCAATTGCTTTAAAATCGTCGTTTTATTATAATAAATACCCATAAAAACCCGACAAATTAATTACAACTTATTTTTTTCTTGAAGGTGAAATATGTGCGGTATCAATCAAACATTAAAAGATAAAGCTTGGGCAGTTTCGAATTTTTCACGAGAAACGCTCTCTTAAATTCAACTCCATGTCCGATAAACGGAAGCACAAAATTCAAATTGGTTTTTGTTACATTTATATTTAATCAAGTTTCTTTGTTCCTCAATTGCAGAGGTTTCGAGGATGTCGCACCCGTTTTCTGTAATATTAGTTCTATCGCTGGGGGCTTTTATCATAAGTGGGTTAAACAGAAAATTGGACTGACAATTTATATTCAACTCGAAGGTTCATACATAATTTGGTAATTATGTCTCGGGGTAAAACATGCACAACTTTTAAATTACTTTTCGTTTTTAACGTTCAAATTGTGTGATTAAATAAATTATGATTCAATAACAATTAATTTTTTTTTTATTTTCTTATTTGACTCCTTTTGTTTCCTAAAAGAATAATTTTAAAACAATTGTTTACGCCTACCAAAATTACAAACCATTATTGCACAACCGCTTCATTTTTTATAACCAAAATTTTCCACATATTCTGTTGTTTGAAGCATAAATAAACAGTAATTCAAAGAATGAACACCAAAAATACATTTTTCAACGTTCGGAATTTTCGGTTTTCCACAATAGCTGACGTCAAATATAACATTTGCAAATCTAAAAAAAAAACTTTTCTGGTTTGTTAAACAATTCGTTAACAACAAAACACGTGAAGTGAATTACTGAAAAGCAATGTGAAATAATGACAAATGAAAAATATTGCAACCGTTACTGCAAAAAACTAAAATTTTATTTGAAACTGTTATGCTACAGTTCTGATTAGTGACAGGGATAGGTAAAAATTTGTTTACACTAGCCACAAATCGTGTTTATTTGTCTTCTTCTTTTATGAATTAGCTGTTTTCTCCAACTATGATAATTCTGATTTCACGACTACATTTTCACCGAATTTTAAATCTGGTTCTGATAGTTTATTACTTCAACTTTCTTCATATCATCCAGATTCTATTTTATTTTCCTGAGATTTATTAAAATTTAAGTTGTTTCCGGTGTCTGTAAGTAAAACCCATAACCACTATATTTTTTTACGCCTACTTCAGATTTCACCCATTTATCGGCATTCTCACATCTCCCGTTCGAATCGCTATCAAAAATGTAAAGCCTAGAGCGATAAAATAGTAATTGGTCCGAGGTCTAGTTTTTTCATGACGAGATTATTATCCAAGGATAATTACAAACATTTCTTGGGTCTACATTTGTCCGATAATCCATCACCGTAAAATCTACCCACACTCAAGCAAGGAAAAGTTTAGAAGGCAGACCCCTTTTTCCCAGTTAATAACTAAGAATTAGCATAAGCTGATATCACGTTTGTCAGTAGTTGTAATTTTGTAATGTTTCTTTCATAACAAAAGATATAAATGTCAACTGCTACTTACAGAACTACTAAATCAAGTTGAATCATCAATTATGTTTAAAGTAATTTATAACACTTCTACTTTGAGTGCAAGAATGAAATAGAGGTATGATTTTAAGTACAATTAAAAGTGGCATTTAACAAAACACAATTATCTTCTCTTGATTGAAGCAGTTGTTTAAATTTTAAATTACTTAATTGAAGTGATTGAACAATGTTTTTCCACAGCGGGTAAACCGATAAGCTTTACAACGTAAATTGTTCAGAAGGCGAGTTAAAAAAAATCCGTGTCTAGTCGATTTTTTCTCATTGGGCTTTAGTTTAATCGCAATAACTTTCCTCCCGATGTAAATTATCACCTGATATACGAGATTTTCTTAATAGTCAAGCGGCATTAAATTGTCGGCTCTTGATGAATTACCCGAGCCCAGTATAACAAAATTTCTAGTGCAATAACTAATTTATTGTCCTTCTTTTGTTAGGCCATTAAAGTGTCAGACTTCCACTTACCTTGTCAGGAAGCCGTCACGGAGGTCTGCAACTTACTCATTCACCAAGTTTTTTGCTCATAATAAAGAGAAATTCTTATTAACTCTTGTAAACCACGTTCATAAATATTAATGTTAATCCGTCTGGATTTTTTTTGGAGGTTTTATGAATCCAGTAAAGGAATGTATAGAATGGGTCACGAACATGCTTTATTTGGACTAGATAATTATTAGCAACAATAAGTAACAGGTTATCTGCATGAGCTTTGATGATAATAAATCAGTGTGATTGTCTACGGGGCTGGGGGCTGGAGAAGGGACGATATCTACGAAAGAGAATTTCTCATCTTCTAAGGGGCAGCCAGTCTCCCACGTCCTCACTTTGATACTGTAAGAAAAAGAAAATCAATGTCAAAACCTCACCCTCTTGAAGTCACGCATTATTCTTTAATACAGTTTTATGCTAAATGGAACACATTTGTTAACTGCTCTTATTAACGACAACTGTGGCAAACGCGAGAAATAAATACGACTGATATTAACCTGTTGAAGCGACGGCGACGTCGACGTCTCGTCGGGGAGAAATAATTAAAAATAGCGCTTAAAAAATGACGCTTACGGGCGGTAATTTATAAAACAGTCAGACCTTTGCTCATAATATGCGAAAGCGATTTAATCATGTTAAACGCTACAATTTTGCTGCTTGTTCTGATAATTGCTTTTCTGTCCATGCAGACGCCGCAGCTTTCATATTTGTAGAATCAATGAGCGATCAACCAACTTTCAATAAATGTGTGCAATTTCAACGTCAAAAATCATGCAAATAGAGGCAATTTTTTCACTCCCTGCCGACGGTGCAATGAGGGTCAATGTGACGGAATTTCCGTAAAAAAGCAATAATTTAATTAGTATCAAACTAGGTACGAACCCTTAACTCCTACATCTTCTTTAATCAACTTAACTATTATTAAAGAACTAGACTTTTCGAATTTTTAGTTACTAGAACATGTAGGAAGTGATTGTAAGCAAATTAAAAAGAAATCTATCCTCAAATGTTTGCTCCATGATCTATTTGCCAACAGTCGCATCCTGACCAAAGAGAAAATATTTTGTCCGGAACCCACAGAAAAAAAAAAGAGTGATAAACGCCCATGCAATCGTTGGCATTCATGATGAAATATTTAAGGTGGTTTGTGGTAAAAATATTTTATTAAAGATGTTTTTACTTAGAATATCTATTAAACTATCAAAATACCTAATCAATATTTTAAACTAAATATTGGATTTTCAGCCCATTATCAAACTTAAAATTTAACAAGAATTATTTTGATTCACTTTGCAGAAAAATATCATTGTTGTACCAAATAACCAGTTGTTAGGCAGCTTGTCACTCAAAAATGTTATAAGTATTTAAAACACTTAATGTCTTTTTATTTATAGCTATTAACATAATGTTTTCCCTGAATTTTTACGTTGTTATTTGACAGTTTAATTTAAATCATTAACGCCATTGACGTAGATAAAGCTTTAGGAGGCGGAAACAAAGCGATCGCAAACCTTTTTACAAGTCTAAAAATAAAATTGCTTCTTGAAGCGGTTGTTATTTAACTACGTGTCTTTAACAATGAAGACCTAGAAAGCTTATATAAACATTTGAGTAAAATTTTGTAGTTATTTGTTCATTTTAGTGTATTCATATTTGTTCTTTTCTGGTTTACAAATCTTTTTTCTGTTTTATAAAACATGTTAAAGAGTCCTAAAAATGACTTGAATTTATGACGAAAATATTTTTTAATTTCCTGTGTTGAAAATAGAAATGAATTGTCCAACTGTTTGTTGTTAAATTGGTTGCTAAAATTAAAAATGGTTAAATTTCTCAACTTTGTTGTTACTAAGAAATTGTTGTTTACCTTATATTCTTTTATCACATTTACCGAAATAATTTACCAAAAGACGTTTTTTAGATTTTGGATTAGATGTCAGATTTTTAAAACAATATTTTTTTATCTTTTGAAATTCGTACAAATTTTTAGAAATTGTAAAATTCTAATAATTGATAAGATAGAAATAGAAAAATTGCTGACAAAACGCTTGAAAATCAGGAAAAAAAAATGTCAAATATAAGAAAACAAATTCTATTGACTTTAGAAAAAACTGTAATCCTCCGCAACAAAAAAAAAAGAACATATAACAAACAAATAATTCAATGAATTGAGGGATATTTTAAAGTTATTGTAAGATATTGTAAAGAATCTAAGAAGAATATAAAATTAATGAGATATACAAATTTAATAAGACTTCAAAATTCAAAGTATATAGTAAACGAATAAAAAGTAATAGAACGTAAATATCAGACAGTAAATACAATCCAAAAAAAATTAAACATTTCTGAGAATTTAGATAAAATTTTGAAAAAATCTAAAAAAACGTTATAACAGTGAGAATTTAATAATAATAAATTCTAAGCATTATAAAAGGATCAAGAATACAAAAAAATTAAATAATTCAAAAAATTAGAACAGATTAATTAAAATTAGAAAAACATTTTAACCACAATTTAGATCTAAAAGCTTCAAAGATATTTAGACACCCAAAGCGTAAAAAACTAAAAATTTACTCTCGGAAACTTGGTAGCATATTTTGACCACTTTTTGCTACCTTGTGAAATTCGGACAAATTTCCCATAACAGTATTTTATGTATCAAGTACGTAAAATAAAGTTTTCCTAGACTAGCTGGACTCCTTATTAGCTGAGTCGCAAAAAATACTCGAGTACGTGGTGCATACATAATTTTTTGGTGCAAGTTCTGCAAATTATCGACGACACCATTAAAATGTAAATTATTGTTGATCTAAAACGTGAATTTAAAAACCTATAGAGTGTTATAACGTAAGTAGTACAAGTAGTACATTATTTACAAAAAAAAAATCTAAAAAATATGATATTCTGTATTAATTTTGTAAAAATTTTTAAGTAGAGTTCCGAATTTGCTTCCAATGAAAAAGAAAAATGACGTGACTCTTCTGATATTGTTGACTCATTTGAATGGAAAAGCATATAGGTATTTCTCAGGTTGTTAAAATTTCTAAAGGTACTAGTCCGTTAAAGTGACATTTTGCAAGTTCAAACGAGCTTATCGAGTGCTAAACAAATCTTCATACATTTTTAAGAATTGTTTGTTGAAATAAATTGTATTTCAATGTTCATGAAATATATTATTATGCTATAAAATCTGTAATTTTTCCAGCTATTAAAATTATTATTGGTTACTAATTTAAATTCTCTAGTGAAAAGTTTAATTATTTTAATAACATGGTCATTAAGAATATTCTTCTTGTTTTTTATCAAAATTGAATATTTCAGTGCGCGTGTTTGCCATTACCACGTGTTAATTGATAAAACATGTGCCTGATACTTCACACAGAAAATATAAGTATGAACTTGAAAGTATCAAACCAATTTTATCGTATCATGTTTAATAATATTTAAGTGGCGGTGCTTTTTGAACACGTTATGAACATATTATGATTATTTAATATGGATTCAGGACCAGAACAAAGCACATGCAGAATATATTAAAGAATTTAAGTTGGTTTATAGTTTTTTTGGGTTTTACTTTATACAATCATTTTATTTACTACAAATAAACACCATATGTGTCGCACAATGAGTAATCTCTTGACAATTTGACATGAATTATCTTTAGTACAATTTCTAATATGAATATTTAATTTGGTGTAATATGGTGTACACGTCTGACTTATAAATTACCTTCTAATGGAATTAACACATTAGACGATAAATAGACAATTAAAAACACATTCAAATTCATTAAATGACGCATTATTTGATTAAGTTTTGCGTAGCACAATAATCAGTTTCCACCAGTAACGTTAAATTTGCCAACAGTCGAATGTAAGTGACATCTTTATTGCTAAATGAAGGTAGCAACATGTATTCTGTAGTTGATGGTTGTCATGTCAAAGTCCGATTTAAGTATACACACATAAACAACATGTGATAGCCCGATATTATCCATTATTTAAATTTTACTGGTGCTAATTCAATTCGTGGTATAGAGGAGAGTTAGACGATTGACGCACCATAGTTTTTTTTTTTAATTTTGCGTCAGATCATGAATTTATTTAACTTAAAAAATTGTATATATATTGTTGTGGTAGGCTGTTACTTTCTATTCTCAGCTCAGCTGACTAGCGAGAGTTTTGAATCTTCATGCGAAACAATTTTCTTCAGAGATATTTACCGCTGTTACTTTCAAGGTTAACATTACAATATCTTTAGTAGATCGCATTGTTTTTGTCTTACTCTACTTTCGACTAGGCGTAACAAATATGCATCGAAAAAGGGAAAGTCATGAAAAGTTGCCCATCTGCTCTTATTCCGGGAATCTTTCCTGATAGAATAATAAACAACTTCACTCGTTACGAAAACCACAAGGAAGTTGAGAGCAAATTTTATCCAAACTGCATATTGTGAGTTCGGGAGGATAAGCACATAATATTAATAAAGGTGCTCTTATGAACTTCCAAACAACTTCGTCTCTCATCATTACCTATTCATGATTCTTGCGAAGTGTGCAACAAATAGTCATTACATGTGGAGGTGTATTGCATATATAACGAGACTTACGCCGAAATTGAGAGACTTGTGCTACTGAAAGAGAACATGATTAACTGAAGAAAAAAATGGCCGCGAATTCCAAAAAAAAAAAAAGAAAATCTAAATAAGTGATTTGCAAAAATCTCATTTAACCAACAGACCGTGAAAAATCGGTTTCTTTCGAAAAAGACATCCACAAAAGGTGTTAGCATTGTTAGCATACGCGTGAACTACTGTCTAAAAATTGCAGATTTAACAGCGATTTAACGATTTAATAACACACATGTTCTTTACTATTTTTTGTTGTTTACTGTTCGAAGAAACTTTCTCCGATGCGTTCCCACTTTACAATATTCTTAACAATACTAATGCAAAAGTTTTCCCAAGTCCATAACCCCCAAATAATGATATTTTTTCAAAATAAAAAGATTCACTTTATCCTCTCTAAACTTTTTTCCAAGCTCGAGACAAGCCTCAATTTAGTTATTGGAATGCGTGTTGTGCCATATAAAGAACAAATAGTCTTTCGCAAAGTGAAGAGAATGCTATTACTGTATTTCTCCTTCGATTTATTCCGGAAACGTGAGCTGAGAGAAAAGATTCCATTAGATTCTTATAAAATAATTTTTTTAAATAGAAAGGCGAAAGTGGCGATATTAAAAATAATTGAACAATGATTCTTTCCGTAATTACCGGATCAAAAAAAAAAAGTAATTGTTGTTACTTTTAGCAAAAACTGATTTCAACGTGTGCGGTGCATTTATCAAGCATAAATTATGATTCACTTAACCTAGATGCTTGGATATTTTATTGCAAATAATTAACATGCTTTTAAAATTCATTGTTTTTTTTTTTGGTTAAGGTTTTCAGAAAGTACGCTCGCGACGTTTTTCTTAATGAAAAATGATTTATTTATGTAATAAGTTACAGACAATGCGTTTTCAGCGACTCTAATTATTAGCAATATCAAATTTATGTTATTGCTTTCTGCCTCATCGAACTACCATAAATTACTATTTAACTGAACGACTCTTGAACAATATCTAAATTTAGTACGTTGCAGAAAGATAAATTTCCAGTTTAAAATCTCATTTTGGAAGCGAACTCGTTTCGATTATATCGATTCAATTTTTGTAAACTCTTGCATTTATATTGGATTAACAACTTTTGGATAATATTAGATTTTAAATTCTTTCCATGCTTTGATCGGAGAAGACTAAATATGTTTTCTATCGAGTTCTTTTGAAGTTTGGAGATCTTCTCAGAGAATCGGCGACAGCATAATTTGATTTGCGCATTCAGTTACAGTGACTTGAAAAACTGAACTATATAAATAGTGAAAAAGGGTTTAATGTTTTTTACATTATTTTTCCATTTATAGTACTCAATTAAATTTCAGACTCAATTAAACCAAAAACACATTAGGATTCGATGACATCGAGACAAGGACAAAATAAAGGATTTTGTTAAGAGGTAATTTTTGCTTGAAAGCTTGTAAACATTATTTAACTTTTCTACTTGGGTATGATTACCAAACCTTTTAATCTCAATGTTATTAATTAAGTAAGTAAATAAGTAAGTGAATATAATTGCAAGTACCTTTTTTAATTATTTATTTTAAAATTATTTTTAAGTTTTCAAACAAATACAAGTTTATAAAAACGTAAAAATTTATAATCTGACTTTCAATCTGTTGCAAATTAAAAAAACTTTAAAAATCGATGAGTCCCTTTTTTTAAACAACATTTTAAATACTTGTAGGAATCATTTAGAAAAAACAATAAAGCAATTAAAAATTGCAATGCAAATGCAAAAAGTATGACAACTATAAACCTAATTCTCTAAAAATCGCAAACGTTTGTATTTTTTAAATGTGATATATTAAATTTACTTATTGATATTTATCTTTCGAAAAAGAGTTGCAAGGACTTTGCAAAGCTACAATTTCGGTAAGTATTTGGAAATTAGGCTTCGTAAATGACTCACTTGTTAGATAATTAGATTTCACATTTTAAAAATAAGAATTTTAGCGCAGTAACATAACATATTCTCAATATTCTTAGAATTAGAAACAATTTAAACATGTAAAACAGTCGATGTCTCTAACGTTCCTTAACAAAATTTTCTGTTTTTACTAAATATTCCCAAACTACGAAATATGTCAATTTTCTTGTTGACATTGTTTATCCAAAAACAATAATAATTTTTTTTAATACTCAAGATTAAGAAAAATAATATTTCTATTTTAAAATTATACGAGTGTGCGCCTAAAGAAATATTTTTAAATATATTTTTTTAAAAAGGTAAATTTTATATAAAAGGTTTATTTTCGTATAGTTTTCCACTGCCTCAACGAAAAGTTACACTAAAGCGGCTAAAATAAAGCAATTTATTGTAACCGTTTTCAACCGAGATTTTTAGTTAGATTTATGTATCTGGCGGGCGGCGGTGAAAAGTTGCTAGATTGGACCATCATCAGTTTAATAATTTTTTTCGAATTATTCATATTACTTTGTTTTATTTTCTCCACTCCTAAAGTATTAAATTTTGTATTTCATAGATTCATTGAATTCTTTAAATTGCAAAATTTTTGATTCCGTGGATTTTTTTTTGATTTATCACATTCTTTTTAGATTTATTAATATTTTGTTAATGTACAGAATTTTATAGATTTTTCTTTTATTTTTAAGCTTTTGATTTCTATTTATTCTTTATATGTATATATTTTTTGGTTTCTAAATATCTTCTTTATTCTTTATTTCGTATACTATCTAGATTTTTTTGGATTTCTCAAGTTTTATACTACATTTAAACATTTTTTTAATTATTATTTATATTACTAGAAGCTATTAGTTTTTATTTTTTTACATGTTTTTCTTTTTCCAATTTTTGTTTTTTGTTGGATCCCAATTCCGTTAAAATTTCAATTTTATTTCCGCTACTACTAAATTTTTAAAAACAAGTTGGAAACAATTTAAACATAAATTACCCAGGTATTTTCTTTCTTTATTTTGTAGATTATACATACACAATTGGAAACTACACGGTAAATAGAAAACAAACTAACTTTCAAAATTAAATAAACCTTTTGTAATTTTTGTTACGCTCTCGATAAATAATACGAAGAGTTCCTACTTAGCTAAACATTTTTGCAGACGCAAATATACAACGCTATGGGTTCATTGTATAATAGTTTTCTTAAACCATCATAAAAAGACGAAAAACATCTTTTGTAAAGAAAATAATATCGGTAAAACCAGGACATTCTAAAAAGATGAAAGGAACCGTAATTGACTAAAAAAAAATTAACAATAGCTTCTTTCTAAAAACGATACCATTGAAAAAAATAATACACATAAATATTTCTTGTTCAAATATCTCGAAATCAATATAAAGAAAAGTAATATCAGTTGACACACCAAGTAAACATTTCATTTAATGCGATTTAACACTTCATGAACCAAATAGAGCGCATCAAAATGTATATTTTTATTTCTCAAATAAATGTGTCTTAACGTGATAATTACTAGATCATTTGCGTTGCGTTCAGTAAATTAAAAAAACTGGAATTAATGGAGCAACTATAAATGATTAGTTTAAATCAAGAGCGTTCGGAAGTAATTTTTTGTTAGATTTCTCTAAAACCAGTTAATTTTGCTTTAAATAGAAATCAAATACTCCCACGCAATTTTCCGTTATCCCGACCGTTCATATTTAAGTTTACTTAGATGTGTCAAAGTTCAACAAAAGAGAAAACCCAATTTTCTTACCTGACCTTCGTATTCAATCGGTGCAAAATTGGAGTTGGTTTCCACGCGCTTACCGAACCTGAAATCAAACAGATCATTACCTGTTGCTTCTTCTGAGTCTAGAAAACATATTAAACTCACTCGAGTTGAAATATCAGTGAGCTTTCATGTTTGATCTAAGCTTATTTACAGATTTATTGGCTTTACAGGCTTTTCGTTTTTGCGAGGCTGAATTACATCCAGGACAAAGAGAACCTCGTGTTAATTTCCGGAGTTGATCAACGCCGGTGATAACAGTGTTTTAAATGTGTTTTTTACACGACCCGTGTTAAACTGTTAAATATTTATTCTTTACATACTTTGGCGTGAAATCGCGACCATTTTCGAGCTCTTTAAGTTAAAACTACGTTAAATAAATGTTTGTGGAAATGCTCGCTTTGTGTGAGAGCACGCAACGTGGAAATTTTGTGGGAAGTGGAAAATGTGCGTTTAGTAAATGAAAGAAAATCTACTGGTTTTGACATATCTCAAATAAAACAATATCATGTGAATGAAAAACTGGTGTTCTTTTAAAAAAATTGTCTGTGGGCTTAGGGTAATTATTTTTTTATTTCTGGCTCACTTAACGGTTCACCGATGATTAAATCCTCGTGAGTTTTACTCAAGGGATTGAAAACCAACACGAGTCATTGATTAAGTTCGGTCTTTATTGTTTTCAGTGTGTGCTTTCGGTTTTATTACTTTTGCATATTTACGTTTTTAGTAACTGAAATAACAGATCTTCAAACCATCAAATCGACCAGAATTTTCAGTTTCGCGATAATTAATCAAAACAATAGCGAGCCGAAGTATTGGTGGTCGCCTATCTCCAAATCGTTTAATTTAAGTAGCAGATGAAAATTTATCTCTTTTGCTGAACCTTCCTGAAACAGGAGAGAAGTCGCAAATATTTTTATACAGACTAAGCTCAAATGATATCAACTTCGATAAATTTGTTTGCATTATCAATTAACATATTTATTACAAAGAGTTAAGATTTTGACGGAATCGAACAATTGTGGTTAATTTGGCAAGATGCCGTAAAAGAAATCTTAATACTTAGTACTAGTTTTTACGCATGCAGTACAATACAAAACTAACTAAAAAAACAATTTTTGCAACCAAATTGTTATACTATACCTAAATTAAGTAATACAAAAACATCGAATCAAATGAATAACAAAATAACAATCCTTGATTGTAGCTGAAAATAATTCAACAAAATCATTCAATTATATTGTTACTGTTTTTATTAAATTCACGAACACCCACAAACTGGTTTTCAACTGTTCGGTTGAAATAAAGTGGGAAGTTCAAACAAAGTATTTGACAGCTGAAACTGAAGTTTTACTTCTATTTTCAAGCTAAAAATATTCGATGGTTATTTGCATTTTATTCTACAGTTTTTTGTTTCATTTTAAACTACAATTTTATGTAAAACGAGATATTCAGAAATGCTCTGACTTTGATATGATAGCCGAAATTATATTTTCTTTGGTTTTCTGTTTGACGGATTTTATTTATGTCATAATTGTGTTTGATATTGTACAGGGTGAGTCAATAGTGCGATACGGTCGACCTTACGCATTCATGATAAAATACTTTTCAATACGTTATGATACATTAAAAAAAAAGTGCATATTTTAAAAATATGTTACTTAAATTAGGGTGTTCTAATGGTCCGGGACAGTACTAAACTTAATTATTTTAAATGGAACGGTATTTATTTTTATGCATTTGATTTGATTTCTCATATTCGATTTTTGCATATTTTGATTTCTCAAGACAAGAAATTTAAAAAATGTAAAGAATCTAAGAAAAAACTAAAATTTTAAGAATTCAAAGAATGAAAAAAAAACGATAAAAACCAAACTTTTCAAAAAACAAACTAAAAAAGCTTGCAAATATTTTAACCATTAAAAATAAGGTGTTAAAAATCTGGCGCATTAAAAAGATCTAAGGAATTCTATATGCTAAATATTAAAAAAATGTAAATAATGCAAAGAAATAAAAGTGGCTGAAAAAATTACAAAATCCAAAATTGCAAAAGTCTTTAGTTATTACCATTTTGCAGTGACTATAACTGGTCAATACTTTTCAAACACAATAAAACCGTTTTTCTAGCCTCTCAAGATTCATTGCCTGCATTTTTATTAAAAATTACTCCAATCCAGCTTTATTTCAACCGCACAAAGAAACGTTTTGTTCAACAGTGGACAATCCACAAGATTTCTCAATTGTAATCCGAGATATAATGAATCAAGTTTTCGTTTGATAACCTGCGGCATTTTCAATTTTCAGCTCTGACTCAAATAATCTTTTCAAAACAAATACAAAAGTATTGGATTTATGAAGCTGAAATTAACACTAGTCATGCATAAACTAACTATGAAAGAAACAGAAAAAGCAACTCATTCAACATCACAAAGAGAATTTATGTACAACTCCACGTAATTTATTTTAATTAACACATTTAAGTTAACAAAAGCAAAACCGTCGTAAAATTCCAGCTTTCTTCTCGCTGTTATTAACTTTTCATTCTAATAAATTGATAACTTGGATTGAGCGACCACATTTTGTGTGCAATTTTTAAAAAACGAATAAAGTAAAAGTTTGTATATTTATTTTTAGAAGTAAACCACAAACAGCGAGAAGAAAATCAGCAATTAGTAGATAAGTAACACTTTTACTACAGATAAGTGGATCACGTTTACTACGGCATAAAATAAATCTAAAACTCACTTAATGCAAGTTTATAGGCAACCCTTGGCTAGGATTTATAATCTGATTTGTTATTTTAAGAGAAATAGTTTTATTGGTAATAAAAGCTAATGTGGGAAAAGTTATTAATTAATTTGCATAAGTTCCAGTGACTGCTGGTTGCTATTCATTCGGATCTCAATAAGATGTTCCCAGGTATTTTTATCATTTCATTCTATACTTCCGCATGGCAATTCTACAAAGACTTGAATATTCATAGCATTATAGTCATTTTAAAGAAATATAACGCCCCATAAATTGCTGAGATTTTGCACAAACCTCAATTTCGTGTTAATAGCTCGCAATTCATTACTAAGCAGACCCTCAAAATTAACGATGTTTTGTTTACGCCTGTCTGTGGCTTAAATTCCGGTTATTATCTGTTCTAGTTTACATGTTTATTCCTTTATTGTTTTCACTTTCTGCACTAGTTGGAGAAAGTGTTATTTAATGTTTAAGGGCCTCATTAAACTGAATCCCTATCTTCAAATAATTATCTGAGTTTTAGGTGTTAAGGCGATATCAAGTACTAAGTACTCCAAGTACTTATTTATTTTTTATTAATTACGAAATAAAACTGAATTTTAAAAGCTTCTTCTATTTTTAAAATAAGAACTGATCTATCCAAAAATATATTTAACGTCATAATAACAATCCATCGCTCTCATTCGGAGGTAGCCAAACTTTGGAATTTCAGGAAATCATCAAACCTATGCCATAAATAATAGTTTACTGGAGGTAAAATACCGCATTCTGAAATTCCTTCTCTGCCAACAGTTTATTCAAAATTCATTTTTCTTTTCATCAAAAGTTCCCATTTCTCCACTGTTCTATATTTATAAGCTATTGAAATGGCTGAATTTTTATTATTGCGATAGATTTAATTTTAATTGGAAAAACATTACTTCTTCAAATCTTTTTTTTAACTGATATCTTTTAAGTTAAAATTAAGCAAAGTATCTAAAAATTTCTAAAACCTTTAACAAAATTACGGTCGCTGAAACGAAAAAACTACATCTTTCTCCCTTAGCTCAACATTAAGCTTCTGTGTATTATTTATTGGAAATATTAGGTATCTGTTCTGAAGAATACTTCAAAGTACATATGTAAAGGAACTTCAGACTTCACGAATTCTAAATTAAACTTATTGGAACCCATTTAAAACAAAATAGCAGTACGTAGTTTTTAAAATGAAAATATCTTCATATATGAAATTTGTAAATGTTTACTTCTGTTATTCTACTACCTAATAACATCACACACGAATATCGTGCAGAATAATAAGTGCAACAGTTATAATATGTAAAATAGACAATAGACAGGATGTGTAGAGTAAGTTGGAGCAACTTGCTCACCTGGGACGAGCTCGGTCGGCATAGAGACGATCAAGATGCTGTAGTCTTAACATGTTGATGGCACGTTGTACCTTGGGACCCATACTATCAGTATCAGGTTGGGTCGGGCCGCTGCGCACACTACCTACCACCAGCACGCGTTAGCTCGCACGGAGTTTATATTGCATGCACACCCACAATGTGAACTAACTTTTACTCGGAAAAAATAGCGTACAAAACGTGCAGACAAATCACAAACAACTTCTACAGGGAATGAAAAGATGAAAAGAACCGATTCATTAGACATCAAAGGAACATCAGTAAAATTAAATTTATCGACTAATTGGATGTTGGCGGTGTTTTCCATAATTTACCACGCAATTAAGATTTAATTTTAATTTTTGCTCGTTAAAGTGAAATGGATCACGTAAATGATGGTTTGAAGTTTTCTTTAAGAAATTACGCTTGATTGCCATAGTGCTTCTTAATCTCGCAAAGTTGACTAAATCGGCCCATCAAGTTTCAAACTAAAATTTACTACCACGACATTTATTCGCGAAAGAGAAACACTTAGCAAATTAGATTTTAGGACGTTTATAATTTATAATGACGTATTTGATACAAATTGCGACAATGAAATAATTAATATTTATTATGGAATATACTCCAAACACAATCCTAATCAATGTTGCATTAATTTTTGTCGTGATAATAACACTTTATCTTGATATATTTTGCACTGCGTCAAGAATGGCAATAAATAACAAATAATTATCAATCTAGCTTTCAGCCAAATTTTGGCCCCAATTTATTGTTGTTAGCAGAGTACCGTATCAGTTAATTACTGTCAAGTACACACAAATTTCATCACATCGAAAAAAATTAATTTATATAAATCACTGAGTTACAAAAAAAATTAAAAAAACATTAAAAACAAAAGTAATTAAATACATAAATATTTAGTAGTACATCTACTACAGTTCCTCATTATGATAATACCATAGCACATTTGTAGTAAAATTGAAACTGTAATTAAAATACTTTTATGCAAATTACACACCTATTCATCTACATACCGATTTTACATTTATTGCATTCTTCACTTATTTTTTTATAATGAGTTTATATTAAGACGCACTTTTTTGTTTTTTTTAAATTAAATTCTTTCTTTCTATTATTTTCTAAATTGCAGTCATACTTATCAGGACAAATACAGTTTAGGAGATTTTTGTACTTATTATTTCAAAATGTTAACTATCTGGAGTGAAATTCTCGAGTTCGTATAAAATAATTACCGTGAGTAATTACCGTTGATCAGTTTTCAACCTTTGAATCTTTTTTAAGTTTTGCGTTACGATTGCAGCTAGCCGGGCAGGAAAGAAAAATTCTAGTCGTAGAACACAATTAAAATATATATAAAAAATATTCATACACTAAAACTTAAAACTTCAGAAACAAATCTACTACGAGAATGTTTTAAAATAAATGAAATCCTTATTGGAAAAAATCGAACTACGAATAGGACCAAGTCAAAAAAATCTAGATAGGAATTTCACATTAAATACACACACTAACTACGTTTTCTTATTAAGAGGCCCAATTAAATATTAATATAATAACTCTTCCAATAATGAAAATGTTAATAAAAACTGTAATCAATGATAAGTAAAGAAATTTCTTAATTAGTGGAGAACCTGTATGATCCTTAGTAATTCTCAAACTTTTAAAAAAAATTAAATTCTGAAATTTTCGGATCATAAAGCTTTTAGATTCTTTAGATTTTCTTAGATCTCAAAATTTTTAGATAATTTTTTTTTTTAGATTGTTATATTTTTTTATTCTGAAATTGTTCCAAAATTCTGAAGTATTCGGTTTATTTTTAGATTGTTGGTCTATAAAGCTAATCTCAGAATCTTAAAATCTCACAATATAAACCTCAAAAACTAAGATACTTTTTTTTAATGCCAACTTTCTAAAAGTTTAAAGTTATTAAAGTTATTGGGTTTTTAAGACCTCAAATTTTTATATTTTCAGCTCTCAAGTTTCCATACATTTAGGTTCTAAATGTTAGAAGAACATCTTCTCACTCTTTTTTAGATTTCCAATGTCGTAAATTATCAAAGTTCTAATCACTCAATTTTATTGATTTGCTAGGTTGCTAGGTCCCAAAACCCTAGAGTTTTTAAATTATCGTATTAGAGTGAATGTTTCCAACTTACAAATTCTCATCACTGTGATATGTAGTTTTTTATTTTCCTAAATTCCCGTTGCTCAAGTTCTCAGCTATCAAAATTGTTATGTACTTAGGTATCCAAAAGATTATCCTCGAAATTTTATACTTACAAGCTCTTAATTCTTGAGGTTTTGATTTCTTGCTTCTTAAATTTTTAGGTTTAAGTTTCACAGGATTTTAGTATCTTAGAACTTCAAATACTCAAACTTCAAGTGCTCAAACTGTCTTTACAAATTCCTACTTCTTGGACGATAGTGACAAGTTCGTGAGTTTTCAAGTCCTGAGTTAACCAAAGGTTTAATTTTAGACGGTAACAATTTGTCTGAATTTTCGTTGTTTCTAAATTCAAATTAAGTTTTACTCATATTTACAGCCAGTTTGGAAACTTGAGATTTTGAGAGTTTGCGAAATTTGAGAATCTAAGAATTAAAGAACTCAAAACTCTAACACCTAAAGTGTCTAAAAATCTAAAAACTAAAAATTTAAAATCTAAAAAGCAAAAAATTTTGTTTTAAGTTAAAAACCTAGGAATCCAAAATGTTTTTAAGAACTTTAACACCTGAGGAACAACTAAAAAAATAACATCAACATCTGAATTTTACTTTCCGAATGCTGTCAACTAAAAGCAAAACTTCCAACAAAATTTAATTTGAAAGTTGTCAATTATTGATTTTTACCACTTTACCATATTTACATTTTGATTATATAGTTGGAAATATGGTATTAATCATAGTTAATTACTTCAATTATAGATAATGAAAGCATAAGCAATAAATTTCATGCTTTTTTAAACTCGTATTCTAAATATATAATTAAGTTGTTATCAATATGTTTAAGTTTCTTAGAGTACACGAAGCAGACACTTAAAAAATTCAACAATTTAGAAACTTTTTGCATGTGAGTCTCATCGTCATATAACTAAAGTTAAAGCTGCCAAAGTCGCAAAACATCGAACTAAAGAAATAAATATACATCATAGAAAATCTAGGCAGTTTATATTTTCTAGCTAACTGTAAACAACAAAATCATATAATTCTAGAGCTAAAAATGAAACACTTTTTATCTTAATGCACAAATAGAAAACAGCTTAATCAAAGTTCTATATGAATTTCAGTGCAGAATCTACGTTTTCTTTAGTCACACTATTTTAAACACTAAAGAAATTATTAGAAGGATTAAAAAATAAACAAAGGTTAATTTGATGAATTAAAATTATTTTTAATAAATTTTGTTAACATCATAAATTAAATTTTTATCTCTCTTATTTCGTTTTAGATTCGTTTAATTTTAGACAGTAAATAAGGAAATCGATTAATAACAGAATTAAAAAATAAACAAAAGTTCAATTAGGCAATAAAAATAAACCTTTGTATCTTCTTAATTTTAGATATAACGAGTTTACTAAATAAACATACAAGATAAATTAATTTTATTTTAAATATAAAAAATTGTGAATACAATGCGATCTAACGATCTATCAAAAATAACGATAGATATTTTTAAATAAAAATTTCATTTTTATCCCTTAGCAGTCATCGACGTATGAAGATAAATTACTGTAATATTAGATATCAAATACTTTGTTAAAATTATTTAACAATGTTAAAAAACTATTTATTACCAGTATTTTAAATAAATCAATAAATCACAAACCAGTGTTGAAAACGTTACAATTAGTTTGTTCATTTGCGCTTTAATATAATTAACTATTTCTATTATGATAGTTTGCAATATTCCAAAACTAATTATGAAATCACAGGACGAGTGGACGAACATTTAAATGATATGATTTAATTGTTTATAAACCTAGATTAAAATAAAATCATAAAAAAATTGACATTACCCTAATATTTCCAAATAAAAAATTAATAATACTTTGACAGATCTTCTACTTCTGATTATTCAAAAAAGTCGTTATAACAAAGAAAAATCCCTCATTTCCAAATAGATTCTTCAAATTGCTGCACCAAGAAAATATTTAATAAAGAATGAAATTGTGACAGAAACAACAATGCAAATTGTGCACCTCATAAAATTAGACGGCTAAACGGGCACAATAAAAACGCCATTTACGTAATTATAGTTTATGGACTGCAAAAAGCATCATTATGCTAAACTTTGCATGAAGGTTGTAACAAATATTTCCGAGCACCAAAGCAGAAAATGGAAAGAAAAACTGAGCAATCTATATAAAAACGACCACCTAAAAAATCACATTCAACGTCGGATAACAGACACTTGTATTCCCATTAATTATTCCAGACTTTAACGCGCAAATTTAGGAATGCGTAGGATGTATAGTTTATTGTTATTTACCATTTCTTCTGTGCTAAAAAATATAAAACAATCTGTGCGGGTAATAACAGTTTTGCTGACACAAGAAAAGTAGTTCAAAACACGATTCGTTTATAATTAAATTTTAATAAGTAAGTGCCAATAAACATAAATTACGCTGGTCTTTAAAACGTTGTTGATAATAATGTTACATTTACATAAAACATTATTCTTTGTTATAGTGCACCGTAAATTATGGTAAAACCCTATCGTGCAAGTAGGTAAAAACAGATACTTAATTGTTAGGAAGAAGTAATTTTATATAATTTTATAATTAACTATAACTTTGTTAAGTTAGATAAGTGGTTTTTTCTTAGCGTGTTAACGTCAATGTTTGCACTGTCTTTTAATAACACATTCATAGACGGACCGGCCGAAACCAATTAATGAACCAAACATAAGTATTAAACAAAACGTCAATCACCTCAGCGAACTGAGTCTGATTTAATTAAAATTTATTAATATGCCAGACAAAATTATTAGAATTGTAACAATAACTCATCGTCAAATTGATCATTCAATAATGTGACAATTTGTTAAACACAATACAAATTAGAAATTAGTAAGATGCAGAAGAAATATTAGGTGTTAGCACCGGGGAGTCATCAACAACTAGGCAGAAAAAAAGAGTTTAGTTCTTTGTGAGTAAAAAAGTAGTTTAATGAAAAAAGAAAGGTTGGTGTTGCAACAATCCACAAATATAATATAAATTCCCAGCGAATGGTACCAACATGTCGAAGAGAAAATTTTATAAGAAAACGAGCATCGAACGAATCAGGATCAGTTTCTAACAACGAATTAATCAAGACGACTCTAAATCCAATAATTGCTAGTTTTTTGTTAGAAATTTTATTAAACATAAAATAGAAATTCTGCAGTCACATTTTCATACTAAAACAAGATTTTTCTTGGACTGGAGGAGCATTTGATCTACTCTGTCTATCCCCACATAAACTTATTGCACTCGACTGTTCCCACCGTTTTTTATTTTCTTTGGCCATGTCGATTTTTAGAGTTCATCATAGATGGATGATGTGCGTTAGTAATTGCGATGACATCTCGTCTATCCTTCCATTCAGACACATAGACACTGTCTAACGATTCCAGGAATGTTCCCTACATTTGAGTTTCTTTAGTAGGATTATCCTGAATCTTAAAGCGCAATGTTCCTGTTACATGGTTACATTTTTGACAAATTTTTGACAAATGTACTTCAATGTCTGCTCACTTTTTCTTTTATAAATTTCTATCTTCAAAACATGTCCGGAAAATGTAAATTAAAAAATTCGTAAAACTTGATGTCGTATCTGACTTTTCATATCATGCAGATATAAAAGAAAAGAAGCCGATTTTTTTTCAGTCGGTCCTGTTCATCAACAACATGGTTTGTGGCATATGACGAAAAGCAGCGCAATATTTGTTCAAAACGACAACCCGACAAAACTGTGGATAATACTAGATAATAATTCTGTTAATTTATACTAAAATCTTTTCGAATCCCATTAAACTTGAATTGTCTTTGAAGGAAACACAGACCGACGAATGTATGTAGTTCACAAATCTCTGTATTTTTAAACTGTGTACTTTGGAAATATCTAGTCTTGGACGCGATTGAATTGGAAGAATAGAATAATACATTCCATATGAAGTAATATACCAAGAATGTAATATTTATATTGTTGTTTGTCTGCATGATGGGAAAAAACGGCTGCAGCCGTTTATTCTTTTTACAATGTTTAGGAACCATTTGCACCCATAATATGCGACCACAATCTAAATGTATATTGGTACTAGCTCTATCCATGAACGTGTTAAAAGAAGCAGATGATATAATTAAATGACAATTTTTTTTTAAATTTATATCAAACTTATCAAAGTCCGAGTTAACATTTTGTAAGATAATAAATTATTCTGGGATAGATACTAAATATCGGCTATTAGTCAACATAAAACAAAGTCAAACACATAAATCAAAACTTTGAAAGAGGCAAATATTTTTTAAATTTAATGAGACAGGCGAGTGATATCCAAGAGTTTCTTCCGAGTTTAAAGTTTCAAAAGCCAGCTATATTTTCATTTTCATTTAAAAAATTTAATTTAACTATTGTTCAAAAGAATTAAGTCTTTGTTTTGCAAAAATGCACTTTAAAATGAGAGTTCTCTCAACTTTTAATTTAGCACGAACTCAACGCTCGGACAAAAACTAGATAATCTGTTTGTTCACGAGAAATTTTCTTTTTACTTCTTAAGTATATATGGGCAAAACTCTTAATAGTTTAACACAGAAAGCTGGGATTACATCATGCGGATGGATAATATGGAAATAAAGATATTTTGAGATTACCTCGGTCTGGCCACAGAAGAGTACATTTGATCTAGTCGCAGAAGCTTTTCCAACATATCCTCATTTCTGGGACTTGGAGCTGCATTCACCGCGTTTCCTTCAAGCATAACCACGGCTGCAATTGCAGCAAACCACCACAGAGCGGACCACCTCATATTCCTGATGGAAACTGCGTTAAACTCTCTTCTGCAACAAGTAATAACTTTATTATAGCATGTATGCGATACTAAAAGTAAAGAGTTTATTACAACTTTAATGGAAGAAGTCAGCGTTATTGAATTAGAAAATAAAGGTGGTTGAAATCACAAGACTTCTGCATTAATGCCCAAATAAAGCACCCTTGGCAATAATTCAACGCAACTGCCCTCATCCTTGTACCTTTCAGTAAATTGAGCCATTCGTAATTGTACTATAAAAAACCTTGTCGGTACGAAAGAGAAAACATTCTGATATAATGAGCAAGCCACTTTTTGATGGGAATCAAATAATCCAAGCAAAAAATTATGTATTTCTATTTATAAACCTTATATGGATAATTTCTATCATCAATCAGTAAATTAAAGACGCAATCATATTTCACCCGCAGTGAGAAAATTCCTCCAATTAAATTATTACTGAACCATCAGTTATTTTAATAGCGTTTGTTGTCATGTGTCAACGTTTTTCCATTTATATTTTTTTCACACTTAACTATTACTAATAAATGAATTACGAAAAACTATCGGCCGTCAGTTTTACTGCGTAAACAAAGCACGTTTATCGGACAAACGTTTGAAATAACCCACACATAATAGTGAGTATTTAAAAATACACAACTGCAGTACTCAATGTCTCCCTCAATTACGAAGTAATTAGTACGTGAATGATGGATTTCAGAGAAATTGAAGCAGTGTTGTTAATTCTCTTATTACGGTGGATAGTCGAATTTGTATGACAACGTATTAAACTCGATTTTAACGCTCTCACAGCCTTTAATTTTCGAGGATAATTACGTGGAAGTTAATTCGTTATCAAAACTAAGTTAAATTCCTTAAAGGAAAGCTAATGTGCATAATTATCTTTTGATCAAAGAAAATCAAGTCTTGTGGAAATTTGTAATCTTATATGAGCACATAGAAACTTATCTCGACGAAATTAATGTGTAAATCAAACAGAATTAATTTAGTACTTGCATGATTCGAGAAAATGTTTGTAACGGTAAAATACAACAATGGAGCAAAAAATAAAACATGAAATGTCCATGTCAGTAGAATTGTGGTTGGAAAATGCACATATATTCTTTGATACCAATTTTCAAAAAAAAGTAGTTCATTTCTATAAAAAAATCGAGCTTGATGTTTTAATCCAGAGCGAAGTAAAAAATTCATTTAAGTTTCTGAATAAAATGTTGCTTTTACTGTTTCTGCTGTTTTCAGAATATAAGATATTTAAGAAATTTGAACGAAACTTATGTGGAAAAGGCGACGGCTAACAAAATTTTACAATCTAGTGTTGCTGCGCAAAAAAGTAACTTTTAACTTGAAAGCAAGACGTTCTTAATTAAAAATGAGATGTTTTAAAAAACGAATAAGTTGGTGATTCAAGTTTATTTCGGTAAAATTATAATTATTAACTTCTTGCACCGATGTTTTTTTTTAAAGTTTGTTATTAAAATTTAATTACATTTGCTGTTATTAATAAATTTTACTTTCTGTAAACTTCTATTTGATCTAATTTATACAGTGTCTTGCGTTCAAGTTAAAATGACGTTAGTTAATTAGCAATTAATTTGATTTAATTTTATCAATCACCTATGGTCCTAGAATTATTAATATTAATATTTTGTCGACAATTATAACAATAATTTTTTTAAAACAATTCTTAAAACTGTTTGTTACAACAAATTTCTGACAACACTCTTTAACATCGAGAAGAATAATAAAATAACCCGAGATTAGATAAAAGTAGCAAAAAACCCTACTGCCGGTGACAAATCTTTCGACATTTTAATTTTTTTTAAATACGTGCAATTCAGCACATGATTGTAAATTCAAAGTATATAATTTATTTAAAAAATTACTAAAAATAAAAAGTAATTGAAAAATTGAAAGAACCCAAACGGATCCAAAGCGTCCACAAGATCTTAAAGTCTAAAAATTTGCAACAGATACAAAAATTGTAGATTATTAAAAAACAAAATAGAATTCTAAGATAAAAAAGTAAAAAAATTTCAATTTCAAAAAAATTGATTAATAACAATAATTTGAAAAATTTAAGGCTGAAATTTTTAAAAACGATCTAACAAATTCAAGGAATCTAGGAGGTTTAAAAATTGCAAACAATAGAGAATACGTGGAATTTGAAAAGTTTAAACGAATTCCACGAGATACAAAAAAAATATAAATGCAAAATACAAAAAAAAATAAGAAAATATAAAGAATTTAAAAATCAAAAAAAGTAATAATCTAGGTATCTTCAAAAAATCTAGAATGTATGGAAAAACTAAAAATTTGAAGTTTAAAAAGAAATAAAAACAGAAAGTCCAAAGAAATAAAACAATACAGAGATATAATGATTTTGAAAAATTGAAAGATTAAAAAATAGGGTAAAATATTAACTTCCATATAAAGTTTTAATGATTTAGACAGACTAAAACATTAATATCTAATAAATTTAAAAAAAGGATGGCAGATTTTAAAAAAATCTAAATAATTAAAAATTTGCAAAGAATGTAAAGATCCCTAAAGTAAAATAAATAAGTAAAGTTATATTGCGCAATTCAGCATTATTTTTTCTGAAATTCTCTCTAAAATATTAAATAATGATGAGTATTTCAGCTTGCAAAAAAAAACTATCCCTCAAAGTAATTGTTGAACAACTTGATAATTATGTGGAATTTTAAGTTGTAATTAAGAAAATAAACAACATTAATAAAACAAGTTGTTTAGTATAATTCAACTTTCTTTTATAAATATTAAGATTCAAAAGAACAGATTTTATTAAATAATGTTGTAAAAAGTTTGTAGCAAAAAAATCTAATGACAGAAAAATTAGTCATTAAGCTTACATCAAAATTCCTGAAACTAATTTGAGCATGTACGAGTGAATATTTATCTAAACTTTAGAACATGGTTGTAATAGTCTGTTTCCTATATCCTGACATAACAAACTGGTGTCCGATTTTCCTGAAATTGCTCGTTTCCACTCAACCAACTTAATTTCTCAGAATTCTAAATCTGACACTCTATTTTTTTTTCATTACGCCCCTTCTGTTGTAATAAATGCAATTTACAAATTTAAAATAAACTCCATTTTAACACTTTAGAAGTACACAATATCTTATCCAATTTCCCTAAAACTCGAATATTTATTAAACTGACAACAAACACACTTTGTGATCCTGTAATTAATTTCTGAGAGAATTTGTGCTTGTTCCCGATAAAACAGTAACAACCTATTATTTGTTGATTTACTTGAAAAGCGAATCAAAGTCTTTGTAGGAAATTATAAATTGTTTCAAAGCGAAAAGCAACACGTATTAAATTGAGACGGTGTTAAGAAACAATGCTTAAATCCACCATAATTTATCTCAGTGGGTACGATCCCAAATTAAATCATCTCTATTCTGACAAAGAGATAATTGTTAATGTCTGCAAGGTGCATATTTGCTAACCTAGAGCCATTTAAGCAGCGCTTTGTTAATGGTAAGCTCGTCGAGAAATGAATGGGACAAGCAACAGTGAAAAATTAATGTAAATTATGTCATTCAAACCCAATAAATTCTACTCGTACGTTTATTATGACTTGCAAAAGATTTTTATAGGTACATAAATCAAGCCGTGAAACAAAGTCTCGTTATCTGTTGATAGAGTATTATCATAAATATTCCACCGATAACATCACCCAAGTGTAATTTATTTGCTGCAAATATTAAACCGAAAGTCGGACAATAAAGTGTCATGTTACTTCTAAAAAACTTACATAAAATTTTTCAAGTATTAATTACAAGTTCAAACGTTAAACTCGTTTTCTGATTACTGACAACAATAAAGTTCAATTAACAAATTAACAAGTTCTAAGATAAACATTTTTTATCAGTTCAGATTCACTCAAAAGTGATAAAAAATTCTAAAAGATCTTCAACTTTTCATAATCAAAAGTTAATTAGATTTTTTCTGTATTCATGACAACGTTAATCTCCAGTTTGTGGAACCGCCAACAATATATCAAACATAATTAAAATAAATAATGTAATCTGATTTTGATTAATTTAGCTCGTGTTCTCGGTAACCCCATTAAAACAACCCCTTACGATTATAGTGACTGAGCTTCTTATTTCTTTGGGTTTTCACAAAAAATTTTTTTTAAGAAAATCCAAATAGGAATTCAATTTACAGACGTTGTTCACGCTTGAGTTAAAAAATAAATACGCTCTTAAGTTTTGTTTTCATGTCAAGAGTTTGATACAGTTTGTATGCAATGTAAACAACCACCAAAGTCCAAACAAAATATTGGGAAAAGGCAACTTTCAACTAGTATTTTTCTCAGATAATTGAAAATGCATAAGAGATTTTTGGAATAAAATAAAATTAAAAAATAACACTCTCGTTCGCGGTTTGTAAAAAGCGTTGAAAGCTCCTTTTTTCTACAACAATTTTTAATTGAAAAACTACTCACGAGCTTTGATGTTCGGACACTAGAGACTCACCTGTTGAAACTTTGGATATGTTGCGATGAGACTGTTTGACGTCTCTTGTGTGAGCTTTTATAGGAGTTTGGGACCGCACGCCGGCGCCCCACTGCAATGGGGGCGGCATAACTTCCCGTCTACAGCGAATAAATTCCATTTACACACCTAAAATATTGTTTTAATAATGATTGCCAAGCCAATTATAATATAATTTAAATCATTCCTGTTTACGAGCAACTTGGAAGAATCTCAGGACGATAAATAATAACGTACGAATAACTCACTCTTTTTTGCTTCTTACTTAATGAGTCAGAAGGTGGTGAGTTAGCAAAATTCACTATGAATAAGATTAGCATGGATAAAATTATACAGACTCCCAGAGGGTAAAATTTGTATGCAAAACTTAATTTCTGGTTTTGTTACTTCCGGTGTCGTGAAAATTCATTTTGAGCCATTTCACTGTTAATAGCTATTAGATACAACTGAAAGCTAAAAGCCGAGGATAATTATAAATTTTATCACGTTTGCTACTGAAATTTCGTGGAGAAGGAAGTAATATCGGTACTAATTAACTGAAACGAATTCTGGATTATAGCTAAAAATAAAAGAATCCAGAATAATGTAGTACACTTTTTATGAGACGATCAACTTTTTAGTTTTAAAGACAGTAGAAATTAAAATTAACTGAGCGGAGATACAATTGAGAATTTACTGTGATGAAAAAGGAAGACACTAAAAGTAATCTGAGCACTCAACAAAAATGAAGTTTTCAGTTAAATAACCAACAAATAGTATTACTTTTAGCTATAAAATATTTCGGTCATCAGTTATCAACTTTTAATAGACTTAAATTTTGCAGATGACATATTTTACATGCTAACCACAAATAAACATTCAAAAGTAAATAAAATGCTGAAAAACTAAAATAAACAAATCGTTTTCATTACGAGCTGTGTTTTTTTTATCGACAAAGTGCATAAAATTTAAACAGAACGTGCAATTAATTTTAGCTAAAACGCACTTTTATTTCAATTAAAAAGGAAATCTCCTGTTACTTTCAGGACACAGGTGCGCAAGAAATAATACGGTTATCGATAAAGTGGTTTGTGCTTAGAATCCCATTAAAATGAACTAAACTGAGCATAAGCGCGAATTAAAATGATTTAATGGTGCAGGAGTAATTTCTTGCATTTAGTGTTAACTTAAATTTGCCAAACTTTCATCAAACTTCACTTCGGAGTTTATTACGACAAGAATTTGAGGGATAAATAGAGCAATTTCTAGAAATGTTCCTAATTACGTGAAATATGTTTTGTTGTCCCTTTAAGGAACATAACCTTTTAGAAGGGACCGCATAATTTACTGGAGATGCTAAAAGTCAATTAGAAAATAAGAATTGATGGAAAAATTAAGAAATATTACCTCTGCAGCCGTGATAAAAACTTCTTTATTGTAGATAATTATCTTGTTTTTATAGTCACTTTTAATTAAATAAAAAATACCTTAGTCAAACGATTCAGCTGCATCCTTTAAATGAACAGATAACAAAATTACCACTTAGACCAACACTGTCTGTGCTGAAAATGCACAATAGAAATACTATTCAGCTTCTCTGCTATTTACTGTCCCGTAATTCCTGCAAAGAAACTTTATCGTCTCAAAACAACATGAACTAATTTTATTTTTATAAATGCTGTTGTTCGCACTAGTTAATTTTTTTGCTGCACACATTTCTAAAGTCACATTCTGTAATTAGCCAAGTCAGCCCTTATATGCAATCAAGTAAAAATGACGGTTCTTTATAAAAACAGCAATGGGCTTTGTCTGTCTTAGAGCTTAGATACACTTAATTATAAAAGATTTTCACACCAACTTGGAATGAAATGTAAATAAAATTTGAGGGAACTTCCTTTTCCACCTGCGGCGTTTAATTAAAAGTTTGTTGATAAACAAATGTACTGTGTTTTTTTCAAGCGACTTTTTACTCCTAACTCATATATTCAAGTGTCGAAAGAAATATGGGTTTCCACAAAAAACACGGGAAAAATCGTTGACACTCAATTTTTTTATCCCTCAAGATTATCGATAAGTGAATGTGTCATACAGGAAAAAATATATCAGAAACATATAAAGCCAAGTTTTCAACAAATATTGTTGTCGAATATTAATAAATAAAGCATATGTTTTTGATTGAATTTTACAGGCAGTGAGCACGGTGATAAGCGAAGTACAAGTGATAATAATTCATTGCGTCAGATTAGTAAAAAACTTCATTTATCTTTGATTTAGTTCTGGTTCTAAAACTATAGTATTTTTAGAAGTCAAGGTTTAAGATACAAATTTAATTTAACGATTACTTTTAAGTTGCTTTCCATTTAACGAGAAAAATAAAGCAAACATCTACTACAAAGTTTGTAAACTTGGAGCTTTTGAATACCTACGGGTGATTAAATAGCAAAATCCATTATTTTAAATTTATCGAGCTTCAAATATACATCAGAATTTCTAATAAGATAAATTTTATCTTTAAATTAAGTAGCTATTAAATGCCAGGAATCGATTTCCTAAAAACAAATTGACCTGAAATAGTACTACGTCCGGAGAGGAAGTTAAAAAACGCTTGTAGATTATTAAGGTTATATAAAGCTTATGCAAAAAATATACATTTTCATATACCTAACAATATACCTAATTCAAATGAATTTAAAAATATAAACAAGAAAGTGCAATACAATATTTTCTACATTTGTTGAAAATTTTAAAATTATTTAAACGTTTTAAATCCTTAAAATCTATAGCTATAGCTAACCTTAATTCTTTTAAAATATTTAGTTTTGTTTTTGATTGTTTTGGATAGGTCCAACTTTAATTTTCTTAAATTTTTAAATTTTTTCGTATAATTCTGTTTTTTGCATTTTTCACCTTTTAATGCTTTAAACTTTGAATTCAAATTTTTAAAATTTTTACTGTTTTATAGTCAATTTTTTAATTTTTTAAATTTATTTTTTTATTTATTACATTTTTTAAATCCTCTAAATTTATACTGATTTGCAATTTTTTATGACTTATTTTTATTTTTTAGTTTTACAGGTTTAAAAAAATAAATTATAGATTTTTTATTTGCTTTCGATGCTGTCTTCATATATTCCGAAATTTTTAGATTCTTTTTTTTTTTTTTTGAATCGTCAGAATGTTTTTCTTACTTCAATTTTTTCAACTTTTTTAAAATTTTAAATTGACAAAATTATTATTTTAGTTTGTTATATTTTTTTTAAATTAGTTTTAAAATCTCCAAATTTATTTTTAATTTTTTTATATTTTTAATAATTTTCATATTTTCTAGATTTAACAAAATTTTTGAATTCTGTATTTACAGTTTTAGAAGAAAATGTGTTGGAATCCCTCGGATGCTTTAGATTTTACGCATTTTAAAATCAGAATTTTCTAGTTTCCTTTCTAGACTAAGCTTCTTATTATTCATCAAAATTGATATTGCTTTTGATTTATACTTTTTAATGTTAGAAAGCTTTTGTTTCTTTAGATGCTTTAATTTTTTTAGATTTTCTGTATTTGTAAGATCTCTGTTTACGCTTTATTTTAGATTTGCTAAATTTTTGGCACTCTACGTTATTTGACTTTTAAATTTTTAGATTTTTTCTATTTTTCATATTCTTTAACTTCTTTAGATTTGATTTTTTTTTTAATTTCATTACCGTTCTAGAATTTTTGTAACCGAAATTTGATTTGAGTTTTTGGATGCATCATTTTTTTAAGTCCCCGATTTATAAAAATTGCTCTCAAATTTCATTTACAAAAATAAAAGCAAAATTTAAAATAGAAAATCATGAAGGATAATCTGAAAACATTGTTAAACTGTTAAACTACAAATCAAAATTAAAGCTAACGTATATGCAGTTTTTATCAAATTCGGTCTTTAGTAATATAATCTGATATTAACAAGTAAAGAAATGTAGAACAATTTAATTATACTTACTGGAAAGTCGGCGACAAAATATTTCGCTCATAACTCTAAAATGAAACCAAAACTGGTATCCTCGTATTTTAGTAATATTACAAAACCTAACTGAGAAATCGATAATTTCATAATACTGTAAAAATTAAAGTTCAATTATCGAATCTTGACCCTTGCTGTAAACTGGCCGGTATATATGTAATTTCCGTAAGAAAAGCCACTATCTCAAAAAAAAGAAGATTAAAGGAAATTAAATTCTAAATAAATAATGAAACAATTATTTTCCAGCTTTTTTTCTTCGATTAATAGTAGAACGAGGAGGAAATAAATACATACAGTTTTACACAACTGCTGCAAAAATTATTGATGTTAACTTTAGCAACTTTGAATTTTTCACTTATCTAATTAGTTTGGGAATGGAGGCATTTGATATTCAGAAAAATTCCTTTTGTTGTTAAAAATATACCACAAAATACAACAGTGTAACAAATTACTTTCGTCTCTATAAAATGCAAATTGTTTTTCCACTGTTAACGATGATACTAAGCAGCTAAAGTACGATTTTAGTAAAAAGATACGTATAAACAAGTATACATGCAAGGAAAAAAAACAAAGCAAAAAAAGTTGTTATATAAATAAAAATATAAAAAACTTTGCTTAGGCAAACATTTACATAATCGCAATTAAAATAATTTAATAGCACACATCAACAACAAACAAGAAAAATCTAGTTAAGATTATGACGTAGTGGAATTTCACTTTTAATTAATTTACCTGAACCTCTGTTTCGTTATCCACTAATCTAAAGAATAACAAACGTTTAAAATTTCCTTTTAACTATAAACGACGCGTTCTACTGGATACATGATTTTGATTTTCCATGAATTTTATACTCCAGAATGCAACAGACGAAGTTGAAATAAAAATCTTTAATTTCAAAAAACACAGTTCTTCTTTGAATACAATGTTGTTATGTTTGTAAACTGATCCCAACAAGACATTCTAACGATCACACTTGAATGTATTTCCATTTCAAAACACTGTAGGATTACACGAACCTGCACTTTTCAAAATATCTGTGAATACTAATTCATGTGAAATTTTGCGGAACTCTGAACAAAATCATTTAAATTTTACATGGATAGGCTCTACTCGTAAAACAAAAAAATATCTAATTTCTGTTAGATAATATATTCCATGAAAGTATAGTAGCACGATATAAAATGCTAATAAAATAGAATGCCGCAGGGATTTAGGATAGGTAATAGAGAATCCGAAATCTTATTGAAATTCATTAAAGGAAATGCACAAATCCCTTTTTAAACTGTGTCTTGAGGCATCGCGTAATATCGAATTGTGCCGACTGCATAAAATAAGAAAAATAAGTCAATCCATTGTAACTAAACATCATCTTGCTTTTATTATTCCAGAAACGTATTTCAAGGACAATCGAAAATGGATTCTGGATTCGAGTTCACTTGCTGTGAATATTTTAAACTCGTGTTCAATTAAATTCGATTTTTAGACATATGGGCAAAAAAAACTTTCTCGATTTACATGCATTGAAGATGGAGAAGATTAAAGCGAAAATAAGAATGCTGACACAGATAAGCACACATTTTTCTTTATGTATTACGATTTCAAACTTCGTTTCAAGAAAACAAAAAATTAACTCCAAACTGAAATATTAGACGTTTTGTTAAATTTACTACAATCTCCGGCTAAACCGATTACTGAAACTTGATTTTTCATAGTTCATAGCTTACCGTTTGCTATACTGTTCTTAATATTGTTACTCGGTTAGGAATCGTAAGAAGATCAGCTTGTGCACAATTTAATGAGGCTTAGTACACTTTTGTATAATCACCGCAATTTTACAAAATTCGTGGAATAACGAATCATTTCAACGAACCAAAATAAGTGGGTGCAGTTACGCCCACACTCGAGAAACGTAATTATTCTGGAGTCGATTTCCACCAAGTGGTGTCAATATAAGTGAAATTTCATAACATAAACTGACGGTTAAATCTAATTAAAATACCAAGAACAGAAATTCACGGATAACAATTTTAAAACAGTGTCCTTGCAAAGCTACAACAAAAATATTTGCTTCCATTGTAAAAAAGAGAACAAAATGAAATTTATGTGGAAACCCACGAGGTTTTTCCTCGACATTTAACTAGTTCTGTTAAATATTTTATTTCGAGTTGTAAACTTTAGATAGAAAAATTATGAATAATTTACATCTTTACATCTATAGAAGCTTTAAGGCAAAAGAAGTTGCTTTATCGCAAAGTGTTGACGTCAGTTAAGCGTTAAATGTAAAATTAGTTCATTAGAAAATATCAAAATATTTTCATTAGAAATGCATGCAAAATAAATGTTTTCTTAAAAGCAATTTCGTTTTATCAGAAAGTTCAATTAAAACTGAACTCATTTACCTAAATTGACGGTAAAACGTAACATACAACTATATAAAATAAATTTTGTATGTTAGTCACTCAAAATTTTGCATAAATAAAAAGACTAAATAGGACAAAATATTAAACTAATCTGCATGTATAAAATTTGAAAAAATTTAAAAAGCTTTGTTTGTAAGCGTTTAAATTAAATTACGTTTGGTAACTACATCTAGATAAATACACTAAGCATTTCATGCGATAAATGCAGTAATTTTTTTACTTTAATACACTAACCCGCTCTAAGAAATCAACAAAATTGGTGGATGCGCCGGGAAACAGCAATATTAATTTTATTCTTTTTGTAATAAAATTATTATATTTCTACAATTTGTAAGCTAAAAACTTTAAGTAACTTTGCATAATTTGACTAGTCTAAGATGCAAGCTAAAGTACATATTTATAAAAAAAAATGGGTTAAAGGAAAGATCACTATTTTAGCGTATTTATTGAAGAAAATAAAAGTCTAATAAACAATAAATGACCTGCTTTTAAAATAGTTTGTTTATATTGTTATTGATGCATTAATTATTTATTTTATAATAATTAAACTCAGCGATCGAAAAAATAAATGAATTAATAATAACAACTATATTAAATGATTGATAATTTATCATTTACACAATCTCAACAAAAACGCATTTATTTTTATAATATTACATAATTTTAGAAGAATATAATTCCAATGCAGACTGTTACTTGCAAAAAAAAATCAACTAAATTGTTATTTTAGAACTATGTAATTGGTTCCATAATTTGTTGTTTATTATATCATGTGATTAGCAAAGACTATGTTTTTTTTTTATTAGGCTGGCAACACATTTGGAGTTGGTATGCCCGACATGGTAAATAAACCTGTGATACTGACATTTCAAGATACCGTTGGTAATTACTAATTACGTTATTAATTTATGTCGTGCTGTATTTCCCAGGATAATTGCAGTTCACAGTACAATAAATAAAGAACTCGGAGAATACTAATCTACAAAATTTGCTTTATATATTAAAAAGCACCTGGTGTTTTGTTTTATTAGATACTTGAAGCACCAAAATATAATATTTATAAAATAAACAGTAAATTAACTTTTCCGCCATTTGTCAGTCGGTTATACAGTAACCTTCAAGCAACTACTTTTTGTATATACCAATAGATGATGCCTCCCACAGCTTGATTTTTCTGACGTTTATGTCGTTTTATTTTGACAGGAAACATAACCAAAAAATTCGAAATAAAATGTAATTATTACGTTTCAGTCACCACCTAAACTAAAGTGACGTTCAATTTAGTGACTGCACGCTCCTACTGGTCGATAAGTCTTATTGTCATTAGCGTCTCATGTCAATTTATTAATAGTATTAATACGATGGACAACTGATTTACTGGCCCATATGGAACGCCAAGCTGAATTTGGAGAGCCCTCGTTGAAAAGCAGACGAAAATGTTCTCCGCAGTTAAACGACAACTCCTGCCAAATTATGGTATTGTTCTTTAGAGTGAAATTTTTGTGTCTATGACTACGGTTGCAGGTGGACAACTCTGAAAATGTCTTGAATATTTTAAAAAATCTTTATGTGGAAAGGCAAATGTGTGATGTGTCCCTGTTGGTTGGGAACAGGGAGCACCATGCTCACCGGCTTATTTTGTGTGCTTTTAGTGATGTGTTCCAGGTTAGTCTTTTAAAGCAAACCTTCAAGATTAAAACATAATTTCAGGCTATGCTGATGAAACCTGAATGGTGTGAGTGGCATGAGAGCAAAGTAGAGCTTCAAGAGTTGCTCCCAGAGTGTGAAAAAGTGTTCCATTTATTCTTAGAATATTTTTACACTGGAAAAATTCTAATTACACATACCAACGTGATGCCAATCTTAGCACTTGCTGATAAATATATTGTTAAGGTAAACTTTCGACCTTGAAGTTAGAAACCTAAGAATTATCATTCTAGGGGTTATCAAGGCTGTGTGTACAATACATGTGTAAACATGTTCCCCATGCTGCTTCACACAATCAGTTATTTTTATGGCTACAATATTCCATTCCTTGTGGCCATGTAGAAGTTGCTGAAAAATGCCAAAATTACATTAAGTGGAACCTAGAATCAATAGCTAATACTCCAGATTTTAGTAACATAGACTCTGACATGCTTACCCGCCTTCTCCAAGAGAATGATGTGATAGTTTACAATGAAATGGTTCTTTACAACTGCGTCGTGCGATGGTTAGATTTACAAAAAATTAGATTAAAGAGTAGCGAAGTTCCGCTTCAGGAACTAGAGGATAACATGAGAGTTCTAGTGAAAAATGTAATGATTTATATTAGATTTCCAATGATGACACCAAGAGAATTAGCAGATTTACTTTTATCACCTTTAATAAAACAACACAAAGAGTTCTTTGTAGACAGAATGGCGATAGGTATGACCTACCACTCGGGACAAACGGATCAAATCGAAAAAATCAGCAGTACAGAAGAGGGAAAGTTATTGTTTACGCCTCGTCTATACACGTCCGACATTTATAGCGCTGTTTTAGTCATCGAGAACTTCAATAGTCTCCCTAGTTACCACACAAGTACTTTTGTCTTCTCATCACACATGTCAGCGGCAGATTGCGAATCTGATAAAATCAACGATTGGGTAGTTGACCTTTATCCAAAAGGAGTCTGGTTTAAAAAATGTTACTTGATTGTATGGCAGGGGACTTTAGAAGTCCCTGAAGAAATCATTCCGACAGTACGACTGTCGCTAACGTCTCGGGAAGTTTTAGAAACGAAAATCAAAGTCAAAGTTGCCGTTCTTATTTATGGGATACAGGGAGGAGTGGAGCATGTCATGGAAGTCAAGGAGAAAATTCACCATTTTACGAACGAGGACAAAGTAATGAATATTGATAACTTGATACCTTTCGCAGAACTCAACCCAAGCGCTTCAACACACGCTCATGAGAGCCCTTATTTGATTGGACCCGATCGAAATCAATTGAAACTGAATATTGTCATCACGTCTCTCAATTCTTGACCGCCAAATTTATTTTTGTAAATTTGTACTGATCTAAGGACTGCTACTCCAAAAACAATAATTTTATTATTATTATTATTACGATTATTATTATATTATGGATTTTCATAAAATATTTTGCCCAAGAAAATTGTTTGGTTTCCCTCATTCCGGTTTGCGACGGGTAAGAAGAAATACGACTTAAGCAAATGCAATTTTTATAAATCTCACTTTACCAACAATACCACAATATTTACGAGTTCATTTATAACTAAATTGAGCAATTTTAATTGACAATTTTCAGTCCTGGTCTCAACTAGAATCATAAAAATCACAACTTGAAGGAATGCAAGTTAAACTTACAGCCAAAACGCAATAAAGCAATACAACGTATATATAAAAAAAATAAGTACTACTTAAGTACCAGATCATGGAGCTAAAGAAAATGGAAAAACTTTCATTTTAAGGTAATCATCAATAACTTCTTTAACATTCTCCACAGTTGGAGAAGAAACACTCACAGTGAAGCCCAATTCCTTCAACTTCAAACCATCGAGTCTCAAATGCTTATGTAATAGTAGTTCTGGGTCCATGTGAGGTGTTAGCGGTGTATTCTGAATATCATCTTTTCTACAAACTTCAGCCCAAGGCACTAAATGCTTATCGTTGGCGTCATCAGCCGCACTTTCCAGATCCACAACTGCTGAAATGATGTTACCACAAAATTCAGCTTTGATGTTGAAAAGTTCAGATAAAATGTTGCAAATGGAGCCTTGAGTGGAATCCGCCTCGTCAACAACGTTGTAAACCTATAAATTAATGTTAAAGTAACAAACACTCGGGGAATTTTAAAGTACCTGTCCGACGGTGTCGTCTCGGTTACATACAAACCAAATCGCTCGACAAACATCAACCACGTGAACGGTGTTGATTTTTAAATCGGCGTTCCAGAGTAACTTCATCGTTTCTCCCAAATGCTTGTAAATAGAGGCTACAATAACACGAGGGGTAAGCCCCAAACGGTCACCGGGACCGTAAACCGTGGCGAGTCTTAAAATAGTGAATTTCAGGTTGGGAATATCACGGATCTGTTGCTCAACCTGAAAAAAAAAACAAAATCTATTAATTTTGAATTATTTTAGTTGTTTCAAATTGCGCGCTTCCAATTTTTAAGGTGGAAGTATTAAAATTACTATCATTATGACAGATATGTAACCTCACACTTGTATGAAACTGTCAGAGTGACATTTAGTCCAAAGCAAACTGTCATGTCAACGATAATTTCGGTCATTTTTAACTTTAGTATTCGCATTATTTGGAATTATACACAAATATTAACCTGATATTTCCACTTTCCAATAAATGACCAAGGCTCAATAGACCCATTTTCTTTATGAGGCACTTTTTCAGCAGAATTCATCTTGCCAGAAGACAGTTCAATGTAATGTTTAACGTTATTTAAAGCCGCTTGTTTTGCGCAATTCAGGCTCAATTTCAAGATCCCTTCTTCATAAACAGGATCAGTTTGTCCTAGCTTGGTCTCTCCTGCACAATTTATTACATAGTCCCAATGTTCCGAGGAACTGAACGCATTTTTGCACGATTCTGCAACATTAGTATATAAAATACTAACTGACTGTGACCCACGATGGGGCCTTACCTGCATTTATAAGATTAGCACTCTTAAATTCTACAATGGGATTTTGGAAGTACTTTTGGCATTGTTCATTTAACCAAGCCACTTGTGGAGGAACTTTATCAACTACTCTTATTGCACTAGCGAGATCATTGGATGCCAAAAAAGATACTAAATTCCGTCCAATAAAGCCACATCCTGAAATAAAACGTGTTTAGAGGTTACGTAAAGTTTGAATGTAATTAAATTTGTTTTTACCTCCCAATACTAAGACTCTTGGTTTGTCCATGTTCCTTTGTGCTCGTTTAATGTTCTTTTATTAGAAAATCTTATCTTTCGATTATAACTCATCCGGTCTACGTCATCGAACTGGGTAAACAAGGAGGAAGCAACAAACAGTATGCACATAAAAGCCGGTGCTTTGCAGTTACTTCACAGTCTATTTATTTCGTTTCTTTATAGGGGTGATGTGACTCAGAAGTCGGGAATTTTCTCAGTTATAATTCGACAGAGGTTTTTGCACGTGGTTAATTAAAGTAGAAAGATATTAAACGAAAATGTGATTGGCATTTTAACAACAGAATTAACAGGTGGGCAAACGGTGAAGCCCCTTGAAGTAGGCAACACATTATACGCAGCCATTACAACTTTAAAGTACAAATGAAAAACTGCAACGAGTCATATGTATATTACATAAAAAAAGCGTGACGTTTTTTTTTTTTAACTTGGACGTTACAGGGTCTTAAATAAATAAATAAATCTCAGCAAAGGATACGCTGCAAAGAATTGAAACCAAATAAATTTTTGGAAAATTTTTTTTTTTTAATATTTAATAAATATGCAAGGTATGTCATGTTTATGTAATTTTTCTGCTGTGTTCTCTTATACATCTTTGTTTAAATTTTTATAAAACTGTTAAAACTGTGCAAAATATATCCATTTTAAAATTAAATTTATGTATGGGCGGTGTTCCATTATCTTTAAATATACAAACTGACACAATTTTAGCGTCGGATTGAATTTAAGTTTTGCTAAAAAAAATATACAGTTAATTATAATTATAACAAAAGATTACATTTTAAATTCAATAATAAAATTTAGCAGATATAGTATTTGGACTTCTTTTTGTCTTATGCGGCAACTGCCAATCTAACAGTATAATACAAAAAAAAAACTTATTTTTGTTAATATACCACTTATATGTTTTCGACGTTTAAGATTAAACTTATTCCTTACTTCATTTTTGCTCAAAGCGTATACCAGTTAAAAGCTGATACATAATCGAAAAATTCAAATCTAACTTTTTTAAATCTTTGGTAGAAAATTAACATTGTTATTTGGTCGTTTATATAATATAATACACTTTAGAATTAGTTTAAAAACATTAAAAATTTTGAACTTTCATCAGTTAAGCATACATAAGAAACCTTTTTAACAAAAAAATCCTTAACCACCAGCTTGGTAAGAATTTTCATGGTAAAGTGATACCATGAGTTAATATGTTAATATAATTATTAAAACTGTTTTTCGATTTATAATTTTCAGTTGATTATGAATAGTGTTATCAGTTAGTTGTATTTTTGTTTGGTGTTTATACAGAAGACAAATTGCAATTGCAAAATTGCATACTTGCAATTTTTTATCTTTTGATGTACACAAATTAATATTTTTTATTTTTACTAGAATAAAAAAATACAAATCGTTACAAATTTCTCAACCAACATTATTTATGAAAAATGAATATCATTATAAATATCTCAAAAACGGTAAAAATTCTAAGGTGCTTATAATAAAAATTGAAAATTAAAATATTTGATTTTAAAAAAAAATTACTATAGCTTTAATTTTCTTTATTTTCCTAAAAATATTTTTGTGCCTAAACCGTAGGATCGAACACAGTTTGATTTCCACATCTGCTAAGTTTTAATGTTAGGTCTTGTCTTTACACAATGATTTATATTAGTGCTTACAAATACTATACGATAATAATGTATGAAAGTTATAATAAATCAGTTACTTAAAAATGAAAACTGCAAATAGAGTATTTAGATCTGCATATTTTGATTTGTTCATCAATTTTAGCTAAAATAAAGTTAGAAATAGACTAAAAGTGGAGAAAAAATTAATTAACATTATCAATTAATTAATAATAATAATTAGTTAACAAATAATCAAAAAATCAACCATTTTAAAACAAATTTACATTTTTTTTCTTTGAGTCTCGATAACTATATGATTTTATTTAAATTTCATTAATTAATTTTGTGTTTACTCTTGCTAAAATTCTAAAGCATAAATAATAGTTATAAATAAAGAATCTTAGAACATTTAAGACATGAAAACTTACATCACAGTGATATACTATAGTCGTACTTTCATTATAAGACCTTTAGATAAAAAAAAGAACTCAATATAAGCTTGGAATTTCAACCATCACAAAAAATCAATTTACTAAATCGTGAAGGAAATCAACATTCCAAAGGCAGATGTCAACAAATGAGTAAGGAGTGACAAACAAATAAAACATAAAATTTAATTAAATACGCTTTATTACAATATTTTTTAAATGAGCTTTTATAAAATAAATATTTTTTTTTCTAATTAGTAGATTAACTACAATTTTCATATTGTGACCATGTATTCATACCGGTCACATTCAATTAACACTACGAATAGTTGTTACCCAAACTGTCTTAGTTATCAGTAAACAAATACATTTTTGTGTACTTAATTGATTTAATATAATACACCCTTGTCAGTTCCGGAAGCGCCGTCGCCGGAGCGTCACGACGCCGGGTAAAATTTTCATCAGGATAACAGAAGCAGTAAGCGATTTTTAGAAAGCACCCACAAAATCAATATTTTGTTATCTACCCCTTCATAACATTCACGATCAGCTGTATAAATAGGACTCCAGCAGTAGGTGTGTTATTTCTACATGAAAAATAATAAAATCCATAAAAACTTATTTGAATTAAGTAAATTCGAAAGTTTTAATGACACATTTTAAACACATTTGTTTGAATCAATAAAAGAGTCATTCCATTTAGTGAAAGTATTAACAGTGAGAAAACGTCTGGAGACAAATTTCAAAACTAAAATAAATTCAATGAAACAGTTACTATTATCTTCATGCATCGCTTGAATTCCAAATAAGCATGCATTTCAAATTAAAACTGCTGAACCTCCCACTTGTTTAATTAGAAAAATTCCTTGCCATTACAAAGTTCACATCGATTATTAATCACTTTAACGAATATCCGATAATTGTTACTGCCACCAGACTTATACTCAATTATAGAATTTTAGTAATAAGTTCAGTGGCGCTGCTGGAATATGCTTCTGTTCTTTAATCAGTTGACGTCACGTGGTACGTAGATCGTTTAACACAAAAATGCAAGTATTTTCTTCGTTTTGTTTTTTATTATAAAATGTTATCAAACAATAACGACTTATTTTTGGTGCACCTAAATCAATTTATTCAATTAAAAAACTGAGAAGTCTCACATTTAACTAACACAATGTATTTATTAAGACACAGAATCAAAAAGGTGAATATTTGAGGCACTAAATGACAATAAATAATTACTTCTATTAAAATAACACAGCATCAAAAAATCACTTTTAATGTCTCCCAAAACTATAATTTGGTATCGAAATTTGTCATGGTAACAATCTCCGTTTTCTCTGGTGTTTCTTCTTGAGTCTGTGGCTTTGGAAGACAAAAACAAAGCCCTCCTCCAATTAAAACGCTCACGGCAACCACAAAAATCGGAATTTCACAATGTTGGTCCATTAACAACCCAAATAAAATATTACTAGCAATAGCTCCAATTCTCCCAGCACACATGGTCAAACACAGAGCCAAAGCACCAACACTTGTTGGAAATAAATCAACCACGATTCCTCCAATCGTCATATTTGCTGTTACCATACTTGATTGAAAAATAGAAGCAACAGCTAAATTTTGCCACGAATTTTGTAACCAGTAAATCATACTTGCACTAAAACCTCCTAGAAGCATGCTCGTGCAAAGAATAATTTTTAAAGAGATTCTAGCAGCGAGCCATCCAGACAAAGCATTTGCTAAAAGAGACGCCACACCCATGATGATGGTACTCTGGATCACTGGCGGGTCAAAAGACGGTTTACAATCAATTTTCTCATTGTTTAAAAGCGCGAGCTCTTGCACTGTGACAGTTTTATTGGGATGTAGGTTGTGGAAGCGGTCAAATCGGACGAACAGTTCGGGGAGCCACCAGCCAAGACCAAACACACTGAAATCATATTTATTTAATTATTTTTAGGTTCGTGTTTGTTTCTTTTTACGTTTTTTCGCGTGATTTTGATTTGTGAGGGTATTATCTGGCCTTACAAAAATAAAGCAATGTATAATATCTACAAAAAAACAAAGAAAATGTGACAAGTAAAGACAGAACAATGCATTTTCACGAAGATTACAGAATTTTCCGCGGCTGTTAGGGCGGCAAAAAAGTGTGTGAATTAGAAATTAATTCGCCTTTATCATTTTGTAACCGACTATTTTAAGATCTTAAAAAACTGGTTATCTTTGGATTATGAGAAGTTAAATATTTGTGTACATGTGCGGAGACTAATGCTAATACAATTAATGGCAGAAAACAGTTGAATTTAAATTATACCAATTAATATGAGTCATTCATGTAAATTCTTAGTATAATAATAGAAAATTATATAGATATTGCACTAGTTTATTGTTTTATTAATGTCGGGCAGAAATAAAAGTTAGATAAAACAGAAATTAAAAAACGTTTTGAAACAAAGGTAATGGTTTTTTAAGTAATTATTAACATCCCGAAGTCGATTACGTAGTTATTTTCAAGATTTTAAATGAAACAAAAACTTAAACAATCTGTTTTGATCACTACTCAAAATTCTTTTTCTTTTTCATCCTACCGAGTCACTCATTAAGTTGTTGACCTATAACAAAGAGATTAATTAAATTCCGCGAAAAAATAGGTTCCTTTGTTGATAAAAAATGTTTTTCATACTTGTATAATAACGAGTTATTTTTATTGACGCAGCAATTCTTCGAATTCTAACTTAATTCTATTGAGATGGTGGGTCAAATATTAAAAGTTTGAGTTATGAAATTTTCGACTAGATATTTAAAAGGAAATATTTATTCTAAAATGTAAACAGCGGATTCTTAATTTTTATAAACTATTTTTTTGTCTCATACTTGAGAATATTTTTAAAAAATACTTAAAAAAAACAAATAGCTACTACTACTTAGCTGTTTTTGATTTAAACAGTTCGTACTTATTTATTGATATTTTTATATGACATAATTTTGAATTTATTAGGTCCTATACTTTTAAAGGTTACATTTAAGTAGTCGGAATTCTAAGATCTTAAATAAAGGACTGTAAAATTTGAAGTCTTGAATACAAAAATATTTTTAAAAAATTGTAATTTCTATATGCTCATATTACAAATTTTCAGATTTTATTTTCTAAATTGTCAGATTCAAAGCTTTTAGAAAAACCGAATAAAAATCCTAAATTCTCACATAGTATATACACCACCATTTTCAAATTTCTGGATTTTAAAAACGTATTTTATTTAATCTAAAATTTTACTGGTTTTAGATTCTTAAAACTTGAATTTTGATTATGGATTCTAAGATTCTATAGTGTGCAATATGAACTCTTGTACTCTTTTTTTTGAAATTTAACTAACTGACTAAAACTAAAAATTTTGGAAAGCATAAAAAGTTTCAGGCTTAGAAAAGCAAAATTTATAAAGTTCTCAGTTAATACATATGAATTTTTGAAACCAGTTTTACAACAAAGCTAAAAAGAAACGGATTTTTTTAGATTATTTCTCTAAATAGGATATTTCTGTAAGCATACTATTTTCAAAAATAATACTTTAAACTTCCGTCCTATATATAATTTATTAAAAACATTATGATAGAAGTAAACATTATCTATTCTTATTGACTTGAAAAGTGTTTATTTTATGACTTATGTTTGTACACATTTTTCAATAAAGTTTTTTTTTATTTAAACTAAACAACGTTTAATTCAATTTTTATTACAATTTTTATTTTAGTTTGTGTATGGCGCTAAACTAAACAACAACATAATTTTTAACATTAAACTTAAATAATGTTGCCTTTAAACAATGAATAATTTCGAACCAAGATTATTCAATATATTTTATGGACTAATAAAATGTTATCTTCCAGATAGGATATTTAGGTTGCATAATATGTTAATATTGTATTTTTATTGCATTAAAGGAACTTAATTTATTGGAAACTTCAAAGTTTTAAACGTCAAGAATAAAACACTCATCCCCTTGTTGCGTAATTTTAAGCGCATAAACTTTACGCATTTAACGCATGAGATAATTTTTCTGACGTAGTGCACCAAAACACCGTAATCTGTGTTTTTCAACATTTTTTTTTTAATACTTTAAACCACTAAAATTTCCCAGGAGAAATACTCTTGTTTCAACAAAGAATTACGTTCGTGGTGAAATCAGGAACAATATTTTTTATAAAATTCAAATGTCAACTCACCCAAACATGTTTGTAAACATGATAGTTGTAGAAAGTAAAGTTGCGATAAGTAGGGAACTTCTAAACATACTTTTGAACAAGCCACACATTTCTTGTAAAGTCTTCATGGTTTTTCCTCGACATCGCAAACTGTTAGGGGGACACACGTTCATACGAGTTGACAGGTTTTTCACTGGAAATTTTGCAGAGTTTTCGCCGGTGTTCATTGAAAACATTTCGCGTAAAATAAGGAGAGCTTTTCTAGAGTCACCTTTAGCGAGGAAAAATTTTGGGGTTTCGGGCAAGCGTAGGAACCAGAAACCAGCGATAATCTCAGGCAGGACTAGGATTATCATAAACAATCTCCAAGATGTTATAATAAAGTATGATCCTAGAGTAAACGACACAGTTATTGGTAAGATATACCAAGCAAGAAGAGGCAAAACAAGCCAAGCGAGAGTGAAAAAAATTCCAGAGTAGCAAATAACGGAAGATCGATACTTTACAGGTTGAAATTCCGCTAAGTAAGAAAAAACTATGCTTCCTGGACCCCCAATAAGAAAACCGTTAAGAAATCTACAGAATATGATACTAAAAACTGACTGGTGAATCATACAGATAATTGTGATAACAGCGTTCGATAAATGAGCGAAAACTAAAATTTTCCGTCTTCCTTTAAAGTCGGCTAAAATCCCCCATAAGAAACTACTAGCAACACCTCCTACCAAAAAACACACGTTTAAAAGACTCAATTGAAATGAAGTTAGTTGAAGTTCGCACTGAGCAGCTGGAAAAATGTAGGCAGCTAAACCATTTTGAAATCCGACTGTTATTATGCAAATTGCACAAGCTGTGAAAGCCTCGTAGTGGAATTTACCGTAACCTGAAATATAAAATCAAATTTGAGGCACTCACGATAAAAAAATACCTGTCAAATCCACAGCTCTGTCGAAGTCCACCGAATCACACATGACTTTCCAATCACTCTTCACTTTTGATGTAGGTATAAGTTAATTGATTCACAATGATTACGTTTCATAATAAAAAGTTTATTAAGCATTATTTGGAAATGTAAATAATGGTGTTTAGAAATCGGCAGCTAGGGACATTTCACGGTGGTGGATTCTTTCAGGACTAATTCGACGACTACGATCATTTTTCTTAAGGAACTATGTTTTCTCAGTTAAACAAATATTGAGCGATTTTCTTAGAATGAAGCAGTTAGCCAGTGCTGGCGGAAAAGTGTTACTGGGGAAACTGACGGCTTGGGTCAAGGACAAGAGCAAAATTTATGCAATTAAGGGCGAAGGATAAATTGGTATTTATGGGTCGAAAGCTAAAGGATTCTTCGATTTTTTTCATTTTCAAGAAGTATTCTGTTTTATGGCAAACAAAAATCGATAAATATAGAAAATATAAAATAATTTGAACTTATTATTATTATTATTTATTTTTGTTTCATTACTTTAAAGAAAATATACAATAACATTTGGTTCTGAAAAGGAACAGAAAAGAATGTATTTAGCCTCGCCTCTAACAGAGAAATTAATAATAACTGATTACTAGCACTATAAAACCTGAAGTCAAATTATGCGTACGATAGCAGTAAAAATTTATATTTAGTAGTAGTACAAATTGTGATAAAAAAATACTTTCTACCGCCCACAGCTTAGAAATTACTTAACAGAATTGAAAGAAATCAAAAATTCGTATGGTTTTATGTTTTACTATTAAGATTTTTATGGTTACAATATTTTAAAAGGAAATATACACTTAAATTTGTTTATAAAAGGGAACAAAAAAACCATAACAGCTGAAATCAAATTGTGCAAACAATAGCAGCAAAAATTTATTTTTAGTGGTAGTAAAAATTGTGATAAAGAAAGTAACTTTCTATTTCCCACAGCTCTGAAATTACTTAACACATTTAATGAAATAGATATAAGGTATAAGGTAATTTATAATTTTTATTTATTCGTTACGTCCAAAAAAAATGAACCAAGAAATATGTTGCTAAAATGTGAGGGTTAAAAATTGTGAGTTTGCTTTTATATTATTGAATCAATTTTCAGTCAACTTTAGTCGTCATCTTACACAAAACTGTTTGCTGTTTCAACTGTTATGCCTTAATTTTTTTGTTTTTTCAATTTTTTATTAGTTTTCTAGATTTTTCTATATGCTGAGTTGAGATGAGTTTTGACATTTTCATATGTTTAAATTTTTTTGATATTTTTCAAAATTTTTGGATGGTTTAAAAAATTAAATTCTTTGATTGATCAAAGATTTTTGAATTTACTTTTAAATTTTTTAGATTCTTTACAATTTTTGTATTTTTTATTTCTAATATTTTTTTAATTTGTTTTTTAGACTCTTTATATTGTCTTTAAAATTATTGTCTAAATTGTCTAAATTTTTTTTTCTTCAAACAGTTAAATCTCTAGATTTGCTGAATTTCTTAGATTTTTTGATTTCTCAAATTTTTATTATTTTTACTTTTTACATTGTTTTTTATTTTTATAGATCTATTGGATATGCAATATGCTTCCAATCTTTAGTCTTTTGCAGACATTATTCTATTTCTATCAATATTGTTGTTTTTAAAATTATACATGGAGTGCAGAATACGCAGTGATTCTATAAAATATAACGCCAACAATATACGGAATCATAATATTTATAGAATTATAATAAAAATGTAAGTGTTACGTTTTTGTTCATTCTCAAAAAATTTTGTTTTAATAACTACCGCATATTTTTTAGTACATGTGTGCTGGTTTATAATATAAAATTATATGATTTTTTAATTAAAATTAATTTAAATAGTTGAAAATCATGTAAAGATAAGAGTGCAAATAGACTTATTAACTACAACAACTCATTTCATTTATTAAAAAAGTTTTTATATATTTTATATTTTTATATTTTTCAATATTTATTTCTTTAAAAGTTTAATTTTGAATCCTACACTCACAAACTTGCTATCACCCATAATATAAAATTGTGACCCAGATCTCCTAGTCAAATTTCTAATTATTATAATAATTGTGTCTGGTGACAACTGTCGTAAAATTCCCATTTTTTTGTTATTTTGCGACTTTTATGTCCTAACCCACTCTCCGCCCATGCAGATATTTTTTTCAAAACGACACAGGTTGTTGACTGCTTATAAAGTTAAATATTTAGGTACGTGCGGGCGCTCCTTTGTTTTGTGACTAAAAGTTTCCATTTCATCTAATAAATCGTTATTATCGATATTAGTTTTCTCATAGCCGTAACAAAACATGAGTTTCCTCCAGAAAATACCGGAATTGCCGGATTTCCCACCCTCAAGCTCAAAGGGTTGCTTAGGTATCTTCCGGGAAAGCTTTTATATTAGGACAGCAGAAATATACAAGAGGTATGAAAGCTTCCCCTGCGAAAAGTTCAAATCGATAACGCAGATAAGCCGGAATTAATTGATTCTATTTACTTTTAATGCCAGCTTAACTCAATTACTGTTGCAATTAGAAGAATGGCACAACCGAGAATGTAATGCGATGGTCAAATTATCAAATTACACAGATTCTTTGTAAAACTGTTAACGATTTTTTCAATTAATTTAGTTTGTGCTACATGGCTATAAACTATCCAGGTAGCTATTAACGACATGTAACGACCAATTTATATTTTGTTGGAGTTTAAACGCCCTTCCAGGCTGCCTTACAATAGCCGAACTATTAGGGGTATAGAAAGGAGAGAAGTTTCACTCAAAAGAAAATGGAGTGAAAATCGCGAAACAAACATTTTCGCAATTTCGCTGAATTTTTCCAAGGCTGCTTGAACCTTCAATTCAACAAAATATGTTTATTTTTACAACTTTACGTCTGGAGTTCCATCCAAACCGCAGAAATTAAAAATAATAAAATATGATAAATCCTTTGTTTAGTTGTGGCTTAAGAAAAGACCTTTTAAACATTTACTTCAAAACAATAAAAAACGCGTTGAAAGCAAATATGTACAACTCGAAGACAATACCTGAATAAACGTGACTATGTTATTGTTTTGTTTGGAGACGCGAAAATACTATCACACCGAAATTTTGATGAACCGCATGCGTCGCTTAAGACGATTAATTACGATAATTACGACCGGGATTAAATTGTTTCTTGAGTAGAAGAAGTAGGCTGCAAATTGCTTAAATAAAAGAGCGGTTTCATGCACTCAGCTACATTTGTATTTTGGCAAGAAGCAATACTTGCTCGAAATGAGTGTAAAACATTTATACACATACGGTGAATAGTGAGTGGGTTATTCGGTTCTTGTTACTAAACCGTTCGTGTTTCAGATGAATTTAAGATCTCCCAGGAAAAATATAAGAATGTGGAGTTTGAAGCGGCACTGGAACATACAGGTAATCACAAAATTTTATTTTTTTTTACAAAATCTAAAACTTTGTTACATCAGGTTTTGGAAAATACAATTTGGCCTTAATTTTGATCTGCGGTTTGACTCTTTACGGGGTCAACAGTGAAGCTTATGCCGTTGGTTACGTCTTGCCCTCTGCAGAATGTGATCTCAATCTTGACACTTACACTAAAGGAATACTGACATCAACGAACTTTATTGGGATTACTGGCACATGTTGCATGTGGGGTTACTTATCAGACACCAAAGGGCGAAAATCCGTGCTAATGATCAGTTTGATACTAGCTTTCGTCTGTAGTGTAGCTGCTTCTTTCATCCCTTCGTTCTGGGGGTTCGCCATCCTTCGATTTTGCAATGGAGTTTTGTAAGTACTCATTAAATAATGAACACAAGGTTGATCGTTGATCGTAAACATCAAAAAAGTCATTGGACTGGAAATCAGTTCAAAAAATACTCGCTAGCGATCAAAAATTGAACCATGTTCCAATCATTTAATCCAATTAAGTCACGCTCCTAACTATCTATTTACAAGTCCAATTAGTCACTTAATTTCCCCTTTTGTAGTTGTCACAAATTAGAAGCACCAATGAAAGTAATTAAAATATTTACAATTAATTGACTCGGTTTGAGCCGCGGGTTAATTTAAATAAAAATTAATAATCATTTTGAAAAACGAAAACAAAACTGTTTTGTATTGCATCATAATTTTCTGGAAAATGATTTCTATTTTTAACTGTAACTTAAGAGAAAGTGTTTTAAAGACTATAACTTGAACAAGAGGTTAAACTGTTTACATAATAATTAATGAAATTCACACGTGATTAAAAGGAAATTGTGATTCTGTAGCCTCCCTCGAGGCTAGTTTAAATGTGACTATATTAATAATTATGGTGTGAAAAATTAAAATTGATAGAACCTTCAAAGGGTTCAATACGCCATTCTCCATTTTTCGTACAATTTTTTTTCTTTTTTTTCTAAAAATGTGCTTCAATAAATATTTAAACATGTTATAACAAACTTAAAGAAGAGGTTTCTTTAAGAACAAGCGTGCAGTTTTTCAAATATCATTTAGATGAACGTGCAACTTTCTAGGTCATTTATTTTTGGACTTTGATTCTAAAAAAACAGAGAGAGTTTCAAGTAAAGATGTGAGATTGGCAGCAATAAAAGTCTCGTGTTCTAAATTTGGTTAAATTTTTTATAATGAAAAATAATTACTTCGGACTCTATTTTTCTTTAAAAGTCTACAAGTTAACGAAGTCAAACATTTCTTTAATTTTTGAAACTAAGAATTACTAATTTATCCCTTAAAAAAATAAATTTTCAACTAACTGTGAACAATCTTCCTTTTAGTATTGCTGGTCCTTCTGCTATTGTCTACGCTTACTTCGGCGAGTTCCAAAGCCGCATCTACCGAGCAACCGCAATGGCCTGGATGAGTCTTTTTATTGCTCTAGCTCTCATAACCCTCCCCGGTTTGGGATGGGCTCTTCTTCCACAACACGTACATTTCCAACTGTTTGGACTCTCCATAACCTCCTGGAGAATCTACATGTTGCTCATCAGCATCCCTAACCTGATAGCCGCCATAGCTTTCCTTAAACTACCTGAAAGTCCAAAGTTTCTTTACCACAGTGGAAACATCGAGGAAGCTCTTCAAGTTTTGAAACGTATTTACACTATCAATACAGGAAAAGACGAATCAACTTTCCCTGTTGAGAGTCTAGAAGAGAAGGGAAGTCTTCAGGTGGACACAACTAAAAAGAAGAACATATTGAAAGACTTCTGGGGACAGATAGCACCGCTTTTTAAACCACCACATCTTAAATACTCTTTGGCAGCAGGAATAATGCAAGGTGGAGTTTTTGCTATTTCTAGTGGTATTCTTTTGTGGTATCCTGATATTATCAACCAACTTTCACACTCTGCTAACGGAAATGCCAGCGTTACGGTTTGTCAAGCTCTCTCTTCCGTTGATCATGAAAATAGAAACACCGCAGGATGTGTGGAAGATAACATGGACGACCAAGTCTTCATTCAGAATATTATTATCGGTGTTGCTTATCTTATAAGCTACGTCGTATGGGGGTTCGTGGTGAACTTCCTCGGAAACCGAAATTTCTTTGGTAAGTTAGCGTTTCCACTTTTTTTCTGCTAATACTAACAATCACTTTCTAGGACTATGCATGGTTGTAGCTGCCATCTCTATATGTCTGTTAAACTTCTTAACAGAGAAAGTAATGATTGACGTTCTCTTCGTGGTTCTTTTAACATTACCAGGAATCTGTGTCGCTGTTATTAATTTAATAATGGTAGAAATAATTCCTACTTATCTTTGTGGTATGGCGGTTTGCTTAGTCATGACAGCTGGAAGAATAGGAAGCATAGTTTCAAGCTCTGTAATTGGAATTATGTTACAATGGAACTGTGCCGTGACGTTTAATTTATACGCTGCCAGTCTTCTAGGTAAGTTTTTCTAAATTATTGTCAAACAAAACTTATTCTTTTGTTTTACAGTGTGTCTTCTACTTGTATTTGTATTCCCAAAGCAGCCTGCATAGCGACAAACTTTTACGTAATATTCTAATTCTAATTTATTGTGATAATTTAAGCTTAAGAATGACTTAATAAATATTACAGTTTTTATCATTCCTGTTTTTCCAAACCAAACGATTAAAAAGAGAATACAAAGATAAACAGGTTTAAAAAAACAACAAATTACGAACTTTATAGCTCGTAATTTTGATAAATCGATATAAAGTGTGTTATTGTTGCAGGAATTAGAGCACTTGAATGCCTATTTATAATTCGTCAGGAAAATTTAAACGTTTCCTCTCAAATTCCAAATTAGAAGTAATGCTACAATCTCACAATTCCATTTTTTCTTACACATCCCTCAGTTTTATATACTTGTCCTAATGAGTGCCAGCGTTCGAAAAACGAAAGATAATATTGGCCGTGTAAAATGGTAACAAGACATGTTAGCTCGTTTATTATCCCACTGTCCTCATTTCTTTTTATGTTGCCTTTTTTTCCTAGATTATTTTCAAATTTTTATTAAAATAGTCTTTTGGTAATTCGGTGTTTTTCTTACTTTTTTAATAATTCAAAACCATTTTTGTAGTCCCTTGATTTAATTAACTAGTCGACTGTAGTTATCACTTGGGCAAACAAAAAAATCCAAAGTTAAAATAAACTTTGTTTCGTTTTTTTTTTCTTTTGGCATTTCAAGATAACAGAACTTATGAATCAAATGCAATAAAGAGCAACTCACCAAACAACTGAATATTTTGTTTATTCATAATGAGATATTATTTTGGTTTTTACACTTCTGCACGTGACAAGATAAAGATCAAGGCTGGCAGAAAAATAAGACCTTGATCTATTAAACATCTTGAAATGGTTCTAATTATGATCTAACCGAGATTACACAGGGTTATGTAATTTTTTATTATTTTTTAATCGAGAAAGAATCACGTGCGAATTCAATCTTCGAAATTTTTTTATAAAGTCAGTGACTTTTTAAGTTTTTACGTCAATATCTTGATTGTTAAATTTCAGACTTGATAAACAACTGAAATCAGAAATTGGTTCTCTAATAGTCTATAGTTATAATAAAATAAACGGTTGAAAATGTAATTTTTGTTATCGTTTTCTCATTTTCAACTTTAACAATAGATAATCTCCAAACAATAGACTTTTTCATAGTGATTATGACGTCTTTGTAATCCTTGAATGATTTATAAAGAAGGTAAAATCTCACGTCAACAAATGTTAGATCGAGATTTTTTTATTTGCTTCGAAACGATAGACATTTTTAAAAATATTTTTCCATGCATTTACACAAACAATGGTGTTATGAGGGAAAATAAAATATAGAAATATTATTAATATTTCTTTTAAATAGTTTGAGTTTTTCTTTTCAAAAAACAAAAGAGGTACCACCTGCATAATAAATTTAAAATAACGTCAAAGAACCTTCAAATTTATAATAAGATTTTTTATTGTCACCATAAATAAAACTACGATATTAGCCTTGAGTAACTAGCCTTTAGGAATATGAACTAAGTACCAAATTAATAACTCCGACTTTAATTAAAACAAAATAATGTTTTTTCCCATATTTGGCTATTTTTTTTCTGACCGCAAATTTCCATTACATTTTGTTGATTTAAGCAAGAATTTATAACTTTGGGAAAGTTTGTTTTATCGTTCGTTTTATCACAGCAGTCAATATGCTTAACCAATTCTAGTATGTATCTCTTGAAGTCTTGAAAAAAAAAAATTCGAAAACGGTCATCAAACGTTGACAGTTTTGTCTTGACAAAATCACCAATCCCTGTTGTTGAAATCAGATTTCGGAAGAGCTAACATGTTTTTTGAAGCTTCAATTTTCCTTTCAATCGATTCTTCAATATATCCCTCATGTCTCTTCAGACTGACAAAATCTGCTCCAGAATTTGCCAGCAAGGTTGCAGAACTGAAAACTGAACAGTCTCAAGAAACTATTGTAGAGCAAATTATTTACGTTGAGTAATAACGATGAATAGAAATATGGCAAGGAAAACGAGAAAGAAGCAGTCACCAAATTTAGCAACGCGAATGTAGATCAATGCGATGTAACTAAACAAAAAAAGAAATAAAAAGATATGAATTAACTCTACAAAATTTAAATTGGTTCCAAATTTTATAGGACCATCTAGTGTTATCTTTTCAAACTGAAAGATTAAATTGTAGTAGTACTATTTTGAACACAATGAAAGTGTGTAATTTAGAATTATTCCAACATGTGGCGCTTTGATATCTACAAGTAATTGTTATCTAACGATTTTTTTAAAGAAATATTGAAATACTTGCTAACTCCTATTTTTGGTAGAAATCGTGTAATTAAAAAAATTCTAATAATATTCTAAAATAAAAAAATACTAATAAGAAAAGAGTTTTTATCTTATTTTTAATCTCTTAACAGCAAACTTGTTAAAAATTCATTAGAAATTCGATAACTCCAAAATTTTCACACGAAGAAATCACATTTAAAATTACCTGAGTCGGCAGCAAAAATATAAAGTCAAAGTAGTTAGTCTAATGTTAATATGTACTTTATTTAAACAAATTATAACATCTTTTTGTTTTCGTTATGTATGTTGTTTCAAGATAATAAATCTGCTGAATTAAGCAACGTCAAAAAGTTAATTTCTTTAAGAGTGCGCTCAGTTGAAGTCATGGCAAAACTAACGAAACAAATTGAATCCAATAAACGAAAAGTGACTTTTGATACAGCTATTTCTATGACAGGTAAATCAATTTATATTGCATTTTTTGAGTTAGTTAGTATGTTCATTACATCAGAATTTGTTTGATCGTGGTCAGAGATAGATCAAGGTTGATTGTTGCAATAGATGATAATAATTGTTATCAATGGGTTAAGTTTAATTATTGCAATTATTTTAAACTTTTAATTGAACAAATTATAGGTAGTTTAGTAGATTTCACCAAAGTGTAATAAAATTGTAAATTATAGGTAATTATTAAGAAACATACTATTATTATTTTATTTTTTTTCTGTCGTAAAAAATAGTATAAACTACAATAAGGTTGCATTCTTTGAATCAATTAAACATACATACATAATACATTATTTTTGCTGATACCAAATAAAAGTGTTGACGTCATGTGTAATAATTCATGTTTGATATAACTTATGATGAAATCTTATATAAATAACAGTAAATAAACACACTTTTTATAATTAGCACATTTTTTTAAATATCATCGTTTTTATTATTTCTTTACTATCTTTTTGGACAAAGCAGGTGCATAATTTGGTTTTCTATCATTTCTTATTTTATTTGTTGTGATTATGCTCAAATCTAACAAAAGAAAACAAAAAAATAAATAAAAGTTAAAAAACGACGAAAACATCATTTTAAATTCTTTTGTATTGCTTCTCTGGTGACTGCTTTGGTTTTTGATTTTTTTTTTCTAAAACAAATTAATATCGATGGAACAGGTAGGTATATACTTGCCACTTCAAGTATTAGATTTGTTATGCGAATTTAAAACTGGTGTGTGACAATTTTATGGAAAATGGGAAGAAAAAACGAATTTCATATTATTCTAATTGAATTCTACTTGACAATTAAGAAAATTCTTTAGATACCTATATTCTAAACAAAGAAAAGCATACGTAAAAAAATAAGAAGTTAAAAAAAACAAACGGTATATGTATAATAACTTTATAAGCAAATTTTTTTTTCACGTCGAGTAAAGTTAAATTATGATATTTCCAGGATATGGCGTTTTTAACTTCTTAGTCTTGCTAGCAACGGGTGGTGGCCTTATGTGTGTCATCATCGAAACCATGTGCATGATGTTTATAATACCAGTAGCCCAATGTGACCTAAACCTCACTCTATCCAAAAAAGGTCTTCTTTCTTCTGTTAGTTACATCGGTATAGTTGTAAGTTCATACTTGTGGGGCTACTTAGCGGATACCAGAGGTCGCAGAACAGTTCTTGTACTAAGTCTTAGCATTAGCTGTATCACGACCGTCATTTGCAGCATAGTTCCCTGGGACTGGCTCTTTATTTTACTACGTTTTATCAACGGATTTTTGTATGTTACCAAAACTACAAACCAAACAACTAAAATCTACTTTTAGCATCGGAGGCGCGTCCTCAGGCGTTTACGCGTACGCTGGTGAACTCCATGACAACCAAAGACGTCCAAAAGTTATTTCCTGGATGTGTACTTTTGTAGCTTTTGGTAATATGTATCTTCCAGGATTCGCCTGGATGATACTACCGGAACAATGGAAAATTGATCTTCCTATGCTTGCGATAAAGTTCCGGCCATGGAGGTTACTTCTTATTGTCTATACACTGCCTTGTCTTCTTTGTGCTGTCCTTATGTACTATTTACCAGAGAGTCCAAAGTTTTTATTATCGCAAAGACGCCAAAACGAAGCTTTAGCAGTTTTAAGGAAGATGTTCGTAATAAATACAAAACAACCCGTAGAGGAATACAAAGTGGATGAAATAGTTTGGGATGATCTCAGTAGTGATCAGGGAGGAAAAAACTACGGAATACTACAGACCATGTGGAAACAAACAATGCCGCTGTTTAAAGGCGAGCTTCTATGGAAGACCATCTTGATGTCCTATATTCAGTTTGGTGTATTTGCATCGTAAGAAACTGAAGTAATCTTGTAATCATACTTAGAGTTTTTTTTTAGAAACGCTGGAATCTTTATGTGGTATCCAGAAATCTTAAACAGGATGTCTCATTACATCACAGAAAAAACTGACAGTGAGGTTTCTCTTTGCACTGCCATTCAATACGAAGAAGTGGCCGAAATCGGCGTAAGTAAATAAACATTCGTCACTTCCAGATGTAACAAACTATTTTTTAGACTTCCGTTAAAAGCTGCAAAGATGAAGTTAAAACCCAAGTCTTTTTGGTATCTCTCATTATGGCTGTAGTGTATGCTTTCTTTTACCTATTAATGGGCTGTGTTATAAATTTCGTCGGTAAGAAGCAACTAATGGTCGGTTTTATAACAATAACCACGCTCAGTGGAGTAGCTTCACAATATGTTTACGGATATGAACTAATCCAAATTTTGGTTGGAATTTTCTTAGTTGGAGGAGCCGCTATAAGTATCGCGAATGCAATAGCTGTAGATTTGTTCCCTACGCAAGTTAGAGGAATGGCACTTGCCTTTTCTATGATGTTTGGAAGAATAGGAGCTATGACTGGAACTAACGTGATAGGACCCGTCATTTTCAATTTCTGTGATTACTTATTTTACGTAGTTGCGGCTGAACATATGAGTAAGTAGTCATCAAAAAAAAATCTTTACAAAAAATTCTACTTTTTAGTTTTGGTCATCGTTGTTTTGCTACTTCCGACCGCGCAACGGTTACCAAAATTAGTTGTGTAAACACGCAGTACAAACATTAGAACATGAAAAACAAGCTTTATTTATTTAGTGTAACAATAAAGTAATTTAATATAAAGCCCTACGTCTTAAAGAGTTTAAACTTTTTAAAAAACTTTTGGATTTCTTCCTTTGGGTATGGTTTTACCACTAGACACGTGGGAATGTTTTCAGGTTGCTCTATCCAGAGTTTATGGTCTATGTGATTCTCAGTGAGTGAATCTTTCAACTTAGTTAGGCTGTTTTCATCTGGAGCCTCTAGAACGACTTTATGCATGTTGTCTAAATCTTTCAGATAGTTTAGGACATGTTCGTCGTCATGGAAAAGATGTGTGACTGCAGTTACGGCGTGACAGGCTTGAGCTATTACAGCTCCAACTGGCCAGCCCAAATCTTTTATAAGGTCTCCTCTGACAACTATGTATTGTACCAGTCTTGGGCTGCTCATGACTGCTGTAAATATAAAAATTTGTTAATTAATGGAGGACTTAAAAGAAGTACTACTTATTTTTGTACAGAAATTAGCATATGAGAATACTGATACATACGAATTTTATATTATTCTAATACACCTTCTGTTATTATAAAATTCAAATTATATGTGTAAGTATTCCTAATATACGCACAAAAAAAAACAAATAGATTCTGCACAGTTTATTTTATTTAAAAAGCGTTCAGAACATCAAAGGAAAATGCATGGAATTGACAGCTGCCATTATACATAACCTAACATTCAATGCAAAATAAACTTCGTTTTAGTGAAACGTAACTAATCCTTTATTAAAGCAATAAGTACTTATACGTGTTTTGCACGTTATTTACGTTTTATTTCTACTTATTTAATTAAAACTGACCTGGCCATCTGTTTAAGTTGGTAGTATCAAATTTACTAAATTCTTTTTAGGTTTTTAATGCAGTCATTTCTATAACAAACGTTTGAAATGGAAATTTTTCGAATCAAAAGTAAAGTTTAAATTTAGCGCATGGCTTTGAATTGTAGTCTCCAGACGGACCAGAGGTGCCACCACTCTGTGTCCGTCGCTCGTTCCGTTTCATTATATAAAATGACAAATATACATAAAAAATAATGGTTCAAGTTTATCAAAAAAATTAAATGTAAAACAAAAATAAATATTTTTACAAAAACTTCATAATACAGAAAATTGAAGGTAAGAGTTGAACTAGACCACAACTCTATGTTTCAAATAGGGTAAGAATATCAAAATATAAATGCGCTGAATATGTAAAACGTACAGTTTTTAAAATTAGGAATTTATTCTCACATCAGCCCATGAAGAAGTGAATGCCTTACCTTTTTCTTTTAATTTTGAAAAAAAAAAAACGTATCCGTAGCCCCGTAATTTACCTATACTTTCTAACCAGTCTAAAATAAGTACAAGAAAACTAAAGAAATTAAACTTACCTTAGAATTTATTATCTTTATCTAAAACTAACCATTGTAACTGTGACTGTAACAAACGTCTGACATATATTGCTTAGGGAAAGCTCTAAGGTAATCCTGGCAACAGATATTTTGTGTTCTACTACAATTTATTCATCTATTATAATTTTGTGTTTTTGATTACCTGAAACTTCCATCATTACAAATCTATCATAACTTGGGGTTACGAAACGGAACATCTCACTCTCTACATCACGCAAGTCTGTTGGTCCTGTCAGGATTTTATCTTTTTTTCCATAGCCTTAATCTAAAGATATTAAGATAGATATTTAAGCAAGTAAATTATTTTTTTTTGGAAAAAGTTAATATAAGTAACAGTACAAATCTGAAGGGCTTGTATTTATTTATTCCACACATTCAATTAGGTTTTTTGTAAAATAAAATTAAATTTATTGAAATAGTTACAACCCACATTTTCAAATACGTGACATTACAAATTTAAATGTACTAGCAACCACACGCCAACAATTTTCCTACAAAGAACTAATATTTATAGTAATTTTTGGTGTTGTGCGTTGGTAGCATCACATTAAAATCTAACCTAAAAGTCCTGGATCTCGAAGCTTCCGAAACTCGAGAAAACCAAAGAAAACCTTATTTTTAAAATTGGAAGTTCCATTTCTACTAAAAAGTTCTACCAAGTTTTGCTTTTTTTAACCAAAAATGCCAACTCTACTGACTGATTCCACAGCTTTCAACACCGCCACCAAGTAAGTCAAGTGAATTTAACCTTCTAACTAATAAAAGTGTAGATCTGCAGATTTAACCGTAATCCACTTTGCGGCTGATTGGGCAGAACAATGTGCTCAAGTTAACGACGTCCTGGATGCTCTATCAAAACGCCCTGAATATTCAAATATTCATTTTTACAAATGTCAAGCTGAAGACCTTTCAGAAATCTCTTTAAATCATAAGATAGAAGCAGTACCCACAGTTCTTTTATTCCGATCTGGAAAAGTAGTAGACAGGATAGATGGGGCTGATCCTGCCAAAATAACAGAAAAAGTGAAGGAATATAATAATGTTACTACAAAAGATGTCCCACTTGAGGAGCGTTTGAAAGCGTTAGTTAATCAAGCTCCAATTATGCTTTTTATGAAAGGAGACCGGAATACACCTAGGTGTGGGTTCAGTAGGCAAATGATTCAAATATTGAACGACACTGGGTAAGAAGTTGGTAGATTTCATCATGTTGTTAATTAGGTAAATTTTAGGGCTGCTTATGAGACTTTTGATATCTTAACTGATGAAGAAGTGCGCCAAGGGTTGAAGACGTATTCAGACTGGCCTACATATCCCCAATTATACGTTAAAGGTGAATTGATTGGAGGATTAGATATTGTGAAAGAAATGTTGGCTGGAGGTGAGCTAGGAGCTGCCTTATTAGTTTAATTAGTTGAGTACTACTGCCCTTAGTATCAATAAATAATATACAATATTTACGTGTTTTATTTTTGTATCATTCATTTATGATATCGTCGTGAATGTGTGTAGAAAAGGTAGTAAAAGTGAGTGTTCCAAATAATATTTATTAATTATACTAGTAGTACATAACTCAAACTAAGAAGAATACAAATGTTAAAAGACTACAAGTGTAGTTTCAAGATGTACAATATACAAGATAAATATAGTGTAAATGTAAAATAAAATAAACGGCTTTTAACATCTGCAAAATTTCGTGAATTGATACTTTAAATATAAATAATAAATGTAATAATATTTTAAATGGAGATTAGTGAAACATTCTTTCTAGATACCATTTTAAAAATGGATTTCCTTTCCCAGACTGATGAATACTACAGTGTAAATATCATCCAAATCTACCTAAAAGGCATCTTGGTCTTTAAAACAAATGTTATGTACATATTATTTCACGCTACAACGATATGTATCGCAAAATTAAGTATTGTAGAAAAAATATGTAAAACGCTCTTTTAATAACCATGATAAAAAAATACAGTAAGTAGAAAAACGAATTGTATAACTTTTATATACACAGTAAGGAAGCACCAGGCCAATAAAAAGTGCAGTTTTTGACGATGTTATATCACGGTAGCATCGAAAATGAATCAATTCAGATACTTAAAACAAAATAGGATTAATTGTTTTGTGTAGCCCGTTAACCAAATGGCACTAAAATTAGAAGAAACTACCATTACTTGGAATGCGTTTAGCAATGTTATTACTAAAGTTGTGAACAATAAATGAAATGAATAGTTGTGAATATTAAACAGATCTGTAGTTTTTTCGATCATATATCATATTATCACAATTCTAACTAACAAAAATTATTTTCAACAGACAAAATAAAACAAGAACCATCAAAATATTGGAACTAAGATTTTAAAACTCTAAGGCCACTTAAATGAGCACTTCTTATCTTACAGAAGGAAAACCAAAACTTAAATTTAATAACATGATCTCTCATATTGAGCATTGAAAGGTTGTTTAATAATAATTGTGGAATTTTGATTTATGTTAGTGGAGAAACTGACTGTTTACATGTTTTCAAATTGGTCCACGCGACGTTTGGTGTTACCCTTACGTATCTCACGAAGAGTTTTGTATTTATCTCTTCCTTGACGAACGTTTTCTCGGTGGATTTTATCCATGGCAGTTTCTTTAGTTTCGTCTCGAGATTGGGCGAGATCTTTCTTCAAAGCCTGAAAACATAAATTGCGTTAATTAACATTTATAAATTTAAAGCATGACTCATGTGTGAGGAAATAAGCACAAGCAAATAAACGATAAGAAAGACAATAGAACCGTAAAATATAGTAACCATTATTTTTAAGTTAAATTTAAGAACAATAGAAATTACTTACCAATAATTGGTCGTGCAAACGTTCGTTGCGTTCAGCAAGTGTACGTCTGTCTTCAACAGGATCGACGATGTTCTCGTCAGTTGCAAGATCCTTGCTAACGTCACCATTGACCAACTCATCATCTTCATCATGATTGTTTTCTTCCAAATGTCCTTTAGTGGCATTAGCCATTTGTTGTTGTTTAAGTTCTTCTTCCTTACGACGTGCTGCTTCAACTTCTTCCTGTAGACGCTTAGTCTCACTATCCTTAGCCTCTACTTCTTCCTGAATTCTCTGCACTTCCATCTGTTTGGCTCGAATCTCGTCCTCCAACTTTTGGCGTTCTGCAGCTTCCAAATTCTTGCTCTCTTCCAAACGCTCCATCATCTGTTGCAACTCGTTCTGTCGCTTCTCCAATTCTTCTTTGGCGGCTTGCAACTGTTTCAACTGATCTTCAAGACGTCTGATCATCTCTTGTGCCTCCATAAGATTAGCTTGACTACGTTCCATCTCTTCTTGCATTGCTTTGATTCTATCTTCATACTCTTGTTGTTTTTTCTCTGCACGTTCACGTGCTGCTATCTCCAGTTGTAACTTTTCTCTCTGCTGTTGTTTGGCTAATTTTTCTTCTCTAGCCTGTGCTTTCATCTGCTGCACATCAATAGTGTCTGGCTTTCTACGTCTCATGTATAACTCGTGATTACCCATGCACAGAGATAAAATTCGTTTGTTTATTCGAACACGAGGCGCGAAAAATACGAAATCGGGCGCTTTCTTGTCGATCGGTTTTATGATGAATTTGCGGTCGTTAAAGGAAATGTTGCGGATCTCAGACCACGGGAAACCAATCTTCGGAGTCAATCTAAAAAACACGTTTAAATAAAGTAAATTTTAATAAAAAATGATTTACCTGTCGTCCTTTTCGTAGATGTTCAAACCAAGGGCATCGACTCCTAGGTACAATTCGGTACCTTTTTTATTACGAATTTCGAAGTAGTTGACGCCGTACATTTCTAAATCTTGGGCAATCTTCAAATATTCCATCATAGTATCTTCACGAAGCATCCCGCGGTGCTCCTTCCACCAGGTCATGATGCTTTGCTCCCATTCTTCTTTGGACATCTTGTGTTGATCCATAACTCTGAAAATTTAGGATAATCGTTCAATAACAGCTTATCGGTTAAAGAAAATAATGTTGTGAGCTCGTAAAGCTTTAAACAATCCATTTTTTCATTTTTTGTTGAACGCGCTTTTAGAACAAATAAAGTCTGTGTGCGGGTGTAGTTCATTCTGATGGAAATTCAACCGATATAAATTAAACAGAGCACAGATCCTGTAGAAAATAGCAACGCCAATCATCATAAAAACGGCATTTAAAAATCGCTGATCTTTTGCTTCCAGCAGTTAACAATTTGTTCCTATATATTCGCTAGTGTCTTATAAAAATGAATTCATATTTTCCTCTGTGCTCCATCTAAATGACGGTTTAGCTTTGCTATTAATTAATTTGAATAAACCGAATAAAAAAAATACTGTGACAAAACAAATAAATGGCGTCCCTGTAGAATGCGGAAGTGTATGTTACGCCACTGATTGCTTATTAAAAGTCACTCATTTTATTAACAATGTTTCTATACATTGTGTAATATAAACGTTATTATTTTATCAATACTTAATTACACACATCTCATTTATACCAACTCATGCAACGAGTTTAAAATCACACTTATGTTAGTTCGAAGTTAAGAAAAATGAGTAGATTATACGGAAAATTATTTTTTGGCATTCTCTCAAGTGAAAGTCGTGGATTTTATTGTTTTAACAAATATACGTTAGGTGCAATCAAGTTTCCACCCAAAGCATACCTATAACTGATCGTTGAAGTCATACTGTTAACAGAAAAAATAAATTTTAATAATCAGTTCAAGCATACAATGTCTACAAAAAAATTGTAACGCAACATTCCTGTAAGCTATGTTAACGACTTTATCAGTATGTTTAAAGTAGATAAGTTTTATAAGCTCCTTGAATATGTTTGAACTTGACTATATATAGCATTTCCATATTTAAGTCTTCAGACTGACTCACGACCATTTAACAACATAGTGGTACAGATGCCAGATGAATTATTATTATTTATATCACTGCAAATCTTAAGATAACGCTACTTTCTACAAGGTACAATCATAACATTCTAAAAAATCTCATTTGCAAGCCTTCGAACTTGTACAATAAAACCATGTGACGTGACAACAGCGTAATGATTTAAACTTGTTCACGTCACTAAGTAAAGATTCCACAATAATTAACTATTTAACATAATTACCTTTGGGGTAAAAGTCTGTCATTGGCGAGAAATCCTGGCGTATGAAGACTCTTATTGTAATCTCCATGTCTTGCTTGCACAGCGTAAGAAGCTAAAAGGACGGATGTTTCAGGCGGGCAATAAATCTCATCAGACAAGATAGAATTTTTAACTTGCAAATAAAATAAGCGCAAAGTGATGTCTTGAATAAGTTCTTCGGCGACATCTTCGGGATAGAATTTGGCACGGAACTTAAACTGAAGTGGATTTTCCTTTTTCACATCTTGGCTCATTACCTAAAAAGAAACTTCATGAGTTTATATTAAAGAATATAAAGTGAAGGATGAATCATCAATTGAACGCTTATTTTCAAGGTGCATAGATGCAGCAGTTCAAGGATGAAAACATGTTTTTAAGTCAGATTCACTGTTATATAAAGTTATAATTATTAGTAATAAGATAGAGCGATTGGGAAATAATGACTTAAACAACGCTAATTTTTCACTGAACTCATGAAAAATTGAAGTGTTACGTAATTTAGTGCTATCTGTTGATTTAGAATCAGCCTTGTCAGTTTTATCCAGCAAATTAGTCATTATTCCAATTTGTATAATTTCTACGTTGTGAATTTTTATTTTATGCATTTCGTGGTCGCTATAAGAACAATTACAATAAAATTCACGTAACATTGGATGAACTCCGGTAAGTAGTCCCATGGTGAGATTGACCTACTCGAAGAATTCTGTTACAGTGAATGTATTTACTTATTCCGACTGAAGATGACTTTCAAATGGCCTTGTAAAAGTAAAACCTTTAACTACTCAATTTCCGCCATGTTTGAAAATTTATTTACACAGGGAGTCAGTAACCTGAATGAGCCTACTATAGCAATCATATGCGAGAAACTATTGAGAAACACAATAGTCCGGTTATTCTTTGCATTCACTGTGACATTCCAGTCGCGCCTTACGTCTTTTATTACTTTTTACATTTAACTAGGGATTTTTAAACGACGAAAAGAATTCAAGTAATTTTGAAGTAATTCGCGATACATGTAAATAGATAGAAAAAAATTACAGCTTTTCGTTACGGTAAAAAGTAAACAAGGACGTACAAAGGTATAAACTAAACTACGGTTTCCGTTAATTTTTCTCATCACATCCGGTCAGTGATTGTCCCCCCAAAATCACAATACATTGTGCGGTAAATTTTAGAGCATTGCAACCGAATTTTTTTTTAAGAATTTTAAAGGAATAATGAAATTAGAACGTAACCGCTAATCTTTCTTGTTATGGTAAAAAAAAACACCTAATTGGCGTATCAGTAAAACAACTTATATTTTATCTCTAGCTTCGTTTTTACAAGAGACAAAACGTTGTCGGCATGTCCAATCCACGTTTTCAAAGTCATCACTGATTGTACCACTGGCCGAACTTCCGTTATGGTCTGCTACTGACGTAAATTGGGGCAATGTGTCACAAATTTCACGGAAATGTAGTATACATGTTTCGGTCATTTTACGACCAAACAATTTGATCGGTTACGCCCCTATTGGAAAAACCAATCAACATTTTCATTTATTTTTACTGCACTCGAAATGTTAAGATTGACGTAAGTTAACTCACATCCGCAACTAAATATAGTTTCTAAAATTATGATAATCAGAAGCAATCAACCAACTATGAATTAAACAATTTTCTTATGAGTTTTAGCCGTTTTGTCGGTACTCACCAACTCGCTATCATCGTCATCGTCGATATTTAAACGTGGTAACGATGCAGAATATAATTTTTTTATGAGTTTGAGGCAGTCAACACTTCTTCTAATTATCGATTCCTGCTGCATGGACATTAACAAAATCATAACAAATTACCATTAAAATCTCGTTGAACTCTAGCCGAAACTAGCGGGATTTCTACACAGCCGACTATAAGAAATTACACACCATTCGAAACTTTTCCAGTAACCAATTTTCCTAGCTAAAAATTCTGATTTTAGTAAATTAGCCCTAGCCCAGTGTAACAACGGTTTAAAATTATTATTACATGCTGTCGAATAACTAATATGAGCTATAGTGAATTAGCTGGGTAACTATTTTGCATTTTCTATGAGCACTGGCACTATTCTACTAATGGCTACAACTGGATTCCTAATTTGATCTTCAAATTGTACAAACATGTAATATTCTTAATTTATGTTAAGTTAACGCTACAGCATGTGCAATTTTACATTTATAAAAAAAATGTTTACAATTTTATTGTTGCACATCGTCCTTCAAACGTTATAGCGAAGACAACTAGTATGTCGGTGGTCTTACCATGACCCATACCTGGTTCAACTTTACGAAGAACGATGTATTACTGGCATTGACACTTATTCATACAATATGAAGCTATCAAAATAAAAAGTTCCACACAATTTCCCCTCGAACAACGTTATTTTTCATGTCAATAAGTTTTTCCCATTAAATGGGTTATTATGGGCCATTAAAAGACAAAAACAAACAAAATCATTTAGAGCAGTTACCAGTCTCAAATTTATGAATCATAACTTGAGTGCGGTGGTACAGGTATGGTTTAATGAAACCAAAAATGATTTAAATCGTCAACTATTTTGTTTATGATCATGACTAACACCTACGGTAATAATTTAATTTAGATTTCTTAAAATTTGATTGGTTAAGTACACATTACGTTTACTTTGCTTTCATGTTGGCACACAACAGGTGACCTTAAAGGTCGATCTACGCCTACAACAGGTGGCAAAATTTACCTGTGACATAATCAATTTAAAAATAACTCATCGCGAACTTGAAAAATAAGTTTTAAAAATGACTTCATGTACAACAAAAGCAGATTTCTTATCACGCTCTGGCGACGCTAGGTCAATTCTTACAACCAAAGAAAAAAAACGATTACAATAATTTATTGTTCCGATATGGCTGTTTCGAGGCGGAACTAAATTTTCACATTTTCCTGTCGTTTATCGTTTCTACGAACGAATTTCTCTAGTTAACCGTCACATTCACATGTGAATCACGACTTTGGTTAACAATGACGCAATGTCTCCGACCACACTGAATTCGTAACCGCCATGGGGAGATAAAAAAAGAGAATAAAAAGCATTCAGTGACAACAAATTAAAGCAGACATCCTTAACAACGAACAATAAAAGTGAGATCATCTCTTCCAAATGTGTTCGGATTTAGATAAATTTCTTTGATTTGCAAAATAAAAAGCAAAATGATTTAGAGCTTCCAGAGCAAACTTAATCAAGTTGCGATTTCGAACGTTAATCCCATAGACGGAATCGTCGAAATTTTGATAGTAAACACGACAATCATAAATACCTACATAAATACAATTCCAATTGATAAAATTATCGCATACCTACAATATCAAATATCTGCTCTACAATGATAAAATATTTCACTATAATGCAGGGTCTTACGCAACCTCAGCGGAGAATCCACTATCCGACAAATTAAGTGGTACTACTAGGGCTACACGGGCGTTTTTTTTAATTTGCCTACCTTCTTGTACAGCTTAATCCACGTCAAATCTCCTTTCGAATCAGTGTATTGTAATCCGAAGAACCAAACTTCTCTTAATCCGATAGTTTTAACAACTTGATCGAAGAGCTGTTTTCCGGATGTCGTTTGTTGGATTGCGAACTCGAGTTCCGCATCCATGGTGGTCACCCTCACATTCATCTAGAAAAAAAAATAATCACTTTAGGGACACTCTGAACTGAAAAATTACTTTGCTCTCTGAGCAGTATTTCTTTTTCAAAATATACATGTTATTATGTTTAAAAAGTTTCATGACAAAAGTCAAATACGCCACAATTAGACAAGAACTAAGAATATTCTAAAGTGTATCACATCATGTCTTGGAGTTATCACCACAAGAACACGTTTGCGTTATAATAACATTGTAATCAGTTCCAGAATAAACATAGTTAATTAACGATACCGATAAAGATTTCCGAAGTTATATAAGGCCATTAGATATCAAAATATTTGCGACATTAAGGTTACATGTTGGTTTAAAGAAGCAGTGTATTTTCATGTAAGTAGCCTATTTGGTCATCACAGCCATTATTTTAACAAAGCCCAACCTTCAGTGTAAAAATGTTCCATATTTCGCCACGGTCTTGTTAAACAACTTGTAATCAAAAACGTTCCCATTACGACACCACTTTGTTCCATACATCCATCATAGTTCCTGATAACATATCTCAACAGGTAAAATTGTTAATATAGTATCCAAATCGCATAAGTTAACTAAAAATATTAACAACAATTACGTTTTCATTCGACTGATAAGCAAATATGCACAATTATTTATCACGTATTCGAATAAACCTTGTACTGTGTGCTTTAGTTGTTTTTTACTGAATTACTGTTAGTTCTTGTTGACTAGCGCCTCACTAGTACCAAGACCATAATTTTTTTACGTCACAAGGTCATCACAAAAATATTAAACATGTGCTGTCGTTATGAAAATTACAATTTACGAGACAAGATATCAATTGTTATTTTCGTCAGATGAGTTGACAGTATCAACGCTATGGAAAAATGAACCTATTCAAGGTGTCTTTAAAACGACTTGGAATCTAACATCCGATGATGTAAGTTTGATATCCTGCTAGAAACCACATTACCACGATAGAATATAAAATGCAGATCTGCAGACAAATTGTTTCGCTGTTTTATTGTTAGTGGGTGGAACTAATCATAATGCTTAATTAAAAATTGTTATTTCTTATCTCAAGTCTACCATGACTCATCTCGGGGCACATAATAATTAGCTGTTGCATCAGTGAGTACTGTAACCGTCTATTTTAACCGTGAAGAGAACTGAAGGAAACGGAACTCTTAACTATTTTCATTGAAATAAATCTAAACAATTACCAGTTTGCTGGAAACCATTTTGGCAGAAAAACACCCTCACAATAACACACTAGAAAACACTTCTCGGTACGAATAGTACGTCTCCGCCACTCGACCAACCAACCGGTAGAATACGTCGGTTCAGACCGTTGAGTTTCAGGGTAAAACAAACCGTCAAATGAATGAATGCGCCAATGGTAGTATACGTAGACCATTCGAATTATGAATCAAGTGTGGGCATGAGCAAAGCGATAGAGGGGCAGATGTTACCAGAACACCTGTTATATCATCATTTTTATTTTAAGCTGTCTGTAAACAGAAGCGATTAATGCATGTGAATCTATCCTTTTTGGCATAAAATATCTCACGGAACAAATTTTGGCACTAAAGAAACTAGAGTGTGGAGAATGATTTTACTGTCCGATCCCAATGACATTTGGAGCAGTAAGTGATCTTTTCTTATTAGTAAATCAGATGTGGTGACCGCACTTTCCTACTTTGATATTCAAATCAGACACTTGTATAGATGTTCCAATTAATAGCAATTAATGGAACAATGCAATTTATGTATGTACATTCATTCGGATGCAAATTTTGATCTGTGGCTGCACACATGTAGACGTTCTCAATTTTTTGTGCTCTTTCATCTTTTTACACATAAAACACAAAACATTCCTGAGAACTAGATTGAAGACTGTCATCGAGATTCTAAACAATGAAAAAGTAAAGTTTCTACCATTCTTAGATGAACGGATGAGGTCGAGTGGTTTCCATACAAAACAAAACGACTACCTTGAATGCAACACTTTCAGTAGTCACAAATCTACTGTGTGAATTCGTATTGTTATTTGCAAACATATAAAATTACGTAACCGACTTTTGTGGTTAAGCATGTAAAACAAAATGAAGAAAAAAAGACAAAAAAAAATAACTAGAAAAAGTACAATCCAAATACAACCGATCAAAATATAACTTGATAACAAGCTGTTAACAGGCGAAAAGGTGTAATTTAAATAAGACGTAAAATTTATGACTGTTTAACACTTAATTTAATTAATGTGGAACCAAATGCTGCCAACTTTAGCACTGACAACAATATTATAAATGATTAACGATAGTTTTTATGCATGGCTTTATATTCTGAATGGCAAGCTAAATTAAATGATACACGTATTAAATTAAAAGTTAAATTAAGTTTATACTTTTATTTAATTAAAGCAAAGAAAACTTGTACTCTTTGTAATGAATGTTTTTTGCATTGTACATTTCAATTATCTTCAATTATCACAAATGTAATCATGCAGTTATGCGATAAATCATACAGTAAAATTTACGTCGCAAGAATATTTCCAATATCCAATTTATCGCTAAATCCGAACACCTGCAGAAGGTATTCACAGTAAGTGCTGAGCAAAGAATCACATTATGTGAACGTCACGTTTGATTACAACAATGAAATGTTAAGTAAATAAAATTTTTGATTCATCTGGAATGAACCGAAATATAACAACAAAAATACTCAGAGGTAATAAACACTTAAGAAGTGAAATTAAAATAAAAATTATCTATAAAAATCAGATAAAATAATGGTTAACGCCTAACTGTAATAAAATTCCCCAAATTATCTTTTAACTGAAGCAGCAACATTAAATGTAAGTGTGCAAATAACAACAGCTTAAGAAGTGTAATTAATAATTTGGAAGTTCACGTCACCGTCCATTTAAAGATTTTTGCGTAAAGTTATAGTCCTAATACACTTTCGGTGATTATTATTTTTAGGCATCTTTTTATCACATTTTTTTTTAAATATTGAACGAGGACTGCACATTGACCTATATTACAGCTAACTGCATTTCGTTAACCAATATTGATTGGCAGTGCTGAATAATAGGGCTCTTTCTTCAACAGAAATCACTTATTATTATAAAACAACACATTTATAAATCCAAAAATTGAAAAAAATCTTCTCTACAGCCGACGATAACTTAATCCACGTGCAATTATTTGAAGAAACGTCTGAGCCAACAACATCAAAATGTCCGTATTATGTAAATAGCCCAATTCCAGTTTTATTATAAAATGTGGTTGTAAGAGTATGATGATTTTTATTTATGGGCTCGTAATCCTCAACAAATATAATCATTTTAGATGGAAAATCCAGGACAAATGTTTTGAATGATGAAATTTCTCAAGTTAATGCTCTTATCTTAAAAGGTAAGTTTTCAAACGTAAAGAATTTGCTACAATAAAACTGGCGTCTTAAAGATTTTTCTGAGATGAGAAAATTTCATGGATTTCAAAGAAATTGTAATTAAATAAAAATATCGTTAGAGGCGAGGTTTTTGTACTGCAGGGTTTTTTGTGCTTCCGAGCAATAAATTGATAATCCAGTGATGATATTTAATTCAACGATTATTATTAAATCAAGTTTCTCAGTATTATCTTTAATTTTACTCATTTACGTCGATTGTCCAATGTAAAAAAAATATCATGTCACTGCACGTTAAAAGTTAGATAGAGGCAAATACCTAAGATAAGAAGTATTAAATTCATTGTTTCTTTTACGATTTTTAATTCTAATACAGTTTATCGCCCAATATACGATAACGTGGTAGGTAATAGTATCAACATTCGATGTTGCAAGCCTATACAAAAAAATGTTTTACAAAGTTACATAAAACCACGGATTTTGCCTACTTTTTTCCTAAGTTATGAAGGTTCTTGGGAGATTATAAAAAACCGGGCACATTACAATTTCATCAACAAGGATCTCCTTGTCGGCTTCCTTTTTTTCATTTTCAGGTGACTTCGTTTTAATTTAATGATTGTCATTTTACTATGAGAAGTAAGGGTAAGCAGTGGAAGCTACAGAAAGTTTTAATATACCGAAAGAGAAGATTTTGAGAATTTTTCCGAAATACCTTGCGTTACCCAGAAGTTACTTTCTAATCGAACTATTTGGGGTTTTACCATGAAAAGTAGTATTGAATGTTGCGGAAGCATCAAATGTCAAAACTGTGAAAATAGAAAGATTTTAGAAGTTTCTCGATAATGTGCAAAAGTTTAAGATACAAGGTGCAAATGCTTCAAAACTTTTTATCTACGATACTTTCTACATTTCGAGTGGTTCTGGTTCAATGAAGCACTTTGGGGTCATGTTACTATGAAGGTAGATGTCGACAACGTAAGTTGCAGAAGACCTTTAAATGCTTAGATTGTAAACATTTTGGGAAGTTTGAAAACATTTTTTCTTTATAAATTTTTCATTTCTAACTGCTAATTGCTCCATTTTCAAATTATTTAGTTGTAAAAAATTCTATTGAATGAAAAACAGATAGTCAATAGAAGGTGCAGTAGGCTTAGGTGTCCCCAAAACAAAAGGTTTTGAGAACTGTTGGAAATTGGGCAAAAATTCAATAATTCTTGTTAAAATCTTTTTTACTTTGTAGGTTATTTTTTGTACTTTTAAGAGACTGTACTCTAATTAAGCTACTTGGGAATTTCACCATGTAAACATCCACAATGAGAACTGCTAATAACAATATTGTGTCAGAATTATGAAAATGGTTTCGAGAAGTCTTTGGAAATGTCAGAAAGTATAATTTTTATTTCAATTTTTCCATCTTTGGCAGTTCCTGTTGGTTCTAACAGAAGATTTTTAGGTGTCCAAATTGTGAAAATGGTAATATTTTTCGAGATAGAAGAAAAATTGTAACATTTGTTAAAGGTAAAATCGTTTTGTCTATGTGAGATTTTTAAATAAAAAGATTTTCTGGAATTGAAAATGTTCTAACTAAAAAATCAAATAATGAGACAGAGAAAAAATAAATGAATTAATGAAGTGAAAATGGAGTTTTAAAAATGTGCTTCCATCGTAAATTTGCAGGTATGGAGAAACTTAGATCAAAATTTGCTCTAATTATGGAAATGATTCATAATTTAACATATTTAAAGTTAAAGTTAAACAAGTTAAAATAGAATCAGAATAGAACTTCTGTAATACTAGAACTCTACTTTCTCCCCGAATAAGTTTCTCTAATCTGAACCCACAAGTACAAACTGGTTTTCATATTTAAATAATGACAATAGAAATGATGGTACTGATACTACCTGGAATAACATTATTGTTCTTTATCCAACATAAACAGTAAAGCTGTGATTTGGAGAACTGAAACAGAACTAGAATTTTGCAGAAGTATCATTATCTGTAGTAAACTGTAAACATTATTTATAAGTGAGATTATCAAAAGACACAGCCCCATAGAACATGCAATTAACTCCAGGGCCTAATGGGCTATAAAATGCAGAAGTCATTATAGTAGAAATTGCATAACGCGAGCTTAAAATGCGGAAATTGGACTAAAACTATTTTAAACTACAACAAAATTGTTACGATGGCAAAGCTCAGCATAACTCCCGCATGAAAGCTGCCCCAGTTTTCCGCCATAATTTTAAAATTTCAGTCAAACAATATCTTATTTGATGTCATTTGTATTTATGCGTAGTCAGGCTCCATTCCAACAAAAACTTTTTAAGTCGTTTGCTAATCTAACCTACAGTCACGATTCCACCTTGCAGCTCTTGCATCAAAAGCTAGTTTAAAGATGAGATCATTTTACCTTGCAATATTAATATATAATAGTTCACGAATTCCTTAGGTGACACCTTCACCACTCAAAATTTTGACCACAAGTCGAACTTAACCAAAATGTAACCTCATTCCAGTTTCTAGAAGAATATTTTAAAAAACAATACACGCGATATGGTTTCAACCATATATGAATCTCAATGTAAAATGGCGAAAAAATACAAAACCATAAAACACCATGACTCATTGCATTAGAGTCATTAAAAGCATGCTATGTGGTAACTTGTGAGGCCAAAATGACGAACATTATTGAAAATGGGAAATTAATCGATTTGAAGATAGATTGACAGTGAAAAGGAACTTTCACAAGCATTCAACAGGTGTTTTTACACTGTGGTGCGTCGACATGGAATTACCGATTAATATTCCGAAATTAAATAAATACTTACTGATTTAGGCATGATTGCAGTCTTGTCTAGAACCAGAAAACCTGAAACAGCGAGAATATAGTTACAGAAATTGAAACCATTGCTAGTTTTAGCATGTTAAAATGACGTGTTTTCCACACATAAAATGGACTTTACCGCACCATCTTCTATGAAAATGTTGATCAAATTTACATAGATCATGGTACGCCACCTGACTCATTGAAAGAACTCTTACAGAGGAATGTGGAGTGTTTTGTTGGCTCCACATGTCCTAATTAAATTACCACATCATACTCGTCAAGATGTGTCCATTTATGGCTAAATTTAGCAAGAAAAGCATGAAAATTTCAGGGTAAAATCCCATTGTACTATAAGAACTGTGGTTACAGGTCAGCATTTGAGCGAGGCAGTACCGGTACTTGTTTGTAACTGTGAAGTTGCAGCAGCGTCTTTGTGAACGTTGACATTTATTCAGAACTAGTTGGTACTTACAAAAAATTTGATTTTCCTAAGGTTAACACACTTGTTGCCACCACATTAAGTAGCACACGCGGTTTTTTATTGGGCACACACCCTTCCACACACGAGACGACAACTTATCGTAAAACAAATTGTCAAGAACCAGCTAAATTATTCATTGTTTAGTTCAGCAGTTTTGCCAGTAGAGCGACGATGAAATGGAACACTAACGCCATCTCGACGAAGTTAGTGGAAGGAGAGGGTCACGTGGTTGCAATAGGTACATGCACACCGTCAGCTTTAGAATTTCAACACCTTGGATGAAGAAAGTTTGCTATTTTTTTATCATGTGACAACAGATGACGTATTAGTAGCAGAAGCTAAATTTAGTTAACTTAAACATTTTCCTAAAAAAAATTTGGAGAATTTTTATAGAATAGTAAATTTTGAACAAAGTACATTTAGAAGCCTTAGGGCTCAAAATACCGTGTGATCGAAAAAAAAACAGTGTATCTCTGAGCTGGTATTACTTAAAAGTGACAAGTACAGTTACCAACAAAATTTCAAATTCTAAAGGCTACTTGATCGCAGTTTTTATTCGATTAGATTGTCGTTAAAAGACAAAGCTATGTCAACACTTCTTCTCAAACCATAAAATAAAGTAAAATAATCTAAATTTTAGCTTCTGTAGCAGCAACTAGAATAACATTTTACAAATTACATGTACCATAAAACACAAAATAATTTCTTAAAATTAATTTCATTTTTTGTTAAAATCTTTCACAGCCCTGAAAAAATAAAAAAACAAATATTCTGTAGTGTTTTTTTAATGATAAATGCAAAATAAACACATGATGATGAATAATTGGTGTTTAAAAGCAATCTAATATAAAATGTCATATATTTTATATCTATTATTCTGTACAGATATCCTTAGATAAAGTTTTAATAAATATTTTTGATAGTTTAATTCTGCTGTACCTTTATTTATTCTGTTTTGTTTAGCACGTCTAAAAAGTTAATACAGATAACTAAAAAAAAATCGGACAATCAGTATTTTTTAACAATAGATGTATAACAGCATATGTCTATCATCTTGACATCTGAAAGTTTAAATTCTGAAAAAAAATGACGTCAAAAATTTATTACTATTATTTACTAACTTGATAATATTTTACGCACTATTTTGCTATTTCCAACACACGATCTAACAAAATGCCTAAGGAGACCTTGAAATTCAGAAACGTGATGGTACTCCTGTCGCAAAGTCAAATTGACAGTTTATTACCAAATGAAACTCGTTAGACAAAAACCTGAGCACCTACAGTTGCGAGCAATAAATTTTAGGAGCCATTTGGATTTTAAAACAGTCTATATTTAGCGAAAAACTCACATTTGAATTGTAATTTATTGTTGTTTTGATTTGAATTAATTAGCTCAAAAAAGGCAGTTAAGCATGATTTACATTGGCTTCTAACTAAAACTAGAATGGCAATAAATTTAAACTGTTACTTTTATTTTTAAACTAATAAAGTTGTTATTTTGACATTACCTTTTTCTATTTCCATTTTTAATTGCTAATAATCTTTGCTTTTAGCGTTATTAATTAAAAAAATCCAATTACAAATCGATGAAAAAGAAAATAAAGCTACCTTTACATTATTTTTTGAAAACTGATTGAAGAATAATGTCCAAATTATTCGCCACTATTAAATTTATAACTAGAGTCGAAGAAATCTGAAAAATATATGTCTTAAATATGATAAGTTTACTTTATAAATTTAATATAAACAGTAAAAACAAAAGCTTTTAAAACATTAAAAACTTCAAGTACAAATTTTTGACAGATTATGTGAATCAGGCTTTATCCATCGTGACATTTAAACTTTTATGTGATTGAAAGTTTTATAATTGAAATGACACTAAAGTTAACATTTATTAATTTACTGACTCTTGATGTCTGAAATATACAAAAAAAATATATTTTTTAAATAATAAAAAAAATGTAATAATCTTAAAAAAAAAACGAAATATTTTACAGTATTTTACACAGCTAGTTACAATACTGAGCATTTGAAAAAAGAAAAAAACAGAAAAGGAAAAAAGCTCAAATTTCAAAAATGTGTTGGCACCCCCTAATTCAAACTGTCTGCTTAAAGATCAGCATGCCTGCTTTTACTTTTGTTCAGTTTCATTGTTTTATTTGTTTATAATGCTTGTTTCTAACGCTAACTAAATCTTTGACATTTTGACATAATGACAAAAAAGTGATGTCCAAAATTTACTGCTCGGAACAGCATTAAAATTGTAACTAGAATGAGTTTTAAGAATTATGAAAATATGATTTTAATTTACATTATAAGGTAAACTTTCATAATTAATTACAAACATGAGTGAAAAAGCCTTAAAGCTTAAACTTTGCTTGACATCATGTTTAGCTTTTGATAATGTCACAAATACAAAAACTGCAAAATAAATGATAAATAATGAATTGTATCCGGAATTGATTGCCCATGCCCGTACAGAATTAGTAATAAAACCAAAATAAGATATTGTGAAAAAAAAAACTTTTTGTTTTTTTAAGTTGGTATATCCAGTATCATTTTTGTTCTTAATTTTAAAATCTGTTAAAAAACCTTGGCATTTTTATTTCATACTTTTTAAATTTTTATTCGCCGGGTTACTGCAATGCAGAAAGAATTTGAAATCTCTGCAGGTAGAAAAATATCGGTAATAATGAAAACTGCGCGCGCAAAATCAATAGTTCCCATCAGGCGCTGCGGTCGCTTCGATTACCAACCAAGCCGTCGCCATATTGAAATTTAGGATAAAGCAGTGAGCAACAGCAGTAAACGAAGTAGATCACTGATTTATCATATTTTAACAACAAAAATGAAAACTTACAGTCGGAAGAAGTCCGGAGAAACACAAGATGTAATTCTTGACTTGAACGAATTGTGCAGATTATGTATGACAAAAGAAGACGAATTAGTGCCGATTTTCAATAATGAAGAACCCATCCCTCTCACTCTTAGAATTATGGCCTGTGTTGCACTAGAGGTAAGAAAACAAATTCCTTATTTTTAACGCCGGCAATTGCAGGTATCTATTAATTTAAATTTGTTCACAGGTTTTCGAAGGTGACGGATTACCTGACAAAATCTGCCATCCATGTAAGTTTCAACTGGAAAAATCCTACAATTTTCGAAAAAAATGTGAAAATTCTGATACGAAATTGAGGCAACATTTAAAGAGTCTTCAAGCTAAGATTGGGGATGTTGATTTATCTGTGAGTGAAGACACAGAGAATTCAAATATTGATGAGACCTCTAACACTGAAAAACCAGCTTTAAAAAAACAAGATGAACCCAGTACCGAGGAGGATTTGGTAGGGGTTGCACAAGTTGCTTATATACAACCAGAGCCTGAACCTGAGGATGATCCTGAAAGCATCACTTTACCAGCTGATGCTGAACTTATCAATAAAGATGCCTGCACATTGAAGTCTTTGAAAAGAGAAGTTATGGAGGTAGATGAACCAGAAGGAGAAGGAATTATTTTTGTTGATGAAGGAGGACAAGAAGTGGAGGATACAAGTTATGATGCTATTGCTGATGCTGTCAAGGCAACTCTTGCAACGCAGCCAGGTCTGTATTAAAAGTTATTTATGTAACAAGATCAAAAAGTAGCGTTTTATTAGAAGAAAACTTTAGTAGTTGCTATAAACGGTCGTCAGGGGGCGCAATTGCGCATGTTTTTTACTAAAACTACCAGTTTATGGCCTCACATACTAAGTTTTTATTACTTATCTTTTAGGATTCGATGCATCTGGTCAACTCCAGATGAAAATAATGTCCACAGAAGGCAAATCCACACAAGTTGAGGTGACAACAGAAGACGGCTCTGTTATCGTAATGGAATTAATGACAGAAGAGGAAGCAGAATCTCAACAAGCCTCTGGTGCAATGCCTGAACTCAATGAAGATGGAGAGTTGAAAATATTCAAATGTCCTCAATGTCCCAAGTCTTTCGCTAGACGAATTCAATTACGACGTCATGCATCTGTTCATATGCAACAACGAGGTTTTAGCTGTGGAATGTGCGAGAAGTGGTTCCCTACACGTTCGGCTTTGGTGCGTCACGAACGAATTCATACTGGTGAACGGCCATTCCAGTGTGAAATCTGTCAAAAGAGCTTTGCACAGAAAGAAATTTTATATAGACATTTAATGACGCATTCCGGGCAGAAACCGTATAACTGTACGCACTGTAATAAGGGATTTACGCAAAGGGAACCATTGAGAATCCATCTTAGGACCCATATGACAGACATTTCACATGATATTAATCTGCATTATTGTTCTATATGTCCGAAAGTATTCTGTCATGCGTCGGGATTGAGTCGACATTTAGTTACTCACACAGGAAAGACGTTCAAATGTAGGGACTGTGATAGGTCGTTCACTGATAAGTCGTCGCTGAGGAGACACCACAAACAGACTTTACATCAACCTTAGTATTAACGATTTATTATGTATTATAACCCTTACGAAATTAACATAATAAGTAATTAATTTTGTCTGTTTTCTATTGCCCCAATTAATTAATTCACTGCAGAGGGAATCTTATTAGGCTTTGAAATCTAAAAGTGTGTTGGGAGCTCTGGTGATGACCCACGCTTGACAGTTTGATATAAGCTGCCAACAGAAAAACGACGCGGTTTGTTAAATCATTTTTTTTATATATTTATCCAAGCAAAAAAAAGAAGTGTTGCAAAATGGCTGCCAGACGTTTTTTCTCAGTTTTTATTATAAAGAATTTTACTTCAAAACACAGTTCAAAACTGTTAGTATTTCAGAAATTGTTTTATTGACAGGCCGGAATAAACAGGGTATTAATTATAAACGGAGGGACTTTTGTGTATCAATAAACTATCAAGCCAATATCAACATGAATTTATGTCTTATGTGAACGACCTCGATTTACATTTCCAGCTCATTTTATATAAATAAATTATGTATTAACAATCAACTAAAATAAGCAAAGACCAAATATCTATTTTAGAATTTGAAATCTGTTGGTAGCTCTGTCTGCATTTCTTCGACGATTATAAAATGACAGCTTGATAGATATCAGAGTTACCAACTTGTAAACACCGACATGGCTTTTAGACCCGCTTTGATCACTGATTTATTTTATTAGTGGCCTCCCCGGCGCATCCACCATAATAAACTCAAATCAAAATTTCCACAAAAATGGTCCATAAAGATCATTGTTAACGTCCATCTGCAAGTAATTTTACATTGACGTTTCCCACGAATGTATTTTCAGAAATAAATCACATGGTACCTTAAAAATAAATGATTTTGTGCAACATATCGCGGTCCGTTGCACACAAAATTCTTTTCTAAAAATACCGAAAAAATATTTGTGGAAGTTTTAAGAACGTGGAAATCTATTGTAAAACCTTTACGTCTTTTAATATATCCGCGTTACATGAGGAACGCAATCTGGAATATTGCCACTTGTGTTTTGTCGGATTTTGAAAATGTATAAACAGCAATAACAATTTTTTGTTGTAAAGTAAATATTTTCTTAGGCGAAGTTAAAGGACAATGATAAGTGTGTCATTACTAGCTAAAAATACAAACAAAAATAAAGGATAAAAAATGAGTCACCAGATCTAAAATAATTACATGGACTCGGTTGCTTTGTCAGCGAAAAAATTCAGAATATGCAATAGTTCTATCGGAAAATTTATTTCAGCGAATCGACGTAAAAGAATCAAAAATAACATGCGTTCACGCACGATACTTCCAACTATTGAAAATATTATTAGCGGGCCAATTTCGTATTTTTAGCTTCAAGATAATTACCACTTTATGTACAGGTGTACTTATAATTAACTTTGTTGATGTTGCATGGTGGACAAGATAATGACATTTTTAAGCTGACAGCTGCTTCTTCGTAAAACGCAAGTCTGTTTCAATTTCGGAAAAAGAATAAATCTGCTATTGTTGATTGTTATTGAAGTTTTTGGCGTCTGGTTACGTTGTAACCCCCCGCTTGTCCTCTATAGGAGTGTGGGTTACGTAGCATCGCTTTGCCAGTTTATCCCTGCGATCGTCTGAAAAGCGGCAACGAATATTTCAGGTATCTGCATCTCGTCTTAGCTCAATATTTTTCATTTATATCGTAATTTAATCAGTACTCATCATTTATTTTTAACCCCGCATTGGCTAAATGCTAAATTTTACTTACTAATGACTTGATGTTGTTAATCAGAAATCGATCCACATTCCTGGAAACTATTATTTCATTATAATACTCATTTCTGTATTTTCAACGAAGAAATTAAACCGGAAAATTAGAACTTGAAAAGGAGTCGTAAAGTGTCGACAATGAAATTTTCAAATTTTGTCCTAGAAACAGCATATTTTAAGTATCACGGACGTGGGTCATCTTTTAATAGAATCGGTAGTCATTTCAGATCAATATCGACTACTGTTAATTGAGATAATTGCTCGCAGATTTTCACTTTATAGACGATGCCAGAACTCGGTGTGACTCATTTCCATTGTCTACAAAACAATTGATTTGGCAGCTGATGATTAACGTTGTTAGAATATAATTAGACTCCAAACAACTAGAATAGTGTCTCTACCTGTTATAAATAAGTATGACTTGGAGATTTTTCAGCATGAATTTTCAAAGTTTTGGCAATTGGTCGTGACTGAAGACAAATCACCGGTAAATCAGAGCGAGCAATAAAAGATGCAATTAAAAATCGGTGTGATTCATCGTAGGCCAACTAATATTAGCAGAATTCACGTCCAAAATATCCAGCTGTGTTGGAATTCGATATTTTGTTAAATAAACTTGTGGATCCTATAAACCAACCTGAAGTGAACTTCTTGAAAATAACCGTCATTGACTCTTTCTTGTCGTCATTTGTGATTATCATGTCGCTTTGTGGTACAAAAATAAATTTATTACGAAATCTCCACTTTCCTTCATAAACAGCTAATGAAACTTCGCTGAAGTGCAGAAGCAATTTTCACTTTTTATTTTTAACGCACTGAAAGCATGCTTTCATCAATCAATGAATTGAGATTTGTTTCTCCCACGTGTTGATTCGATGTATTTTGAGCTCTGGAATTTCTGACCCTATTTTTTCAGGTAGTTTAGAAGCGAAAGAACGAGTCCCTTAACGTAAAAATGGCGAGATTAGTCAATAAACAATTCAACTCTCCCATTGGTTTGTATTCCGAACAAAATATCCGAGAAGTCATCGAAAGAGAGTCACAGATTCTTGCAAATGGAGCAGTCGGGTAAGATTATTAATTTTATAATTCGCTGAACAATTACACAAGCACCGATTTGGCGAACGTCCAAACAGGTATTTTGCTTCTCAAAGTTTAAACTTATACATTCCAACAACCTCATTTTCAACATAGCAAATCCTAATTGACATATTTTGCGCCTGAATTTTTTTATTTTGGAAGTTTTTCAGACAAAAGTGGGCGAGGGAGCTATGCTAGACATTCTAAAATAAAATTGATATAGAGCATGGAAGATCTAATCAGAATGTTGCAAATAGATGCGGAAAATCACACATTTTTATCCACACTTATTGCCAAATTTTTTGGAATTGATATAAAATCTTTGGCGGGCGCTGCTAACACATGGAAACAATATTTCATTTTTGTACAAAATATTCACATAAAATTTGAGTGCCCTTAAAAACAAACCGTTTTCGTCACCAGTCTGAAAGCTAATACTGAAGCCCACAAAACCACTTGCATAAGAGACTATAATCTCTCTCGTAAACAATTTTGAGGAAAATGTAGTGAAAGATGGGAATCTATTTCTGAACTAGCTTTGGCGATGTTAAGCAATGCAATAAGACAGCAACTGAAAACTTGCAGAGTTCACTGGTCACATTTATATAGGAATGGAATGAAAGTACTTCCTAATTACTCCAATTTATTAAAATAACTCATCCAAAAAACGCCAGTCATGCACTGACACTCTTAAAAACGATCCTTTGTTACCACCGTCACAAGATCCCTTGAACTTGCCAAAAATTTTGTTTTTTGTGTAGGAAACTTACCACTTTTTGGAAAGCCAACTTTGAGACTACATAAACTCAGAGATCAATGGAATTTGTATTTTGAGTAAGGTGATTCAGAGTGTGCGTAAATGTAGATTTACGTGATGACACTAAGTAACAAACTTTGTGACGGAAGATATGTCTTCATTTAGGTCGTTTGAGAAATGTCGCAGAAGAGTTTCAGTGTATGATTTGCGTTCGGTCGTGCAACATATGTAACGTGGAACTGTAGTGACAGGCTTTAATTTCTTAAACGTTTGGTGAATTTAAATCAACGATGAGTTATTTAGTAGAAGACAGGTACTTAATTTTTTGGAAAAACAAAAGGCTGTTGGTGACAAAATTGTTTTGCTTTCAGAATCAATTTCAATAATCCGAGTGTGGGAAAACCGTCAAATTTACAAAATTCCGCCGTCTTGAGAATGTTAGAAGAAGAAGAGCAAAGGCAAAGGAGTGGCCAATCGCCCAGTAAGTTTTTTGTTTTGTGTTTCGACTAACTTCTCATAATGCGCTTTTTTATTTTAACCAAATTCAAAGCATTTACAAAATACAAAAACAAAATTTGCTGGAATCGTTAGTGATTCTTTTAATTAACAGTTAGTTTGGTATTTTCTTACTTAATCCTTTTAAAAATTAATTTACTCACCTTTGCAGGTAAATTTCGAGCTTGAGTTCTTTTTTGACAATCTGTACTAGAACGAAATGTTTTGAAAATATTAATTTACTTCTAGATGCATCGACTAAAATTATACGAAATTATTTCCATTAGATACTTTAGATGGATTATCATACTTTGTCAAATATTTTTAATGTTTGTTGATAAAGGCATTTTTCAGCAAAAATGGATAAAATCTTGTTAAAGCTGACCTGGTATGCTCGGTTCCCAAATTCTGTGTTCAATTAAATTCACTTACCTTTTTTAGAACATGAATACAAAAGTAAATAGTCATAATAAAGCTAAACTGTATTTTTACAGTACGACAGAGCAAGATTTTGTAACTGAACGAAAGAATTTTTGTCCCCTTCACTTGCCTTTTAAAGCTGTCTCCAACAAAGTTAAAAGTACAAAATGTTTTCTAATAAAAAAGTTGTTAAATTAATAGCAAACAACTTTGCTAAGTGTCCCAATGTTTGCTGAAAAATAAACATTCATATCTTGGCAAGCATTCCAAAAAATCTGTCACTCATTACTTGAAAAAAATCACTATAATAATAAATTTTTCAACAATGTATTTTTTTTTGGCCGTTATTTTATTTAATCAAGGTATTCCTGTGATTAATACGCCTTGTATCTATTTTCTACAAGGTTGAAAAAGTGCTCAGCTCTATTTTTCGCTCAAATTTTGTTTTTTGTATTTTTTGGAGCACCATATTTTTGCATTTCCGATGACTTCAGGAATGACTAATCGCGTTCAAAAGTCTCATCTGCTCTAAATGGAGTCTGTTTTTTATAGAAGCTACAATTCAGGCTTGATTTGAGCTTTATTCCATGCGATAATTTAATTTCTATTTTCATCACTGTCCTATATCGCTATTATTACCTCACTATAATTCTTTGACTGAACGTGTCAGCCAGATGATTAATATCCACCTCCAAATTAGTCAGCATAACAAAATTTCTCAGGTATCGGCTATAGTAGACCCCTTCGAGACCAAATAAAATGGCCACCTCCAGATATTGAACAGAAGAGTCTGCAAAGATCGTCATTCAAAGACGTCGTTACACCAGGTACCGAGTGTGCGCGTCATCCCCTCTACAATTGGGGATGAGCCACTTCGTCACTGATTTTTGTTGTTTTGTAGTTATTACGTGACTAACGTGACCAAGTGTACTTAAGTCACTTTACAAGTAGGTAACAGTGTGTTCTCACAAAACTGTAACTAAATTTGCACCTAGGTAGGTGGTACTTTGCGAATCATTTTTTTTATTTAGACACTACATAAACTTTTGGTCTAAATATTTAAAACAAAACTAGGTGTTCCGTTCGCCAAAACTACACATTTAGAAACACCTCTTCGTACATGAGCAAGTAGCTTTAATTAAATTTTGAATTTCGGCCAATGCTAACACAAATATTAAGCAACGTTCATGTGATACACGACGTAGTTTATAAATATTTTTATTGCTACATTTTGTGGAATTATAGGTAACATACCTATCAAAATAGTCTTCAATGCTCATTAAGTTGTTAAAAGAACACTAACCCTGTGTACAGGAGCTTTTTGGCAGCTTCAGTACAATTGTAATCTTTGTGACCAAACATCGATAAATAAAAGTTTTAGTTGAGTTGGCAACTTATTTTAAGCAGCTAGTTGCATTTATACACAGTTTAACTGTAATTTTTCAACAGGTCTTAAGAGAGTGGCCTGGCCTCCTCCAAACGAAGGCGAAAACTACACTGAACAACCTCCAGCTCACGCACAAGTAAGTGTAGATGCATGCTATTACATCACTGACTTTTCCGCACCCTTTTGCTTTTGCACCACAAATGCTTTAATGGCAACAGGGTCGCGGGAAAAAAAGCTAAGCTTACAGTTTGTCTGAATGAGGCATTCCTACCATAGTTGTCGGAATGCCTTAACTGCAAACTTTGCACGTTCCAACTGCCGATTTTTTTACATGAAATATTTTTATCATTAGGGTGGGCCCCAGTTCTCCTCTCAATCACCCACTTTGCAGAATAATTACACTCCTGCTCAGCAGGTGCCCCAAAACCCCTCCCAACGTCAACCTTTGAGACCTCTTGAAATTTCTAACGGAACCCCGTCTTCTGCAAATTCTCCTTTAGCTAATCAGAGTCCCTCAGGTTTTCGTGCAGTGCCTGTTGCGAGACCGTGGGCTCCTGTGCACTCCCCGAGTCCACATTATCAAACGCCTCCTCCCCAACAACAACAAGCTTCTCCGTTTCAACAATACCAGTCTCCTCAACAATATCAACCCGCTGTTCAAAAATATCAACCGCCTTCCCAGCAATATCAACCTCTTCCCCAACAATATCAACCGCCTTCCCAGCAATATCAACCTCCTCCCCAACAATATCAATCTCCCCCTCAACAGTACCAACCGCAAAATCAAATTTTCAGTCAACAATCTCCTCAATCGTCTCTGGCTGCGACAAATCAGGTATGGCGTATTTTTGAATTTGGAAGAAGTGTGTTTATATTTATGCATTTGGCGTTCATGTTCATAAATTTCTATTGGACACGAAAAATATTACTGTATCTGTTTGGATGACACGAGGGGTTTACCATTTACAAAGTTGGCGTTCTACACATTACTTTAGCTATATAAATGTTTACAAAATCCAAGTAAAGCTGATTAATGATCATCTCTTTTGCCAAGAGATAAAACTAATTTCGTTGAAGATTTATAATTGTTGTAAACCATGTGGACTCAACAAGCAAATAATATAAAGCATCTTATTAAACGCAGACTATAGATGTTTTCATAATATTGCAAATATTGATAAAACTATAAAGAAGTGTACAACTTTTTTTCACGAAAAAATAAATCTCGATTGACAATGATTTGAAGTTCCCTTTACTGGTTTTGGAGTTCCCTACGTTTGGTCTTCATTACTCAACTAAAGCGCTATTTTAAGATTTTAGGTTAGTTGTACAACACAAATTTTATCAAGAATTTTTTTAATGTTAAATAGAAATACATACACCATTTCTAAAACGCTGTTTAGTAAAGTTTTCTAATTTTTTACTGGTTTAAATGAAAAGGGACTTTACTAAATTCTTCACTACTCCACCCTAATTAGTAGTGCAATTTTTAAAACGTACAAACCTAAATCTGTTTATACCTTCAAGTTATTAAATTTAGTTTTTTTGGTGACGATATTTGAGAATCCCAGATTATGAAAAATTAGTTCCAGCTTTGTGAAAGCGTTCTCGTGTCATTTTCGCCATCAGATTCTACCACAACTATGCATAAATACACATATTTTTGATCAGTGAAAACTGAGTGTTTTTATTTTTGTCGCGATAGTTTAGATTTTGACGATTTCCGAAGTAAGTCTCGGCCAGTATCTCATTCTTCTATGATTTTTTTGGTACAGGCAGCCCCGTATTCAGCTGGTAGACAAGTAGAACCTCCGCCGTCTCTTATAACACTTCGTGCTCAGGCTCCAGTCAGCCAAGCTCCGCCACCAGTTGTCACATCACAACCAGCCACGGCGACTTTAAAAGGTACTTTCAAAATTTAGAGATGGTTGTCTAAAATTTATTTTTTAGGCGGTAAACACCTGCGCGGAGACCTAAAATGGCCTCCAGAAAACGTAAAGAAGCAGTTTGAAGAGGAAAACAAACAACGTATTGAGTTAGCAAAAGGACCCGCTTGTAGGCCCCGCTTAGTTAGAAAAGACTACGGTCCTTTCTTTGCACAACATGCGCTTAATAGTTCATACCCTGGATATAAAGCACCTCCGGGTACACAGTTTTATGAAAACAGACAAGTGTACTAAGCTGCTCTTTATGTTATGCAACAACTATCAAAACTTTGAATTGATAGTTTAAATAGTTTATAACTATGCTACGTTTGTGATAATGCTGAACTGATTAGCTAAATTACTAACACGACCTTAGAGCAAATCATGATGTATACATTTTTATTTAAAAAAAAATATAACAAAAAAAAAACGATTTTGGGCCGCTTGCCGAATCATGCGATTTTAAATCGAACTCGATTCGAAGCTTTGCTATTGTTGCAAATTATTTATAATGTAAGTTAAATGATTTATATTTGTACCATGTACGCCCTATAAATAAAGATGTAAAAATAAATTCGATTTATTGATACAAAATATATACAAGCTGGAATTTACGTGTATAACAAATCAACAAATGACAAGCAACAATCACATGAAAATATACTCTATGTGAAGTCTTGAAGTGACATGTTTGTTCTATGTAAAAAGCGTAATGCGACGGAAACAGATAAAATCGCTCTCCCGTGATAAACTCACAAAACAACCAATATAGTAAAAATAACAGTTCCTTAAGTTAATATGTAGAAGTTAACAATAAAATAAATAAATGTCTCACTGGAAATATAAGTTTATGAAATAATGTGAATAACAAATTTCAAATATCAGACTAATGAAAATCCTTGCGTTTGCTGAATGGCTTGCATTAATTTATACTTGAGTTTTTCTTTGGTTTTATACCTGGGTAAATCCAACAAATTGAAGCAAGTGTGAGCAACTGGTAGGAATTTATCATCGTTAGTAGGCTGAATAATAATCTGAAGAAAACTAATAAGAGGAGAACATTACTAAATTAGATTTACCTTGATCGCCTTCATCCCTTGAATCGGAATCCTGTCACTGCCAGTTAAGAATAACAAGAATTTCTTCTTATCTTGTAACTGCATCTCGTGTATCACCTCCCAAAACCATCTGATAGTCTTATCTGACGAAGTATAACCATTTTTGTATTCAGCTACTTCTTCTAAAGCGTGCCAATCGTAATTTTCGTTACCCACAACAACGGCCATTAATTCATGGGAATGGAAAAGTTGAAGTACTCTCCCACCACAGACTTTCATGAAACCTTCGTGAAATGCAGTATATTGCTTGTGTATAGACTTATTAAAAATATAATCTATATAAAGGTTTACGTATTCCTCTCTGTAACGACAGAAGTTATATCAAGTTGAGAGGTTTTAAAATCTTACTTGTTATCTTGTGTGACTGGAATTTTGGAACCATTGGGTTTCAGTTCGACGGTTCTGGATTCTCCAAAGTCGTCTCTGCTGATTTCAAAACATAGATCGAATACTGACTGCATGTCAGGCTCTGTGTAGTCTAAGAGACTTTGTAAAGAGTTTGCCATGGTCGGTGATAATCCTTTGAGATCGGCTAAGCCCACAGGTTCACTCAGAAGTTTTTTATAGAGAGCCAACGGGAACGGCAAGTCGATGATTGTAAAGTTGTAGATAGCCAAACCACAGATAATCCCTAAAACCCGCAATAAAACACGAGCAACCATAAACTCCCGCCTTACCGATAAGAAAATAGACGGGTTCTTCCTCAAAGGAATTTTCCGCAAACCACAACGCTCTGGTCTCTTCATACTCTTTAAACATTCCGTATTTAGGATCGAGGATTTCTCTCATCAGTAACAGAAAGAATTCTTTGCGGACGCCTCCAGCATCCTCCGCTTCTTCCCCGCAAAACTTAACTTTGAGCGGTTTTTTCAAGTCTTCAGCATCGATGACGCTGAGTTCTCTCAGCGCATCGTTTACTATGTGTTCTCTACTCACGTTTAACATTAAGAATTGATTAATACTTGCGATGGCTGAAGGTCTTAAGAGCATCGTGAAGAAAGCTTGTTGAGCGGCGCTTTGCATCGCTTTCTGCATCTGAAATTGAGTTGTTAGAACTAGAAGAGAAAAAAGTCGAAGTATACTTGAATCCTCTGATCTGTTTCTAGGAGCAGCGTCTTCGCTTGGGCATCGAAAATGAAAGGATAATTACAAAGAAAAAGTTTTCCGGTCTAGAATATTAGAATACAGTCTGATTCTGGAGATGTTTCCAACTTACATTCTGGTCGGTCAGCCAAAATACGTAATCAACACGAACGTCCAGATAATCGCTCAAATCTGATATGTGGAACGTATCGTATGGAACTTTTAAACCTTCTACACTATGATTAAGTTTGTTTAAGTATGCTAAAGCGTCTAACATGGCTACGAGACTAGCATCGTAAAAAACGGACTGAAAAAGAAGATCAGACACTTTCATTGTATTTGTGACACTCTTACTTTATTCTCTGGAATTTTCTGATTTCTCAGTATAAAACTAACAACAGACTTAAAAATCCCTATTAGTTTCTCGAAATAATCATCACTCATCATGGTCCACCATCTTCCTATCACTTTACTTGCTTGTGGACCGAGTTTTAAGAGAGCACTTGTGAAAGGCTTATGCAGTTTAACGTATTGTTTTGGATTGTAAAATTCATGGTAAAGAGGTAGAATCAGGTAAATTCTTAGCGTTTCTACATCTGGTGGAGATGACGACAGTTTATTCAAAACGTCGTCTACTATGGAATTCCAAATCTGCAAACAACAACGCCGGTCACAAAAAACTGCCTGGACACAAGTACGAGTATGTTGACAGAAAGTTGGCTCCAAATTGTTGCAACTAACGCAAAATGAGGTAATTTTAGATGGTGACAAAACAAACTATTATTATGGTTCCTAACTTTGCGTGGTATAAGATATGAGTGTTGCTTTTCTAGGAGAGCAGCCGATTTTCTTCAGATGTTTGAATTGATGTCCGATTTACGTAGTCTAACGTAATCGTGGTTTGTGTCACAAGTGTATGAAATGGAAGTGAGAATTAAAAAGCGAGTTGGACTAAGTTTATCGTGGAATGATGAAATCACGATTCTATATTTAGACTTGGAAACACGATAAAAATGCGTGAGATCTTACCAGCTCTTTGACGGTGTCGTTTTCGACTTTGGCAACTAGGGAAAAAGCACGCTCAGCATCTGCTATATCCACCCCATGATGTTTACTCGTACAGTAATAATGAGCGTCCCCTTTAATTAAAAACGAGCCATTCAAACACGCCAAACTTTTAAAAACAACTTCCAAATATGACATTGTGTCCTGGTCCACTTGTCCATTAACAGGTATTTTAACACAATGATTCAATTTCGATGTACTTAATATTAAAATCTGGCTTTCAGGCTCATAATCCCGAAAATCCGAAGGCGGTATCTTCTCTTTCTTATCCGTTACAGACACGAAGCAATGATCACCCCCAGCATAAATTCGTTTGATTACGGTATTCACAGATGCACTGTTTGGTACTACTGGAACACCACTGGGGGAAACCCACGGTCCTAGAACCACCTGAGGTGTTGAGGCGTTGCTTGGTTTGCGAAGACCTAATTGGCCAGCCCCGCCAAGGCCATAGCTGTAGACACGCCCTCTTGAAGGGACAAAAGCTAAAGCGTGTTGGCGGCCGCATGATATTTGAGTGATGGTGGAGCCCATTAGCTCTAATACCTACAATTTAAGGAATATAGACGACAGAGAGACATTGTTACTGAGGTACTTACTTGACGAGGTAAAATTTCGTTTGAGGTGTTGCCATGACCTAGTTGACCATACATTCCAGCACCACAGGAAAAGACACCACCATCTAGAGTTAGAAAAGTGGAAAATTCGTCACCGCAACAGATATATCGGACACGACTGTTTCTGAGAGTTCTCAATTGAGTTGGGAATTTTTTAGAGGCAGTGTCGTTCAATCCTAGCTGACCGTGATCGTTCTTACCTACACACATTTTTTTTTTTTTTGCTTAAGTATGTATAGAGATCAAACTTTTTATTACCCCATCCAAAAATAGCTCCTGATTTAGACACCATGAATGTATGATTGGAGCCACAGGCAATCAATGCGACTGGAATTCCATACAATGATGTGATAATTGTTGGTGTTGACTCAAATGGTGTCACTGTCCCTAATCCTAACTGTCCAAAATCATTAGCGCCCCAAACAAATATTTCACCCGCTAAAAAACTGATTAAGTTTTAGCTTTTTAACTATAGCAATTACCATTTGATAAAGCTACTGAATGTCTCTGTCCTGCTGCTATCTGTACTATATGATGAGTAGCTAACAATTTGATTAACTTGGGAACTATTTGTAGGGTGTTTCCAAGCTGGTGTCCTAATTGACCATAGCTATCTGAGCCCCAAGAAAAAACTTGGCCCCACTGATTCAAAGCCAGTGAGTGCATAGCACCACAGGCTACATTTACAATAGGATGGGCCTCCAATCCAGAGATTAATTCTAAAAAATAATTTGTTTTTGACTGTACTTTAACTACTCAAAGTTTGCTGTGCTAACTATTAATTAGTAACAGCACACTATTGAACTGTCATGCTCTAAATCAGAATACAAAATCAATATTTTTTTATGATTGAGAACATTGAAACAGTTAAGACAAAACAAACAAAATTAAAAACTACATAAAGAACACAACAGCATAAATTGCACATACTAAACAAAGACATACGTGGCCGTTTTCTGGGCTGATCATGACCTAACTGTCCATAATCATTATTTCCACAGGAATACACTTTTCCTTCCTTGGTTAGAAAAAGAGTGTGGTTATCACCTAAGGCAGCTTTAATCACAGATTTAGCTTCAAACCATTCAAGAGATTTTGGTGTGAAAATATGTTCTTCTTCTATTCCCCCCAACCCTAATTCTCCATGTATTGTACTGCCCCATGCAAACATGTCGTCTAGAACTGTTAGCACCAACTCGTCAGAAGTGGAAACACTATCTTGTTTTGTTTGAGAACGCTTGAATCTAAAATCAGGATTATTCTAGAATTTTCTAATCGTGAATTATGGCTGAGTTTGTTGATTTATGTGATAAGCAAAGTTGAGGATTTACCTAAACCGTTCGAATATACATTATTTTGAATTTTGATGCAGTGACAAATTTTCAAATTATAAGTTTGACTTGTATGGGTTGGAAAATGACAAAATTTTTGGAGGTTATGTTGTATTTTTTTTATGTCAAATGTCAATTTATGGCGCGAAATTTAAACTTACCGAGTTACAACAGGCAAGTATCTTCGTAGATAAGGCCATAGAATTTCACGGTAAATTAGGTTTTATTACCATGTTAACACTTACCTACATAGGATTGCACCCATGTTAGCACAGCCGTCTATCTAGGGCCGGTTTTTCCTAAAAAAAACCGTCTAATAATAATTTTGTGCAAAATTGTGTAATTCTTATGTACGTTTTCGTGAGAAGTGTTAAATTCTAAAGATGTAGTCATGAGTATAAGTCACGTTCACTTATTTGGTTAATTTTCTTGGAATTCTTATAACAGGGAATATAATGAAACAAAGGTAGAAATAAATTACAATGTTATTCCACAGTTTGATTAAATGTGATCAAAACAATACCTTACTAAAAAATCGTCAACTTTTCTATGTTCACGTTATAATTATCATAAAAAGTTGCAAACTGTGATGATTCAAGAATATTTTAATTGTAAAGAAACAACCGTGGAACTTATTCATTCTTCTACATACGTTAATAGCAAACTCAACCTAATCTATATTTAGATTGTTGAGAAAAGATAAACACAGATGTATATTCATATTTGTGCTGTCACTGTAGGTAGGGGCAAATCGTTTGATGCGTATTCGGCTGCCCAATTTCAAAAAAATTACTATATATAAAAAAAATAGGTATTTTAGTACCAAATTAATGTAAACAAAGAACCTCATATATTAAACTGTTCTTATACTTTTTGGAATTCATAGAAATGTAACACCTGGATATATGAAACAATAATGATAACACTAAACAATAAATGATAACAGTAAATATCCTAATAAGTAATTGTTTACTGACAGTGCTTTATTATAAGTTGGTACGGATTATTCACAATCTTTATATACGTAGCAGAAACTCTTTTCTTTTTTCTACTAGGTACATAAACTACCTTAAAGCCACAACAACAAATAAAAACTGTTCAAGTTAAACCTCTAATTACACAGTGCACGCTCACCTTTTCGCTTTAACTAAATTTTACACAAAATTTCTCTATAGCATCTAACGACTGTAAACTTAAAAGTAAAGGCAGCGTACTGAGGTGCTGATAACGTTATCGATATCTTAAGAAACATAATCAACATAATCTTATCACTAGTATCTGATTCCCTTCTTTCTATTAAAAAAAACTTTTTCATTTTAATTTTCATGAAATCATAAAGTAATCGTCGTTGCATCAGTGAACAGTGTAGAAACCATTTGTTTCCACAAACTTCTTTGTAGTAATCAATGTTGATGTGATCATGGCAAACCTTTGGGGGTAATTAAAATAAATAACTGATAAGGGCTGTTTCAACTGGACCAAAATAATGGTTCGACCGAGAGCAGAATTTGTTATTTATTCATGCGATCCAAGGTTGTAAACAAAATAATTTGGGGTTGTAAAACTTTTGTTTCTGATAAAAAAAAACAGTCTTTATCTTAAAAAGTTTTAGCACCTTGTTGACACTCTAGAAATGCAGCTTTACATCAGACAAGTTGTTATTAGAATCTACGAAAACTTTCTAGAAAAAAAACTTTGTTATACGACACTTCGTATATGCTAAACATACTTCTAAATTTAATTAAGGTCTTCTGTAAACTTTGTTTAGTGAAGTTTCAATGTCTACGCAATAATTCTAAGTTCATTGGGGCTTAGTCCTACCTAACGTTAAATTTAGTTTAAAGTTAAATTTTGTTCCCGGTGCGCTTAAATATTAGCGTTTTCCACAGTTGGCAATAAATTATTCTTCTAATAGTGTGGTAGTATGGTGTAGTTGTTTCTCTTAACAAAATAAAAAACATTTTAAGCACATACAACTGAAACTTTCTTATTAGATTACTTCAGATTTAATGTTTCTTTCTTTATTTCTAAATTTCTTGAGAAGAAACTCTGAAACAAAGCGATGGTGTGTGTGTGAGAACAAAGTTTTAGATGAATTGTGTGCAGATAAGTTTTGCAAATAGTTTTATGAGCCCTGAGTGAAGAAATTGCACTCGTTACAAAGAGAGAAATTTAGGTAAAAATGTATACGCATCAGTGAGACGAAAAATCAAATTGTTAGAGTTCAGTAATGTTTATCCATTTGTGTACTTCTACGCTCGGATTTTATTACTTCATTGTCTGCTTGAATGGCAGATAAAGTAAAGAAGGATTTATAACATTTCAAAAACACTCACACGGTGGGATTATGGAAGGAGAATTTCGATCCAAGAAATTGAAAATGTTTGAATTTTTATGAACCACTTCAAAATAACGATATTGGGAATGGAAAACCTTGAGTTTTAGTTCACTTTTATTCCTTTTCTGCTATTGAGTCTCGTATTGTTGGTTTACGTTCTTTGTGCACATTTCTCGACTAGTTTATTGGTGGATAATTAAATTTTGAATTGTTTGGGATTTAGATCTAGATAATAGCGCGTATCTTTTTTTCAAAATTTAAATCATATATTTTGTAGCTACAAATTTCTGTGCGCTGAATGAGTGTGCTGATCTTAATTGCTTAAAAAGTTTTAATTGTTTCAAAATCGGTCGGTTGCACTTTTAGAGATCAAAGCTTTTAGAAAAATTGGAGACAAAAGCCGGATAAAACAAACTAACGCTTCGACATTTAAATATAACTGAAATTGTAAATTAACTGCTACGTAAATTAAACAGAACATCGCAATTCGTTATTTCGTTTGAAAATATTGACACGAAGTTGCAACTAGAATTATCCAATATGGTGTGTATACACTGAAATTTGTTTAACATGATATTTAACAAAACATCATGAAAAAAAAATATTTTGTGCTGAAAATATGAAAGTAGGAACGTTTTCAGTTTAATATTCATTCTGAAAAACTGATTTTTCATTACAAAACTTTTTCCGAAATTTTTAAAATGTCACACTCATAAGCATCAAATGTAACACTCGTATTTCTAGGCACTTTTTTGGTGAATAGTTTCGATTGCGTAAAAAATACGAGAACGAAATATTTTTGTGTTGATAATTAGATTGATTTAAACTCAATTGTTATAATTTTATAAAGAACTTAATAATCTAGGAAAATTCTAATTACTAAAACTGATTAATATCAATTACGATAATTACGAATTTTGTTAAAATTGGTAAATTTCATATTTTTTGTTTTTAGAAACGAGAAGGTTTTTTTAATCTTACATACTAAAAATTTGGCTTTTTAGTTCAAATTTTTGCAAAATTTCACAGATGTAAGAAATTGTAAATTTTTAAAATTTGCTTCAATTTTTTCAATACTTTACTGATTGAAATAAAATTCGATTGATGCGCTAGGTCTAACCGGATTTGACCTCTTTTCCATCGAGAAAAGGTTCCCAATTTCAGAAGGAATTTAATGATGAACCTGAATTCCACTGACAACCGTAGTATACCTACTAATAATAAAATATTCGCATCGAAATTAAAAAAAATGTTTTGAAACCGATAAAGTTGGTAAACTCTGGATGTTAAATGCTACTAATCTGTTAAAAAAATATCTTGGCTTAAAAAAGTTATTTTTGTAAATTTGCTACATTTTCTAAACGTCACCGATTGGAATAGGTTTGAGAAATTTATAGATCACGACGCCGTTTTTCAATTAACTTCTGATTTAACAGGATTTGACCAAATTCCACTGCTAAAAAACCTCTTCTCGTGACTATAAAGTAATTAATTTTAGTTCAATCGTGATAAATTTGAATTGTAAGAGGATTCAAACTGTGTTCGCAAAATCCATTCGGGATGAGTAGTTACTGAGTTCGCAAATTGTGTAGTTGAATTTTGCTTTGAAACGATAAATTTTTCCACATTTTACATGTTCTCAGTCATTTCATTTTCAAAGCATGGATCAATATGCCAAAATTATCATATGAAATAGTCATATTTCAGTTTGAATTAAAATAAATTTTCAAAGTTTAAAATGAAAAAATCTATTTATAAGTTGGAGCGACTATTTTCTCTGAAAACTATTGCAGAGTATTATTAAAAAAAAACTAAACTGCCATAGAAGGAATTATTTATTCATAACTTATGTACACAAGTTTCACAATTTGTAATAGTAAATGTATGTACAATTTCTTATTTAGATAATGTTAGTAAATTTTAATATTTACACAATGACTTTTGACACCCTCTGTCGCACCAAAATCAATTGACACATATTCTTTCTTTTTTAATTGCCACACTTCACCTATTTAACCAAGACATACGACATCTGAAGCAAGTAATTCTACAATGTAGTATAAAAAGTGTACGTAGAAAGAAATGTGTAGAGTAAAATTTATTGCAACGAGGCATTGGCAGCTCCTTCTCCGTAAACAAAGTCTTTGTTTTACGAAATAATATCTTCGCTCTCGACTTCGCTCCAATGTCCGGAATCTATTACATGTTTAAATAAATCCGGAGGCTGGTGTAGCTCTGGTCATATTTCAAGAATAGTGTCCTGTTCGGCTAAACTATCCGAGAGGGAATGACTGCTGCCTGGTATTGGTTCCGGAAGACCGTCATCCAGAACTTCAGTAACCTCTTCAAATTTACTACTGCAAAGAAACATTCATACATTAGTCTGAGCGTTGCAACGAACTGTCTACATGCATCCGAAGAAATTTCGTATGTAGTACACTCTCTTATTTTGGATGTTTGCATGAATGAAGATTGAAAGGAGTAAACAGAAACAAAACGAATCAACATCAGCAAAGTCATTTTGAAAACATCCATCCTCTGGAGGATCTTACTTTTATAGCTTCAAGTCAAACGGGATCCAATTTCTAGAGATATGTATCAGCTATTTTTAGGTTTAAAGCAATTCTTGATATTTATTGTATTAGGAACTGATTTTGATTAAGTTTGTGAGAGAATGGTCCGGTTGGGACATAGTTATTTCCCGAAGGACTTGTTCTCATGGAGCTGGAGATTCATATAATTCAACGGTCACTCTAGCGTCCAGAGATTTCTTTTACTGAGATTATCTAAGTTGTAGGCTTTTATTCAAGAGACAAGACTGCTGGATCCAAGGCCAGTGTTCCTTAGGTGAGCGAAATTTGAATTATTTTAAACGAGCGATATTAATAAAGTGACGGTGGCCAAGCTGGCTCAGTTTATTAATAAATGCTCTACATTATTTAGAAATTGTTTTTATATTTTTTTTAATAAAATGTTTGTTACTTTTAATTTTAGTTCATATAATGGTTCCGTTGCACAAAGCTTTACATTGTGTTACTAGTCTTTTTAATTCCAGAGTCGTATGTAGTCTGTAGCCATTGGAACAAAAGCAAAAGTTTCACGAATTATAAATTTCATTATATTACATGTAGCCCCGGAGTTATTTTTTTAAATTAGAGCAGGAATAAGAGTACAATCTAGAACAATATTATTTAATGGCCACATTACAATTTATTGTTAGCGTCAACATTGTTGCCGAGTACGTAAAAAGCAGTTAATTAAATTATTTGCTTGCGTTGCGAAATGTGCAAAATCGTCTATAAATAATAATTTTTATAGTAGTTTTCCAGGAAATTAATTTCTAAATTCGCATGAATTCAAATTGACAAAGCAAACCTTTCAAAACTGTCGATATCTCCGTGAATCAGTCTATCTTTCCGTTTCCTCCGTCGTCGTCCTTTGAAGGATAATACAATATGAAAGAAGGCCAACGCAACGAGCTGCCCTGCTGCCACATATGAAAGCCAGAGTTTGTGTGGACAAATGAGAGGCACAGCTCCCATGGGTGCATACAGAAGACTCTTTTTCCATCCCTCAAGCCACGTGAAAATCGACCAGCACCGAAAAATCCGACTTTCACTCCTACAACAAGATAAAAGTTAATTGCTGCGGATTTATCAGAAGACGGGGCAACAATTTATATAATTGCGGGCAACACTTTGCAGTGGTTCATAATTCAGGAAGTTCACAAAAAGACGTGAAATATTTTAGTATCTTTTGGGGTCGTTGCATCGCGTGTGCGGTCTAAACCCGGCAAATGTGGTTCGCGTACAAATATTTTATTGTTCCGCAGATCTGCCGAAACAGCCAAACAAAGAATTCAACAAACTTTTCCAATTGGTAATGTTACGATGTTGTTACAACAGTTTGCATCCTTATCAATCATCAAAAAACGTGCTCTTACTTTGTTCTGCATGCGTAATAAAATACTTGATAACAGGAATTATTGTTGGATTATTTAGCCAAGGAAACATGGACAGAAAATAAAACGTTAGTTATAGCGTTCCGGATCCCAACTCCTAATATTACACCGACGGATCATAAAACATGGGGTCTATCAATTTCAAATAAATGGCTTTTTTATTAGCTTGGATGTGGAAACATATCAGCGTTTTGCGACTTTCAAATATTATTTATTTTATGGAACGGAGAGGGAAGGCTGTATATCTTAAATACGAGATCTTGTTTCAATTTTATTATTTGTAAGTTTAACAGGAATGAGTAAATTCATGTCATTTTTATTGCCGGGCCGTTCGGAGCTTAAATAAGATGTAAAATGTATTAAAATTGTTATAGGGGTTGGGGTTAAAATTTTATTAATATATGAACGAAGTAAAGTGTTTTTTTAGGTTTTTATAAACCATGGCTTGAAATAAATTATAAATGAGGCATAAATTAAATTATACAATGTAGAAAAGGTGGCTGAACAAGACATTCTATAAGAAGTATGATATCTAAAAAACAGTTATCCCGGAGTTTCCACCATTTTCGAATTCAATTCTATTTTTGTTTTATTTTAAAACTTTTGAACGATCCAGTTTTATATGATTTTTAATTTAGAATAAAATTTAATATGATTTATAACAGAAATTCATATTACGGTGATTGTTTGCAGATACGAAAATTTCCACGAGTTGAATTTAATATCAAAGAATACATTAAAATCCAATTGCAAGTAAGTGCACCAAGCAAAACCTGAAACGTGAAAACATAATCTTCTAATTAAAGCACCGCATCTTTCCATAACGTCCGACAATAGCAATCCTCCAAAAAACCCGTTAAGAAATTAGATGGTATTTTAATTCAGAATATCTTCTGAGTTGAAAGTCATATTCAAGTGGAATAGATTTCACGCGATTGAAAATATTTGATAGCAAGTTAAATTGAATTGCGAAAATTCAGGCGCGGGTACCTTTCCGATTTATAAAGTTTTTTTAATTAAATCCAGATTAAATCCTACGTTGTTATACTTTTGGTGAATTAATTATTACAGAAAAACGTCAGTAGGATGCTTGTATATTCAGTTCGTGTGGTAACAGACGTATAATAGTTTGTTTATATTTTAGCTTTTATAAATGACTTTATCTTGTCTGCATACTAATAATATCAAACAGATGTGATAGTATATGTGGGAAATATAATTTATTCATACCGCGATGTCCCAGGTAGGGGAAACCGGGAGTGAAATAACTGCGTAATCACAAATTCTGTAAATGTATATAATTTAGGAATATAAATTATCAAGGGTGACATATTTTACAGTTGTTAAAAAATCTAAAAAATCCTCGAGTACAGTGTAGCGAGACTCTGTTTGAGTAATAATTAAAAATAATTAGTTAGTCTGCGCGATTTGAAATTAAATTATAAACGTAAAGCACTGTTTTTGTCAAACTACACTAAAGTAGAGCTAGGTGATATAATTTACTTCTTCAAAGCATGAATCTTTGGTTATAATTAAAATTAAATAACTATTTAACTCAGTTTTTAATTAAAATTGTTTGATACTTGACGCAGAAGATTTTTGAGAAAATGTATAAATTAAAAGGATTATTATTTGTAACAATGTTCTTCTCTTTGAAAAACTCATTACGAATCATTACGCATCTTTACCTGCAAACGACTAAAATTTCAACGTTTTCTTTGTAACAAATTGATTAAAATGTTTTCTTTGTAATTTGCTACGAAAACGGAATATTTGACATCCTTTGTGAGCTCAGGTTACAAAGTAGATTCAGTGTACTCTAACAAAAATGTAGAGCTGAAAGTGCTCCTAAACCAAAATTTTAGATTATATTATAGTGTGGATTTACTTCATTTTCTCTTGTCTATCATACCGCCAAAATTTAATTTGGGCGTTTAGCGCAATATCCTACTGCGTTTTAAGATTTGTATGGAAAGTGAAGCACTTAATTAAAATGTTTTTCTTACCTCACGGAGAGCTGTAAAAAGAGCGTTACTATCCATGTTACTTCCAGCAAAAGGACGGTAACTGATTCTCCTCTGGAAGAAAAAGTAAAGTTAAAAATCGTGATTTATAGCGAGAGCGCATTTTTAATTATTAAGAAGAACATTAACATTTGTCTCTAGAGAAGGAAAAGGAGGTTTAATATTAAAATTCTTAAATATTCATGACGGGCTTTCATGTGTTGTAATTAAAACATTTTGACGACGGCGGGACGTGCAATATGTTTTGATGCTCCACGAGAAAAAATTAAATATGGCGTAAAAGTCTAATGATAATGCAGATGAGCGTTTGAAAGAAATTCAATTAATAGCTATTAAATTTTAATAAAGACTGTTTCGTTTCTAAGGTTTTGTTAAATTTATTAAATTAAATTTGTTACTATGAAGTAACAAAATTGAAGATGCGACGGTGACAGTGACATTATTGTTTGCTTTATGTTAGACGAGAGAGCAGGAAATTTTTAAATTTAGCAATTTAACTTAGCAATTTAATTTAATTTAATAATAAAAAAAATAAATATTAAATAATATATTAAGCTTTTCGACATCGTGTTTGGAACCAAAGCGCTATTACTTTCCTATTATTTATTTTTAATATTGAGAAGCGTCGCTTGAATATCAATTTTATATTTAAAACCAGGTCACATATGGGGATATGTTCAAATTGAATAATATCACGGTTATTTCTATCTTCGTCGTTCAATTTAAATTTAAATATTTAAGCAAAATTGAGGCACAAAATAATTATTTTGCTTATTCGTGAACTAAATAAAAATCATAAAAATCAACGTTTAATAATAAAATTTGTAGTGTAAAAATATTTTAACCAGTTTTGCGATATCAGTGTTATTTCTATCTCTTTTCCATCATTCGAAAAGTAGTTTAAAACTAGACCAATAAATTAAAGATTGCTTTATACCTTTGGTATTAAATTTGTGTAAATCGCTGAATAATGTAGACATCTCTTAAATTCACCTAGTTGCCGACTCAAGTTTTCAACGCACTTACATTCCTAAGTTAGATTTCTTCCACTTTCTACTTCATTCACCCTTCTTTAAGAAAATTCCAAAGCATTCGTATGGAAATTTTGTATATGGTACGTGCCTTCGCATTTTAGTTGCTCACAATGAGGCTTTTATTAATATTTTACCAGCCAAGTTCGCAGACACGGAATTTAACATAATCAAATTGAGCGTTGTATTGTAGAGAAAATGCGATATTAAGTAGGTTTACCGTAAAACGGTACAAATTCAGGAAATTGGATTGGGAATTTATCGATACATTATTTAACCGGGTTTATAATTTTTGCGGAATTTTTTAGGGGTTGTCATCTCCAGGTTTAAGAAAGTTTTCATTAATGGAAATTTCTTGATTATTCTTTCATCTTGATTTTCTGCTGCAGTTGATAAGGGACTAATTTCGAAGCAACAACACGACGAAATTCCTAATTAAAACGAAAATATTTTAGTAATTAACTCAGCCTCTTTTGTTGAAATACAATTCAAAAGAGAACTTTTTATGAATGTCTCGGTGTAACAAACAGCAGATGGCTGACAATCGTTATTACATTGTAATAAAAATAATCGTTAACATTCACGCCTTCTCCCTCGTTTCTAATTTGAGTTTTTAACCGTTGTAAAAACAGCCGGCACTCCATTATGTTTAGGCCAGCAATAAGAAACCGAAGAGGTGTTACAAGCTTTCTTTTCTACCAGAAGTAATAACCACCATCCCCTCTGAGTTACTGGAGAAAGCTTTTACTTCTAAGCATGACAAGAGGGTAAAAGCTGGAATTACTAGAGTCTAGTTTACATCGGACACGATGCAGGAATGGCAACGGTTGTTTCCGCCAACGTTATAGCCCATTAAGACCTGTATATCCCATAATTCTTAAGACAGCTTTTTTCTTACATTTTTTCTTCACAAGATCCTCATGGCCGTCAAGAGTGGTATTATCATATTTTTAAATAACACCCTCGGTTACCTTATAAATGCAAAGTCAGGGACATAAATAAGCACGGAGAAATGACAATTTTATAAAATTGGGACGAGGATATGCAAAGAGGTAGATCTATTTTGTAAAGATTAGGGTCTTATCAGAAGATGGGCAGAAGGTCAAGAAAATGGAAGATTTTCTCGTTTAAAAATGTAATAAGGGAATTTCGTCGCCTTGTGGCATCGGGACAAACAAAAAATACAAAACGTGAGACCTGGTTTGCCTTTCTAGCTAAAAAACTGAGTTGATTGATTTCGAGATGGAATTTTAAAATGTAAGTCGAAATAAATTGAATCTAAAGAAAAGAACAATGTTTACAGTTTTAAATTTAATTGAAGAACTGACAGACAGCAAATGATATGTTTGTATGTATAAAAATGATAGATGCGCTGGCTGAGTGAAAACTTCGTGATACGTATTTGTCTTATATTAGTGTTTCCAGAAAGCTTTCTCGTACAAAATTGTAGTCAATTTTTCACATTAAAAACATATTTTCTATATTTTCAAAGCCGATGAACATTTAATATCTAGGTAAAGTAAATCTTTCAGTACACCTTTCAGCATCCGAAAGAGCAAAGCAAAAATTAGATTTTTCAGTAGAAGCTTTTTCCTATGAGTAAATTATTTAATTATTGTAAAGTTTTTATTTGTCTGCTTTCGGATTATGTAAAATAGATTTTTAGGCTTCTTGAAAAAGTAATCAGTAACAATATTTATGCTTAAACTAAACTACGAGCTTTTTGTTTTGATTTGCTGTTGTAATTTTAGATTGTTATTTTCGTTCAAAACCAAGCGCGTCTTATTATTTATTCCCTTATTTAAGAAGAACCTATTATCCAAAGCAAAACTTATTAAATTCTTTGAAACAAGAAAAAAAATCGCTTAAGAAAATGTCGTGAGCTAAAATTATTTTGTTGTATTTATTGCACTTTTGTTTTTATTTATGATTTAAAAGGATTTCTGACATTTCAACGTGCCTCATTTTAGCAAAATTAAGCTTTTTACAAGCTTGGAAAAACCTGGCGACTTATAAAATTATAATCCCTGTCACCTTATGAAGCTTGTATTTTAGCATAAAACAATTTTCTTAGTTGTATGTGATTTTCCCGAAATATAAAGAAACGAGAAAATGTGGGTTGTCTGTTGGACCAGAAAATTAATTTCAATGCTGGTTTAATCTAGCGCCTTTGATAAATAACGGTTTAAACCAGAGTCTAATTAAAATATCCAGCGCAATGTTTCACCGGGTTGTTGTGGTTTTGTTGCTGTCTTACCAGACAAAACCTTTTCAAGCTAGCTAACCCTCCAGGTGCTGAAAATCAAATTTCTAATTTTGTCCGATGTATTACCTCGCACGTAAAATCCCCAACGACATTTCATAATTTTTCCAAAGAACATATCGATTTTAATTAAATATTGTGGCGTGCACACCGGTAGATCCTCCCAAAGACTTTTATTAAAGTATCCGGTAATACAGAAAATTAAGCTTTGCTAAACAAACTTTTCCGACACTGTAAAGCTTCGGCAATACTCGAGCTTTCCCAAAGCAGTGATTTGAGTTTGATAACGTTCGCAGTTATAATGGGGGCATTGCAGAATAAACAAGGCCTTAGGCACCAAAAACATGTTATAATCAGTTTGAAAAGGGGCAAAAATAAAATGAGCGAAGAGACAAAGGATACTTAGTTTATGACGACAACTAAGCCTCCAGCAGGACACGATTAAAGCACGCACACGCTAACCTTCAATGAAGCCCTTGAGAGCTGTTTGCTAAATAAGCGATGAAGATGATAACTACAACGGGGGATTACCACCTTAGGTTGAAAACTGACCTGCTCTTAATAATAGATTCGCAGGGATTTTCACGTAAAACAAACAGAGTTCTTCGATGTGTTCTCAAAGGATTTCACTGGAAACGTGCACCGATGGAAAACAAGTGCTATAAAGGAAAAGGAGTTTAATGAATTATTCACCTTTGTTGCTTTGAAAGAAATTTGCATTCTTAATTTTTCGCTAGTTTACATTGCGATATTAATATTCAAAACTCGGCGAATTCACCAATTTTGCTACAACTATTATATTTTAAAGAAAAAAACTGATTTAATCTCTTAGTCGTTAAAAAGGACAGCTGATTATTGTTTTAAATTTAAAACAATAAAAGTTTATTGCTTGGGAGAGTCCCGGTTTAGCAAAGCTCCTTTTATAACTCCTATTTTAAATTTAGTTTAGACGACGTCTTTGCAAATTAAACTACTAGCAACCAGGTTATTTTACTATTTATTAGTCGTAAAATCGAAAATTTGTCTCTGTACGGCAGTTTCTCTTTTATGACGTAGGTAATAAACTCAGCCTACTTAGTTCAAAGTATATTGTAAATCCGGAGATAAAAAGACCTACATACTGTTCATTGACGACCGTCATATAAAATAAAGCTCTTAAAAAATTTATTGCAAAGTATTTTCCCATATCTGACAAGCTATACGTTGCTTTTTCAAGCCTTTTTAATTATGCACACAGATGTAGTTTCAAATCGAAAATTTTAATATATTTCAGCCTCGGTACGTTCTGTTGATAATACTAGGTTCCTTTTCTTGCAAATATGAGAGTTTAGATATTCATAGTAGCAATTTATTGTGGAGCTTAACCACAAAGTTGAAACTTTGTGCTAACAGCAGATGTTAGAAAATCACTGAGCTTGTATATTTTTATTGTAAAATTTGCCTTTGATATTGTTCGAAAAACGTTACTTTGGGAACTCGATGTAATCTTCTTAATTAACCACACGGAACTAATTACAAATTGTAACATTACAAGTTCATTAAGTCTACAGAAATTTGCTAATAGTCATAAAGAGAGTTAATCGATTTGATTCTTGTAGTGTTAGCCTTAATAATGTTCACTTCCAGGCTTTGTAACAGGCTCGTGTGATAAACTATATCTATCATAGCAGCATATCTTTCGTTAATAGCGTTTGTGTGCCTTTTGTTTACGTGTAAAGCACATCAATTTAACCATTGTCTTTAGATTTGATATTTCGCGGTGCTTTTCATGGACTTTGTTGATGGTGACATTCGGATGCGTATGTGGCCTATACGCACATAATGAAACTGCGGTTTTGAGGCCAATACGCTTTATGTTTCTATCCCGCGTTCCTTGGCTTTGTTCCGTTTGAAAAATGGCTTTTCATATACAGAAAAGCAGGAGCCTTTAATAAGATTACTGCTACTAAATCGAAAATCGACCAGAAAAATATCCCCTATTCTATCTAAGTATTACAGTTTTTTGTTAACCATTTCACAAAGCATCAGGTACGAGAAAATGAAAAGAAACGACAAAAAACAAATTATTGTAACTCCCTCTTAGTCGGCTTCTGCTTACCTAAGAAGAAAACTTCATCATTTAGCACAGTATAAGATGAAAGTTGAAATTAACGTAATTTTGACAGCGAAAAGCACAAACATAAAAATAATTACGCTTGCTCTAAGAAAACATTAATTGAGCTGTTGCAAGAAAATTTAATTTTTCATTTTGATTGAAGTCAGAAAGCCGACTTTTCCCTGTTTTTAATAACAGTCATATTACCAAATGAGTTGAAGTGCCACAGTTTTATTCATTTTAACCAAATATAAGCGTTTACAAGTTTACGAAGACCTAGGTAGAATTAAAAACAGAATAATCTACTCTCGTTCACCTTTTATTTATTATTTTATATAATATCAATTTTAATTATGCCATTGATTTATGTTTTTCACCTCTAGTTGTTAATTAATATATTCAAATAGAATTAATTACTTAGTTCGGATTTATTACTACATGTAATTTGGCAACAAACAATACTGAATTCTAAATATTAATTAATCCAACTTTGAAAAATAAAGCTTTATAGCATTCGTTATAAATAATAATTAAAAATAACAAAAACTTTAATTATAAATCAAAAGTTTTTAATAATGTAAAAATTTACAGTTGATTTTTATAGACTAAAACTAGTAAAAGAAAACGACGTATTATCTTATGAAGCAAGTTTTTGTAATTAGGCGAATTTTCTTTTATAATTGCGTTTCTTTACGTAAGATAATTTTAAAGCGTTGAACACTGAATTACTTTTAGCTATTTTACCAATTATTCTTATTAAATTTACAGCAATATGTATATATAAAAAATTGTTGATTAATTAATTATTAGTTATTAGTTTAGGCAAAATTTTTAGAAAATATCACTTTTGTATGTTTCATTTAAAAAAAAAATGTGTAAAATTGAAATAAATTTTAGACTGGTTGAAATTAAATTTATTTTCAAACAGACAGCTTTTGAGAATAGTACAAAGATATATAGAATTATGCAATTTTTTATATAGTATAAAACTTGAGTTCTTTAAATACTTTTAATTTTTTGAAATTGTGTCATTAAGTTTCTTCGTATTTTTAGAAACATATTTTTTGAACTTAATGTTTTTTTTTTTTTATTTTTTATTGAATTATTTGGTATTTTTAATTTTTATAAATTCTTTAAATTTTTTAGATTTGTTAAAATTTTTAAATTCTTTAATTTGTTCTTTTTTAAATTTTTGCATTTTAAATTTTTTTAGATTTTTAAGAATTATTAAATTTTTCGGTATTATTACATTCTAGTTTTTTTTATAGGTTTTGGTTTTATCAAGTTTAATTAAATTTTTAGATTTTTTTTGCATTTTTTGGGCTTTTGGGATTTATTTATTTATTTGTTGTAATTTTTATGTTTTTAAAATTTGAAGAATTTTTTAGATTTCCTGATTTGGTAATTTTTTAGATTATTTTAATATATATATATATATATATATAAATCATATACATATATATATATATATATATATATATGTATATGTTTGATTTATTGGAAACTTTAAATTTTTAACGTCGTTTTGACTATTTTTTTATAATTTTAGTTTTTGTCAAATATTTTGAATTCTATGACTTTTTATTTTGATTTTGACTAAGACTTTTTTATTTTTTTGTGTATTTTACATCCATTTAATTTAAAAATACCTAAAAATTCAAGAATCTCATTCAAATTTCTAAATCGTTTATAAAGTTTTTTTTAACTTGGATTATTTGTTTTTATTATATTCTTTGAATGCTTATTAAAATTTGGTTAATTATTATTTAGCATTAAATTTTTATAGATGAATCTAGAAACCTAGAAGTTCTAATAAAATTCAATACTCATAGTACCCATTTTATTAGAATTTTTAGGTTTTCGAATTGTTTGCATTTTGTATACCTTGGAGACTTTTGAACTGTCTCGATTTTATTATCAACACGGAGTTTGAGCAATTGAAAGCTATTAAAACTCCGAAATGTTATTATAAAGAATTTAAACTTGGTAACTAGAAACTTGAAAGTTGAAAATTTGGATTCTTGTACAATATTGTTTATTTGATTTTTTGAACTTTGGATTCCAAACAGTGTGTTGATTTTCTGGAGTTCCTAGATTTTTTCAATACTTCTGGATATATAATATGTTATTTAGTTTCTTAACTTTTTTATACTTTTTTGCTTTTAACCAAATTTTAGTGATTGTTTCTAGTAATTTGATTTAAAATTGTACACAAAATATAGAAGCGAAATTTTAAACTAGACTGAAACATGTTTCACTAAATAACTAAAAACAGAGGTAAATGTGAACGTGCATAAATTAACGCACATGCATTTCCATAAAAATAAATAAATTTCCCTCCGTCATTTAAAATGTAAAACAAGATTTAAACAGTTCTTTGATTTTGTGTTTATTTTTAATTCGTTTGTGTTAATGTTGTTCAAAAATCGATTATATAGTTATAAAATTTCTAATGTTCTCATAGTTGTTGCGACCCAATAATTATTTAATTACATTCTAAACATTGATGAAAAGGTTCACTAAATTCCTGTAAATATCAAATATTTAAATTAACACACCTACGAATTATGCGGCTGCATGAAATCCCAGCACATTACATTTCGGCTTTTTGCTCTGGATTCTGTAATTTGGTTTATGCTCGTAATGTAATGGTAAAATTTAATATCTTGTTTGGAGCTGTACTCCTGAAATATCTTATTCAATAATCAGAAGCAAAGACTTTAATACTAATAAATTAAATCTTTCTATGATTTCCATAATTCAAATTCTTGGCATGAAATGGTAATATACAAATAAAAATCCGTAACTTTCGCAATTAAAGTCTGCCATTTTAATTTGAATTTAATTGAGCTTTCACAATAGGCTGAGGGTTTTAGCATAATTACTTTTCCGACCAAGCTGGGGCTCTAATTTACTACCTTAGCGAGTGTGTAATAATTTTCCTATTTTCCGCTGTCTTCAGTTCTATTTAGGTGTACGTTTCGCTAAATCGAGCGCAGACCGAAAAGTAAACATCTCGTCGTTATTTTTGTATTCGTTGTTTTTTAAATTGGGGCTGTCGGTGAACTTCTTTGAGAATCAGTTAAGCGCGAAAGCCAGGTGGTGATATTAAACGTATCCGTCTCATGTAATAAAGTGTTTAGAAATTCCTTGAGCGGTTGGCACTTAAAACAAGTTATTTCAGGGGTTATTGGTGAAATAAAATGTTTTAAAGATTAAATCATGGATCACCAAAAGTGTAAAGCGGTCTCTTTCAAAACTGATCGTGTTTAACCTCCTCTAATATCAGTGGATTAGACGGGTTGTATAACGTGTCTTAAACTTATCTTCCCTAAACAAAGGATGGAGAAAGTAATATAAAGCAGATTATTCAGAATCCTTCTTGAAATGGACTTCGTTTTGTTGGCAGTATTTTGTACACCACAAACGTTCAACGGATTTGAATTTTATCAAATCTGAGATAAAAATTTTCTCATGTACCTTCACAATGTCGCCATAGAAATCTGTTGTTCGCATACCTCTTTGAAGTATGAAAAATTCAAATATTCGTAACAACTTTCAAAACCATCCATATTTCATAGTCGGCACAAAAATGAAATCGGTGATCTTGAAAATAATTTGATTTGTAGCGTGAATTTTATTCGACGTGACTACAAAATCTTATTTGTTTAGGTATGATCCTTTGTTAATGTCGGATCACACTTTCAATTAATATTTGACTAAAATCTTGTTTACGACGTAAACAAGCCACGTACCTACTCAGAGAACAAGCAGTTACTGTTTTTACAGTGTTGACAATCTAGTTTGATGCTGCGGTTGTTTTCACAAATGGTGGTAAACTCCAGAACTTTACTAATTTATGTACAAGGGGTTGTTAAATCTGGAAACCTCAAACTCGATAAATAAACGCAGAAAATGTATAATTAAGCGTTTGTTCACATCGACTGAAAAAATGCGAACTGACAGAAGCAAATACTAGAAAAAATGGGTAAAAAAACGATATTGGTTGAATTATTAAAAATTGCAAATTGCAAATTAGCACACAGACGAAAATGAATAAACCACAAGCTTGCAAATTTCATTTTTTAACGTCGAATTATAATAATTTTTGGTCAAATAGATGTGTCAAGTTAAATATTTAAACAAAGTAGTTTTAGTCTTCAAAATTTCAATAATAATTTTTGGGCTAAAATTAATCATGATAAAAACTTGGAATTACGAAATTTAAAAAGGCATAAGTCAACAACCAATCTAAATGTATAATAAAATTTAGCAAACATCTTTAAAACAATTTTAATATCTAAGTAATAAAAGTTAAAGAAAACAAGTAAAAATTAGCCCGGCGCATCCACCACTTTTGTTCGCCCAATTTTTGAAAACTTGCTTTTGATTCGATTCATTTTAATTTTTGTCACAAAAACTAAACAATATTTTTTACTAAAAACGAAAAAGTTTGTAGATCAAAAGTTTTCACACATGAAATGTCTAAGCAAAATTAATTTTGACACACAGATTAAGTTTCAACAGTTTTCGATTTTTGTATTGTGTCATTAATCAAATGCAATGTTGCTCAATTTAAACAGAATTAAAGGCTAACAATATTTGGGATTATGTGTACGTTGGTTCAGAAGGATTAAAAGCAATCTAATTTTAAATCAAAATTTATTTATCGGTACAGCATACGTTTACGCTCTGATTATCAACACTGTTCAATTGATGATTTCTGTTTACGTATGTAAAACTTGTTTCGAAAATTTGCAACAGTTGTATAAAATTAAAATTATTAAAATGTAATAAAAAACGAGAATTTAGAAGTGACAGATCAATGTTTTGTGTTTATTAAAATTTGGCTTATTGAGCTTATTACAAAAAGTGTTCTCCACCTTAAATAAACGACAAATAGCTTTATAGCGCATCAAAAACCGACATCACAACCAGGATTATCCCTCAAACAATATGCAAATGTAGTGCAATACCAAAAAACTCCTTTAAAGTTCTTTCCAACTTTAATTTACTGAAAATTTCATTCGAGTCACTGAAACATTAATACCCATTAAACTTCGATGAATATAAAATGAAGTTCGACATGAGGTAAATATCCCAAGATTGATGACTAAAAAAAACTACTTAATAGCTGTTCTCAGTTTCCATGATTAGCATTCCGATCCAACCTCGTGGGCGAATGTCACCACCTTGCTAAATGACTTAACGAGCAATGTTCCTTGTGACTTACCACACTTGTTTCATAATTACTTTGGCAAAGTCAAACTGTGACCAACACTTCGACCCGTCCGGATGCATTTAACCTATTAAAAGCTCATTTGAAGGAGCTTCCTTCCAACACCCGAAGGACATGTGGTCGTGACGTTTATGGACGAAGTTCACAGGGATAATTTCATCCACTTTGTCACAGTAAAAATTTTAAACAGCCACCATTTTCGGCCGTTTGCTCAAATTACATCGCACCCAAATCAGGCAATTTATTTTAATATACTCACTTGCTTTAATGTTTTCAGAATGGTGGAACTCTTTGGGGTTCAGTTAATCAAAGTTTTATAGGAAATACAGGCGACGAGAGGAAGAATATTCAACAGGCTATGGCGGTATTTTCACTGTACTCTTACACGATTTGTCAAGAATATACTTTTTCCAACATTGTTGTTAAACACACAAATATAACTTTGCCACGAAATTGCCTCTGTACTAATGAAACTTGGTTTAAAATTAAACTACTGTTTGCACCGGTTACGGAAGCTTAAACCCTGGCAATTTGTTTGCCCGGAACGTAATATTTAGGTGGAAAAAATCTCTGTCAAAGTAATTTTTAAACATTCTTACTTTTGAGTGAAATATGTAATAAATCTCACTGTTAAACTCGTTGGGGATGTTGCTAGTAGTAAATTCTCATAGTTCTAAACTCAAAGTGCAATCTCCCGTGTGAACCTGAAGAACACTAACTAATTTGAACTTGTGCTCTGCTGCCGGTTTACTAAACATATTAGATATTCAGAACTCTCAGGTGCAAAATTCAATATAGACTTCCCGCAACTATACCTTGAAAACGAGATGAGAAACAACAAAAATGTAACATTACCTCTGTTCTTATTTCTTAAAACAAACGCGACTAAAAATAATAAATTGCATTTTGAGAAACGAGAGTAATCATAAATTACACTTTAGAACCATGGAAGAACTCCGACAAAAATTTAACAAGAATTTATCGCTGATATTGCTAATATATTTAGCGAAAAATTGTTGGGCGAATAAATCCTCGTGCAAATGAGATTATGACGTTACGAACTCAAAAATATTACTTTTACGGCTTCCATATGTTCATCAGTATGACCACAGCAGTCAGACGCAGCAAGGGAAAATTTAATTAAAGCCTATTTTTAAGCGTGCCAAATTCTCTGCCCCTTCGTTCATTCACTAGTAGCTTTTCCATATCCACCTATGCATAAAACATCACCAATCAAGCTTCTGCGAGAATTCTCATGTGTTATCTGCCATCGCGTGTCAGAAATTTGTTAGTCGCGGAATATTTTATTTTTGTTCCTCGGTGAAATATTACTTGGTTTGAGATTATGTAGGTTATAAAATATGCTTGAATAGGCTTTCAGGGTAGACTACGCTGAAGAACTGTTGATTACATGAATTCAATTTCTGTTGCAGAAGGAAGGTGTCAAAAATTATTTATTCTAGAATATAATTTTTAAAGAGGAAATAAAATATCAATAAAAGCAAACAATGCTATAAAATCGAGTACAATTTTTAGTTTAACTGAGACATTGAAGCAAAGACGATTTTTTCATTGTTCATCGACAATAATAATATAATAAACGTTAGTCTTTGTGAAAATATAATTTTGTGGATGTGTGCCAGGTCAATTAAAATTTAACTTTTTTTATAATAATTTTGCTGGAAACTATAGATTTTGTAAAGTTGTTTGTTTTTTATCATTTGAAAAAACGTTACATTACACAAACTGGAATTTATATTAAAATCATTCTAAGCCCCTACAACTTTAAAACAAAAACCTAGAGCTATGTTTGAAACAGATTCAAGAAATGTGGATTTAGATTTGCAAATAGATAAAACACGATTAAAATTAAAATGTCGGTACGGCGGGACATAGTATTTCACTGTGACTGACTAAGGAATTTTAGCTCTAAATTTGAAATTTCAGCTAATTGATCTTAGAAATCAGATTTAATTTTTCAGAGCAGTTTGGTTTGAAAGATTTAAAAAATAATCCTACTTTCAATGATAGTTTTTTTGGCTAGACAAAATGCACTAAACCCAATTATCATCTAGCTGTTTTTATAAACCACGATTCCACCCCCGTAAACTGCATTGATTTTTAATCTAAACTAGAAGAGAGGAATTATTTTATGATATAAAGTAATGTATATTAGTTGAGGAAACATGGAAATTCTAAAATTTAAAAGTATGGTCTTGTTTACATTTAAACAAAATAAAAATTACAAAACTTTTTTACATTTAATATCGAGCGATCAAAATAATTTTTAATCGTTTTTGAAACCAAAAATGTATATCTAAATTGAATTTACACTTATAATTGTCAAATAAATTGTCATTTAAAAAAACAGATCTTATTGTCAAAAACACATCAATTTTCAAAATAGGTGCATTTATTTTATTCGACTGTTACAATGAATACTGAAAATGCTTTCAGTTTTGTTGTAAGCACGAACGAGCCATTCATTTAACTCTAGCAATATCACGTCGCAACATATCGTATCAATCGCAAAAGACATACGTTTTATATTTCAAGGATGACGCGATGACAAATTATTTTGATCACTCGATATATTTGAATTAAACAATCAGACGTTTTATTAGGTAAAAATTATTTTATAAGAATTATTTAAAAAAAGCTTTATTTCATTTCGTAAAAAAATAAATTAAGTTTATTTTGTAAGTTAAATTTTGTTTTGTTGAGCTTGAAGATAGATTTATGTATGGTTTATGGCTGACATCCTACAGAAAATAATGAAATATTAGAATGTAAAATGTTGGATTGTCTATTTTTGACAATAAGTAGAAAAATTAAGCCATTATTTTATCAAGAAACAAAAAAATTGTAGGTTTGAACAAAATAATTTTTTTCACAATCTTAGAAACATTAAAACATTATAGTCACATATCCGTACACATATTCAGCTTTTAAGCTTTTGAGGTGGAGGTGCGATCTGGATTCTGGTTTTACGTCGCTTTGTCAATTTTTAGTTATACAGAAAGATGGGACTTGTTGAAGTTGATGTTAAAAACAAAAAAAAATGCAAAAAATAAATATAGAAAATTAATAAACGATAGAAACCAAAAAAGTCGTTGATGTTTATAACATTGGATAATGTAATTATGGAATCTATTTATAAATTACATCTACTTAATATTTGTTCTATTTTATTATAGACAAATACAAATAAAAATTGTTAATTTCTGATGACTAACAGATTTTTATGCAAAACATTCTTGATGCATCGATTCGATGTAATAATTCTCGCTTGATTTTTCGATGACTATTTTGGAGAGCATTCTTCATCTGTCATTAACATCTAACAGAAAATTTAAAATGTTGTACATAATTTGTATATAATTTAATAAAAAAACATTTAAAAGGAAAAAAATTATTGTTTCTAATTCTAAAAAGAAAGCTTAAAAAAGTTTTAATAATGTGAAACATTTATCTCAAAATAAAACAAGGAATAAATAAAAATTATATTCATATTTTATAAAACATTGAGTTATATATATTTTATCTACAATTTAATGAATTATGGTACTCATAAACTATTTATAGAATAAAACTAAAAAATGGGAGATAAATAAAAAAAAGGAATAAAAATTGTTGAGTGATTATGACTGATAAAATCGATTATTATTATAATTAAAATAAAAGTCAAATGTTCAAAAAAATTGTCTAAAATAAAAAAGAATAAATTTTAAGTAGATATAATAGATTTAAGTTATAATTGAATTGTCAGTTTTTAAAACCTAAAGCTTTCTGATTTAAAGGTATATATTTTTTAGACTTTTTAGACTCTTATTCTTGGATATTCAATATAAGTTTTTTAGATAATGACAATTTGAGTAATTTTCTAATTTGTCTGTATTTTTGACTTTCAGATTCATAAGGTATTAAATTTTTAAGTTCATATGTTTTCAAATTTTTAGATTTTCAGACTTAAAAGCACGTATATTATCTAGAAAATTTTACAGCAAATTTTTAATAATTCACAAATTATGAAATTATTGTCTTTTACATAAGTGAACTAAATTTTGATCAGATGGCATTAACATTCTAAAAAATATACAAGTTCTTAATCGGTTTCGTTTTCTAAGTACCTACAATAAATTTTTCGAACTCGTAAAATAAGTACAAGTTAGTAGCGGTGTATAATTGCGTTTTTAGATCAACATTATTTTAAGATTATAGTCTGCAGAAAACGTTCTGAAACTTTTTCTTGAAAAAATAGCTTTCCTTAAAAATTCTTCCGGTGGCAGGTGCAGCACGTGGCTAGTAACTTTGATAACCAGAATATCATAGAATATATAAAGATTTTGCGGGTAGAATCTGACGTTGTCGTGCTTGGGTTTTATAGTCACGAACGTGCCCATCTCAAAATTATCTTCGTACTCGGCTACCAGACCTAAATCAATTACTTTTCTGACAATGACAATTCATTTGTTGGCGTTACCTTCAATCCACACGTTCCTTCTCGTCTTAATTTAATAATAGTGTGATTTAACGAAGCGTGTTTTTATTTTGTTTGATGTGAAGAAGCGACAGGAAAAAGGAACGCATCAGAGAACTGTCAAGGGGCGGTATTTTAAATTAAAATATTCAAATGGTGACCCTCGTAAAGGTGGATTTTTCAAACATGTACTTATTCAAATTTGAGATTAGCGAAAGCGCAACAGTGGGTATGAATAATGGAAAACGGTGATGGAAGGGGCATGTTTTGGGTTATGACGTCTTAATTAGAAGGGAATATTACTGCTCCTATGTCTCGTAATGAAGCAGTATCTATTACAAAGGATCTATTAACATCTTGTCTAACTTCACACGGGAATAACGAACGTTTGTGATGCCAAATGTTGGAAACTTGGCAAGTGGCAGTGATATGAAGTAACTTTGACCTGGAATTTAACAAGAAAACTATCAAACAAATTATAGTTATTGACGTGGCGAGGTTCAGGACTTAAACGTCCCAACAATGCATAACCACCAACAGGAATCGCTGCATGAAACTTACTAATTTAACAAATGACAAACATTCTAGTAATCTCGCAGAAAATCTAATAACATCTCGAGTTTCTAGTTAAAATTAGTTTACTACTTCTTACATTAGCGATTGATTCAGTTGCATCCAATTAGAGCCTGAGGGCTCACAAGAACTAATCTTTTAACAAAATCTTAGAATTTCATAGAACTATTGCATTACCTGTTTGTTACTGATAACTGAAACTTTCCGATTGGTGTTCCAGAACAAATCCGGATTGAAAGAAGAAAGAGTTCCTTGACACAACGTGAATTTTTGTTGTGTCACAGCCAAGCATTCTGTGTGTACATAATTGCGCTCTTGAGAACACATCAAAAGCACAGTTTATTATTTATATTGTAACATTGTTTACGTGGCGCGTTGAAAAAAAGCTGTACAAAAGGATGCATAATTTAATATTGCCTTACGAAAATATTTAAAACATGCCAAGTGTTACATATTCCTGATGTTTATAGATGACATTTAAGAAATACTGAATGTACGCTTCCAATCAAGCAGAACGTTTTTCGTTATAAATAAATAATAGTGCCAGTAAAATGTCAAAATGGTTGTCGCTCCAAGGAAAATTTGTCACATTTTCAGTCCACAAAGAGTTGACTTCCGATAAAACCGCAAAAACAAAGCGGGAAAACTCATAAACCTAAAAGTTATAACAAATAAAAATGCGCAACATTTTAAAGTCACAAACATGAAATATTTTTATGACAGAAATGTTATCATACTTACATAAGGTAGTATCCAGAGCTGTGTTTGTGGAACGCTAAATCTATCCCAACCCCGCATAAAACTGCAAGAAGAAAAACACATTAATATTATTATTAAACTGAAGAACAATTGCCATTTATTGTTTAATAAAAAGACTTGTTTTCTCTAACGCAGGAGCAATATTAAAACTGTAATCATTCCCCAGCTGCTTCTAAACATTTCTGTACCTTTTGTTTCCCAGTTTCATAACTGAACTTTTCAAATATTGCAGCTATAAGAATTTTACCAGGTTAAATTAATTTTAAATTTTCAGTCTGTCTCAGACTGTTTTCTTTAATTATTTCGTATTTCTGAAGAAACGCAGCAAAAAATGTAAGAAGCTCGGTCTGTACGATGACAGGGTCTATTTTATGTAGTTTGGTGAAATATATTTGAGCCTTCCGGGACCGGATCGATATCAGTAAAACGTGGAAAAGTTTTAGGTTTGATTACGAGATGAAGAAATGTTCATTATGGATTTTGCGGAACGGTACATCAAAGAGCAGATTTTAATGTAGTTAGCTAGAATTTACATTCGTGATTTATATTACACACAGGCTATAATTATTGCAAATTATCGTTATATAAATTATTGATGGGGGTGTTGCATTTAAACACAAAATGGATAAAACGGAGCATAAATTTGTATATCACATGTGTAATTATTTTATTGTTTATTAGATTTCTAAAGCGCATTGTTTAAACTGTTCTAATTATGGACTAAAAAACTAAAATTGTTTTGCGATTTTTCCATCGTTTTCTTGTGAACCTTGGGACCCTAAAGTTACGTTTATTACTGCAAATAAGCATGCTTTTTATGGAAATAAAATAAAAGGATGGAATATTTCAAAGTAATTTCGTTAAGTAAATATGCGCTCGGCATATTCAGGAAAATCTGTTACCCTGCAAACGAAGTAGGAGTAATTTGTCGAATGGTTTGAGTTTATTCCTGCTTAAATTCTCACCGAGAAGTTGATCGTAAATTAAACAAACAAGCAGAATTTCGTCAATTCAAATGATTTGTACAAGTTTTTCATGATACTCGTGCTGATTTTGTAAACGTAATTGAACAGAAGGAAAATCGCTGAACTAAAAACAAACAACAAAAATGTAGTGAAATCTGGTCATTTAAGCTTTTGTTCGCTTCACAATATTTCAGTACTCTCGTGGATTCTATATGAAATTCTATGCAGAACGTGCTTTAAAATTCCCTTTGTTGCAGTGATTACAAGAGTAACTCTTCCAATTTGTGCATGGATTTTTTAAGAGAACTTTTGTTTAATAAATTAGAAAGGGGCTTGACTAGTGCAAACTGTCTTTAATAAGGTCGTAATAAGTTCCCAGCGTCAAATTAGTCTGTGTAAAGATCACTAAATTTTACCAAGTGATTTTAAAGTATAGACGTTGCTTCATCAAAAGTCTTTTTTAGCTCGAATATTAATTTATCATTAATTTCTACACGCCTAACACAGCGTGGGCTTTTGAAGGAGAATTAAATATTGTCGATATGTATGTATATTTCGAACATACAGTGACTATAATAACTGATGAATTATGTCGGGTTTTATTATCAAAATGCGGAGTTTACTATTATTGAAATATTTTTACAAATCGTAAATATTTGAAGTCAAAACGAAATGAATATTTTACTTCTGGCGACGTAAAATAGAGCATTATAGATGCAGAATTTTAAGTGTCATCATGCTTAATTCAGTTCAGATAAACTCAACGTATTTAAATAGAATTGCACGTTTGAAAGCAAACACCAAAATTTGCATACTTTGTCGTAAAAAACATTTCATTTTTATAGTTAAGCATCTAAAATTAATAAAAAATGCGTCAATAAATGCGACGTCCTGAATAAAAGTTGAAATTGGCTTTTCAGGTGTTTGTATTTTACATTTTCTTGTATTTTAATACAGGTTTTTTTCTTCATCTCTTTTAACTGAACTGTACGAGCAAATTTGTTTGTTGATATTATTTCATGTCAAATATATTGTAACAAAGAGCGTTTAATTACATTTTTTCAATTCATACAAAAAACCGCCGAATGTATTCTAAATCTTCCAATTTTTCGGTCTAATTAAAAGTAAATATATACAAACAGCTGGAATCTTTAAATAAACAATAAAAACACGAAATCACGTCTAAAGTGGCGTTTTTTTTTATTTTATACAGTGCCATAAAGTAAGCAGTAAAGTTTTTTAATCTTATTTCGAGTTTATAAAACCGTTGTATATTAATTCTAGGTGATCGTAAAACAGTGTAAGTGGAATATTCAAATGAATTCAAAATGTCTTAAACTATATAAAAATAAATAAGCAGTAAAATAAACCTTAATAAAGTATCTCCCCCTTTTATAGTCTATCAAAGAAAAAAGAAGCAAACAGGTAAGTTAAAAAAGAAGTTTCCAACTATTCTGAAAACCTTTGTAACAAGAAAGTGTAAAGCTGTATGATAGACAATATGTTTGGTCATTTCTGTACTTTTCTTCAACTTGTTATCATAATTTTCGCGACTCTGTGGTCGCAATTTTCAGTGTAATTTAAGCTCAGGTAGTCTTATCTTTTATAATTTTTTAGGCGTAGGTAATCAAGTTGGATTTGCATCATTTATCTTAATATTCTCGGTAATGATGACAAGTTTTAGCTGAAATACTCTATTTAAGTAATTTTTGATGTGACAGAAAATGACAAATCGATGGCACATATTTCCGAAATTTTCTAATGTAACGCAAAAAGGAAACTTCGATAATATATTGGCTCACGCAACAGGAAGATGAAGAAGAACGAAAGTGCTGATGCAGTAGGTGTAATAAAAGTAAATTACAACTCAGAACTCAGATCGAAATCTATATGAAAAATAATAATTTATCGAGTTAATCGTGAGCCACCATATACGCGAGAAACGAAGAACTTAATGTTGAGATAATGCAATGAAATACAATTTTAAAATCAGCAAAACAACAATAAATTGCTTTGGAGTGACATCCTACAGTAGTAGTTTAGATCCATTGAACTATAAATTTAATTCTGACTTATTCAATTAACACTAAATTAAACTTGTATTAACCACCTGTATTTATCCAATAAACAGTGGGAATGACGTGCAAAGATACGTGATGTGTGTTAAAAGATGGTGGATTAACAGACCGAACAGGATTCTCATTTTGGTGTAATTGGTTTTATCAAGGCATACATTAGTATTTTTATCTAATTCCGAAATCTCATTACCATTTAGAAATTAACAATAAAATCAGAAAACTTATTTTATTTTTGAGCTCATTCAACGGTGGCAGTAACTATTGCTGCTAATAACTGAGGAAATATTGCCAAAAAGGAATGTTCTACATTTTTATTTAAAAGTATATTTTTATTGTTTTTCTTGTAAAAAAACATATGCTTGGTTTAAAATTGCTTTTATCACGAAAATCTTTATACAAACAAAAACATGTTTTACAGCATTTTTTAAAAGGCTAAAAATATCAGATTCCTTTCAGTGCTCTTATATTGTAGGAGTAACATATATTTTAAATCCCCTGTTATTGATTTTTTTACAAAAAATTAATATTTTGCTCTTTGGGGTTTCTGGCTCAATTTAACTTCATTTAATCATTTCGTACAAAGTAAGATAGGATTTCATATTCCTGGAAATATGATGAAAAGTTGCCGGTGTCTGTTTCTAACAGAGACAAAATGATTTTGTCAGAAAAGTAGAGCTTTTGAGACTGCCCCGCCTGATTGCCTGATCTTATTCTTAAATCCTGAATACCTCTTCTGTCGTAGTCCCTCCGGCTCAACGAAGCTGCAGCCTGCAGTAATTTATTATCGAATTAGTTCTCAGAAATTTCTCGAGCATAACTCTATTTTTTCTATGAATAATCTTGTAATTATGATCTATTTTGTTTTTAAAACCACACATTTTCTTATTTTGTGGACAAAAGAAATATGTCGACATTTCCTTGCAAACAAGTTTTCATCCCTTGTGAAACTTGGTGGTTTCTACTATTAAGTTGGGAAGTAAAGCTCATAGGTCAACACTGCGTTCATAAGTTTGAGCAACCTTTCATGGAGTTGCTGATATATCTCAGAGACATCACGTAATCATACAGATGCACGAATATTACACTTTTGCAGAGGATTTTCAAACTTAGAAAAGGGAGAGAAACAAGTTAGCCGTGATTGAGTTTCGTTTTGTGTGCTTTTGCAGAATTCAGAATATCTCACGGGCAAAGCTTTCCAGTGACAAAAAATATACAGAATGCGACGAATTCAATCAAACTATATTATTGAAGTTGTTTTTTGTGCGGCGTTTTATCGAATATGCTTTCTTAAACGTCGGGTAAACATCTTACCTAAAAGGAGAGGCGATTGTTGTAGGTTTTTTTATGTTTGAACAGGAAAAACTGTAATTTCACGGTGTCGAATACACATTTTATCACGAATTTTTTTTACATTTATTAAAAATTGTTTATGCTTCGATAGGAGAGTTGATTGGAATTTAATATTTTGATACTTCATTTTAGTTCAAGCTACGTAATTTAAACTACCTACGTTTTTCTTCCTGGATATTTATCAACTTTTTACGGAATTTTTCATCATACGCCACAAAGCTTAAACATTGCCTGTAATTTCGAAGCTTCTCAACTTTAAAAATTAAACACAAATATTAGTAGTTTACTCAAAAGAGCTGGGATCTTTTTTAATCCAAAGCGTAATTATTACGCCAGATAATTTGGGCTCAATTATGCTGTCAGTTAACAAATTTTCAGCGAGATTTTACGTTTCGTTATTTGTTTTATGCTGACAGAGCAACAAACATAGCCACATAAAAATTGGGAATAACATTTTGTATTGATTGACTTTCTAATTGCATTTTCAGCTCAAATAAAAAACTCCCTGGAAATTCGAGACTTTTTTCGAGTTTTATGACGATTAAGTGAAAGAGCTGCCTTGAATTGTGCATAAAAATGGTAAAAATACAATTTTTTAAATTTCATTGATCAGATTTAGAAGAACAACAATTTACTGGCTTAAATTTCAAGGTTTGGTTTCAAGAATTTTCTTTCCTCCCCCAAACTTTAATGAGATCGGCTTTGGAAAGTGTATTATATTACAAATTAAGTAACAATATAACCCACTAGCGTTCTACTTATAAATTATGCTCAGATGGGTACTTCGTGGGTATAACAAATTTTCAGCATTAATAAGCTTTAATTAAACGCGCGTTTCCCGTTTCTCAGCTTTGAAAAATTCCCTGTATTGGTCTAAGAAAATCGTAAAATAACATTAGGACCAAAAGAGTGAAAGATTAACTATTATTACGTGCCTTTATGGTAGATGTAGTATATTTTAGTAGTTTGTTGTAAAGGATCTAGTATCTAAAGCCGTAAAAATTGAGGCGCGGATAAAAACATGAAAAACGATCTTTCACGGAATTTCCTTGCGGTCTTACAAATCCGCCTCTCTGAAAAACACTCGTGATTATATTGAAACTTGATTTTACAGACTTAGCTTCGATATTAACAAGGGTAACATTTTTATCGCTTGTTAATTGACTGTTTTTGGCGTTTGATGATATTCAGTCCAACTGTTGAACTCTGGTATTGACATCAAGTGATGCGGACTAATCATAATCGAATAAATTCTTTCCATAATTGCTTTCATTTCATCGGAATATGAATTTCGCTCCGTGAATTAGTTTAGTTGGGGAAGTGGCATAAAGTTCCTATAAAATTTTATATGTAATTTTATCCAACAGGAAATTTTATTTTCTTTATAGTTACGATATTGTGATGGCACACCAATATCTTTATCAATATTTACAAGATGTTTTTAAGGTTTTGTTGCTATGCGCAATTTTATTCTGGCACACACAGGAGTCCACGATCGTCTTGGGATTCGAATGGGTCTATTCTGGAACTTTTTAAACCCTCTTCTTTCGGCATATTTATGGGATCGCTAAAAACGCAATTCCAGAGGTGGAGGGTACCTCGCTTCTGTTTTTGTAATAAATAAACATTGACTTTTGTAGTAAAATTGAGTTGCTGAAATGTCGTGCCGTTAAACAAACATGCCATTAATGTAATGGAGCCGTGTTATTTTAAGAATCTATGTTTTATTTAAATTTATCAGTGGGGGGGAAGTTCAAGTGTCGGGATGAGAATAGAAGCGGAATTGCAGATGGGCTTAATTTGCATAGTAAACAAAATTAAACATTTCTAAAATACACAAATCAACAGCGCTTCATTGCAATTCAATGAAGCAAAATAAGCTGGTTAAAAACTAAAATGCGCCGTCATCTTGGAAAACGATAGAATTAGATAGATAGAAACGATAGAATGGTGAAATAAAGCTGCATTAATCGTTAAGCGATGACTTTGGTTATAAAAATGACTAACAGAATTTATGTCGTAACTTGGAGTATACTCCGATTTTTGCAAGGCTACTAAAATATGAGCCCAAACTTTCCTCAGTTACGAGCTATGTTTCCAGCTTTCCTTGCAGCAGAATTGTCGTAAATCGGATGTGTATCGGCATGTGAACTCGACCTAATGACACGAGCTCACAATAAACACAATGTTGCTCCGAAGAAAAAACTGCGAAATTATTCCAGTCAATTTTCCAACCATTTGAACAACAGATTAGGATAGAAGAGTCAAATGCATCACAGGCAAAGTAGGCCGTGATGTGGTAGTCTAAAGGGATGAACAAGAACCCTTACCGTGTTAAATCACTGAACACTGCGATTAACTCTATAAATCAGTGTTAGTAACATTGCGTGGCGCATTTTTATGGACCCATCTCGTTTCTCAATGCCGGTGTAATCGAATTTTTCGCAATTACAGCAGAATTTATATTGATGCCTTATCGAAGATGCTCTTATTAATGCAAATTAACTCGCTACAACGAATTCTTCCTAATTTCGCCGAACGAGCTCTTAATGGGTACAATTTTTAAGCAGAATGATAATGAAAGAAGATAAGATGGCGTTTTTTCAAGTGAAAAATGATTTCCTCGTACATTATAGGTAATTTCATCTGGTTTCGTAAAGTTTTACACCAGAACGTAAAATTATATAACGGTAACATATTTAAGTTTACGTGTTAGTTTTTGTGCTCGGAATCGTAAATCAGGGTTATATTTTTAAATGTTTGGCCAAACGTAAAACTTAGAAACTTACTTAGCTCTTGACAGTTACAGTTTAAACGGCAGTAAATTATGTGAGTAATTTTTCCAAGAGAAAACGTGACTATCAATAAGCGAGAGAGCTTAAGACAATTTATGTTTTATGTTCAATTTTGCGCTTGCAATTACTCGCAAGAAAACAACTAATAATCAATAACACCAGACTCAAGAAAATTAACAATTCTATATCTAAAGATTCTACTAGAATGATAAAGTTGGAGGTAAAATTTTATGTGGCAAGCAACTAAACAAATCGTCATTACATTTCCACATCATTTGGTTTTATTCTAACAAACAAATTTTATTCATTTTACTGATGTTGTTTTAAGCTCAAATTTTGCACAAACAAACATATATGTATATATTTCAATAAAATAAAATTGATACAAATGTAATTAGGACGTGCATCCACCACACCTTAAAACTAAAACAATTACTCTCTTTTTGGTTAAAAAAGGTCCGAAATATGTATTTTTTTACGTTAAGACTAAGAATATTCTAAGTAATGGAAAAAATTCTCATCATCAAAGTTAATTAAAAAAAGTCTGAAACTGTATTATTACAATCCCTGAGTTCCCGAAAGTAATTTCATGTAAACTCTAACAAGGTTACAATTAAAAACTGTAATAGCAAATGCTTGTACTAATTTAAAAGTCAACAGAAAATCTGATGAGTGATGACTCTTCACTGTGTAATCCAAACAGCTGGGAACATATAATCGAATTTTATTTCAACCTCATACTTTTTGAGATATCCACCATTTTTGCATAATAAAAGTAATATTTTGAAATGCGAAATTAAAAAACATTGTAGTAATTAAGACAGAAAATAAATCTTTTCTCGAGATTTTTTTTAATTTGTTCCAGACTTATTGCATGCAGAAGATACAAATAAGAAAAAGATACATTGCAATTACGAAGATTACTTCTGGCTATAAAATCAAATAAATTCGGTACAGTGAAATTGTAAAATTACATTATTAACAAGAAATACTATTACCGGCTATGTCAAAGCAGTTGGAATCAACAAGAAATAAAATACTTGGCACAAATTTGAAAAAAAATTAAAGTTTTATTTAGAAAAATAACTGTAATTCTTGTGAGATTTAAAATATATTCTTATTCTGTGTTAAATTAATTGAAGTATGAAAAACTCATACTTATTTTGTATATATTTTGAAAATAGTTGTGTTAAAATGGTCAAAATTTATACAATAGTAGATACACACATAAAATTAAATACTTTTAATAAAATAATGTTATTTTGTTTGATCCTCTGTTACTGCAGCAGATTTCAAAATGTCTAGATTATTATAAACTTTAAGCTTTTGGGTTAAATTTAATAAAATGTTCTAGAAATTATATTTAAATAAAACATATTTTAAAACTATAGATTTGGCACAGCTACTGTTTTTATAACATTACATTTTTTTTTTAATTATTTGCTTATTAATTTTTGTTTATTTCTACGTCAAAGTGGATAAAAACTATAAAAAATAAATATTTTATAAATTAAAAACTCTACAAATAATTCAGTAGCAAATTCAGATTTGACAAAATAATTATTTTTTGCAGAAAATTTGAACATATGTGGCGGTTTAAAATTTTTAAATATTTGAAAAATGCCTCTTTTTTAAGTCAAGATATTTAAAAATTACAATTTATGTAACATTAGAACCAAAGATTTTCAAAACATCCACCAATTATTCTTCAGCAGCTTTAAAAAATGATTAATCTTAATTTTTTGGAAATAAAAAAAATGTATTTCTGTAGAAAATAGTTCAAATATATAAAAAATACACATATTACGTAAAACTAAAGCCTTTGAATAAAGTTTAATTGGATCTTTAACGACTCCACCATTCCTGCAGCAAATTAAAAAAATTGTAGTGATTGTAATTACTTAAATATTTTCAAAGTTATGGATTTTTTGGTCAAAATATTTAAAAACCACAAAAAAATAAACGTGTCATAAATTTGAAGTTTTGTGTAGTATGTAGTTTAAAAATGTTTATGCCTCGTTAAATAATTTCTCGTTCCTATGTTCAAATAATATATATTTTTTAATATTATGCAACTGAAGTAGTGGCGTATCCACTTAATTCTGTGTGTACTGCAAAAAATGTATTTGTTAAAAAAGTAGAAATTTACAGAAATCATTTTTAAGAAAGCTGAAATTTTGGAAAAAGGTATTAATCATATCAGACAATAAAAGAACATTTTAACCATCAAAAATTGTTAATTGAGGAGGAGTGGGGGTGGCATCGCTACGAGTGCATTAATTTCACCAGATGGTTAAAGATCTTTTATCGTCGTATAATACACTAATTTTTTCTATAGCAAATTTTAGAAAGCAACATTGATTTGAATTTAATAATATATATTTTTTTAATTTTGAAAGTGTTAAAAATTCAATGAGAGAACGAATTAAAACCGCCTGCAGACGTAGAGGAAAAGGCTGCAAAGGCAGTGAATAAGTTATTGCCTCAAAAATCGCGTTTAATGTACGAGAAAGAGTACAACACTTTTTAAAAATGAAGAAGCAGAAAAAATATCAGTGGTGTGAAAAAGTTCTTTTTGCAGATTTTGCCGAAAAATCTAAGAAAGTCAAAATTTCCTGTTTATGGTACTATTACTTATTGTTACATTGTTGGTGAATGAAAACTGAGTAAGAAAAACTGCGACGTTTCAGATTAAGAATTTTTGAAATACTGTCACAGTAAATGTCAATCCTGAAAACTCATTACACTGTTGAAGAAACTAAGTGAAGGGTAAACCTAAAAAATTAAAAATATTTAAAGAATTCAACGTATATTTAACTTATATTTATGCAGTTTCAAATACGATTTTGTGCAAAAATTTGGCTACAACTTTAGGTACCAGTACAATGGCTCTAACTCATAAAAAATAAATTAAAATAATTGTTTCTGAGAACGTCAATTATACCATTAGTGTTCCAATTAATCCTATTTCAAAATAAACAATTATTTTAAACCGAGGATTATAAATATAATTTATTTACCACTTTTCCAGCAACTTTCAAAATTTAGATATTTATTTGGTCATTTGAAAAAAATCTACATTAAATATACATACACTAAAATGATCTAAATCTACCAGAAAATAATCACATGTTATGCGCTTGGAGCAATTTTTCAAAGTAATTAATTACCACCATTTTTGCAGCAAGTTTAAAATTAACTAATAATTTCATTTGGTAAATATGCTTTTAGCTGTTGCTAAATTCGAACGATGTGTTTTTGTGGTTAATTTTCGCGGAAATTTATTTTGAGGTGTTAATTACAGGAGTAAATAAATAAATATGTTTATATTTGCTAATGTATTATTATATTTCATTAGCAAAATTATAAAATAACGTCACACATAATTTATTGTAATACTAAACTGTATCTAAAGTTGTAACGGTTAATAATAAACATATGCTTACACACACTTCACATTTTTATTTTTGAAGTTCGTCAAGTTTATTTGCAGTATGCTGTAAAAACTGAAAACAAATTTATTGTTTTTCTTTAAAAAGAATTGGTGTTAAAAGCGTTCAACCTCTAGAGAATTCACGTAAAGCAGGAAGTTACCAAACAATACTCTTTTAGTACATTAAGGAAAATGCAATCGATTATTAATATTATGATCCGTTTAAAACTGGGTGTTAAAAAACAAAATTTACCGTCGTTGATTACATTGTGTTTCCATTCAGTTAAATTCGGTGTAGTTAAAGATTTCTTTTGAAAAACTGACGCCTTTGAATATTAGAGATAACATTTTTATCACGGCTCATCCATTTTTTTTGATCTCAATAAAATTACGAAGTTGAGTGAGTGATATAAAATTGGAGGGATCTATGACAAATAGATATATATTTTTATTTATAGATCGTTGCGTTGATTTTTCCCGGTGTGTGTAATGGAACCCGACAACCGTGTCTTTTTTACCACGAGTTTCTTGTCGCGTGTCCACGTCTCAACTGGCGTTCACGCTCATAAAATATGAACTTCGACCATAAATAATTTTTTTGTACACCGTTCAGCCAAGCTCGAAAATCGCATCGACTGAAAATGCAGAAAGTTCATCATTAGTCAAAGAAACATTTAACTAAATGTGCTCATTATTCTCCAGTGCAAGTTGCAAGAGCTTTTCATTCTGGCACACGTCTTTTATAAACATTACCACACGGTAATGGTTACTGCTTACTGCTCATCGTCTAAATGTTTCCATTTCAACTTAATGACAGTCCAAGCATCAAGGAAATTACTGAAACAAAAACACAAACCAACGCTCTTCTAAATGCAATTAACCTGTCTGGTAATTCAACATTTTACTATGACAGAAATGGCCAAGTAAATCCTTTGTAAATAGAGTGTGAACACTTTGATGAATGGTAAAGTAACGATGCTGGTGGCTCGGAAACTATAGGATGTAAATTAAACAAATGTGATCATAACAGCTAAGTGGATAGCGGCGTTTGGGGTTGATCATTATATTTGCACCCCTGAGGAACGTAAAATTCATAAATGTGACATCCTAGGTGGTCCAAGTTAATTAAAAAAATTGGGATAATTTTTTCTGGGGTTGGATCGATGTGGTGTCGGCACGTTTACGCCTTCACGAAAATCTTGAAAACACGTAACAAATTGAGATCTTTTATTTTCGGTTTATCCGATTGGAACTAATTTGACAGTGTGAAGACTCGGAAGCCATAACTAACGTGGCACGACGGCTTTTGAGGTATCACTTTATTTACGTTTTTTGTCACAAGGGAAATTTCAACAATGTATTGATTTGGTGCTAGCCTATTTTTAGTCAGGAGCAAAAAGTTAAACGATCTTCGACGACATGATTAAATTTCTTGTCAAATCTTCAAAACAAACCAGTAATATATATTTTTTTTCGTAAAAGAAGTCGTTTTGTTTCAACATTGCAGTAGTTAATCCGTTTCAAACTAATTTATCAAGTTCATAAAAAACAAAGTTAAAGTTGGAAAACGTAGCAAAGTTGTAGCACGTATTTTATATTTTGAACAAATGTTACAAAGGTTTTTTTAAACTATTCGTTAACGTTAGCTTTGTGGAACTTCTCTGACTTCAGTTTTATGTTACGATAATATCTTAGTATAGATCTGCAAAGTTAATTAGTTCCTCCTTCTGATCATTGCTTCCTAATTAATTTGAAGCTCTATAAACACAAAAACACATTATACAGAGATTTCTCGAAACGGTGATATTCTATAGAAGCAATCAAGATCATCGAAAATCCGTCCCCTTTAAAGCGAAGATGTGATTGACATTTGTTACGCTTCAAAGCTCATGCTCAATTATTGGAGCAAACGCTTATCGAATAATTTATATGATATGAATAAACGATGTGTTTTGGGCATTTTCAGACTAGTTATTTACATATTTAGTTTTAAAATGTTCTCTTTAATGAGCGGAAATAGTTGTCAAAACTAGTAATTTTTGTAAACTAAACTTTGTTACATAATTGGAGCATTTCGTAATGCTTTATGAACAAATTTTATTAAATTTTAATTTAAACTTTTATTGTGTTTTATAAACAACACCGGTTTTATAACACCCTTGTTAATATTTTATTACAAATTTATTAAACCGAAAGCAAATTTAATAACTCACTTAAAGCTTGCAAATTGTTAATTAAATCATAACAAATTGTAGCCTCATTTATCAGTTTATGCTTTCAAAATCTATTATTTTTCCAGGTCGATGAACTGAATGCACTTTGAGAGTTTGTTTACCTTGGCGAAATTACATTAAAGTGTGAGCGCTGAAGGAGTGTCAAATGGCAATTGTAGAAATTGACTGCGAACTGCATTCAGAAACTGTTCCATTTCACTGTGCTTTTTGTAATCGTTATAATATAAATGAAAATTATAGTAGATACAAGTATAATGAGGACCCACATTAAAAATGGCAAGCAAACATTTAATTTAGATAAAAGGTTCCAAACAAATCTTGTGAGTTGTTTCAGTTCAGTGTTTATTTTACAAAATCAACACATCTACAATTTTATTTCCCCTTTATTTATTTAAACAATGAAGCTTCAATTCTTACGAGCAAGTAAATTGAACAACTACTACATAGAAGGTTGCTCATTTGCTTGAAACAAGTCAAAATTTTACAACAAAGCCGTATTTAATTTTATGAATATTGTTAGCTGTAAACAACTAAGAAGACTTTGAGATTAGTTAGTAGCTTTTAAGTGGTAATTTCTCTGCATACTTCAAACGAACATAAAACTGAAACTACTATGTGAAATAATTTCAGTTCCACTACAGAACTTGTTAAACAATGTCTAAGTACGCTTCACTTCGGGCTCAGACATTGTAGTAATATTAGTCCATAAGAACATTTCTACAAAGGGAACAATGATATTGTTTTACGGAGATAAAAAAGAAAATGCATTAACAGCAACAGTTATCGAAACACGCTCCACCCAGTATGTTTACAAAACTGGATAAAAGCACAAATTTGAAAGTCTAATTTATTATTAACGATAACGATTATGGGACAAAGTTTCCTGTATCGGAAGTTGTAAAAACGACAAGAGCTTTCCCCCCAAAAATGTCCTTTCAACAAAAAATTGTTTGCCTAATCTGATCAACCGGATAATATGCTGACAATGCGTTTAGTTTCAGTGAAAAATTCCTCCGAACTTAACTAAAACGTTCCAATTTCAGCGGGGTTCTTTTCATTCCCAAGTCGTAAAAGTTGAGATGTAGCTTTTATTTATATTAATAACAGAGAAAGTTTATGGGCGAAAAGTGGAGAGTTGTTTTATGAATAAGAAAGCACTTATCTGGAGATAAAACTTTGAACGTGATGATATATCAAGGGCTAATTTTACTTTGTTGGTTTTGTCGCAATGGTCCAAAGTTTGAAGGAAATCATCAGAATTGTGCTCGAGTTACTCGTTTATTAAAGCAACAAATTTAACAAATTTTTATTACATTTATCTGTTGCTGAGGTACGAAATTTTCTGTTTTGTTTATAAGAGTTATGTTAATGTGCTTTTTACTTCAAAGGAGCGAAAATATCATGATCAGAAGATCAGAGCTTTATGAATCTCTGTCTGCTCTTTTCCCAGCGTATCTATTATAAAGCACAAAAATATTAAAATACATATTTTATTTACAAAACTGCAGTCTGAATTTCCAACATAGTTGAAACTACATTAAACTTTAGTATTCATCCAACATTTCAATTTCAATTTATATTTAAAAATTATTTTTGTCTGTAAAATTCGTTTGAAAACCTCAAATAAATTAGCACATTGATAATTAACACGCCTAATTCAAAGAATAACCAAAAATAAATGTTTAATGTGGCATGATGATAAAAATAATTTTTAATTTCACACAAAAGTTGAAAATACAGCGAATGATTTCATTAGTCGCGTTTTTGTAAAAAATCTTTATTTCTTTCAATGAACGTAAAAAGTGTGTAAGCATTCGTATAATTTATACATCAACACATTTTACTAAATCCATCAGTCACTAAAACTAGACACACCAATTAAATTATTGAGTTTCAGTTCCGGATCAAATCGATAATTTCTGATTTATGGATTATATATAGAAAGCCATTTTATAGAGTCGTTTTATCTCGGTTCGCGTCAAAATTCAACGTAGTCAATGGATTAACGTAGCATCATCCAAATAAGTTTGAAAATACGAATTTATGACAATTGGAGAAATAAATTTTAGCAGAGCCAGTAAAAAACCAATTTCATTAAAATAAATCATTGGTTTAAGATAATCACAATAAAGATTACATTTTCATCTCGAGTTAAGTCGATTAGTGCCCCAAAATTGGGTTTGTAATTTATTTCACTATTTTGTATGCACTAAACGTGTCGGCTTAAACTGAAAAATGATCTGCATATTAACAAGGAGCTGTTGTTATCGTTATAAATATTCCAACATGCTCATCTTGTACCTTTCTATTTGGGTACAACTATAACTCGATGAATAATTGAGAGATTTTCCACAAGGGAATCCTTGTAAATTTTTTATTTACAATCGCTCCGATAGTTTGTTTTTATGATCCTCTTGTAATTTTAGTCATGTGATTAATCTGGTAAACTGAAACCACAAGCTGTGATTACATTTCCATAAATTTTTAAAATCAATATTGGCAATTTATACGAATTCCTGACCAAGGCGTATTGAAAAATAAACAACCAACGTTAAATTGAGTAAACGAAAATTTGATGATAATTGGGAATGGGCCTGGTGGAATTAGAATTAAGTCGATTTCAGCACCGAAAATAATAACCTTTTCAAATCAAGTGGAATTCGAATTATTACATTGAGCAATGTTCAGACCTCGACAAGGCTTTTCTCTCTTCTCTTTCGCTTCATCAGATATTAAAGGGAAGCTTAAACCCGCGTATAATTTTTCACTGAAATATGCATCTATTATATAAGTTACGTTCCATTTCATTGCGTGTCTTTGGGGGAATTTTTGATTCTAAAGCACGTTCTGAAAACTTACTTTTACAGTGTTACGTTTAAACCTATTTTGTGTTTTATTTCACTTCATACTTAAATAACATCAACGTGTCGAGCAAATATGTATCATTTCAGTTTTAATTAAAGTTTAAACAAAGCCAGGTGGAATTACACTATGAGTTGTTTAATAAAACAACCTTAATTTTATGCGAGTCGAAATATAGCTGAAAACGTCGATAAAAAACTGACTCTGCAAAAATAAAGAGGGAAAATATTTCATCCACGTCCGCAAAACGAGTTTTTCTGTTTCTCAAACTAAGTCATCAAAAATTAAGTTTTGTGAATCAATGATGAAACTTTTAAATCTTACATTGCAAATACGTTTTAATAATGAATCAAGTTTTAACGTTTATGGTGGAGTCTGGAGTAATCAATACTAACTGTTCAAGTACTCAAAGCTTCAAAGATCTAGTCACAATCGCGTCCATAAAGCAATCATTATTATGCCGATGGCAGGCCTTCAATATGAAGTTAAGCGCTATATTAACATTTAAATTATTCATATTGTAGTTTATAAGACCCTGCTTTAGTCATTAGTGGTTAAGTTAATTGTTGCTGCAGTGCTCGTTGTTCATGTGTTTCCACTCTTATAATTAAAATTAAACGAAGACTCGTGCGTTATTTCAGCCTACAACGCTTTTACAGCGTGACTAATAAAGAATTTTTATTAGAAACAATTGACAAAATTAAAATCGTAACGTTGTAGAAATTAAGCTTTTACTCAACGGGCAATAATATATTATTCCCACAACCGTGCTAACCAATATTTATCAACCGTTTTGTGAATCCCATTTCAACTCTCAAAGTTTTTCCAGCAGTGAAATTTTCATCATCAATCTTTTTCAGTGGATACCTGCATTTGCAGATATCCTATTGTTCGTGTCTAAAACAGAATCTTCAATAAACGTCTCGAAACCGAAATTTATTAGGCACAAAGCCGATGTGTGTAGTATGGCAGTACATCACACTCAAATACGCTCTTTAATTCAGATAATTAAACCTAAATTAACTGGTGGGATAATTAATTCTAAGGTTCAAACTTAACTAAGACCTGAAATTGTTTGATTACAGTTCAAAGACAACGTAGTGAGCCGGGTTGATGGGCATCCGGTTGATTAAGATTCCGCAAGTTTGATAAAGGGCTACCAACTAGACAATAGCCATCCGGTAGAAGCAAACATCACAATCTGCTTGAATTTATAAAATCGGCCATGACAGATAACTAAGATTGATGACTTTTCAGCATCGATGTCATCAAGTTTCATTAATGTCCTCTCAAACTCCACCTTAACGCGATGGGTTTTTGTACTGAATTTTTTTACTTTATTACTAAAACAACAATGCGAGCGGCCAAGCCATTAGGAGAATTCATTAAGGATTCACAGAGTTAATTTTATACCTTCCCTTTACAAGAAGAAAAAGCTTAGCATATTTATCGAAAATTGTAAAGTATATAACTTTTATCGTCTTAATTAATTTTTCTCTTCATTTAAACAATTTAAAAGAATTTAATGTTCACTTCAAATATCAGTTCAAAAATGGTGGATGCGCCGAGTCAAAACTACTATATAGTATTTACTGGCTTCTCGTTCCTAATGAATATTTACATAAGCTTGACTCAGAGCATAGCAGTGATATTTTCTATTTTTGTCCAACAAAAGAACAACAAATATAACCGCGACATATTTTGCGACAACTGTGGTTCTTCTATTTTACTCAGAACTGAATTTTGTAAAATCTCCTTGTAGAACAGTTTTCGTTTCTTAACGTTTTTTTCTATAAGCAAAATTTATTGTAAAAATATAAGTTTTTGTTTAAAATAAATGTATACTAAGAAGCAATGTCTGGAAAGTTTTGCTCTTTCTTGCATGTTTACATTTAGTAATTAGTACGTTTGTTTTTTTCGTTAAAAACATTTCGGGATACGACTGGAAACCTCTGTCTGCTTTTTGCTCATTTAGGGACCTTCATTTTTCCTCCAACAGTAATGTTTTTGTCTGTTTTTTACCTTTTAACTGATCTGCGAAAAGTTAGAATGTTATATGCATTAAATACTTATCGATATAAAAGAAAATTTTTAGTTTAACTCTTAAAAAATCGATACTTTTTGTGTACCAAGTTTTTTTTTTATTTTTTCCAGTACAGTCTTATCGGGCATACATGCAATTGCAAAATGGGACAACGTGTTGTTGGCTGTTGTAGGTAGGTATGTGGGTATGTTTTTTTGGTTATAGAAGATTGAGGGAACATAAAAATTTCGCATCGGTTTTTCAATGTTATTTGGGTAAGCATTCTGCATCTGAGTAAAAAATAAAATCTGATGATTGTAAAGAAGAAAATAACTAGTAAAATAATAAAAAAATATTGTGCATAATTTAGTAAAAAATAAACAAAAGGAAAAAAAATTGAAATCAATCCTAAAAACAAGAAATTGAGATTAAATTATAGATCATCTATTTAGAGTTGAAACAATTATGAACTTAACAAATTCATGATAAAGTGAATGAAGAAAAAAAATTTAAAAAAATTATAAATAATAGAAACCAAAAAAAGTCGTAGAGGCCATATCTTATAGCATGGAATTAACTTTATCCACAGTTTAATGAATTATGCCATTAAGGCACCTCCCATAGAATAATACAACAAAAGAAATTAAGTAATTAAAAATTGTTAAAATTTAGGAATAAAAAAAAATTTGAATTATAATAAGAATAAAACTCCTTTTTAACGATATTAAAAATGATTGATAAAAGTTAATTAATAATATAAAATTGTTATTTAAGTTCCAAAATAATTGTAAAAATAACTATTTAGCTAAAAACAAACGAGAACATTTTAAAATATGCTATTTTGTAGTATAAATGTACCAATATTACAAATCTATTTGGAAATCATATCTACTTAATATTCAGTTCTTTTTATTTTAACAAATAAAAATAGTTTAAGAGATTTTATTAGATTAACTTTTTTTTATCAGACTTACTAGACTTACTTACTTTTTTCATTTATCTTTAATTTTTTAGTTTTATTCTATGAATAGTTTACAATGAATAGTGCTATAATTCGTTAAACTCTGGAAATGTAAAAGTATGTATAATTCAATGCTCTAAGATATGAGCATCAACATTTTTATGCTTTCTATTATGTTTTATTTTTGTTTTGGTTTTGATTATTCTGTGTTTTATGTTTAAATGTTTCACTTTGTTATAAATTTGCTAATCTTTGAATTGTTTAAATTGTAAATCAATTATCTATAATTGAATCTCATAAAAATCAACGTTTTTTTAAATAATTTTTGATTAAATTATATTCAAATTATGTACAATGATTTTTTCATTTTCTACTTGTTGTTAATGGCTCAGATAAAGAATGCTCTCCAAAATAATCATTGAGAAATCAAGTGAGGATTATTATATCGGATCGTCGCATTAAAAATGTTTTGTATAAAAATCTGTTAAGACGTTCAAAATCTAACAATTATTACTTGTGCAAAATGTAATACAATTGAAATTAGAAATATTAAGTAGATATGATTTATGAATAAAAATTTTTTAGAAATATTTTGGACTATTTTATACTATCAATTAACTTTTGTCACAGCGGCAAAAATTCGATCATTTGTAACATTGTTCTTTAAATTTTTCGGATATCATCGTTAAATGAAGTTTTTTAAAAAAAAACATTTAGAGTGAGTTTACAAGTTGTAGTTAATTTTATTTAACAGTTACAATAACTTATTAAAATTAAACTATGTTTGTTCTAGATATTTAGATTAAAGTAAATCAATGCTTAGATACCATTTTTTTAATTTTTTAAATCTTATATTTTCAAGTCACTTTAATAAAATTTGATTACGTTCCTGTATATTAGTTTCCATTATTAAATTAATTTAAAAATTAGTTGAAAATATTGAAGCTTTAATATTGTTTTTACAAAAATTATTCCACAGTCAAAGCTCTAAAATATAATCTTCATCTGGCCTCAGCGCATCCACCATTTTATCGCTATTAAAACTGTAATTGTATTTATTGTCTGCTGAATTATTTAAACTGAAAACTTTAATAACCTATCAATAATATAATAAAATCAATAGTCTTTTTAATAAAATTTTATCATATCTGACAAATCGTTCATGAAGCACGCGTCCATTGTACGATGCATCGCTTTGTTTCCAATATCAACGTCAAAAAAACTACCTACACGAGTTCAACATAATTTTCCCGTCATTTGTCTTTGACTTGTCATTTTTCAGTGGAAGCGCTGGCATTTTCCAAATTATATGAAGTTGTTCCATAATAATAACGCAATATTTTTCTTAGCTTATAACCAGCAGAAATCATGTCGGTTTTAGGACGTAGTTATCCAAGCTATTTAGATTTCATTTTTAGGTTCTAAGTAGCCGCATTTTGTTATTTTCGACAAGGGACTTTTAAGGGAGAGCTTTACTGGTCTTAAGCCATTTACTCTGGTCTTCAGGGACTAATGCTGATTCAACATTCTTTTAACCGCACTGGAGAGATTCTCATATTAACAGATATCTCAAAAAGTAGATGTGAAACAAGGGATGCATTAGTGAATTATCAGCTGAAAATTGTAAAGAAAACAAATAAAATTAATAATAAAAGTCACCAATAAATAACAAGTGGGGTACTTTTGTTTTCGTTCGTTGCTGAAAAGATAGAAGATGATTAAAGTTTAATTAAGTTGCTACAAAATGACATTCTTATAGTAAACTTTAAATTGCCATTTTTCCTCCAAGGTAGGTGAAAGTTTGCTAATTTGAAGCTTTGTCCAATTAAATAGAATTTTCGTCGGGAAATTAATAAATTAAAAGCTAATTTATAACTTTGAACTTTAAGACAAAGATTTTTTACTTTGTGGCTTTAATTGCACAATTTGAGCAAAGTTAATATGAATTTTATTAATGCTGTAAAATTTTAACTTTTCACGATTAATTGCTAAAAATGCGAACGCATTTTTTAATTTTTAACTTCAATTTTGTTCCGTATTTACGCAAGTCGGATTAAAATCAAATTAAATTTTACTCAGTTCTTTATCTTCCCGTAACATTGTTCGGTCGACAAATTCCTCCGGGAAATCGTCCAACAAGCTATCGGAAAAATTAATAATTTATTCTAACACAAAAACCTGGACATTCGGGACATATCTACGAACATAAATTTCGAACAGAATTTGCCACTTGAAGACTTGAATTTATAGCTTTCGGGGAATTACCTTAAACGATATTTTTGCTATTTCACGTTCGGGAATGCACGACAGAACATATGCAAAATAGCCAATTACGAGCTTTTCTCCAAATTTGCAAGTAAATGTATGGCTTTACTAAGTAAGCTCTCTGCGTCAGTAGCGAATTTGGATTAAGGTACGAACTTTGTTGGAGCTTTGGAAAATGTTACGATATTCTGGAACATACAGGTGCTCGGGATAATTTCGCGAGCTTGCGAACTCATGCATTAGTAATTGTGATATATTTGAGCACAATGTTTTCACATTTTTATCCTGACATTACAAAATTATATTGAAAAATATTTTTTGGGGGGATCGAAACACATATGAGTAATGCAATAAGTTACAGTTGTTTAAATATTTAGAGTGGTAAGCGCTTTTTATTGGTCGACGAGAACGTGAACGAACGAGGAGAAGCACTTTGTTTCCCTGATGTTTTTTTTTTTCTTGATATGAGCTAGTTTGAGATAGGAGACCACATTTTAAAAATTTGTTATGATTGGTTTGATCAACTGTAAATTTGACGTAGATGTGGAAAAGATTTTATTATAAAAATTTGAAAGTAATGCGTTTGTAGAAACAAAAATCAAATGTTACCTGCATTCTAATGAAAACCATATAACTTTCGAAGAACATTTTTGCGTGAAGAAATATAAATCACGATAAAAACTCGTAAATATACAATTAAGGTCAGTTCCATTATTCTTAATCTGAAATGATTTATGGTTATTTAAATTCTATCCTGATTTGTGGATATCACGTACTATGCATGGAAAATCATCCAATTTTAATTAGCGTATTAAAATTGAAATGTTGAAAGTTCCTCAGCACGGCTCCTCAAAAAACTGCTCATTATTGTGTAAATGTCTTTCATCTTATAATTAATTAATAATCTTCATTTCTATACCTCTAAAATGTGCTCACTTCTTCTTAACTTCCTGAAAATGAATTTAGTTTCAACACGATTGTGAATCGCATTAAGAAGCAAATTGTTAAGATGGTTAATTAGTGATAAGTACCAAAATTCGGGAGAGCTGTTTACCTTTACGATAATGCAAATAGGCAATAAATTCAAATTTAAAATTACTTTTGATGCCGAGAGCTCAGTTAAACGAAGTTAAGCCTGAATAATCGTTACAGTCTGAAAACATTGACAGTTTAAGTCGGAGAAACACACATTTTTAACTGTTAAAATTGTTAATTTATGTAAAAATATGAGCAGACGGTTTCAAAGTTGGAACATTTTTCATTTCTAGATGGCTCTGTCAAGTTCGCTCTCGAAGAATTGTTTGTTAGAAAATGTAGAGTTGTGAGAAAAAATTGCGACTTTAAAGTTGTCTAAGTGAATTGTTGGGTAAACTATCAGTAAACACTAACTTTCAGATGAAAATTAGTTAGTTTCTTTCTCCAACTTATTAAAAACATTGTTGTAATTTGGCAAACTAAATTTAAAGTTCCTGACTTCTTTTTTCGTTGGCACGGTTTATTGAGTTGAGTCACTTTTCTAAAATACTTTTTAATTAAATGACATAGAAACTTTAACAGTTTTGTTCTTTTTCGTTGTCTCGGAGCTCTTTATGTTGAACCCTTTGTGCTTTCCAAGCCGCTAAACTGCGACCGAAACCTTGCGACAAAAGCTATTTACAAAGCAAAAATTATTTTCATTTGAAGAAACCATAAACACAAACTAAAACAATTTAATTTTTCCAAATTTTGCTTACAACAAGAAACATCGTGTCTGCAAATTAACATCAGTAATAAACTTACCAACTTAGTAAAGTCTGTTCCCACGAGTTCATGCACAGTTGAGTGAGTATCTCTGATGAAGCTAATAAATTAAACTCCGCATGTGTACTCATTGCACCATAATTAAAATTCTCTAAAGTGCGAAATTAAAATATAAATTATAACAAACTCTGCAGATACATCGCCGTTTTAATAACGAAATGATTAAATTTCACGCCAGAACCATTTAGGGAATACAAATATTTTGCGAGTTTGATGGAAATCCAGTGTGATTTCCTGTATTGGAGTTGCCAGTCTTTTTCTAAGCCTCTGTTACATTGATCTACAATACAAAGAGACATGTGAATACGCTTATCCAGCAGGACAAAGCTTTTATCAAGAAAGGATAAAAAGAACATTGGGAAATTCATAGCGATCCATAAGCCCAAGGGAGATTTCAAAGTGCATTAAAAAATCGGTAAATGGAAAAGTACAAAGGTAGATAGACTGTAGAGAAAATATTAATTTCAGAAATGTTCCGGATGAAATATTTTGGTCCCCTGTCGGCACGTTGGCTTTACTGTAAAAACCATTTTTCTTATTATTTTTATTACCTTCATAACTGACGTTTTTCATTTTTTTGGAAAATTTGGTAGCAAAGGATAGAAAATAAATATTAGAGTTAATAATCAAAGTTGATCTGGAGAATTTACTGATTAAGAGTCGATTAAGCTTCCGCCCAGCGAAAAATTGGGTTTCAAAGTCTCTATAAATGACTCTCGTTCAATTTATTCCCTTATAGAATGAACATGTATTGACCCGAAATTGACTGCAAACTAGCGACTTGATGGATTTCTTATGCTAATGCCAATACGAAATGCATCAGTGTCGACTCGTCAGGACTTAACCCAAATACATATTAAACCGAAACAACTAAAATCTATCCTTGTCCTCATTTCTTTTCCATTCTATCCATCTTTTTCCATCGCCTGAAACCTGACATTTATTGTAACAACGAAATATCTCTATACTTCATTACTTATCGTGTAATTTTTACGAACTATTACATCTGTCTCAGTCTGTCAGTGCTTTGAAAAGTGACCGTAATTCTTCCGTCTCATCGTTGTGAAATGGCACATTTCTTGCCGACCTCGCCTGAAATCACCCTCTTGTCAGTCTTTTGCACGCTCATTTCTTTAACCTTTTTTTCGTTTTCGTTATTACATATTCAAATTAGAATCGATATTCATATTCCTTTTTCTTCGGAATTAATAAAAAGGAGAGAAATCAGCTTGGTGGAGAAGTACTTACAGTAAGTTGATGTAAAAATTGCTGGGAATCTACGGTGACAGTGAAGTTCGTGATATTAATTTTACTTGGAGATTTTGGGCATTTATTACGCTCGACTCGCAGCAAAAGTGGCAAACTTGAAATCTGAATTTGGTTTATGTGAATTTTTGTGGAATTTAAGCGCAAACTAAAATGTTTTTCTACTCGCTGGTTAAGCACGTCGAATTTAATTTTGATTTTAATGTCCAGATAAGTATCATTCTAATAACTCGGTTCTCAGTTATTTAATTAAGTTCTTCCATATTTTGCTAGAAGAGGAAATTTGAAGTCTGGTGTGGAAAAAATATAAAGAAGAAATTTAGAAAATATTAAGAAAGTGATGTGGAAAAGTTACGAAGTAAAGGCTTTGTTCCCAGGAAAATAATAATTCCATTAGTGTTGTTGCTATCCCTAACAAACTTGAAATTGATATTCTCTGCAAATCGCAGCCGTTGTGTAAACCAAGCATGTACAGCTACTAGTTTCCGTTTGGGCGAGTAAACAGATAGTAATATTAAACGTAAATACATGGTAGATTCATCAATACGGTTCAGCTGCAATCAGATCTAATTCCTTGGTTTCAAACCATGATTATCTAGATAACAATGTACCAGTAATACCAACTTGCTCAAATAAACCAGCAGGAACATAAGTTCATAAGTTATAACGTGTAAACTCACACTTTATACTAATTTGAAATTTACCATTCTAAATTCTGTGGAACCGTCACATTAATCTGACTAAAGCAGAATTTACAACGACCAAATTACCCAAAGCCCGAAATCTTAATCGTTTTTAGTTCAACAAGAAAAGCAAGTTATTTTACCTTGATCTCTACGGAGTGACTGTGCAAAAACTGATGAGACGTTGGAGTTGGAGTTGGCGTCACAGCGTCCTCAGGGACCACTTCATTCCGGACGAGTGACGTCCACTCTCATATTTTCTAGCTGGCGTTCTTCGTCTTACGTTTTTCTTCTTATCAATTCTCACATCTATCATTCCTTTTCCCACGTTATTAGAACAGGGGATTTACAAAAGTACAAATAAATGAAATTTTGCTCACTCAATCGTTTTCAAACAACTATCTACGATTGTATTCTGCTCGTGCTGATACACGAGCAAAAAGTCAATTGTTCAATTGAACGAAGAAATTTATTTTATTGGCGCACCGATGCGAAGAACATCTGGATACCTCAAATAAATTTGAGATAATTTAATGGCTTGCCTCAATGATTAATGGGTTTGACTTGACCTTTTGCGGCTTTAGGCACTTTTCTTTGGTTTTATATCAACAGTATTTGATCCCATGTTTTACGACCATTTTTAATTTATTTATTTATTCACTTTAGATCGTAATTTAAATATTGTTCTGAATTTACTCCCCATAAAATTTGTTAGCAATGCTAAATAAACTTTAGAGCGATAATTATACATTAATCGTTTCGGCTCAGTTTGTAAAATTATATCCAAATTTTAAAAAATCATTTCGAAAATTACCAACCGCTTTCAAAAATAGTCTACATTTTAAACGTATTTTGACTTTGCTCGTTACTGTTTGTACTCAAATATAAAAATACAATGACTGAAGAAACATTGAACGATAATTTAAACAATGTTCCAAAAGCTTAAAACTTTTTAATGAATTCGTTGCCAGTGCCAAGAACACCTCTTCATTATATTTGTTAAAATTTGTAATTGAAAACTTTCTGGTGATCATTATGCATAGGATGTTTCAACTCAATTTGTGAAATCATAACAAACCCTCGTTATCATTTAATTTCATATTTCGAAACATTCCTCTGTTAAGTCTAGAGATAATCCAGTTGCGCTTTCGTTTTAATGCTTTATCGTGTTGTACGTTTTTCACCCTTGATAGTTTCGCAAACATTGCAGCAATAATTTTGAAGTTGAACCCTGTTAAGGCAGAATAGAAGGATTATGTAAAAGATGGTTTTAAAGCTCTTCCCAGGGAATTACAACTGATTATCAGTATGTCCTAATCTTGCAAAGCTCGCTAAATTTACTCTTATCAGCGGAATCTGAGACAAAATTCCAAAATAATGCAAAACGTAAACGAATTCAGAATAAAGCGAGTACAATAAAACTGTGATCTTTTCATGTAACAATTTCAGAAAACACGCAAAAAGTGTAGTTAAATTTGATAAAGTTGGGACAAAGGGTCGAAGAATGTCGCTAGAAACAGGGTTAAAACTTTCAAGTGGCTGTATATTTACTAATCGTTTTACTACCCCTTAAATGTGAAATGGATAGGCCAAGACAAGTTCTGACACTGAACTAAACTTAATCAAAGTTAAGAGCTTTCCTCATAGTGAAATAATAAAATTACACGAGTTGATCAACTCAATTTAAAGTTTCTAATTCAAAATTTCTGTGTTCCACTGTGGGATCGTTTAATTGGAAAATCTCTTTTGTTACATGTGACATTGTCTCTACTCGTGTAAATCACGAATTCCTGAGGATTTGAAAAGATTTATGTGAAAAGTTAAGCTCGATGGTTAAGGCCACAATTTACATGGGGGCAACTTTTTACCCATTTATTATCGCCCAAGTTTTTCTTCTGCTTGTTTTTCCGTATTAAAACTTCTATCAGTCTACTAATTTAAACTTCTACACGCGCATCTCCAACACTCAATTCCTCCAATAATCTGCGAGACGAGGTCTTCGCCCTTGCAGCCCCAAACTTTAAAACTGTCATTACAGACACCAAAAAAATTAGAATTGGCAAGTATTTGAGGCGAACTTAAAGCTCGAAAAAACAACCATATATTCATGAGAAAATACTGTGACATGAATACTAACGCAGTACATGGATTTTTCTCCAGCCATATTTCCACACTACCTAAATCTTTCTTTATCATATTTATAGAGGTGTTAATGGATCTCGGAGCAACTTTATACTACGGTTTTATTTTAAACTTGATTTATACAACGTTCAAAGCAAAGCTTTTACTTTTAGGACACCAAACTTAACGAAACCACAATGGCACTCTTAAATAATTTAGTTCAGTTTTAAATTATGACGTAGTCCTGAAACCTTTGTACATCGTAATGCAACAAATGCAATTACCTGTGTGTAGGTTGCTCCATTAACAATTTGCTTTGTATGATGTATAGCTATTGACTCCTGACAATACATGCATGTGTGCGGCAATAATGAACACAGTAATTAGGAAAGCTCAGATTTACAAGTAGTTATCTTTTCCAGTTAAATTTGCACAACATTACAGATGGATACATGTAATTAAAACCTTATATTTTATAAACACACTATGTTGTTTGTTTTGCTAATTGTTTGATGAGAAATGTAATATTATATAAACACAATAAAGTTTTAAAATTAAATCTATCTTTGCAAGTCCACCGCTATAAATTTTCGCCTGTCGTTAACGACCATCTATAAAATTTCTCTGGATTCCGAGTTAAATAAACTTCACCATCTTGGCTTTTTTGCAGTCATCAATTAAACACTTAAAATTAAAATTCCGTTGCCCGAAGAACATTAGTAATAAAAACAGTAACTGCAAGAAGAATTGCATCTTTTAAGAGCCAGTTGCTAACTTGTGAAATTGCAGTAAATACATTACGTACGTCGTAACACCTGTAATCATCTAATTGCAAGTGTAATGAAATGACTAAAGGATTAAAGTTGACTTATCTAATAAATGTGAGTAAAGTTAAATGAAAGAGACGAGGATTGTATCAAATTTGCTTGTGGGGAATTTAGTTGTGAATAATTAAAGAGAATTAAAGTTAATAATTGAGCGGGTCTTTAACTGGGCGGTTATATTAAATATAGCTTTAAAGGAAACAGCTAACTGTTAAATAAATATACTTCCAATATTAAAGGAGTCAAAATAATAATGCACAAAAAAATGTTAGATTTTTTTTAATAATTCTTCCAACGGCAGTTAAAAATACTAGCAATTGATAAAGCTGTGTTTTTTTCGACAACATTTTTTATATTTAAATTTGTTGGAACCATTTAAAAGACGAAAATAGCCGTCAAATCAAAGCGACGTTCAAAGTTCCAATTTGAAGTTTCGCATTTAAAAATAGAATTTCTGGGGAAGAATTAACAGTTTTATGTGTGGGTGAATCTTTTTAAGACAGAGTTCGACTTAAAAATTGATTCCATGTAGAAATTTTCTTGTTATTTATCGTGGAAATGGTGGATGCGCTGGGCTTACATTTCTAGTTTTCAGCAAACTGATTTTAAAACACATTTTTCACAGTTAAATTATCACATAACAGCGATTACACTTCTATCGCTTCTTCCTCACCCAATGAAACCATTTGCGTACCTACCAAATATTTATTTAAATTCTGCTATTGATATTTCGCGATAAATAAATAAACAAAACCAACTCGAAATGGTAGCGAAAACGCGATAGTAGAATCCACAACAACCAAAGTCCGTTAAAAACTTCACTGTTTACTACTTCGTATTTCAAAAGAGCAATAAGTTGTAATGCTAGAATAATTCAATTTTGTTTCTTACTTGCTCTGGTAGTAAATAACATGTCTTCTCACAGTTTAAGATGGTTTATTCGGAGAATCCTTGCAATATCTTCGCGTTTTTTGTTGAAAGCTACCAGCTAATTTAGAAAACATTCGCTATTATTACTACACAAAACCACTCCCTTGTTCCTTTAAATGTTTATGTTTGCTAAATTTAGTCGATTCATGCGTCAACAAATTATGTGCCGTTCCAGGCTTCAACTTTAAAATAAATGTTGATATAAATGTACTAATGAAAACATGAAAGTAGCGTACGCTTTAATAAAACCCCAGTTGGTTCCCGAGAGGACATAATTTTAAGTGTAGGCTAACTAAAACGGTGTATTTCATGGTGACAAACGTGCTCCTCTTAGTTCACTTACCTAAAACATCCTCATCGCCCTTATCTCATCCCAAAATAACTATTATTTTAAATTTTTAACAAACTCATTTTCATATGAATTGCTCGGTAAAATGTTAACAGCCGGAAATGCGTTGTTTTATATCCGGCAGCAAATTGATTCTTACAATTTGCTGTCACAATTTAAAAGAAATAAGTAGTCCTTATCCGCATTTTTTTTCAATTTTCCGTTCAGACATGTGCTTTAAATTGCTTTCACCAAGAGCCTATCAAAACGAAATTGTCGTGTCTCCTATCAACCAAATAATCCATGACTTTTCGCGGCGGAATTCTGCGAAGTTGCTTGTTTCGTAAAACAAACTTTTGTTAAATTAACAACAATTTTTTTTCTGGATAATTCCGCACGCTCAAAATTTGTCTCAAAATTTCTACTTAATATCAAAGTTCTTGAACCATATTCTTTTATGATGCTTTTAATAAAATAAAAACGACGAAAAATGCGCACTACAAAACTCGGGATCTTTTCTTAAATTTCGCTAGTTTATTGCAGACTCGTAAATTTCTTAACAAGTAAAACATAGGAATTCCCTTTAAAAAATTGCACTCTTGTCTTAAAACGACGGTTTAATAGGGTATCTGACTTTAGTATTTTTTTATTACTGCAATATAAATGGAGATTAAGAAGCGATTCAACTTTGTTAAGATCACATTTGGTGGATGCCACAAGTTAGGATTGCGCTAATATGTTAGGTGAAAAATGGAACTATTCGAGACGACAGAAAAAGACCAAAAGTAAAACAAAAAGTATTTTATCAGTGTTGAAATATCCTCAACAGCCACAAGATTAAATGTGTAGATTTAATTTCGAAAAAAAAAATATGTTTATAAGTCTTATAAGAGTTATGTGGACCTTTGTAGTTTTTTTGGAGAAACTAATTATCCCGGTATTTAATAAGTAATCTTTTATCCCTTTTATTAATCATTTCATTTACACACACCGGTTTAAAATTAAAATATTTGTTTAAATGGTGGGTGCGTAGAATCCGGATTTAGATTTGACTAAAAGATAATAGCAGCTTGACTTTGCTTTGTGGTATTTGTAATTGCTTCAAAAGAATTAAAACCGGCACGAAATAAGCAACAATTTTAGCACGCTTTTAGTATAATTTAAATGCAAATTATAAACTCGGATGAACTTTTTACAAACCTGAGATGTGATTACAAAATTTCCACAACAATTTGTTGCAGTAATTTTATACACAAATAATTTTTGTGTTTAACTGTTGATAGAGATTGACTGAATATTGGCGATATATGTAATTAAACGAATCGAACAAATTTTACTGTTGGGTACATAATAGTGTATTATCATCTTATCATTTTGTTAATAATTAAGTTTCTTAAATATAAGGCATTTTCAGCTTTTTGTTTTTATTTAAACATTTTTCATTAGTCAAGCATTAGTCAAGCAAATTTGTCAATTGTCAGTTTTCTACATTATCATTTTTTTTAATTTCCAGAAATTTTAAATTCTCAGATTTTATTATCAGGTAGTTTTTAAAATGTTCAGACGCTCACTTTGAAGAAATGAGAATTTTTCTTAAATACACTATTTTTAATTTTTTCAAATCTTATAGGTTTTAAGAATTTGGGTTTATTATTATTATGAGATGTGTAGACTTTGATTTTTTCAAGTTGAAGGTTTTTACTTATTTTATTTCTTATTTCTCAAAACTCTAAGTAATCATTAAGTTAACAAATTGTCAGATTCTCAAAATTTTAACTTAAAGACTCTGAAGTTAATTTTTTTAAATCTGTTTCTTAGTTCTTTGGGTTCCTAAGTCAAATTTTTAGTTCATTGTCATCCCAAGACTTTGTTTTTTTTAGAATATGAGTAGCTATAAATACGTCCACTTTGTCGTTTACGATTTTTGAGAAAGAGATAACTTTAACAATTTTATCAGCACGCATTCAGTTTAATCTAGATGTAAATTATGTAAAGGTAAGTAGGTTTAGATTTTTACAAAGCTGGCACGTGTCGGATAAAAGCGACAATTTCATTTTGTTGTTAAATTATTACGAACATCAATAGAGATTATTTTTGTGATTAATGATTTTTCAAAAATTGAGCGAGAATTGTCAAATTAGTAGAAATACTTTTAAGTTTTTAATTTGGTAAAAATGGTGGATGCGCCGGGTCACAATGTAATGATAAACTCGCTTTAGAATGAAGCTCATTTTTCTCGAATCTGCTTGAGATACGCCTTTAAAAGAACGTGGTTTGTTTTCTCTTGTACTTTTTACACTATCAAAATGTAACACTAAATCTGAAATTTAAATTCTATAAAACAATAACAGCGGCTATTGAAAAGTTTTAGGAAATAAAAACAAATTACTCAACAAAGCGTTTATTGGTGGAAACCTTTTATCAATTTTTAATATTCAGCCATAATAAAAGCGGTGCTTTGTGCGAAAGTTGTATTGTGGAATAAATTGTTTCTGCTGTATTTGACATTTAAAATAATATACACAAAATATTTCAGTTTTTTCTTTCAATTTGATCAGAGCATCGTTGAATAACTAACCAAAGTTTGTGATTACTAAATTCTGAATTCACTTTAAAGTTTAAACAATTCAAACATGTTTGGAGACCGTAACCTTAGACCTGTGAGGAATTGTACCGTAATAAATCCTTGCCGTTTACATTGTGGTCTAATTTATGGTTTTGTTCAATTCGAAACATATTTCGAAGCAACGTTTAACTATTTCGAAACAACCCGAATTATTTAATAAGGTAATATAACGTCTTTGAAACGGCCGAGAAAATAGTGAGGTCAAGTTAAGCCCCCTCGTATTAAAAAGACGTTAAAGTAAAAGTTTCGTACTTAAGAGTCTCAGTCTAAGCTTTCTGAGGATTACAAACAGCATGCAGATGTTTGCCCGACTTTTTACCCAATTACTTGAAAGGTTTCGTTTACAAGAACGGCATAATTGAATGTGGATTTCTCGAGGAGTGATTTTTCGCATTCATGTAAGAGCTTTGGTGCTCAACGTCATAAATCTGAGTCAGCATTTTGCAAAGTTTGCCGTAATCAATAATATTTAAGGAAAAAATCGCTTCATTTAAGATACAAAAAAAAATTGATTGAAACGTGGAGGATAAAACATATCATGTAAAAAACCTTGTCCTTTGACATTAATTAAAAAAGTAATCTATTAAGTGAGTTACCGTCGAGCGTAAACAAATAAAGCTTTTTATGTCTCGCCTCGCTGCCACCGGAAAATTGACTTTACAATGATATAAAACGAAAGACAAAATCTGCTTTTTGATTTAAATTTTAGTACGTTCCCTGATAACGGACGCGTTTTTGAAGTGAATAGGGTAACTGGATTTTTACGGAAATTAGTTAAAATATAATTCAGTTTCACCTATAATAATATTTTTGAGACACAAAAAAACTTTACGTGAGTTTTCAAAACATTCAATAAAGACTTTTCTCGGCAGCAGGAAAATAATCAACCCTAAACCGAGTTTAATAAGTTTTTTCTTTTCTGCCGCACAAGCAATCAGCAGGTGTTGGTCTATTTTTATATTTTGTATAAGCATTTGTATGCATATTACAGCCAATTTCATCGCATATAAATGCGCATATTTTCTTAAATTTTTGATGCACATAATCCAGCTTTACTGGTAACTTTACATACAAACGAGCGTCCGAAATTGAATTCGTAATGAACATTCGACACTTTTAGATTCAATGTGACGGTAGAATGTTTTATTTTAGGCAATAAATTCGTTGGTGGAATGCAAGCAATTAATAAATCAATATCACTAATTGTAAGAGGAAGATTATTTATTCAAATTTAATTAAACGTTTTTCTAGTTCGCTGGTCAAATCTACAATTAATTCGAATTTTAATGGTTGCTTTCGTTCCGTAAATAAAAATACGTTTGTACCTTGTGATCGGTATTTTAGTTGGATTTAATTCCATTTGAGTGATGACCATTAATAATCCATGAACAAAACAATCGTCGAATTTAGAGCTTACACAATTAAATCTCGAGTCTTTGGAGAGAATGGAAAGATAGTTAAGATAACGGTATTAATTAGTCATTATTTTGTTGTTCCGTCCCAAAACGAAGTTAAATGGAGAAACCTTTCAAGATTTATGCAATTAGGTACGCTACAGAGAAATATCATTTGCAACAAAGTTTGAAATGAAATAAAACAGTAGATATTATCCGAAATGATAAATATCTTGAGAAACAAGACAAGATCCATTCGTCTTAGCAAGTCGTTGTATCCATAAATCAAAAGAAAATTACGTTAGGTTGCATTTTCGAAAACAAAAGCCCTGCAATGGCATTTTCAAGTAGTTAGACAAAGGAACTAGAAGAAAAGGGATGCTATCAATAGTATCCAATTTCTCACTTACCCACAGCAGTAAAAACTCCCCAAAATCTCGTGAAAGGTAGGAAACAGTTGAAAAAGCTCGAGTACCGATTAGCAGTGTCTCTGATAGGAACATTGTTCATTGTCCTCACACTAGAAACTCCCACACATTCATTTGTAACCGTGGGATTTATACTTGGAAACATTTGTAACGAATTTTAGAACACTTTGATTATGATTTATAACATCGTAACATTTTTTTGATCTCTAGCATCGTAACAAAGCTAACTGCTTTCCAACTCGATGAAAAGTTCATAAAAACGCAAAAAGGACGAAATTACATCGTGAAACACACTTCGTGTCCCTATTAAATTTAATTCTTCTTTTAAAATTTCTCGGGGAAAATTGGGTTGCGTAATTAGGCACGTAAACTTTGCAGAAAAGCGCCAGCTTCCGGCATACAAAGTTTCCGTCGGTGTACTGATAGCATTCGGTGAGCTTTCAGAGCTTTTGCGTTACGAGATGGTTTAAGAGTGGGGAAATGATGCTGCGGTTGCGTGCTTAAAGCACTCAAATAAAGCAACTTGTCATTAAGTTTTACATAGAAATGATTTTAATAGGATTAGATTATGCATATCATAAATTCTAAATTGCTAGGTTATCAAGTATGCAGAACCAAAGTTTAATTACTTTAATATTTCATAAGCTCGCTCCACTACAGCATTAAAACTTTCATGTCTTGATGTTGCGTTACAAACTGAAATGTGTTTAATTTTCTAGTTTTAGTTTGGTATGTTTCTAAAATTTTACATTCCTTCCATGTACGAAGTATTGCAGATCCGATAAAATGAGCAAAATTTTTAAAATAAATTCTGGCCGCAAGGTATCTTTTATTGCACTTTGCACGGTCATGTCAGAACTTGTTAGTTTACCAGTCGGGTTTTCCAATAAAACTAAAAATTGAGAAATACCGCACTAGCGACACTAGCATCGGTGTACGGTTTGCTCTTTATTTGTTTGGTCTATAAAATAGTGTATAAAAGGAACATTCCAATTTACGAAGACATCTTTATAAATTCATATGGTGAGCTGAATCGCATAGAACTATATTATGACTTTTATTGAATACTCGAGAAGCCATAATTTATCATTATATTATTTTTCAAAAAACAACTTTATTTTCAGTTGCATGTTGAACTTCCAGTCTCTATTCTTCACAGTAAAACAACAAACTGAAATCTTTATTTGACTAGACCTGAAATTAAACGTGTTATTTATGACTCTGATGTCGATTTTTCCCAAGAAAAGGTGTTCTGTGTTCTATCGACCTATTTAGAATTAATTTGGGGTTTTGAGTAGTGTTGAAAGCAAAGGGACTGGAAAGCAAACCGTGATAAGAATACAAAGACGATTGAATTTAGTATTGGGAAACTTAAGTAAACTAATAATAACAACAGCATCATCAAAAATGAATTGAGCTACTTCGGATTTTCATAAAACTTTTTGACCAAGTCAGTTGTGAAAATTGCTTGTGTTTATGTTAACAGTTTGCTTTTAAACTTAAAATTATTTATAAAGGGCTGACCTAGAAAATAAAATAAAAGTTAAGAAACTAAGAATATAAAAGAAAATTAAAAAAAATGTATAATAACTAGAATCCTAAGTCCAAAATATACAAATAAAACAACAAAAAGATATTAAATAAAACTGAAATTTAAAACAATATGAATTTTAAAGATTAAAGAATCTGAAGCGAGGAAACTAAGAAAGTTTAACAAACTAAATAATCTAAATAATCTTAATACTAAAAATAATAGAAAACAATATCTAAAAGAATTGTTTTCACATTTTTTTAAACTTATTGTAGGTTTACATTTTCAAAAATTTTCCTACTATTTTCCAATTTTCAAACATTTATCGCCGTTCTTATAATTAATTTTAAGTAATCTGTTAAATAAACCATAATTCCGCTCATGACGTAACGGACACATTTAGTTCAGAATACTTACTTTCTACAATTTCTACAAAGTGCTTTTACTAAATTTCAGCTTTTTTAGTATCATAATTTATTATCTTACTTAATAACTTCGTCCAATGTGAGGTTTACTTTTCAGGACTTAACTGTAACACTGTACGGTAACATATAATTTTTACTGTGCTGAACAAAGACAGCTTTCTGCAGAATTCACATAGACACGAAAACTCTAAAGCTTCTACACACCCGCATTTTAGCCCAGTAAATTACACAGTGGACGAACAGTTAGGAAAAGTGCAAACCACTATCATTTGGAGTTTATCAGGCAGAGAAACCAGAAAATGTTGGCAGCTTCGTCAATTAGAAAATCAATTTTCAGCAAGTAATGCAATTTTTATATTTTAGTGTAGATACGCCAAAAAAATTATCAATGATATTTCAAGTTTAATCGGCTGAAATACTGATCGGTATCGATTATGATATTTCATCGCTACGTCCCATTTATGCTCGTTTTTAGTTTTAGGTTCAAGGTTCAACGTGAATAGTTATTGCGTTAGATTAAAATTTTGAAAAATAATATTTTTCCTGCCTGATTACTTTCAGACAAGAAAAGCGATATTAATTAAAGTAAAGTAAAATATGTAAATTTGAAAACAGTCGTTCGTCAAAATAAAAATCAGATATTATTTTTAAACTCGATTTTATTTAGTTTAAAAATACGGCAGGAATTATAATGTAATGCAGAATCCGTTGTAGCCGAAATATTTTTTTTCTTCTTGAAAAGTGTGAAAGGAAATAAAGATATTTCTAGTTCATTTGTTTTATTCTTACATAAATAATACATCTTCTATATTACACTAGTAATACTTAGTAAGGAGTAACAATAAATAAATTTCAAATATCACCTAATTTTAGTTATGCAAATATTGTCAAAGAAAGTAGACATTTGAAAGAAACTAGTTAAATTTTAAACATTAGATTATATTTTTTCTAATTATACAGATATCTGTTATTAAGTTATTAGATCAAATTTCAAGTTTAACAGTGAGTTACCACACCTTCATGGATTAAATCAAAACAAACGGACTGAAGAACGTAAGCATCAAATGAAAGCTACATAACACTATTTTCAGTAAAACAACAAAATCACAGTCAAAAATGCTTAGCCTTAAGTACATACAAAATTATTTACAAAAATAATTTAAAAAGCTGAAGAAGTATATACCAAAAATCACTCGCACTGAACCATTATGAAAAATAAAATCTATCAAGTCTCACATTGGTTTAATTAATACATACTTCTCCAAAAATTAGGTTCTTCTAAATTAAAAGCATAAATACTAAATATCACGATGGTAAAGAAGGCGTTCTAGTCCGACTATTTGCACGACGTGGAATTGATGATGTAAGACCAGTGTAACGTTGAGGAGAAGGGGGTTCTCCGGGTTTCCTCCACAATCTTGCAGGGAGCTTCTTCGTCGGGGGATCGGTTTGGGGAGTAGGACGAGATCTTCTTTGTTGGGGAGTTTCATTCGCACTGCAACGAACAAAAAGTAAAAAAAAAAACTTTAAGAAAGACAAACGTTTTTTTATCTACAAAACACGTGCCATTCAGTGGTAATAATAATAATTTTTTTTATTTTAGGTCGGGGCACAGGTGATATGTAAATGTTAAAATGAGTTTCTGTGTTATTTCACAGATGCGATAGACGTTGACTGACACCACCACATGTGCTTATACGTGTTCTGCAAACTTTCTTACTGTGTTTTAATACAACTTTTTGACATCTTATTAAAGCCACATGTCGTGGACAAATAATACAACATCAACATGTCTCTTACCCGAAATTGCTACACGGCAGCATGAAACATTTAAATATACGATTACAAGTTTTTGATATGAACACATATCTTTATATAAAAATATTTTAAGTTTAATTTAAGGCCGAAATTAAACGCATTAAAGCACCGAGTTTTAAAACGATTATAAAAATATTTAAGACTCTTCAATGAAATAACAGGAACTACAAGAATATAAAATGTTTAAAAGGCACAATAAATTAACAGCACACAAAACAATCACACCAAATAAGAGATCAGCTAACACTACCTTCCCAATCCTAAAGCTGTGTCCGAGAAAAAGCAGCACGAAAAAATTAGAAAGTTAGTAATAATGAAAGTTGACAAAGAAAGGTACCTGTAGAAAACGTTAAATATGTCGTGAAATATGAACGAAGAAAACTATAACAACTTTTTGTGTTTACATAATAACGCCAATAATTGGATTTTTCACAACAAAATTCGTCTCCAACTCTCCTATAGCTACCGACATATTCTTTCTTTTAATTTGTTAATAATTGCGAGAATAAGATATAAGTTTTTTTTTTCATTTAACGGTTACAAAACCCACTAACCCAAAAAAATAAAATGCATTATGGTTTATTGAATTATGAAGATGAATTAATTTCTACCTGACTAGAGATCCTGCATTACTACCATCAGTCGGTGAGCCATTAAATAAGGAAGGACCAGCTGATATTGGACGAATCTACAAATCAAGAATGAAAACTCGTGACATTTTCTAAAAAAAATCTGTCATACCCTTTCAGTCTGTGTGGCAGCATTGCAAGTATTATTTTCCGACGCAACAGTAGAAGCGGGCGCTGAATTCGACGTATAATTGTCAGTACTCAACTTAATCATCTGTTCTTGTAGTTCTAACACAGTCTTTTCCTTATCTTCTAATTGTCCTTGCAAGAACAAAACTTGTCTCCTTAATTCAGCGAGTTCTAATCGGCTCTCATCATCGTTTTGTGCGTCGTCTCCCGAAGAGCATAGGCCATTGAAGAGACCATTTGTCAGAGTTAACTGACCATCAAATGGAATGTGAGTTTCAGACTGCAATGAAACATCAATTAAGTAAAAGTCTTGTAATCTCTTCAACGTTGAACTCAAAAATAAGAACTTACCCTCAACACAATATCTTCGTCTGGCTGCTGGATGATTACAATGAAACATGCAAAAAATGAAAATGAAAACAAAACGACAACACATAAATGGGTAATTAAAATAAAACGTGAAACACAGGAGAATGGAAAGGGTAAAGTACCTCGTTTAAAACACGTCTGAGCTTGAGAAGCATGGTCTTAATGCTCATAATATCCTGTTTCATTGCTGAGTGGTTCGCTCGGTCCAACCTGATGGAGTCGTCGGAGTCGTAGCCTGCTGATAGAGGTATTGCTCGAGAAAGACGAAGGGGACTGCTAGTGACTGAATGGCGAGATCTGGCAGTTGATTTACTGTCTACCGACTTGGGTGAGTCTGGCACGGAATTTGGTGTGCCGGTTCTTGACCACAGAAGGCGAGCTGCCTTACTCGCGTTACTGAAATAAAATAACAAAAATCAGTGTCTTGTAGTCGAACATTATGCTCTAGTTCGATTACAAGGTTAAAGGCGACAAAAAAATAGTTATCAGAGCGCTTAAACTCCTAATTTGGAACGAATTATACACCTGAATTATGAGTCATAAAGCCGTGGAACGTTTTTTAACAATCAAGTTAATTGCCTTAAAAAAAATTAGATTTTGGGTTATTTGGTTTAGTCGAGATATGTTTTCCATGTGTTTGGTTAAAATTCAACAATGTTCAATATTTATCTACAACAAAACCGTTAAATTAAAGTGCCCACACGCCACATTGAAATGCCAGTGTTAAACCGTAAACTACAATTTCTCCAACCAAGAACGTCTTTCAAAACCCACTCTCCCAACCAGTTTAGGAAAAAACGCAATTTCTCGTGTCTCTTAAATTATAAGAAGCCTACCCCGAATTAGCTCTAGTAGGTTTTGGCGAAGAAGTAGGCGTCGTGGCCACACTTTTACTAAATTTCCCTTGCACATCAGTCTTATTGTTAGCACCCGGCGCCCGATTACATCTAAGCTCTGTAGTCCTATTGGTTTTTATTACTACATTCTTCATAATTCACAGCAGTATAGCAAAAATAGAATTTGGACCATTTTTATAGAATTTATTGCAGAAAATATGAACGATGAGGCACATGAATCACAAGAAACTTCGTTGACAAAAACAACTTTTAAGCTAAAAACGCGTCACATAGCGTCTAGAAAGAAACTGAGTTGCTTTTCCTTCAAATAAAACAAGTCACAACGAAGACTAAGCGGAACTACGTGTTAAGTTTCGGTATTGTCAATTTTAAGCGTTGCTTTTTTTGTGAACGAGGTGTCACTGGAGTTAACACGCATTTTTGGTCGATTTTTAAAGTCCTGATGTACTTAACAGTGGAGATATGTGCCGCTTATTGATAATATATTCATTTGGGGCAAAGACAACATGCGCAAGCTCGGCCGTTTGTTCGATAAAATTAATGATGCGCAGACGTTAACTACGAAAAAAAGAAAATGTATAATTATGATATTAAAAGAAAACGGAAGTGTCTTAATTCTAGTTTACGGTTCGATATGAAGATAACTTAATTGGACATGCTTTATTACGTCACTTATTAAAATTATAAAATTCTGGGTTTAGGGAAATAATTAGATACAGCTCGAAGAGGTATTAAATCTGTTATATGAAAGGCACAGAAACTCGTCTCTATTCTTATCTTTTCTATTACAGAAGTTTATCTATTCATCTAATATGTAGTAATTTCATTCAACATTTAATCTTTATTAATATAGTACTTGATGCAATTTATGTCTAAATTACCTCTTTATATGTATTTTTACTTTATTTATACACAAAATTCATTTGAAATGAAGTTTTTTATTTGAATGATTTTGCAAATAAACCGTAAATATCCTAAAACCGTAAATGTTCAACATGACATAAAACTTTATGATGCTCTGGTTTAACATTTTCTATTTCTTCTACAATTTGATCAATAAATCCTTCTGGATACAAATTTTTAACAAAAATTTTGAAGTGTGACCACATTCTTACAAAATCACGAACGATTCATTTTTAATCAGACAAATTGAAGGGTAGAACAAAATTATTGAGACAATGGAGCAATTACGAGACGTTCCATGATGTGATTTTTGCCACTACTTCCGTTATATCGACTTATTGTGGTTTAGAAATGTCTTTACTTCTGAGGCTAATAGCAACAATTACAAGAAAAAAAATTATTAAACATTTATTCGAGGAAAATTTGTAATTTAAATAAAGGAACGATTCCTTGCGTGAAGTTAAGCATAATTTTGTTTAATTAGAGAATAATTCATAGTAGGTAAAAATAATAAAGAAAGACCAAAACGGAGTTTCTCACGAAGACAAATTGCTTTTGTTGAACCATGATATGCATGTAACAAAGAATGATTTGCAAGTTTTAATTAGAATCAAAATTATTGCTGTAAGGAAAAATAGAAGTGGATTTAAATACCACCAGTCAACGAAATTTTGCTGTCAGGTCATACCACATAAATATTTATTCTCTTCACTCTTCCAAAACTTGTATAATTATGACATAATTAAAAAAAAATTAACTTTCCTTTCCAACGAGCTACATATCCAACGCCAGTTTGAATTCTTTACACAATTTGAATGCTTTGGTCTTTTGTATATTTTTTTAAATTTTTGTTTTTCTTTTTCTATTTTTTATTCGTGATGTTTCTGTTTTTGATTGTTTGACCTCATATATTTTGATGCCTCATATTTGCGTGCATAAAAACTTAAGCGATTCTTCTTAGACAGAGCAATACTTATCATTAGGAGAACAATCAAAATCTATTTAATTTAATCTGTGCGGCAAATTTTTAAAACATTTTTTTGTTAGAAGCTCAGTTGTACAAATTATGTACAATTTGGCAAATTTCCAAAGAATTGCAATGCAAAGATTTTAAAATTCTAGGAAAATTTTAGGAACCCCACCCGTTAATTCTAGACAAAATTTATGGTTTTTGCTGAAGCCTTCAAGTGTCTATCTATACGACTATTTTCTTGTAGACTTCATCGGTCTAAGAACAGAAAAACTTTAATTATGTAAGAATGACTCGAATTTTAAAAATGTCATAAAAATTGTGAAAGCCCAAATCTGTTAATTTAAGAGAAAATTTCAAATTTTTAACCAAAGTTTCAAAAAACAAGTGTGACGATTGCATGTAGATTTTATCAACCTAAACACAGGAATAATATTTCTCAAAAAACCTAAAAAAATGCATTTTTTATGTTTCGGAAAAATTCAATTCTGATTCTCAATTTTTACTTAAAATGCTGTGCTATTGCTTAAATGTATAAATTAGAACTGTTTTCAATTTTTTTTCTATAACTAAAAAATGCCTCTTTTTATAAAAAAAGATCTAGATTCTTTAATTTTTTTTGTAGTAACAAATCGACAAATATTTCTGAATAATCAAAGTTTATCAAGAATGTAAATTTTTCTAGAAAATCTTTAAAATTATAGATTTATTTAGTTTTTATTGAGATGTGGAATTTTTTGTAATCTTCCTTTAAGTGTCCTTTAAAGATTTTTAGATTGTCTATTCTTCTCTTCAGATTGTTCCAATTCTTTCTAGAATATTTTAGAAAATATGTTTTTAATTTACTCATTGGAACTGTTTTCCTTTTTAGACTCTGTGTCTTTTAGATGCTTAGAACTTTTAGAACTATTGTTATTTCTTGAATTTAACTATTTAAAACTTTTAGAAATCTAAAATTCTGCATATTCTTTTGAATCTCCTAATTTTTTTAAATTTTCTAGTTTCTACTGCTTAACATTTTATAATTTTCAACATACTTTAGATTCAAATTCAGAATTCAGTAAACCAAATTATCCTGCTTTTTACACCAAAAAGTAATTCATTTTATATGCACTATAAAATTTATTCATTATACCATTGAAATAAGGTAAGTCATGAATTATTTTGAATAAAAAATAAACGAAAATTATCTTAAAATATCAGATAATTTCCTGCCGCCAATAAACAATGTGTACTTTTTGATTATTAAAAATTTTAAATAACGTGATTTATTTCCACATGCTCATAAATAAATTGCGCTAAAATCACAACAACAGTTAAACCAAGAATATCATTCAGTATTGTTTTTTACGCGTGTACACTGTGAAAAATAAGAAGCTAATATTGCACAAGACCGGAAAGACAAAACAAAAGGCGTACCATAAATGAGTATATTTGCAAGTAAGGTTACCTTACACATGTATTACATGGTAGGTAACAACATAAAAAGAGGTAAATTTATTATATGCACGACGTAGTTTCATGACTAGAAATTGTTTGAAATCGTTCTTGCAACTTTGAATTAAAAATTTAAGATCTAGTGATGCTACCGTATTGATTAAAACTTCATGGGCTTTAAAAGTTTTTAAATTTTTACACAGTACCTACGACAATTTTTATGCTCAATTTAATGACCCGGTGTGCTGTTTATAACTGTTTTCAGTCTTAGAAACTGTTCTCCAATTTCTTTCACAGATGAAGACTATAGATAAAGAAACAAAAGAGATTTTTACTGCTCTAAGTAGATTCAAATCATTAAGCAGATATCTGTGTCAGGACTAAATTAAGTGCCAAATTTAATTAGAAGATAAGATATGATGAGATTATTAAACACAGTACTAATTAAGTCAGCAATCAATAAAATCAATTATATAAATCTGGACTCAAGGCTCAAGGCCACAGTAACCAAATTAAGAAAGTAATAGAATATAATTGAATCAGTGCCATAACGTTCGAAAGATTTCCACAGAAAAAATTGGCAATGGTTTGCTCTATTTTAGAAAGCCAAATTTAAAACAAACACGCTTTATTTAAAAGAAATGTCGCATTATTGCTTCCCGAACGTTCTATTTTGAGTTAAAGTTCATAAAACTGTAGGCTCACAATCAATATCAGGTACCTACCACGCCAGCGACATTAATAAACTTGACGAAATTTCAGATAAGGGGAAAAAACTTGTTACTCACTAACTTTTCAGTTTTGAAATTTTTCATAATTCAACACCACCGACATGCAAACTATCATCTCAAGAATTGTTTAATTGTGAGTGAAAGCCAGATCATTAACAAGGATCTTCGGTCCAGTAATTCTTTATTCAACAATTTACCTAGTATAAAACAATCAATTTCACAAAATTATCGATGTGCAAACTTTCATTCTAAAATTCCAAAAGTGTTATATAAATCTAGAATTACCCATTCTGATACAGTAACGTTCCATTAATCTTCCCACCGGTAGCAGATCTTAGCTGATTCCCTTTGTCTTTTTGTCCTTTAGTGAGATTGTTCATCACGAACTTAAACCAACACTGTTTTTATTTGTCTAGTTCCATCACATTTTTCGCACATTTCGTTAACGATGATTAGATATCACGAGCGCCAATCATCTCGTAAAACGTTGCCCTTTGTTGTCGACGAATATACCACGAACGTAACAGTACCGTAACTGGTTCACCTGTCATCGTTGGCAGGTATATTCCTGCTGTGTTGCCAGTATTTGAACGGGAAATGCATAAAAGTTAGAGCGCGGAACGATTCTTTAGATTATTGTACAGTGTAGGAAGATAAATGGGTAGACAGTGGGCGGGCAAACTATCAAAAAATAGAAAGGAACGAAAATACAATGCTATATTCATAACGCAATTATAATAGTAGAATTTTTCTGGGCTCGTTATCAGAGTATGTGGTAATAGCCTAGAACAACGAGGCGAGTTGATAAAAAGTTGAAGGCAAAAATCGTAGTTACGGTGGTTAATATGCAAGTTACCTTGTAATCAACTGTAAAATTATTGCGTTAGGTAAAGATGACATTGATCTGTGTACTTGGTTCTGACGCGGCAAGATAGATATCAATTTAGAGATCATGTAAAATGAAATAACAGAAACAACGGTTTCTGTCCTCGCCATTCTCATTGTTCCAATCTAAATACAGCAGAAAAAAACCCAAAAAAGACAAGTTCTGTTCCCGTCATATTAGAAACACAATTATAAATCATCATCTTAAAAGACAGCTACCTGACGCTGATTTAATCAGGTGAGAAGTAATTCCAAGCACGTTCTTTCTGACGCCGTCTTCGACAGTTTTTGTGACGTATGTTTTCAAAGAAATGTGGGTTAAAGTAGATAGTTACAAGAGTTAATCCGTGAAACCAATATGAGAAAATAACAGGATTAACTAACATGAGAAAATAATAGAATTTTAGTCGTGTGCTGAGAAAACATGAGGTTCATTGTTCTACATTTTCGCACGCCACATTTATTAATTTCGAGAATACAACAAATGTCCGATCTTTGCGTTCCAACTGTGATCATTGTAAAAGAAAAGTGTTAAAACGTCTAATTAGGATATAATTTATCTCCCGATGCCGTGAGAATTACTTAATTCACAGCAAAGTAAAATGATTTATTAGAAATATGGAAGGATAAAGTTCAATTTATAATAGTACGTGTTAAGGAGCGGTGAAGGAGTGTTAAGAGTAATATGCCACTTGAGAACTATAATCAAACAGAAGAAAGTGGGAGTTGTAACTTGTTAGGAACTTATTGCAAATTTTACTTTTGGGTTAATCTTGTCGAAATTTATTTGTTTAAAATGAACGAAAAGGTAGAGCACTACAAATACGTAAAATATTTAATCCATTTGCATTATTCCACTCCCTAAAAAATTTCCTAGAACTATGAAAAGTAATTTGGAGAGTGGCAAATCTAATTGAAATTAAAGTGTTAATTGGTCAGCTTTAATGGAAATTAATCCCAATGTATCCAATTTTCTTGTAAACAACATTCGACTCTTGTTTTAACTCGGTCGAATTTGTTGTTTGTTACTAATTTTATTTTAGCATGAGTTAAAAACAGTCAATTGTGGAAGCTTTTATCTTTTATAACATGTTTTTAAAGCTAAAGCCACAATTCTCGTAACATTTGAACTAAGTTTTAAGCTTTTAATACTAGTTTAGAATTACATTACAAATTATAAAAAATGTCTCATACATGTTAAACAAAGTATTGCACATTATGTAAGTGCACATACGAGAAGCCATAAAAACAATAATAAAAAATTCATTGCAACAAACGCAATTTTTCTTGGAATAGAGTAGCTACTATTATATGTAATATTTTTAACTTTAATAGTGTAATTGTGTTTTATTATTATTTCCCTAATGAATTTCATTTTTTTAATAACAATTGCAATAACATTTGGGCATAATACAAATTTCCACTTCAGAACATGCGCCACGTTCTATAACAGTAAATTGTTTTTTGAAAAATAATCCACAATCGTTAATAAATAACGTGCATGTTTTTGTATACGAGGATGCTTATTTGAGATCAAATCAACAACAAAAAAAAATTCAAAAAAGATACATCAAAAGCGCAGGTTCGTGCAAACTTCTAATTGAATTTTGTTGGGGTTCAAACTACATTCAAACTGAAATTTTGTCACTGCTTTCGCAAACTACAAACTCGCTATTTTTAAAGCTAAAACTGACGCGTATTTGTGGTTTTTTTATTGCGTTACAGAACATAAAGAGATATGAATTGCAAATAGAACTTAGGATAAAGTACGCGCATTTGGCGATTTAAAGGACTGTTTTTTTTATTTTAGAGAGCACGAGGATGAATAGATTTGATAGTTCGTAAAGTGCTTGCTGTCTTAATCGAAATTGGCTTTTTAGGTCTAAGAATTATTTATCTACAAGCCAGTTAAGGAATAGTTATAATTCTCTGCTTCGATTTTTGTTTATTGCCTTACTACTCACTGTTTTACTACTACTCGAGCTGTATACATTGACTTTTTGAATTATTTTTTTCATTTTAATATATCTTCATGTAAATCACAAAATTCCACGTGGAGATGTAATAAATCCACGTTTTGTAAGTGATATTTGCATCACGTGTAGGCGAAAAACAAGTCTCTGAAGTAAACAGAAAGTAACCACAAATAGATAATTACCTCGTGGGAAAAACTCTGACAAGAAAAGTAGTTTATCAAATATAAATGCAGGCCATTAGAAGGGAGAATATTCGTAATTACGAGTAAAATGCAGTTCATAAATAAAATAACACGAAATTACGGACAGGAAGCTGAGAAACGAAGAAAATTAAAAAATGCGGAAATTTATATACTTAAGTACAAATTTAAGAGCTGTAAACACCAGCTTTCAAGTGTTTTACCTAACGATCGTTACTTTGTTGTGTAAATAATGCTCGCTCATCTTTGATGTTGTTTAAACACGCCATGTATTCTCTGGATGCATCAATCAACTACTGCATACAACTAAGCTTCATTACCAGATGCTCGTATTTTTATAAAGGAAGTTAAAAACGGAAGCCGCCAAAAATAAAATGCACTACCTGGAACAAGTCACTACTACAACAAAAAAAAACGACTTCCTTTAAACGCTGACAGCAATCAATAATAGAAACGCTGACTGTTTTTAGTCGGTAAATGTTCAATTAGCCGTCAATATTAATAACATCCGTCAAGTCGAGGGAAAATCTTGATGACTCACCTTCGCATGTTCTTGTCAGATGTGTAATTTCCTAGTAGACTAGCCCAATCCCTTAATCCCCCGGAACAATCATCAGATTCCACTTTTCTTGTTATTGTCTCGTCCAATGAAGAGAATCCGTGGTTGTGACTCTCAATTCTAAAAGAAATATCGATTATGTCTGTTCTAGACAACTCATTATTTTACCTATCATCTTCCAAACCGCTGCTTTGGCTGTAATCATAATCCATCATCAGATCATCACTAGCAATACTTTCGCATGGTGACAAGGTGTCCAAAGAACCCGTCCTGCTCTGCAGAGACTTCTTTTTTCTTATTGAAAGAGGGCTTCCTTCCACGCCCAAAAAGCTCCTCCGTTTTGGCTTCGGGGTTGAATCTACCATAGTATTTGTACTTTCAGAGTTTTGAGAAATGCTGAAATTTTCATTGTTTGCAACGAGAGTATCTTCAAAAACTAAAGCAGGCTGATCAGCAATCTCGTCGTCAATCAAAAAGTCGTCTTTCCCATCAGACAACGACAGAGAATTAGAAATATTAGTGGGAGTTCCAGGACTTGGAGGTGTCAATTTTTCATTAATATCTTTGGAATTTGAAGAGCTACGATTGGTTTTCCTTTTGAGTATTTCTTCAGATTCAGAACAGCTGATCAGACTATCTACTGGTGAGGTTTCGTCCTCTAATAATAGGCTTGTGTTGCTAGCGGCGGCTACGGCCGCAAATTTTGGATCTTCTATTGTCAAGAGCATGCTTTTGATATCCGGTTTCGGGGAGTTGAGGGAAGTGTTCATCAAACTATGAAAAGTCGACGTGATATTCGCCATGGGAATATTTACAGGAGTTTGGTCTTTTTCTTTGCTTTCATCGCTTGAGCTAATCGAGAAACTAAGTTCATCTGCCATAGCTTCGCCACCATGTGCCCATTCATGTTCATCTGAACTTGGAGGACTCGAGTCGTCCTTCAGTTCTGGTTTATTCTTCAAGAACTTGTGTGCGCTAGATTTTATAAATGTTTTCTCACTCTTGAATTTATCTCTGAAGGTTTTCTCTTCTTCGGCACAGTCATCGCTGAACCCTTCTGACGACGTCACTGAGATTTTTCTCCTATTGTCGTTGTCAAGATGTCTTTGATACTCTCTAGCTTTCTCCCTGACAAAACCAGTGGTGTAGAAATTTCTGAAATAAAAATTTAAATCTCTGGAGAACAAAATTACAATTTTCATACCCTCGACAATTCTCTGTAGCAAAAGCACTAGGCAACTGAGGCAGAGGAGCGCAGCTTTCGGAAGAGTCATCAAGATCACGCACATCGAAGGTGTTCCCAGACTTCACGATCTCGAGATTTCGTTTGTGAAAACTCCTTCTGGCACCGTAAGTTGGTGACGAGTTCAAGCGTTCTACGCCTGGAATTATATCGGCACTAATCTGGCTACCTACTCCTGAATCTTCAGTCAGTGATCCTTCTTTTGAAGAGTCTTCATGGTAAGCGATTCGTCTGCTATTGTTTGCTAAAGTTTTGGCGGTTTTTGTCTCAATGACGCGGATGGGCTCTGGACGAGGAAGTTGCGTTGACTGCAGCATGTACTTTTCAGCCTAAAACCGAAGTATAAAATAAGAGCCTGGCAGTCATCAGTGGCAGACAACACCTATTCGACATTTTCCTTGTGTTAAAACCACAAAAAAAGTAATCTCACCTCGTATAATAAGCAATAATGGACGATTTTGAAGAGTGAAAGGTTGATAACAACTTTTCAAAGAAGTTAAGCAAAAAACGTTTCGCATATGTTTTGCTTTTCTTTCATTTGAAGCAATTTAAATTCAAATCGTCAAAGAGATTGGACTTTTGTCCTTAATTAGATGATAATTTCTAAAATAAAAAATGACTACGTTGGTTTCTTCAAAATCGTCCTTTTATTTAAGTTTGTACATGGGTTAACACATTTATACTTTGTAATAAAACTACCAAAAACGTATCTCGGCAGAGTTGACAACTTAATTTGGAAAGTGAAAGTTTAATTATAGGTTTCAAGGAGATTAGACGAAATCATCTTCAGCCGGCTTTTTTGATTTGATGTACAAAACGTAGTTTATTGTGCAACAATCTACCTTGATTTGTGTACCGTTATATTTATTTATTGATTCCATGGCTGTCGCTTTCTTTTCTTTGTAACAAAAGCACGAAAAAATATACGTCACAACTTAATTTGACGTAGCAAAAGTCTAAATTATAACTTAAATGTATGAAGTATCACAACCAGTATTTCAATAGTTTAGAAAAAAGCAGGGCGAGATACTAAAATGACGTAACGTAATAAAAGGCAACGAAAGTATTTTAAGACAATGTAAATACTATCTATTTTTATGTTCAATCATAAAAGTAAGGACACTCAACTGTCTAATTTTTGTTACACTACAATTAAGAACACTCACTTCCCAGAAATAAGTTCGTAAATAAATCAACAAATCAATCAATTTCCTCAGCACGCACTTATTACCTGTGGCGGGTTCATTCCAATCTTCGTCATCCTGTTCTTATTACTATCCACTACCACCCCCTTAACTTTCGATTGATTCACCGTGTTGGTCTTAACTTTGGCAACATTGTTATTACAAAACTCAAAGGGGGTGTTATTTAGATCAGAAACTTTATGAAGTCTATTAACTTGGGGTTGTCGGAAACCGAACCGATTAACTCTTGTAGCAATACCCTCCTTCTTCGGTGGCATCAATCTAGGCGTGGATCTCGCTGTAGGCGCTATATTTGAAGTAAGTGGTTCAGTGTCACTATGCCCGTTGCCATTCCTGTCTATGATATCCGTGTTGGCAAGACGCCGAGCTGCATTCGAATTCGATGCAATAGACGGCGCGGTAGTGGGACGACGCCGAAAGCCAAAAGACGTCGCGACGCCTTTTGAGTAAAGCGCCGGTTTTTTAGGAACGTCTTTATCATCATCGCCGGGGCTCTGAAAAAAGAAAATTTGTATCAGAGGTTATCAAGGTAATGTGGTTTTGTATACGATGAATGTCAGAGGTAAATAAAAGAATGGATTGAATAGTGCAGACTGACAGCGCTTTTCATTAACTAAACAAAAAAGAAACAGCTATTATTAGGCAGACGTCGCAGTGCTACAATGAAATTTAAAACAAATTTATATTGCAGTTTGAAAGTAGTTTAAAGCCGAGCTCGGTTTATTAGAATTGCATATGAGTGAGGTACGGATTGGGACAGAGAACAATGAGATAGTCCTTAAATGATACTGTCTACCAATTTCTTCATATGCTGGTAGTGATTGCACCAACTACAAGTAATTTCCATTCATCTGTAGTCAGCGCACTCTTAAAACCAGTGTAAAAGTTGTTTTCTGAAATCGATTATTTCCGCCAAGTGCCTTTTGAAAAAAAAATGTTGTAAGCAGTATGCTTGGTTTCACAAATTATATTTACATTTTTAAAGATAATAAAATTATTACATACGACTAGATACAGTTAAGGTAAAAAAATCTTGAATTTTACATCTCTATTCACAAATTATATTTACATTTTTAAAGATAATAAAATTATTACATACAACTAGATGCAGTGAAGGTAAAAAAATCTTGAATTTTACATCTCTATACACAATAGGAAATGTATAAACAAAAGAAATTTTAATTTTTGGTCACATTGTAACAAATTAGCGTTACTCGATTCTTGAAAACGAACTCGAACTAAAGTGAAAACCAATCCAAAACTAAGAATTGAGGCTTTTTGGTTATTCTTTTATAATTAATAAGATGCTGCTAAATATAAAGAAAAAATGACAGCAAAAACAGTAGAAATGCTATTAATGTAGAAAAAGATACTTTCGAGTACTTGTTTTGTGAGAATCGGCTTAGTTAGCACAATGAATATATTTATGCCACTAGGATCAGAAACAATTATCCTACAACAATAATTTGATACACAAAGTGAGCTTAAATTAAAGTATCCTTCGAAGTCCTTATTCAAACCTACACAAAAGCTGTGGAATAAGATAGAGATTAGTTTAAGCCCTTTAACCAAATTAAAAAAAAAGCTTTACGACTTTGTTAAATACATTTTATTTCTAAACAAAGTTTAGGTATTTACCTTAAATAACGAAACAATCGAGAAAAATATTATAGCTTAATCATCTGTTGAGAAAACTAAGATTTTGTTCTAATTTAGAATAATGCCTGTCAATTATGCAATAAAATTATAACCGTACCAATTTAATTAAGTGCAGAAATGTGCCCCGGGCGTTGGCTACCGTTTGTAATGCATTGCTGTGAAGAAAGCTATGTCTGCCTGTTTTTACAGACCATTTCGTCCCTTTCAATATTTTCTTACATTCTTGTGCTTAATTTAAAAGTGAGATTAATACGAGTTGTCCACACAACTATAAAACATTTTGGTAACGTACAAGGTGCCCCAACACTTATGTCCCGGCCTATAAATCCATTTAATTATTAGGTTATAATTATATGTGAGATATAAACAAAAAAATGTCCTCTTTCAAAAATCAAAAGCAATAAAGTGGGAACAAACCTAACCTACCTTGTTCTTTTTATAGTGAAAAGCATAAAAAATAATTTGAAACATGAATTATAACACGTGGTGCGGAAAAATTAATTTATATGTCTTTTTCTAGCAAAGTTTATGGTGATTAATTTTTGCAGGTACACACCAGCCAATACCAAGAAAAGTTTTCATGTCGACGCTGGATATTGACTACAACTTAAAGGTTTGAAGAAAATAATTATTGCATGTTATAAATTACTTTAGGAACAGTTCATGTTTTACCAGTCAATACCATAAATCTCATTAGAAGATGAAATATTAATTAATTTCAAAATCAATTTCATCATTCTGCTTTTCATTATAACAAAAACAAGTTCAGTTTGTATCTATTTCATTGCGCACCTAAATGTTGGCGCACCCTGTACGATTCCACTTTAAACAACAAAAAATCTTAATTCTTCTAGTTCTTCAAATAGAGAACGTCCTTTCTTCTGTCCAGAAGTCGTTGCTGCCTCGTTTTTCAGTTTTTTCATGATATTTTTAACCAACTCTTTAAAAATTTATTGTAGTATTCAGTCTATTCAGAATCTTTTATCTGCTGCATTCCCGTTCCTGACAGTGCAGTTATCAAAGATTAATCTTTCATTTCCTGCTTGTTTGTTCCGCATTTTTTCTTGGGATACCGAGTCAACAACCCTCTAGTGGTCTAGAAAATTAATGGATATATTTTGATTCATCTTGCTTGTTTATTTTGTAATTATTCTAGATTCATTCTTGATTTATAAGCCATGGTTAGTCTCCTTTCCCGTAACTTGTCTCTAGCTATTCAATTCAAGTCATAATATTGTTAGTGACAAACAGCAGAGTAACGAGCTTTAAGCTAAAGAGATAAATCATCTTTCGATTGAGTATCAAGAACCTAGACATTTATAGCAATTTCCTTACAACATGGATACATACAAACAACTTTGAAATTTATTCCAACGACCATGAAGAAAACAGTTAAACTGAGCAGCTATTCAATATTCATTTCGATTTTTTGATGTAAAGCTAACTGTTGTTAGCCACCATTCTTCTCTATATTATATGAAATCTATCATTGCGCAACGACAACCTGCTGTTTTAATTAAACCAAGATAAAGTGAAGAAGCTGAGAACCCAGGTGTTATAATGACTAAATATCCGTTTTTCTTCATGGTATCTATCCACATAAATGTACATTAATCACAGGAATAAAAACAAAGTTTAAATAACTCAATACCGACTTAAAATAGGACGAAATTGCAAATTACAATAATACAGACATTTTTTCCGAAGGCTCAGTTGTAACAATGACCGGAGCTGAGTTATTAACGTCATCACTCAATAATTAAGTTCTATTAAAACGTCTAAGAAAAAGTATGCGATATCTAAAATATTTACTTTCATTCCACAAGCCCCCGGAAGCAACGCAAACAAAGTTATCACTTATCAGATTATTTACTTTACATATGCTTGTAATGAGGTTGGTGTCTTTTTCTTTTACGGAAACGCCAAATTAAATCATGTTTGAACATTGACGTTAATGAGCGCAAAAGCTTTGTCGGAATTTAAAGTTAATGAACATACTGTGTTTCTGCTCTCTAATTTCTAATCAAACATATCGATCAACTAGAGTGCGAATTTTTTTAAATCAACCAAAAGTTAGTCAGTATTGATTTCATTCCAGTTATTGTCTTTAATTGGTTCTAATTACATCTATTCTCACGTTCAGAAATGATATATTAGGGCAATTATTTCTATTATTTGCGCAAAAGAAATTAACAAACAATGAGAAGGATAATGAAGAGCCACCACTGTTCAGTGAATTTTCTCAAGATGATGACAGCTGAGATTTTATCGCGCCTTTCACATTTTTCTGCAGCGGTTAGAAAAAGTTTATTGCGATTGCTCATTCTCTGACGCCAACGCATAGTAAATATTTTTCACTTTCTTGGATGTGTATTGAGGATACTTAAAATTGATGATGTTAGATTAGAAATTTAAGTTCAAAGCTTCTTGTGGCTTCTCCACTGACCAACCACCATAAAACTATGGAAATACACCAACAGATGGTTGATAACGTAGTTACTAGCTTGTAAATTATATTCCAAGATTTACAGCTCCTCCAGGTTACAGAACAACTAACAATAACCGTTTTTCATAGGATCATAGGGTAATCATTTATGGAAATACATCATGTGAAACGACTGCAAATAGACTAAATCAGGTTTTCGGGCCGTTAATAAAAATAATTATAATAATTTGAGTAAAGAGCGCTCAATTCAATAAGTACATAATTGGACGAAATAACAGCCACTGAGTCATTTAAATTTAATTTCAAACGCAGCCAAATAGGAGACACATGCAAAGGTAGCAAAAATCAAAACCTTACAATTAAATTTCCGCTTTCACCTCTTAACATGTGTTACGAACTTGAAAAAACAGTTTCGTAGACAAAATTAGCATGAATTTGCCGCAAACAAGTGAAGCGATACATTTCATTAATAACAAAAATTATGGTGCCTTAAAGGTTCTAAATCATAATCATCTCGACAATCTCGCACGCAATGTGGAAATGCGTCAAAACAAGGTAACTGTCGTTCCAAAATCTGCATCTAGAGAAACGGTACAAAAATCCAAGTTCGTGCGTTCTGTAACCTACAAGATGCATAATAAATACAGCGATTGGTCTTTTCAACGGGACACGCATTGAATGTTGGTCTAACTGTACCTCCTGTACATCTCATTACACTAGTAGCTTCCTTATAATTGACATTGACCGTTGAAATCTTTTTTTTTTCTATTTTTGTCGAATCGCATGTTAGAGTGACATTCACAATCTTACCTGCAGATCTGGTGGACATTCGTCCATGAGGAGATTCCCGAAACTGTCCATTTTTTACCATAGAAAACCCATCACCAAATAAATTCACTATTTTGAATGAGTTTCATATTATTTACCGACCGTGCAGAACGGTGATTCACAGTATTTAATTCGTATTATGCGTTGGTGTAGCGTCTCAAAGCCCGAAATTGATCGGGGTTTTAAAGGCAATGCGGCGCCGCGACGTCATGCGCCGTGTGGAAATCCCTTTAGAAAATCAAGAAAATCGCTTATCTGTGTTTATCTCTTTCCCAAGCATTTTTCAAACAATACAATTTAATATTTATAAGTGATGGCGCTGCAACAATGATCTTCTTCGTGCTCAATTATATATTCTTTTACTTCGAAGTATTGTTCTTTTTTCTCATGTTCCCAAAATGTCTAAACAGAAACGATTCATCTACTTTCACTCGGTATTTAAGAGCACATAAGAGAAGTCCATTAATAAAAGTGTACTACCTTCATGTGATGAAGCCGGTTTTTCCTACAAGTTACTTTTTATCGCAAGTGATACTTTCATTCATTTCTCAGTGTTTTGTTTTGCTGCGTAGACAATAAAAAGTCCGCATATAAAATACGTAGAATTCGAGGAAACAAGCCTTAAAGTTTTGCAACAAACTTTAAAATTAATATTTACATCTTCTTGGACAATTCTGTGTAGCGATGGCAAAATATATTTTAAATGGAAAAAAACTGAAACTAAATCCAAAATTAAGGTATTACGCCTGATTAAATTTCGCGAAGCTTCTAGAAGCTACAAAACCTGAGTTGAACGTACATGAGGATATGTGCATTTACAATATAGAAACGACTGCCATCAACATATGTTAGATAAAATAAAATTTAACGTCAATAACCTTCAGCCTATAAGCAATAAAGTAGTTAGAGATCTAGAATTAATGTGGTCACAAATAAATTGATTTTTAGAGACACTCCGAATGTTTCGCTAGAGGTAACGGTGCTACCAGTTAATGGAAAAAATAAACTCGCTGAACTAGGATCAGAATTTCACCAATTTATTTTTTACGTCACACTTTGTCTTATCAACTTTGTCGTTGATCAAATCTTTATCATTTCTACCGATAAGCGTGTTTCTTGGTTATCTTAAAAATATCAATAGAGCGTAATCCTCTGCTTTTGCAAGTGCAAATAAAACTAAAAAAAATGGGAGCAATAACTTTAACTGTAGTACAATACTCTAAAACAGAAACAGTGTAAACTAATCTCATCCTCTTCCAATAAAGCTAATCGGCCAAAATAATAAGCTGTTTGTTTTTCCCACAAATTAGGTTAAGACGCATCCTGATCACAAAACTTAATTTTAAATGATTTCCTTTGAGAACCACGGAGCTTATTTATTTAATTTGAAACTCATTAATGCAACCAGTTTCTAAATTCAGAAAATAAAAAAAAAACTATGAGGACCTGTTTAAACAATTAATAAATAATTTAACAAGAACAACTGTAACTAATTTCTAAAACTTTGATAATTTTAGGTACTTAATTTTTATTGACTTAAAACTTCTCTTACGTTTAGATTATATTTATATTCTGTACATTTAATTTAGCCGGTAACTAATTTCATTCCCCTTAATTGCTAATCTAAAAACTCTTAATGTCATTGCGGCTGTTCTAACTTTAGAATTTATATTTCTAAACTCGAGTAAGAGAACTTCACTATAAAAAGATTACCAGATGTTCCAGATCTAATAAAATGTAGTATTATAAAATAATCCCACGCTCGCGTTTATAAACTAATTCCAGTTATTATTCTCACAAGTAAAATAATGTAATTTGCAGGAGCAGAATAGAGGATTAGGATTAAGTCATTTGCATTTTAAAATACTGTTATAATTAGAACTGTCTTCTGGAGTTTTATAATAACCCGTAATTTCATAATAGTTATATAATTTAAGTAACAAAAAACAATAGTTGGAAAGGTAAACAAAATTATTATTAATTATCATTTTATTAAATGAAACTTTGTAGAACTTAGTCGCATGTTCAACTCAAGTATTTTTCTTATTTTTTTTTTCAATTTCTTGCTTTCTAAATAAATATTTGTTTTTGTCTACTACAAATATTTATGTAATATGTTCGTAACTAAGAACTCTATAAAATTATTAAATAAGGCAAGTCTGTGAGGGACAAATTGTACACAAAAGTTTATGTCTGACTGCCTTCAAGGAGCTTTTAGGAAGTGACAAGTGTCCAAAAGCCTAAAAAATATGAAAAATAGAGAAATATAAAAATAAACACTGGAGATTTTTTTAACTATTTGGAAAATTCAAAGCATATAAAGACAGCCTACATACATACTCTAAAGGAGTTAAAAAATATAAAAGAATCAACAACAACATGGTAAATTGAAAATTGAAAAAATACAAATAATGCAAGAATTGAAATCAAGAGATAGATGAAATTCAAGCCAATGAAAATTACAATCGAAAAAATACGCAGAACGCAAACATTTAAAAAACCCATGGAGTCCAAAGAATTTGAAAGAAATAAAAAAATATGCAAAATACAATCACAAGAAAATAAAAAAGATTCAAGAATACAAGAGATTCAAGGAAACAATTCAGTTGGAAATACATCGAAGAATACTAATAACAAATCGATGAATAAATTTAAAAAACTAGAAGACTAAAAGTTAAAGCGATGCCAAGAATCCTACTCAACAAATTAAAAAAATATCTTAAAAATCTAAACCACTTGAATATAGAGATTTAATTTTTTTCTTAAACTTGTAGCGTAATTTGCAATAATTTGACATATATTTCCTAAATTTATCACAAAGGCTAGGCCATAAAATTTGACCTAACGGACGATTGATGCGCTATTCATATGCAATCAGACATAAACTAATAAATCTGGAATTGGATTGAAGCCGTAAAGAAAAAGGAATTGTCCTAAATTACTCGTGAATGTAAGTAAAATGCTAAAAAAAATGTACCTTATCTCAATTAACTTAATGCGATTTTCTACATTAAAATATGACATTTTGAATTATGACTATTGAATAAATGTAAGAACGGATTTATGAAACATAATTCCAATCGTGACTGTATAAGTTAATCAACTTTAATATTTCACTTATATCCACAAGCATAAAACGATTGTACCAGGTTTCTATAAAGGTAGGGAAATTCCGAAGATTTTTTCCTAATCTCGAGTTTATCTAGGTTGTTATTGCTGACATTCTAAAGAAATGTTTTATGATTAAGCAAATATAGTTTTAAATTCAATATCTATTAGGCATTAGTAAAAATAAGAATCTTGTAAAAATACAGAAGCGTCCCAATTAGAACAATCTTTGGTATGTTGGAATCAACAATAAATTCTGATTAGTCTCCTTGCCAAGAATGCCGTTCAATACCATTTTCAACGCCTTCAAGGATTATTAAAAAAGGTGATATTCTCATCATACCGAACACGCTGTTCGCGTCATGTAAGAAAACTGCATTATTATCATCAAAAACGAGTTTAATTTTCAAATAAGGAACTGTAATTTGTGGTTACCTTAAAATTTTTCCACCTCTAACATTTTTTGTACAATTTACCTTGGTAGTAGTATTATTTCGATTAACCTGAAAATTGACTTTGTTGACTACAAAATAACTTTCAGAACCACACAATTTCACAGTTACTTCGCTCAGATGTATGCCCCTTCTGAAACGATCGTGATATAATGTTTCTAATTTGGCAAAGATTTCGTCCTACTTTAATCCCAATCGTGCTCGTTACGCTCCCTAATCACCGTTAATCAAAATGTATAGCTAAAAAAATAATCTCTGTATCTTTCGCACGACTAACAATCCCCTCATTATCCACTTGAATAATATATAACAGTAATAAATATAGGTGAAAAAATTGACTATGATTTAATCGGCAATGACACGGTTAAACTGCAGGTGCTGCAACAGTACGGTCTTATCCGATTAGAGGGCATCTATTGTCTGGCGAAAGGAGACCAGCGTGTTTTTAATAACTTAAGAGTGACTAACGTACCTGCATATTCTTGTGCATTTTGGTGGGTCTGTTGTGAGCCGCGGCTGCAGAAGCTGCAAATGCACCTGCGGCCTTACGCGACATACATTGCCCCATGAGATCTCACCAGAAGTTTCACCTTGAAACCTACAAAAAATTTAGTGAGAATCTTAATAACACTGGTCAACAAGGATTTTGAAATTTATTGACCAATGTAATTAACAATAAGAAACAAGAAAACAAGTAAAGCACCACCACCAGCCGATAGGAGAAGAGATGCGTTAATCAACCATGAAATCGTGTAATTTCTATCTAAAGCTCAAAATATGACTTTCGTTTTCGGTCGTTTATTTTCATAACTTATGCAAGAAAATTACGTAAAATTCCATAGAAAACTGCAGTGCTGTGGATAGTAACTAGACTGTAAACAATGCATTATAAAATTCGCACGTTAAATAAACACTACAAACAAATGCATGTTCATGCCGGCGGTTTTATTTGCATAAACTTTTATTTTTTAGTGTTTTCACAAACTTTTAACTAAATTAATGGGGGAACGTTTAGACCAACCGTGACTGACGTAAAGAGATTTAAACGTTCTTACTTGCTATGAATTTATTCGAAAATGGATTTACTGCACTTTCTTTTTCATCCTCATTTCATTCATGTACTGTCACATTTTTAATTGTAATGAATTCGATTAAGTTCAGGTCTAGACACCCTAGGTGATTGTTATCTGGAGACATAGAAGAAAGCGATAATCTGGGCTAAAAATTGTCACGAATGTTGATGAAAAACTAATTGATACTTTTCATATTCTTGCTAATAAGATAACATCAAAACGAGAATATAACTGCACTTTAAATAACAAATATCTCTGAAGATTACAACCGTTACACTCATGAGAATTTCACAAATAAGAAAAAATTATTAGTTTCAATAAGCAGATGTTACCAGTATGAGAAATTTCCAACTGTTTTTAAACAAAAGGGAAAAAGTCAGAGATTATATTAATGATAGTATCTTTAAAATCATTGTAACTATTTCCGTTCGCAGTGAATAAAAATTATACAGGAAATTACTGGAAATAGTGTCTGATTTAAATTTAAATTAGATGCTTTTGCAAATTATAATAAGTAGCATTAAATAATATCCTATCCATATATAGTCTAATTACGTGCAAATACATTTAAGGGAAGGCATAATCAATAACTGAATAAATTAAAGGTTGTAGCGTGTTCGCTTTGCTTCCTTTACTCATTAGAAGTTTGATCTTGCAGCTATCTCTTACTTGTGGACTTATTATATAAAAATAGCGTCACAACGTCATAAAAAATGTCACGAATGTGCGTAAAAAAAGCATTTAAAAGTAGAAAAAATCTGCATTACAAAAAAGTGGGATTGTGCTCTAGTTTCTTAATAATAAGATTTAGAATCTATTAATAAATCTGTCAAGATTTTACCTACATGTGTAATGGTAATTTTGTTTTGTTGACACTGAGCTATTCATTCATAAAGGAATTACGTCAAGATTTTGCACCTCTAAGTTTCATAATTAAAAAAACAACTTATTAATAAACCTCAAAACGGTGTCGTAAAAATAATACTTAGTTTGCTCAAATTAATTAAATAGAATTACCTCAATTATGCAAGAGGTTACCACAAAAGCGCGACAATTGCTCCACTAAAAATTAAAATTATTAAATGCTTTTGTTGACAAATGAACCTTTCTCTTCTAATGAGTAAAACTAGCGTCTTTGGGAGATTTAAATCATAATACGGCGACACAAGATGGTTGTCTCGAGAGGGTAAGAGTTCGAAAAGTAAATGTGAAAATGAAAAATGAGCATTTATGTTTTTACATGGTTTACAAGTCGAGAAGCGTAGAAATGACCCATCACCACTTATTTCTTATTTCAATACTTACAAAAAAAAATGTGGATACGACCACAAATAAGTTCTGGAAAATTGACTTCCAAACGGTGCTGAAAAATTATGCTTTCGATGAAAAATTGAACAATTATTGTGGGCATTTTCTGGTCGTTTTATGGTTATCTTCTCTGCTTTTTTAATTAGCGTAATTCACTTTATAAAATTAAGTATTTTTGTAGTTTAAAATTTAATATAAAGGTACGAAAAAAGTAGAGTAGCTCCATAATCATCTTGTCTTTATTGCAAATTCTTCAAATTGTTCCTGCTCAAGAACAGTGACAGAAACCGAACAGGAAAGGTCAATCGCACGCCCACGCACCGAATGCTTAAGAAAACTAACAATAAGATTAATTTATGCAAATTCTGTCATAAAAAATGAAGGTAACATTCACAACGTCGTGTTTGGCTTGAAAAAATTAAAATACGTCTAATTCGATAGTATAGGTTTATCAAATTCACCTGACATCCTTCACAAATAATTTAAACTTTCCGGCTGTGTAATTCAAAAATCAATACCGTCATTCCTGAGATTTACAAAAAATATTTATACTAATAACTACAATTAAAAATACCTTTCCGAACTTTGAAAGTCGCCCGATCCATATAAAACATATTCACATGCACATGACAAAATACAGATAATTTAAACACCTTGTTGATAACAACTCGTCATTTTATTTCTACACTTTAAGGTTATCAACGTACGACTGCGTATTTGTAACACGTAACACCTCCACCAACCTACACATTCCACTGCCAACGACTAAATGGCAAAAACGTTATTTTATGATATTACAAGTGCATTGAACATGATTCCCAACCTTACTTCCCATTCCCATCCCATTCATGCTATCAGCATTCTCAAGATTACACGCAGAATGGATGACGCATGCGAGATAGCTAGGCAACACCTTATCCATACTCAATATTATATAAGTTGCGGATAAAGCTGTCGGATTAAAGCTCTACAGGAAGCTTGTTTTATCGGATCAAAAATGAATGAGAGCTCTTGAGGCGTTAAGCTGGAGTTTTGTGCTTGGCAAAGTTCCAGTTAGACGATGGAAAGATGTTAATTGGACGTCTGGAAAACTGTTAAAAAAATATCCTGGCAAACAATGTAAGAAGTTTCCGGACAACCAGATTTATTTGTTTCTGAAGAACAATTCTGGCAACGCGATAGTTTTTACAAAGAAACATAAAAATGGAAAGTAAATAACTGTGAAGTGGCACCAAAGGGTTCGTAGAACACAAGAGCAGTTTATTTGTTGGTGGGATGTGAACAAAGAAGCAATTTTTGTCGTCCTACTAAGCTCCTTTTCGCAAAAGGGTACAAGTGTGGTAAAAAAAGAACACATATTTTACGTGTAAGAAGTCGAACATTCTAAGAAAAAAAATCACAAATAACTCTGGGATTTTTATTTATAACTCAGGTTGAAAGGCTCCCAAATTTAACTCGTTTGCGCAAGTTTTTTTTTCTTCCACAACTCAATTGTAATGTTCAAGAAATTCAATTTTCGTTTTGCTTCTAAAAAACGTCTTACGACTTTCTTTGCTTGGAGCGTTCTTGCAAAGTAACCAAAGTAGTCAACGCGCGGCCTAGTAAGCATATTAAAATTAGAAACTTTGTTAGCGAGAGTGATAAATGGATTTTTTTTGTAAAAATAGGATTCTGTTGCTGCTGTGAAACCGTGGTCAAATCAATGATGTTGGAGTTCGATGTAACAGAATTTTTATTTAGCTTTTTAGTTTGAACAGCCATATCTGTCACCTCATAAAATATTACAATATTAAAAACCTGAAGAGGCAAAAATGATAAATATGATATTTTTCAGACAATCAAAATATTGGAATTTTTGATTTCCAAGCAGTTTGATGTGAATTACGCGATAATTGACTCGTTTAGCAATGACGTCACCAGAAAAGTAGGGTTCGTAAAAGGTTCCAAAGTGAAGTGAGTAACCCCTAAGAAAATTCAAACGGGTTTGACATCTGGAAAATTATCAGTCATGTTAGCATCAATTTCGATTTGTTTGTGTTTGTTTGTTTAACTTTCCAAACTCCACGTTTATCGTGACGTCACAATAAGCAAGTCTATTTTTCCCGTAGAGTAGTATCAAAAATTATCATCAAGGGTCTAGACACGGATCTTAATTTTTAACTCAAAAACTTGTTTGAGAAACGATCTGCCTAAAATCACCTTGACCATTTTTCTTCTTTTTTTTCTATTCTGCATCAGTTCTTTTGCTCTATTCTATAACATACGCCTGTGATTTGTCGCCTCGTTCACTGTCTGTTCTCAGGATTTCTTTCTTACTTTTTCTCTCTAATTTCGTCTCAAAAACTTTCTTTTCCAATTTTCTTCTGACATTTTATAGATATGCTTTACTTAACCCTAGTAGCTTCTCTTTTGTGGGATTTTCTGTTTCTTGTTCTTACCTATATTTTTCTTCAATACCAAGTTTACTTTCTTTTTTCCTTTGTTTCTTTTTCTTTTTGCGTTATTTGCAATTCTTTCTTCTTACTACGTTAATTACCAGTGATGGTAATTTCATAATTTAACTATTATCTCATCAAAAAAATGTTTTTGTTTTTGTGTTATTGGCATGAAATTATTTTTTTCACATTCATTCACATGTTCATTCTTCATTCTTTTAAAATTGTTGTTAATGGTCTTAGTTCAAACCGTATGACACATAGGCCCCCACCATATTGATACTACGAAATTGGAAAAAGTTTATGACCAAACAAAGATTTTTCACAAATTCAAATATAAATAATGTCACAAGTATAACGACCCAAAAAAGCAATCAGAGGAAGTGAAGGATTATTTTAGTAATAAAAAGACCGTTTTAATTTGGAGACGACGAACGAGACCACCATCAAAATCAAAAAGAGACCCTGTTTTTTGGAGCAGAGACGATGAATTATTGCTGTTTTGTATGGAAGAAACATGGTAAAGTAGCTACAGAATCTGAAAACAGCAGTCATTGCGATTCAGAGACGATTTAAAGAAATCTTTCTAAAACAATAAAAAACTGAAATGAATTTAATCGTACGCTTAAAAAGACAAATTACGACTGTGGCTGTGGCTGCAAAAGAAAAAATTATCTTGTTTTTGCGTATTGAAAAAACAATGATTTTTGTGTGTGCTATTATGAAACTGTGATTACAAAAATATTTTTTCAAGAATTTGACCATTAAAACCCTTTGTTTTAGAATGTTTATAATAAAAAATTGCATCTTAATAATTATTTGTGAATCAAAGCCGAAAAGAGATTTTATTTGTCTGATATGAAATTCAATAAAACTCAAAAAAGAGTTCTTTTGCAAGTTGTGACGTCAACACAGCTTTAACTTATTAGTGTACAAATGAGCTCGTGTCAGAATTGCAGCTTGGTACAGAAACAAGTTGTATTTTGTCTATATATGAGTGAATAAAATAATAATAATAAAACATTTATTAAAAAGTTATTATATTTAAAATTTTTGGCTTGTTACCGCCCACTAAACTCGACCAATAAACAAATGTTATTTGGCTACGTCATGTTTCTTTAATCTACGCAATCGCGAATCGCTGTCACTGACACATGTCAAAAAAATAAACGTAACCTAAAAGCTCGAGGATTTTCTTAATATTTTTAGTTTCTTCATGCTTTACAAATGATTTAGTGATGTGCCTTTCATTCCCTAGGATATGCGTCAGGCCTGTATCACCCTAAAATTAATAATTACCACCTACAATGGGTTACAAAGCCGCAGTCCAAATATTAAAGTAAACATCTAATCCATATTTTCTTTTTCTTATAAAACTGTTTTAGGCAAGCCGAAGATTTGAAAAATCGGGTGTTAAAGAAAAGTGATTTGCTATCAGACGCGCAGGCATGGACAGACCAGCAAAAGCTGCAAACTATTTACCATGAAGCACTTGTACTAGACTTGGAATATGCTCTTGATAAGAAAGTGGAACTAGATTTATGGAACATCGGTTTTAAGAATCATATTTCGGTGCTTCAGGAACTGACTCGTGATAAAAAAGTATGTTTTTATGTATTTAGGAGTACTCTGACTTGATTTTTCAGAATGCCCGAAGATCTGAGTGCCAAGCTTTATTAACATGGTGTCTTGAGGCCGCGTCGGGTTTCTATCTGACTCTTTTGCACGAACTGTGCAATGTTTTTGATATTGATTTGCCTTTTAGAAGACGTGGGAATTGTTATGGGGAAACTACTTTTTCTGCTGATCTAAATCTGCCTCAATCATCCTCATGTGTTTATATTTGTCAGTACTGTTTAGTCCATTTAGGTGACATTGCTAGGTACAGAAACCAAAGAAAACAAGCGGAAAACTTTTACAAGTAAACCCAAAATACTGTCACTTTCACTTCTAAAATTGTTTTTGCAGACAAGCTATATTAGTCTCTCCAACCAGCGGTCACCCATATAATCAGCTGGCACTTTTAGAAGCCAGTCAGGGCGATAAATTGTCAACTGTTTTTTACTACATCAGAGGGATCGCCGTCAAAAATCCCTTCCCCGCGTCAACAACAAATCTCTTGAGTACTCTAAGTCTAGCCATTGACAAAGAGAGGTAACACGAAAAATCATATAAAAACTAATCATTGACACAAAATTTAGTCCGCTAGATAAAGTCTATAGCAAGATCACGGTAAACGAGTTTATACAAATTTTCCTGTGTACCCACGCGCTGCTTCACACTGCCACTGATTTGAACCAAGCAGAATTAGGAGTCAAAAGTTTGAACACAACAATGACGGCCCTCGTTGCGACTCAGAGTTTCACAAGCGAAAAGTTAATCAAAATCACGGCTATCAACTTGTACGCTTTGAAACACGTCACGACGAGTTTGAAAGATGAGCTAACTCAGGACGAGAAAATTGTTAGACAGCACATTTTGGATCTTTTAGCTGGGTCACTTAGCGCCTTTTTGATTCCTGTTCATACTCTGAAGAATGACGAGAGTTTGTTGGATTATTACGCCCTTCCTGCAGGTACGAAAACGTTCACTTCACGTTGAAAACCTAACGTAATTTTATAGTGAAGCTTTTGACGTACTGGATAAGAAACGAGCCCGACGTTCTTCGAGAAATCGTTTTTTCTAATAGGCTACAGATTTGGCCAAGTTTGTGTAAACTCCTGAATAATGTACAACCTTATTTAAAAGACTTTGACTACTCTAAATGTAAGTTTATGAACTTTGCAATTTTGTGAGTTTCATTGTCTGTCATAGACGCGCATACGCCACTTTTCGAAGACAAAATATTACAAGGTTTCCGACCCCTACTAAAAAATTTTAAAGAATTTCACTTCAAAGAGGAAGACGTCGACGAAAAAACAGAAAAACTCATCAGGATGAGAAGACTGATGGAGTTCGGATTGTTCGTCAGCGAATTAGACGTGAACAGTGCGAAACTGATAACAAAGTGGGTTAAACAACTGAACAGAACATCTCTAAATCATGTTTTTCAGGACCGAAGATGAAGGGAATGTTAATTTTGAACCAGAGTGCATGCAACCAGACCCTACAAATGATTTGTTGGAAGAAATGAAGTCGTTCCACATCACGGACATAACTATTATTTCAAACAAAAAAAGTATTTCTTAAAATGCAATTTCTGGTGGATACGTATCTTGATATTTATTTTCAGGTTTCGAGAAACGCAGCGGTATTCTGAAACCGCAAGGGTCTTTAGAAAAATCTCGTGAAGAACGGGAACTTTTATCCTCAGGCGAACCCAGTTTAATGTCAGACTTGAGCACTTCCAGTTCCTCATCCAACAACAGCAAGAAAGAATCACTTAAAATCAAAAGATCGAAACAAAACATAGCTCTGCAATCAATTTTCAAAAAATTGGAAGAAAACAAACAGGTGAGTAAATTGCCTCACTCCCAAATCATGTACTTTTGAAAATATAAAAATGGAAACATCGTTCAACATTCGTCTTTGTTGAAATTCTAGGTCAAATTCAACGTCGACGAAATCAAAGACATCGACAATAAACTCGTCGCTTTCGATTCCAAACCTATTCCTTCTCCTTCAACTTCCAATTTTAATCCTTCTCTTCGCACCCAATCTTTCAATCAAAACCATCCCGCTTTTCCAATTCCGCCCCCGACGCAGCCTGACTATTTAAACACATTGCGAAATGTGACGAAACCGCCACCTAATCTCAACCAACCAAATAATTTTGTTTTTCCGAAAACTGACGTTCCGCCACCTCCGAAACCGGTTCCACCACCGATGGTACCATATCCTTCGAATTCTCAGTCGTTGTTTCATAACACGAACACCAAAGGGAGTTTCGGACCTGCCAACACTTTTAATCCAACTGTGCATCCACGAGTGGTACCGCAATATCAGTTTAATTCCTACGGTGTGAAAAGAGAAGAGTCAGTACCGAATTCATCGTGGTGGCCTTCTAATAATTTGCAGCAGAATTACCAAAGGAACGATTTCCAAATGAATTATTCGTTCGGTAATAATTCGGGGTACATGCAGGATTACAATAAGGGGCAAAACAATCAAGCAGGGGGTGATATGTTTAATTCGCCGTGGAATAATTTCGGAAGGAGTTCTTTCTTGGAAAACAATACGAATTTTGAGAATGGTCCAGGAATGTCCATGAGGCAGACAATGTTAAAAGAGTCGACAGGAAGAGGAGTGAATGTAAGCTGAAAAATGTTAATTTTTTTAAAATAAATTATATTTTTTAGCCTTCACACGAAAATAACTTTATGCAAAACTCGACGCATTCGCCTGGGTACTCTCTTTTCAATACTAACACTTGGGCACCAAATTTAGTAGGACAATTACGGAATACAAAAATGCAGGATACTCAGCCCACTCAATTACCGCAACATTCTTTATTTACAGGACAAGGGCCGCAGTCTTTGGCACAGTTGTTAGAACAGCAACAGTTACAAAAAAACGATGTTTAATCATTATCATTTCCATATTTTGTTAATGTGTAAAATACACATAATTAATAAGTAAAGTTGGTTTGATGTACTGAAATTAAAGGCTAATCGTTTCAATGCTGTTTTTATTTGCTAGGCCTGATTAGAATAGATATAGCACAACATATTATTTTGAACATTTTGTTCAAAACCTATTAAATTCTAAACGCTACTTTATTTAATAACCAGAATATTATTGTATATTACAAGAGAAACGAAAAAAAGATTTTTAGCACTCCCGTCATCCCATTTTTTTTTTTGGATTTTGTTCAATCATTTTGTTAATCTGTCGTTCAACATACGGTGCATATAACAGAACCACTTTAATTGTTTTTGTTTATTGTTTTATTTTTATCTAGTTCTTTTGTATTTATTTTCATTTTATTAGCATCTATTCCATTAAAGTCTATATTATAATACTAACTACTACTATAATAATAATAATATATATAATTCTGTTTCAAAGTGGTCTAGTTTTTTTATAGCTAGGTCAGTACGACTTTTATATATATTTCCATCTCTGACTTTTTCAAAATATTGTTATGGCTGATGATTATCTGTCTTTCTTCTGTGATTACATTTTTGTTCTTTTGTTTTATAGATTACATTATTTTATACCTACTCTAAGTTATATTAAGTTTTAACAAAATAATTTTTGGTTGTCTCCATAAGTTTCTCCCATTTTTTAATGTTTTCTTCACGATTCTTGTTCTATTTTTAAATATCTTTTTTATTTTGTCTAGGCTTTTTACTACAGAGTTTTGGATACAAATATTTTTCACATTTTATAGTTTATTTAACTTTTTTAGTTTATACCTAACTATAAAACTTTGCCAACTTACTTAACTTCTTAAAGTTATTATTTATTATTAGTTATTTTCTGAATCTTTTTTAACATAATAAAAGAATTATTTCATTCAAATTTTTAAGTATAACAGAAATCAACATTTAAACAATATTTTATTAGATTTCCATTTAAAAATTTTGAAAATTCACCCGCTGAGACCTAGTTTTCAGATGCTTCTCATCCTCGCGGTGGTCAGTATAACTCATGATATATTTATATGAAATCATGAAACCAAATATTTTTTGTTAGTAGATGAGTATTGAACAAAAGACTTTTGGCAAAGTTCTATGCAAAAATGTACACTTTTCCGTGAAATCTACACCACGTATTCTTTAGTAAAATAAGTTTTGACCAGAGAAGAACCTTCGTCCAATCACTAGTCAATCCTTAAAAAAAGTGTGCAAAATTTCATTACGATCGGTGCATTAGTTTTCGAAAAATCGTATTCACCGACTTTAAAAATAGAGTTTTGAGACAAAAGCAATTAATTAATAAATTCCTCTCATTAAACCTAATGTAAGGAAAATCTAAAGCCTTTTTCTCCTAGAGTTTTATTCCGATTAACTTGAAACTTTAGGAAAATATTTTAGACATGTTGTACTATTAGATAAAAATAAAAAAAATGGATTCTAACATGCTTATTAACTGTGCCAATATTTAATATTATCGATCAAAATTGCATACTTTTCAAAACTTAACCTTTATTTAGAAAGAAATTTTTTCTCTGGTTTAGGTTAAGAGACACAACCTTAGTATATGTGGGCCTATAATTATAAAATTTGTTTAATTTACTAAACTTACTTGGTAAGCACGACCAAATTCGAGAGTATAGATTTAAACCTATAAAATTTGGTCAACTTACTAAGTTTTAAATTCTTATAAAGCGAGCAAAAACTCTCGGTTAAAAAGAAAACCTTAGGGTATTCAGTCCTTGACTTTTAAAAGCAATGAAGACTTCGGCCTTATAATTATAGATGTTTACATTTGGGCTAAATTTAATATGCTTTTTAAAAAAGAAAAAAATCGAAAGTGTGGATCTAAAATTTCAGAATTTTCATTACTTGATTTTCAAGGAATTCGAAATATGCCCACTCTTTTAATTTACGGGCCATACTTCTAGAATCTATTGATTCATAATGATAAAAATTTGTCAAGTTATTAAACTTTAAATGTTTATTAGAAATTAAGATCTGAAAAGCTTTTTATTCAGTTTAAGGCTACAATTTTAGTATCTTTACATTTATAACAATAAGATTTAATATACTCACTAAAATTGTTTAATACATTTATTAATTTATTAAGTTATTAATTATTTTTCAGTGACTGGATTTTAATACGATTCAAAAATCTCATGTGTTAAGAATTAATATGTTTTTACCTTTGTGTAGTAGTCAGGTAGTGACAACTTCCTGAAACTTATTTGACTTCCAGAAACTTATTTTGATATTAAAAAAATTGGAAAAACCAATTTACTAGTTTAACTAAGCCGTTGTGATTAATTCAGATAATGTTCTTGTTGTTACAATTTCCCAAGGTTTACTCAGATAGTGTTATTTATCTTTGATAAGTTTTTATTTGGCAATGGGTATATAATATTGTGATGATTTAATCTTTTTCATTTTAAGACCAAGATGTCGAAAATCATTTTAATTTTTCTTCTTCTAGGTATCTTCCTTCCATTATACACTTCCTCAAGTTGCAAAAAGAACATAATTGGTAAGCAAGGCGCGTGCTTTACATAACCACGTGTATTATTATTCCAGAGAGGAAATTCAGTCATGTTGAGAGATCTTTAATTCTGAAAGCGCATAACCACATACGCAAGGCTCTTGAAAAGGGTCAAGTTAAAGGACAACCAAGAGCTCTCAAAATTTCTCGACTGGTAAGCTGCCGCTTTAAAATATGTACAAACATTAGTTAAAATTTTCAGAAATGGGATAGTCGTCTCGCCAAAGAAGCGCAAAAAATTGCGAATACGTGCCAATTCAAACACACGGCAGTGAAGGATGGTAAATGACAATGAATGCCAATCATTTGATGTAATGGAAAATTTTAGCTCAATGGTCAGTGGGTCAAAATTTATACGAATGGTCTTCGACAGCTCACGTGAAAGGGTTGAATGTAACTGCCGCAGTCTATTCGTGGATTAACGAGCATAAGGTTTATCATTATCCCAACTATCAGCGTAAGACTGGACATTACACTCAAGTAATACTGTCATTCATCTTTACACTGTTTGATTCATGCTATTGAAGGTAATCTGGGCGGACACGAAATACGTTGGTTGTGGATACACACACTTTAAAACAGGAGGAAAATTTAAATATCATAAATTATTGGTGTGCAATTATGGACCTGCGTAATGATTTATAACACGCCTAATGAATGAAGAAGAATTGTTGTTTTTTAGGGGGAACGTTCAAGGATCAGCACCATACAAGCCTTGGTCGAAGAAATCATGAATCTAATTGCATATTTAAAAATAAACGGAGTGAGTAAAGGTCGTAAATTATAACGATTTTGAATGATTTTTACACCGGTAATTTTATTGTTTTTTTTTGCAGTTTTTCAGAACTTCAAGGATTAACATTTCCTGACTTCCGTAAATAACCATCCTGGCTAACTGTTCACACAGAAATATTTACAACAGTTTTTAATAAAAACCTTGTTATTCTTATTGTTATTCTTGCGTGAATTGGAAATAATGAGCATCAGCGTAATAAACACTTTATAGTATTTATTGTTTTTTGTCATTTTCACACTGTTTTAATTTTAATTGGAAAGGAAGAACATTCTGTTCCTGCAGGACAACGAAACGGTCATTATCTGCTGCAGTGTGCTACACGAATAATTATTATTTTTAATAAGATACTTTTACATTGTATGCCAAGGTTAGAAAATATGCATTATATAACATGTATACGAACCATTAATTTCAATGATAGTAAATACACCCGCGTTCTGAAAAATATTAATAAATAACAACAGTAATAATGAAGGTCGAAAATAATTGTAATAAATGCAACGGAGTCCGCCCTGATGATCTTATAGAAATTCTTCCTGGTATTTCGAAAGAAATAATACTTAAGTGGAAAAACTATTTTTTAGTGGTAACAACGTATTACTAGTAATCAGAAGATAATAAAAATGGGAAAACAAAACGTCACATCGTGTTCATTTTTAAGTTCCAGTTATTATAAGTACAAAACTATATTAATAATTCAATGATACATTAATCAGAGAATTGTCTTTAAATCGCCACTTTAAAACAGAGAAGGTTTTATCAAAACATAAAAAGATTCGATAAAAAGTAATTTAAATGTAAATTTACAATTTTAGATTTTTCAGTAAATAAAAAAACAATAATCATTTACATTTTAATAGAATTATTTTAATCAAAAAAATTAAGTATGTTATTTAAATTGTTGTATATTTAATATATCATATTTAAATATTTACAACCTCAAATTTTGTATCTTCTTTTAAAAATTTTGTAGTAAAAGAGTGGTAAAGATATTGAGATTTGACGTCGTATTACATTGTAATTTCAGTTACAATTTGTAAAAAAAATATCAAAATTTATCAACACTGATTACGTATTAACTTATAAAGTCATATATTTTAAAACTTTTAGATTTGAGAATTTAAGTTTTAAACTTTTTCTATAAAGAATAGCAAAATTGTAAAATTCCTTATATGAACTTTTTTTTTAAAACAATACGAGAGACTTACAATTGAAGGAATATATTTGTAGAATGCTTTTATTCATTTCCTTTGAACCTCATAAACCTCGAAAAATAAACGAAATATACCTGAATATCAAATTACAAGTTATAAAGCAGTCACTTTTGTATAATTGTAACAAACCAGAATGTCAAAATCCTTTTAATTTTCTGGATTTTTAAATCTTTTAATCCAAAATCTTAAATTATCAGATCTCAAATTTTAATTTTGTCAAAATTTTCATATGTAAACTTCCAAATTAGAAAATCTTTGTAATCACGATGCCGATTCTACTTTTTCAGTTTCCTGTGCGTTAGAAAAATTTTCTTAGGAAACTCGTGAATACAATTTTGTATTCATAATTCCAAACATTTTCCATTCCATTTTCATAATTCAAATTTTATTTATTATTATTATTTTTGTGCAATTTTTAAAACCATAGAAATAAGTTTTAAACTTTTGCAAAAAATTCAAAAATTTGGTACAGAAAATTTAAACTTATATTCTTGAAATTTCTAGGAGAATTTTTTCGATCGCATTGCGTGGGAAAATAGATCACGAAGTGAGGAAAGTATTTTATTAAAAATTAAATTTAACATTAATATTTATTTTGTCAACAAAAGATTCGTTTTTCTGAGTTTAATAAAAAATAAATTAATTTTCGTCATTAATTATTTTGTATTTAATTGAGCAAAGGGTTTTTACGCGCAATTAAAAATATAAATACAAGCTAAGTCACTTTGTAGTCATAGATTAAATGAATCATTATTAAGTGCTATCACATAGAAATTAAGTAATAAAAATAGCATAATAAATTTAATGATCTCTTAAGAGCAAGTGCACCAATTATTCTTTTACCAGACAGTTACAAATTAATATAGTTTGCATCATGCCACGATTAAACTAATTGTGATTAATGTATAAACTACGCCCAACTAACCGCAGGCTTTTCCAAAAGCTTTTATTCTGATATCCCCATAACTATAAACATTATTTCTCTTTTCGCAAACTCTATAAAACAGTTTCTTAAAACAATAATAATGACTCAAGCAAATCACGTTTGCTGTTCAATAACAATTTTCGTTATCATGTACAGGTACTCATTGTGACTAACTATAGGAATTAATGACCGCCGGCCTTGCAATGATACCTGTATAATATTATTTCGAACGCATGCTTTTGCGATAAAATGCAGTAAATTCTCCATTGTTTGTGTACGCTCGGGTGCAGTAATAAAATAGTAATAATTTACCGGGCGCATAAAAAAAAAAACGTGCGGGTGAAGATTGTGCGGTCACATTCAGTTTTTATTATCTTTATCATTTCAAAATGGTTTACTATGGGATTTGACGAAAATCCCAAGAAAACCACGCACAGTATAAAACTGGAGGTGTTCAATGAGTTCAGTTAGTTATAACCACACTAGAAATGGCTAATCTTGCCCTAGTTGTTATTGTTGTTGTCGGCGTCGGCGCTACGCTCTGTAGTGCGAAATGCGGCCAACTTTATGGTGAGTTTTTTAAATTTGATTCGGGAGATTTATTTAATCTTAATTTGTTGTTGTATTTTTTAATCAATATTCTTTTTCATTGGATAGAGCTATTTTTTTATTTTTTTTTCCTCTCAAACATTTTTTTTTTGTTTGATTTCAAGTGATTGTTATTTATCACAGAAAGTAAAGTAAGTGAAGCCGACAAGTCAATAATACTCGATACCCACAACTATGTACGCTCTTTGATTTCTCAAGGAAAAGTTCCAGGACAGCCACAAGGAAGGAACTTAAACACTTTGGTAGGTAACTCAGATTTGATCGCTTCTTCTTTGTCAATAATTAATTAAATTAAACGATTAAGTTACATTTCATATTTGTAGAAGTGGGATGATAGATTAGCAAAAGAAGCACAGAAAGTTGCTAACACGTGTGAGTTCAAGCATATTGAAATGCACGATGGTAAAAGATAAATTTTGTTGTTTTCTTTTTATAATGTTTTCTATGATCAGGTCGCTTTGCTGTTGGTCAGAATTTGGCACGGACATCGTCATCGAGACACGTAAAAGGATCAGATTGGAAAAGAATCATCCTGTCTTGGTTTAATGAACATAAAGATTTTCACTATCCTAATATATCTAATGGGGTAACTGGACATTATACTCAAGTAAGAGTCATAAAATTTTATTGGTACAATTTTACGCGTGATGCAGCTTGTTACAACAGGAAACACTAACATATTTCAACTGTTTTAGGTTGTTTGGGCTGACACTTCTCTTATTGGTTGCGGTTATACAGAGTATCGTAAAAACTTATGGTATGAAAAGTTGTACGTTTGTAACTACGGACCTGCGTAAGCTATTACTGTTTTACCTAAACTTTAACGTGACATTGAATTATTCTTTGCAGAGGAAATTACGTGGGTCAAGCTCCATACAAGATATGAGAATAAAAGCCATTTCATCCAAACTAATGCAGTTTGATGTATTTTATCGTATTTAGTTTTTAATAAAATATTGACGGGTACAGTTTTTTTATGGATTCTTTAAAACTGCTTTCTTTTTTGCACAATTAGTACGTTCAAAATTCAAGATTTAAAGAAAAAACAGGAAGATAAAAAAAAGAAATATGACTAAAGAGAGTAGCTGCTTGGTATTGCCATGCATGCAGCGCAAATAAAAAAACTTCATATGAAACTTGTTTTTATAGTACCAAGTACTCAACTTATTACGTTTTGAAATTAGGTGGGCTTTATTTGTCTCAGGTATCTTACATTTGTTAAAGTGGACTGCTGAAGTGGTGAAACAAATTAAGAATGCTCTAGTGAAATGTTATAGAAGTACAGTGACAGTTTGGTCGTGGACAAAAGCTGAAATTGTTTAAATAGCTACACGCTATATACAGAACCATCCAAAAGCTTCCAAATGAAAGCTAAACTTGTAATATATCTTTTATTTTTTTATCTTTTATTCTTTTATTAATTCTGTCAAATCTGGGTACGTCACATCAACCTGGATATTTATATCTACAGCGTTTTTAGTTTGAATTTACAGTTGACTGTTTATAGGCAACACCAAGTTGGTGAATATTTGCAACCATCCACACGTCGATAAGTAAATTACACATTTGTTTTATGGAAATGTGTTTTTTTTTAACTATTAATTGGAGGCCTAAATTTAATTTTAATTTAGCATAGCAGTTAAAACCTTAATCGTACAAAAAAATTGTTGAGCACTTTGGACAGTGAGAATTTTACCGATTTATTTTAATTTTGTACACTTCGACATACATTCACGATAAGAAAAGTGTGGACAAAACTTTTCTTATCGTGAATGTATGTCGTAACTTAATTGGAAATGACATTGTGATATTGGCAGTAGTTTTTAGCATCTCTTGTAATTTATAATAAATATTTTATATTTTTAAATTAAGTGTGTGAATAAAGTAAGATTAGGAACACAACTTATGTCTAAGTGATATTTCAACATAAGCTCTAGCAAACATTACACTACAAAAAAATCATAAATGACCTGCTTATTTCTTTTAACACTCGTTATTCTCGTTAGTTAGAAATATCATTTTCTGTCTCCAATATGTAAATATTTTTTATTTAATATGCATGTTGGGTCAAAATTTTTTTCATTGTATTTTTGCATATAATTATTAGATAACTTATCAGAACATTTTTAAGAAAGCACCAGTATAATTTTTTTTATATTTTATTAAGTATTTTTCACAATGTTACTTATATGAAATTAAAATTGACTAAAACATATATTTCGCAAAGAAAACAGTGATAAAAAAGTTTTATCAAAATTTTAATTATCAGCGTGTGGCACGATTCAGCTATAAAGTAGTAACATAAAAAACAAGTGCTTTTTAATGTTTTGCAGAAAACATTTTATGTAATAGTACAATAAACTCATCCATTTTTATATAAAATGCAAAACATTGAGTCTACTGTTATTAATTGGAATTCAAGCAAAATTGATTCAAAAAATGTTGTAATGTTAGAAATACCTGTATAAAATATTATTTAAAAAAAATCACAGTCACAACATTTATTGCAGATGCTAAAAGTCCATTTTCTGAAACTTTGCATTAAAAGGGAGAGATCCTTGTTTAAAAAAAATATTGAAATTTGAAGATTATTTTCGTTTTTTAAATATCAAATTATAGGTCATGAATGTGTTAAATTATAAAGTCTCAAATCCACTTATATTTTTAAAGTTTATATTAAAGACTCCTAGATTCTAATGCTCATATACCAAATTTTCATATCCTATTATAGGTATAATACATTCTGACTTCTTAAGTTTAAAGCTTCTAAGAGTAAATTTTTAGACTTTGGGTTTTTAGATCTTATATTTAGAGAAACTTCTTAGAACACTCTCAGGAGCAAATTTCAGCTAACTTTAGATTTTGGTAGATTGTAAATTACAAGGGTTTGAAAGCAACTCATGTCAAAAATTCAAATTTAACAATTTTTTAAATTCAAGATTATATTTTTTTTATATCTAAAGTTTTAAAGTGAACTTTTAGATCTTACACGGAGAGTCTTTCAACTTGTCCACCTCAGATCGAGATAAGATTAGGTTTATATGATCACTTGATAAAAACTTAATACACCAGCACGAAGACAGAAATCACAGTTTGCCTCTAAACTGGGCTCAACTAAAACTGGCCATAACTCCCAAAATATTCAAAGGCGATAGGAACGTTTCCGGGTTGTCATCAAGTGAACTATCCTTTATCATATGCACCTAATCTTATTTCGATCTGGGGTAGGCAAATTGAAAGGTTTCCCGTGTTACATGTATTTCTAACTCTGAGATTCTCTAAGGTAAATCCGACAACCATTTTGCAGTTTTTATATTATATTTTTTGAACCTTAAATTCTCTTTTTTTATTATTTGTTTTAGACAGTCGAGAAAAACAGTCTTTAAAACTTCCAAAAGAATTAATAATCCATAATTTTGCCGACAGTGAAGTCTCTAAAATTTTAGAATTTCCTGCGAAAAACAACTTTTTGTGAAAGCTGAACCAAGTTAAAGTGTAAAAATTAATTTGTACTGTGGCAAGTCTAGTTATAATTTTTTTTTTCAATCTATTAATGTTAAAAAACTGATAATTGAACAAAATTATTCAATCTACACAATAAAAAGTTCACACTCATTAATACTACTAAAAATTAAAAAAAAATTTATACATTCAAAAAATCATGTTCAAAAATTGTAATAAAATATTTCGATTACCATTAAAATAGCCTTTAGTGATTTAAATTTAGAAATTTTTCTTCAAAAATTTTGTAGTTTTCTGATTAACAACACCATAGAAATCTTCACATCTTGCAAGCAAAGCTTGAGAGCTTTTGAACTTGGCTCACTTCACAAGAGATGTCGCGACAATCTATTAATCTCAATACTCATTAAACTACGTCTTACAAACAATAACTTATAATTTGTTTATTTATTTTGTGGCAGTAATATACAGAGCTTTTTTATGTAAACATCCACTATAAATATTTGAGCAGACTTTATCACTACTAGTAAGTAATTTGAAACATTGAACATTAATCGATACTTATTAACTTATAACATGAAATACATTATAATATCCATTGTTTTTTTGATAAAAGAAAGTATTTGGTTTATTGTTGTAGTTACTGTTGTAACTATAATAGTTGGCAGGTTTCGTGAAAGACGTTCTTATTCCAGTTTCTAAAAGAAAACACATTAAAGTTTTGTAGTGACTCCAACTGTTAAAATAATACCACATAAACCGGGGTAGTTTCTGGACTCTGTTAGACCATATTTCAAGCAATTTGGATAGCCTTTGATATAAGGTTCTTCACCGAGGGCGTTACCACTGAAAAAATTACAGAAATAGCAATCAAAAATGCATCAAGATTCTAAGTACCTTGGTCCGTAATTACAGATATATTTTTTGGTGTATTTTTGCTTCCCGTCTAGATAATAAGCGTAACCGCAGCCAATGGTGGCAGTTTGGGCCCAAATCACCTGTAAATTAAATTACAATCATTGCGTCTGGTTCGATTTGTATAATTTAGGTCAGAAGATTGATAACCAAACTTGGCTTTTCTAAAATCATACTTCTGTTTGGATAAAACTTTTGTTTCAATAATGTTTCATCTCTAAACTTCTTAGTCAGTCTGGAAAGAAATTCGATATTTCCCCTAACAATGAAAGTCCCTAGCGAATGAGAGACGGCATTATTGACAAATAAGCACTCACTGAAATGTTGCTAGAAGCAGAATTTAAAAGTGGTTATTCAAATTTCGAATAGAAAATGTTTACATGTTTTGACAAGATATTTAATTCTTCCTGTTACCCGAGACGAATTAAAACGTGTTGCTAAATAAGACATAAAAAATATATAAAGATAATCTGCTTGTCCGGATGAAGATGACATAATTTTCACCTGTTGGAATCTGTGATAACGAATGGATTTGAGCATAGTTTTTACATTACATAAATACGTTAAATTATAATATTATGGTAATTTTATGGTCACCGTTTCGTATTAGATATAATTTATGTTCGTTCTTTATTTTATCGTTGAATGAAATGAATGGGTATGTGATGTGGTCGCCACAGAAGGTGCAGCTTTGTGTTTTTATGTATTATTATAACATCCGATAAGTAGTAAATATTTTATTATCTTCTCATTTAAAAAATCGTAAAAAAGTTTAACTGCATTCAGATAAACCGACTTCTATTAACATGTCGCAAAATAAACATTACAAAGTCTGTTTTAAAGAGTATAATTATAAGGCAATTATTTTGCTTCATTAAAATATTGTACTTTTTTCAATTTACGAACCTGAGTATAATGACCTATTTTTCCAGTTCCCAAACTAGAACTACGTCCATGTCTACTAAATCTATAACTTGTGTGTTCTTCGAACCATTTTGAAATTGCATCCCCATACCAGTCAGGTGCCGTGTCTTGAAAAGAGCGTGGCGATCTCGTTGTCCACCTTGTAGCAAGATTTTGACCAACAAAGTAGTTTCCTTCAAAATCGTGTAAAAATATAATTTACAAAGACAACAAAATTTACCATAGTGTCTCGTGGGATCATGTTTGTGTGAGGAACACGTCAGTGTGAACTCTTGAGCTTTTTGGGCTAACTGGTCACTCCAAGTCTAAAAGTGCTAGTTAGAACGTGTTAGAAGTACATAAAATTTTACCAGTTTTAGCATGTTTTCAGCAGGGGGTTGGTCCCCGATTTGGCCTGATGCAACAACTTGTCTCATTTTGTTGTGAACATCCAAAATGAGTTGTTTGTCATGTTCACTCACACCTCCGGCTGAAAAAAAATATCTTTAGATTTAAAGTTTTTCGAACTTACACTAATTTACTGAAAATTATAGCCATGAGACGTTTCGTGGAGAAAACTTCTTTAAATTAAAATACTTACAAAGTGAGTGAGTACAATAGTAAATACCTGCAACTTGATAATCTCCCTATCGCGTTGCTTGTAAGAACTTTAATAACTGAGATTTCCTCGACGATGGAAATATCTCATCGACATCGAGGTATCTATTATTCAATAATGCTTTTCTTTTGAAATGTAAATGAAACCGTCACGATTCACCCACGCTCGTTGTTCTTCAGTTCCAAACAAATTTCTTTATCGTGAATGGGTCAATAGGCGCGAACAACTATAAATGATGGTTTTCTCTTGTCGAAGACAAATTGTTAAAATGCCGCCATAATTTGTTGATTTACTGACTTCTTAATCCGACGTAATGAAGCTATCAATCATGCGGATAAAAGACATTTCAAGAAACCTTGATGGATCATTAATTTTCATCATGATATTTAACAGTCTATTAAATTGTTGGGTTTCTAATTGAAGACAACGCTAACATTTAATTTGGGTACAAAATTTGATCTTTATGCAGTGGTGATGCTGATTACTCACTTATTAAGGTCTTTCCACATTGTGAGGAGATGCTGCGGATTAGCAACAATTCCGCCAGGAGCAGAATTGACGAGATTTTGATCAACATTGTCCTGAAAAGAAATTCATTAGTAGTACTGAAAAATAAATTTTGAAACGCTCATCGAGAGTTGGCATTTCCATACTTTTCGAAGGCTACCTCTGAGTTATTTACTTGATAATTAAATCATAAATTTAGCCAGTAGTAAATTTAATGAATCATTTAAAAATTAATCAATAATTAACTAGTTTGCATAACTGGTATAGACAATAAAGTAGAATATTTTTATTATGAATAATTATGTATGAATGTTATGTTTTCTAAAAATAGACAAGTAGTTTACAATGAACGTTAACAAAATGTAGGTGGTTATTGATAGTACCTAAAATTTAATTAATAACCAGACGGCTAGTAACATAATCAGGAGGTCACAATCAAACTTAAAAAAATACAAGCTAAAAATTTTTGTATTGATATATTTTCTACTACATATTGAAGGTGGAATATTATTAGTAGGTATCACAATTACTTGCTTACATATTTACTTAGGAACGTTAAAACAAAAGGATATTTTGTTCTGAAAACATGAGATCAAACAACTGTTCCTAAGCTATTGATTGGTTTCAGTTTTTTTTTAATTCCCTTGCTGAATGTTGTTTATACCAGCAGGCAACGTTTATATTATTCTTAATGTATCAATATTAGTTACTAGTAAAAAAACAAGTTGATATATTTTTTTGACTTCATGCGAAACGTACATATCTAATTTCTTCCTTCATTTTGTTCATATTCATATTCATATATTTTAGCATATTCTTAACAGCTACGACTCTGAAATCTTCTTTGCTTTTAAAATTACCAAATAACGCTAATAATTAACGCTAATCCTTCAAATTGTAGATTTTTTCCTAAGTAGTTGTTTTTAAATTTTCACATCGTTTCTCAAATGCTAAACTTCAAAAATTTACATTTATTTGAATCTGAGATTTTACACTTATAGACGGTTTTACTGTAAAAGACAAGATTTAAGATTCTATAGTACTAAGTTCTTAAGTTCTGGATTTCTAAATTTCCATATATTTATAATTTAAAGCTCAGATTTTAAGTCACTATATATTGTCATATTTTATGCTTTAAATGTTGGTATTTTATATTACGCATAAATTCTTATATTCTAAGGTCCTAAATTCTTATGGTTGAAGTTCTTAGAGTTCATATTACGTACATACATTTGAGATTCTGAGATTGTCATTTTTACACTTTACATATTTTAAAATTCTGTGGTCTAGATGTCAATGCTCTACATTATAGATGATTGTTTTCTGATTTTATAGATTACAGAATCTTACAACTGATATTCTCAAATTTTGAATATTTTTAATGCTGATCCTTTAAATTCAAAATCTATAGATTTTATTATTAAAAGTATTGCGTTTTATCTTTACTCTATATGTTTTAAAATTTTAATATTTAAAATTCTAACTGAAAATTCTTAATTTATTGATTCCTAGATAAGCTTCTAGATACTACTTTCTATGATTAAAAGTTCTTGGTATTTTTATATATTTAGATGTATCTAAAATTTTTTACATTTTTTCAAGTTCTATGTTTACACTTTTCAAAAATTAGACTCAGAATCTTGATTTTTACATCGTAGTTTTTTAATAGATACTTCTTGTTTAGCATGTTTTTAAATTTCCTGATCTTAAGTTTTTACGAGTTCTTCGTTTGAGATATTAGTCTCTTGAATTCTAAATTTTCAGATTCTTAATTACTAAAATTTGGATAATAATTAAAATATTATTAAAATGATTATTGGTCATAACAAAAAGAGCTGCGATTTTCTAAAGTTTTTACTAAAGAGCGCCTATTAAAGTCTAAAAAAACTCACATAGATTTAAACCGTTAGAATTTCAGGTAAAAATAATTCATGTCGGAATAACTGAAAAAAATAATGGTTAAAACATTGTCATCAAAAGTTTGAAATTTAAAGCTTTGGTTATTTGTTTGTGGCTTAGTTTATTGTTTTTGAAATGAATAATCAATAGCAAAACATTGTACCAAACCCTGAAAAAATTTGGCTGATGTTGGCTTATATTTATTGTAACCACGTCCGTTTTTCGTTACGAAAATGATAAAAACGTCGTCGCATAAAAAATTAAAATCGGTTTGACATGATACATCCATCTGAGGTATGTTCTTGCATAATATATTAATGACATATGGTAGGGTGAGTGCTATTAAAACGAATGGAGTTTTCATCCGACGTGCTCTGGAGACAAAAATAAACCTTATGAATTGAATAGAGTAATGAAAACCTGGAATTATATCGAGAAGCATGGAACTATTTGAAATCCAGACTTTATGAGTCCTAAAGTCAATATTCCAGACACGAATCTCTCTCTTAACCATGTTACGTTGTGAAAATTGAATCCAGTAACGATAGCATCGTCGGAGAGAGCAGCTCATTTCAGGAAACTGCCAGCCCTGCTGAGATGCAGAGACGCCCCGTCGAGTGCGGACGAATATTGCAAACTAAACAACCAAACGGATACAGAATGACATAAATTATTTACAGGGTGAGTATCGCACATAAACAGCAGTCGACTTTTATTTCGCTTATGCGCGAGACAGCCACGCTTTCGATCAAAAATTAATTTGACGGTAGGAATTTACGGGAGAGAATTATCAACTGTAATAAAGTTGTAAAACTTAGATGGTTTCGAAACGGATACATTAATTTCATCAAATTTTGATCTCACATTTCTATCTTCCAGCTGCATTCGTTCAACGACGACTGCATGGTATACATTTCATAATATTTTTCCTTTGTATCGACAATAGCAGGTATTCAGTTCGCTGAAACGCAACTATTGAATTGACTTCATTAAACAGTGGAAACCGGACTACAAATCAATGCACTGCCAAAAGCACCAACTAGTGTCATTGATTCTGAAAGACGTGTGATTTGTTAATTTTGCTGCGCACTACTGTCCATTTATAATAATCGATAATCAAAAATTACATAATGCTAGTTAGCGATCATTAACATATAAAAACAAAAATAACATGTTTTGATTCCTAATGCTAGATATTTTACATCGTGCTGGGCTTAAGCGTACAATTTTGTCTTAAATTTACATAGAAAAATCCTGATCTTCACTTAAATATTGTATGTCAATGCCAACAAAAAACTCATTAGTTGGGTAATTTAACGTCTAAGAATACCGAAGGTAAATTAAAATACAAATTACTGCAATAATTCAAAAATTTTATCCTCCGAGCGAAGCATATGCTCCAAACATTGCAATTAACTTTTGGCTTGTATTGATTCTAATACGCTGCTGGCTATGAAAGTTCTCTCTCAAACTTTTTTACGATAGGGAAAATTTAACAGTTCTTTTAATACAATTATTTCTTTCAACTTAGTAGCGCAAAGTTCGAATTTCAAAGTAAACTGATAAGACAGGTGTAAATTAAATTTCAATATCAGCTAAAGATTGCTTATTTAGAAGAGGTGAGAGACTTCCGCGTCAATTCTTATAATAATGCTAGCTCGAGTAGTTAACACCTCGATGGAATTCTTTTTGAATCGAGATAATTAGTTTACATTTTGTATTATTGTAGTTTAGTTCTTGTTACAAATTGGTAGTGTAATTTACGCAGTTTTTTTGCTTGTTTGTAATTGGAAGCATGGTGAATTTTTTTTAATATGAGTGATTTTTTTTTTAAATTTTACTTACACGGGGCAAATGTAATCCTACTGAAAAAATGAGCTTAGTCGCCAGAGCACTTTTTGTTCTAAATCACTTTTAACAAATCACAAAACTCTGTGGTGTCGTCAATCAGTCTGGTTGTGGAAGTTCACTCAAGATAACTCGTTTCTGAACTTATATACCAATATGTATAAGCATAACTAATAGCAAGGACATTCTGTGAAGCTGTAACGTATTGATTTTTAACACTACTACTGTTTTTAGCAACTATAAAATTAAACATAATCGTCAAAATATGAGTTTACTGAAAAGCGTTAATTGCCCACTTATTTTGTAGTAATATATTATAGAAAATGACCATAAACACGTGTTATGTTTTTTTTATTGTAGTCAGAAGATAAATGTAAATTTACATATACTTGCGCAAATCCTGCCCTGAAGGTAAAATTACTTGTGATCGTAAAATCTTTATTTATTTTATACGCATTTCTGCTTTTTTCTATTAAAACCGCTGATTTTCCCACCGAGAAAAATATCCGATAGCTTCCTCACCTCCAAGTAACATTTCCGCTGAGGCAACGAAACTTTCTGGAACTGGAGTTAAATTATTAACACCACTTGGCTTCCGACACTGTGATCAATTGACGCAATCTTAGTACCAACAGTTGGGTTTAACATGTTTCCAATTCTCTCAAAATATGCACACTTGTAGCAAAGGCCGAAAGAGAAAAAGTAAATCGACTACTTTGAAATATTTACACCGGTGGGATGTATGGCCAATTTATGGAGGAGAAACATTTGGGGAAGTGAGATTGAAAGGATCACGAAAATCGACGACAAAGAAGAGAAAGGTTTCCGTTACCAGAAACAAATTAAGGGAGAAAATTAGAAGATTGGAAATGTTGGCTTGCTCAACCGGTTATTTGGGTTCTGAAATTATGTCGTAATGTTACGATTTTTTATAATTTCGTTCTAAAAGTGGGTTGAAGACTTTTCAAAATATTACTACGTTAAGTTTCAAAATTCTGATTTTGAAATATTTATGAAGTTTCTTGCTGATTGACACAAATAGTTTGTTTTAAAGATTCTATCCTAAACAAATTCTTGTGGAATTTAAAACGGTTGAGTACGTCAGAGATGGAGAAGTCATGTTAACTGTTAATCAATTGACACCTCCACTAATAGAGGTAGATCTGGGTAAAATTGATCAGTAGGCGTTCTATGCCCAATTTAAAATTGAACAAACGTGAAAATTTGATCTGGGCTCTGCTAATAGTGATATTAAGTAGATAATTAATTAGCTGAAAATGTGGAAATTGATTTGAACTGGTCTCGAAGCAAATGGCATTTCTGAATTTATGTTTTATTCAATAAATCTGTGGCTGTCCGAAAAAAACGTAACGTAAAAAGAGTTCGCATTTAGTTAGCCACTTTTTGAAACCTCAACATGTTTCATTATTTTTTTGTCTCGTTACGTAAATTGAGTTTATAACTGTTAAAATAAATAATAATTGTTCAGAATTTTTTATAGCAGTTCTCATCTTTTACGTGCATGTCAAACTTTTCACACTTCTTTCACATGCAAATAAAATAAATGTGTTGTTTCAGTACATATTTTCCGTCGCATAATTGGAAAGAAGCAATGCGAATGCAGTGAAAAACGCTTATTCAACTCTTCATTATTATTCCGCTACACAATTTCGATTTTGAAATACATAAATTGAATTATAGCGAATAACTTGTCAACTGTGGGAATTTGAATAGAAACTATTTTAAAATGCAAATTCGCAATCGCATTGTCACATAAAATACATAAAGTACGAGGTGATTGTGTCTGAGCGTAAATGACCATCTGAAAAATATTAGATTTAAGTGTGTTCTGTTTGCATGATTGTTTTCGATGAGGCCATCGCGAATATTTCTGCATTTTTCCTACTGACGCAAGTCCGGGTAAACACCAATTTCTGGTCGGTGATGTTTAATAAACCACTGAAAGCGCCATTGTTTCTTAACAAAGCGAAAAAGTAAAGAAAGTTGATGTCAACACCGATTGTGGGTCCATATCGTTCCAGAAAAGTCAACGTGTGGACATTCGATGTTCCAAGTGTGACATTGTAAACGAAATTCAGTTTATTGTTGGATATCCTGGTCACGTCCAGGGGAGTCATCTAATGATCTACCGGTTAACGTATTGATTTGTTTGAAGTCGATGGTCACACTTTATTGGTGACCTGTGGAACGGTCGAGGTCAACAAGGCCTGGCCGATTCCGTGGTTCACCTGATCACCAATCGAGCTTTCTTTGCTTGATTTGCGCATCGCAGGATTCGACGTGCACCTGTGCCCTAGGAAACAAAGTGATTTCGGATTTTTAGGAGGAGACAGAGCGAGTGCCGATCGAGTAGATTTGCGCGAGAAACGGACACTGATGAATTTTCTTACAGATACTTTCTCACTTTTATTTCTTATAGCTGGGAAAGAAACGTAAGGACACAATGATTAATGGTTTTTCTCTCTATACTTTTTTTAATTCAATTTATTATTTTTTACTTTTCATTTACTAGAATTTTTACAAGTTCTTTGTAAGCCAGCTCTAGTCTGTAATCAATTATTCTGTAAAATTTACAGATAGGAACAAAAATTCTTCTTTCGTTAGCATTTTTTTTCAATGATGTAAACGCGCAATCCATCGCTATCCAAAACTCGCCTTGAATCGTAGACACTGCCATAAATTTTGATCAGATTTCTCATAATTACAGTAATCAAAAGCACCGCTAATTAATACGTACATCTTGCATTTAACGTTTAATTCAAGTATGGATGTTGAGAATCAACTTCCGATTCTTCTGCTGTTGACATTGACACCGTAATTCGCAAAAACGTGATGAACCTTGAATGTAAATTTCTCAGGACGTTAAGCAATGTTTCATTACAGTCTGAAAAATGTCGTGTAAAATTTCACATGTGTGGTTTTGTGTGTTACTGAACTTTTATTTAGATCTTTGCTCCACTGTATTTGTTGCAGGTTAAAATTTCATTGAGAATAAGATTACCTTGTAAAAAGTCCGCTAAACCTTGGTGGGTGAAATTCATTTTCTGCAGTCTTGACATTTAAGCGGCTCGATATTTCTGGAGGAATTTGGTTTTCTCTATTTTAAACAAAACTGAAGAGTTTAAAAAGTGGTTTTTCTTACTAATCAATGACATGAAATTAACATGAAACAGTAAAAATTAGATAGTCAATAAAAAATTCAGAACGAAAAGAAGGAGCCTTATCCATTTCACTCGATCTTACTAACTAGGTATCTCATTAATTAAAGACACAAATTGATTTTTAAATAAACTGTGAATTTAATAAGAAATTAATTAAGTGACGGCGTTTGTAGCTCCAAGGACCAAGTAACTTTAAGTGATAAAAAAGTAAAGAATGGAATCGTAAAAATACTTAAAAAAATGTTCATAAATCAAAAGCTAATAACAAACATTTAGCGTCTGTAAATACCATCACAACAGATCTTTTTTAAAAATATTCATGTTTATTCTTTGTAAAAAGATACGTGCTAAATGAAACACGCAAAAACGTTGTTTTGAAATATTTTCTTTCCAATTGCGTTAATTTCTCAGAAATAGACTAGCTGCACTCGTAACTCAAGAACGTTTTTTTGTTGCTTGTTGACTTTGGATTTCTTAGAAGACATTTTAAGCCAGAATATGATTTAGAGGATCTTTTTACTTAATTTAGTTTGTTACGGGATTAGCCAAAATTTTTTAAAGGAAGCAAATAAGATTTGAGAAAATTAAATTTAAATTTATGACTCACGAATTTGTTGATGGTTATTGACGTTTCGTTTGCGTGACTAATATTCTTCTAAAGTAGCCAGTAGCTCCATGCGTTTGATTAACGTAATTTATAATTTTTGATGTCGCTGAACTTTACAAAAAGATTAGTAAATATTTAAATAGTCATTTATAAAATGCGAAATCTATATGACAAAATTTCAAGTTTATTAAAAATGTATTGTTTTTTAAGCCTCTGTTTACTTTAATTTTTTGAATATACATACTTTTAATTCCTTGAAGACTTTTTTTTTAAAAAAAACTTAATTTTGGAATTTTTGTATTCGCTTTGATTATTCAAATTTCCTACAATTCTAGATCTTAATTTTAAAGACTTTTTTTTTTTAAGATTTTTTTTAGATTATTTTAAATTTTCCATATTTTTTAAGTCTTTCTAAAGCTCTAGATTTTTTAAATCTTTTAACTGGTTTTTATAATCTGTAATTTGTTCGATATTTGAAAGTTTTGAGCTTTTTATAAATATATATTTTTGATTCTGAATCTTACAGATTTCTTCGAATTAGATTTTCAGGTCCTTCTGATAGGATGAATTTTTTATACTCTTTGAATTGTTCGGATTAAATCTTTTAGATGTTTTGGATTAGATCTTTATTGTTTGTTCTCGGCGTTTCTTTATTTCAATTTAAAATATTTTTTCTTGAATAATTGCATAACACGTATATAAACCATGGTCTAATATTCTTATTTTGTATACTGTTAAAGTTAGTTCTCTAAAAAATATTTTTTTTTACCTGATATTATAATTAGTTTATTTTTTATTATTATTTTTAAAAATTTCATTTATTACGTTCTAAAAAACAGCAAATTCTATATAAAAAAAAACTACCAATTTGGATTGAGACCTAATTGGACACCGATAAATACTAAAAAGGTCTTTCTGCAACTTTAATCAACTTGTTGATTCTATAATCATTTAATAAATAATTAATGTTTGTATTTTTTATTTCTGTCTACATCCGCACTTGTCGGTATTTTTCACGGAAGTAGACTTCCACGTTAAAAATCTCATGTCAAACAAACAACAGCACTACTTTATTTTATATTTTGCCCCATTTCGGTCTTAGCCAATTATTCGACTTTCATCGGCGTTTTTTCTTTACATCGTTGAACTTCAAAGTACAAAGAAGCTAAGAAACTTTGCAGCGTAATTTAATTAAAAATGCGGAAAGCTGGAATAAACCAGCCTATATATCTAGGTAAGTGGTCGTAGATCACGGTCTTTCTAATAAAAGTGGCTTGCACGCAGTCTATTAGCCATTCAGATTAATTATTTTCCAGTGATTTATCGAAAGATGGTCTCTAGCGTGCCATGCGATACAACAGAACGGTGTACAAAATTCGTATTAGCAAATATGAATAATCTGCGAAATGAAAGTGAATTTCACAGTTGAAATTTAGCTGGAGTTCGGTTTAATTTCTGTTGCTTTATAAATAGGTAACTAGAGAATGTATGAAATTTGAATAGAGAAAATGGATTGGTGTTAAAATTATTGATATGTTTTAGGAAGTAAGGTAATTGCTCTAATTTGAATTTAATCTTACTTGTGCTGTGTATATTATCTCATATATGGTATTTGACTGCTATTAGTTGAACATCTTTGTTCTCATGATTAGATCCTGTCTTGCTATTTGTATTTTTTTCTTGTAAGATTTATGTTGCCATTAGTGGAATCTGTTAATTTGTCTTGAATCCAATATTTTGAGCTTTTGATAAATAGTGATGAGCTACGTTTGGTGGAACCAGCAACATCACTAATTTCTGTCATCGCCCGGCATTTCCCCAGCGACTCGACTGAATTTTCCAATAACCTCTGTGAGAGAACTTTGGCACCATCCGGTAGAAAGCAGGAAATAAATTTGGATGAGCACAGGGACAGAATGAATTCACGATGTGTTATAAGCTCGATATATTTCGAGCAAAGTATCTCAGAAGACTCGTGGGACATTTCACGCATGTTCATTTAATAACATCTTAACAAAGCGAAGCTGCCAACAGATGTAAATTGTTAGGTATTTCGTTTTTGTATTCATATCCGCATGTGGGCCGTAAGCCTAAAGCACGAAGAGTGGGAAGAGAAAAATCAAATTGAAAGGTCACCGACACCTACATGTCTGAAACACAAAACGCGGTATAAAATTTCTTGTATCTACACATGAACTTTGATCTTAGAATTAATACCACAGACTTATGAAGCTGAGCTTTCAAGTTCCAAATTAAAGTGTAAGAATTTCAATCAACGTATTTTGCTTGTGTAGGCACTTATAAATCTACGTGTTGAGAAAAAATTCCGTTTGAACGAATCAGGGAGAAGTGGCACCCCTGGGGCACTTACTTAACATCTAAGATAAAATACCATTTTCTGGACCTCTGGGTATATTTATAGGTTCACTAGATTTATATTGGGTTTCGTTCTTTTAGATTCCTTCCGTGTTGTTCTTTCTACTGAAAATTTATTTTTTGCTAAATTTACTTGGTCTTCGTAAATAATTAATCACTTAAAGACGAAATAAAGTTTCCATTAGAAGAGTTTAGAAGAACGGTAAGTTTCATCGTTAGCTCTCGTGATAAAAAAGAACATTGTCTCGGTTTCAACTTTCGTACTGTAATTTTAAAAGTTGTGCAAAAATGGACTGTCTGCTTGAGATAAAAATTCCCCAAAGTAAAACACAAGCGCCATTTCGAATACTTTTGTAAGTAACAGTTGCAGTATTGCAACTTAAAAACACCTGATGCTAGTTGTCTTGCAAGAGAAAACTTTCTACTTCCGGTTTAAACTGACTGAAATGGGGATTTATTACAACTCCTTGGGGATTTAAAACGTCCTAATAAAATTTAAGTTATATTTTAATCGTGTCTAGAACCAAAACATACTTTGATAACGAAATAAAGTTGAAGAGTTTTTACTTCAAAAATATGGAAGAATTACCGTCGGGCAAGTGGTTTAAAGACGATCACCGTAAAAAAGTACCTCACATATTAAACATTAAAGTAACAGAATCTCACGTGGATAAATATAAAACAGCTTTAATCTCACGAATTTTACAAAAGCCTTTTGATGACTATTGTGTTTTACGGAAACAAGCGGGCGGATAATTATCACATAATCAAACCATTGTATATCATTCCCGCATGTGAACTTTAACATTTTAAAGCCGACCTACACTTGTCACCAGACCAGTAAGTTCAGAGGGCAGTTCAATTAAAAAACAAACATTTCAGCTTCGATTTATCCATAATATGTTAATTTTAATTAGGGTGTCAGTTTTTGTCCTAAAGCAACATAATGGTCAAATTTGGGTTTTATGTGGTTTTTATTAACAATAGCTTTTTTTGCATGATAAAATTGTTCAAACATGTTCAAGGACTTCAGAAGTGGAATGATAACATTTACAACAAATATAAGTAAAAAATGAATAAAAATTTTTGTTAAATTCTGACATTTAACTCTATCGGTTGCGTGTAAATTAGTACCTATTTGTTTATAAAATAAATTATCTGTTGTATCAATCATGTAAATTCGTAGTGAATCAGGCCTCGACCAGAAATCATGGTCTTGAACTTCAGATGATAGAATGAAACGAACGAATTGGGAATATACATCATTTATTTATAAGGATAGATAAACAATATATAAAGGTTAAAAGTAAAACAGTTTTAAAAATAATGGCTTATTTAGTGTTTTAGTCTTCCACACGTACAAAGTTAACAAAATAAGTCTGAAATATACAAAATTAATAAATTCAGTGTATATCAGATAGGCCTACGTATATATAATATATAACATTACATTTTTATTTTAAGCTACATGTATGCATATAATCTATTCTCCCTAAACACTAGGTACTAATTAATATTGACTGTTTAGAGCGACGATTGTATAATAAACACATCAAAACCAATTAGAAGCTAACTCAATCAGGACAGTGCCCGTTTGTTGACGCCTATTTTCCAAACAACAGCAACAACTACAAACCTTGTGTTGCTTCGTGTTTATGTATCGGAGTGTGTTACAGAATGGCGCCATTTTTATCTCTAAAGTGCATGAAAGCACTATCATGAAGAGTAGATATCTATCACGTATCACATCAAAATGGCGAACATATTGAAGCGGTAACTCTTTGGTTACGGTGCATATCGATTCAACAAAAAATTGAATCCGACGTTACAGCTCTTGTCTTCCATATACACGATATGTTAACATGTTTCGCTATATACGCTATTATTTTACAACTGTCTTTCATGATATGTCTCTTTTAATGTATATCTTTAAAAAATACATTTTAAGATTATGTTGTATATCAAATACGATTTTTATTCATTCATTTTACATTTAACACTACTTAATTATTGGACAGGACAGCTGAAGTCACATTCATGATATGTGTGCAGTTTCGATAGATATGTATAATTTCTCTATAACTAAACTAGTTGTGTATAAATCAATGATTGTAATTACACTTGCACGGTTATGATATGTATCTAATGGTAGTGCCCTCGATGGAACCACATTGGTGGTTTCATCGAGACAAGGTTCACAGGCCGAACAACTACTTGCTAGACGGTGCTCAGCAAAGAAAAACATGTAACAACGGTCAACAAATCTAACACTTACAAGCTCAACACATTCAACGAAAAAAGACATGATTTTAAAGCTTTTTCGCAAAATACACCGTCTCTTCTCTTTAACGAGGAACTTCCGGAACATAATACTGTCACAGGCGTCGTCATTGCAGCCCCCATTTTAATCTTATACAATAAGTCTTTTTTCTATAGCTATCATAAGACTGCGTTTGTAACTCCTACATTGTTGTCAAATTTGTAAGGCTGGCAGCAACAAGATTCACGTGAGCGTACATGGTGCAGGTATAAAAAGTTAACAACTTGTCCAGTCTTAGAGTTGTGAAAAACTAAGAGAGAAGAAGTGACAGTGCCGACGCCCGTGCATTACAAATTATAAATTGATATGTATTCACAGCAGCAGCTCTTAGCTGTTTCCAGCCCTCGTGTATGCGCAGTATAAATAGCTACACTATATAAGGTATAAGTAGTATATAGTTAATATAGGCACTAATCTAATACAGGCATAAGAACAGGGTGGCAAGCCTGCTACCACTAATTTTAAAACCCCGGAACTAAAACTGTAGGAGATGCCTCTTATTGTACTTTAATTGATTTGTGTCACATACAGCATTTCCGACTCTCAGTGACCGTGCTGTATATCGAATAAAATACGTCATGGGAAAACGGGGTGTGTTTCTTTGTGTTTTCTGTGATCATAAGAAGTTGGTGGCGTATTCTATTCGATTATTAGTTGTAGCGTTAAAGTGTGAAAACTGAAACCCGACATGTGAGCAACCAGCATTACACTGGCCGGAAACTTTAGAATTTATTGTACGGTAAAATTGACAAGCGTGGTGTTGGACACATACTTGCAACGAGTAGGTATTATAGAAACAGATGCATACTTCACACAAACAACTAACGAAGGTAATAAGGTTAACCCTTATCACGAGCATGAACAGCGAACTTCTAAAGCTGTGACCTTAAGAAATGATTTGCAACAACGAAACTATCGTAACATTATATACTTATACATAGTCTTAAATATACATGTACGTGGTCTAAACGCCAAAAATTATACCTTGCAATTTCGGGGTTTCGAAAATGATATGTGTACCGACAATAAATTGACGCTTGAAACAAATTGGCAGGTTTAAGGTATAACGTTTGAAACGTGTATATAAAATGTACAATATCTTTAACAAAATTAGCTCTTATATACAATTTGGCTAAAGGATGAAATCATAGTTTATATATCACGAATTTTCATTAGACATTAATTCCCTACACATTTTTTACATATTCCTAACGATTTTTTTTATGTAGCAGAAGCATGCGCGACGCAAGTGTAGCACGATTCCTACACCTAACATAAGATTGGTTTCTTAACATTATTATTAAGATCGATAAATATGATTGTCTATGACTGTGTATAAATGCAAGAGAATTGTATTTTATACAGAGTCAAATGCGTACAGTCGCCACGAGCATGCTAACATTGTTTCTTATTTCACAAAGCTTGATTTCTTGTCCCATTAAGTCGCGCGTCACACCTGACAATACTCTTGAAATTATCAGTATATTCTGTCGGTGACATCAGCAAAATGAGGGTTTGTTATATCACGTCTATTATATATTTTTCCAGGGCATTCCTGACAGTACAAACGACTGAGTTCATTTATCAAAAGCTTCAGTGATTGTTTTATTCTCTGGTACAGACTGGTTCAACCTGTCCAATCCTCAAAGCTCTATTAACCTTCTGACGAATCAATTAAACCGATAAAAGTAAAATATTCTTGTGCTGTTAACCTATCTAGAACGGGTTTTGATTTCTTTTCATCACTTTATAATTCAAAATAATCCACTTATACCTCACAGTTTCCTCTCGATCAAGCACTCAAACCGGGTAATGGAATTTTACGCGGTATTAACTCAGCCATTATATACAAAATATATAAAGTATACTAATTGGTATTTAGAATTATAAAGTGATTGTTAACTTAACAAACTGAATTATGTCGTTAACGTCGTCGTCTGATAGAGACGCTGGAGTTTACATAAGTAATTCTAATTATCATTTACTTCCAATTCTCTACGTCTGTGTCTGAAGCTTTGCAACTAAGTAGGCCTACATTTGCTTACATATAAGAGATACTTATCTACAATGCGCTTAGAGCTAGCATCAATAAGATGAGGATTTCCAGCAGTGTGCGCGTAGATGCCCTTCCCGATGAAGACCCCATTTTGCTTAAGTAAGTGTTGACGCAGGGTGGCTCCGCCGAATCTAAAACAGAAGCAGGGACTTAATGCTACGTCAACATCCTTACACTTGTACATTTTCCCGTTAACCCAATGCGATTAGACTTTGACTAACTGCTTTTACAAACGGATCAATGTTCATCAACAATTAATCTTCAGAACCAAAAATTTAATAAACGTTATATACTATTTTCAAACAAAAAGACCCATATTCACTGTCGAGTTGTCACGTGCCAATTATCGCCACTTGTGATATAACTTTTGCATATTTAAAAGCCTAAAATGGGTCAAAATCATCTTCGAAAATAAATTTTAGCTTGGAACCAAACGGCATTTTTTGACTTTAGAATTGGCCTATTGCCAAAGTGGTTCGCTTGTCAATGAAGAAGGAATGCAGAATATCAGTCTTCCGTTTATAGTAAAGCAACGCAAACCAAAATTTTATCTCTTTGTCGTCACACATATGAATTCAAAGAGACCCCATGCGAGCTTTAATCTAAATCCAGCCCTCGCCATGGCACGTCCGTCCGTCGGATTCAATTGAAATAAAAAAAATGTAAACGTCTTCTCCACGTCTCATCAAATTTTCATATTCGGCACGATATAAAAATTTCGTTAAAGTCTCCCCTTTTCGAAAACAAGTGTTTTTGAAAACTGCTCACGTGTCGATGTTGTGCATGCGGATATATCCAGGAGTCTCAGCCCGTTTTCTTCGTAAGAAATGTAAGCCGTATTCCCAAAGGAGAGTTAGATCGATGGTGCCGTGTGCATGCACGGGACTGACTGGAAATATTACTGCCTTCTGAAACAACCCCGGTCCCGACTGATTTTATAGCCGCCGACGCTTTTACCTCTCTTGTATCTCGGTGACACAAAAACATACACCGAACGAAACCAATTTGTTGTCAACCAAAGCAAGAGTTTCAATTTATAACTTTTTTTGATCCAATTGACCCTCTTCTGGATTCTTTGTTGGTTGGGGATGCATTCGAACCAGTTCGGATTATTACGGTGTCCCTTTTTTCTCAAACATGATTCGTTTTTTGTTGCCAAATAACCCGGCCGACGGATTTACATACGTTGGATTCTGAAAATTAAGCGTTCTAGAGTGTTAACTCTTGTTATGGGACCCGTTCGTTCCCTGAGGTGATGATTTTGCCAAAAGGCTCTTCCAGGTTAAATGACGTCAATCTACAAATGTCAGCGTCTACCAAAAACAACCTCTGGGAGGAGGTTTCTAATTAAAGCAGTAACATTTGATTTTACTGTTGAATTTTTGTCGATATTGTTCCAAGCTCAGACAAGCTCTGGTTAAACATTTTTTGTTCGTTTTCTATACAACCCAAAAAAGACATAAACAGTTTTTTTAAATTATTTACTCTTACCAGGCTATTTAAAAAAAAGTAAATAAAATACAAAGCAGTCTTCACGTTTCATCCGTTTTTACGGAGCTCGATTTAATAAAACATTCCATATTAAGAGTATATTCATGTCATGAGACACTTGTCTCTAAAAACAGCCATTTAAAATAAATGGAATTTAAACATCATATTGCGTTAACAGACGTAGAGCTTAATTTTTTGTCTTTCACAATTTGATCATTGTTTTGAAACAATTCCTCATCCAAACAAAACTAATTTTAAAACTCCTTAAAGTAAAACTCATTATTGTTGCGAGATAACAACTTTTATAATTTCATCAAAATCTATTATCTGATATATCAACTGAAAGCCATTAACTCCCATTGTAGAAATAATTTAATATCTCATTTCCAGAAATAATGATTAAGTCCAGAAAGTTGAAAGAAATTTAATTAAACCCCGATTCTTACACATCAAACTTTTTACTTTCCAAACAAATCACGAGTAGGTTTTGTATAAAAAACTTTATTCAACCACCTCTGCGATTCCTGTTAACAATTAAATACTTTGTTACTTCCGCAAACTTTACTGTCTCAAGTCTTTGAACTTTAAAATATAAATTCAGAATTTAATATTAAAAATTTTAATTGGTTTTGGCAGCTATCTCTCAATCGTTTTGTTCGACCTTCGAGCTAATAATGGAAGCAGATTTAGCCTTTTTAACAGATTTTGACGCATGCATGTGTAAAATAATCACACAGAGACTAAATGTTTGTTTGAAAATCACAAGTGTGCAACGAATCATGAAGATTTTTACTGCTCATAACTGGAAGCTTTGACGAGGTTTAGCTAAATGTCTCTCTCACACAACGCTAATGCTACACTTAAATATGTATGTGTATCTCCTGGATGTAACTACACCGTACAGGAGGAGTACACAAATGGTTGAAATCTACAAAATTAAACAGCGTTGATCGATCCAGGAATATTATCTTCAGTGAGGAAATTTAATAGTAGTTTGCAAGTTGCGACGAAGATTTCGTTTTTTTTTTGCGTTTAGAATAGTTATCGTTATCCGATACGAGCTCTTACCGACGAACAAAAGTTCCATACAAATATGAGGCAAATAATTCTTTTTCAAGAATATTCGACGCTTATGTTAGCAAACTTTCGAGCACAATTTGCACACGAAATTGTCAAACTTGGTTGCATCGGTGCAGTGTTCATTATTTACCTGGATTATCTCGAAGCTTCGGCAGGAAATCGTTCCAAAAAGCACACGCTGTTGCTCGAGGACCTTTCCCAATTCCATTTTTCTCGGCGTTGAAAATAAAATACTGTGGTTGATCTTTTGTGTACAATGGCCAATTCACATCGTCTGTCACGGGTTTCCTGGAAAGAAAAAAGTTGTCTTGAAAGTCCTTTCTGTGTGATTATTATTAAATCAGGCAGAAGACAAATCGTGGGCGTAACGTATTGGGAAATGTATCAAAGAAAATAGATATAACGTATAAAAACATGGATTTACTTCAACTGGAAAAGCAAATAGATAAAGTTTCGTCGCTAAATTACGAAGAGGCGACTTTTCACGTGTGGCATTTGAAAAAGTTCGGTTGAAAGAGATTGACAAAAAATTATGTTCCTTTTGCTGTCAAGAATACTTATATTTCCGGTGCCCCCGTTGATGTAACTTTTAATTAACTCTATTACATTAAAGACTCAGCTTTAAATCTGTGTCGCTTTGTATTTTATACACAATGACGTTAGCACTGCATCCACATTAATACTATCTCACGTAGTTAGAGCTAATAACACCATGTATAATAATCCGGTGGTGCAGTGTAGTCGTGTCCTTAGATATGTGTACCCGTCCGATGGAATACGTAATTACATTACCTAATCCGGATTACATCTCAAGAATAATATCTCAAAGCAGTTGCTTTCGCCAAACTAGCTAAAATTTGCATTTTAACTATCTAAAGCGATATCTTACACAAAAACCCAATTAATTAAGCCTTTGCTATGAATACCCATTCAAGCGAACCACCGTCTGTTTGAACAAAGCAACAAATTTTTAATAAACAACGCTTTCCAGTTCCGGCTGTTATTAAAACATCCGGTTTCGAAAAGTTCATATCCGTGTTTTTATTTACGCGGTACAAATCCGGAGGTGGTATTCGAGGTGCTTATTTAGCAACGAAAGGTGGTGTGGTTTAAAGTGGTCATTTTAGTTAAAGATTTTATTTCTGTTCTTTCTAATTAGCGCTGTTTAATTAAAACGTTTTGGTGACATTCACTGTAATAAAATCTGATCTAATCATCTTACGTATCTTTTTAAAAAACGAACGTGTTAGTAAATAAACACCAATTAAAACGCCAACATTGTTGGCTCGAATTCGTGTAGTGGTCCTAGCTTTGGTCAGTGCACATTGTGCAACAGGTAGGACATTTGCGGTTAGCCTCGGGTACGAATTTGCGTTATCTCTGCTTTGGAAGGTGGTCAAACACATGTCATAATAATATTAATACAAATAGTTTTAGTATTTTAATTTACATACACTTATTAATATTCTGTAAGGTGGCGTATTTTAGCTCCTAGATTGTTCCAAAGCTGGGAGAGAGTTAATTCTTTGTTGGTTTATCCGATTTGACTATATAAGCTGCTTACAGCTGAACACGCGCTAATGTTGTGTTAATTTGAGATATGCTAATATTTGCTTTTATAATAATGCTTTTACGGTGATAGTCGTGCACGCGATGAACTGATGAAATTTTCAAAAATTTAGTTGCTTCAATATTATTATCTGTTTCTATAAATATTATTTTTTTATTCAATTACAGGAGATAAATGACTAGTGCATTTTTATGTATTCTTTTTCATCATCCAGCTTTCTGAATCATAAAAATTATTGTTTTAAATTATCGGGGAATGACACGTACGACTGACACCTTATTGTCACCGCAGGCGTTAATACGCAGGAAATTACACGTCCATTGCACGGTTATTGTTTTATTAATTGAGATTTGATAGCTGCTATTGTGATAACTATCAGAGATAGATTAATTAAAACAATTTAAGTTTTTGATTTTAATAATAATGAAACAAGAATGAGCAATATTTATGTTAATTTTATTCATAAACTTAAATGATTGAATTTTATAGATTTTTAGCATGTTGTAATATCTTGGGACCTTTGTATACTTATTCCTTTAGTTTTTCAACTTTTAACTTTTAGATTTCCCAGATTATTTTGTTTTTAATAGTCTACACATTTTTAAAATTTCCATTTTTTAAATTCTTTAAATTATTATATTCCTTTTTAACCCTTACCTAATTTTATTTTGTTTCAAATTGTCTCTAAAGTGTTCAAATTCGGAGCAGCCCTTTGATGTGAGTTTTTTTAATTTTGCATGTTTCCAATGTTATATTTTATAGATTATGCAAATTTTTCAAATTTTTGAGTCTTAATTTGTCAAATTTGCTTTTTTTAGACTTTTTTAGAATTTTGGAATACCATAAATGTTTTATATTCTTTGAATTCTTTAACGGTTTTATATTCGCTCAATCTTTTAGATTTTTTTACATTTCTTAAACACCTTGAAAAACTTTTGCAAATTCTTAAAATATCTGTAAGTCTTGCAATTATCTAATTTTTAGAATTTTATATGTCTAAATTATTAGATGCGATAGAATTTCAATTATTGACAATATTATAATTTTGTTTTGTTTGAATTATTAGACTTTTTAAATTTTTGAATTCTACGTACTCTATATGTTTTTTTAATTCTTTTAAAGTTTCAGCTTCGTTTTAACTTTTTACATTCTTTATAATATCTGTATCCTTTGCAGTTTGCCGATCCTTTATTATTTTTGTTTTTTTTTTTGTTAAAGTTAAACTTTTTCCTAATCCTGTATTTTTTAACTTTGTACAGCTTGTTTTAGTTTGAATTTTTGGATCATTAGATTTTTTAATTTTAAAACTTTTATTTCTTTAAATTCTGTGAATAGTTTAAACATCCTTAAAATTATTCATTTTTTAAAATAAACTTATCTAAACAAAAAGGCTTTTTAATGCTTTGTAACTTCTTTCAAACTTCTCATTCTTCCTTATGCCTTTGATTAGTACTATGTCAAAATATAATTTACAAAAAAAATACGTAAAATACACGTATTTTTAAAAAGCAGAAAAATGATGCCGACACATTTTACACTATTATTAATTTTATTAATATTTCCAGATATTTTATTCTATTCTTATCAAATTTTTGTCAGCGCTTTTGTTATTGAATTTTATTTATGAATGTATAATTATGTTGTTTATAAAAAAATTATTTATTGAAAATAACTGCAGAGTTTGAACAATAAACCTCCTTCATTTCAATACATTACGTGTGTTTGTTATTGAAATTCAAATTTAAAACTTTGGCAATTTTTAAATGAAAATATTAAAAATGCAATGTTTTCTATAAATTCAAATATTACGTAATCTTACAGTTATTAAAAAATCCTAAATTTTGTTTTTTTAAAAATAATGCCGCGGATTTGCTATATTTTAAAAAATTCTTAAAATTGAAAAACAACTAACAATCAAATTTTGCTAAGATATACAAAACGTCAGTGGGATTCAAAACTGTTATCGATCAAACACATCTTGACTGTTTTGGAAGGTCGGATACTAAAGAAAAGTCTTTTTGCTAAATTCCATGCCGAATTTATATTTAGTAGTACTATGGACTAATTCTATTTTGATTAAATTTAGGTTTAAAGTTATAAAAACGTTTAAAAATTAGTAGTTTACTTATTCTGGCCATTTTCGATTTTTGTTTTTCTTTTTCTATTACTTGAAATAAACGCTTGCAACGCTTTCCATTTTTAAAATTAATTGTTAATTAAATAACTTTGCAGTTTGAATTTTCATTTCAAATACATAACTAAATACTTCAATTAACAATTGTACATTTTGCTAATATTCTAGCTAAATCAAAACAACTGTAATTATTACGCCTACGGATAATTTAACCGTTTATTACCGATATGTACAATGGATGAGTGCATTAGGTCAACGAGCTATAAAATTTAACATTTTGGATGCAGCACTATTATGTAAATATTAAACATTAGTGCAGTTTAGTAAATGGAAACTAAAGTTTAATTAAAATAATGCAACAGTGCAATTTGTTGTTATTAACAAAATGCAGGTATGCTACGTGGATTATTTCACCTGTGATTGGACGGTAAATTAACTTTGATCAAATTTTAATTGAAAAAAGTACGTGTAGGCAAAGTTGTGATGACTAAGAACACAAACTAAGGGCCTGAATCCTTGTCTTTAGATCGTTTTTCTGGAACAACCTTTGCAAGAATGTCTCCTATGGGAATTGCGATTTGATTTCCTTTAACTTTATTTGGTAATCATTTCAGATCTGAAGATCGAAAAATCTACCCTTTGGATTTTATCTTAATTTGTATATTTCAAGAAACTTTATATCTAAAACTTCTAATGATTTTATGATACTAACTAATCTAGCGTGAGTTCATTTTCCCTAGTTTGCATAAAAATCAATAAATAATAACCACCATTACGTTTATCCCCGGATATGCAATTAAGCACTACTCATTAATTTTTTTAACCAGCATTGATTTCGGGATAAAAATATCTCTCAAAATGGGACAAACAACAAAAATAGCTCTCTGTCATAAATAACCTCTAATACTTTAAACAGGGTTAAAACAACGTATCGAACTCCCACGCAAAAATCCGGCAATCGAATTTTTGAGCTCTCGTAGCGCTATGTAATTAACACTTACCCAGTTGCAGCGAATCTTGCAAAGGCTTGCATTATCTTCAGACTGAGTTCGCGTTCCCTTGAGTTAAACTGCAATGACATGTTCAAAGGATGGCCAAACACGTATTCTATCTCATCCCCGTGCATCACCCCCATCCATTCGCCCCACAACGACGTGCTTGTCCTCTGTAAAATAAAATCGCTCATTAGGTATGCGTAACACAAATTCTAACGGGATCTGTATTAAAATTTGCATGTATTCGCATTTTCCTAGCGCTGTAACAGATATTTAATTATCTCTAACGTGCTGATCGATAGTAATCGAGAGCATCACTTTTGATCGATTTATTGACCGAACAGACGTCATAAAATGTTTTATTTAATGTTGTGGTAAAAATCGAATCAACTGCTGTTAAAAATTCATGGCTGGGAACATTTTAGTACGTACCTAACCGTGTACTTGTGCTAGGCGTCCAAGTGAATGTTACTTTGTTGTGGTTGAATTTATGTCTCTTTGAATACAAGTGAGACGTCTGCTTTCTACGTTCCTTATGTTGGTTAAATATTTCTGAAAATTGGTTTTTCTTCGTAGTGAATTTGTAAATTTTTATTATTCAAATTTGATTATTTCAGTTTCATATGTGACATTTAATACAATATATAAAAAATGGTGGATGCGCCGGGTTATTTCTGATTTAAATTTAACATTTAATTTCGTGAGTATAACTTAAATAAACTATTTTTCACAATTAATAACTAATTCCAATTATGTCACGTTTTTGTAAACACCACCTCAAACTTAAACGATGATTCTACACATATTGTCGTTACAATATTCATTGACCAACAAATGTCAAACAGATTGACATTTGTAACACACTGATCGATCGACTATCATTAGATTAATTTATCACTTGCTCTCATCATGCTCATTAAGCTTTCAGGACATTTTTTGCTAAGAAGAGGTGATTGAATTGGTATGTAAGCGAAATTCTAAAAATCAAGATCGTTTGGTGAAAAAAATTTGATGTAGTTTCGTAAATGTAACCGGAAAATTCTTTTAGATCTCAACGTTAATAATATTATGATTCAAAGGAACAGTGGATTTAAAGCAGTGAAAAAGGAATAAACCTGATATTTTATCGCCATAATGTGTTTTGCCGGATACAAACAGAATTTTTATCTTTCTTGAAGACAGTAACACGTTCTGTGGATTTAACCAGCGAAAATGGAATGAAATACAGTTGATGTGGTGCTTACTAACATTAATGAATTTGGTGACGTTACATTTGCAAATCCAAAGTGAATTTAGTTTAACATTACGTACCGTTGTGGGCAATAATAGAATCCCAGCTTTACTGTGATTTTAATTTGCAGCGTGAAATGTTTGTGATGGCAATAATAACGTTCGATAGGACCTAAGTGCAATAAATATTAAAGAATTTATTATCCAGCAAATTGCTAATCACATAATAATCATTACAAAAGGCAATTTATATTAATGAGTAATTTAATAAATAAGTGGTCCACGCTGGACTATGTTATGATTTATGGAAATGTTCCAAAACCTAATTGTAATAGTTTGGCGTCACCCAATTTCAGAACGTCGATAAACCACCGGTGATATACCAACATCCAACGCCAGATTAAATTAAAATGATCCAGCTATGCACAAGCCTAAATTGGATTTTAATGTAAACAAAGATTTCATTTCTAGACCGAAGCAGCCACATACCACTTCAAATAAACTGCGTCATGACAAATCCATGCAATAAAACAATTAAGTGTTGACTAAACGATTGGTCGTCTTTCATATTTATGGTGTTAATTTATAGCGGAGGCGGTTTTATTGGCGGAAATGTGGCAGGAACACCGAATAATAGATCGCTACTACCACAATGGATTTTCAATATAGTGTGCAGCCACTTTTTGCTGTCAAGCTACAACAGCATTATCATGAAAATATATTGATGATATTGAATAGAAATGCCTCAGGTTGCCGAGGAGTTCTGCGTCACTCAATAGTTTATTTTTGTAACACCTAACATGAAAGAAGGGGATTTTTCAATGGAAATATCTTTTCGTTCCGTTTGCAAAATAACTAATAAATTTATTTTCGCTCGATATTTCGTGGGGAAGTGTGGAGTGTCCAACACAAGAAAAACAGCTTATTGACGGATCATTTTATTACTGTTTGAGAACATCAAATTTCTCGATAAAAATCGTCCGGTAAGTGATTTAAGGGATCTATATTAGATTTAGTATAGCGCCGTTTCGCTTCAACAAGCCAACCGGCTGCTTTTCGTAATTCCATCATTTCGAGTATACGCTACGACGAGCAGTTTCTTGGTGTCTTCTTTGAACAAAATTGAGAAGTGCACATTATGCTCAAATTTTCTAAGCACTTATACCTTTGTGATGACTTTTTATTTTACCAAAAGAGTGTAGTCCATTTCGTTTGCAATTGATTTTCAGGCAATTATTTGTTTAAACAGAAATGTACTACTGATTATACAGAGTGTTCAAAAAGAAACCAAATCGATAGTGATTTGAAAAATTGTTTTATCAAAACGTATGCGGTTGCTTGTTGCATCTGCATTTGTTGTATTTTACACCCAGTGAAATAAATAATATCAAAACAGGCTTTTCCATCATTCTTACAATCTCCCTTTCCACTAGTTTATAATAATAATCATTAATACCAGAAAATAAAAATTTTGGAGCTTAGTGTTAGTCACAATTCCGTGACAGTGGCGTCGCGCTTGGGTATAAAATTTATAATAAGCCCTCTCTTGACAATGGGAAATGTAGGCTTTATTTATTTTATAAATGTGTGGCATTGTCAAATAATGATAATGATGCAAACAGCTATAATTTCAACATTCGAAATTCACGCATTATAATTTCTTACTTGATAGTGTTTGAGACCACGATTTGTCGACACCTATGAGATAGAAGCTTTTGTTCAACGAAATTTCACTACGACGTGCCTGAAAATTTTTAACGCCTGCTTTGATTTGGATTCTTTTTAATCACTGTTATTTTAACTAGGGGTCTAAGTAAAATTGTATCAAACAAATTTTCATGTGTTTTTTATTTCTAAATTTGGAACTGGACTTCACACGTTAAAGCTTGTATTGAACCTTCTAGAAAAAATAACATGCTCCTGAAGTAATTAATATTACTCAATTTTGTTTACCTAATTTGCGATAAGAATTATCCGATATCCAAAGTCGGAATAAAAACTTTTCTTGGTATTTACCGTTTATAACTATTACTAGCTACAAAAAAATGTTTTCATCCCAACCCTTGATTTCGGGCACCATTTATATCAACAAGAGTCGAAAAATTGCGCACAATAAAGTACTTTAAAGGCTCTTAGCAGTCAATACCATAAATCTTGTTAAAAATTGGAATATTAATATTAATTTTTCGCCATCAGATATTTTAATTCATATTTCAATTTAATTTTTATGCTTTTAACTATAAAAACAACAAGGTAGGTTGAGTTTACCGTCATTTTATTAAATTTATAAAATCGTATTTATAACTTAATAATTATTTCTTAAAATGTAATACAGCTCACCACGACCACACAGAACGTGAACATATTCTATCCCCACCATATTCTTAAGGAGTTTGCCTTCATGTAAGCATAAAATTCACTTCGAATATCTTTTACGTCCGTTGTGATATTTTTATTTCCTGAAAATTTACCCAGGCGAAAACTATGACTAGGAATTTATGAGTGATTTATTCAAATAAGTTCTCGTAAAATTGGGAATTTTACGTAAAGGTAGTTGAGTATTAAGCTTTAAATCTTGACAGTGGAATTTAAAAAAAACGGACAAAAAAATCAAGTAATATTCAAAATCAACTTTTAGGGTTACCATTTCATATTTTTATATGTAATGCAATGTTCCTACAGCAATTACGTTATAAAATATTTATCACTGTGACAACGTTAAAAATGACCGTGTACTGGTTTTTCTAAACGTGAACTATAAAATTACGGAAATTTTAGTCACTGAAAAAAAATTGTTTCATAATTGATTGTGGTACAACAATAACTTCATAATTCACCGTTGACGTCATACAATTGCAGCCATTGATTTCGTTGCAAGGTTGACCTCCAATGAATTTTGTTATAAATTATAAACAAAAATCGACTGTACGAAACAATGAATGACAACATGTATAAATTTGTATATTGATCTAATAAAAGATAACCAGAATGATTTAATATCGTTATTATCAAATGTTTACATATTTTTGAAACTAAAAAATTACATCTATATTACCAGTTTTTTACAAAATTTAAACGCACATTATTTTGGTTTTGAAAAAATGTTTAGGCAAATTTTTGTCACAAATGCTATCTATGTGGTCACAGTAAATACGACCAATGTGATAATGTGCGATTTCGGATTTATGTACAGATCTCGTTGGTGAAACGGACCGCATATGTGCATATCTATTTGTTGTTAGTCTAGAACTAGATTTCATAGCCCCACGAGACTCATATCTGCTTCTCAGATCAGTTAGCTTCAATGTGAGATTATACACTTTATGGTAAACACATATGTTTATTTACAGGTCTCATAGTAAGCTGTATGATTGAAAGGGTTTATGACGGTTCATCATTTTCCATACTCAACGTAATTCCCCGGTGAGTACGCTAAAATCACAGCTTAAATTCTGATATTTTTCGAAAATTTTGACCTAAACTCTGCTTTGATAAACACCCCTTTAATATTTCAACCAACCCAAACGTAGCATGTCTAGCCCTTCTTCACAAGTCAATCACATTTCCTCCTGTCATTGCATTTCTATTTTATTTAGACTGTTTTGTGGCGACGATAACGAGCAAGCTTTTGGCGTGCGTGCAAACCTGGGATAAGTAGGGTGTCTGATTTCGGGCACCGGCAACAGGAGAAACAGCAGGACAGACAATCGATGACCTGGTCATTTAGGACTGACCGGATGTCCGGCAGACGCACTGCTCTTTAGGGGCTTCCTGTCTAATGCCTATTTAATAGATGGATATATTAACAAATCAACTTGTTCATGACCATACATCGTAGATTTTCAGGACTGTTACGACACGAATAAAACGATTGTTTACGTCATTTGTGGCACACAAATTGTTGTGATAAGTATCGGATAGAAAGCACGAAGTGATTCTACACTCACTATTTACATTCAGGTGGAGTGTTGTTGAAATACTTAGGGGAAAAGACGAGGTAAAAGGACGAAAAGTTTGAGTGTTTCTGGACGGATGATTTGTGGAGACCTTTGGGAAATGTGTTTTTTAATAAGGGCGGACGTTGAGGGTGTTTCAAGCAATTGGTTCTCAGTCCTACCACTTTATTAAAGTGCTCAATATTTACTTACATTTGGATAGTGTCATGTAATCAATTGTAACTACAGAATCGAATTTCATCGTTTTTATAAAAACTAAAATTTCCTAAATTTTTTTGTAAATTTTCTTATAAACAAAATCTTGCTTCGGTCTTTAAATTTTTACGATTTAAAATAAGCAAACCAACAAATTAGTTCAAATTTTCTGATATTAATTTGATTGTTTAAATCATGAGAATTCTGTTTTTTTTTCTTTAAATCCCGAACCATTTGAATGGTTTAGATTTTTTAGATTCGAGGGTAATTTTACTAAGTTTTCTACCTAGCCATAAAGGAGAAATTACAGACTTAGAATAACATTTTATTTTTCTATATAACTCCTTTCTACAACAACACATTTATCCCATCTATTCTTCAGCTACGCCTTCTCATTTGAATAATAACTTTTTCGCCAAAATACTCATTCACAGCCATTTTTAGTTCCTCATCTGAAGAAAACATTCTTTCCCTCAAGTGTTTCTTAATATTTTTAAATAATAAAGAAGTCGTTACGGGCTAAATCACGACTATATGGTGGATGACATAGTTCAATTAAAGCGCAGTCGCCAATCATCCCTTGAACTTTGTGTGCTTTATAAACTTTGCAATTGTCGTAGTTGTGGAGACGATTTTCTTTAGACATCTATTCAATTAATAATATCCATCATTGTCCCAGAAAATGGTTGCCATAATTTTTTCCCCAATACTTTTTGCCTTCTTCGGGGGTGGTGACCCCTTGTGAACTCGTTGCATTGACTTTTGTTTTGTGGGGGTCCCAGTGGTATACCCAAGTCTTGTCACGTAGTATAATCTTAGCAAAAAGTTCACTGTCCTTTCATGTCTTTTAATGAACTAAAATTTTTCTTCGAAATTTTCTTCCTGCACAATTTTTGCCAGGTGTAGGTAATCTTGGAATCCACTTGAAGGGCATGTAGAATTTTTCAAACAGTGGTTTCGGATAACTTGAGCTCTCTAGCGATAACAGACACCCTCATTCGTCTATCCGTGAGTACCATGTTTTCTATTTTTTGACGGTTTCTTCAGATCGCATTTCGAGTGCCCGACCAGATCTGTGATCACCCTGTATCGAATCTTTGCCCCATTTAAACTGTTTACATCAGAACTTCACTTATAACTTGGGGCATCACAGCAACCATTCTGTCATGAATGGTTTTAGGACTATTGACTTCTTTCGTCAAAAATTTTATCACCCTGCGGTGCTCTAGGTTAGTATCACTGATTTTTCCGTATATAATTATCTCTCAAACGTTAATAAATCAACAAATTTTGATGAAACTTGACATGTTACAAAATTGTAGTACCTTCTTGTCACTAAAGAGGCAAAGTTGTTCGTCTTTTGCGTTATGGCTTGGTAGATAATACAGGATACCTCGTATTTAAAATATTCAGACTCTAAATTTTTAAAATTTTCTTTGTTAGACCTGTTGCAAGAGTTTGATTCTTTAATTTTAATTAACAACATTTCATACTTGGATTTTTGTTTTGTTAGATAATCTTAATTACACAGATAATTCTTCTTTATTAGAATTATTAGAATTTTTAAACCGTTTTTTTTATTTTTTTATTTATCTATGATTCTGTCTTTTTTAACAATATTTAGTTTTTACATTTTTACAAAAATTTTAAGTTAATGGGTAACTTAAAATAAGACAACTTTAAGTCTAAAAAATAATTTCCTCAGCAGAAATGATAAAACGCTTTCTGAAAGAAAATTTATATTATTCTACTTTCAGTACATCGAAAATTTTTAAATTAGAAAACTTAGAAAAGTTAAAAGAATCACCTAAAACCATTTTTTTTTCAACTACTTATAGTTCAGCAACTTTCAAAACTATCAAAATTGCTATATCGAAATTTCAAAATTGTTAAAAGTTTCTTTGAAATCTACAAAATTGTTAAAATCCTTAAAAATCTTGATATTCTTAAACAAAAAACTCTGTAAATCCTAGAAAGAATTTTGCATTCTTCTGCTTCTAAGGTGATCTAAATTCCTTTGATTTCTAAATTTGTGTTTTTGTATCCGAATTTCCCGTCGTTTTGGATCCATTTTTTAGTTCTTTTCCAGATTTTATATTTTACGAATTTTTTAATGCATCGAGGTCTTTTAAATTATTTGTATTTTTACATCATCATTAGCATTCGATTTTACTGGATAAAGGTTTTTTAAATAGAAAAACAATTTATTTACGAGTTTTAGGAACATTAGTCAGTTTTTTATTTTTGGTATTTTTTTAACTCTAACGTTAGTGTTGTTTATTTTTGTTAAAATTTAAGAACTGAATAAGAGTTTAATTTTTTTTACAAAAAATGCAGCTTTATTTATAAAACATGAAATGAATGTCTGTACGAACATGAAAAATTATTATTTACTTAAACATGATTAAATAAAGTAATAAGTCCACACAATAAAATAAAATCATACGTTTTTTATATAATCGGCTCCACAGTGCTTTATTTTTATTCTCAACAGAAAACTAATGACCGTGTATTTTCAGAACCATAAATATTTTACTATCAATAAAAATTCTCTAATGACCCAAGAAAAATATTTCTTCAGGGCATAAACAGTTTCAATAATTGTTGCATTACTCACTAATGCAGTCATAAAAAACAATCTTATCTAGGACAAAAAAGTACTAAAAAATTCTAAACAATCGTTTTTATTTTCAGAGGTAACTGAAATTATTTATGAAGTTGATTTGGATTTTTTGAATTATACAGAATAATTTAATTTTTTACAGGAACATTTACAACAAGAGTTTTGTCTCCATATCAGTGTCTCCAGCTTTTGCGATGAAAATTTCCTTTATAATAAACATACCGAATTACAACAGAGTTGTACAGGATTAAGTAAATAATCCTTGTCCTGAGAATGCTAACATTGTTTGCAAAACGCTTTAGCGTACAGACTATGTTTGGTACCGGAATATTAGTGTGCTATATAATCAATATACTTAAATGAGCGTTCAAATAACCCTGAATTAATTGAATGTGTTTCTCGGAACAAATGTTAACGGTTTCAGTGGGTTTACCTTCGAAAAGGATTATTTGTTTCTGTTTTTTTTTAATTATTTGGTATTTGTCTGTTCCAATGCTAAAATGCTAAATGGTTTGAGATTTCAGCAATTTATTAAATTTTCGATTTTTTATGGAGGTATACGTACGATTAGAGAAACTAAAGTTTTTGCTTTGTCTAACAGAAATAAATAGGTACAGTGGTAGTAAAACACAAGCAATGGCATAATAATACGCTCTGCAGCTGGGGAAGTAAATAAATTTGAAGAACCGTCACTTGGGAGCAAAACTTGGTTGTTACAATGCACCCCTTAACGACCAAAGAAGGGAAAGTATAAACCGCCAGCTTTTACTTAAAGTGAATAAAATTTCCATGTCAAAACGCTGTATAAAATTACATGATTGGCATCCAACACCGACTTAATTCCATTCGTTTCTCATTTTTCAAACTCCTCAATAAACGGAAACGAAATATTACCTGATTGATAAAGGAGGGAAACGTGTTCTAGTATAACGACGTTGTCGATTATTATTAAGGGACAATTTTTCACGTGGTGATATTTGCGTTTCACATCTTGGGTTTTAACGATTATTTGCACAGTCGACAAGAGCCTTCGTCACATCGCCTCTTCTACAATAAGAGATCAGCATTCATGGTTGCGAAGGGAGGATTTTGACTACGAGTGGATCCGCGAGCTGTAAAAACCTGCCTCGGGCACTCACTAAACGTCATAATGATGAAATATAAGCCAAGGAGGCCCTCTCGGATAGACACGGTTATCATCTTAAGCGTGCCGTTCTTTACTTTGGCTCCATGCCACCCTTGGAAAAATTGCGTGCTATATAGCACTTTGCAAGTTCATAACAAAACGTCTAGACTTTTTCAACGATCCATGCATTATTTAATAAGAGCGGTTTAAGGCCACTTTGCATAAGAAAGAACCGTTTCTGAGTTCTATCACGGTTCACCATTCACTGGAGCAGTAGGACTTCCACAGAAAAAACGAAAAGCAAAACTGAGTGAATTATCGGTACGACAACGCAAATTACAAGCTGACATGGAAGCGAATCAGATTTTCATTTACATGAACTTATTTCTCAAATTTTTAACTGACGCTGTTTCGCTATGTAAATCTATAATTACCGTTATTTTTTATGCACTGTTAAATTTCCAACCGTGAAGAAGTTTTGATCCAGTTGTTGTTGGGGAGAGACGAGGTGGATTTAATTAACTCGTGCGATAACTGTGGCTCTATTGAATAATTTAGAATTTAGCATTGTAGGATTGCTTTGCAAAATTGAGCTAACTTGGCAAATGTTCAGCCACAGATTCGGTTATAAAAAAATAATCAGTCTGGTTCTACATAATGGTGTCTCGCTTGAACAATACGCTTCTACTGAATTTCTACTGTTACCCAATATTGTTATCTTCAAGAGTTTTAATGTACTTACGTGGGTGAAGAAGTAGTAGTACACTTTCATTCCTCGTTCTGCTGCCAACTCAGCGAAGTCGTTAGTTGGACAAATAAAAAAATAATCACCGACGACATCACCCACCATTTTCTGATTTAAGTATCCGTCGTTCACGTGCTCCCAGTCGGTATACTACAAAATAAGAAATAAATGCGTGTTAGCTAGACAAAAAAAATCGAGTGAAATAATATAAAATTCGTATTCACAATAACAGACTTTTCAATCAAGCGCACATTTGTTTTATGTTTTATAATAAATTAAATATTTGCATTCGGTTGCACATATCAAAATAAATGAATACTGACACGGTGTTTAGACAATGCATTTATAAAATAAATATAATGTTCAAGCTATTTTTGCTTACCTGGAACACAATAGCGTCCCGTTCTAATCGGCTCATATTTTTGAATATCGTATCGATTATGTCGTGATACTTGTCTCGTTGAAGGAAGCTAGGTCCATCCTTTTCGAAAAAGTCGATAAAGTCGTAAAGTAAGAAGTAAGTGCCTGTAAAAAAAGTATCAAGTGAGTAAATATTTGAGAAGTCTTTTTATTATACGGTTCTTCATTTCCTTTGATAATTGTGGAGCAATTAGAAGATTGCAGCTTCTTTTTAACAATTCTAGGCGTTGCTCTGCTTGATTTTGTGAAGTACATGTTCGTACATATTAATATCTGAAAAAGCCCTGAAAAAGTCCATAACGGCTTGTTCCTCACCTAGGAAGCCGAAGTAAACAAATTTTCTATTCGTAATGACTTTAAACGAGCATAAAACTTAAGTAAAAGTTGTTAGCCATAAAAAAAATAATCTATTTTAGAGTCACTCTGTGCATTGGTTTGTATTTTTATAGCCACGTAATGTGTAACAAAATTTACTTTCGGGTCTAATTGTAAAGCGGGTTTCCGATTGCCTGTCGCCTTGCGCATTACTTCAATTAGGTTTTATGTGCTGGACTAAACGTGAGCGGAAAAATAATACACAAAAAGCGGATGTACCATTTCACGGTGTTCCCTTTACTGCAACGTGACTAGTCGAGTACAGGCTGTTAACTGCGAGTTTGCACCAACACAATAACGTGCTAAAAGACATAAACCTACACAATTTTGATAAATGTCGTCGTAAGATTAAACTTCATCACCACAACGGAGCACTAGCTTAATAATTCAAACACTCAAATGAGATGCGCTTTTGAGAGTCCATCAAAGCTGAATTTATGATTTAGGCAGTGCGACCGAAATAGTGCAGAATAAGCTTAATGTAGCATGCCACCAAACTGCTAATAATTAACCTCAACTTATCGTTACAAATTAAAATCTAAACTTCTGAGCTACGTTGACAGTTGCATGCCTGAAATTCTTTCGATAGCGTGTTTGCCCTTAACACTTAGGACTCAACTCGATTTTCATTGCCGACACGTATAAAATTACTAAAATAGAACGAGGAAGTTTGGACGAGGCAATTACGGGATGTTTGTGATTATCCGGCGACATTCAAAAATAAAAACTCGCATCCGAAACCAAAGATTTTTCTGAAATGATTTGGGTTGTTCAATTATCTGTATCTGATTTTCAGCCAGCTCTCGAAATGAGGGTAACAATAACATGAGCCTTTGGGATAAACTCATTGTCTGTTGCTCTTTTATGTTATTTATTACGGTTTAGATAAACTCAGGATGAATATAATAACCGGACGAGTATTTATGCGTGCGGTGTTTGTTTTGCTAGTCAATGTGGTCAGAACTGTATATCCTCAGGGCTCCTCGAGTACCTATAAGGAAAACACAAACACAAAAAAAAATTGATAATGCTTTATAATAAATAAGCATAATATAACATCATATAATTTTCTCATGTAAACATTATAGAAGTAGCTGAAATAGTGTTAAATTTTCATTGAGCATAACTGAATAAATAATACCAAGAGATAATTCGAGCTTAGTAAAATCTCTGGGGGCAATTCAAACTTGTTTGCATGTAGATTCCAGTGGTGACCAATAAACAAATTACACAACATTTCTCACATTTGTGTATTTACTTTTAAATCGAAGTTCCAAGTATTTATATGTTTTATTCATTTTAAATTTAAGAAAATGCAAATAATTTGCAATCCATACATCCATCCAAGATACAATTTATCTTTTGTACCAATGTGCTTTTGAGTGGTGGATGCTTTAGCTTCATTGATAAAATTCCAAAAAAACGCAGTTTTTGGTAGTTTTCCGTTTGTGTTTTGAATCCCAGTTCTACCAAAACCATTAAGAAATGAAATAAAATAAATTGTTAGAAGAAAAATCGAAAAAAGTTATAAAAACCGGAGCACCAAAAACAAAGCATTTTTTGAAATTACCAAAATTATTAGAATAATCAGATTTGAAATGTTCTCTAATAAAAATTTTAACATTTGAAAATTTGTCGAATTGTTATTAGGGGCTTTTAAAATTTTCAAAATATTTTTAGCAAGTTTCCTCGTCCATGTTAGTTTTTTTTTGGCTAATATTTTGACAAATTTTACAGATTTTTGAGTACACTAGAGTGTGTATTATCCGAACGTTCAATTATCTAAATTGGCTTCATGGAAAATATAAACAAATCATAAGAAATCGTTAGCACTCAATGCTACTATAATACTTTTTGAGAGCGGTTTTCTGGTAAGACAGGTTGAGCCTTTGGTTTATTCACAAAAGTCGTTTTTTGTGCAAATTCAGCTTTGGAATACAACTTAAATGTTTTTTGGGTTGTTAATTTTTTTCCTCTATGTATAATAGTTGAATAAAGATGTTTTTTTACAAACAGGTGTTTGATTATTTTTCCCCTTCTTTGTTTTCTTTAATTTTTAAGTGAGTTTTGATTATTCGAATTTTTGATTATCTCCTGACAACATTAGTTCGGATACTCGACGTTCTACTTTATTTAAAAAAAATCATATTAAGCATTACTTAAGTTTTTTATTACAATTATTTGATCAATCGTTCCCGTTGATTTTTGGAAATTACTTAATTTTAAGTAATGTTGTCGGAAACAGCCATTAGTGTTTTAGTTTATCTTTGATTAGTTACATTTCAAATACTCAAAAATTTTAGATTTAATTTAATTTTTTTTCACATAGTTTCGAACTTGTAAGTGAAAGTTGTAAGTGAAATCTGTTTTTAGATTTTTATAATTTGTAAACAAGAAAGTGTGCTATATATGTAGACAAAGTCAAAAATGAGCTGAATAGAAATATTTCATATTTCACTAATTGTAAGCTTTCTTTTATATTAAACTAAAACTTTTGAGACCTAGCAAATAAAATTTAATTCATACAAAAATTAACTAATACTATTTTAAAATTGTAACAGTAAACTGCGATAAAATAATTTTAGAAACGGCGTGACGCATCCATAATTTTTTTCTGATTTACAAAATATTTACACTTATAATTAATTAGACTATAAAGGATTTAAATAAATCAAAGTTCAAAGAATTGTATATAACAGGTTTATAAAATTCTATAAAAATAAATTTTAATTGAGTAAAAAAAAATTGTTACGGACTGTTGTTTAAATTTAAAGGTGTTTTATTTGGCTTTTCTCTATTTATAAGTTAATGGCATTTCGGTCATAAACAAAAAATGGCAGCGGTTGTCGTGACTTCACAAAAGGGTTCGACACCATAAACTATGAGCTGCGGTCAGACGAGTTGCTAAATCAGGATGTTCCCAAAGGATCTATCCACAAACCCATTTTATTATTTCATGCGTAGGTACTTGTACAAAAATAATCGATAAAAAGCATAACGATTATTTTCTTTTTTATTACAGTAATTTACATTTCCGCTCGTGAGAGTAAATGTTAATTGCAAAAAAAAGCGGAAAAAGTTTTTATTTCCCCAACACACAAAGAGGTGTTTCTCCGTAATTATCTGTTAAACAATATCGACGAAATTAGATTACAGCAACATATCAAAATGAAATCAACTAATTAAGTTCTGAGAAGACAAGGTGTTTGTTTAAAAAAGTAACAAAGACGTAATCAAAATACGACGCAGATCGAAAACGTTCCCTGTGGAGATTAAAAGCAAATAAACGCTCCTTGGTCGAGCTTAAGGGACGCCATAATGATAAAATAAAGACAATTTCCTTGTGATAAACGGCGAGTAATAATGTTTAATGAAATTTTCTGTGATTTCTAAATGGTCGTTCCACCTACTCGTTTCACTCCCGTGAAAAATCACTTAGTAAGACATCGGATCTTACTTTGTAATAACGATGTTTCATTTTTGTGTAATTCGTTCCTTGAGATGGTGGTTGTCAAGATTTGCTTGTAGAAGGCACGAAAACTCATTATTCTATGTGAGAGGCGTAAAAAAGCAACCGAGCAAATACACGAAACTCACATCCACGTTGGTAAATAAAAGAACAATAAAATCCTTTTTAAATAAACGTCGAGGATGACAAAGAGAAAAACCCAGTCGCAAACAGGAATCGCTTCATGACCGGTAGACCAATTAATCAGTAATTTGACTATAAAAAAAAACTTTGTCTTCAGAAAGCTTTTACAAAGTTTCAGGCCGTTCCATCTTACGTGTCAATTACACTAGGATCGATTTTATGATCACTTCTAGTTCGATGTTTTTAAACGTATTTAAAAAAAAATTCCCCGTGTTTTTCAAACATAAAAATAATAACTCTGAAAAAGTTGCTTGCTACCGTCTTTTGCTAAGCAAGCAGATTGAAACATTAATCAAATTAAAGAACTAAAATCCTAATTACTTAACTCCGTAAGTAATTCTTTTTGTACCGCGAAAACTTAACTTATTTCATTAAATATTATTAAATATTTTAAGGTTGCTACAAAATTTTGGTGAAAATTGCAAAGCTATGTTCACTTTTCGCACAAAATGGAGTTTTTTTTATGAATTAGCACCTTCCCAAATCTGGAAAAATTCCGCTCAGCGACGTTAATGTTAAAACGAGCGCGCCAATAAATTTATAACGTCTTTATGGTGAATCAGTATTACGGAGACGCTTTATTATCGAACTTGCGATGAATACAAAACGATCAAAGATGTGAGAAGTATTTTCTGCACGGTCAAGACCTCCCAAATCTAGTTCCGGCCAAAACAGACGTCCTTTTCTGTCGTTCGCGAGAGTTTTATAAAAGCTTTATGCACTTACGCTTTGAAAGATCTCTTATAGTTTTTATTCTGTCTGTGACTTTCCTGCTTCGCATTTTAAGACGACAAAAAAATGCAGTACTTTAAGGTGCTAAATGTAAGCAACAAAGGGAAGTAAAGGTTAATTAGGTTTAGTCAGTACGCCATTTGAAAGTCAGAGCCTTCTAACTCGGCATAAAACAACGAGTATTTTTTTTAAGATACTATATTTTACTGCTTTTCGAAGATCACCCTGATTTTGTTTGGTTTGTCATATTTTTCTATTAACTTGTTGATCTGAGAGTCTTAGAAAATGTTATTCTTCGATTATGAGGTATAGAAATTGATTTTATGTAATCAAAGTTAGGAACTCAACTGAACTTGATTTTTCCAGTTTATCCGCAAAGTCGACATTTCATAGAGTAATATAGCCTGACTTTAATGGTGTGTTTACGTTACAAGAAAGTAAACTTTGTTAGGCAAAGATTTAACTCCTATTTTATCAAATAATATGTAGAAGCTTTCCGTTAAATAAACTTGTTTTAATTTAAGTTCAAGGGATTTGTCTGAAATGATTAAACTTTAATGTTTTAAGAAAAAAATGAATGCCACACTCGCAAACAGTGTTTGTAATCCTAAAATTTTAAATAAAAATAAATATTATTACGACAGGATTCGTTTTAAAAAAAATGTAAAAATTGTTCAAATATTCAACAGCACATCGGCGACAAGATTAGGCAGCTAACTTATCTTTTCACAAAACATTAAATAAAATTTTAGAAAGTATCGAACCCATTAATATTCAAAATAAACACAAACCAGTTTTCATTTTTCCCGGCGCATCCACCAAAATTAAACATATCTTATAATTTTTTTTAAGCAAGTTTAGGCCAAAATATCAAATTTTAATAAATTGTAACAAAATTGTTTACAATTACAAAACTGTTCTTGATTTTCTAACGTGTCATATAATGGTAAATTTGTTGCTGGAGATGTTCCGTTTTTTATAAATTCAGCTGAAAGTTTTTATAATTTTTTTTTATCTGTCTGGCTTTTATTATTTTATTATAAATTTATACCTAAATTACCCGTTCTACACTGAGCTACTAAAACAAAAAATGTATCCGCTACTTTAAACTGATTTTTAAATGGCTTACAAAAAACTTCTTGAAGTACATTAAATTAGTTTTAAACACTAGGACTTAAACAGCTTGTTTAAGAGTGTCCACTAAGCCTTTAAAATTACCTAAGATAATCCTACTGCGACAACACGGCGTTCAGTCTAATAAAAAATATAGAACCCAAAGTTCAAACCCGAGAGAAAGTTTATCCAAGCTGATTTATATGATCAAAAAATTCACTTTTTGGCGTCTACATCGATTTTCCTTGCAGTTTTACTATTAATATAATTAATGCTTCTATCAGAAAAACTGGTTTCTAATACGCAGTGTCATTTTACAATACAGCAAAGCTAACAGGCAAAAGTGGTTTAAAATAATTTTATAGCCATTCTCCAAATGGATTTTACATTAAAAACCCAAAGTGCTTTTTTGTTGCACTTAAGCTTCCCGATCGCTCACAAGCCGCCAGCGAAAAAAAAAATTAAAAAAATTCCCAATCCTATCTCCGATATCAAACAACGACCTCGTGCGCTTTCAAGGCCATCTTATTTTCCTTGAAAGTGTTACGTCCCTGAAAACGTGTTTGGTAAGCACTCCATAATGTCTCGATGCTTATATTAGCGGCGATCGAATCGATATCAAGGTGTAACATCCTTTGAAGGTTCTGAAATCTGAACGACACGAAGCCCAGTCACCTGCGTCCTTGACGGCCCCTGGACACGAACGACCTTGGCCTCACACCCAGCGACAACAGGGAAGGATAGCACAGCTCGTCCACAGACTTCTTCCTACTACGCCGCCGCCGATCGCGTAGGCGGCGTAGTACGTTCGTAGTATAAACCTCATCATTAGACGGTTGCACTTGACGCTGTTGCTATGCGCACACGGTGCAACCATACGTACAAGAAGTAAACAAGGCGCTCCTCAGACGGTTAAGGTTGTAAAATACACGAGGGTTGGCGGGTGACACCGCAGCTATTAGGGCGGTTCTTAGACAATTGGAAAGTTTTTTAACAAAACAATACGGACGGCCACAATTGTGGGGATCGGATACGGGTTGTTGTTAATCAATATCAAGATAACAAGCTGATCGATAGCTTGGAAATAACATTGTTAGGTCCAATATTTACGAATTATCCTTATAACAAAAAACACAAGAAAATCTTAATTTTTTTTCTTTCTTGTGGATTTTTAAAAAGACCACTTAAATGACCCAAAGTCGGGTTTAATTGATACAAAGAATTATTTATTTTATCTTGCCTATTTCACCATTTTTTATTAAAACAACGTGTGATAACTGTATTCAACAAATATTCATTTGAATAATTAATTGTAATTTGACACATTTTAACACACGAATATAAAAAACTTAACAAAAAACTGATATACAGTAAATCCTCGTTAACACGGACACTCCTTTAACGCAAACGAACCAACCATTCATCGGCTACTGTTAATAAATTTTTCATATCAAAATGTTCCGTTAACATGAATTCGTTACAAATCACGAACAAAATTTGGGAACCATAATAGCAATTCCTCCAGAAATTTATTTGGTTAACTCAAATAAAATTTACTGTACGGCAATTTTAGGTTTCCATTTCATGTCTAGCGCGGGTTTGGGGCTAACCTCAATTGTTTTCAACTATAGTTTGTACCTGCATTGATGCAAAAAACCTGCTAACTTTTTGTTAAAGTGCATGTATTTTTTATATATAAATTTTTGTAACAAATCAAGGAGTAGCTGTTGCAATGAGAGTCACACGAGTCGACGAAGAAAACTAGCATTATTTTGTTGATTTTTACACAAATTTTGGAGAAAAGCTTAGACCACCATTTTTCGGCTTGGCAATTCAATGAGAAAGTTTTATTTCGAAAAGGAATAGTTATTTATTATACAAGATAATAAAAGACCATATTGATCATCAAATAAGAATTGTTAATTCCGTCTTCTATAATACACTATTTTTTTCTATACCAAATTTTAAAGAAAAATTTTGATTTTCATTTATTAACTTCAAAATTAAACACTCAATTATTGTGATACCTAAAATTGATTAAACTGCCTGCAGCCGTATTAGAAAAGGCTGCAGTGGCAGTGAATAAATTATTGCCTCGAAAATCACGCGTAATGTATGAGAAAGAGTATTTTTTTATACTGTTGAAGAAACTAAGTGAAGCCTATACTCGTAAGCCTAAAAAATCGTAGATACTTGAATAGAATTTAACCATTAAATTTTTGGTAGAAACTCCAGATGATGATTATCTTTTTGTGAGGGTAAGATATTTAACGAATCGCATGGTTTAAAGAATAAAAAAAAATTAAACTTCCAGATTGTTGCTGTAATGCTTTTGCATGGGGTTTACATAGCGGACAGGTTGTACAAGTTAGTACTAGTTATCAAAATGTGTACAATCGGTAATGATTGTTTTCAGTTTCTTTGGAAACTGTAGGAAAATATTGCATCCTAAAAATGTTTTTTGAAAATTGTACGAAATTATTCAGGCTGCGTCCTTAAAACGTTCCTCACAGCAGATTCTTCGTCAATTACAGACAGGAAAAGTGTACCATTCAGCCATTAGAAATAAATACATTGTATAAAGTTACGAAGTAGAACCAATTTTTCGAAGCTGTCACACCACAAAACGTACATCTACTGGGCATTGCTTTAGTCTCTCTGCAGCTACGATGTTGACAAACACGAATGCTGATCTTGTCACCATTAAACAAATAGGCAGATGAAAATTATGCTTGTTAGCAGAACATTATATTGAAGATTCTGCATTGAGAAAAAGTGCCGTCTCAAACCAGATTTTTTGGGAAAATCTAAAACATTTCTGGGAACGACAATTGTACTATCAGTGTACCTTTAATTATTTTTCCAACAATTTCTGTTAAATCTTTGTATGGTTCCAATATTAATTGTTTTTAGCTAAATTGATAAGTTTGATGACAAATTTATTCAGATTATTTAGTCATATGTTTCTCTAAATATTTTCGAAAATCCAGTCGTTTTAAAGTGGGTTATCTAGAGTTTACCCTAATTGTAATGCAAAAATCCAAAATCAAAATTTAATGTGCGCAAGCAACTTTTGATGAAAATACCCACGATCTCATTTTAGTCTCTTCTACGAGAAGAAACAAAAGCATCTGGCCGAGAAAAGAAATGTAACAAGTTTAATATTTTCCTAGACACTTGATTTATAGTCCCAAACTTAGCAATTCTTATGAAAATTAAATTGTTTCTTCCTGGTATAAATAAACTGTACCTGCATTTTAATATCCGTTGTTCTAGACATAAATAAGCTAAAAAGCATCACTGAAACTATTAATCTTTCTAGTAAAAACTTTATAAAGGTGACTCTTAAGATGCTTAAAGTATTTCGAGCTAATTATTCCCCGTTTTGATTTTAAAATTTCGACTGTGGCTGTTTGAAATACCACAAAAAGTAATTTTGTTTGCTAACAGAAAACAATTAATCCGATGTTATTTGCTGAGGGATTTTCCAATCTGATAAAAAGTTGTGATCAAAGCTTCATTTGCAGGAATAAATTTAAATGAGCGGAAAGTGATTATAATTTGGTTTTTACTGGTTTCCAGGTAGTTGTTCAATATCCTTGATTATTGAAAATTAGTGCCTATGATATAATTTAATGAAGTGTTGTTCATGTATAATGACCACAACATGTGACAGGAAAATTTAATTTCCTGTAAATCATATGACAATTTACCTTGGCATGACATTGTCCAATAACTTTTTGGTTTAACCAACACGCAAAAGAACCAATCACTCTAAATTTCGAACCAAAACATTATTAGTCAATCCGGGTGTAAAATAATCACCTACGTTTATACCGATTTCCGTTTCAACAAATGACCCGTCCTTACGTGACTTTTTTTAAATTCCAAAAGACCTACATTTCTTTAGATGATTCCATAAAATTTTATTATCAACTTCAAATCTATTCCAAGCACGTGTTAATGAAATATTTTTTCTGTATGTGATCCTCAATTCTATCCACCTTAAAACTTAGGATCTCACATCCTGGATAGAAAGGAACACCGAATTAATGGCGCGGCGATTCTTCCGGTTATTTCACCTCTCCTCGTCCCGATATTCTCGAACGTCTCGACTTGCGACTAATGATCCTTGTTCGTCGAAGATTAATTATGTCCTAGGATGACTTGCGTAAGTGAAACACAAAAGACGCGCACTGTTGCAAGATTTGCTTGTCGTTTTTAATAAAAACGAGTACATGGAATTTGAATGGTGTCGAAATAAAAAGAAAAATCGTTTGTGTGCCTTAGAATACAACCGAAAGGTGAGGCAAAAGAAAGAGTAATTACTTACGTTTTTTAAGCAAACAGAATTGATTAATAGGAGTTTTCATAGCAAATTTGAAATTGAAGGACTGTCAAAGGAAGTTCATCTTTCGAAGATAAATAAATAAATATTGATCTACATGTAAGATAACTCAAACTCTTTCTGGCAGTTATTGCAGAAGGACGGAAGAAATAAAACAAGTTAACCCAAACGGTATCGTTTGGTCAGGTTCAAACTTCAGACAATAAAGAACAAAGTTTTCGGTTTCTAATGTTGGAGTTGAAGAGGGCCGTAAAAATGTTTAATTTAAATAATAATGGCCGTAAATTCTGCGAGAGTTATGCGAGGTGGACCATGAAATAGATTCAAACACAAAAAATGACATTTAGTCTTTCATCAAAAATTGTAAATGAAAGGTTTTATGCCTATCTAAATCAGTACTATTTAAATCAAAACCTTAAAATATAAAGTGGAAAACTGAAAGTAGAAAGCTCGATGTATTAACCAAATGTAAATTTTTTGCTACTAAATATAAACAAAACTATTTAAAGCTTTTAACTTCCAACCCAAAATTGCAGTTTGTATCATCGCTTTGTTGCTACCATAAGCTGACTTTTTGGTATGTGGGTTAACTATAATTTTTAATTTTTAAAAACACCAAGTTTTGGATCTAAGAAATTTTCATTAAAAATTGATTATACAGAATTTTAGTCACCTTCATGTTACCAGGTATTGATTTTATATTTGAGAACTACGTTCGTATGTCTTCTCGAAAATTCTCTTGTGTAACATTTGGGATTTATAGTTTCTTTGGACATAAAAATCGCTGAAACTCTAGCACAAATTCAAAATTCCTAAATATTATTCATAAATATAAAAATTTACAAAAAACTAAACCAAGTTGTTCTATAACGGAATAACACTTCACATCAAAACTCATTTTTAAAAACACGAATCCGTTTCCAGTTTTTTCAGTTTAAGAGCTGTTCTTGTACCTACATATTAAAACTCTTAAAGGGAATTAAACTCGTCGCCAGCTATTTGAGGGTTGCACTAAATCCTACATCTAAAAATACGACTAAAGCATGATTAAAGAAAAATCCGTTGAGGTAGGTCACGAAACACGTAACATACATCAATAAAATATGACTTAAGCCAGATTACTTACTTTAATGCACGTATATTTTTATTAGAACACCTCCTCTTTTGTTGCCATAATTCGGAAATAAATTTTGTCCAAATTGTACCCAGTTACAAAAGTTGTAATCGCGTGTGCAATATATTCGTGCAATTAATTTCATTGTTGAGAAAATTGTAGGTCGTTCAATATCTTTTCCAGTTATAAATCGCACTAGATTGTGAATTATAAATCGGTTCAAATGCCAAAATAGCTATACTTAGAATGAGTATAAATCTCTGCGGATATCGAATGGATTTTAAAGCCATTGTATTGATTTCGTGGAAAAGGAAAGAACGTCGATAAATTGGTGTTGCGCTCTATAAAATTCATATCTGACAAAGAGACGATTTTATAAATAGTGTGAAATGCGATAGGTACTTTGAAATGTTGGCATATGTTTAAAAACTTATAAGTGATGATTGTTCTGGAATTAGATGCTAGATAATGGATGGCTAAATGGAACCTCGGTCAATATTGGTAACATTAGTAACGTCAGTATTAATATGTCTACCGATAAATTATGTACGAAATGCAGGAAGCAGCAAGTTAGTAAGTTGTAAGAGAGCAATCATAAGTGGTATTGGAATAATTTATTCATTGTCAGAGAATTTAAATACATTTCAACACCAATATTCAAATGCTCATAAATAAATACAAAACAGGTAAATAAATAGATTTGGTTCCCTCTCGATCCAGCCATTTTTGGAAATTTGCTGATTTAAATTACTCATATTTATTTCAATTTCGTGTAATAAAACAAAACAGAAAAAAATCGCAAACCTTTTTTTAAGAAAAATCTCATCAAAATGAATAATGCCGAGAGCTTCGCATGCAGCCTTTGAATATTACCTGTTATGAATTCTGGGATAACTCCGGTGCGATATCTCAGCAGGTAACCGTATTTGTGTTCCGATTAAGCAATTTCCTGGTTCAGTGAATGTTCGTTACACGTTCTCCCTTCTATATTATCACATTAATTTGTCCTCATTTAATGCATACCGAAATGATTACAATATTACTACCCCGTCAATACCACCATTTAACCGTACAAGTAAACCGCATTTGATTACTGTAATTTCATGAATCGTCTACGGAATACAAACGGATAATCCATTATCTCCACGTTATAGACTTTTTCAACAAATAGAATAGACCCATCAGAGAAATTCGAAGCAAATATTCCTACACTTTACAGTACTAATTGACGAATTCCGTGATAGTTTACTCAGACGCATTAATCACATGCTCACAGAAGGAATAAAAGTGTTCAAAGTAGCGCGTTAAGTCGTTTATAATAACTTACCGACATCGACGAAGCGAAGGTTATCGGAGGGGAAAAGCTCTCCGAGCCTACGGCAGTTCCCGAATTCGATTTAACTTACAATTAAAATTTACAGTAATTAAAGCGGATTTCTTTGTTGACAAAGTAATTAAGCACAGAAAAAAATTGAGGGTAATTAAATGACCTCACGACAACTGAACATAGAGACCGCCAGTTTGTGTCATCGACTGACTCACTGTTCAGAAATCAATTACCCTCTTCATATTGAATTCTTTCAGAGCCCTTTATTTCTTATTGACATATAAAGGCCCAGCAAATGTCAATTTAACGATCGATTGTTTAGCGGATCAGGGTCAAGATGTGTTCTAAAAATGCTGAAAATTTATCGGAAAAATGTTATGAACTGCAATTTTAATCCATTAGTTCGTGCCACGAGTTATTAACAAATAAGCTGTTTGATGTTAGAGCACACTCGAGGTATATTTATTACTGTTGGTTTTCAAAAATTTACAGATAGACTGACGGTCACAAAAGCCTGACATATTTTCTTTAGCAAATGTTTAAAATAAATTTAATTAAAAAAAATTCGATTCAACTGAAATTCAGCTCTAAAACCAAACATATTTTCATCTTCTCAATAATATTACAGCCGGGCAAAATCAAGTGAAATTCCAACAAGGCGCAGTGATATTCCAAATCTTACATGTCCGCTGCTCACTCCTATTTACGCTTGTTTATTTTGCAAGGATGTGACGTCAAAACGCCGCAATTGAAGCATTTTACTCACATGATGCAATGATATCAATTGAATTTGCTGTCACATTAAATTACCCATGTTTACTGTGTCATAACGCACAACCCACGCAACCATTGTAATGAACGAAATTCTTTTTTTACCAGAATAAACTTCACTTCGATTCAGACATATCCACTGTCAAATGTCGTGACTTGTAAAGAAATTAACATCATTTTTCTTACCCCAGAAATGAAATATTCAGTGCCACTTTGATTAGTTAAGTGAAAAACACGCGGGGTATTTATACTCAGGAAAGTTTACTGGGAGTTGTTATTTTTGGTAAAACGCTTATTTTTAGTTACCTAGAAAAACTTAATTAATCTTGTGTCGAGGCGTAAAAAACTTGCCTTTTAATCTTCCGTGAAAAATTTTAAATTACCCACGAATTCATCTTTTTGATTTCATTACATGAGTGAACAGTAGATACCGCGACTTCCTTTGATCAAACTCCGGAAGAGAATCAATTTTAAAAGTCGCCTCTATGACACTGTTTCAACAACAAAAGATTTTTTCTGCCATCCATGATCATACCTCCCATTATCATCTGAACACTATTATTTTTCTGCTCCTTGCTGTCGCTGAATAATTCATATCACAAAAATGGAATCGTTTATTTGACTGTAAAAAATACTGGAAATCAACGAGCTGCTTACACAGAGCTGAGTTTTTTCAGGAGTTCATCTCTAAATTTTTAAAGAGTTAATTAGCGAATGTTAGAAATTGAGTCTGTTAAAGAGCAGAGACGTATTTTAAACAGATACAAACGAAAAGTTGTGTGTTTGTTCTAAGCTAAGACAGAAACATCTTATAAGTAATGAATTAGTCAAGAATAAATAAAGACTGAACAAAGTAAAAAGTTAAAGGAAAATAAACAAAATTTAAAAATGCAAAAGTTGAATAGTTTATTTAAGCTCTCGGGAACTTAAAATAGTGTACCGCAATAAAGTGGAAATAAATACTGACTGTTATTAATACTTTAAATTCTAAAAGTCGGAACTAAAATTTGCACATTTTACTCTATTTCAAACCACTTTATAAAGCGTTTCACCCGTTTATACCTATTTGTATAAAACCGGCAACTTCATGGTGCTCTTCACTTAAGTTAGTTTGTCAGCGATTTAATTCTTGTTTACTGCACTATAAAACAGATTTATTGACTTGCACCTCACTCACATAGTTTGTGGTCATTGCTACTGTTCTAGTTTTAAAAAATCGTCATAAGAAAGTCCACTATCTATTAACATCGGTTTCTTCCACCATATTTTTCCATGATTACAAAGAGAATATAGTGGAATGGAAAATCGATCCCCACTTTCAGTACTAAGACCCATTAATAAAAATCAACGACACGAGCAAAAGTAATGAAAATGGGACACACCTGCACCATGTCCCATTTTTATTTAACTAAATTGACCAAGGTTTGAAAGAGTAGGAATTTAATTGAAGTCTTTCCATCTCGTCAATTAAGGCGGTTGAGTGTCTCAGTATGAGCAAATTGCAAGTGCGGGCACATTTTTGATGAAATGTGATATTGATTTCTGGTGGATAACATTCATGGAGTCATAACGGAGAATCAAACATTTATTAACTTTAACCTAGCGTTTTATTACAGTATAAAGGCCAACAACTGCGCTTGTTTACAATAATCAGATTCCAAAACTCAACGTTGCAATAACAAGTAGTGTTCTTTTTATTATAAAATAATAATGTTAATTTTAGAGCACTTTATTAACCACGTAAACAAACGCGAGACGAATCATGAAACATCATTTGAATTCATTTAATTTTCGCTGTGGCAAAAGAGCCCTCAGGATTATACTCCAATCTCAAAGACAGAGTGAGTGGGTGTTTCGTTTGGTTTGCAACCATTCCATCATCTGTATGACCTTTGTACTCCAGTTTCCACCTCCACGTGCCCACGTGATTACGTCCCACTACATTGTGAAATAAATATCCGGCACGTTACCACAGAATTTGTAATCAATGTGAAAATTATCTACATCAACATCTGTGTTTATTGTAATCGTACGTTCTGAAAACTAGGCAGCTTCCATTGAGTTAAAAATTTGCATCTTCTATTGTCTGATTTATTTTTAGCAGCGATCAATACTTGCCTTGTTCTAATCTTAGGATGTGATTGTTTGTTCCATTGAACATTTCTGGAAAATGATTACTAGAAGCTTTCTCAATGTCTACAGTAAAATTGGCTAGTTGCATGTGTAACAAATTGCTTGGAAGTTTTAACGTAAGAATAACTCAGGAAATTAATGTAACGCAAAATATACATTATTTTTTTGTGGTTTTAATAGGAAACGGCGGATGACTTGCAGAACGTAGAGCTTGGAAAATTATTAAGATACTTAACACTGTAGTGATCATTTTCTTGTTTAAGAAGATGAGGACCAGCAACGCCTTGCAAAAATATCATTTTTTGCTCCAACTCAACTTAAAATCCGACTCAATTTTTAAAACCATTTTTAAATGCTGTTATTCTTTGAAACGCCTGTAAAAGCACCTACAAATTCGTTTTCAATAAAACTTTTATCGCCGATAGATTCTTCCAGGGTATCCCTCAGTGTTCAATTATTGTAATAAATCACACAGACACCATGAACTTAAAAGCCCTCGAAGTGCAGGAAAAACCAAACCTGTTGGGAAAATATGGCATCGGGCCAATATTTCACTGTTACAAGTTGTAAATTACGAGGCGACCGCACCGAAGTGCGAAGATTATTTGCAGTGGAGGACCGCCTTGCGTCTGCAGAACGGTGTAAAATCTTCAACATACCCCCAGCGTGTGTATTTTCCGCTTACGTGGTTAAGTTGAATTAAGTCTCGTAGTTGGGGAGCGTATAGCACCGCTACAGTACCAGAACGAGCGGATATTGCGCCTAAGGTTTACGTGAAGAAGAACGTTATTAAACAACTTTATATTCCCTTAAATCGCCCTTAACTTTTCTCATAACGTTTCGATACGTTAATGTTACTTCACAAATAAAGTAAGTTCAGTGGAGAAACTTACATAGAAGCTCAGACTCTAAAAGTAGAGTATAGTTATGTGCTTAAGCCGACAACTTTATCAACAAGCTCTAATATTGACAGTTAATTAAAGCACGATTTCTTGTTAGTCTAACGTCGTTTAAAATTCATGGATTGTAGTTCTTTTACAATATTGTTTAAATTTATGGCGAGTATAATTTTGAGTTTGAGATAAAAAAATCTGCAAACGTCGTGGCGCTAAAACCATAAGTCACAACGTGAGGTTTGTCGAAATAATTCTGGAAGTGTCTCACAACAACTGGAAGAAATTTCGTGTTATATTAAAGACTTTTGTATTTAATGTTTTGTGTCTTCTTTACCGTGTATTAAAAATACTCTCGTTGTGAAAGTCGCATTTTTTCCGCTTCGGCTTTTTGCCTCGACTTCCGTCCTTAATATCCCAAGTGTGATTTGTTTATTTGTCAGAAGCTTTGATTCGTCCCTACAAAGCCTGGTGATGTTCAAGTGCTAAAAGCACGTCGACCATAAATCATAATGAAATACAAGAGAGTAATGTCTCGCAAAAATTTAAGCGAACTCAAAGTCATACAAATCTAAAACTGTAATAAGTTGGATGATTTACATAAAACTTCATCGTGGAAAATCTCGACGTTCGTGTCTAGAACAAAAATCCGACGATGGAGACCGCGACTGACTGATCCATCCCACTCTGGCGTTGAATAATGCACGATCTCCCTCTTAGCAGTGTTATCTCTTTAGCTAAAGCTCTATATTAACCCTTGAAGCGCGTACGGAGCCTTTTATAATTTCCGAATGCCACTTACACTCAGTCAGCTTCAAGATTTTACCATTAACACGGGGTCAAGATTTTCTGACAAATTGGAAACCACGTGCGCCAACAAAAAGAGGCTTTACCTATTCATTTCAAGTTTTAAGTAACATGGAGAAATGAAGCTTTTCTTTGTGTTTTAATGCGACTAAGCTGATTTACAAGTTTCACAACTGAGGGGAACTTGAAGATGCTGCATTTAAACTTGTAATATTTACATCTAGTTAATAATGAAAACTCAAGTCTGTTCTAAAAATCATACTGTTCATCGATTTACACAAATTAGGTCAATCACAAAACGAAAATTTGGCGGCCTTACTTTAACTTCAGTTTAAGCGATATCACATTGTGAGGCGCAATCAGCTCTAATAAATTATTCATGACTATTTCTCGTTTCCATTGATTATTTCATTGTTGATTTGTAACTTTAGTTTTTAATATTTAATAGCGGCTTCGTTGATAAATATATGTGCTGCTTCATGTTGTATCGCTTTCTTGTAAAGACGTTTTCATTATAGAGTTTCTGTTTCAACTGACATCAAAAGACAAGACCTCATTATGTGTACTCATTCCACTGCACATAGCAACCAATTTTGAAACACTTACTTAAGTCAACTTGGTAATTTTATTGCTGTACTTGTCAACCAGTGCAACAGAGAGAAACTGCAAAAAAGGCTGACTATACTTTATCTTTTAAAGGAGTAATTAGACTTTAGACAGTCTAATTATTTTTTTTAAATTGTGCCAGTGCATGTGTAAATTAAATTTTAGAGAAACTGAGGTAATCTCTTACAGTTTTAACCCACATAGAACATTGAGCGATTCTGGTTTCTTTTGAGATAAAAACTCGCAAAAGCTCTCTAAGCTTTCGATTACAGCTTTAACAAATTTTCCATCAAAAAATAAATCCCCCAACTTCCTAGCTCGGAAACATCAATTGCCATACGATTAACTTATCCGGCACACGCACCTTCGGAATTAGATATATTGCGTATTGGATGACGAATAGGTAAATTCTTATCCGAACTCTCTCTGTTTGTGACGAGATTATTTTTTTAATCATGAAATGGCTACAAGACGGGGATTTTTCCGTTGCTCTTGTAATTATATTCTTTTCGTTCTCTAGATGAGAAACGTGAGTTGCAATCTGCTAACGTGATTAAAATTATGCGTGGAGGAATTTTTAAACATCAAGAGGGAAGATTATTGGTTAGTTTTTGATAGCAGCGCCACATATTGTTAATAATTAATTTGAAAATTTTGATTTAAATAATTTTGATATATGGAAGTGCACCTGAAAGAGCTGGAACACACAAATCACTAGTTTTAATTTTTTTGAATTTGGTGGCGTTGCGGGAAAACATGTAATTTTTTGCGGTAATATCTTCCCATTTTGGGCCATCACGCCGCAACGCTCCCTCAAAACTCTTCGTTTAATTTAGCAAGTTCCAGCGATTTCCAAACGGGAACACCGTCGCAGCGAGTTAATTGAGAAATGTAACCGCCACCACAGCGTAGCGTGTATTCCGTCGTCGCCTCCAGTCAATTTTTCAGCCATTAATAAAATAAGCGTCGATCGAAAAAGCCGCCGCCAAATAGCAAATCGATCTGCATGACATAGAAGTGTATTTATTCACATTCGGTCTAGTAGCAATGTACACCCATGGTTATAAATAATTCAGAGGGACGCGTACAGCGGCTCACGTGGAGACGCAGCCCGATATCGAACTGTTTAAATAATTAACGATCTCCTCGGGGCCTGTTATTGGAACCGAGCTACTGCTTGTAATCAGCACCATAATGGAAAAGACTCCCAGGGCCGTTCTACAGCTATAACGCCACCGCGGGCACAATGTTTGTTAAACGTGACATTTTCTACGTCGCCCGGCGCCTCCGCCATTTCTGCACCAAGGCTCAATTTCGCGATTACAACAACCTCTAAATTAATAACATGAATTTATTAGATGGGCCTCGTAGACGCAGCACAGTATATTACATTACTCAAAAACAAAGGTAAAATTTACTAAGCCAAAAAAAAAACACTTCATTAGGGATAAAAAAACTAACAAGGGCATACGCAGTAATTATTATTAGCCAAATTGTGAAACTAAAATCAACCAGCCATGTTTACGCAAATTTGACCTCTTCTTGTTACTACGCGTCTGTAGTTACATTTTTTGTGTTGCAAAAAAAAGTGGATGCACAAAATCTAGATAATATTTTTCCCATGGTTCTATTACACTACTACTCGTTCCAATTTTAAATTCTTTTATGTCCAACAATTACATGGAATTTTATTTTTATTTTTTTAATTCATTAAATTGCTCAAAGATTGAAAAATATACTGAAAATTTGAAAAAAGCATCTTAAAAATCAAAGAATTCGAAGCGTTTAGAACAGATATAAATATTAGAGCCTGTTTTAAGTACCTCGAAAAATTTAAAAAATAAATAGATAACTTACGCAATTCAATTTACATCTAAGAATTTAAATTAGTTTTTATAATAAATTTTAAAATGTTATAAGGTTTCTTCCTAATTGCAAAATGTTCAAATATTTTAAAAATATATAAAAGTATATTTATTATTATTATAAATTATACTAATTATTATTTATATATTATGTAATATAAATTATAAAGTTATTTTTTTATTCTGTAGAATTTTAACATTTATTTCAAAATTATTATTAGGAGTAAAATTTTGGGATTGGATTAGAATGCTCAATTTTTTATACGATTAATTGTTCTAATTTAAATTATGTTTATAATTTTAAAACTTTTTCTGGATTTTGAAAAAGTACAAACGTTTTAAAAAGAATTAAACAAAATTTAAAAAAAACATAATAAACTAAAGAACCTAAAAATATAGTGAACATATAGAATCCAAAGCATCCGAACATAATAAAATCTTCAAACAATTAAATAAAATTAAAAATTTGGTTTGTGTCCAACGAATCGAGATTTTCTCAATTTTCTAAAAAACTTGTATCTATAATTCAATTAATTAAACAATTTAAATTTTAAAAAACATAAGAAGAGTTCATAGAAATAACCAAATAATATCAGAAAATTTAAAACAAGTGCGATATTGCTCGATATTGCCTTTTGCATTTATAATATGAGAGTTTTCAATACGTTATGATACAAGAAGAAAAAAATTGCAGATTCTAAAAATATTTTACTTTAGACAGAGTGTTTCAATACCCCAAAACCGTACAAGCTGTTCTATTTAAAAAAACGAAGTAATAGCTATTGAAATATTGTACAAAACAAATGTTTCTAGTGAACACTCTGTATAATAGCATCAACTAATAGTAGAGTAATACGAAAGAGCGATGACTTATTTAGATTCTTACCAAATTTTAGTAATGATTTACTAATAATAATCCTAAAAACGTTCTTTAAATGAAAATACAAATCTTCAAAATTTTGGAGATAGATTTTGCATATTCAAAATTTAAAAACAAAATATTCATTTAATGCATTTGATCCAACAAATCAGAATATATAAAAAAATAGCGTTCCATTTAAAATAATTAAGTTGAGTACGGTCCTGGACTATTAAAACGTCCTGTCTAAGGTAAAATATTTTTAAAATAAGCATTTCTTTGCTTCATGTATGACTATTGAAAAATTTCATGTCATAAATGCGACAGGCAGGATCGACTGATCTCGCACTATTGACTCACCCTGTATAAAGAATTCAATGATTTTACTGCACATTTTTATAGAGTCATTTCTTTCAGCAAGATAAAAACACACGTATAAAAATATTTTTGAGGTGTTAAAAATGGTGGATGCGCCGAGTGAAATAAGTGTATTTCTAGGTTTTTGTTATCACTATCTTTTTAATTAAAGCTAAATCAAAATCATCCTCACATTTTACAAGTACTTCGGAATTAATCACACGCATTTATTATGCGTACTTGTTCAGATAGGCGCCCTGGGAATAATAAAAACTGACGAAATCAACGAATTTATTACCGTCGTGGTGCACCAAAATCATCGTGACGTTCCACCGCAAGCAACAATTCAATTTTTTACACAAACTCTATTATCTCTGGCATAAACGTAATGAATAATTTAATGTAAATACGTCTCCGCGCTTTTCATTATAATTTTCAGGGTTGATAACTACACCAGGCCATCGGTGTAACGATAAATGGGAATTATAATCGCTGCTTTCAACGTAAAGTAGAGGATAAAATTGAGTCGGCAGCCGTTACTGTGATACTGTTGATAAGAAATACTGTCTTTGCCGAATTTGTGTACAGTAGGTGCGCGAAAATTAAATATTGGTTTGAAAAGACATTTTTAATATCACGTTTTAGGAAAGGAGCAAAAGCGGTATTTTTATCAGATTGCCAACATCTTGGGATTCACTCAACTTTCTTCAAACTAATTTCACCGAACTTTATTATGCTGGTTCTCAACTTGATTAGAATTTGCTACACTGCAAAATTATGTTCATCATAATCTTCCATTAGCTTCGAAAAACCGATAAATTAATAATAAAAACCTAAATTCGCATGAAGGGCGTGTATAAAACTGTAATTACGTAACGATAGGTTAAAGTATCCACATTAATTATGAACAGAGTATTAAGTACACGAGGAACCGCATCCCGTCAAACACAAAATAAACCACACGTTTGAAACCTATTCATTTCACGCAAAGTAACCAGAATAATTATATTTGAAAACGTATTTCTTCGAAATTGGTGCAATTTACAAAGAGATTGTAACGGAAGTTCAATCTTAAAAAAGAGGGAATTGCGCGTGGCATGAAATGGGGATTAGTGTTCAGTCATATTAGAATACAAGCAGATTTTGTCGAGACGACTAAAAAGCGAGACCAACAATGTATAAAACTGAAGAGCTTTTAACTTCCACTGGAAAATTTACAGTTACATAAGTTATAACGACCTATTATGTGATACAAATGATGCAAATGAATGCCTGTTTGCTTAAGTGATGGTAATCTATGTATGTTGAGGGCACACGAAAAACTCTTTTTTAATATTTCTCTATATCCAACCCCATACACGAAACCATTGATTGCTGCTATATTTAAATGGAACAAAACACAATAATTTTAGCCTGATTAGTAGAATAAAAGCTTTTTCTAAACAAACACAACTTAGGGAAACTACTTTAATATTAATCCAATAATAATCAAACTTATGAACTAAGTTTATACATTAAGAATAAATTCTCAACTACAAGAGACATTTACAACTTTAATGTGCTGTAATAATAATAACAAGAGTTGGTATTTTTAAAACTTGGATTAAAAACTTCATCTTGTAAATAGTTAATACAGCGTGATCTGTAATCTTTTTGGTAAAAAACAGAAACCGCTTATTAAATTACACAACTAAAAGCATGTTTTGATGTACGAACAGATACACATAAATAAATCATTTCTTATGAGCGTGTGGAAGTTATACTTAAAGAAATCAGTAACCAGGACACTTAGTACTTAGTAATATTAATACACTAAATTATCTTTGTTTTGCATGTGGCGATACAATCAATCAAGTTTGTCTAAAATATTGAGAAAGAATTTATAAAAAAAAAGGAGAGGTTGATATACAAATTATGATTATTATTATTAAAGCACAAATTTCAATTGACTGAAAAACCGCTAGATTATTGAATAAGAATATCAAGTTCAATAACACAAAAGACCTTGAAATGCAAAAGCACTAACCTTAACTTTCACGTTGTAAGCTTTTATTGTTTCAAGTTTTTGACTTTTATTTAATTTTTGAAATATTAATTTCAATATGTAGCAGCCTCATTCTTTAAAATTTAAACTACCAACTCCCATAATTCATTTATTTAATTGTTTTGTTTTCACCCCGCTTTGATAAATCTTATAAAAGAATTAATATTGTATACTTTTTAGGTTTTAAAATTTTATTTTACCTCGTCAAAACTAGAGTTAACCGAACAAGATGTCTGGAAACAAATTTTTGGTTTCTGTGTAATCTAACTTGTTAATTTTTACATTTAATTTTCAACCATTATATCAATTATATTTCTCAGTTGAGTGTATTTGATATTATGTTTCAATTATTTTAATTTATGCTAACATTTCTATGCATGTTAATAAATTCTTCAGTTATTTCTCTTGGTTTTGAGAAAAATTGTGTCTGCAAATACAAGAAAACACTTAAAAAATCACTTTAAGTTTAAAATTAACTGAAATTTGAACCTCGTAACGTCATAACTAATATTTTTTTTAAAGGATTTAAAGGATTTAAAAGAACGCAAATGTTGAATTTGATTTTTGTGTAAAGTAATTAAAATTAATTTATTAAATATTGATTTTATTAACTACGGTTTAATTTATTTCTAATAATTTAAAAATTAAATTTAACAAAAACGAGTTTCAAATGTAATTTGTTAACATTCACAGATAAATATTGATAGTTTTACATAAAAAGTCAATACTTATTAATGAGGGTAGCTCTGAAATTATTTATTTAATGTCGTAAAGTAATTAAAACATTTGGTATTTACTTTTTTTATATCTGAAAGATCACAAGAAATATATTTCCGCACTATATTAATAAATACTACCCATTTTTTGTTGCCGCTAATTGCCAAACAAAGTCGTTTTCCAATTATAATCGTAATGGTATAAATCTCAAGTTGTTCAACACGAGATAAGCAGTCGACAGAACGCCTGACAGAGAACAATTACATTTGCAAGTACGTCTGAAGACAGTGTTTAATTGGCCCACCAGTGGCTTCATTAGTCTGTCGCTAATAAACCTTCTGTTGGTGACATTTTAAAAGATTGCATGCTGTTAAGGGTCAAAATTACCCTATGCACATGCACGACACCAAGTTAAATAACTAATCAGGTGTTTTTGGCGTCGATTTCCTATTTGTCTGGTATAATCGTTTCCATCTATAAAAAGAATCCACAGTAAATAACCCAGTCCAATAGACGAATGGTGGCTTACAAAGCGACGGCGCGATATTCAGATGGTTTTGCATTTATCAATAAGTAATGCATTCCTGAAAGGAAAGAATTCGTAGCGCCGATTTACAGCCAGGTTCAAATGAATAAAGTATGTTTTCATTTTCTACAAAGTTTGTATATTCCGATTCGAGGAGAATTAGAAAAGTTTTAATAAATTTGGTAATTGGCAGAATGAGCAAAATACGGACCTCTCGCTCAATTATCTCGAATGAAACGGATTATTTCCAATAAACAAAAAGTCGCATTAAAAAAATTGGGTAGTATTTTTTCAGGTAACAGATTTATTTTCAGTCAACTAACCCATTCTAATCATAACTTCCAAAGGAATGTTTCTGTTTAAAATTTCAAAAGCTTTGGTGCTTGGGATGGTCGTGAAACTTAATATTTTATTTTGTCTAACTCTTGCTGCGTTATGATATTGCGTTTGTGGGGAACGGATAGCTTTAATACCTTTGATGTGAGTGTATGAGAGGTGGTAGTATCTATAAAGGGTTCGCGTGCTTAGGGCCAAGGATTAAATCCCAAGTGTATGACTGTTAACATCATGGTTCAAACGCCGGATAAAACGGTTACGCCACTGCGTAATTGCTTAAATAAATCGAACGAACGTTTATTGTGTGGTTATTTTTTATCACCAACATTCCACACAACGGACGCTTAAATTACTACATTCTACACACTTTGTATAAGAATATCACTGTCATTTGTACGTTGTTTGAAATACTGCTTTACAATTTTATTCCAGACATCAATATTTACGTTTCGATTCGAGCTGTTGCAATGAATTTGTCGCACGAATTCAGGTAAAGCTCTTTGTGACGATCATAATAAATGACGAGTCAATATTTTACTTTGCCTTAATTTATTTGTAATAGCTGGGTGGAAACTTCGGACTATTGACCTTTGCGGTTTTCATTTTTGCCACATAGTAACACAAATTTATTGTACTTTGAAAGGTACAGACGTATTGACACCAAAAAAAAAACATTTAAAACTGGAAGAGAAGGACAACAGAAACTACGTGACTCCGACTCATTAGCAAACGCTATAAAAACTTAAACCACCATAAATTTTATCAAAAGGTTCACAATTCCCTACATATGTAAATTTTAGATTTTGTCATGTAAATCTTAAAGTTATGACTGTTTCAATTTTTTTCTGGTTAAAAAATTATTTTTACTATGAAACCTCTGTATATCGAATACTATTCATAGTTGCAACTTGCTTCTAGCGAAGTCTCGGCAAAAGCAGTTAAAAGACTAATCCTGAATAATGTTCCTTCATCGCGACTATTACATATTAACTCCCTCACTTTCGAACTTCGTATTCAGTCACTCAAAAATTCATCCCGCAACGTCTCTCGTCCAGAGGATTAACATTCTTCGTCTATCGCCTTAAATATTTTAATAACGAAGCAAGTGTCAGGCACTTCGCAACAGGCTTTCAAAACAAAATAAAAAGTTGCTCTGAAACATCACGTTGTTTGGTCTTTTCAAAACTTTACTTCGAATTGAGTTACAGTTGGGAATTTCGGCCCAAGATAGAAACTTTTCTAATGCGAAAACATGAGTAAAAACGAAATGTGAAACATTTTGATTTATATGAGCAAAGTTGGCGTTCGTTTTTATTGCTTGTGATATCGCCGCAATAAAATATTTAAGCCGTCGTGATGCATAATACCCCGTGCACCAACTTGCAATAATCCTGGACGCGGTAGCTAAGAGTAAATTGAAAATTTCTGCCTATCTGATTCGACGATAATAATTATACAGTGAGTGATTTATGAAGACTATTACTGGTTAAATATAAATTGAGGAGGTTGTAATTTACTAGCAAACAAACGCATTAAAAAGAGGGAAAATAATGATAAGCATAATACGGGTTATCAAGAATAAAATGAACAAACAGGCGAGAATAAAGCGTGGTGAAAGTAAATGAAGGGGGAACGTATTTCAATAAAATGATCTTTGAATTTAACCGTTGTGGATGCGTAATTTATTATAAATTATGTGTATACAAAGTGAACCCAGTTTTGTGATGAGAGGACATTCATTTTTACAAAACATCTCTTCAGTCTTGTTTAAATTAAATTAATTTTTAAACTAGTCTTCACAAATTTGCAGTGTTTTATGCTTAAAAATAAATTTCTAATTTAAACAAACGGCTACAAACATTGTTCCTTGAATCTTGATAAACAAAAAGATACAAAATTAAATGATTTTCACTAAAACATGGGAAATTAAAAAAATTAAAAAATACAATTAAAGTTCAAGAAACTGCAGCAAACATAGCTCCATTATAGGCCATAATTACTCACTAATTTTCTTATGAAACTTTTTGACGGCATCATCGTGACTCACTCGTTTCTAAAGGAAATTAAATTGATTGTCCTAGGTTAGCTTCTAGGTCATATGTTACGTTTAAATTTGACATTCTAACAATAAGTGCACTCTATCATATTAAATGATTGTTTGAGCTTAAATTTAGTTTTGAAGAAGCCTTGGCTTCGTTTGAGGCTGGTTATTCTTCTTCAAACATTTAAATTTTGATTCTACGCTTAAACAAAATTGTCGTTTATCAAAATCCGTAATTTTTTAGTTAAAACATGAAAATTGCATCCAAAAGTTAGAAAATGTAAAAAAAACAAAAAATTTAAATTTTTTGCTATGTGCGTTTACAATTTATTGGAAGCTAGTCTAGATATTCTTATTAATTACCCAAAATTACAAATTTTAGTCATTTTGGCACTGCGATAATCAGCAAGCATAGGTGAAATATAAGCTCACTTAAGTCCTTGGAAAATTTCTCATAAAACAGGGCCACATTAAATAAGACTATTTAGCTTAAATTAGCCAAATATCCATAATCAGCAGATTCGGTTAAATTTGGTGTTATAAAATTTTTCTTAGGCTTTTACCTCTTTCAGCTTTTATTTTTTTCTATTTTGCATTTTCAAGAGAGATTTAGTGGATTTGGCATTTAAAATTTTTGAACAGCAAAATGTGTAATATTATGTAATGTCAACGCATTTATTTATAGATATTAACTGTTTTTAATGTACGCAGATTGCTTGGGATTTTTTGTACATATTTTACTGCTTTAACTCTTTCGGTACATTTTTTGTTTATTCTTCAGTTTTTCTAAATCTTCTCAATTTGCTGGAGTTTTTTAGAATTGCCGAAATATTTGTAAAATTTTTGAATTTGTTGTAAGATTTCAATCCTTAGGTTTTGTGAAAAATTTTAATCGAATATTATTCTACAAAATTTTAATTTCCATAAATTTCTTATGCTTTTAAATTTTTTGAATTAGACAATATATTTGAATTTTTTGCAGCTTTATTATATCTTGTATCATTGATTCTTCAGATTCATGAAATACTTTAGATTTTACTTAGTTTCTAGAGTCACTAGATTCTCAAAAATGTATGGATTTTTAAAATTTTTAGAAGTTTTTAATTTTTTAGTTTTTTTGTGTTCCTGGACTTTACTGTAGCCTTACATTTTGTCTATTGTTTATATTCTTTGAAACGTTCTATCTGGTGTAAATTTGGCAGACTTTACATCTGTCACCAATTCCGGTTTCTTAAATGCTCATGATGATTTAGATTTTTTGTAATATTTACCATTTTTGATTTCTTTCGAATCGTGCTTTCTGTATTCTTTATACTTTTGATATTTATAAAATTTCTAGAACCTGATCCCCAGATATATTCTAAACTTTCTAGATTCAAACGGGAGAAATCATTCCTTATATGTATATCGGTTTTACAATAAAAAACAAGACATGGCAATTGTTTAATCTATTTTGCCACAGAATAGTTAATTGGTGTTTAAAATATTATTTAAAAAATCAATAAAATAATAGTGACAGAGTTACCTAAACATTTTTTTGACAGTGTCAAAGAGAAATTCAACAGAAATCATAGGACATTCTGGATAATGGTTTGTCTCACCCAGTATAGTATTCATTGAATATTTTAATGTTATTAGTAAACCACTACTACTATTATTTTTTTTAGATTTTTAAGTTTTGATAAAGCAGAATTTTGTAATAGGTAATTTATGGCAAAAATTTTGGAATACCTATATGGGTACGTTTTTTGTGTCATTTTTACAATTTTGTTGAAGTACTTTTATTACCCCAAACACGTTCAGCAGTAAAAAAATTATTATAATAAAACTCTACAAGCTGTTTATGAAACGCTTGTCAACACAACCACACGTAATGTGTAATTTGCATAATTAACATGCCACATGAAATTTGCCTGAACAATTAACTGTGATATAATAAGCAACGATACTAAAAAACAGTAAGCTGATAAACTAAAAAATTAATACATTTCAATTAATGCGGGAGCACCCGAAGGCCTTTTGTCAACTCAGTGTGTTGACGAGAATGAAAAAATACGTTTTAAATGGAGTTTTAAAAGTAGCAGGTTTGAAATTCATCCCGAGACCTGAGAAAAAAGAATTTTGACTTAGGTTTTAAAGTTTTAATAAATCTTATCAAACGATTGTTGCTTTTTATCACCAACCATTTGGCTACTGCAGCATATTGCAGCATATTATATTATTTTTTGATTAGTAGTGAATAAATTATTGGCCCTATTTTTGCATTGGAAACTAGAGTATTGTTTACCTAGGTCACTATTATTATTGTATATGTATTATTAATAATGAATTTAAATATTAGTGAAACATAACCCAAAAACATCTACCAGTCAAAAAAATTATATATCCACCTTGATTGAGATGCCAGTTATAACTCTCGTGTCTTATAAACTTTGGTGCTTTGCACCTCAATTTTATAATATTTACGCTGGGATTATGATCATAGTCATCTCAACCTTGATGGTTAATGTACTATTAACGATTAGTTGTTAACGCATTTATACCAATACCTGGGTCAAGTGCTTGAACATCAGATTTTAACGAAATATTTACCATTTAAAATAAATGCGAGCGTTTTAATTTGAATAAAGATCATATTTTCGGTTTAAGTAAAAAAAAAAAATACACAAAGCTTTAAAATAAAACAGAATATTCTGCATGCCTCGAACCTTGTCTCTCGAGAATTAAAATCAGTCTCTTGTCGATAAAGCGCCTCTTTATGGCCATCTATAATATATATCCATGTTTTTGATGACAAGACTTTTATAACCGCTCTATTATCATTGCCATCATTCTAACAATACATTTCAATACCTTCAAAATAGCTTTTAACCCAATTGAAAATTTCTTTCAGTTTCCCCTTTTGATACCAATCTATCCAATTCATCCATAGAGGCCATCTGGAGCAATGACGTCACGAATGGAAGCCATAATAACGATGCGCTCTGGACTTTATTAATTATGAATGCATTTCGACCAGGCGCTCCAACAAGTGAAGTTAGTGAAACGAGCTCCAAAATGGAAATTCTCACTGCTTTCCTATTCATGGCCGGTCCCGATGTGTATTTCCTTCGATATAACAAGCGAAATGTGTTATTCTATATCTAGCAGCGCGTGTGTTGTATGTTGGTTCCACTACAATGATTTTATTGTCATTAAGCCTCGTTCACACTGATTATTCAAACAGTTATTTGTTTAATTACGTGATAAGTCGCGGATATAATTAATTCATCTCGGTGACGGTCGACAACTAATGCTGGCAATTTACTACAGCGGTACACTAAATGTTTATGAATATAATAACACCTATGGTGGCCATCGGTCACGCGATCTCTTCTATTTAACACAGAGTGGACGCTATGATGACAGCTAAAGGGTTCGTGATGAAAGCAGTTAGTGTCGGACCCAAGCGGAAGATGGACATTCCCTGAGTTTTTCGGGCTTAACATTTCGAGTTATCCGCTCCTTATACCTTAATTTTTTTATGAAAAAGAAGGTGATATATGGAGTGTACACTGAAAAGGGTTTAACTTTAGTCCTCAATGGGCTTTAAGCAGCTTACATTAAAATCACTCATTTCAATAAGTTATTTAGTTTTGGAGATTCTCAGCTCGTTCCTGGAGTTTTTCATACATTATGCATTTTATTTTTATGTATATTATATTTCATCCTGAAAATATCACTAACATGTACACCACAAAATCGAATTTTTGTTTTCATTGATTCTTGATTGATTCATTAGATTTTTTATTATATTTTAATTTTAATTTTTTCTCTATGTATGCATTTTAAGCGAAGAAATCATGACTCTCTGATTATTATCAATAAAATTTTATTTACCAATCTGCTGGCTCGTTAGTTATGGTTTTAGGCACTCATTTTCACTGTAGAGTTAAAGCTAAACATAATTGGTTCGTTTACCGAGTGTTGATAGTTTGCAATACACAACAAAGGAATTTACATATGACACAATTAATTGCTACTTCAAGGGAACAAGTATTATATTCTCTAATGCTTCTGCATGTGACAATTCTCTCTTGTTTACGATAATGAAAATCAATTTACTACTTACTGCTTCGCTTGCATATTGATTATGCGGATCGAATCAAAGTCAATTTTTACAAGCGGAAATACGGAGAAAAAAAACAAACTTAAAGACATTAAAAAAACATGTGAAAGACTTCAACTCCACGACTACCGTAAGCAGATTAGAGAAGAGCGAAGTTATGCAGCACGAGTATTATGAAGTCAGTGGGAATTCAATAAAATATAATTCTGAGCGAATTACCATCCACACAAAACAAGTTTAAAAATGAATTCCTGTAAATACGGCACAATTCTATGAATAAAAAGAAAATTGTCAACTCTATGTTATTCATCAATTTTACTATTGAAAATTGAAGTTACAACAGCATTGGATTTCTACCGTTATAATTCAAAGGTGTCAATGTGGGAAAAATTATTGATCAGTAGATACCAATAATTTCAGTTTTAGTGGTCACATGAGAACAGAACTAAAAAATTCAGGTTTAAGAACTATTTAGGTGCGTATGTGTTTATAAAGTATACAGTATTTTCATGTTGGAACAATTAACTTTAGCCTGTCTAACTTAATTTAATCAATAAAACAAAATGCAAACAAACCGTTTAAATACTATCGATGAGAATTCAGAAGAAATAAAATATTAACCGATTTGTAGAAGTTGAAATGTGTCTTATTTAAGATCATTAATAATAAATAATTTTTATCCAGAAACTCCTCTGTGAATAAAATAAAGAAAAAAGTATGGAACTAAAACAGCGATAACCGTCACGTTCAACATTGTTCGAATAATAATAAAAGAACTCGTGAATTTGTAATTTTAGTTTTAGTTCTTTCAAACTTTTATTAAAGTGTTAAACACTCACCTTCGTCGCGATTGCTGCCCAATAAAATCTCCATGTCTTCATAATCTCCCTCCGCAAGCATATCCATCGGATGCTTGGGCAAAAAAACCCCGTCGACTGTAGGTGTCGAAGGAAACCCTAAAATTCCTGAGTAAGAGTTCCACTGTTGTAAAGAAATGGTTTTGGCATCGATCGCACGCATGCAATCCATAACTTGATGAGGATTACTTTCAAGCAACGAAACGTTGCAACCACAATCCTCCACTAACACCTTTCCAATTTTCTGTGCTCTTTCTCCCGACATATAACTCCAAGGAGCGTTCATCGTCCCTGACTGTAAAATTCCCCTTCTTGCTAAACCTTTAGTCACCGGACTCAACAAATGAATACTGACAGAACCACCTCCAGCTGATTCTCCAAAAAGTGTAATCAAATCGGGATCACCTCCAAACGCAAGAGCGTTTTCTTTGATCCATCGAATGGCCAACGCTTGGTCCCACATTCCCATATTTCCAGGAGCTTCTTCGCTACCCCTTGGAAAATATTTACTCAGGTACAAAAATCCGAATGAACCCACGCGGTATTGCATGGAGGCAACGATAACGTCACTGGTGGCGGCGATTATGTCCGCGTCGTAGATTTCTAGAGTGGATGTGCCACTCATATAACCTCCTCCGTAAATCCACACTAGAATAGGGACTTTCGGTCGATCTTGTGGCGGTTTTTCGCCGTGGTGGCGGATACGTAAACGCTGGGGAACCCAAATGTTGAGGTAGAGGCAATCCTCGGAGATGTTGGTGTTGGGATTCCACATCTCTTCACCGACAAAGCCGGGGAAGTACTCGTAGCGCTCCTGGTAAGCGAAAATCGAAGTTACAAATGAGATAAGTCAGTTGATTTGAGAGATTATGCTGTCAAAGATAATTGATGACAATTTTGTGCTCTTTGATTTAGACGTAATGATGTAACAGCACGAACGGTTTCATTGTACAAAAATCGCAAAGGGTGGTGCTTAAAAAAGCATTACTGGAAAATGTGTTACACAAAAATAAAAAAAACATATATTTTGTGAGACAGTTTTCTAGTATAACAACAAATTCTGCATAGCAATTTCTTATCAAACACAAATGATATTTAATTCATTTCCTCTTTTCATTACCAGTTTGAGCAATAAATGTGTGAGTAAACAACAGTTCTAGGTAGAAATTAACATCTTAACTAGTTTAGTAAGTCTTAGAATTTAATTTATATCTAATTGAAAACGTCTTCTAAAGGTAACAAAACAAAACAAAACCCTCAACGGATTTAATAAAACAGCCAGAATAATAATTGAGTCTACTCTTTCGGGGAAGTTACATATTCTGCGTGAATGTGTTTAAAAATTGAATAAATTTATGATTTGCTTTACTAATTGGATATCGCTTTGTTACTTTCATTGATATCAATGACTCATTAATAGAACTTTTTAATAGTATTTTTCCAGACGCTGTAAGTGATAAATGATAATATACTTTACCTGAACTTATGAGCCAAAAAGCGACTGTTTTATCAATTTCAATAATTTATGATAATTTCCATCAATTATTTATTTTGCATTAATTTAGCATCCAATCAATGTTACTATTGTAGCTTATTCAAATTAAAAATTACTAAAAAATTCACCAACTTTCAAATCGTAGGTGTAGTTAACGACATCCTGAATTATCTCTTAAAGACTCGTGAAACACAATTTTTATTTATGGTTGCATATTTGTTTTTCTTGGACAAAAGCCAGACATCAGAAATCGATGAAAAATTAACATTAATTATTAATTTGCTATCAAATTAGTTCGTACTTAATCAATAATAATTAATTGATTTCGCTTATTCATTCACCTAAAAATTAAAACCTAGACTAGATTAGAACACACTTGCCTAATATTTGATCGTGTACTAAGTTTGTTTAAAGTTTGCATAGTTTGAGGAAGTTTTACATTTACAATATTTATACGATCTCTATCAGGCAAATTACTTGTCCTTAGTAGTTAGAGTGTATTTATTTGTTTTAGTTTCCAGTTTGGTTTTACTGTTTTAGAGTTCGAGTCGATAGAGATATTTGGTGCTGCTCCTAAAACCACACATCATTCTTAGATAAACGCTAGAATTATGTATTGAAGCGTTCAATAACATGTTCGGTAATTCCATTTTACAAGATATTTTATATGTTAAATAATTTAGCTAACAATTTCATTATAAACGTTATTCTTGTATAAAGTGGTTTGATATGTAAAACTGAGTATTTTGATTTGAATTTTAATGATTATATTGTCAATTTTAGTCATTTTTTTTACTCTATTTAATATTGGGGTAATTTTATGTAACACTAGAATGTATATCATTAGTAATTACCTACAATGGACCTACTCTGAGATAATTATCAGTAGTTCTATGTTAATGTCTGTTTTTATTATATTGACCTGTTATGTACAAATAAAATTTCAAGGACGATATGTTTGTCGATTGTGTTCATTTCTGGGCCAGATGTGTTTAGATAAATGAGAACATAATATGACTAAATATCTTAATACTTAGGTTAATATTTTTGATACATTTGGACTAATTTGTGTTTTTTTGTTGATATAATTAAAGTTTTTAAAGGCCCTTGTCTAATCTTCCATTAAAGTCACTCTTTTCTGTAATTTTTGTGTCACATTCGAACATGCTCCTACATTTTCAGTTAATCATATTACAGCAAGCATAAAAGTGTCGGATGTGCAACTTTTTGAGTTTTTGACGGTTTTTATTATTGGCTTCGGTGCGAGCGTCAATTACGCCCCCAGATTCAGCCAAGAATTGATAAAAAATTCATCCCTCAATATAAAATTCCGCCGTCTCTGTCTAGAAACCACAAAACCGGAAGTCTTTTCCACACATCAGCACACAATCAACTCGCGCTTTGAGCACAAAATAAGCACCAAATCATCATCCATAATGTGAGTAGACCTGGTAGCAAGAGTTGGGTAATTTGGTAGCATCGAGGATGCCGTGCCAGGGGTCGATGGGCACCGGCTTCCTGAACCGTAGCTGCTCGATGGGCGGCTTGGCGAAAGGAATTCCCGTGAAGACGTGCACTTCGCGTCCTAGTACCGTCTTGGAGCGACCCCGCACCAACCCGCTGGTGGTCTCCACGACAAGGGGATCGCTGTGAAAGTCTCTGGATTGGGGCGGCCGCGTCGTTGTCTCTTCGCTAGGCCAAGAATAGGCCGACGCGGAAGCACTTAGTGATACCGCGAACCACACCACCGATAACATTTTGCACCGAGTCTGTGTCATGGCATCGCGTTCACGTGGTCGCCATCGCCGTCGGCGCACTTCGTAACAGGTGTCGGTTTGGCGGAACGAAACAACGAGCGCGGTCACGACGAGGGTGCTTGACGACCTGGCACGGACTGTGCTTCACGATGCCATGGCGGATCGGTGGCAAGCTTGCGCGGCCCGACCGCCTCTTCGTGCTGCTGATGATGACGGGACGGATTTTTAAGACGATGTTTGATCCCACCTGGTGCATTCTACTTCAAAATCATACTCAAAAACAAATAATTATATAATTCAATTCCAAATCGATTGAAATGAAACAGGTTCTTTAATTGCTAACAATTGATTTTTAAGCAGGTAAACCAAACTGAAGGACTTTCCTTTTAAATGTTGTTTTAAGTGAAAAGTAAAGCTGTAAGGTCCATGAAACGCATAAATTGTTTGGTAACCAGAGTTTATTTTAGTTTTATTGATTTTAAATAAATGCCTCATTTTCACTTTAATTTAAACATTAAAATAAATAAACAAAATTAAGCCGATTTAATAAACTGTGAGTATAGTCATTTTTTTTTTGCTATGTTTACCGTATAGCAAATCATCCATCACGTTTAGTCGAATAAAATTTAAAATGTGAGTTTGATGGTTAAATTCAATTTTTAATTATTGGAAAAAATTCCTTTAATTCCGTGTTTCTACGTTAATTTTGCATGGTACAATCGTTCAATTTTTTATTTTTTTATAATGCTTTAAACTATTTTTTAATTGTTAGCCTAATATGTAAATGAAAAGGATCAATTTATTTAAGTAAAACTGACAAAACTTTTATTTAAAAAATGTAGAAATCATATTCAAAATCAGAGTCAGCTGTCGTAAAACTATTGTGTAATAAATAACTTCTTAATAGTAATAACATTTTGTCAAATCATACTAAATATTTAATTTAATCTCAAATGTAATAATAAAAGAGGTTCTTGAAACTGAGTTATTACCGGTATTCTAAATAAAAAATAGAAAACTTTTGATAACGAGGATGAATTTCGAAGTTTTTCTACTTTTTAAAGGTATCTTCTTAGTATTAGCTTCGAAATAAATTTGTATTAACTTTCTTTTGCAGTACGTGAGAATAATAAAAAATAAAACTTTAACAAGTCACTTTATAAAAACTTATTTTTAACATTTAGATAAAGTTTTAAAGTAGTAATAAATAATCTTTACTCAAAATTAATACTGAAAATATAGTCCCCTGAAGTGGAGGTCCAAACTAACTCATTTTCTAGAATTATTGTAATTTTTTGTTCCACTTTGTCAACATGATCGACTTCTTTAAGCTAAATTTTAAAATAAATTGCGCGTTCAACTATGCTTTTTATTACGTTGACCGTGTTGTTAATTAAGCCATTTTTGGTAACTTTTGGTCCAATACAGCTAAAATATGAGTTTTACGCGGAGTATTATTGATGATTAAATTGGATTTTTAATTATAGTCGTAAATTCATTACTTCCGTAGTTTAGCGGTTTGAGTTAATAGTGACCCATTACGTTTATATCGAATAGAACGTTTTTTAATTGAGAGTTACCAATGGAAACAAAAAATTTCGCTCAGGTGTAGAGATTGTATTTTTGTGTAACGGTGTAACTAAATTATTTAAATGTTTTTTAGTTTACATTTGATTGTACGAATAATAAATGCCTAAGTGAATTCGTAATCTTTTCGTTAACTGATTTTTGATAATACATAAAAAATATATTAACCTATTATATATTTGTCTACAAATAAAATTAAAAGTTTATGAAATATCAACAAATTTATTATAAGATAGATGTATACGATATATGTTGGCAATATCGCAGTAGTGTCAAATATACAAAAATCATTTTACCCAGAGAAGACAGTGGAATAATGTTTCTCATATTAAAAACAAACTACCTCTAAACAGTTTATAGTTACCGTAAAATTTCTTTTCAACGTCAATAAACGGGTAACAAGTTGTAATTTAAAAGTATGTTATAAAATTTATTTAGTTTTATTAGTTGTTTGAAAAACTTGTTTTCTTCAGCATATCATAAAATGGCGTAGGTAGTATTCTCAACTCTAATTTTTCAATATTATAATTAGTACCAACGTTAAATAATTTAACTAACAATATTATAGATATTGGCAATCTTCAAAGATTCTCTATACTGCAAATTGATGTACTTGATTTAATTACAAATTTAAGTTGCCTATATTTAAACTTCGCATTTGCTTGACTACTATGCTGGCAATAGCACCAATTTGCATAAGAAAGTAAAAAAAATACACATTAAAAAATTAAGATAAAATGTTTATTAAGTTTATAGTAATTTCACATAAAACCGAAAACATTGTACACTTTCTATAAAATAAAGTGGTAATATTGAATCTAATTTATAATTTTATTTTATTTTATATTTATTTACAAAACCAGTATAAAGAAAATAACAAATTTACAAGTCCGAAGACATCAGGTAGTGCCTATCGTGCATACGAAATTTTATTTTGAAAAATCCGTTCTCATTGCAAAAAATTGGTGTTACTAAGAACTTTGTTACCTATATTTTTATTTTACGTGGAATATCAAGTTCTAACCACATGGAATGAGATATTTGGACAGATATTTTGATACAAGCAAAACAGACCACTGATAATCTGTCACCTGTAAACTCGGAAGCAAATTACACAAGAAAATTTAAAGTTTAAAAATACTGTTATCGTCGAGAACGAGATGGGAAACTCTCAAGAATGGTATGTTATTAATTTATTACCTATTTACATCGTCATAAAAAATTTGTTTTACCTGTTCTATAAGATAAATTGAGGTTTATATAACAAACTCTTATTCATCGTAGACAGTTCTAATTATGTGCATTTTTACAATTTTGAGAAAAGATGAGGTGGTTACAACGACAATCGGCAATATATAGGATGAAGGAAATGTTATACTTATGAAAATTCCAATATCGTAGGCTGAGGATTTTACGACTGCAGAAGTAGAGGGAAGTTAGTTTAAAATACACCGCGATGGAACCATGGCAATTAAGAAAACGGAGATTTTTAACTAAAGGAAAGTGTACCATTAATAAATCATTGCAAAGTAGCTGAAATTAGACAATGCAAAAGCGTATACCGACTATTATCTGCGTGGTACAGATCTACGATTATCATTGAAGTAGGTGTTTTATTTGAAACGTTAAAGTTGCAAAAGAAAAGTGCAACCGTTGTAGAAGGATACATAACAAAGAGCATCAAAAAACCAGTTTGCTCGTCTAATTGGAAATTTTTTGGTACATCTAGACAAGAAAAGAATGATAAGCAACAAGAAAATTTAAGTTAAGGACAGTATCGTCATCTTTAAGAGGACATTATGATCACTAAGCCCTTTCATAATGTCTTGGTTGTTGTGGCCCCGATTTTATATTATTACAAGTTAACATAAAATACATAAAAAATCAATCAACTTAAAAGTAGCTCAAACATCAATAAATTTATTTTTGTATTTTTAACACTTCCTTATACGTAAAATTGAATTTCCACTCTTGTTATTAAATACACACAAACGAAGAGATTTAATTTTCCCAGCGGAGTTTATAACTGCCTCATAAATATAAAGTCAAACTATCACTAAAACTTCTTACGTTCATGAACACTTAATTGCTTTATTTATATATTTTTAGCTATAAATTTAATATTCTAAACGGAGTTTGAGTCTTTACTTTTAATTGGTCAGTACCGAGCGATTTTTCCACCGTTGGCAAGTATACATAAAGTTGACCACAATTTATGCTATAATTTCAAGGGTCGTAAACTCCTAGTGATATTGTTTGATGACGTGACACTTGATGTTCTCCCTTTATTACCAAGTTTAATCTGACGTTATCTTGGTCAAGTGAATCCAAAAAGATAATCTTTTTTTAAGAAAATATCTATTTATTTTCTGTCCTAAAAATAACTACGAATTTTGAGTAGAACCGTTAAATTATTTTATCAATACTCACAGAAAACAAGTACAATCATTAGTTGCCTAATAATAACGATAGACAAATATACGAAAATGTATCGCTCTTTACAAATGGAGAAGATGCATTATTCTTTCAAGTGTTGACATGTTTTTCCCTCTTTTGTGTTTAATGATGTTGCTATTGATCGAAGCTCGAAAAACCTTTTACTTGCAATGTTTATTAAATAATTTTTTCACGTGAATGCCAATTGAAGTCATTTTAATTTGTGGCAATTGTGCTTAAAACTTTTGCCATTTGCGTGCTGCGAATTTCGATCTTTTATTTGGATTCGTAGTATACATGAAATTGCATTGTTCTAGGTCGACTATTACATTTGCTGGTTTAATCAATTGATTACAGAGCTCAAAATCATAACTTGGGAACAAACACCTGACCTTATGTCGTGACTTGCATTCATATCAAAACAAATCCTGTATAATTAAATTTTACCGAATCATTATCGTAAAGGTCACAAAACTAAATCAACATTCAAATGTATAAATTATATGGTCGCCTAAATTACCCAGCTACTTCTTGGCGACAACTGTGGTGGTAAACGGCAACGGAAAATCATTTTGTTCACACAGCAATACTGCTTGTTTCGTGGGGATAGAACATCAGCTAACACTAATTAAGTACAACTGAAAGCAACCCAAAAAGAAACTGCGTAATTCCTCTTCTTCCAACATCTGACGATGATCAGATTTGTCAAGCATTCAGTCCAGTGAGACGTGCTGATTTAAACAGAATAATAGCCACTAATGAAGCTGATATAACCAATTGGCTTTTCCTGCCCATGTACGCCAGAACAATCCCCACCTGTATCAGATAATTCAAGTACAACTAGTTTTACAGCAATTCATTTGATATTGGAAAAGCAAGAATCACGGAAATTATGATCAACATAGAAATTGTAAAAGACAAAGTACTTTCTAGATCAAGTTTGGATAGACTGTCAAATACATATTGTGAAGTGAACTCTCGGTTCGAACACAAAGGTAAGCTTTGCGCGTTAACATCTTGAGTTGCAAAAGCAGCCTAATTATTAATTAATTAAAGCTGTGCAAGACATACGCGGAAGCTTTCGGGAACTTTTAATTAAATTTATAGTTTTGTGAATTGCACTGTCGCTCGCAGTGGCATCAATTAAGATTTTATCATCTGCTTTGACGGAGAAAAGTAGAGCTTTTAATTACAGGTAAAAAAAAGATGGTTGCAATTACGAAATTACCTAAGAATGGGAAAAATCTAAGCGAACAAATTAAATGTTATTTTAAGTAATTTACTTTTACATAATGTGGAACTAGAATCTAAAAAAATTAAAAATCCTCTACAAAGGTTTAACATAGTATATAAAATATCTAAAGGTTAACAGAAAGATACCAATCTTTCGAACAACCTTAAAGTTGTAAATCTAAAAAGTATAGAAATTTTGAAAATGTAATATCTGAAGAATTAACAAAGCACAAAATTTTAAACTAAATCAAAATAATAAATAGAGAAAAGCTCTATAAATCCCAAAAAGAAACTAAAAACAAAGCATAAAAAACTAAAGAATATACATTTACAAAAATTTGAAAAACGTAAAAAAACTAAAGTTTTCGTCATTTCTTTAGTTAACAGATGACAATATATTTTCCAAACTTCGTAAGGACAAACTTACACCACTCAATTTTATCTAAATAATCTAAAGATTGATTTACAAATTTTTGCGTAGTTTTCTCAACTTTGACGAATTTAAAATTATTTTTGAAAATAAATAAATTGTGATAATTTTTGTGAATGTCTTTTGATGAAGATTACTTATATTTTTTCTCATTTGAGTCTCAAAAAAATGAATAGGGAAGTCCAAACTTAATTTATGTTTGAAGTTTTTCCGGAGCTATAATTAAAACAATGTGCAAAATTATGCGAATACAGAAATTTAAAATTCACACTAAGAGTTTGAAAAATTTAAGTAATCTAGAAAGTATATGAAATCTAAGAATTTAAAATAATTTAGAAAACTTAAAATCCAAGAAAACCATTTCAAATCAATGAAACAAAGAATTGTCAAACAAAAACTTAATATTTTAAATAAGTTATGTAAGGAAATCAATTCAGTTGCAAATCTTTCCGTATATTTTCTAAAGTTTTCAAATATCTTTTGCAACAATTTTAAAAAACAAATGGAAATAAATACATTAAGTGTACTGTTTGTATAGATTGTTTGAAATTTTACTTTTTTCTCATTAGTCTCAAAAATGGTCCCAAATGATCCAAGCTCTACGTGTACTAAAAGTTTTTTAGAAATATTGTATAAAAAATACCCAAAAAAAAATTAAAAAAATACGTAAATTTTTAAAAATCCAATCTTTAACAAGAATTTTTGAGATTGTTTAGAAACACAATAACTATTGAAGAAATTTGTTACAGTTTACAAATTTTTAAATAATACCAATAAAAAGAATTAAATCTCAAAAATTCTAGAGGCTCCGCTGCTAAATAAATAAACCTATTTATGATCATAACAAATCAAAGAAAACAACTTCAGGCTTTGAATGACTGACTTCTAACATAAACATTTCATGTTTTGAATATCTTGCCGGGATTTACTTAATCCCATTCCAAATCCGTCTACAATAAAAAGAAATTGATGCTTTCCTACTTTACCCGTTTTTATTGTCGTTGATTGTTCAAGTTACAACGCAACTGAAGTGTTTAACCCATGTAAATGGAAGCTCATAGATTATTCAAAGACTTGACTTAAGACGGTAGCTTTTATATTATTCTCATTATTGCGTCTGGCCTTAGACAATCAAGTCCCGTAGTCCCAAGTCTAGTTAAGTCCAGCGGCATTCAGAAACGTCGGAAGGGTTTTCCTTTTCTCATCCCGTAGACACTTAAGAACAAGACTCCCTCAGCTTGGTATTTTACATGACTAATAATGTCGCAAGGCAACTTAGTTATGCATTTTATAGTTGGCGGCAATCTAAGATGTTGCACCTTCGAGATTAAACGGCGATGATATTATGAATAAGTATGAAGTTATTATCTACCTGGAAGCTTGTTAGACAGTAAATTGTAAAAAAAATAACGAAAATCACGAACTACTATTTTTAAGTAGTGGCCAAGGAAGTTCAAAATTTTGTTAGGTAAACTTAGAGTTTGTTTATTCTGTTATTAAAGTCACGTAGTAAGTTTTCCACGAAGTTTTTTAATCGTAACATTCGATTGCCACTAGTTGCTGGCACGACTTTATTAAATTGTTGGGTTGTGGTTTGCCAACAATATTTGCTGAGATCATAAACAAAGCTTGCAAGGACTGAAACTTTAAGGAGTACATTTTTGACGGGTTTAATTTTGTTGTCGTTTAAAGATGAAAAAAGCCAATAACTATGTTCAAATTTAAAAAAAATGGAGGAAATGAAAACAACTTTTTATCACCAATCCAATAAAATGAAAATATTGTCACATCGCTATTTAAAAATACCGGTACAATTTCAGCTACCATTAAATTTTATATGTGCGATTACCCGTCACCGATAAGAATGTCGAGAGCTTGTAATGGCAGAACGTCGTTTTCAGTGCTGGCGGGTATGGTAATTCAATATATCAGTATTCATAGCTCCAAAGCGATTCAAGTGATTTCTGTAAAAAATCCGCTATTACTCGTCCGTTGCTTGAAAATCCATCTAATGTTTCTGAAAATTAACACTACTTCTTTTTTTGTCTTTTCTCGAGCTCCGGTGCGAAATGTAATCCGACACATCTAGTGTTTGCACGTGGATTAAAGAAGCAGGTCTGACAGGTGGTAGCGATGGCCACCGCCAGTAGCCAAGTGAGCCAGGTGAGGTCATATTGATTTTGTATCCAGAGAGTTGTAGGTTTCTGAAAACGTTCGCTGTCTAGGCACCTGACTGTTGCAGAACCACTGTTTGGTCGTCCGCTGTCCTCTGACGGTTTTACATTATTTTATCCTTCGGAAAGTATTCCATGCACGAATTTCTAGATTAGGTGCTACGTTCAAATATGCTTGGAATTCATCATCAGGTGCTGGATAGCGAATATTGTGGAATACGAGAAATTGTCAAATTTTATGGACGGCGATTTACAACGACTGACGAGATAACGAGGAATTGGGAAAATAATGGCGGTGTTCTAACGAAGTTAGAAGTCAGCGGACAGTTTTGCTAGAAATCTCATACAATTTCTAGCTGTTTTATTACAATCACAAATAACTAATGACAATGAAGGAGGTGTTGAAATACACCGCAAAATATTGATATAGCCAATTTCATAGTCGCTGCAAACATACAAAAACTGCAACATAAACAACATGTCACTTTCTTTCAATCAGCCTTTTTGTAGTGTTTGGGTTTTCCCTCGTAGATAACTTCATTTTGCAAGTCTTCACGATTCGTCAACAATTTTCAGGGTTTTGTCTATAATTTGGGATAGACCACCTTTTTTCAAGAACCACGTGGAATTTAGATTTAAAAATATCTTGCTAGAATAAAGCATCAAAAATTAAAAAATAGTCATAATAATAAAATGTATTACTTAACGTACTGGTGATGATCGAAATCATTAGCAGAAAGACATAAATCATAACTCTAAAAAGGTATTTTAGTCATGTGCTGGCTACAAATTAATGAAATAGAAACAAATTTTGGCCAATGAATATGATTGAAACTGAATTAAAAAAAACTGTAAAATAGAGCGTTGTAACCCAAAAAACAAAACTAGCACATGCAATTTACTTTATTATCGTAAACACAGTGGCATCAATAAATTTCCTGTGGGCGAGATTGAACATTGAAAACATTGTGAAATTTTAAGTATGAAAAATACAATTTCCTTAGTTATACGAATTACAAATTACTATTTTAGTTTAGCAAAATTAAATATATAAATATACCTAATTATGTATTTTTTGAACAAATCTCTAAAATTTTAATTTTTGACTTAAATGCTAATATGAAAAATGCGTTTAAAAAATTATCAATAATTGTGGACTCATATTTTGTCATTTGCACATTGTTCTGCTTTTTTATTAATATATTTTTTAGTTCTGTCTCTATAAATGTGATTTTTTTCATTTTCATTTTGATTAAATAACAAATTTTATTACTTTTTACAAAAACTCTAATAATGAAATACCGTGAAACGTCCAGTGGCTTTAAAAGTTTAAAGCAAATGAAAAATTTAGGTAATGTATGTCAGTTCTATGAATACATAAAAATCCAAGAAAATTGTAAAACAAACCAGTTTTACAAAGATTTTACAAATTTTAGAGCTTCTGGATTTTTTTTAAGGTACAGTCAAACTGGAAATAATATAACACTGTAAAATAAAAAAATAGTTATGATATTAAAATTATTTGTAATGATTGTCAGACCTGACCATGTATTTTACTCATGCGCCAATACATGTCCACTCTCAAATATCCACAATTTTAAAGATATAAAATTAATTGACGGATTGTTGTAATTACTACAAAACACGTACAATTTTATATAAAAATCATTTCAAAAAATTTACTTATTTTGTTTTATTCTAAAGTTTTAAATTTTGTACGGTACTTAAAGTGTATAATATCTACGTTTTTTAGTTTATGAAGCTCAAAGAATTTCAAAAACTTGGAATTATTAATTATCTCATTTTTTCATGTTAAGATTTCAATTTCAAGTTAATAATTTCAATAGCGACTAAATTGTTTTCATTTCAAGATTATCAAATGATTTTTCAGTAGTTTCAGTTAGCTACATGCATACATTTTTCTTAATATTTTAAATATTTCTAAAGTTATCGTTATTTTTTGATATTTTTAAATTTTTAAAATTTAATATGTCAAATCATGTAAAAAAAGCTGTGATTTGAGAGTTTTGAGTACTCAAAAAAATTGTTATTAAAACTTTTGGCAATTTGGGATTTTTCTAAAATGTTTTCAATTTTGAAGTATATTTTTTAAAGTTTAAAGAGTTTTACAATTTTAATAAGTTTTCTGTTCTTAAGAACTTAAATCAGTTTTGCTATTCTTTTACATTTCTATGTTTCTGTTCCCTAACTCTAATTCAAATTTTTAATTTTGATATTATCAATTTTAAGTTTTTTTAAGCTGCAAAGCTGCATCAAACGTCTACAAATTGTAAAAATTCTGCAGCCTGATCTGATCTAGAAATAAAACGTTACAGAGAATACAAATGAAAGAAACTATCTAAACGATCTTTTAAAGAAAGAAAATCTAGATATAACAATAAAAAAATACAAATATTTCAAGAAAACTAAAAATAAAAGATATAGAAAATAAAAAAATCATTAATTGAAAAAATCTAAAGATTTGAGCATTAAAGGAACAACAAATACAAAAATAAAAAGGCAATTTGAAAAATCTAAACAATCTTGAGTATAAAGTATAAAAATCTAAAAATACTAAAGATGTAAACAAAAAATAATATAATGCGTTTTTTGCGATGGTATGCTTCATACGTCATAGCGCATTTTTACGTAAATAGTGTAGCATATATTCCGCTTTTCACTTATGAACTTGTGATTTTTCAGGCAACATAATAAGCTCTTTATTAACGACAACAAATTGATTTCCACGGCTGACGCCGTTACATCTTTAACGCCTTGATATATACGCGGCTAAAAATATCCCTTACGTTCCAAAGTGTGTAATTTAATTAGTAAATTTTAATTTATTTTTTCAATGTAAACTCACTTAAAGCAAGCACAAAAACTTAGCCGACGCGCTTTCAAACGAAAATATTTACTGCACTTCTCGAGAAATCTTAAGTTTTTAAAGAAACTTTCTACTCAGGCTAATTTTAATAATGCAAATTGAAATGTTGGGAAGCTTGCAATGTAGAACGAGCTTTTTAAGCTTGGTATTGCATATGTGTAAAATTCTTTAATCGAAACTTTAGTTAAAAGTGACCAGCTTTTCCAGCTATTTGTAAGAAAGCTTAAGGACCAAATTCTGGGGTAATCACAGGATCAGTTCTCCCTAACCTGAGGACGCGTAAACGGAAAACAAATATTAGTTCAGCCACGTATACGCGTGAATATCTTTACCTTCGCATCCTGTTTTAATTGCTTCCAGGCAAGCGCTCATCTCGAAACCGCGAGCTTTTACTCAATATAACTTCAAAAAGTATTCAGTACGTATATGGGAGATGATGTAAACAAATTTAGGGTGCATTGAATTAGAAAGCTTATAAATGGTTTCAAGGAGCTAAGAAAAACAAGAATTTTAAGATTTTTTCTCGGGAAATTCTGTGGTTGATCTAGACTTAATTGAACGCCAGAATTAAACGTTGAATAAACGTTGGATGGTCAGTTTGCTCTGCGAAATAGGATTAGAGAAATTCGAACCGCGACCCGCACACACACACTGTCCTTTATAAACTACAGATCATGGTTCTGCCAAAAAAATTTACTAAATCGACAATATGTACGTAGAGTGTTCTATCCAATGTAATAAAGTATAACAACAAAAATAACAAGAATAGCAATAAGCTGAAAGTACATTTTCGTCTCCGTTGCGTGATCCTAATCATCTCTAAAATTGTTATTACAGTGTTATGGCAACATTGATTAAGCTCAATATAGTTTCTTAAATCTTGTAAGTTCATGCATTTCTAAATAAAAGCGTCATCAAAGTCTATGTTTGATGCCGAAATATTTTCAGTCAATTTTACATTTTGCCGCACACATAATCAATACCAGATTGAAAAGCTCACCTGCACGAAGACTTGGAAGCTTCTTGACAAATCCAACAAGCTCACTGTATCATATATCAGTGTTTCAGTTATTTGAGACTTGTGGGTCGCAATAATGGATGAAAATGCGAAATCAATAACTCTTTTATAATTACAAGGGCAGGAAACTGGGTTAAGCTCGATTTGTTTGCAATGTTCGCCTCCATAGTCGTTGCAATTTTTTAGCGTCGGAGGAAAGGCTCTCTTTTGCAAATTTATCACTGCCTGCTTTTCCTGTTAATTTTTAATTACATTGATTAAACGTTCCTTTATTAACGGTTGTTGTAGTTAATGGTGATTTGATTAAAATAAAGAGAAAATTAGGAACCGTGAAATCTATGCGTCATTGGCATTAATTAAGTTGTGGGCAAACAAACTCTCACGAAACTGAGAGTGCATAGTTGTAAACAAAATTTGTATTTACTGCTTTCAGTGATTTGGTTAAAATCGCATCCAAATTGGTCAATACAGAGGGTGCAATTATAATGAAACTGCTTTTCAAAACAATAATTTCTAATATTTCAGGAAGACTGATTGACGATCTAGAACGAAATATACAGTAGATTGTCCATACATTTTTTCTACTTATAAAATGCTAATAGGACTAACAACGGTCAACTTACCATACGTCAATTTCTATTTACGTCTAATATATTTCGTTTGAATCAAATAACAAAGAGTACAGGTCGAGGTTATTCCAGAATTTCAAAGTCACATTAAATTTTAAGCAGACACAATTAAAATCAATATTGTCGACGTAATATTATGAAGTGGTCTAATTTAATTTTAGAAGACAATAAAGTTTAGAAAATGTAAAAATACGTAGAAGGCAACGTTAGAACGACGAAGTGATAAGAATAAATTTGTTAGCTAAATACTTTGCATCAGGGAATTCAAGGGTCTAGAGATTCATGTTCACGCAGCAAACTCCGGTAAGGTTAAATCATAAATATCTTAAGGTTAAACGTTGAAACCTCTTGTGGGCGCTGTTAAGAGATTTTGTTTTTGAAAATAACAATCTCCTGCCTGACCACAAATGATAAACAAAGTACGAATGCGTGGAAGTCGGGTCACGTTTTTTGCATGTCGGATCTATAGTTTATAAACTTTAGGATAATAATTATAGACGTTCTCCTGAAACTTTCAATCAAGCTCATATTAATCAGTCTAAAGTCTGGCTGACGGAATCCGAGACCACATCAACACCCAACACAGCTCGATTTGACTCAGCTATGCATAACAGAATAGTCCTTTGTTTGCAATACCCTCAAAGTTACGTCTAGGCTCGTTCCCTTAATTGCACTAGGTCTGTTTAATGCACAAAACAAATAATGGAACCTTCATACATTCAGTAATAACAACTGTGCTTTGAAAGCGCGCTAAGAAAAACGTCAAGCTCTGAATAGATATCCTTGAAGTTCCGGCCTCGGGTTATATTCGTCCTTTTCTCTATGACGTCTCTCGGTGATGTTTGCATGTCGATAGTTAACATATTTTTATCCTTATTGTCACGAAGATACTTGGAAACGCGCACCGAAACTTGTTGGAAGGAAGCATATATCACTTACCTTAAGCGACCGAGCTTTTTTGACATGTTATACCCATAAAGGAGCTTAAAGTCGACCAGATTCTGTCATTTTGCATACCAATATTTTATTTTAGAAGAAAGATTTGATTTTCTCGTATTTATCTATAATAATTTCGGTCATGCTTCAAAGTCAACAATGTAGCAACAAGCATCATTAAATCGCCGTGGATATTATCTGCATGTACTACTCAATTTCATCTCTTATTCATATGCATGTGTTTACTTTGATGGATATAATCAGCTCCATCTTTCCTTTGTTTCAACATTGTTCGTTTATAAGTAATTATCTTTATACTATATAAAAAGTCTAAGTAGCTGAATTCATTAAAAATCCCCAGACAAATTTGGACAAAAGATTGAACTAATTATGTCGGCTAATTAAATTAAACCAGCTTTAGCAAATAGTTCATGGGCTAAAGTTAAAAAGAAAACCCGAGGGAAATTTTATGATTAAATATTGAATGATCCGTCAAAAACTTGATAAGGAGGTGCTGACAAAAATCCGTTGAGAATGTAGGTGTGTACAAAATTAAAGATGTTAATTTGTGATAAAATATTTATGAAGTAAATCATTTAGGTAGCTATGCTTTGCTACCAGCGAGATGAAGTCCCTTGGTTTAAATATTTATACAGTTGTGTCAGTTAAAAAGTTACGTTTTAATAACATTTAATTGACTGGGATGAAATGAAAATTTTAAAAACTTTTTAGAAAAATAGAATATTTGTAAGGACTGGTTTTGATGCAATATAATAAATGCACACTTTTAGCATCTAAAGGCAACATCCACTGTCAACAAAATCAATAATTTCTTTATTAGATTTTTTTTTAAATTTAAATACAAATGCATTTACTAATTCCAACTGGTTTGGAAACTAGGTTAAGTTAATACATTTTTACCTTGTGGGAAAATCAGAACATTTTTTTTAAATAGTAGATTTAGGACAATCGTTATATTTTGCTCCAAGTAAAAAGTTTTGTTATGGTGTTTATCTCTGTGGTTATTTTAAAAAATTGTTATTTAAAAAAAAAATGTAGGGTTACAGATATCAAAGTTGTGGAAATTGTAACATTTTAAGTCAATTTTTTCAAAATGCATTTTTCAAGGGTGCAAATATTAAAGATATTGCTCAGAGCAATATCGAATGCATTTTTATTTCGACGAAAAGTCAAATTTTACAAAATTCGTAATATTAAGGTTATAACTTTAAATTTTGGCGCACAACTGATAAACGGAATTGGTTTGGTAAATCTACAAAATCTAAACCTTATAAATCTACAAATGTTAAAGTTGTAAGACTCGGAGCAATGAAGATTGGTTTTTTGGTAATATCAAAAGTCAAATTTTACAAAATCTATAAAACTAGGTCTAACATTTTAAATTTAGGCACGTTTTTTAAACAAGAATATTTTTAAAATATACCAAATTTTAAACTCGTAGACCTGCAAATGTTGAAGTTACCTTAAGAGCAATATAGATTTGTTTCTACCAAAAGACAAACTTTACAAAGTCGATTTATAAAGTTGACTTAGTAAATTTACCAAAGCTCAAGTTTATAGTACTACAGCTGCCAAAGTTGTAGAACTCGAAACATTATGATGGTAATTTTGTTACAATTTTTGTAATTTTCCGAATATTGGGAAAATATTTTCGAATTTTGCCACATTTATTGAGCAGGATTAACCTAATAAGTTTACTTATTTTTAAAATATACCTCTTAGAACAATACAAGCCGTTTTTTGTATTTTTTACGAAATTTGTAATATGAAGCTTGCAATTTTAAATTTTCGTGTTTTCACAATTTTTTTTGTTTGCTCAATTTAGTATTTTTTGAAGAAAGTGGCACTCGTATGTTTAGATAAACGCAAGTTATGAAAAACTAGAACTAGACACGGAACACTTTATCTTCTTATATAATTGCTAGTTTAGACTGTGTTAATTTATGTGAATTTTCACCTCATTTTACAAAGTGTATCTACAAGAAAGTGAAAGAATTACCTGCTAGAAGCAATTTTGCTGAAGATAGAAATTTAGAGAAAAAAAGTTTTAAAGCCATTTTAAAATTATGCATAAGTTTGATGCCATCACAACAAATTTGACACGGAAAACATCATACAACTTTCACAATAATTCATCGCTCTCACCTCCAAGTTAAAAATGTTTTACAGTTTTAAATTTACCACAGTAACGCATTAAATATAAAAGCACAAAATCTGTAAAAAAAAAACTCGGCATTGATAGATGCCGCAGAAGAGAAAAAATGAAGTAAAAACGAGCCAAACTCGGTGAAAATAGCTCCCCTACAATATGCACAGTAAATCAAAGCTCGTCTTAATTCAATAGCCGTTTCAATAAGCAAGGCAAAATCCAACATTTGTGAAGCAGTAAATCATGATCGTCCACATCCTCGCCGCTCCATTACTGGCATTTAAATCCGCCACCACCAGGTGGTGAAATGAATTCAAAAGCTGTTTAGCACGCGATGTAATTCATAATATAACAATAACTCTCCGTTTCTGATTATGTGCGATCGCATATCAGCTGTCATCGGTCTTTTGCAATGATTAATGCATCCTAAAATCAGCGCCACATCACATTCACCACCTGATAAACTTCCATCTCCGGCGTCATCCCAGGCCTGTACCGTCGTCGGTTTAGGTATCGAACCTTGTCGTAAGCTCCCCGACCATGCTCCTCCTCCGCCGCCCCCGGCCCATCTCGGAGCCTTTCTACGACTCACCTGGCCTTTATCGACCGACGCGCCGCACAATGTGTCGGTGATAAATAACGCTCCTTCCTTTAGAAACTGTTAATTATTTTTTCTCCCTGGACGCCTATAACTAAGTAATTCCAGCCTATATTTCAAGCCTAGCGATGCTGTAAGACTATTGTTTTCGTTCACTGAAGGGGTTTCGAAACGAACGCACTTTAAATTTACCAAAACTTGCTATTGTGCCACTTAGTAACTTTCGCAGCTGATAGAAAGGAAACGAGTAACAAAATAATAAAACAACACCAACTTGCTGTACAAACTTCAACAGCTTTCGGAAGGAAATCAACACTAGAGTTTCTAATAGTTTTTCCACTACCATCGCATAAGTTTAAATCTTGTTTAAACCCGGGCGCTGAAAGTACATAAAGTAACAAACCTTGTATTTTCGTTGATAATAACTTGCCATCGTTAACAAATTTACAAACAATGAACACACTGAAAAATAGCTACAAACTACATTTTAAGTACTACGTGTCTATAATGAGTGATGACCAAAATTTGGCTTTCAGAAGTTGGGTAATTACGGGGTAATTCGGCAATCATTCTCGAAATAAAATAAACCTAAAAAAAAATGTTTTCGTATATACTTTCTAATTGTTTAAATTTTTAAAATTCCATGTTTTTTAAAGTGTTTTGTAATTTTCTTTTTTTATTGATAAGTTTATCTTCAATTTTAATTCTTTAAATTTATTAGTTTTAAATTCTTTGGATTTTTTAAATTATTTAAACTTTATTTTTTTAATATTAAGTAATTTTATTTCTGTAGGTTTTTCTTGGAATGTTATTTTTTTTCAGATTATCTAGATGTGTCTAGACAGTAGTAGTAACAGCAAGAAAATTTTATATTTTTTGTTTTTTGTATTTTTTGGTTTTCTTATATCTTAGGAGAACTAGTTATTTTTCTATGCTTTGGATTGGTTTTTATCGTTTTTTTAGATTTTTTAGAGTTTTCAGGTTGTATTTACTAATTATATTTTAGAATGCTTAAATTTTTTTGCGTTATTTGAATGTTCTTAAATTTCTAAATTTTTTTGTATCCATTGAACACTATTTATCACTTCGATGCTTGTATTATTTTATTCTTCAGACTTTTAGACTTTTCGGTATTTTTGGACTCTTTTTTTTTGTTTTTATTCTTTGTTTATTTCAATTTTAACGATGTTATGGCGGCTTTGCTTTCTGTGTATTCTGTAATTTCAGGATGTTTAAATATTTTTATTTGTTTTTAAGGTATAGCTATAGAGTATTTTTAAACCACAATTTAATTTTAAATTAAAAATAATACGAAAACAATTAATACTACAGTAAACTAACTAAATACGTTTTTATTAGACGTAGTGTCACTCTCGACATTGACTCACAATTTATGAATAAAATCATAATATGCAAAAATTTAATTATATGTATCTTTCATTAACAATGTCTCCCTAATTTTTAAAAATTTTATTTTACCCAAACATTTTTATCCGTCTAATAAAAGAAGCAGTTTTAAGCAACCTATTTTTTACAAATCCAAATAGTTGAAAACTGGAGTACATAAATAAAATTAAACCTAGCGCATTCACCATTTTAGCGTTCAGTAAAAAAATCTATAGCGAGGTTTTTGGATATTTGGAAAATATGAAAAATATATAGGCAGATAATAAAGGGAAAATTATTGTTTTCTTAAGAAAATCTTATATAAATGAATTTTTTTCATTTTATTTAAAAGTTTTGTTAGAACATGCTGAAATCTTCGTTATTTTATAAGTTCAAAATTATTTTTAGAACTTAAATTTTCAATTGCAAAGTTACGTGCTCTTGTTATATAAAAATATCTACCCCTTTCTCTTCGCTACCGTCTTCCCTACATTTTAGCAACTTCTTGTGAGAATCCAACTTTGTTTAATTACCGTTCTGGGAACAATAGTTTGGTTATATACGTCGTTGTGCGCATTGCAACTCATAGAACTTTGTAAATTACCTATCAATGAAATACCCCGGTATAAAACCGTGGTAATCAAAAATTATTATATCACTCGTTTTCTTTGGACTACAATATACTCAGAATGATAAATCGCTTGTTTCCTACTTCTGTCTAAACAAAACAACTTAACCTACCCATTGTGAGAACAATAACAAACAAATCGTTAATAATCCTACCACCTGACTCGATTATTTCTCTTCGTTAAGACATTTTTGTTCTCGCAAAAATATGTACACAATTTCGTCGCCCGTCTTCACTCCAACAGCGACGATTTATACAAAAAGCAATTAATTTCCAGGCCAAAGAATCCATATATAATAACATTTTATCCAGCGAGTTTTCTACTCTCAAATGATAAATTATAGTTTTATATAGTCCTAAAAAAACGTAACAAGTGTCCTTTAAAACGATTATTGCGTAATTTTCGCTTTAAGTCACGGCAAATCCGTGTTGTGTATAATCCTTTATATGATGTCAGTTTTCCGACTACATATGCGTGACTGTCAGATAACACTGTCTACATTACATTGCATTTTATGTATAAATTAACTCATTAAAAAGACGCTCAATTTGTCAGCAAAGCAAAACTCATTAGCGTTTGTTAGGCTTGATCTTTGACGACAAAAATGTCAACATTTACGAAATTTTCTTAAAAAATCAATGGATTTAATTAAAGAAGCTCGAAATAAAACGACGAATGTTTCAGACTGAAATCTGTTTAGTATCATGAAAATCCAGTTTGCTCACCTAAATCGTCTTTATATTTTCACCCCTGTGCCTTAACTCAATTTGGGATCACCCCTGATTCTCTGATTTTTAAAGCAAATATATAGAGGTCCCAATATGCGAAAGGAAAAAGAAACGGCTTTCGGAGCTCAAATATGGTCATTTTTTACCAAAAGTATTGCTTAGTTTCCTTGAAAAGCACAGAAAACCCCCTACACTCTTTGTTTTATAATTTCAAAACGAAATGGAGTCATATAACACGTTTCAAAGACACTTTTTACCCAGTTTTGCTTGATATCTCGAATTTCGGATTCAGTGTTCCCACATCAGAGCTAACTTTATTTCTCATATTCACTCTGTTAATGTATGCCCAAATTCATCTCGTGACATTACAAAATTGTAAATAAATAATGAACACATATTACATTACCATTGCTTTTAACACGGATTACATATTTATAACTTTCACGCATTATTATGTTAATGTTCTTCTCATGACTTCTGCACAAATCGGTAAACACGCATTGTTGCATGGATTACTAGTTGCGAATTCGTAAGTTAAAAATTTATGAGGAAAAACTTTTGATTTAATTAAAATAATCTCCAAAGGAAACGCATTATTCATGTTTGACTTTCATCAAGTGAAAACAAATTGTACTAAACTGTATTTAAATGAGCTACAAGAGAAAAATTTACAATTTGAATAATTGAGTTCTTATCAGTTGGCATCAAGTTTAAATTAAAATTTTAAAGCGACCTTGTTGCTTTAATTATTAGTTTAACAATACTGCCAAAACAGTTTTACAGTTTAATTTTTGCTAATTATTTCTAATTAGTGAGAGGAAAGCCGCCAAACGCATTGAATTTTAAAATGATTGTGGGGATGTGGAGCATTAAGTGTCTCCAATTGAAATATTAAAAAAAATGAAAAAAATGAGGGTTTTCTCAAAACTAACTTACATATTTTAATGATAGTGAATTTAGTTAAAAACAAGTTTGTTCTCACCTGCAGTCATTATTTTACTCTCTTTTGGGCCTCCTGCTGACTTCTTTAACAAATCCATCAACTTGGATGTTCACTGAAGAAGCACATATATTTGATACGTCTTCATTGATAAATTACCTTTCACTAATTCTCATTAGCTGTAAGTATAAAAGTGTTCTTCTGCCGTTCTTATCAACAGTCCATCCAAGTTCATCAAACACTAACCATGAACGGACACCTCACATTAGTAGTAAGTTATTTGTGGCAACGTTAATCCAGACAATTTTTTTTGTGGTTTTTAGTCGAAATGTCTGCACTTAATCGCAATTTCAACCCTGGTAAGTGCAAGAATCATCCCAAACTACTTCACCCCAACGAAAAAACAGGACACCGACGTCAGTCTTTCACAACAAACCGAAACTAAACCAAAATGGCAGGTCAGCAATTTTAATGCAGACCAAGCCAGTGAACTGGAAAAACTAGTAAAGCAAAGTTTAGAAAATATTTTCAAAAACGAAGAATTAGCTGCTAAGTCAGGAAGCTTTGGATTGAAAATGTCAGCTTATAAAGGGTCAGAGCTTGAATCTGAAGAGAAAGATCTAAATCAAGAACTTCATTTATCAGATCCTCATGTTTTGAAAATTCCAGTGCCTCAGCCTTATCCCGTACATATACCAGTGAAACATCCATTTACAGTTCCCATTTTTAAGTTAGTACCTGAGGAGGTTGAGAAGAAGGTTCCTATTCAAGTGGAGAAGCTTGTGCCAGTTTATAAAGAAAAACCAGTGAAGGTTATTGTCGAAAAGCATCATCCTTATGTGGTTTACAAACCGTATGCTGTTCCTGTTGATGTGAATACTCACGTTCTCTTGGGAAAGAAGCAGGAACCAATTAAGTGGTACTGAGGTTGAAAGTGTTAAGTTTTGTTGTTTGTTACTAAGTTATTCTTGTTAATAAAAAGTTCTATTGCATTTAAATTATGTGTTTGTTTGTTACCAATGTGTTCCTAACTTTGAGTTTTGTTTACAGTCGGCCCGAATTACAAAAAAAAATTAAACATAGAGTACCAAATTTTTCGAAAGTTCAATTCAATTCGTTCAAAAAAATTGAAATTTGATATTTTTTAGGAGATATTCTTGAAAATTATTAATAAATACTCTTTTTATTACAAACTTAAGTTAATATTTATATAAATAGCGTACAGTTTTTTAAAATTTTGCAGAAACAAAACCATTTTTTTAGATTTTTTTAATTTCTACTATGAAACATATTGCAATCTGTATAACTTTTTTTTAATACATCTACAAATTATTATTATTATTATTATTATTATTATTAAACAACGAAATTAGAAAGATATTTTTACCACCAATAGATGTTTATTTGCATCACTTTCAACCATTTTTTAAAATTTATTATTTTTCGTGACACGTCAATAATTCTCAGAGGTTTCTTAATTAAATTCTTTATTATATATTTTTGAGTTTAGTACAAAACAAACAAATTTATAAATCTTTCTTAAAAGTCTGTGAAAACCATTATTTTTTTAGACGAATAGAGTACACTCCATTAAAACCTAGGTGCCATTTTTAATGGCATAGGGTGTATATGAAAGCTCAATGTATGTACATTTTTAGGGTTGGATATTAGTGAATGTTGGTAGTTTTAGAATGTTAAGGACTTGTCAAAAATGATTTGTTTACACTAGGACAATATCTTAATCAGTAACAAATACTCAATTTCTGGTAATAAAAAGCAGTTTACTTCTCATTTGAAGGAAATACAAAATAATCTTTTGCTGTCTGCTAAAGGATTTTTGTCAAATAGCTGTCAATTGTCTACAAAATAATGCATGCAACTCATAAGTCGAAAAAATATCCCTAGCCGGTACATCCCGACATAAAAGTTGAGTCAAATCTTGGGTACACTCTCAAAAGGGCATAAAGGGATAAGAATGCTAAAATTGCCTCCAGAGCATATTTGAACGAAACTTTTATTCGATTCTAAAGTTTTAACACCTCAGAGACATTTGGATTTTGAATAACAATGAAAAAAAGACAAAAACAGTTTGTTTTTTTTCTTAACCGGCGGTAACGATTTGAATAAAAAAATTATGGCAATCTAGTGTCTACAGAGACAATAAAAATTTCGATAGCTCCGCTTTTTCATGTCATAAAAATTTTCTTTTCACAAAAATATTTTTTTTCTATTATTAAATTAAAAACTATTTTGCAAAAATAAAAAAAAAAAATTAATTGTGCTCACCATTAATATAAGTTGTAACATACACTTAAACATTAGTATATACAAGTATTATACGTGTATGATATTGATCATTATTATTATTATATTTTGTTTACAATCTACAATCTACCGCTATATAAATATATATATATATATATATATATATATATATTAATTTACTAAAATTAATAAGTAATTCTTATTTAGTAGAGGAAATATTTATAAAAACATTTAAGTAAAAAAAAGAGTATATTTAACAACAAAGAAGTATAGCTAATTTTACCTAACCACGTGTCATATATCCAATTTTGCTTCCTCGTGTTCGAGGCAGAATTACTCTAAAATTTTTGAAATAGGGAAACATTACACAAAGTAGAAAAATAAAACGTAATGAATATTTAAACTATTCTCCTAGAGCATTAAGTTTTGAAGCCAAACCTGTCATTAATAATAAATCTCTTGTCATACATTTTGTGAAAGCGAGTCAAAATACTCGTTTTTACCCAATCTCCTCTTCTAAAGTTTTTTTTGATGTTGAAACAACCAAAAGTTGCACATTACAAGCTACAGACAGTAAGGTGGATGTTTAATGATGTTTTTACTCATGAATTATATTTTAAGAGTAATAACTAAATATTCATCAATTTTTTTGTAACTCGGTAGTATAACAATGACAATTATTCATTATTTTAATTGTTCAACTTTTAGATAAGATTTTTTTATTACATTATGTATACTTTCAAAAATTATATTGATTGATATAAAAATAAAGAACTTATTTCTAATTATTATTGTTCTAGTTTATGAAGTAAAAAAATTAATTGAAAAATAGATATATGTATATACCTACATGTTAAAAGGAACAAATACAATTTATTCACCAATTTTTTAATAAAAAAATTGAATTACTATTAAAAACAATTCAAATTCTTAATTCTCTAATTATCGCAGTGATACAGAATTTCATTTTATTTAATTATTTATTTTTTTACAACCATAAAATTCTCAGAAATTTTCCAGCTAATCACTACAAATATTTTTTAATAATTAGAAAATTACACATAGAACGAGTCATCTTATTATTTTGTTTATAAATGTGGAATATTTTTAGTTATACATGTGAATGTAAATTTATGGATTCAAGATTTAATTTATCATTCATTTTTTATTTGATTGTAATCTTTCTAGGAAAAAAATACTTATATATAAGCACGAATTTTAATGTAAAAGTTTAGATATAAATTATCAACTCAACGTATAAGAAAAAAATACAAGCTGAGATATTTCATAGATTTCATTGCAGTAATTATTATTTTGGTATATACTTAAATTAATTGAAACTTTAACTGTAACTTTTTAAATTTCTATTTTCAGGTTGGTTTAACGTTATCAAACATATTTTTAAGACTTTCGAGGGAGTTTCGTCATTGCGCATTTTCTCATAAAGTTTTATAACAATTTTTTATTTTTAAAACTATTTTCTCTGATTCTACGATTTTTAAATTCAGTTTGTTACAACTTCTTTATGCCAGATTTCTCATAAATTCAAGTAGAAATGTCTAGAAAAACGGTAGCTAATGTGTAATTGCCTTTATTTTCCCTCTTTGTTTGTCTCTACCATCAAACAATTTATAGTTCATTACCCTTTGTAAAAAACCTTTAGAATCTGTTATCTCAAGGTGGTCGACTTAGCAGACTCATTTTCTGCCGAGATTATCTTGTAAAAAAGACCACTAAGACCCTTTAACAATGATAAATGATTCTAGTCACGCCCCTTGAAGTTAGTTTAGACGATTTTATATTGTCTACAAGTAAAACTATCCACCGGATACAAGCGGTAAAGATTTCAATTTGTTTCATTGGCTCAAATGAATTCGGGCAAGTGGAAGTATTTATAGGTGAGTAAATCGGGTCGCACCAGAACTATCGACCGAGCACTAATCCAGCAAACCGCAAAATTTATCAACTCATAGTTTTTAGATATGGTAAATGATTTGTCATCAAATTTGCAGTGTAATTAATTACATTTAATCTAGTCGGAACATATAGGGCCATTACACTAATTTAATTATACACGACCTATTTTATGAATTTTGACATTTCTTTGTGAAACACTTTTACATGTACTAATTGTGGACAGTTTTTAAAGTTTAGAACTATAATGAACTACTGACAACAAAACACAAATAAATAAAAACTTAGAAAAAAATGTAAAACTTCTTATAAAACTAGTAAATAATTCAGAAAAGCTGTTTCATTTATGAAATTTATCAGTAAAAAAAAACATCTGTCTTCAAGGCTGTTGGTATCTCCGCTTTTTACTTGATTAAATCCAAAACTCGTCCGATTGCTGGCAACTCTTCTCGTGTAAAGCTCAACCGTGACATTTAATTAAATACCTTCTCCATAAAGCTCGTGGCATGGGATTATAGAGGCAATACTTTGACAAATCCGGTCCTAAAGTGCTTATCAAAACCGATATACCACTACAGAAGGCTAGATATTTTTAAAGCAAACGCAACCATTAAAATTCATTAAGTCCAAGACCTACTCATTTTCTCACATAAGCCTCAAATTGCTCCAATTTTATTGCATTACTACCAATTTCCAAAGCTTGTTGAAGCAACAACGTTTGTAAAATCCCTCGAGCGTTTATACGTCGCCTTAAAACATAAAGTTTTTATCCTGCGCGTGTCACCTTGAACTTAACCGCAAAGCTTTGCTTACAAAAGCACCTGTTGTGGTTCACGATGTTCTCGTTTCGTTGCACCGGAGCAGTTTTTAAAGTTTCGGGCGATTTCCTAATCTGTTGTTTACAGTTTCCATTATAATCATGAACAAATTAATTCGTTTAATTATGAGCAAATTTAATGGAATGTACAGAACGAATATAACCGGAGTCTTTTCCGAGCTCGGTGTCCTTTGACACAAATCCGGAAAGTACTTAACATAACGACTACATAAAACTCTTTTTCGGGAAATTTGCTGCGTATTATAAAGTTGACAGAGTCTACTTCATTTTTTGCACATCCAACTTCGTTCTTCGTCTGGAAATATGCTCTGATTTACATATCTATCTGTAAAAACTTGGCTACAGAGAATTCAAAGAGTTATGGAACTAAAATAAACTAATTTCTCTCATTAAAACGGCGAGTATGGGTTTTGCAGAACTGTTAGTAATTGAAATGTTCATAGATAGGAACGATATTAATTTTTTGTTTGTTATGAGTCACAACTTGAGACAGCGCCTCGAAGTCCATTAGTTCCAACAATTAACAGCTAAACTAAATTACAACTGATACAGTACATTATAATTTAAGAACTTATTACCTACATGTTTTATACTTTTTTCATAGTCCCGTCAAATGAAAAAACGAATATATACAGTCGGGTTTCCACTTTTGTCTTTTATGGTCAACGTAGACTGTGGTTTTTGTTAAGGTTTGGGTATGTTTAAATATTAGTTATTATGGTTTAGAAAACAACTTGACTTTTAAAGAGAATACTTTTGTTTTTTAAGTAAGTATGGAAAAGTATGCACTTTCATGTAAAACATCTTGATTTCACATTAATTATCAATTTGAGTAGCTGAGGTGTCATGTTACTACACCCGTATCCCCGCTGTTTCATTACCACCTTGAGCAAACTTTATTGCAACTTAGCTAAATTATAGAGTTAGAAGACTCAATTACGAAGTCAGAGTACGAACTGGGTAAAAGCTTTCAATAAATATTACACATCACATCAAGCTATCTACAATGATAAAATTGTGCCCACCTAATTTATTTTTGTAATTTGGATATGCCACCTCTTTTACGACAGAAGTTTAAATGTTAATTAAAGTTCAGGAGGCCTTGTTTTAGAAATTTCGTCAACAGTTTCAGTGGAAAAAATCCAACAGTACTTGTTCTATTTGTTTAAAAAATACGAGCAAACGGTATTGCTATTTTCCATTTGCTGTAAAACATATCTAAAATATGTTATTTTCAATGCAGTGTTACAGGGTAAAAATGAAGCAGTGACCTATAATAATCTTTTTATTAATATGAAAATAAATCAGTGAACGCCCCATATATCTTTTTATTACTATCAACAAAATTGAATTTTAATACAACTTTAAATCAAGTTGAATTTTAAAGTACTTCCAAAATAAGGTAGAGAAAATAATTAGTTTTGCTTAATCATTAGTTATATTAATTATTAGGTTCGTTTCTTTTATTTAAGAGCTTTGAAACTACTGGTAAAATTGTCTCGTCTTCCAATTACTTAGCTCCAAAAAGAATGAGGCCAAAATCAATCAGAAAAATCGTAAGAGCTCTTGACACATAAAGCATGATTGTTTCCTGCTTTCTTAAATCGTTGTTTTAAAGTTTATTGTGGGATCATCTGTTGGCGAGAAGAAGAACTGACTTGCATGAAAGGGAGCTTTCGATAACTGAAGTTCTACAGAAATGTAGAATTTTTTTATTTATAAAGAAAGGCGGATTTAAAATATTTACTCTGTAATTTTATTATTCCTAATCATAGTTACAGAAACTCATTTTAAACATTCTGTCCACCCAATTTTTATTTTAACTTTCGGGAATTAGACGAATTGTTTAAACATTTTAAAAGGAAATTATATTGAGGCATTTAAACCCTATTCCTTCCCAGTTTTCGGTGTAAAGACAATATAAAGCTTAGTTTATGTTTTTCTGCGTTTTTTCTTCCATGTTGTTCTATCCTGAGTCTGATTTTAATTGCTTTCTACTCGATTCATCTTCCTTCTGCTGCTTCCTTAACATCGTCACACAGGTGGAAAGATTTTTTTTTACTAATTTAGGTGGAATCAGATAAGTTTTTTTTAATTAAAGTATATATGAAAAAGATTTAGAAACTGAGAACTGAAAGTAGAACAAGAAATAGAAAAAAATATGCGCCTAAAAGTAGGCAACCCATTAAACAACCAGACAAAATTTTGTAACGTTTACTCATTTTAGATGATAAATTATTTGATTGTGACAGAATTTTAAATCAATTTATTTTTGCCTTATAAATAACAAACAAATTAGTCCTTTTTTTGGTCTATTACAATTTTCTAGAAAACTGTCTTGACAGGTGTCAATTTTTTCTAGTAACTTTAACTTTCCACCACACTATGTTGGCAGCACGTGTTTCCAAGACGCTGTTGCGCAACTGACATTCGTATCATGTAACATTTTCAACAGTTTAAAAGCCATTATTGTGTAATTTACAATTATTCAAGTTAAATTGTGACAGATCTTCACGTTGTTGGCAAAAGTGTCGAAAAACAAAGGTGGACATCATGGAAAACCTCGCATATGCGAACCAATAATCATCTGGATGCCATCTTGTTTGTAAAGTGGAACATAAACATGGAAATAGACTTTTTTAGCAACGATTAATGTACGTTACTCCTTTAAATAGCAGTTCTACATTAGCGGCTTTTTCTGTAGAGGCTATTTCATGTCTTTTTTCTGTAGAATTAATTGTGTAATTGTTAACGGTTTTATGCCATGTCAAATCAAAGTAATATGGCGTATCTTTTGTTTTTTTCTTTTTGTTTTGGCGCCAATATTGATTTGTTTAAAAATGTAACTAAAGAGCGCTTGATGATGACATGTTTGTATCTTAGGTGAAAAAATGGCAGGCAATGAGGGTACAAGCCAAACAGAACTGTGGTCTTCGGTGGTCCATCAACCATGCGAGGAGCCCGAAGAATCAGAATTACCAAGTACAGTGGACATGGCTGCATTCAGTACCGGATTAACGGTGGAACCTTCAAGCACGTCCCAGAATAATGATAACAGTGACAGTGATAGTGACTCTGAACCTGAGTCAAGCGTAAGTCACAAATACTTCCCTACAACTTTTTTTAATGGTGAAATTACAGAATTCAGGTAGTGAAGGCGGTCAATCGTCTAGTCAGAGTGATTCTTCTGATTCTGACTCTTCTACATCAAGTGTAGAATCCTCGTCACGCAGTTCATCACCAGAATTTTCTGTGACTAGTTCACAGACTAATGGCTTGCGACTTACAATTGCCACAGTAAGAAAATCATCAGGAAGTCCACCTGCTGATAAAATGAGCAAAACTACAGAAACAAAAACAAAAAATGGAGACTGCAGTTCTTCTTCAGACTCTGTGTGTTCTTCTGATTCTGAAAGTGAATCAGAGACTTTGGCTGTTGCTAAAGGTCCTGTTACTAGGACAAACGTGAAAAGTGCCAAGGATAATAATGTTAGGAGAAGTGCCGCGAAATTACGAACTAAAATTTCTGAAAAAAAAGAAGAGAAAAAAAATGTTAAAAAGGAGACTTCAGTTTCACCTACCAAGGCGACTGGTACTAGACCTAGAACAAGGCAGAGAAAAACAAAAAAGGTAAGTTGGTGATGGAAATCAGTCATAGAATGGTGTTAAATAGTAACCTAGTATTGTCACTGTTTTTCAATATTTTTAGATCCACTGAAAGTTAAAAATACTGAAATTAGAATCTGTTGGTGGCTCCTTATGTTGTGTTGAACGTCTCTTTCACAATTTGAGGTTAATTGCAAAGATGTCATTGTTGATGATAATTTTCTTGGTAGAGTGATTGGTCAGATCACCATGACAGTTCTAAAATGTCAAACTTAACAGAAAACAGGGTTATGGCCTTTAAATGTTAACATCAAATATGTACTATGAATGAAACTGTCTCATAAAAACATTGAAAACTCGCTAAATTATCAAGTTCCATTCAAATATACATCTACAGTTCTGAAATTCAAAACTAAAATAATTACTACTACTGAACTTTTTTTTAATTTTGAGTTCTGTTCTTTTTTTTTGTATTTGGTTGGGTATGATGAGTAATAAGTGATACTTTGAAAAGATTTTTCTTAGAAAAAATCAAATTGATCAAAATACACAAAAGTTCGTAAGATTTAACAAAAAAAAATTAATATATTTTCATAGATAAGATGCTAATTTTAGATTTAATCGAATAAAAATGCGGCATAATTTGGTAAGAAATAAGACGTTTAATAATCTTTACATTTTTTTTTTTTTTTTGTATATTGCCTTACATACAGGGTCCTCCGACACTTATAAACTCATTTAATTGTTAGGTTATAAATACGTTTTTTTTTTAAGTGTAAAAGCGCAAAAAATTTCTTTTTTCAAAAATCAAAAGCAATAAAATGGAGGTAAACTTAACCTAACTTGCTTTTTTCATTATGAAACGCATAAAAATGAAATTTAAGCATGAATTACAATATCTGCGGCCTAGAAATTAATGAATTTTTCATTGTCTAACAAGGTTTATGGTATTTACTGGTAATTTATAGTAGCTAATGTCATCGTTGCGTACAAGTTAAAATTTAACTCAAACTGCCAAAGTGACACTTTAAACCAACAGGCAGAACTACCAAAATATTTGAAATTCCAAGGCTTGCTTTCGTAATGCTTTGTTTCAACAATAATATACATCGTTAATGCCTCTCATAGTTTTTGCGCCGACGATATATGATGGTAAAGAGCTCGTGTTTTCTTGTTCAGATGAAGAATGTTTTCTATCCGTTTTATCGAATCGTGAATGCACCGTTATGTTTTTCTTTTAATTCTACAGATTTTTTTTGTGAGAGTTACTTTTAACCGAGAATTTATTTATATTCACTTATATTGTTATAACACCGCTGACAGCCAAAAAATTTTAAAACTTACTTCATTTTGTACTTCCATTATATAACTATGGGGCCAAATCATGTATCAGGCGTCTTAAGCAAGAAAGACGTATGCCAAATTTAAGTCTAGTCTTTGATTTTGTTGGTTGTGAATGTCTAGTAGGCATTGCATTTTTTTATATGTTGATAGCAATTGATTTTGATACTTCAAACTTACCGCATATAACAAACATTGTCAAAAGGAAGCTTAACAAGCAGAGCTACCAACAGACTTCAAAAATTAAGGGCTGTTTACAAGCCTTTTTATAAGTAAGACAAACAAAATGCACAAAAATCATAATATTTATTCTATTCCAAACTTGAATTAGTTTATGGTTAAAAGTACTGCAAAAAACGCAATGTTTTTTTTTTTCTGAAACCAGAACTGATTCAATTTAACACCTCATTATTTGCATTTTTTATTGTAAACGCGGTAAAAATCAGTGTCTTTTAGATTCGTAATATTGAATACTTGGATTTTCATTTCTAAGAAATATTTCTTCCGAAACACAATTTTTGATGAAAATTATAATCAGTTGTTACTACTTTACTAAATCACAATTATGGTTACAATAATACTACCATGACATAAGAATCAGCAAAGTACAAAAAGTATGAGCAATTATGACCGATATGTTTTTACTGCACCTAGTTGTTTTCATATAATTGCAGATTTGCACTTGATGTTTGTTTATAAATAACAATACGAACTTATTTATTGATGCTTTTTATAGTCTACAATTTATAGTCTTTTTCGCTTTGCTTAGATCTGGTATTTAGATATTTACATTAACAATAGAATAATTACGTTAACTATTGTCCACCGAAACCTTATCTAATGATATAAAACCGCGCCGCTTTCACGACATAATCTGCGGTCTTGGAATATCCAGTGTTTAACGCGAGCCGCCTACAAATCCCGGCAAATTATGCAGCAGTTAGGTGCTAAGCGGAGACCGCTCCTTCTCGGTCATCTCGTGCAATCGCTGTCAACAAACCACATCGCTAACAAACCACATCAACGCCAAGATCAACGTCATCCGCACCCTAAGAAGACCCTTCATTTCTTCATTCATCACACTCACCGTTCTCAAGACCGTGGCGCGCGCGCCTTCTTGTTGTTTACAATAACCTTCGTTAGTGTGTTGGTTGCCGGTAGGCCACGCGACCTCCTCGTTTTTAATTGATCGTCAAACTCGGTAACGAGTAGGAGGTGAGAAGGTACCGGCGTGAGTGTGTTTGTTTGGTGTGTTTTGCCGGCATGGTGAGACACGTGGAAGTTGGAGCCACAGCAGTGGACAGCGGAGCCTTAGCTGAAGGAGTTTGGGAGTACGTCAGTCGGTTGGTCAAGTCCTATAGGACCAAGGATATGGAGGAAAGCTACCAGTATCAGGTCCGAAAGATTTTTCTACTCAAAATTTTCACATAACTTTCGACAGGAGAGTTTCAAAATTTCTAAAATTGATACTTGCGGTTCTTGCACAAACGATTTCTTTCTGGGCTGTGTTGGAATTGACACTTGATTCATTGCAAAGAGAACCCTTTTATTTCAAAAACGGTTAACACCTAATTGTATTCTTTAGAGCTAACCTGCCAAAAGTTTTTTTCACAATAAACAACAGAACGAACTTGGCGCTTACGAAAAATACACCATCAGAAGAAAATAGAGGCTTTAAGTTGTAGATATTTCCCACTTCTTTTATTGCGGATAAACTTTTGAGGTCATTTTAAATTTCCGGGGAAAACAAACATAGGTTTTTAAGTTACGGATGTTACTATCAAAAAAAAAATATTGGTTTTTTTGACCAGAATCAATGGAATTAATATGAATGATATCTTTACTATCTTCTGAGGGTTTTCCTATAATGTAACCTTGAATTTATAGGACATCAACCTTGCTTTTTATCTCTTTTTTAAAAGAGCGTATGTTTATGTCTATGTTAACATATCTTCTAAATTTTGATTTGCTAGTTCCACAATTTTCTCTAAAATGTTTTTTTATCGTATAGTTATGTAACTTTGGACTTCTTACTACCTCTTCTCAAATATTTACAAACATTTTGTATCTTTTTGATTTTACAGAACCTTGTTGCTTTTTGCTCTGTTTGTTTTTATTATCCTTGCAAAATGTAAGTCCAACACGTCTTTATGATAAACGTAATAACCTCAGTAGTGCGTAGCCCTTAAGATGTGTAAACACAAGGTCAAGTTACTACGTGTATGGAAAATTTGTAGACCAAGAAATTAATTTTAATGCGAGTTTGATGCTTTAACCATGCGTGACAAGAATTGGTAAACAAACCAATGACAGAGGCGGAAAAATCACCATTTCTGCTGATGAATTCGCCTCTTTTAGGTGAGAATCGGGAAGCTTAGCGTGCTCACTTCTTTAGAATTGTGAAAAACTGGTTTGCAGAAACCGAAACTGAAACATTAACGTGAAGATCTTATCAATATCTTGGTGACGTTGAGTCTATACAGTAAAAACTCGGCCAGTATAAATATTGTGGTAACTGATCTGGCTTGGTGCTCACTGAAAAGGAAGAAGAAAAGTCCAATTACTTAGTAATTTCGTTTACTTTTGGCTAATCTGAAATCGATGAAAAAAATATGATCCTTGAAACGAATCTACGCAATATGAGCTCGAAGTCACCCTTTAAAAAGCTGGCGGAAATGAAACCAGGTCGAATTGGGGTGCCCCTCTGTCCCCTCGTGTCTTTCTCACTTGATCCTCCTTTAGATAAGGGACGTACGACGTAATGAAGGAAGTCCCGCTGTCTGGTGCTTTGTTTTCCGAGACTAATTACACCGCCTCATGATCACAAACGTACAACTCTTTCGAAATGGTTCCCAGACGGCTGCCGGCATCCATATATATAATTTTTTTTCTTTCATCTCAAGGTCAATGTTACTCGGTTCCCCTTCTTCGTAGTCTCTGCTCTGTTTAACTTGAATTGACGGCGTGTAAATCGAAGAGCGCAAATTCGGTGTTCCTGGCCAACGAACCACTCGGTAATTTACAGCCAGTTTTGGAAGAAAAGACAAGACATTTGGGACCTTGTGTGATGTCATTATTCGAGGCCGCGGCCTCCAATCTCGCGCCATCCCACACCATAAAGCAGATATGTCAAACTCATAAAATATCGACAATTATGAGCGCTGTTTTGTTTTTTACTTGGAAATTTTTCGGTTCATTAATCTCACATAAGAATCTCGCAAGATTTATAGAGAGGGAAATTGAGCGACAACGAGTACATGACAATAGATTAATGTTTGATTACTTCACAACCTTTTGTTCGTTTTAACACCTACGAGCTGTGGCAAATCGCTTCTGACTTGGTAGTCTTAATGTCATTCGATATTAATGCCACTTTCTAGGATTTCATCTCGTTCGACCTTGTCCAGTTTCATGTATTTATTCTTATTTCCAAATACGCAGACAAAATTGCTCATTGTCTTAACCACATCAAATGGTCACAATAAATCCCTTTTTATACTCGTTAAGACACTTAGTTTCTATTGTACGGGTAGCTTCTTATTTAATTCTTGTTTTAATGTCTTAATTTATTTTTGTCTTCTATTAAAAACTCTTAGAAATTAATCTAAATATCATCTTCTAAAAATGTAAGATTAATACAGGCAATAAATTTGTAAGAACAATAAAATTTGTTTAAGTAGAAGTTATGTTAATTTACAAAGGTAGTAAACCAGCAATTTGTAGATGTAAATTTAAAACACCCAACCACTGAACACGCAACTTTAAGCGCAATGAATTTGACACGGTAAAAACTACAAAAGGCGTGTTTTGATTAAGTTGCAATAATTTACAATGAAATTATGTCGTTTTGTTTATGTTTTTTTTTTGGAATCCTTCATCAATTTTATTTTTATACGTGTGTTTTATATGACTTAATGTGTAAATTACATTTGTGTTTGAAGAAATAATAAGAAAAGCTAAAACAATCAGGATTTAAAGGAAGTGTTGGCTTTTGAATGATTCTAAAGCAAAACTGCAGTCGCGATAAAAATGTAATGAAAAAGTTAAGTGCGTCTCGACGTTGCATGCGGCGCCTGCTTTATCAGCGTACTCTATCGTAAAATTCAATAATGACAAACTCGAGCTAAGAACGCAATTTAATTGTGTTTGTGACCCAAAGTTTTGCTAATTTTACTCCCTAAGAAGATTAAATGTAAATGAAACAGCTGACCTTTTCATTTCAATTTGAAATGTCGACAATAATTACGTTATCAGTCATTATTGCCGCAAAACACATTTGTTACATAAAACGTGCAAAATTCTTTGAAATATTTCATTGTTATAAATAATCGTCTCGTTTATCTTTTTATTGTCACGATGGGAATATCTCAAATATTTAAAAAAACGAGAACGTATCACCTGTCGCCAATTAAAATGCACAACCTTACACTACAATAGTTATTTGTATCACTAGGCCAGAAACTGACCTTTTGCAACTATGAGCGTAGTTTGCAGGCTAAGGCCGAAGGCCGCAGCCTGCAATAGCGAATTGTTGCAAAATAAGTTTCTGGCTGTGTGATACACACTATTTTTTGGGCCGACAATTGATTAAATTTGTTAAAAGTTAATATTTTCGTATAAATTTCAATAAAATTAAAAATCAAGTAAGTGTTAGTTTTTGACATTGACAAATAATTAGGATTTACAAAATGGAAACACCAGTGCACTTTACGGAAGCTCCGAGAAATTATTTGATATATTCTTCTATCAACATCGATCGTACGTATCGAATATCGAACGTCGCAGACGCTGGCAGAGCATACGGCCGACGCATGTCAAACCTCAAACGATTCAAACTCTGTGTTCTGTAGTTGGCCGTGCATTTTGCAGGTCTAGGCCGGGAAACGGTCGGTTTCAAGCGGATTTAGACGAATGCAATTTGTGTTATTTCAGAACGGAGGCCCAAAAAATATTTTAGATTGATGTCATACTTGGCGTCTTACGGAATATGAAATCGGTCTTGTGAGACTAATAAACTTGCAATTATTCCGATAAAACATTACGGAATTTCATTGATTTATAGGCATTTGGGTGTGACAATAATTAATGTGATTGTTACTGAGGTATGTCGCACATTCTGGAAAAAGAAAACGGAAATTATGTCGTGATTAAAGATACGTAGAATGTTGCATTCCATTAGGAGGCAAATTATAATGGTAATTATCCTAATAATGACATTCAGCTATGATATAATGGTGAACATTAATAAAAGTAATATCGTATTCGCAATTGGCAATCTGATGTTTGGAATTGCTACTGAAAAAGAAACAGAACCCATTGTTTATGAATCTCTCTGTATTGTGCTTTTTTATCTAACTAATAACAAAATTATCACTGTGAACAAGTTCATTATATCACAATAACGATCATTTTGAACCTATTTCATAATACGTGTGGGCAAGCTTCACTATATGTCCTTGATAAACTAGAGGAATTGATTTCGTTCATTCACTTAACAATTCCCATTTAATTACCGATCATAATTTCAACGATACGATTTAATAGCGAATCGTTATCTTTCTTCCAACACAAGAAACGATAAAATTCTTTTCATGATGGCAGGTGTTTTGTAACTTCCCACCGGCACCGCTTCGTGTCTTTGAAGATTTTCATACAGGTCCGGGCGCAGGAAATTGAGATCCAGTGCCGGCTCCGGAGGTAATGCATCAGTAAATGCGACCCGTTGCTCTCGGTGAAGTCAAGGCCAGCTGGTAACATTGTTGTCTCGAACTGAAGGCGCGCGAATCTCAACCGGACCATTGCTCTTTCATTACCCCGCCTTAATTAATTGCCTCAGCCGGATGCTGTTTGCAAGAAATAAAATGTCACCACAAGAGAGAGAAATATCACGACGTGGGCTGATTTTTACAGGTGATATATTGCCAAAACGAGTTGGGTTACTTTTTTTTCCAACGTCCTGGGGCCTTCAATTCAATTCAGAGGCTATAATTTGCTACATTAATGAAGGAAGGGGAAGAAGGTTTGAACTTCCTCTGGTGAAAGGTGCGACGCTTTTGATGATCGAAAGAAATGTTAACAAGAAGATGTTATCTATTATTTGCATTGAACTGCGTCGCATTCTCAAAGGTTTGCACCGCAATTAGATCGTACATTCATAAATATCAAGGAAAGGTGTGCGCTTTCATAACGTGCGCTGGCTTCTAACATTTTCATATATGGGCAATCGAATAAAGCAAGAAAGCAATCAATTCAACGATCAAAATGCACGTTCACACGTTACGTCCAAGGCTTGGCTCTCACGATGCCAGCAAAGTACCTATTTACCAAGCGAAAGCGAATCGTCAATTATTTTATGATGACATTATTGGATTGTTTTTATGGAGTAACAAGTTGCGAGGGTAGTGGGATGAATCTTTTTGTTCTCGGGGATTGAATTTTTGCAGATCAACGTTATTAAAAGAATAAACTATTTTTTAAGAACGAAAATTTTGAATAGAAATCACATTAACAAAAAAAATCATATAGTTGTAAGGTGATAGACCTGGCCTTACGAAATGAATAAGGAAAATATTCGGACCACTGTGATGCCGGCACGGTGTCAGGACTGAAACTTTTTCCGGATGCACGTAATTGCACCCAGCAAAAACCAACATGATAAATGAATGCAAGAAGATGATCAATGATAATTACAAAATAGCATCATCTTGCACGATTAATTGTCGAGAAAAAAAATGCATGACACAGGATTTATTATCTTCCCATTAGATGGTGCATCATCAAAAGTCATTTATTCTAATGAACATGTCTTCACCATGAACTCCCTCTAGAAGAAATCCACCGAAATATTCTGCACATTCGTCATCTGCTGAGAAATGACATTTTTTTGTAGCCTGCGGTTTGCGTCATGCTGAACCCATCATCTGTTACTCAAGTTAGTTTAATGTGGTGGATAATTTGTTAAAATGTCGTAAATATGTGGTAGTTTTCGAGTCAATAAACCGCGAAATGTATCATTATTTCGCGCTATAGTGAGTTGCTTTCAATTATTGTTATCATTACGAACAATTTTACAACGTAATCTCTTCAACTAGTTAATTTGTCTAGTCTAGACTTCAGCTGGAACTCAGCGTGGTGGAGAAAGGCATCGGTATGTGTTAACGAAACGCGGCGAAGTGTGAATATGACATTATTTTAACAATGCAGTTACATAATTCGGTACTTAACTCAAGTAATTTGTTGAACAAGTACATGGGTTTTTGTAGTTTTGCACACTTCACACCCATACAAAATGGTTATTAACATCTCAGATGCGGTCTACATAACTTGGCACGGCAAAACAATAAACCTGATTAATTGAGTGCCTCGTGAGGGTATTCACATTGTTTTTTCATCGACCTGAAAGAATTCGTTAAAGTCAATAGAATTTTCCACGCCTCTGCAATATAACAGACGACACCGAATTGTATAAAAAATTGTTGACAGAGAAACGTATGTTTCAGGTTTTTTTTGTTTATCATTTGATATAAGTAGCTAATGTGGCGCCTACCAAACAAGGAACTAGTCTCGCTGCGGTTGAAAAAAAGAATGAAGATTGTATTTACATATTTTATTTTGAAAACCACATCTTAAATCCATATTCAGCGAAAAAGACTGTTTAATTCCAATGCCGATCTGTGGTAATGATTCATAAAGGAGATTTTTATTGTTGCTAATGATGGTACAGATTCCCAAAAAGTTTTTTGCGAGATTTATGAGTTTAAGAATTACTCTTGACATTAGTCGAGATGGTCGAAATGTATACAAGGCGTCGACATCTGTGACCCCAAATTAAGCTATTATGCAGATTATGGGCCACCAGAAACGATAAAACTTAAATAACCGGCACATATAACGAACAAACTGGACAGTTGCATTTAACAATTAATGATGAACTCTATTTTTTTCCCAAATTCAAATTAACTGCAGTCATTGGAAACGAAAAATGATTTTACTCGTACTTTTTTTTTTATGTTCAAATATTAATACCGTAGTAAAACCCACAACGACTGCACTGATGACATTTATTTACCTTTGATACCACAATAGATCTTCCATTTTATGCAACTTATCAGTGATTACACAGAATTTGCTCTTATCGCCCAGCCGTTAACTGCACCATTCGCATTTTGTCCTAGTTAGGGCTTCCAATACGGTTTGTGTCTCCTAGAATATCTAAACATTCCGTTATTTGTGTAATTCCTCGTGCATTTTCTTTTTCTGCTCGTTTGTCAGGAACACCTTGCTCGTTGTAGCTTGCACCTGGCGTTATGTATACGATATCGCGTGATATCGGGTCTCCCTCGATCTAATTCAAATGCACGACGTCCGTCTCCCTTCCGGACACCCTCGATGAGGGTTAAGCGACTCAACGTCGATGTAAAATAGTTGTTGTAAGAGTCGACGACGCCGTGAAAGTACGCGCCTAAACGAACTAGAAAAAAAAATCGGTCTCCCTGTGCCCTTAATGTGCGTGCATGCATTTCCACGCGAAATGTGTGATTCATATCAAGTTATCGATCCAGGTATGAAGTTACCGTACAGTTAAAAATTTCATAGGGCTTCGTCCGAAGCCGTTTTTAACTTGCAATTAAAGGTTGTTTTTTTTTCTTGCAGATGGCGGCGTCGTTGCCTTTATCCCGAGGTTCCACCTATTCCAGTTCGGATTCGGAGGAATCAGATGCCGATAGAGCGATCTTGGCGTCTTGTAGCTTGCAGGAGATCAGACAAGAAGATCTTGCCGCCATTTTACCAGATCAGCAGGAATGCGATGCTTTCGCCGACTTCGAATGTAACAGAGTCGATAAAAGTTCACCACAAACAGGTGATATGTCAGGATCTGACATGGAACTACCCCAACAAGCAGTCAATGCACTAATCCAAAGGACCACTGAGAGTTCCAGTGAATCTGAATCTCATGCACCACCTAATCCATCAACGCTTTATGCCAATAGCTTATTACAACAGTTCGTTGCTCAAACTCAAATGCTAAATGCACCATGTCCCATCATCCCACCCACAAACGACGGAGTCAAACCTTTATCTTTAAACAATTGTGAAACTCAGACTAGTATTAATAACAATAGCAACAGCAATAGCAATAACAATAACACTGAAGTAGACGTAGTCAAAAGAAAAAGAGGAAGACCTAGAAAAAATGACCACAAACCACAAGAAACTAAAACCCAAAATAAATCTCTCAATAACGAATACTGTGGTGACCCGAACGTTTCTCCGGACTCTGGAATACAAAACAGTCCAGACCACGTTTCAAGCCCCGAGCCCACTCTCTCCCCAAACACAAAAATTAAGAATAAAGAAGAAACCAAGAAATCTAAAACAGATACAAAGTGCGAGAAGCCAAAATCAGTCAACAAATCGAAAGAAGTGAGCAAACTATCAGTAACTTCGAACAGATTCGACCGACTATTATACGGCAACACCGACCGAGTCTTATACCCACCGCGAAGAAAAGTCGGCCGACCACCTTTAATAAAGAAAGGACCAGGAAGACCACCGAAACACAAACCTACGAACACCGAAATAAAACCGCCGGATAAAAACACAGACAATAAAACAAAAACTAAAGTGGAAAACAGGCCCGTACTAGTTGCAAAAAACAAAATAGACAATACCAAAGTGAAATATACCACCTTAAAAAATTTAAAAGTCATGCACAGCAGACACAAACACAAGAAACATAAAAAGTACAAAATTAAAATTTTTAAACCACTCACGAGTAATAGTGACCCTAATAAAGTTGTTGTAGAAATTGATAAGTTGATCGCGGATTTTGTGAAATTTTGTGTGATAGGTTCGAGCAAGCCACCGAAAGAAAATGTTCCCGAAGGTTTGAAAACTGCGAAGAAAGTGTCAAAGAAACGGAAAACCACAGAGCACACTGAAAGAAAAAAGAAGAAAGTTAACGTCAACGCTACTGTCAATAAAGTCACGAGTTTAAACGAGCAGCGATTGCCGTTAAAGAAACGGCACTATTTATTCTCAGACGGAAAATCGAACGTCAAACAGACGAAAACGGAAGAGGCTGTGCCGAAGGAAGAGAAGACACATTCTAACAACAACTCAATCACCGCGACCACGCCGAAAAAGCGCCATAGACTCGAAATTATTAACAACAAAGAGAAAGAAAACCCTCCTGTTAAAACTAACGCAACTCCTGCAACCGTGGAGCATCCAAAATTAAAACCGAAGCTGTCTCTAGAAACCCTGATCACAGAACTGAAGATGAAAAGAGGATTATCAAACCGAAACGTGGTGGCTAACGCTGCAGAGCCTAAGAAGAACGAGGCTCAACAAGAGGAGATTCTAGAAGCTGTGGTCAAAGTGGACGACATTTTAGTAAAGCAAGAAACTGCAAGGAGTGCGTCGGATGCTGCGAAGAAGAAAATCAGAAAACGCAGAGCCATCAACCGAACTGGCTTCCCCACGGTGAAAAAGAAGAAGAAGAAAATGGTTGTGACTTTAGATGAATCTGTTGAAGAAGCAGAAGAAGAAAAACCGGTGATTAACTGTGATCGCGTCCCGAAAGACGGAGAAGAATACAATAAGTTTATACTAAGAACCGAAAGATCCGATGTTGGTAAATCTGAAGATTCTATGTCGAAATGGGAGGTTATGAGCGAATGCGACAGTTTACCCCAAGACGAAAGAATTGAAGATAAGGGAGATAGTGGCGATATGGATGAAATTTCGTTGGAAGCAAGCATAGAGCGACTAAAGTCTAGATTAGATAAGAAAAAAAGAAAGAGGTGTAGTGAAAAGGTTGTGGAAAATCCGAATGGGTATCCGAAGCGGAAACTGCGAGATGTTTCACCTGCTAGTAGCATCGAGCCTCTTACGGAACGAAGATTGAGGGAAGAAAGGGCGTCGGCGTCGGGGGATGAAATGAAGAAGAACAAGAAAGCGCCGAGGTGGAGAAAGCGGTATTTGGTGGCGGGGCTGTTTTCGGACTATTTCAAGGAAGATGAGTGAGTAAATGTCTTAAGTTTTTTGAATTATTAAAGATTTTGATGATCTTTAAAACTGCTTCAAAAGGTCTTTGTTTGGAAATTTAAACGTTGTTTTTTTTTTATAGTGAAACAAGCCGAATTAAACGCAATGAAAATGCGGTGAAATCTCGTTTAACCTACAACCCTTCGGAACACCCTTACGGCTTGCTGCCGCCTCCTTACCACTGTGGCAAGTACTTACGCTGTCGAAAACTGCCATTTCAGTTGCCATACGATCTATGGTGGCAGCACACGCATTCTCAGCTGCCTGGGAGAGATGTCGTGCCTTCGTGGAATTACCGAAAAATTAGAACCAATGTTTATAACGTTAAAACAACGACTGGGGCTTGTGAGCCGCAACCCTGCAACTGTACACCACTGTCTAACTGTGGAGACGACTGCATAAACAGATTAGTCCTCGCCGAATGTCCTGCGAGTCATAAATGCCAAAATCAGAGGATACAGAGGCACGAATGGGCACCAGGTCTCGAAAAATTCATGACCGAGGATAAGGTAAGTTTCGTTCTGTTGTTACTTAAGTCTTATTGTTTGGTTACACAAGGGTTGGGGCGTTCGTACTAAACTTCCCATCAAATCTGGAGAATTTATCTTGGAGTACGTGGGGGAGGTGGTGTCGGATCAAGAATTCAAAGAACGCATGGCTACGATCTATGTCAATGATACTCATCACTACTGTTTGCATCTGGATGGCGGTTTAGTTATCGATGGGCACAGGATGGGAGGTGATGGGCGATTTGTTAATCATTCGTGCCAACCAAACTGTGAAATGCAAAAGTGGTCTGTTAATGGACAATTCAGAATGGCTCTTTTTGCGTTGAGAGACATCGAAGGCCAAGAAGAACTAACCTACGACTACAACTTTTCATTATTTAACCCGGCGGAAGGACAGGAATGTAAATGTGGCAGCGAGATGTGTCGAGGTGTTATTGGAGGGAAATCACAAAGGGTTCGACAACTACCGGTCGAAGTAAAAGAAACGAAGCACCAACCAGGAAGAGTAGGAAGACCAAGAAAGAACCAAGCCAAGAGAACTACTAACGTTAAAGATATGCCATTGCCACAGCCAACAGTACCTGTAGTACCGCCCCTACAGTTTAAACCGATGAGTCATCAACAAAAGTGCTTCATACTTGAGCACCATTGCTTCTTGTTGAGGAATTTATCAAAGGTAGGTGTGTGTAGATTTTCATGGAACAAAACTATCAAAATGTCTTAGGTGAAAAAGCTTCGCGATAGATCCGCAAGTTCCATGTCCGTATCCCGTCAACAGTCTATGACGCCCACAAATCAGGGCGCAGCTTTCATCAATCACTTAAACGCACTGCAAAAACCACGCAACATACGCACCAGACGCTTAGCTCAGGCTGAAGACAACCCAGAATTAAATAAAACAGTGAAACTCGCGTCAGTATTGAGAGATATTTGGAACACCCTCACTAAAGCCAAAGGTGAGTTAAATTACATTATTTTCTTTTTCTAAAGTTTTTCGTTTTAGATGAAAATAACGAATCATTGAGCACACTCTTCATGACAATGCCATCTAAAAGAAAAGTACCTGAATTCTATCAACGGACGACAAATCCCATCGATCTCAGCACAATTGAACAGAACATCGCAACGGGCGTGTATCTCACGCCTGAAAGCTTCAACGCTGACATGAATCGTTTGTTTGCTAATTACTTGCGTTTTTATGGACGCACCAACGAAGTGGGTGTCGCCGCCATCAAACTTAAGAAGATTTATGCTGAAACGAAACAACAAAGTCTGCCTAAGTTTGAGGATGTTTTAGGGAAAAAACCAGCCCCGAATTTTGTTTCGAACAAGAGTAGGAGCAAAGGTGAGATATTGTCAAGTCTCTTATCGGGTTAATATATTTTTTTTTCAGATGAAGAAGAAGATATCATTCGGTGCATCTGTGGAATGCCTCGTGACGAAGGTTTGATGATTCAGTGCGAAAGGTGCATGGTTTGGCAACACAGTGAGTGTGTGAAAGCTGACGTGGCGGCTGATAGCTATCACTGTGAGCAATGCGTTCCTAGGGAAGTTGACTATGAGATCCCGCTCGATGAGTTTACGGAACATGGACACAGGTTTGTGCTTTTGTCCGTAGAAAATATGACTTAAACGTTGATGTTGTAGATATTATATGACACTTTTACGTGGTGATTTGCAACTAAGACAAGGAGACACTGTTTATGTTCTACGTGATATTCCTATCCCCGGCACTGATCGCAAACACACTTACGACACTATAGGTAAAATAGACTATTCTGAGTTGGACATATTCCGAATCGAGCGACTATGGAAAGATTCCCAAACCGGAAAACGTTTTGCATACGGTCATCACTACCTAAGACCTCATGAAACCTACCACGAGCCCACAAGAAAGTAAGATTCTAAAATGGTCCTTGAAACCCCTCTAACATGATTTTTTTAGATTCTTTTCAAATGAAGTCATGCGCGTACCATTGTATGAAGCAGTCCCGGTAGAACTAATAATCTCTCACTGTTGGGTCATGGACTTGAACACCTTCTGTAAGGGACGACCAATAGGCGCCCCCGAAGAACACATTTACATTTGTGAATACAGAGTGGATAAATCAGCGCGATTATTCAGCAAAGTAGCCAAGTCGAAATTCCCAATTTGTACAAAGAGTTTCGTTTTCGAAAGATTCGAAACGAGACTTAAAGTATCACGGACTTATACACCTCATGATCTAGATCCGGCTCTGGTAAAACCAAGAGGAAGGAAGCCTCAAGAAAGCGAAGAACCTCGAGAACCTGTTATCCCACCGATGCCTGTTCATGTGCCTGTTGTTAGAGTAAGTTATTATAGCAAAAGAGAGTGCTCATTATAATTTCGAACTTTTAGACCCCCTCAGAGCAGAAAGCTCGTTTGAATAAAATCCTACTGAATCTCTTAAGCAAAATGCCAACTAAGCAACCGTTAGACGTGTCGTACCTCCTAGAAGGAGGTCGACGAAGGAAGAAGCCAGTTGAAAATAATAAAAACTAATTTGAGAAATGGGTGATATTAAATATTTTACTTTTTTTATTTTTTACTTGCTATTGAATGTTATTTATCTTTTAGAGTAACGTCTGTAATTTTTAATTGTTTATAAATGTTTCTCATAGGTCTTAATGACTAGTCATAGTTTTGTTGTTAATTTTATCATTCATTATTTATTTGTACATAAGAAAATTGTTGCCTTTATATATTTTAGGAAGTTGCTGATGATCGAGATGTTTCGGAAATTTGTGGTATTAAAACATTGTTTTGCTTCAATTGTTCCCAGTGTACAAATTTTTATTTTTTTAAGTCGATTTTATGTATTTATTTATCTGGACACGCTTTTTAAGTCTATTTTTTGTATCTATCATGGATAATTTATTTTAATTGTAGACTTCTTGCCTGATTAGATCGTAAGATTTAATATTATGATACATGTTTTTGAACATTTATATCTCACATCACATTAGATATAATTTTTAATAATAAATTGTTATATTTTTAATTACAACCAACTTTTAAATCTGATACTAACCTACCACAAGAATATACATCTGCACGCCAAAGGGAGAGGATGAAGATGAGTTCTACGAAACCGTAGAAATATCATGAAACGGAATACCAAAGCATGACATTACATCGTTAGATATAACAGCTAAGGTTGGAAAAGAAGACTTATCGAATAATGCAGGATAGCAGGAAACGACAAATATTAACGGACAATAACTGGCTAATTTAATAGAAAAAAATAATATAAATATGGTTAGAGAAGCCTGAGAAAAAATATGAAATGACATGTAGATGTCCGAAAAGACGACAGGTAATGAAATCGGTCACGTATTACTAATGAAAAACTTGTAAGGGAAATTAGAAGCTACAGACGAATATAGGATATACACTATAACAGTAATAACCCACCGGAAATGAAAGTGTAGAAAGAGAAAGATCACAAGAGCATCGAAACAAAGCAGAAAAACATCAAATATATTGTAACGGCTTCCGATGACCTTATAAGGTCTACTGAAAAGAAGAATAAACAGTTAAAAGAAACAAGCAAAAATATCATGATTAAGAACGGGAAAACATGAAGACCTCGAAAAATAAAAGAAAATATAGAATGAAAACCACACTTATTAAAATAAATAAAATTTTAATAATACAAATAGTGACAGATGCGGTTGATATAAGAAAAATAAAAAGATCAATCCGATGTTGGAGAAAATTCTACAAAAACTTGTGGCAGAGACTACTAGAATGGGATTGAAAATAAATCAAGACAAAACAAAGTATATGAAGCTGAGTAGAGAGAGAACAAATCGAAGGAAAGAAAGTATAAAGTTCAAAAGTAGTAGACAGTTTTGAATACTTGGGGTAACAATAAATAACACAAACAGCGGCAGAATAAGAATTACATAGAAAATCATTTTAGAGTTTATAGATACATACAACTTCCACATAAAGAAAAAAAACAGTAGGAATATAAATATCAAGGTATATAAAATTATTATCAAATTGGTCACAACATACACGACGAAAATCACGAACATCACAAATATAAAAGAATAACTGAGAAGATTTAAAAGGAAGACATTCAACTAACTAACAAATACATTAAGGATATATTAAAGAAAGAAAATATAGTAAGAGTAATTACGGCGCTAGTGGTGAGATGGTACGGCCACATCAAGAGAATGGGAAATGATAGTAAGGTAAAGAAAATGGCGAAATGAAAGATTTATGACAGTAAACTAAGAGCAGATGGGAGGACCAAATAAAAAAAGACCTAGAGGATATAGACATAAGGAAATGGTGGAAACAAATCAGGGATATAGTCACATTGAATGGCTACAATTTCACATAAAATGCCTAGCCAGACGAATTTCTAACACACACAGAAAGAGTACAAATTAGATAGTGTCACAAAAAAGACCAAATTTCTTCAAAAATCTTTATTTATAGATGAGTAATTTTACGTTAGGAGGTTTATTTGGTGGTAACGCTAAAAAAGCACATTTTTAAGATTCAATTTTTGGAAAATTAAGTTTAAGCGCGAAAAATGTCTATCCTGCTCTGTCCCTTGTACATTTGTAGTAATTAATAATAAACTAATAGTAAACTAAATCTAATTAAAAAATAATAATGTATTATTATCAGTTATAGTTTATTTAAATAAGCTATTATGAATGAAAATAAGATATACTTTGGTGTGGTAAGTTACCAGGCTAAATAAAAATATGATTTTCGAAAATGAATAAAATAACTAGTTCTCTTAGAGATATGTGCCATAATCTTCCATTTATTATTATTATTATTCCTTTTTTTCTGAAATTTGTAACCTCTTGACGTAGAATCACTCACATACTGATTTAATACAAATACAATTATCATAAAAACTTTATCACAGCCTCACTGGGAAACGCAACAATAACATTGTACCCACGAAACTAAAGAATAAATGTTCACCCAAAATTTAAGACAAAATTTCTCTCATCAAATCATTTCCGCTTACGACTCTATCACTTAAAATAACTATTCTAGCTCCTGTTAAAGTCTCAAGTAGATTACAAGCAGCAACTTCAGCGTACGTGATTCCTCCAATCACATAAATTAACAAAGATCTACTTTGTAAAGGGTACCCCATGTCATTCCTTACATTCATGAGCCCCAATCCTCCTAATTTCGCCTTAATATCTTCAATAGGAGTCGCATTTAAAATCATGCTAGCTATCTGCGTTATTAACGGAATATAAGTTCCTCCAAAAACATAACTAGCACACGTAGGAAATTTCAAGTTGACCTTTTCTGGGTTAGGGGGAATTTGTTTGAATTTATGCGCGTTGTTATAGAACTCCTTGGAAAAAAATTTCGGTAGGCGGAGTTTACTTGGAATGTTACTAGTAGAGACAACGGGTTCTGGTATAAAACCTGCATTAATTAACTGTCTGAACGCAAAACTGCGTGAATAACCAAACTGGTGAAGAAATTTCCTCCAAAAGCTTTTAATTTCCCCTTCACTTAGTTTTTGGGTGATAGAAAGCAAACAGAAGAGACGTAGGGTCACTAATTCATTGTCTTCCACACACAAACTCTCTTCCAAGTGACTGAAATTTGAACTTTTATTAGTATCTCTTAGAATGTCTGATTCCACTTCTTGTTGAACTTCATATCTAGATCCAAGAACGTTGATTATAGTTTCCGCTGCTAATAAATGATTCGTAATGAATTTTTTTCGTGATTTTGTTGCTTGTAGTTGAGTTTGAACGTAACGTTTTATTTCATCCAGGGCCATTTCTTTGGACTGAACTTTCTCAGTTTTAAGTTGTTTAGTCAGAGTACTTAAAACTGACGTGACTTCGGTGAAATAACGATTTTTAATGTCTGCATAAACCGAGTCTTGGTTACTATCTAAAGTGAAATTGACTGGTTGCTTCTTTATAACTGGATTAAGGCGGCCTTCCACGGTCTCACTGTCTTCTTTATATTCACAGATACCTGCATCAACACCATAAACTTCGTTTAGTAACGCCGCGTATGTTCCTGGAGTGAGTAAGGCACTGGGGTAGTCAAAATTCCGATCAATAATCACTAAACCGCCAATATCAGCATCGAGTCTATCGCTGTCACTTTTATCCTCAATCAATAAATCAACTTGTGTTAGAATTTTGTTAGAATATTCTCCTAAAGCTACAACAAATTTTGGTCTCCCAATAACAAAGCAAAGGTTCCATAAGGATCTTGATAAAGAAGGCAAAAAAGTGTAGTCAAGTTGTAGAAACAAACTTCTATAGATATTAGGTAACTCCAAACTTAAAATTCCTGTATCTAGATGTAGAGGGAACCATTGAAAAGAGTGTAGTTTTATAATAGAGTACAATCCCAACTGCTCTAGTTCATCATGAAAATGGTTTAAAAAACGTGGTATTACAATTATGTGGAATTTATTTACCACCGTGTTCTCCTGGCTAATTTGCGAGCGAATTTGATCTACTACTTGCTTAAATGTAGACAACTTGCTAAAAATCATGTAGAAAACAGAATATTCTCCAAAATTTGGACAACTTGGTTCCAATTTGAATATCTTCTCGACGCCGTTACCTCTAGAAAATTAAATTAGTGATTGTAATACAATGGGATCTCCTTACTTTAACCATTTTACGCCACATACTCGTTCAAGGGGGCGAATTACATTTTGTTCCAATACTATATACTTTGAAGTGGACACCACACTGAGAATTTTCGATAACTGGGCTTTTGAAATTTCTTGCAGGGACGCTAACTTTCTGTTTAAATCCATTTTACGAACTGTTTTGACAGTTGAGGTTATGTTGTTCTAACCTATCATTAAAATAAAACAAATTAGCATTTTTAGACGTTCTGTCGAAATGCTCCACCTAACACTTGATACATGAGCGTGGGAACAACGGGGATTGCGGGATAAAAATTCATTATTTGAGTTTTATCAATGCGAAGCACTAAAAAACTTAAAATACGTGAGTAAGATAAATCAAAACATTTTATACATAGAAAACGAATTTATTTTTATCGTGAAGTTATTAAATAATAAACCAGAGTGACATCTGCATCACATTTCTGTCAAATTCAATTGTCATTCATTCTTGACTTGGCGAGTTACAACGTTTTAGCAGTTTTATCGACTAGCTAAAGATAACTAAAAAAAGGTGTTTTCTCTAGAGAATATTATTTATATATTATTTATATATTATATATTATTTAATTTGATTTTTGAAGCGGTGTACATAGGACGCCAATGGTGCAAAGCGCAGTGTTTTTTAAATTCAAAACTAAAGATCCCTAGAATTTTTGAAAATGTCAAATTTAAATAACCTCATTTTTATTTGTAAGAGTTTGAGCTTTTTTTAAACACGAAACTCGTAAAATGTGTGATGATTACTTATTGTCGTACTACAAAGTGCTGATAATTGAAATATTAAAAGATTTTGATGAAAACAAACACTTTTCTCTTAACATTGAGTAAGTACAGGTGTAATGTATAATTTTTTCTACGTGTCGTTAGTTTTGTAGAATTGTCAGGAAACGACCCTAACTTAGGAAACATCTTCCTCACAAACCCTGAAAAATCCCTTGAGCAATGGGACCAAGCCCTTCACAATGTGCAAACAAAATTAATACAAAACTCAGAAGAGAATTACATTTTCAAAAAACACGCAAAATGTCGAATATTTAGCCTCCCTTTGTACCCAGAACTTCACCGAATTAAATTCCCACAAAATGAAGATGCTAACAAGTTTTTGCAAGTCTCAGGTTAATTAATTTAAACACAGTTTATACTAACTGATTGACAGGAACTGTTTTTAGGATAACAGCCCCAAAAATGTTTGAGTATCAAAGGCAGTATCTGTGTGTAAAATGCAAATATGTCATGATTGTTAATGCACAATATCACTTGAAAAATATTATCAAGCCCCCCAAAAAGTGCCAAAATCCCGAAGAATGTAAAGGGACTAACATAATTTCCATGGGTGAACTGAATGCTGAGTTTTGCAAGGACTACCAGGAGGTCAAAATACAGGAAACTGTCAGCAAACTTGATTTGGGGTCAGTGCCAAAAAGTATGTGGGTGACTTTGGAAGATGATTTGGTGGATACATGCAAACCTGGTGATAATGTCACAGTGTGGTTGGTAGCAATCCCAATTTTTGTAGAATTTATTAAGTGTAATTTTCAGTGGGTTGGTAAAAGTACGACACGACCCTTTTATTGTTGGCAAAAAGATGGAAATGGAATTGGTGCTCAAAGCCAACCACGTCCAAGTCAACAACAACAATACTTCAGCTTTATCGCTCACAGTTGAACATAAAGAGATGTTTCAGGCTTTTTGGAAAACTTACAACGACACTCCATTGGCGGCCAGAGATATGATTTTGAAGTCTATTTGCCCAGAGGTTGGTAAGCCACGCCTTCTACTTCTGATTGGTTAACATTTTTTTTTAGGTTTTTGGACTATTTATGGTAAAACTAGCTACAGCTGTTGTCCTAGCAGGTGGCAGTAACCTACACAACAACTCTGATACTGGAATCAGAGTGCGCACAGAACCCCACATGTTATTGGTAGGTGACCCTGGTACTGGTAAATCCCAGCTCCTAAGGTTTGCCTCTAAAATTATCCCAAGATCTGTTTTAACAACGGGAGTTGGCTCAACAGCAGCTGGTTTAACAGTAACTGCTGTTATGGTACGTTTTTTTTTTTGGTATTTGTGACTTGAAACAGGGCAGAGTTTTAGGAAAACGGGGAGTGGCAACTCGAGGGCGGAGCTCTTGTCATGTCAGATGGTGGTATTTGTTGTATTGATGAGTTTAATACAATGAAAGAACATGATAGGATGAGCATACATGAAGCTATGGAGCAACAAACAATCAGTGTAGCTAAAGTGAGTCTTTTATTATTTTTTGACAAAGTCTAAATATTTTTAAAGGCAGGAATTGTCTGCAAACTTAGCACGCGGTGTTCTATGTTGGCCGCCATCAATCCTAAAGGCAACCTAGACCGTTCTCAACCATTAAGTATGAACGTTGCGCTCCCTAGTCCGTTGCTTAGTCGGTTTGACTTAGTGCTACTGTTGAAAGACAAAGTTGATGAAGAGTGGGACTCTAATCTCGCTGACTACATTTTACACTCTTTTGATTGTAATTCTTCCAAACTTAGTGACAATATCAATTGGACCATTGAAACATTACAAGTATGTCTTTTTTTAATCATTCTTGGTGTAACGCTTTATTTGAAGGCTTATTATGCTGTCATTAAAAAAATACACCCTGTATTGACTGAGGACTCAAACAAGATTTTAAGTAGTTACTACCAAGCTCAAAGAAGAAAAAACTATCGAAATAAAGCGAGAACAACTGTTCGTCTTCTTGACAGTTTAGTACGGTAACATTTTAGATTAACGATGTTCCCAACTGAACTAAACTAAATTTATTTAGATTGTCGCAAGGTCATGCAAGGCTCATGTTTCACGAAGAAGTCGGCATCGTAGACGCTGTGATAGCTGTGATATTAGTTGAGACTGCAATGGAAGCGGAATCTTCTGTTTTCAACTTAAGTTTCAATCTCAGAGGAGATTTTCCTCAAGACACCACAAAAAACTACATAGAGCTGGCTAAAATAGTTCTCGAAAAATTAGAACTTAATGATTTACTCCAAAAAGAACTTCATCCTCGAAAGAAACCAAAATCAAACAACAATTCACCAAAAATAAAAAACGAGAAAATATGCATAAAACAGGTTGATAAAGATAATAGCACTAATGAGGTGAAGAACCATGATGAAGATGAACCATGTCCAAGTTCTAGATCGTCGCAAAACGAACAACTGGCAACATTTTCCAACAGTCCTAAAGAAGAAAGTTTAACGATAGTACAAAACGCAGAACAAAGGTTAAGTTGTAGTTTGGCGGGACCCAAAAATCGACAAGAAAAAAGAAACAGCTCAGAAACTTCCGGCTCACCAAAAAAGCAACCAAGATCAAAATCACCTCACAATGATATGCAAGAAGCGTGTGTTAAGAGCTCCAGTTCGCTGGGTGAAAAACCTGAATTGTCTCAAAAAACAATAATCAAAAACCGGTTATGTAAATTTAGGTTCATTCCTAAAGAAGATCAAGAGCTTGAAAAACCTGTGGAACAGATCAAAGAATCTAATAGTATTTCTGAAAAGGTACTTCTAAAGAGGCCAGAAGTCCTCAAATCTGTTGAAGAAAGTAAAAAACCATTCAACAATATTTTCGAAAATAAAGACGAAATATGTGATATTTCCATATCTTTAAAAAACAACCAAAAAAAGCCTGAACTTTCGCAGCATAACAAACCTACTAGCTTTTTTGAAGATGATGATGATGATGATGATATCGATGATATTTCTTTTAAAAATATTAGGACCAGTACCCAAAAATCTGTCATAACTGTATTGGAAGAATCTAAAAAAGAAGAATGGTTACCAAAGAAGAAATTCAATTTCAAAAAAGTCATAGCTCCTGATAAGTTACCAACAAATATTGTTTCCACCAATGTGCCAGCTTCAATTTTTGAAAGTCATGAAGATCTAAACAACCTAGATTTGGACCTCTAAGAATTGTTTTTTCATAGAAATTTGTTACGTTGTAATATATTCAGAAAATATAATTACTTACTTTTTAATGATTACAAATTAAACCTTTCAACATCCTGATTGCAAATTCAACAAACAAATACTTTTCGTTATATTGCTGGTGGTATTTAAAGTAGACTCCATACCCAACTGGAATACTCTCGTCAGTATCAACTTTCCGTACTCCTGCATCACTGAAACTAAATCAGAAAGTTTGTCCAAAACACTCGCGACCACATCTCCATTTTTACTGTCCAAACAGGTAAGAATTGCGGGTAATGCGTCAGACGCGGCTTTTGGATTATATTTCAACCATCGCACTATCAGTGATAAAGCGAGAGTCCTCACGTTACCACTAGACGAGCTGATGTAGTTGTACAAGTACTGCGACGGAATTTCAAGAAGTTGAGGCTTTTTGTTGGTAATATGATCCAGTTCTTGAAGAACTGTTAAGTTTTCTGAAGACTGCAACGCCGATAAAAGCTGAGACCAATGAGGAGGTAATGGATCCATCATGGGTGACATGGCAGTACGCACTAAGAGCTCAGGAGGAGTGTTTGTATCGCCCACTGGTAAAGAAACGTTGGACAAAAGAGGCCGAATTCCCGGTTGCACCATTTGGATATCACTGAAACATACGGAACTTAGACTTATTGTAGTTTTTTTGGTTGATACTTACACCAAAACCGATCCATGTTCTTGTAAGTAGCGAGACGCAACTTTGATGTCGTGGGTCATCCAGTTCTGGATAAAAGTAATAATTCTTTGGAGTAAAATAGATAAGTCTTTAGCATGTCCATGGTACTGCAGCAACAAAAAGTACGAGTCCAGAATGTCACATAGCATTAAACTTTGTTCAAAGACAGTGGGTTGTAACAGCTCCAGAAGTCCCAAAACTTGCCCAAATAACAATAAATGTCCTCTATTTTTTAAGACACCAAAATCGTACTGTGCTCGCCCTTTTAAACTTCCCGTCAACATAGGAAGTTGTCGGAGAACTAAAATAGGATGTGTTGCTGCCAGTTTTCTCGCACAAAGCTCTAAATCTTGACTCTTTCGTGGCCAATCTTTACTTCGCGGTGTCGCCGCTAGAGCACTTAATAAACAATGCGAAATTTCGTCAGCTGAACTCGGACAGTTCTTCGCGAATGCCTCCTTAGAGATATCTCCCTTGGAACCAATGAGATCTTGCCCTGATGACGGCAAAGACATGTAAATCATAAGAAGAAGCTCCCGCGAGTGGATGTCCCCATCAGAGTTTTGTAACAGTAGTCGCAGAATATCAGAAGCACAGTTCTTGATGCATTTCAAAAGTAGTACCAGACGTGATTCCATTTTTTTCTGCCAATTAGTAGCGTTTTGTTTGCCCTCTTCCACAATATATTTCACCAAAATTAAGGCCTGAAGTTAACTGTAAAGTTAGGGTGGTGATATTGTAATACTACCTTGTCTTTTCCTAGTTCAAAAACATCCTCAGAGTGATAGTGCTTGGGAATGGCTTTATCGCGTCCTTGCCACAATTTGGGGCTTTGTGTTAACGCACAAAGAAAATCAAGAGCTGAGACAGGGCAGATGTCAGAAGTGTCGTCTTTCAAGAGATAGTTCATGATACTGTACAGACTTTGCCAACTAGCTCTTTGTAGCACCAATGACATTAGTAAGGGTCTGAACGAAAGACTTTCTTTCGAAAACAGCAAGTCTTTCTATGGAAAAAAAGTAAAAACGATTGTGATTTAGAGCATAAACTTACTTGTAACTTTTGTTTCTGGGAGTTAGCGATTTCTAATTCAACTGTTGATAACCAGTCAACAAGCAGGCCGGTTTTTTCTTCTTGTGACTTCGCCTCTGATAGCATGGTCCCTAGTTTTTCTCCCATGTTGTCAGTATTTTGTTCGTCTTCCATTATTTTTTCTTTTTTTGTTTTCTTTGGAACTGTCTTTCGACTTTGTTTTAGGAATTCTTTTAGTACGACGTACGTGGAGTTATGCTCATCTGCTATTTGGTTTAAGAAGTTTGTCGCCATAGTGATCATTTCATTGTTTATGGTGTTTTTACTTGAGAATAGCAATCGCATAAGTGTGGCCACAGAATTGTATTTCAAAAGAACTGGCGCTATGAAATTCATTGGGAGAGACTTTAGATAGTTGAATACCGCGTCCAAATTCTGCTTGTCAAAGGACATCTGCAATTGTTTGTGTTAGGAAACATATGGATTACAGATTTCTTACCTTAGTTAAGCTAAAGATATCTTTATTCTTATCTCCATTATAATTCGGGCTGAAGATATTATTCAACAAATTCATCATGTTACCATTTTTGTTCGCAAGGTGTTGATTTTTAACCAAACTTGGTAAAGCTTTTTTCGACTCAACTTCAATCTTGACATTAACGTCTTGGACAACAGGCATCTGCATTTCTATAGCTTTAACGAAAGTTTCTCCACCGATTGCCCCTCTCTTGTTTTGCACTTCAACCAATTGTATCATATAGGTCTTATCCAACACTGAATCGACCACCAATTTTGGATCTAGAAGTGTCGCCTTATCCAAAGTATTCAACAACTTGCTTATAGAAGTCGTTGGAATTCCAAAAGACTGAATAAAAAGAACCAGTTTCGGAGGTTCTAACTTTTCTATAGCAGCGTCGACCAACCGGGGAACGTTGGACCTAATCATTCTTAGTTTCATCCAGTCTGGCAAATATGATGTCGATTCGTTAGTGTCAGGAGTGTAAGCTCGAGGATGGTCGCCGTTCTCAGGAAACCAGAAGTTGAGAAGTGTATCGAAAGGTTCAAAATTTTCCAAAGGACCGTAAGTTAGAAGAACGATGGCTGCATGAATCACTAGAGTCTGCATGTGGCACTGCGCGCCACTAACCCAGGTGACTAACACGTACTCGCTGTAGTTTTGCAACGAACTGTAAAGATCTTCAGAATATTCCTGTGCTTTCTGTATGTGTGCAGTGAAAATCGTGAGAAGATTCTTCAAGGTTTGGTTGTCAGGGCCTGGAAGGACGTACGAGGCGACGCTGTGTCGTTCGATGATAACTGACGACAAATCGGCTATCAATTCATGGAGTTCTGTAAATGAGTCATTACACTCTTGAGTCGCCAGAAAATTGATGTAGCTTGAAACCCTCGATGGGTTTGTTTCAATCTGTAGCGCTTGTCGCAAGAACTGGATCAAAACCGGCTTGATCATAGTAAAATGAGGAAAATGACTAATATAATTCGTCAACCAATTCGTGTTGTTCGTTTCAGTCTCCTCGTTAGGTCCCAGAATCAAATTCAATCCTTTCGTCGCTTGAGTTCTACTCGCTCCATGATCGGAAGTTAACCTCCTGAACAAGTACTCTAGTACCTCACAAGCAGTCTGAGGATCATTTTCATTAACCACAGTCCTCAAGTGCGCCAACAATTGGCCATGTTTTGTCAACTTCTCAGTTGGTGCAGTTGATAGTAGGTACTCACATAAACACTGTACCGGTAAATGAGCTAATGCGCCCTCTGAATTGTGTACCAATTCGGCTAACCAAGGCATATGCGCGGTACCACCTTGACGCGACATTATATCAAGCAAGAAATCGGGATTTCGGGATCGGCAAAGGAGGTGTCCCATCCGATGACTGTTATTAAGGTGTTGAAGCTGGTCTAAGACCCCTTGTGGGGGTCGTCGGGCTTCACCTTCAGGTCTTAGTTCCATTAGTTGGGGTAAGAGTAAACTACTTTGTTCGGTTATTTCCATTTTAGTGCTCGCAGCAGCTAGGTGAGTCTCGAATTCTAGAATTTTTTGTTTTTCGAGTGCTAGAATTTGTTGTTCTCGGGAATGGAAGTCTTCTTCGAGGGACGTCATTGTTGGTGGTGGGAAGGAGAAGTGACTGCAATAAACGATAACTATATTTGTTTTAGAATCTATTTAACTTACTTGGTGATGCACATTTCCATGAACATCCGCAAAGTTGGGTACTTGTTCCAGACTTCGTTCCCGAACGTCATGGGATTATGCGCTGCCAAAATCAGCAATATTAACCAGACTTTCCAATACAATCCTGTGATTGCTAAACTTGGGGGAGTGTAGCCAGCGGGCAACGTTATATTCTCCGGATAATTATAGCTACATAAATTAAAGTAAATCCCGATGATCTCAAGATTGTCAACAACCAAAGGCGGGGCACAATCTTGTGGTAAATTCGCAGCTCTTCTTATCAACTGGTCTGTAATTTCTATAGCTTCAGTAGGACTGATAGGGTGTTCCTTAGAATTCCCGATCAAGAGGATCCGCAGTAAAGTAGCTTGGAGCAACGGAGCTTCGCTCGTAAGTCTCAAAAATAGATTTCTTTCGTTTTCCCCAGGCCATGAGTCGACTTTGTAATAGTGCTCAGCTTGTTCCAAGAACAACACTTTGAGAAGAGCATGATGGAAGTCATTGACGCTTGGTCTAAAAACTCTGAGCGCTGAATCGTTCAACCATGTGACTGCTTCTCTTTGAATATTACTAACTTGTTTTTGGAAAACTTTCAAGACTGTGACGTCTCGTTTATTTTGAGTAGATGCATCCCTGACTTGGGGACTTACGCATAGAAGCATGCACATGCAAACTAAATCAGCCAAGGAAAGAAAAATGCGTTCACGAAACTCCGAGTCTCGAACACTATTAGCAAATTCTTTACGTTCCCGAAGAAGGGAATGCACGATGCTTAAGAGATTGAAGTCGTGGCGAAGAACTCTGTTTATTTCTTTTAAAAGCGCGCGCAGGGAGCGCAGGTAATCGTCTTTGTTCAACAGTAATTCCTGGTTAATTAAAATAGTGAAAACTTTGTTTTTTTTTATTGTTACTTACCAAACAAATATCAGCAAACGCATCTGCGCTGGCTTCTGGCGCTACTTGAAACAGCGCTCCAACAACTATTAAATTATTGGTATTTCTCGCATTTGAAAGCTCGTTGTAAATTGTGTATTTCAGAAGTGGATAAAGATTTTCAGGAAAAGAATACACCATTTCTCGCAAACAGTTGTTGAAGTAGTTAACCATAGGTTTGTTTTTCAATCTGAGTTTGCTTAGTTGAGCTATTATCTCAAGGTCTCTTTGGGAATTTGCAGAACAGTTGTAGCACAGATAAGCCAGAAGTTCTTGAGCTGGTTTCATTAATTTGTGGTTGTGTAACCAATTTTCTATTCTTGAAACTGCAATAATTCGGATTTCTACCAAACCACAGGCGATACTCAAAAATCTGACGAAATTTTTGGTGATGGTTTCTGGTTGTTGACGACGGGTAAGTTGTTCTTTGATGGCTTCAAGGACTATTTTTTCGACGTTTTCTTGAGACTGAGTAAATCGGGGGAATACTTTAACATTCCAGTTGTCGACGGCAGCTTTGTGTTCGATGAACGCTACGAAAAAATAATAGAATTATCTTTCTTTGACTCTTTTTCTTTTTTTATTACTTTCAGTCTTGCTATCATCATCAGCACTTGTTATAGTAAGTGGACTTGATGTGTCCCTGGATGTAGAATTCCATGTTTCAGATTTCAGTAAAGAAGATGGGGGTAATTTTGTGTTAAAGGCTGTGACAATGTTATCAACAAAAGGTTTGCAGTATGGATTATCAATAAAAACTCTGTCAGCAACTGCATCTTCCACATAAATCTGTAAAAATTAGATTGAATTTCTAAGACGTACAGTTGTACTTAAATACCTTGACAAAGGCTTCAGGCCAATGCCCAACCTCAGCAAAAGCATGAGTCAATAAATTCATAAACAAAATATGAAAATAAGCGTTGCTTTTATTGACTCCTTTAAAACCAGAAGTGACGTCGCGCCTTAAAACTCCCACTATTGCCGAAATTACATTCTCATTAGTGAACAATGACGGCTTACAACTGCAAGTCAATAAAAGACTCAAATATACAACCTTACAAATTTTTGTTCTTTGTCCTTTGAGGGAGCGAATTACTCCTAAAATATATCCCACCTAGAAAATAAAACTATTATTCCCAATGAAATTATTTTACAATGAACGTACAGCTTTGTCTGTGTTCCCCGCATTAACCGCCGTCATAATGTTTTCAAAAAGCTCTGAAGACTCGCAATCTACCGCTAATGTCTCCCATGGTTCCACTCCCATTCTTTCTATCGGATTGATGCTGCTACTAGAAGGTCCAGCTATTCCAGGACGGGCTCCTGGTAACGCCACCTTCATCTTCTTTGAAGGGGGTACATTCAGACTTGAAGAACTCCCTTCTCGTTTTAACTTATCAGGAACTTTGCTCGAACTAGATGGTAAATGAGAGCTACCAGTGCTTTTAGGTAATGGTACGTTGCGTTTAGGGTCATCTCTAGGCGACGACTGCTTCGCTCCCAACGCTATAAACAAATCAGGAGGTTGCTGGGTTATTTTGGCTTTAGGGCCGCGAGCGCTCTGGCTTTGCCCCGGCTTGTTCCGGTCCATGATGAAGGAGTTAACCTCAAATAATTTAGAGATTTCTTAAACCGTGTTTTAACATTTTTAGCTCCTTAAATGTGTTAAAACATAATGTTCGCACAACAATTAACCTGATTCTGATTTTTTTACTGTTTACCACCAAAAAAATTTAGACCACCACCACAGCAGGTACCTATCGAAGAACGTTAAGAAAATGTTTTTGAGAGCCAGCGCCCTCTGGAATGATACAGACGCGTCCTCTAATGGCAACAAGAATTCACAGACTTTAAGAATTATGACAGTTGAGCACATGGTGTAAACATAACCTCAAAGAAAATCAAACTTTTTTGTTTTTTAATGCTTATTAAAAATCGAGAGCCTCAATGGGAAAGGTAAAGAATACAATTAGTGGCACCAAATCTACTTAATTTTTGTAGGTCCAACGATACTTTAAAAAAAGTGAAGATGATTCTAAAAATACCAAGCCTTTAAAGCGAGATTCTATAGTCTATCATGTAAAATCAAAACAGAAACGATGGGGTAGGAGACATGCAGACAAACAGCAAACTTTAAAGTCAGAACCCAAGAAAAAATATGTAGTAAAAGTTCCAAATCCCAACCCTAAATTTAAAGGGAAAGTACCAATTTCCAAGGAACTCCTCAGAAAGTATGCTAGGGGCGAAGGCATCAACAAGACGGGAATAAAAACAAAAATACACCAGAAGAAATTTGAGAAGAAGGAAGAAGTTTTCAAGTTTGCTACTAAACAAGCTGCTAGAGCAGAAGTTTTGCTAACAGAAGATGATGGGTAATCGATAACTACTTGTTTGTGCTAATTTTTGGTTTAGTTTCTTAGAAGCAGATGATGGAGAAACTACAACTCAATTCACTCAAAAACAAATAGCAGAAAGCGTTGATATAACAGCTGCTACCAAATGCTTTGATCTTAGACTGGAAGATTTTGGTCCCTATCGCATGAAATACACGAGAAATGGTCGTCATTTGTTGATAGGGGGGAAAAGGGGACATGTAGCTGCCTTTGATTGGGTCACAAAAAAACTTCACTGTGAAATGAACGTCATGGAGTCAGTTCATGATATTAGTTGGCTTCATTTAGAAACCATGTTTGCAGTAGCACAAAAAGAGTGGGTTTACATGTATGACCATCAAGGTATTGAGCTACATTGTGTTAAAAAATTGAATAGAGTAACTAGAATGGAATTTTTACCTTACCACTTTCTTTTGGCCACATGTGTATGTTTTCCTTAAGTAGGTGAAAACTCAGTTAATAGTAGATTTTTAGAGTGACCTTGGCTATCTAAGTTGGTTAGATATTTCAATAGGACAGTTGGTATCACAGTTTAATACAAGACTAGGAAGACTAACTATGCTTACCCAGAACCCATGGAACGCTGCCTTGTGCCTTGGTCACGTCAAAGGCGTCGTTTCTATGTGGGCTCCAAATTCTAAGGACCCTTTAGCAAAATTATTGTGTCACAAAGCACCTTTAACAGCTCTGCATGTTGATCCCAAAGGACAATACCTTGCAACTTCTGCAAGCAATAGAGAGCTCAAAATCTGGGATGTAAGAAAACTTGAAGGGCCTGTACAAGAGTACAAGTTAATCACAGCTGCAAACAATTTAAATTTCTCACAGAAAAACATGTTAGCTGTAGGAATGGGCAACGTTGTTGAAGTTTACAGGTTAGTTTCTCTACTTTTAAATCAATTTTTGTAAGCATAGTTTATAGGGATTGTTGTACTAAAGCCGCGAAACGCCCATACTTGCGTCATCGCTTTGTTACTTCCATTGGAAATTTAAATTTCTGTCCTTATGAAGACGTTCTGGGAGTCGCTACGGCGAAAGGAGTCACCAGTTTGCTTGTTCCTGGAGCTGGCGAGCCCAACTTTGACGCACTTGAAGCTAATCCTTTCCAAACTAAAACCCAAAGACGGGAAGCGGAAGTCAAAGCGCTCTTGGAGAAGGTACAAATCAAAAGTATCAAACAAAAATGACTTTTTATTGCAGATACAACCAGAACTTATCACTTTGGATCCTAATTCAATAACAGAAGTTGATGTTCCTTCACTTAAAAGTAGGATTGAAGCCCAACAAAAACTACTGGTGAGCATTTTTGTGCCTTTTTTGTTGTCACTTTATGTTGCTTTTAGTACGTTAAACCACCTAAAATCAATTTCACACCAAGGAATAAAGCTAAAGGAAAAGGAGGGTCAGCTCAAGTGGCTAAGAATAAAAAGATTATTAAAGAACAAGCTAAAAAAGTAAGATTTAATTTAGTAAGGATGGTGTTGTAATTATTTTTCTAGGAATTCATCAAGGGTAGCAAAAATTTGGTTCCCAAGGTCGAGGCCCCACAGAAACCTAAACAAAGGGGTGTTTTAGACAGATTTTTACCCAAAAATAAAAAAGTGTAACCATTTATTTTAATATAAGAGAAACTATTTCATCCACCAACATGTCTCTGTTTGCCACATTCACCTGAAATGATATTTGTTAGTTGTAATTTTATGGAGTTTACTCTTACTGTAATTAATTGATTTGAATTATCAGACTTAAGTTTCTGGATTAATGGTCCACCTCCTCTTAATGGGACGGTAGCTATGATCTTTACATTTTGGTCAGCTATGACTTTTTCAATCTGAGATTCAAACTTTTTGCTTAGTAGCTCCATTTTTCCAATTTCGTCTATTACAAGAATTGAGCCTAGCTAAAAAAAAAACACTAATAGAATCACTATTTAACGTAATTAATTAAGTTACATTGCTAAAAACAGGCAAGGCAACTTTCTCAAAGTCTTCAACAAGCACGTTGTAGCTCCCGACTTTGTATTTTGATTCACTTGTGTTACTAAAAACACACAATGTAGCTTTAAAGCGTTTGATAATGTTGATACCTTTTTCGTGCTAAGATTCCTCTTTTATCATCTAATGTCACAATATCAAATCCTATGCGATAATTCCTGTTATCTCGTAGTTCTTCGGTGTAAAATCCAGTCACTTTTAGTGTCATGTCTTTAAGTCTAGTTGCAACTTTTTTGGTGAGAGTAGTTTTCCCAATTCCTGAAGGACCTCTGTTTCATTTATATGCTTCAAATCAATTTATTTACCTGGTAGTCCTTGAAGAATAATTTTCGTCATGTTGATTTAAAATGAATACAAATTTTAAAGACAGAGTTTAACTTTGTTTTTTTTTTATTTAACCTCGCATTTTAAAGTGTCAAAGTTTGGCATTTCAAAAAGAAAGATTATTATTGGACGAAATTGTGTGCACGAATGGCGCTAAAATTTAAAAAGTACATATTTGCTGTAGATGTCAACGTTTTTTTTTTTTTTTTAAGAAAAGACAAATAGAACAAAGGATCAAAGGGATATATTTTATATATTTTAATTTCTAGTTGTAAAACAACAATATTTATTGATTCACATACAATAAACCATAAAACAGTAGAAATGAGAAACATACGTATTTCTTTTTTTTGCATTTTTATGTCAGTTTATGCTGTTCATGTTAACGATCCAAGCTGAAATAAAAAAATAAATACATGGCCAATTTTTGCATTTCTGGTAACTATATAAGCTCAAATTTCGTGACACATACACACTCGACTGAAATGTGTACAACTATGAAATTTTTAACACTTCTGGCTGTGCTTCTGCTACTTCTGGTATGTTACAATGAAGCAACTATAGAAACAGCACCTCCTGATCCTTCCAGAAGTCTGTAAATGTAATTGTTTCCTACTGAAAATTAAAAAAATATTTATAGAATTCGGTTTTTGCTATAATTCGGACACAGGTGCGTTGCAAATTGGAGAAAAAATACAAATAAATGGAGAATGCAAAGAAGCTGAATGCCAACCAGACGGAAGCACAGTATACAATGGGTAATTATAAAATCGTACTTAATTTTTTTATACTCTATTTGTTCGTAAACTCTAAGATTATGTACTTACTACGTAAATAACTACTTACTAGTAATTTTTTACAGGTGTGCGGCTAGAACTTTCAACCCAGAAAAATGTCAGTTGATAGAGGCTGACCCTTCAGCTCTTTTTCCCGATTGTTGCCCTCTTTTAAAATGTAAAGTTTAATATATGATTTTTTTCTTAAATCGTAGTGTTAAAGTATGGCATTGTAAAAAAGAGGATTTTTATTAGAGGAAACCGACTGCAAATAATGCCGAAATTAAAATATATTTACTATTGTTTGACTACTTACTATATTTATCTATTTCAACAATATATATATATATATATATATATTGTTGAAATAGATATATATATATATATATATATATATATTAGCTGAAAACTACTTTTTTTATTGTTCCACTTATAATAAACGATAAAATAACAATTATTTCAAACCAATTTAACATTTAAAATATTTTTTATGGCAATTTATGGTGTTTGTATTAACGATCCAATCCCAACTATAAATCTAAGCATGCTCAACTTTCTGGATTTCTGGCAACTACTTAATCGCAAAAGTGCATAACCATGAAACTCCTAACACTTGCGACTTTACTTCTACCTATTTTTGTGGTATGTTGCAATGAAGCGTACAAAGAAATACCACCATTTAATCCTTCCAGCAGTCTGTAAATGTAATCGTTTTCTAACGAAAATTTCAAAAATATTTTTTAGGATTCGATTTAAGTGATGTTTGTTCTTCTAAAGGCAGAGAAATGGTGCGTGTAAGAGAAGAGTGCACAGAGTTTCAAAATCAACCTGAGGAAAGCACAGTATTTAATGGGTAATTATACAATCTTAGTAAAACAGTTTACGTTCAATTGCAATATAAGATAGGGTAGACTGAGTACAGTTGTAACAATTTTGCTTTGATAGCCTGCAGCACCGCAATTATGGCTATAAACAACGAGTGAAGCATTTGAGCTGAAAGCTTAATCATTTGTCTATAAATAAATATCAAAATAAATGGTTCAGATAAAACAGAGTGCCGAAATTGACTAATTTTAAAATCGCCATGTGACTGTTACAATCGAGGCTGTACCAGGGACGGTTGTAACAGTGATGGGGGGCAGTTGTAACACTCGTAAATAATACTGAGTATATGTATTTTAATTATTTTATTACTTACCTACTTCCACCTGTAAAGTCTACGTGGGACCATAGTTTCCAGTTCTCTTTACATTAGATCCATTTCTCTCCAGTGCGACTGTAAATACACTTTCAGATAAACTAAACAACAATACTCTTTTTCTGATTAAACCAATGGTACATGATCCTTATTTTTCTTTGTTTTACCTTAACTTTTGTTTTTCCAGTGAGTAGTTCTAGTATTCTTCTATTTCTTCGATTTGTTTCAGTCGTTTCTGTCATTCTTCACACTATTTTCTAATACAACCGCACCCACAAAAATTATTGCAATCAGCCCCATCCCATTTTTTAGCAATAAAACGAAAACAGCGACGAACCAGAATAACCTATGTGAAAACGAATCAATATTTGAAAATCTTTGAAGTATAACAATTACACAAGTAAACACCCAATTAAAAAAAAAAAATATGTTAATTATGACGTTATAGTGTAAAGAAATTGATTAAAAATACTTATTTTTGGTCATCAAAACACAATAGGCCTCTCTGGAAGCGAATTTATAGCGCGTAATGCGATACAATGTTGGAAATCATGTTCAGACCTAAGACCCACGTCTTTTTCGCCTGTACCCCTTATTGCATCCTGTATTGTTTTAAAAATATTTGACTTGTTTCAACCGTACCCAGTCTACCCTACTTTTTATTACATAATTTTACCCCTATAAAATGACACTTTATAGAACTAGTACAATAAAGTGATTTTCTTTTATAGGTGGTTTAGCTATCGGTATCAAAGAAAAATGATGTCAGGTTGTTTGTCAAATGTAAAAATCCATCCATGTAGTCTATTACCTAAACAACTATTAAGTTGGACTGCATTATATTTTATGACATAATTTTACGTCCATAAGTGACACTTTGTAGTACTAATATAATAAAGTGATTTCTTTACAAGAAAAGAGTTCATTTGTAAATGACAAAAACTGATGTCAACTTACCATTTTTGTATTTATCAGTTGAAAAACACATCTTGAAAGCAAAAAAGTACAACTTTGTGCATAAATATACTCTGTCCGTAAAATCTTAAATTATGGACCTTTTATACAAATGGCTATATAAAGTGATTTTTTACAGGTGTGGTACTAGAAATTTCCATCATGAAAAATGTGAAGTGATTAGTCTGATCTTACTGCTTCTTATTCCAAATGTTGTCTTATATTAAAATGCAAAGTTTGATATGATACTGTTAAAAACTATATTTATAATCAGTCGTACGAAAAGTCCGAATAAATCTCTTTAAACTTGAGCATTTTTTTTATCTATTATAAACTGTCGAAGCTTGGCAGTGGCGTTACTATGGATGTTCTCAGTTTTCCCCGGAACAAGGGCCCGCGCTTACAAAAGGCTCGATTCAGTTGAAAATATTTTTTTGTAAAACAAAGTAAAAAGTCTGATTGTAATTTACGGTTAAGATTTTTTGGAAATAAAGATATGGGCGGCATGCTGTCTCTTAATAGGCTAAAATAAGGTCCAAGTGGCCGTGCTGCAAAAAAAACTGGTATGCCGATGCCGAACATTGTTATGTTAAAATAATTTTTATTCTGTGTTTGGATTGCAATAAAAGTAAATTTATGATACATTAATTGTTTATGTTTTTCCTCAGATATTTTAAATAATGTATCTAACTCTTTGGAGTTATATCATATAGATCACGACTTGTACGAAAAATATTCAGAACAAAGTTCAAATACATCTTTCTAAATACTTTTTTTTGGTAGTATTTTAAACATGATAATTGCAGAAATATATTTCTTAATAGAACCAACCAAATTTATATTAATACAAAAAAAACCTGCATCAGAGTTACTGAATTATCGCTGCGTGTTTCAGTTTTTTGACAATCGGTACTTGTTTTGGTGGCTTCCTTTCCAAAATTAAAAATGTTTTATGAGGAATGCAATGAGCGGACATAGATTATCCTCATTACTAGTGCAATCAAAGATAATGCATTTAAGCAGTTATATAGTAAGTACGTTTTTTAAATTAGTGTTTTAAAACGATTTTAATAGAAATAAAATTCTAAACTAAATTAAATTTATATTCACCATTTTGGGGTACATTACTGGCCTGACCGACCAGTGGAACGCAGACCCGAAGTTATTATGGCTTATTGAAAAAACGTAGAAAAAATAGCATCGGTTAATGATTTAAAAAATGAATAGGTAATCAAACTTTTACGTTTATTTACGTGCGAGATTAATATAAAACATTTATGTTCTTATTGTTCGACCTACAGTAAACCACAAAGCCAATAAACTACTATAAACTATAAACTTATTAATTTAATAACACAGGCATTTCGCTTAATGTTGGCAATTAACTATGCAATTTGAATTGAATGGGTAATTTTCTGCTTCATTAAAAAATGTCTATATTTGTAGCACCTATGTAAGCTTAAATTTTGTAGAACATGCACAGTCAAACAATGAAAGTTCTAATTCTTGTTAGCCTGCTAGTGGCTTTTACGGTACGCTACAGTGAAGCATCCATGAAAATAGCCCAACCTGATCCGTCCAGACGTGGGTGAATATAATTGTTGTGTAATAAAAATTTAATTTTTCTTTGCAGAAAACGGAGGCTGCTTCAATCAGAATACAGGTCATTTGTCAGCGGGACAAACAGTGAATGTACAAGGATCATGTGAAAAGGCAGTTTGTAATGATGATGGAAGCACACAATACATGGGGTAACTATAAAGTCTTACTAAAACGATTTTAAGTCGTTTTTTGTAGATGTGGACCGAAGATTGTAGAAGGTCAGAACTGCACACCCGGGCAGGTTAATCCTTCTGCTCCTTATCCCGACTGTTGTCCTGTAACATGTGCTAATTCATTTTAAAAACCTAAGCTCTTTAAACACACCTACAACCTATAAACTCCTTGTTTTATCCGCACAGAAAGAGTAGTTTTAGACCAAAATTTTATAGAATGTCTCCCTAGCGTTTACTAAGCACATCTAAACAAAAGATCTTTAAAGTTATAAATTCTGTGTGACATGTAATATTCCAGGCGATACTGAAATTGTGTGTTTGTGTGTACTGTTTTTTGCAGCGAGGAGTAGGTTAAATAAACCAAGCCAAGTCTCGGCATATTTTAATAAAACAAACAACATTTATAAAATTTAAATTTAAAGAACATCACTGATACATCAACACAATAAAATTTAATACATTTTTGTTTATTAATGTGATTAGTATATTATACACTGTAATTGACTAGGTCCATATTGATTTATTATATTATGTAACATTCTATAAATTAAAACCTGGTTTAGATGTACACACCCTAAGTATATTTCAACATATCAAGGATTAACAAACTAAAATAAAAAATCGTCCTTATACAAGATCATTATAGTTAATGTTTGTGACTATAAAAATACATAAGTCCTAAAAATTAGATTTAAATTTTTGCTTTTACAAATACTGAGCTATTTTACTAAGTACTAAATTAAAGTATTATCATATCACAGTTGAAGAAAACTAATTTAAGATATACACATTTGTAAAGCTCGGAAGGTGTCCTACAATTTGCATTTGTACTTTAAATAACAAATTGTTGGTCACCTCCATTTGTAATAAAATGGAAAGGATTGTTGGTCGCACAAAGACTTTCTTCTCAGTGGATCCGAATCGTAGGATTATTATTTTGACAAAAGATCGAAAATTGTTTAGGTTGAATTTCGACTTTTGTCACATTTAACCGTCTACTAACGATTAAACTATTTATTGTAACTCAAGGTTAACAGTAATAAAACTCTAATTTTACAAACCAACATCAATCTTTAAACAGTAGTCTAAAAAAATCACTAGAAAATATAGAATCTATTCAGGTTTTGCATCTGTCGGATTAGACAGAGTCTCTATCTATAAAGAAAACAGACATTTATCGTGTCACCGAAAACAATTCACCAAGAAAATTATGATCAGTTTTTGATTACAAGATCTGAAATTCCATCAACAATCAATTTGGCAGTGTTGTTTCTAAAAAGGAAATGATACATTAGTTGAATGAATTTCGGTGAATTCGTCTACAGTGAACATTTATACCTAATTTATCAAGTCTTTTATTTAAAATTATCTAAAAGCGCACATTTCCCCCCTGTAGCTTATTAGTACTTTATACCAATACTAATTTATGTTAATAAACGACCAGATTCACTGAGATTCGAAACCGAAATGAAAATAATCTAACCAATGACAACCTGCAAAATAGATAATTCCATGATTGTTACTTTTGATTTAACACATTTATAATAGTTCATCCCATCCTGAGGGTGCTAGGGGAAGGTGAGCAAGAATGGATCACTCTGTGGGTGGGTGATCCAGCATTTCCAGTCGATAAAGTAGGTGTCGGATGTCTGCTTCGAACGTGACGTCACAACGGATATAGTTCATGTTGACCCACTGAAGAGTAAGTTACTCCGCTAGGAGCGCTTTCAACCACGTGGGAGTTAAAATATTGCTGAAAGAACACAGTTCTACGTCAATTGTAATTGGAGCATTTTACAAACGGTACAGTTACCGAACAAAAAGGGTCAGTGACAGTTTTTTTTGATCTATCTCTTGCGAGTGACCCACGAATCTGGACATGGCAAGACATAAATAACACGAGGGTTGTGAAGTGTAAGGAATAGATATACACATAAGTTGCAAGCCTAGTTGTTCAAATAGTTGACGTGATGAGATAAAAGAAAATATATCGCGGATTCCCGGCCGGCGGCAAAGCCGTATCGGATTACCACATCATCTAAAGTCTTTTTAATACGAACGAAAATAGAACGGGGTCGGTATTTATTTGCTTATCTGTTAACTAGCCGAGATTTTTGCACAGCGCATCCACCAATTATACACATTGTATAATATTTTTTATTTAGTTTATTTCGGATATAAATTAATGTTTTATCATGTTTTGAAATTAGTCTGTTGCTGATGCTGTTACGTTTTTTTCTTTGTTCCCAACGAAACAATGTTCTGAGTTGCCATTAATACCTTCAAGCTCTCTAAATTCATAGTCCATTAAACAAAGGTTTTAGATGTAGAGTTTGACGAATATTGCAACATGAAAGTAATTTATATCCGTAGTTCAGTTTAAAAAAAATATATGCTTTTTGTTGACCCAAAATAAAATAGGAGTAAGTAATGTACTGCGCAATTAAAAATTCCCTTATCACATTAATATGTATTGCAACTTTACTGTTAATTAAACGGCAATTCAGACAAATACTTAATGGTTTGATTCTATAAAAGAATTTAATTTTGCTAATACATTTTTGCTTTTAGCAGAATTGCAATTTGTAAATTTTAAATTAGTAGTAGTCCAAAATCAACAAAAAACAAAAACTGTGTTCAGTGTTTATATTCTATAAAAAACTTTTACTGAATTTCCCATCTTCCTGAATTTATCTAGAACACCGTGAGAAATTTTAGTTTAGAATCTCAGTAGCAAAACGCTTTCACAAGAGTCTGTAAATTATAAATTGTTTAAATATTTTGTTTCCCAAAAACTTTTTACAAATTTTACAGCAGACGAATTAGATAACTAGACTTTGCAACCGAATTTAAAAACCTTACACAATAAGTATCGTTGAAATGTATGTAAGAGTTTTGAAATTCTAATCGTTAGAAATTAGTAACAATGAAAGTCGAAATTCCTGGAGAGCGCATGAGATATTTTACATTAAATATAATTATAGAGCTTTAAAATTCTAAAATTATAAAAACACATTACGTTAATGTATGTATTTGTACACGTAAAAGCAAAAATTGAAAAATTCAGAAATTTTTAATTGAAGACAAAACACGTTAAGAAAACTTGAAATGTAGAAAAATACAAGCTTCAAAAGTCATTTTGGAGTTTGGTTAATCCAAATTGATTTTAATCTAATCTAATACCATCTAAAAAAGTAGTTTAGTAAAATGCTAAATTTAATCAAAAAATCTAAACTCAAACTTTGAATATTTAGAAATCAATTAAAAAAATTTCGGTAATGTGAGACTAAATTATAAGCCTTACAAAAATAAATTATGGAAATTTTTGGTAAATTAAAAATTATGGAAAAAATACAAAATAATGTTACAATTAAAATATTAAAATAGAAACAATCGGGAAATTAAAATTATAACAATTAATATTATTAGAAATGTCAAAAAATTCGAAACAAAAAACAAAAAAATTTAATAAAAAATTTAATTTTAATAAAAAAAAAATCAAAAATTTAAGAACAACAAAGCTAACTGGAACGCACTTTTATTATTTAAATATAAAATCTAAATATTTATTATAATAATAGTAATAAAAAATATATAATAATACAATAATTAATTAAAATAAAAATTTTAGAAAAAAAACTTGTAAAAAAAATAATTGTAAGTCTAAAAAAATCTCTAGGAATCAAAATCTTCTGGAAAACTGAGATGTCGATTGTAACGGTTTATAAAATTACAGAAAGTTCTATAATTCTAGATGTGGTAACAATCCAATAAAACAATACAATTAAAAAGTAATAAAAATGTTTGCAATTAAACAAATTTGGAAAAAAATATTTCAAAGTTTTTTAAAAATATTTATATATTGTATATTACTCTACTTGTACTAAATATTTAAAAATACTGAAATCCTAAATTAAACCTAAAAAATTTGCCAAATTTTTAACATCGTACAAATAAAAAGTCTTGAATTTTCTCAGTTTCAGAAAACCACAAAAAGTTTTAAAAGTTCTACAAATCCGGGAAATCTTAAGAATCTTAAAATTACAAAATTGTTAACGATTGTTAAAATTTCTACAAAATTTAAGATTTCAGATAATAACGTACTTTCTAAATTATTAATTATTATAATTCTAAAATATCATTACAATCCCCTAATTATGCTCCTACTCCTAAGATATGAATAAATCAAATATGCTAAAAATGGAAAAACTCTATCCTTAAATAAATCATTCGTTATGAAACTTTGAATTAGTTTTTTAAATTACAATAGAGCGTCGATTATCCGAACTAATGTTGTCAGGGGTGGTTCGGACAATAAAAAATTCGAATACCCTAATCAAAATTTACTAAAGAATGAATAAAAATAATAGTGAAATAATAAATAATAGTGAAAATAATTAACGACACAAAAAGAAAGATTTCCGTAAAAAAAACGTAAAAAATAGAAAAACATCATTCGTTTGATTTTATTCTTCTATTTCTTTTTCGGCAAAAGCGTTTGTCGCAATCAGTAATGGAATTAATTTATTAGTACATTTGGTAAATACAAATTAATTAATTAGTGAAAATGCTAACAAACTTTATATCACAGAGCAACATTTTTTTTCTTTTCTACTGTAATTAACAACTTCTATAAACAACGTTTTTTATCGTTTTTTGCAGCTATAATAAAACTTTTGATCTGACTCCTAAGTCAGTCTACTAAGCTATTAAGTTTGCCTTTCACCTTCTGATTTTAATTCAGTCTCGCTATTCGTAGACGTACGAGTATATTGAACGAATATCTATCAAGAGTAACGTGACTCACATCTAAATCATACAAACTCAATTTATCCTCAAAATTTACGTGAACGTTAATTGAAAAAGAAATGTAACAGGGTGGAGTAACTAATTTCAGACGCGTCACAAGACGGGATATTACTTTCACAAAGTAGTAAAGTGACCTACGACAAAATGTTTGTTAGACATTAAATGACGACCTCTTACGCTTCGAACAATTAGGCTTGCTCCGAAAAGAAATAAAGTATGCAAAAACCACTTTACCGAAAACATAATAATGGAAAATCCTGAATTATTCTAACCCTTAGTAAACGCAATTAGTTGAAATAACAATGTTTTATTCATGACCATGTTTAATCTAATTGCGTCGATTAAATCTTTGGAATTTTCTGCATACTTTGTTGAAAAAGCGAACAATACTTCGAACAATACAGATATTTTCTTGATCGATTGTAACAATAATATAAGACTGCATGCGTACTAACTCTTGTCAATACTCTATTCACATCAAACTACAAGAATGTAAACACATCATGAGCTCAATTTTACACAACGAATGAATGGGGAAGTACATTTATCGCAAAATATCTTAACACGACCTGAAATTTGAATACGGCTAATGTCTCTTGGTTTTCGGTAGTCAGACAAAACCTTCGCAATTGTTATTTGCTTATTCTCGTGAAGTCTCTCACCCGAATTGTGCAAATATAAACGTCGTGTGTTTTTTCAACAGTTCAATACTTCAAAGACAAAGTCTGGAAATAAATCAAGCCCGAAGTTATCGACAAAAACAGATGTAGCGGTTTTTAAAATGTCAACAGTGTCGGCTTCAGGAGAGTAATTGATCAAATATGCAAGAGTTGTCGCCAGATCATTTACGGGCTCTTTAATCAAGACAAGAAACAAGTGGCGCTCAGTTTCAAGTAAATGTTAAACTAACTTCACCTAATCACTAATTTTTATTAGGAAAAATGCAAATGCAACCCGGCGCATCCACCATTTATGTATTGCAAAAAGTGTGTTTTTTGAGTTTTGCACTATGAGAATTTTTGCTACAATAAAACTGACTCATTAACTGGTGAGAACACACAATTAGAGTTTGTGATCCATGCTCAAGCTTAAAAAATGCTTCATTTTTGATGAGGACGACAAAAAAACAACACAGTTGAAACTTGAAACCAGTTCTAGTTTACAATGGAAAATCTAAAAGAACGCCACAAATAACAATACGAGCTTTATGACGGAAGAGACGTTTCTATTTAAAAGCGCATACAACGCAACTAAAAATCAAAAAAGTGTTGAGTTTTATAAATAAAAATGCATATCAGCGTGGAAAAACGCGTGCAAGTGCCATCAAGAGAAGATCGAGTTTTTCATTAGCAAATAAAAATATTTCCTGTTTTGTACGAAATTCCTAACGACGAAACTTGGTAATTTAATAACTCTTAAAACTCACTTTACTGGTTTTAATTACAAAGAAGAAAGAGAGTATTCTGAATGAATAAAATCGTGTTTAAATTTAGACAAAAAACATACTACTCACAACACAAAGAACATAAAAACTGTGTAGATTTGATTTTGTGCAAAAGCGTGTTATTAGATAAATGTTTGACAACACAGTGCGAGACATTTAAATAGACTCGCAGCAATTGCATTGGACTGGCTGAAAATTGGTGTTTTTGAGGCATGCAACCCTCACAAACTCCTGTATATTATTGATGGAACTTGCATAAATTTGCCGCAAGGTGAAGATCGATCTCGGATTTTACAGAATCGAGTGTGAAGTAAGAAATGAGGAAGTGCTATCTGCACTTAACCAGCTGAAAAATTTATCGGAGTAAATTGGAAATTTACGCGGAATATAGGGAATTAATGGTGAATGTGGAAGTTTCAATAAGGTGCGGAAAATGCACATTTGGCAGAGAAAAACTCTCGACATTTCCAGTTGTAAAAAACAAACTCTGGTAAACTAACACGACACGGTTATAACGAGAAGCTCAGTAAATATCATAAATGATGATCACCGGGATAATGACATAACATTCTACATGAAAATGTGTGTTATATCACCCCCAATTACAAACTTCACTACCCTTTATAATATTTTTTTCTGATCCCCTTTCCCACCACCTCCGTGATGTTTATAAGAATTAGAGCCAGTCCAATACGCTGCTGTGAGTTGATTGAAAGTCCACATACCTTGAGCACACACGCCTCAGGACGTACATAGAAGGAGAAAGGAAACGGAAAGATCGAGGAAATTTGGATGAATAGCCAGCGAAGATGGCCAATGTTATCGCATTTAAAAATAGAAAAGTGACGTGGATCTAGTAAAGGGTAGGTTGGAGGCAATCTCCATGGAGGGCCGAGGCGGGGCTGTGTGCTAAATGTATGTCTGCTCGCAGGAGTTATGGCGAAGAGAGTACGAAGAGTAATAACGCTGCGATGAGAACCTCTGCAACAATTACAGTTATCAGTCAGCGATGCAGCCATACAGCGAATTGGAATTATGATTGATTCTTTTTAAATTATGGCGATTGTCTGCCAATATAGCTGGTAGGAATCTAATTTATCTATCGCGATCGATGAAATATGATAAAAAAATGCAGTTCTTGGTAGGGACGGTTTTATTTAAATTGACTGATTCTGTAGAAATAAATATTATTTGTTGTACATACGCAATTAATACTGTCATCATAAACCTTAATTTCATGCTTTTCATGTTTTAAAATTAAGTAATCAGTGAAAAGACGAGTTGTATTAGTAATATTGATTTAACCCCTGTTGCCATTTCAACGTGACGATGACGTTAAAAGATAGTTGTTGGGAAAACGTGCAAAGGTAGAGCTAGTAAGGCAATTTTTAAAGTTCCTTCCTAAGTTTAAAGGTAACTTCGGTTATTGACATGCGTTTATATGAGCAGATTTTGAAAACAAAGGTCATAATAGGGTCAGCTGGGTTTGAGCTTATTCAGCTCTAAAATTCTTTTATTTTTTGGATTTTTTACGACGTTATGTAATAAAAAAAATCGTCCTCTATATTTCCGTACTATACGATTTTAGTGACTATTTTTTAGTTAAATGAAGGTTTTTGTTTTTCTAAAATTCCATATAAAAAAGTTAAAGCTGGAGTGACTTTGCTACAAGAACTTGACCCAAGAACTGGTCCTTACGACCTTCAAACTACCTACTTTTTACAAACTATACTCTCAAGGTCTACTAGTTTGTGCAAATCAGGAAATCCTTACTGAACAGCGTACCCAGAGAGGGCGAGACGTTATTTGTAAACATTTTCGGACCACTCACAAACTAGTTCTTGACGACCTTCAGTGTCGTCTACATTCCACACTTTAACCCTTTTTTGTTTCTAACTGAAACCAGATAATTTTAGACCTTATAATCAACAAAGCAACTTAGTAACCACAAGTGGCAATTTATTTTTTACTACATTAAAAATTAAGCTTTTATGATAGCTCGTAAAAACCTAAAATTTTGAAGTAAGAGTAATTTTGAAGTCTGAAAACATAAAAACCTTTTTGTAGTCAAAAACTTGAAAATTTGACGTTACATCTCAAGTACATTCAAAAATTCATTATAAAAACGCACAAAGAAAAAAATCTGAGAATTTTGGTATACTTCAGTTTTATAAGATACTGAAACCTAATAATTTTAAACCTCAGTCAACAGAATCACCTTAAAAAAATTTATTAGGTTTTTAACATACTGAAACTGATTACTTAAAACTTTATAAAAACTTGACTGATACAACTTGCTTTTTTAGCCTAAAAATTTAAAACTTAGAACTGAAAATTTTTGAAAGTTGTAGAAATAAAACTGTAGAAATGTAGAACTAACTTTAAACCTTGGACATCTTTGGTAACCGGAAACTTAAAAATTTCAACTACTTATTTTTTTATTCATTTGTAAACTGATTCTAGTTTTAAAATCAAAATATGTTAAAAATTTGTTTAGTACGTTATAAAATTTGAGATAGTCAACAGTGCAATCTAAAAAGCAGACTCATAGATGAATTTGTTTTTTAGGTTTGGAAATTTGAGCGCACTCGTGTGAAATTTTTCCGTTTATTTCTCCGTATTTTAAAAAAGTAAAATAACCTAGTCAAATTTTAATAGCCTGGTAAAACTTCAAACTTTAAATCTGTTTGACATGAAAGTTCATTAAAAAATTCTAATTTATCTGGTTTATAAGCGTTAGGAGAGCTCAAAATGAGTTTTGTTTAGTTTTTAGTGTTAATTCCCATCTGACCCTATTTTCTTAAATGCTCGGATTATCTACTATTTACATTATAATCTATGTAATTTCGAAAGTAGACAGGGGTTTAACTGTTAATTAATTATGTTGAGATGCATTACCGTATCGTACTTACAAAAATGACTACCCATTAAAAACACTTTAAATCGTTGTCCTAGTTAATTACTAAAAATATCCCTAAAAATAAAACGAGTTAAAGCTGTTCTAACGCAGCTCTTGTAAACGGAAGTGGCAGCTGAAAAAAAAGCAAAATGAAAAAACTTGCTATATATAATTTTCGAATGAATGCAGTCTTTGTGTTGTTGGTAAGTGTTGTCTGCTGAAAGAGCATATTTTTATTTTTAATATTAAAGTCCACTTGGGATTTTGAAGTCTCAAAAGTGCTTTTTATTACCTGACTTGGTTTGCTTCGGAAAGCTGGTTGATATCGACGTCTTACTTGTCTAGGACAGCACACGCACAGAATCCTTAAAAAGGCCCTGCAAAAAGAAAATTAGTCAATTGAGGTAATAAACCTGTTAAGTGATATATTCATAGATTCGGTTAAATCGTCATTTTATAGAGATTCCAGTTGTTGACTGGAATTCTGATTAAATCTGATATGAGTATGCAGCTGCTGCTTGGAATTTTAATTTATTTTCGTGCTCAACGGTTGTGATTGCAAATAAAAAATGCATTGGAAGGATAATTCTGGATTATTCAAATACGAGAAAAGCTCGATTTCTGAAAACGAGCGATCGAATAATTTAATAGGGATTTTTAATTCGTGACTAATAACTTGTTTGCTACTACAGAATTTGATAAATAAACAACTTTAAGGAACTTTGAAAGCTTTGATCAAAACCATGACAACTGTCAAATCTGTTCCTTTGTTTCCCGTTTGTTAGCGTCTTTTCCTACTTACAGAGACGTCGGAAGTTGGGCTAAGCAACGGGCTCACAAGAGACAAAATCTAATATCCCTAAGGTATTGCGCGGTTGAATAGCCAGAGTTTCTGAAGTGGCCAAGGGGGCAACTTTCCAATATTTCATTTCAGCAGTTTTATATTTTTACAATAGTTGAATCCAACTTCTAAAAACTGAATTTCTAAAAATTCTGAATTCATCGAACTGCTGTTAATACACGAACAAGAAAATCTACAATGCAGTTTTCTGAAAACTTCAACGGTTTATAAAAATGCATTTTGACATTGCAATATTGCAACATTTTATAACCATTAAAATCCTGTTTTGTATTTATAGATATTCCATGCCAGCTTACATTTATGCGAACAGTTTTCAGTTAAATTTTCGGGTAGTAAAATGCTCGTACTAACAAGAATAAATTAAAAGTTTAAAAACTAAAACCCACATTTTCAGTGTGGTCATAAAAAATCGTTTGTACGTAAATCTAAGTTGGTGAAATATAGGTTTAGCACTGAAATCCCCGCAAGTCTCAGCTTTTACTTAATGAACATTTCTGTGTCTTCACTATTATTTAAATCTGTCAAGATGGCGAAAAAATGAAACTGCTTCCTCGTACATTAGAATTTTAAATTTGTTCAAACTTTGGTCATAATAACAGCTTTAAATTTACTTTAAAACTGCAACTTTAAGATGTACAGTATATTTCGCTATAATTAAAAATTCGTCTTAAAAACTCCGCCCGTTTATAATCGACTGATAATTCTATTTCGGCCAAATTGGACTACTGGGATAAATTGATATTTACCCCCAAAATTAATTACTGCAAACTCTACTCAATTAGGTAGACAGACTTTGATGGATGATGGCCAAAAACAGACAAAGCAACTTTAATGTGTTTGAAATTCCAGGCCAAACAGAGAATTCCGTGTTCTTTTCTAATCACTTGATGTCGGTAGATATTATTTTTAATCTTATTGTGCTTGAAAAGCTCACTCAATTTCAAACTTTGTGGCAGTTTTTACATCGGAAACGTTCTAAATTTAAACGGGTTTTACTTTAATGAGTGTCGGAATTGGCAGAGCGGAAATAAACTAAAAAATTTGTTTTAAGAAATTTATGTTAATACTTTGTATGATGATTTTTCGGTTGGGAAAATATCTGAAATGCTTGAGTACACTTTCTCAATATTGAATTTCCAATAAAACCTTCAGAGAATTCCATATGTTATGGACTCCGTCTTTGTGTGAGCGTAGAGTTTAAAAAAAAAATAAAAATGTCAGAGGTTCCACGCTAAAAATTGCAAAAACCAACGACCCTGAACCGAGATAATTAATTTGATTAAGCGATGTACAGAGCTGGCGCAAGTAAATTTTCAATGAGATGCAGAAATTGTCTCGTTTATTTAATGGGACCCTAAAGTTCTTAAATGCGTTTAGAAGTGGCCTGAAATAAAATCTCTTATCTCTTATCTTTGTGATGTCTTCGCTTTTTAATTTTCTCAGAGGAGAGGTGAATTAAGGAATTATTACGACCAAAGAATGAATTAAAATACGAAATGTGAGGTACGATTTTTATGCAAATTATACGAATTTTCTCTGTTTTGTCTAGATCATTTGCATATAACATGTGCATTGTGTGGTTTACTACTGTAGTCTATCTTTATTTGTACGGTGTGCTAAAGCGAATAATTATTCAAGGGACATTCCGCAAGATTATAAAGCTTCCACTACTCAGAAATGGGTAAATTCTCAATGTCAGACCGACTTAAATCCAAAAGGTTTTTTTATTTAAATTGGCTTGGGACTTGAGGACTTACTTAAAATTCATAACCGTGCTGTAAATTTTAAATAGAACAAAACAGGGCTCTGTTTAAAAAAAATGCAATTATTGAAATTGGCTGACTTTCAAAGAAAATTTCTTGTTGCTTGAAAATATTGTATTTTCCAGCGCATCCTCCAATTTTATGATGGTAGAGTTAATTAATTACATCTGTGTTACATTTTGAGTTTTTATAAATGAGACAAAACATCTTTATGAGGGATGCTTAAATGCACTTTTTGCATATCTGCTGTCCCACGAACGCCCAGAATTCAGCCGACATTCGTGGAATGTTGTCGGCCGAAACTGAGAACAAATTCCATGCAAAGGCCGCAAATGTCTTAAAAGCCTCATTAATAATTACTTTAAAGTTGTAACCCCACACCGAATTATAATAATTTGTGACGGTAATTAAATTTTAATTGGATTCAGTTGAAAGCTGTAATGATCTGTGAAATATAAAGTGTATTTTATCAAAGAGATTTTTCCATTTATGAATCCGAAATTATCATGCAAATGGATCATAAAGATACGGTAACAATGTAAAAGGGGTAAGTCACATTTGAATCTCAAGCGAGTTGTTCTCATTACGAACACTATCTCAAAGAAGAACAAAGCGACAGCTTTAAGACATAGCTTTTTCTAAAATAAAGCTGTTTCAAATTTTGCGAATTTGCGTCACTGTTCTAATTAAAGCAGTCTTAGTGAGACTCCACAATAAAATTATTTCGTGCTGAAATTAATGAGGGAGTTGCATGGATCAGGAGTTGAGACTATTTGTTAAAGCGGAACTTGACGTCTTTGTTTCCTTCCATGAACTATTTTCGGCGGGAATGGGAAATGATGACGATTCATGCTAATTAAGCAGGTAGAAAATCAAACATGACACTCGATTTATCAATCTGTAAATTTACCAGAAATATACGTCAAACTGCACCTAGAAAAGATTTTTAAGTACATTTTCGAAATACTAAACTTCGTTATTGAGATTTATCAAAGCTAGTAGATAAAGAGCTTAAACGAGACATTACAAATCGTTCTATAAATGATCTCCTTGAGACCCTTTTTTGATTTTTCTTTAAATAGCGCAATAAAGTTGGTTTCAGCAAGATAAAGTGTGGGCTAGGAGAGTTAATAGAAATAATTTGGAAGAGATAAAGATAACAAAAAGAGCTGAGTGATGCGAGGTTATTACTCCAAGTGTAAAAACATTAGAGAACGAACCAATTTTTATAAGATGTGATTTAGTATAATACGAGTACATACTAACATTCTAGAAATTATAATAAAAAATGTTTATGGTGGTATAGTAAAAAAAGTAGCGACATTTTGCCACGAGTTAAATAACACGCTGCACCAACAATTTAAAATCAGCTTGTGTAAAAATGTGATTTTTGTCCCCAAACGAACACAATTTTTTCAATTAAACCAACTACATGGAATGCAAAAGCACTTGTTTATATTAATGATGCACAGAATTTGCATGTTCAACCATAGAAATCAATACGTTGCCTCATATAAAAATGTGATAGTAAATGAGTTACCATTACATCATTAATTAGACAATATTAAATTTCACATTAAAATCGAAAACACGTCATTAAACCAAACTAAAATTAGGTTGAATTAATTCCAGATTCGGATAAAGTTTCGACTCTCTCGAAAGTCCCTTTCTAAATCAAAATTCCCTTTCCTGAAAAGATCAATTCATCTTTATCACTCGAACATTTATAAAAATTAACTAGACAAGGAAGGAAAAAACGTACTTAAATGAAGTGATCTCAAGACACCAACAAGGATATAACACAATAGGCAAGTCCTTTTCTAAAAAGGGGAAGTAAATGGTTTCATTGTATTTCGTAGAACTCTTATCACGACTAATCTAATGAAATAAGCCTACCATCGATAGAGTCTCTTCAGGGTTACAGTGTCAATTCCGTCTTGACATTACTTCTTGAAAGCACACGCCATAAAACGGAGTGCGGAAGTACGATCCAAATAATGCAAAGCTTTCACACTCTTTTCTTTTTTCATTACAATAACAGCGAAACTTTTGGTTGATTCGAAAGTTTGCGAGGTTTGAGGAGAATTATTTGGGTTCTTTGTTATTGATAAACACAATTAACACGTTTCTAGGAATGACTTTGACGATATTCATAATTGGAATAAGTGGCGTCTAGACACAAAATTGTTAGACGTTGATTCTGATTTTTTTCATGTGAACGACAATGATAAACGCGCATTTTTTTATGATCCCTCAGTGAGTAACTTGAATCTTGTTAATTTCATAATGAGATAAGTTTCCTTCGAACATGTCGATAAGAGCTAAGGATATTAAGTTCTAATTTAGGGCAACACCAACAGTAGTATATTAACGCCGGCTTTAATTCGAAATTACCCTCCTCGATTAGTTCGATGCGGTTTTCAAATTTAGTTCAATAGAATTACTGAAAATCCGTTCTAATACACTTTTCAAGTTTCGTTTTATCCTGGTAGGTCTCAAGTTTTGATTTATCGTTAATGACACAGGTATTATTATCAAATGTGACAACAATTACGTAAATAACCACATATAAAGTGATGGTTTTGTTTTTCAACGAATATGTGTTTTGTTTGAATCGACTTTCGTGTTAACGTTGAAAAGCCTCAAGCAAAAAATAAATTTCCGTTCGTCCGCCAGTTTCAATTTTAATTAAATTCAACTCAGTTAAGTGAAAAACTTCACGAAGCTTAAAAGTAGGAATCTTAACCGCTAAATAAACACCTAAACAAATTTAGTTAATTTTGTCGGGCGGTAATATGAATTTAATTTAGGTACAGTTTGGGGCCTAGTAGAGTAAAATTAACTAAATCGCACACTGCGCCATATCCATATTAACAACATCCGAATGATGGTTAATTGTCGCGGGAGCATTACACTTAAGACACCGGGAGTTCCATCGCGGTCGGTTAATTTCACGAAAGGAGTTGAGCGTAACCTTGTAATTATCCTTCGACTATTTCATATCCTCAGTGACGCATTCTTAAGATTTATGGCGGCATTTGGCGTGTTTTACAAATTGAGCGCAGAATTGGTTTGGACTATTTAGTTGTTCGCGTTTAATGTCAACAACTTTTGGGGAAATTACGGAAGTTGTTGAGAGGGTAAATGTAGTTTGATAGTTACTAGGTTTTAGTGCGGATAGTTCATCGATTCAGACACAGGAGAACTCTTGATTCTTGCAAAACAGGAAACAACTTTAACTACGGCTTACATTTTAAATCCCACAAAACTGAATAAAAATTTGCTGGATGGGACGAGTCTTATCTATGGCACTAAACATTTTTATAAGACCATAATAAGTTGCACTTAAAAAATTTAATGTACTATAAAATAGTGTAAAGTATTTTGTCACTACGGCGACTTTTTCTTCACACACATAAGTTTCTCGTTATAACTAAAAAATGTTAGTACGCAAGGATGCTCAATGCAAAAAGATGAAACGTAGCAGAAAACTGCACTGCACACTTTAGATCTGTTACAATGTTGATAGAATAAATATTGTGACAGAGCGAATATTTTCTGGTGGATTAAGAGCTTTTTTGTTGTTAGCTAAACGACTTCCCATAACATCCCGAGACTGAGTGTTTCATCCGTTCTAGCTTAAATAGAAAGAATTGTTCAAGCGATGCTGGAAACTTTTCTTTAGACGATTTGGAATGGTGGCTTAAAGTTCGAGTAGTGCTAACGAGATTAAAAAAGTCGTATGACACAAGTTTTGAGGTTAGAATTGGAACCGTAACTCTTTCAATAGTTTTAGTACAAGAGTCCAAATTACTCGCTTAATTTAATATAAAATAACAAAGACTTTGTAATTTTTGAAACCTTTTCTCCAAACTTTGTCCATAAATAATTAGCGCCAAATATACAAACTTTCCTGAAACTTCCCAACATTTGGAATTTAATGTTAATTTTTTGTTTGTTTGACTAACTTTTCGTTTATTTATTAATAATGTTCATCAAGTTTTTAAGCTTTTTTTTTTATAAATAACGGAGCGTTAGCTCGATATTGTTCGGTAAACTTGAGTGTTTCGAAGATACGTTACATAGGTTTGATCTCGGCAATATTACAAGTTAAAGCTCAGGATTTAGCCAGTGTTGCCCTCTAAAATGTTTAGAATCCCATGTCAAATTTAATAGAATACTAAATAGTTTCTACTTTAATATCACATATTAAACCAACACTAATACAATCATGAAATGTTTACGCTGCAATGCAAGTAATTAACACACATAAATAAATTACAATTTTAGAAAAATAATACAGTTGCAGCACATTTTCGTAATTTTCATTCCCAGCTACTAACTTCTTCATGCAAAAGCGGTTTAAAGTCCCACTTGGCTCTTTGATAAAATCAAGATAAGGCGCCTGCCAGCCTAATTATATTTCATGTAGTATTGAGAGAAGTTTGTACCTCACCACGGCCCAATTTGTCTAAAATTAATTACCATATTTAACGTAAACGCGTCTGGTAACTCATTAATTCGTCTGGGTTTGCTCCTACCTCGTTTTCTATTGATTCTGTATTGCACACGCTTCCAAAAATATCTTGAAAGGAACAAGATAAGCGTGACTTTCTATTAAATTAAGCTGAAAATTTACTATTCATTGTGTCGCAGCGTTACATTCGCACAATCATGTTACTAGTGTTTAATTAAGTTTCATAAACGGAGGTCAAGATATTCACTTGTCTGTGAAAGGTCCTAAACGGTCCAAGTTGTGTGTTCGTCTCGGAAACTTTACTAGCATTTACATGAACTACCAATTTACTCGTCAACCACCGAACAAAGCTATTTGTTCAATTTAGAAATTAGGACAGATGTTTACGAGGTCTCGGCAGGTGGGATGTCTCTGGTTCAAATTGTATCAAGCAGCTTGTCAAGGGATTATTAATTAATTAAGTGGGTTATAATTAGACTCATCAGAGCCAAAATTGTCTTAAATTTGAAACAGTTTTCATATTTGGCTAAGCTCTTGATGAGATAAAAAACTTAAAAGCGTACTTTGAGACCAATTAGACGATTCAGCAACTACTAACTCTGCGGAGATTTACATTTTTACAATGACAGGATTTCGCATTTTCCCAGCGCATCCACCATTTTTATCCGATAAAATATACATTATGGATTTTCTAGGTTGGTTTTTGCACCCTTGCCTAAAGTGCACCCACATTTAAATAACAAAAATTTCGTAAACTTTAAAATCACTAAAAATTGTAGTTTTTGGACTGTCTATATACAAAACAAATTCTTTTATATTTTGTGTAGACATTGCTTAACTAAATAGTATCTTTATCAAACTTTGTAGACTAAAAATACTTGATAATGGTTTTGATCGCTCGACTTAAGTTCAAAGATTAAAGGTGTATGTAGTCTGGTCTGCTGTCTAGTTTGCAAAGTCTCGTAATAAAGTTAGAGACAGCGTTGAGCGGCAATTTATAAACTTTTGGGTAAGTAATAAAAGAACTTCTAAGTGGCTTAGCTCCGAATTGGTAAATTTGGAAAACACTAAGTTGTAGTGATAACAATCTGTTAACAAAGTGGAATACAAAATGTAAATACTTCTTTCTGCAACTTACCAAGTTTAAAGGAGACATAGCCTGCAGTATTCAAAGACCTAAATTTGAATTTTCAATCTCTTTTCGTTTTTCGCCTCTTTTCCACACACAGCGATTTTTCTCCCATTTCCAAGCAGTGTTATAAAGCGATTGCCTATATTATTGCCTTCATTAGTGTCCCGACCCATTAAAGCAAAATTCGCAAAAAAAAACCCGTATCGATCGCATTCATTTGTGATTTATGCGCTCGTTAATTAAAATAAAGAAAAAATTCCACCGATTGTTTAAAAACCGATAAAACCACGAAAACGGTAACGCACGGACCAAGCTCGTATCCGACTGGAAAATGATAAATTAAATCATTTCGAAAATGACGGTAATAAATACGTATTTGCAATAAAGATTGGAATGTTGGCGGAAACTTCAAAACGTTAAAAGCTGGAACATTTAATTAATGTTGAGCATCCAAAGCTCTGGATAACACCTGCTTTGTCTGGTTTATTTCCTCTAGCTTTCTCTTTTCTCGCTCTCTTTAATGACACAATGATAAATGAAGATGCAAGTGTTAAGTCGTTATCATCTCACGCCGCATTAACACCAAGTTCCGTCTTCAATAGGAAATAGTTCCAAAGTTATTCCATAGTGATTGTGTTCTCGTAAAGCAATCAAAAGTACTATAAGAAAATAGAAAAACGTGCTCGCTTAAGACCATGTTATTTACGTGTGATTGATTTTCCAGAACTCATTTTCTTTGAAAAATTGTTTCGGTTATGGCCTTGTATGCGAAGGCTTAACAAATCGATCGGTTTTCACAAAGGTTAACTATATTTTAGGTACAATGATATTTTGTGGCAACATTTTCCTTTACAAACTTTAGGGATGCGATCGCTGTTCTCATCACCTAAACTTTAAATCGAAGAAGTTTTCGTATCTGAAGAAGACGTTGGACATCCAAGCTGTTTAAATGACACCAAAACTCAACTAAATAAAGCAAAATAAAAAATTAAATAATGTTTGTGAAAATTAATTAATTTTGAGCATAATGAGAACTACTCGCAAGATCAAAGGATGTAAACCAAATATGGCTGTAATTAGTTTTCCGTAATAAAATCCAAAGTAGCCATTTATTAAATTGTTATAAAAATGGATTATGCTTTATAATTTATTTAGTTTAGATATTTTAATAAAATTTTTAGGAGTGTAAAACAAACACAATATTTGTATATAAAATTTAAATTATCAATAAATAAAATTTTATTTAAAAATTAAACGCGATAAAAGCAGTTCTGAGGAACATCTTAATATATATATCTTATATTAAATATATATATATATATATATATATATATAATTACATTTAAGACCTAAAAATTTGAAATTAACACTTTGGCAATTGACAGACGTATAATTAGATTTCATTGTAAATTATATCAAACATACTAGCAGCTAAAACAAAAAGCAGTGATCACGTTGAAGCTACTTTTCAATTTCTGTTTAAATATCAACAAAAAATCTGCAAAATAATACATAAAAATGTAATTATATTTGACCCATCCAGAATTAAATTTCAATTTGATCATAAGTAATCTCAAATATTTTTAAAACCCGCTAAAAGAAACCATCAATATTTTTGCGACCATTTTATTCCTTTTTATTCATACTTCTCGTGATAAATCAAGGTGATTCTTTGTTCCTGAGAAATTCGTATCACAAAAACCACGAAATAAATCAAATGTGACCCACCCCAAATCAATTCTCTTCACTTTTCAGGCTTCAGTCTACCAAAAAAATTATTTTGTTTGGATTGCGAAACGTGAAATGCTACTACACATATGAATTTATTTAGTTCCGGTTCGAGTGTTTGCATGGATTCAAACACAATAGCATAAAAGCAAAGACGTCGACACTGAGACAGAAAGTGTACATTTTTTCGCGCTTAACGTGGTCATTTTTTGTTACTTTGAGCTAAAAAAAACCATTTTGCTTGCCCAGTTCGAACTATAATAAATTAGAATCAGTTTCCGGGCTAAATCCAAGATTAATATTGTGCCCTCTTATCATTTTATTGCTTCGCGATTTGCTTAGTTTTCTTTATTCAACCCTCCTAAAATATTGGCTCACTTCCAGAACACACTTCCTTGAGATGGCAATGAAAATTTAAGGATTGCCAAGAGTGGAAGTTTTATTCCAGAAAATCCAGCAGTATTAAAATTTGGTTAAAGTCAAGGTTGAATCCTTTGTAGAATTGAGGATTAAAAATAGATCTCATAAATTACGACTGTCAAATATTCAAACAGTTTTATGGAATCAGTTCCAGTCGCTTAAGTTTCGTGCTTAATAAATTAAAGTCTGATTGACTTTGAGTTGGTGTAAATCTACGAAATTTACGAGCTGTCCTTTTTGGAACCAAAACAAAAACAGCGCATAGCACGTGACTAATCAGTTTAAAATCTCCTAAAGTAGTACACTTAGCTCTTTCCGAAATTTTCTCTTCACGCCAACAATTATGCGTTGCATTGAAAGAGTGCATCCGGTTGGCATTTGCACATTAGCTGCTTAGAATTGCACACAAATGGAGTAGTTTAAAGTCTGACGGAATAAGACTCTAGATTTTGGGTTGGTTTGCTGAGATCACGGTGAATTATTCCGAATCGTTTAGCCATTTAACTCCGGAATGGTTAGTCCAGAGTCCGGACGGACTTTGCCCTGCTGATTTGCAGCCCCAATATAAAAGAATTCGTCTTTATTGAATCCCATCGCCCTTGTCTTCCACATGAAAATACTTCCTGGGGAAAATTAAAACGGAACACAGGATACATGGGATATAAATCAAAAAAAATTTATGGGCACAAAGCTGTTTGTTTAGAGTTTGATTAAAGGGTGTAGAGTTGTTTGCAATGTTTCGATGTTTCGAGCATCAGTTTAGCTAATAACAGAGAAAATTTCGTTAAATAGAAGGAGAATTCTCATGGATGATTAAAAAGGTCAATTCAAATTTTTCCATGGTATTGTTTTTTTTTTCTTATTCAGTGTAATCTTGAGTTTATGAAAACATCAATTCTAAAACTTCTTCAATCACACTTGAAACCGCATGACAAACAAAACTAATTTAAAAGCAATTAAATAAAGACAATATCCAACTTGGAAATTGATGCTCAAATATCCGCGTTTAACTTTAAAGTGTTCTTTTCCACAAGTGTGCTGCAATTTAGTTTATCTAGCGACATTTTCATCACATTAGATAACACTAGAGAGTAGATAAACTTCCTCAACATAATTATTAAGACAACTCACAAAATTACGAACTAACTTGTTTAATCTACCTACTTTCAACTTAGTTCACCTATTTTTTGCCATTAAAAAAGGTTCCTGAAGTGATCTAGATCCATCTTGAAAGCGATGATATGATCGATAAACGCCCTAAAGTAATAGAGCTTTAATTAATCACTCCCACAATTAGTCGTCTTAGGAGTGTTTTTATCGGGTGTCTGACCTTTTCCTAGAGTAATTTGCGAATCCGAGTACTGAAATAGCTATAATCAATCTAACACTCCGGGAGTGATACGTGCAACATTTATACACGTATATAGCTCGGACAAAAAGTCGCTTAAATAAAAAGTGACAAGTAACATAAACAAGAAAGTAAAGAGCGCTTTTTAGTATCACCGTAATTTTTTTGTCCCTTTGCATTCAAAGTACACATCATAAACCCTCGCTAAACCAAAATTGTTTGATTTAGCGGCGCATTTTTCGCAAGACTTGAGAGCAAACGAAGGAAATATTCAAGCAATCCAAATCCTTTGAAAAAAGCTCTCCTTTTGCAACTTTAATTGAAAGAAAATTCTCGTGTATTTAGCTGAATTTACTTTGGGTCATGTACGACCACAAGTGCCGTAAATTTTAAATTGAATTATCTTCGCCAAATTAAATAATTTGATGCATTGTTAAAATGTACGGTCTAAAAGCGGACAAAGCTACCTAAATCGGATTTAGTAATTATTTGGAGGATTTTCATGGAAATTATCCGGAGAATACATCCTGAATTATTTACTTGTAATCAAAGCGGTGCGAGTCTCAAATTATTTATGTAAATAAACAAAAACGTACTGTTTGGATAATTTTAATTAGCGGGAGGCAATCGAATAATAATGAAGTTAGATCCCAACGTGATTTAGCTCAGATTTTTCTTTTCTCTTCGGTTATGTAGTAACATAGTTTATTAACACAAAGCGTTATCAGAAAAGCTTATTTACGCAACAAATAAACCGCTAAACAAACTCGGAAGTTTGTTGCGCTACGTGGATGTAGCTGCATGGAATCTAAATTTAGAGTAAACGTCAAAAATAACTTCTTTTTGTGTTTATCTAACAATTTTAGATCAAAAATTTGTTAGTAAAAACTAACGAATTCTTTAGGTGGAACGAAGAAATCGAATAGTCAGAATTTCATAAAAATCTGATAACAAATTCTCTCAGCGTTAGCACAAATGGCGCAGCATAATTAGGAAAATTTCATTTGCGTTGCACCATTACTGAGCTTAGAGTGTTGTTCCAAGTTACAAACACTCTACTTAAAATTTCTAACAAAATGAAACAAACTGAAAATTCCACAAAGATATTGCATACTATACATTTTAAAATGCTGCGTAAGACGAGAGCTTTCGAGACATTCAATCTCATATTTGATGATAAAAGTGACAACGCAAGCAGACAAAAACATGGTAGTATTTACGATCCATAAAGTGCAGTCCGTAAAGCAATACACTTTTTTAATTTGTTACTTGAGTTGTATAACTAGATTGAGAGATAATCAAGAAACTGCATCTATCAACTTGCATTAGATTCTGTAATCAGATTGGAAATTACCTCGGAGTACAGAACTTATTCAGTGAAAACCGGTCAATTTAGTTTTAGTTATGTTATAACCTTTGCTCTAGTTAGTTAATCTTCGTCACGATGCAACTTGTAATCGAATATAAAGCTTTAAAACAAATAGATTATAATTTCTAAAAGCTTTTTTTTATTGACAGTCAAAAACAAAATCTCCATTGTTGAGATCTGTATGTTTTATATAAAAACGTAATTGCCTTTTCAACCCAACGTTGAGAAATAACATTTATGCACAAAAATACAATTCTTAACAGTAAAGTGGCTTCCACTTCTATCTCTAAATCTCATATTCGCTCCGTCCTAGCTAGCAGCATTTTCAATCGATCCGTTTAATATTCGTGCATAGATGTCGCTCCGAAAATTGGTTTGCTGCTTGGCTTTATTCCCGCTGCAACAATTGGTGGAAGTAGTCCCTAACACCCTAATATTCCGTGTGATTTAGAATTCCCAAATGAATTTATTGGTCTCGATCAGCGGCCACTTAAACCTGGTCAAAGCACAAGGTTTCACGTCTCCAGTATACACAAACAAGTAACCCGAGGATAATTCACACCCACTTTACAAGCTAGCCTTAGTGACGTCAAAAGCTACCCTTTCACCCCACACACCAAATTCAACCGTCGAACAGATGCAGTGGCGATTAATTATTGCCAATAATTGCTGAACTGACGTTCTGGGATTGGTCTCGATCGATAAACCCGATAATAAAAACGGTGATGAACCATAATACTGAAAAAAAGAGAAGTTAAGGTTTTATGTAAAGCAGTCAACATATTTATAGACAATCGATGATTCCCAATTAACCGCCAGGGTTATTTTCATGAAGAAGAAAAGAAAAACGAAGGATCCTGGTTTTGAGTTGGAAATGTAGACTTTATGGTCCGACAAAAGGAAATCTGGAACGTTTTATACGACTTTTAACCAAAGTTATGCGAACAGAAAGACATAACTTTCGGTAAATTACAAAACAGATTAAGAACTAAATCATATACTTGAATAACTCTAGTGGAAACAAAAAGAAAATTTTGGATGATCATCAAAATATTTTTAAGAAAGACAAAGTTGGGGAAAACCCACTTTTCTTCAAAGGTCATGTATTTTTAGTTCTGATCGCTTTGTGTTTGTTTTACTTTGTTTAGTTCCACCAACTTTTATTAGACACCGTGAAGAACAATTTTACTATTTTCCGCATTCATGATAGCAACGGCTCGCTTCTGAGCGAGCTCAGACAATGAAATTTGGAAACGATATTCCAAACCTTTCATTAAAAAAATTCGACCATGTTTTTCAATTTACACTGCAAGCAAGCTGAGTACAGTTTATTAAAATAAAGTTATTAAAAAATTTATTACACAGACGAATTTACTATTTTTACCGAAAGCAATAATTTAACAAAATATGAGGCAAGCGATACTATAAATTACACATGTAAACATTTTCAATGACTCCAAGATTACCAGTCCACGTTACACAGAAGTAGATTTTAGTTATTTTGTTGCGATTTATTAGGTCGTAAATATAAATCACGTTTTATTATCTTGACAGATTTCTCGAGTTCTTGCAAGCTCATGGTCTCATCGGAACAAGAACGTGACGTACCTACTTATCTCTAATTTTTTGGAGTGATTTTTCGTAATGTTAGAATTTTTTGCTTGCAATTTAAAAATTACATCACGGATTGTGCTTCTAAAATTTAATATTCAAAATACATTATGTCTGACAAAGTAATTGCGGAAGTTATTCATCAAAATTGTAGACAACTTCAAACTAGTAAAAGTGGCTCGTGTTATAATAGACATTGACAAATGAAGCTGAAGATTCGTAGACAGTACAAATAATTCTCTATTAGTGATTAGACAAGGTTGTAATAATAAAACTAAATTTTTTCTTCTTCTGAAAAATAAAACACATTACATTACAATAAAAAACCACGGCACTCGATGAAATAGAATATCTCATTTCAATAATGTGATATAGATTCCGTCTCTAACTTTTTCTCAACCGCCAAGAGAATCGTAAATGAGACTCGCAGCGAGAATTTTAAAAAGGCTCTTAAAAATCAGGTATGAGAGCTCTAAACATGAAATAGTAATATTATAGCTACTTGTTGAAAACTGTGTGATTCAAGTCGAAAAGTTATCTTCCCACTCAAATAAGGATTTAAGTCCTTGACCTGTTTCTCCACGCAAAGGACTTATGATATCTACACGCCATTGTACAGCTTTACAATTAGCACTAACTTTCCCCGCTGTGCTGTTTATATTAAAGTCATCTTAATTTACATATTTTAGCAGAATGTAGAGCTGAGTCGAAGCAACAAAGTTGATTTTATTTAGATAAAAGACTTAGACCACCTTCGTATTTTTAAGGGATCCCGACAAAAAGTTTCGACTTATAGAGCAGACTAAATCTCTTTTCTAAATATGTTCCTAGCGTCTGTAGAAATTACCGATACGGAAAGACCGCAAGGAATCAGATTTATAGCCTCTAGAGCACAAGCCGGAGAAAAAACGTGCACAATATTACTTACAAAAAATCATATTAATGTAGTCGGCAACGCCCCTTTGGTTGCAGCAAATTCCAAAATAGACAACGCTATAAAATACACGATAAACTGTAATTTCTACGTAGCAAATATCTCTCTCTATTTCCGTTATTAGATGTAGAATTTATCGTGCAAACGATCAATCACTTCTCTGATGACACTGTAATGCGACGACAGATTAACATAGGTAGAAAGCATGCAAATCTGATGCTTTCGTGTAATTTTTCTTAATAAAAGTAATTTTCCGCCCAAATGATTGTAGTAGATGGAAAGGCTTAAATTAACTAAGATGAAGCGATCGTGCCCAAGTAAATAAACGTGAAAGGAGTGCGAGTAATGGCTGTCACCGTAACCGGAAGTAATTGAGTGACTGGACTGGAAGTATGATATCGTCTCTTTTCCTCCACGTTAACGAGTCAGTTATCGATAAAAGTTAAGGGAGATCGATTTAAACATGTGTTGAAGGATTCAAACGACTGAAGCATACTTTTATATCTCCTCGTTTAGATACGTTCGTGTCAGAAAAGTTAACATACCGCTGCGAGCGTACATGTCAACATGGACAAACAAAGAAGTGGCACTGTAGGTGAACGCTCTTTGTGGATTTTAGTATAAAGACATAGTAGTTTAGTGTAGTTTAAAATAATTACTGTGGTTTATACATGAATAAATTAAAGTGTATGCCTACTAACGGCTTTGTTCTCTCTTAACTTCTACCAATTGAGAGAAAGACATACTGAGTACAAAATAACTATCAAACCTTCACAAAAACAATTATGATACAAATTATCAACCTAATTAAAATTACAGTAAAAAAACCTTAAATGTGCACAAATTTCATTACTTAACTTTTTCAACGTTATTTTTGTAAAAAGAGAAAAGATTCTAAAGTTATGCCCACACATTTTACCCTCATTACAAGTTTTTGTTACAAAAAATCTTCTCGGGTGAGTTGCACGAATATTTTTATCTACTAATTCCACCGACCGAAATATTAAATTCTGACCTCAAAGTGGCAACAACAAAGCACTTTTTAATTTCCCTGAAATTTTTCCTCGAAATGGCTGAGTAGAGTTAACAAGGTCTTTGTTTCATCACTTCCGCAAATGCTGACCTAATGTGAAAAGTATTGATTGTGGAAGCTTTTGGCAGTAATAAAAATTCTGAACGCATCTCGGGAACAAAAGACTTTTTCGAATTAATCTTTGATAAGTTTGCTATATATTTTTTCAAACGGAACACAAACAGCAACATGACGTTTTAAAATTTTAACCCAAATTTTTTCTTACGGACCGCTATGCAAATAGAAACTAAATTCTATTTCTCGTTTAGGACCATCTTCCAGCTTCGGTTAAGAGTCAGTTGGCTACGCAGAAACCGGATAAAACTCTAAATCTCCATCCTCCCGGAAACTACGATTACAAGAGTGAATTCGAGTTTTTCACCATTCCTTCGTCTAGGCTAAAATCTCTGCTCCACTTACCCTTAAGCACTTGTAATCGAAATCTCGAACTATTACACGATTCAGAGAGTGCATTCACTGAAAGATGCAGCACTCTGTACGCAACCCAAAAGCCCATTGACATGTTTGCTTTCTGACTGTTAAATAATCGGAAAACGGTCAATGCAAATGACATTTCCGAAGAGCACAAAAATCACACTTTGAGCGAACATAACAGTTGTGTATACATAAATCCGCAATCGTATCAATCACATTTAAACTAAGCCGAGAACTGACGTCGTCGTCGTATATAAATAACAGTTGTAAAACTTGTTGACATAAGGTCCGTGTAGGATAAAACAAGTTAAAGTCGATCTCAAAGCGATTTAGATAACGAAAAGCATCCCGAAATTGGATGTATCGTCGATTATCTCGAGATGAATTAACCGAGAAACTTTCAGTTTCTTTCAGCAATCAGCGAAGAGGTCGCCATAACCACCACTTTCTCTAATTTCTTTTATTTATATTTTTCAGTCGGTTGCCTAACCTAACGAACGAAGTGATTGTCTGTGTACAAGAGCAAATGAAAACGGAATACGAGTAAGTAGTCTTTTGATAATTGTGACGGAATTACGACTTTAATAGAATTATGTTCGTTTCACGGAAGTCTACTTGAAAAGTTTAAATCAGTTAACCGCATCAAGAAGAAGCTGCATTCGCAATTAAGTAATTCTGTTTTATAGTTGCCAAGTTCATCTGTGTTGTTACTAATTAATTGGACATGTTTAAACGGAAGCTGGGGCTCGAATACTTCGCAGTCTTGAACAAATCATCGATAATAATCGAATTTGAGAAATGAATAATTAGAATACAGAAAATGCAGATGCATACAAAATAATGACCGTTACAGTAAATTAGTTCACATAGAGTGAAAACCACAAAACTCAAATTTGTGTCATTTTAAATTAAGCTAAATTCTATCCGACATTTATTATTTAATTTTCTTGTGTTGGTTAAAAGACAAGTAAGTTACACTAAAAACCATTTTCAAAATATTTTTAAAGACACGAAAAACGATAGATGCGCCGGGCAAATAATTTAAAAATGTATTAAATAAATGATTAATTCAAAATGTAATAATTTGGTATAAATGTATAAATAAATAATTTTTTAAGTTTTTCTTTGCATGTTAAAAAAAAAACTATTAGAAGTGTAAGTATAATTCTAGAACTAGAAACGTTTCCCAATAGACTTCACCATTACCCCAGAAAAAATGCTAGTCACAAGTATAAAATAAATTTACCAATATCGATAAAATGCCACTCAAACAATTAGTTACTCAAATTATAGTCTACTTCCCACGACTTCCATTACAGTTTTCATTTAGTTTTACTATTATGGATGTTGCAATAAATTTTTATCAATTTATTGCTGAACATAAATCGAGGTAACATAATTTGCCTCCAATAGCTATGAAGCTTACTAACGAATATAAACATTTTTTTTAACTTTCCGTTCAAAGATAGAGAGTTCCAGTCTTTCAAATCGTATGATTTTTTTTCAAATGTGTCGGTTTATCCCAGCTGAATAAAATACACATGATAGCGATTCTTTTCCTATAAATCCTCTTTTTATTACTTTCCGTCCAACTTGAAACCTTTTTCTTTTATTAAAAGTGCAATTGAAGAAAAAATGTTTCATCTTTACTGTCATCAGTCGAATGTCTCATAACTTTGATGGTAGGAGTTTTAGATTTTTCCACGATTTCGTACACTGTTTTGTGTAAGCATTTCTAGATAAAAGAGAGTTATAAATAATTTCTCAAGGTCCTGTTCGGATTTTTTTATTTTCTTATGGTGACAGATACTATACACAAACACTTCCGAATTTATCAACATTTTAGTAGTTTATTTAGTCTGTCAGCGGCATGCATAATAATTTTTATTAATGTCATCACGCAAGTAGGCTTAATCAATATTTTCAAAAGTGAGTAAGCCCTTTTATGTTTAAATGTTTACATAAATTGAATGGGCTTTACAATTTCAATAATAAAAGACAATTATGTTGTTCTAAATATAGAAATAAAAATAAAATCACTGTATTTTTGATTATTTATATAATTTTGTAGTTCAAATTTAAAACTGTCATAATTTTACATGTGTGTTTGATTGTTCACCCCAAACTAAAAATTATCAACATAGTTCGCTGTAGTTTAATACTTTTTACGCAAAAATGAGTTTACAAGAAAAAGCCCCAAACATTTTCACAATAATTTCTTCTCGGGGTAAAGAAAATAGAACGAGGGTAATTTTCCTAGGCGAAAATTTCAATATTGATTTCCCAGAGGCAAGTTGCCGTCCAATATTTTAGCCTGCAAAAACCTAGAAGAGTTTTTCCAATTCCATTTAATCTTAGCCCACAGATTAATTTCAGCTTATTCTTTTCAATGCCAGTGTCAAAATTAAGGTAACGTTAGACTTTTCGTATAATTGCTTTACCATTAAATCTCGGTAACTATAAAAACTTTTAGTCACTGGAACATAATAAAGATTTAAAAGCTTCTCAAAACGTCTGAGGGCGTAACGCCATCTTCCGCAAGCATAACATTTCATTAAGTTAGCAGTAAAAGCAAGAACGACGCACTAATAACATGCCGCAATTACCAAAGTACAACGTGCTTAAGATTAACAGTTCGAGAAAGAAGTCTGGATGCACATTGGGGTGAAAGAGAGACGATGGTAAATGCTACAAAAAACGTAATAACATAGCGCAGAAAAGTGAGTTTATCTCCAAAACAAAGAATGCAAAGATCGTTCAAACTTTTGCGACAAAATTCAAGAAACTGTCAACCAACTTCACTGAAACGGAAGTTAAAATCCAAGTTGTTGTTGGAATCTCATTCACAATATGAGTGCAGTAAAGACACAAATATGTACTTTCACCCTCCACGATTCCTTTTATGACTTTTATTTTATTACAATGGATTTGGTTATTTCACGCCTGACAAAAACTTATTTGATAAGAATGTCAGTTTGAAAAACATCACCACGAATAATTGAAATTCTTCACTCTTCGACATTTTCCATTTCACAGACCTACCTTGTCTTCCCACATCATTATATTATGTCCCCAAATCCTAAAGTATTCAAAAAAAGAGAATATTACCAACCTACTTCCAGAATTGATTCTGTGCTTTTATTCGGAAGTTGGTGGCCGTGAATACAGAAAGGGTGTGTTCGTTTTTCTTATAACTCGCAAGTAAATTTTCTGAGAATACCGACAACATGTAAATTCAGTTTCAGCAAGCGTTAGCTTGTCCGGTTGTAAACAAATTCCGGGTACTTCGGACATTAGTCAAATGTGTAACAGGAAGCTGTTGAAAATAACCACAAACGGAATTTTTAATGATATGACCTTAAAAAAATAGAGCTGTAACAGCTGAAATCAACGGTAATAGCTACAAATGTAAAAAGGAAATGAGCGGAAGTATTTATGATATAACGGCAAACTTCTTTTCCAACAAAGAGTCGTGTTTTTCACTGGAAATTGTTGATTTCAGTACAAAGGCGTGATTAATAGCGATGAATAAATGTCAATTTAGATTTCTTTGTTATTTTAGTGGCACGCCAAATGGAGAAACAGTTGCTATTCCTGTAACCGAGAAACTTAATAAAAGTCTCATTAAAAACTAAATTTATCTCTAATTATTATTATTCATTATTTTATATTGTTTTTTCCTAAATATTTAATTGAATATAAATTTATAATCCTTCGTAAAGCTACAGTAAATTTAAAAATTAAGTTCAACCCGGCGCATCCACCATTTCAACATAATGTAATGTGCCTGTTCATAAAACCATAATTAAAACTCAATAATTTCAAACAATACAATAATCACCATAAACATAATTTAATTAAAATTAAAAAACAGTTTTATTTGACAGTTATAACAATTGACTTCATCTATTTATCATGTAAAGGCATTTGGCATAAAAATTATAATAAGCGTTTTACGATTTTACTTGTCATTCAGAAAAAATTTCTGCTTTTTCATCATTTTTTCTGAACATAACTAAATATTGGATCTTTCTCCCTGGTCCAGTTCCACGTTCCACAATTATTTTGTTTTTTTTTTCATTATTTTTATCTTTCAAAGTTTAGGTCAAGATCGATTCGAGCAAGTTTCCAACTTGCACTTTGCGCCTCGGATTTTAAATGGTTTTCCAACGACATTGGCTGTACTGCACATTGATATATTATCAACAACAACGCAATATCCAAATTTAGATTTAAATATCAATAGAAATACAGCACGTTTATCGTGTTAGACAAACAGCTCAATTTAAAAGTTGTTGCATAAGTTGCAAAACGATTTGAAAGTGCTGAATTCGTGTTCCGTCATCGCAGCGTCGAAATTAAGCTCATTGTTTTTCTGCTCGACGAATATATTTTTTGTACAGAGATTAAATATAATTAGGTAATAAATTAAGGATTGTGGAGGTCAGCGAAATTACGTGCGCATAAAAAATATTACAGTGTTTGTTGAAAAAATATTTTTATTGTGTAGTAAGGTCGGATGTAATATAAATACCGATAAAGACAACAATTTACATGTAAATTTAACAAATTCCGACACAACTAATGAAATTATTCGTAGTTGGAAGCCGTGTTCTATCCGAATTTAAAGGCTATTAACGCTATTAGAGCTTTCAAGACTAATGTCAAGATAAAAATAAAAAATCGATTTCTATTGAAAACTAAATATTCTCTGTGAGGTTCCGATATATTAACACAATATACTCTTTCCAGAGAAAATTGGCCGTCGTATCAGTTCCATTAGTGGTTTCCTGAAAATAATTACCACATTAATAGAACGTCCGATAAAAATCCAATATCTGATCAGAAAAAAGTACATCTATGCAAGCCGTTTCAATTTCGATTTCTAGACTAAACTGAATGGAGTCTTTTGAGCAAACTGGTAAGTTCTTAACACGACACCCAAAGCGGGTCATATACATTTATATAAATAAGGCGTGTTAGGTCAAGTTAAGTCTACTTTTATCCTTCCAAGACTTATCTAGAAAAATTGGCAGAGCTGCTGGATCCGAGAAGCCCACATATCCAAAATTGCGTTCGGGCCCTAATAAACAGCTATCAAGAGTTTGAAGGTCGGTGTCTGTTTCGAGATTGGGATAGCGTCCCGACGGACGACGCGGCGCCACAGCGTGCGACTCCTTGACCGACGCCGTCGATGCGGCAGAAGCTGGTGCTCCGAATTGCGCACGCTACATACGAATGGAGCATTAGCATAAATCACGCTTCGTTACTGATTCTGAACACCTCGGGATAATTGCATCAGCAAATGTGGCTGTATAAACACCAAACACGTGATAGGTGGCAAAATGGCTGAGGCTTAGTTCGAAACTGAGCCCGAGAAGTTAATAAACTTCTGACGCAAACTGGAAGCAGTAATCGATTTGATTTTCACTCGAAATCAATAAAAGCCTACGGTTCATTTCACAGATTTCGCTTTTTCAACCAACAATGTTAATTTGTTATCCAGCTCACGAGAACCTAACAGGATTTAACAGGTGTTCGATGAAAAAATTTCAGACAGACTATGACTGCTTTTGAAATCGGTCGTGTCCTTTATCACCAGACTGACAGCTGTTAAAGTCGTCAAATTGTAATTTCAAAAGCTTGGCTTCATTTTCCCTGATTGAAATGTCTGTTAATTTAATTAAAATAACATAGGCAGGTAGGTTTTTACCTCACATATCTTTAGGCGTTTGTTTATACAGATATTAGCTCTTGTTTAATGAGCTTTTATCGTACGAACAAAAATTCTCATCAGGTTTATATGAGGATTAGGCTTTTATCTTTTGAATTCACGTTATTAATTATACTTGTTTTAATTTTAGATTGAAAAAATATATGAGACTTTTGAAAAATATTTTGAGCTTGGATTTAGCTGTCCCTATGTCAGCCAAATGTGAATTTTTGGAACGTTACACAGAACGATCAAAAAGAATCCAAATCAAAGCAGGCGTTGTAGATTTTTTGATACGTAGTGAAATTTTATCGAACAAAAGTTTCAATTTCATAGGCGCCGACAACTTGTGGTCTCAAATACTATTGAGTAAGAAATTACACTGTGTAAACTTCGAATGTAGAAATTATAGCTATTTGCATGATTATCATTGTTTAAGCGATGACTGGGAAGCCTTTTTCAATTTTATTTATTGATGATAATAAAACATCTGTGTGTGAAATGCAACAAATGTAGATGTAACAGGAAACGACGAAAGTCTTGACAAAACAAATTCCTCCAAAGCACTTCCGATTTGTTTTCTTTTCAATCACTCTGTATAATAGCGCCAGTACATTATAGATTGAGTGATTGAACAAAAAAGAGCAATGTATTAAACTTCAAAGTGGATTTTCTTCTACCCTTCATTGTTGTTTAACATGTTCTTCCACTAAACTCTTCAAATCTACCATTAATTTTCATGTCAAAATTATTTTGCTTAACGTTTTTTAAGCTAAAATGTAGAATTTAATGGTAAAAAAATGTTTCTCTAATTTTTTTATGGAAACTTTCGTATTTGTGTTAAGAGCAAGTATTATTCACCTTTATAAAGTAAAATATTTGCTTGGCCAAACATGAAAGTGATATTATAAATTAAATAAATTTTTAAAAGTTTGGAAACACCAAAAATGATCGAATTTATTAATTATGAGTGTTTACAAGTCAACCTCCCTATATAATCCCTGAAATTATATACTTATCAAATAGAGTATGTATTTACAATTTACATAGATTATACTAGATGGTTTTAATTAATTGACATTAATTTTCTTTGATGCTAATTAAATTATTACCATTTCCTTTGAGCATCAGAACTATTATTACACAGACGTAAACTTCTATGTAACGGTTTTAATAACAATAGCTGCATCAAACAAAGAAATTAGCTTCTCAATTTCATATCGATTAATTAAAAATATTATTTGAGTACGAAAATTCTGAGAATGTTTTATTTAGACAATCTAAGAGAAACGATTTTCACATGTGTTAAAACCGACAATATCAAAGTAGTAGATAATCCCGAAGGCGACGTTTAGATTACATCCTTCACTGAGTGGTGAAAAGTGTTAGCTGCAGGGTTGTGATTTCGACGTTAACAGTTTGTTGAACCAGACTTTATCTGTATTCAGGCAAATTTGAAAATAATAATACATTTACCTACCAAGAATAGAAAATATTCGCAAAAAGGTGTAAAAATTTTTTTTGTAATAATTTATACACGGATGTTTAGAACAGAAGAATTATTCTGTCCGCTTAAACATTAAACTACAGCTTTCGCGCACATGTGATATGTGTTCGTAATGTTTGCAGTTCCCTCTGAACCCCTTTAATTTCAGAAAATTTTGGGCCAAACCGAGTTGGGATAAAAGTCATCTTCAAAGGACTCAACCCTCGTTAAATTCTCTGAGCTACGCAAACAACTCTACATCCTGATAAAATACTGTCTAGAAACGTAGCTGAAATAACTATTCTAAATGTTTTTATTAAAATTTGAGCGAAAATTATTGCAAATTTTTAATACTGGAGGGTATTAAAAGAAGAAGAATATAAATAATTCGATAACGTCAACTCTTATTGATCGATCATAAAAATGTTGCAATAAGTAGGTATAAATTTATAAAATTTCCCAAACCGAGAAGATAAAATTTGGTTTGACAACACGATCAAAACTACAACTGCCCCAACAACTATAAAGTGGAAAATAAATCAAAGTAGAGTTGGAAATAGCACTGCGAAAAATCTCTAAAAAGAAATGTAAGAACAATAGAAAAATCAATTCCATTTTCAGTAATAAATCTGAAAATGCACAAATCTTAGATTCTAAAATAAAAGGTTTCCACAAAAAGACGTTCGAAATGACTTTTTTACAAGTCAACAGAAAGTGAATTATTTTTAATATTAGCTGGGACGAAAGAAACACGCCTTTGTCTCCTAGAAAGAAATTTAATTTTTGCGAATAGGTAGTAGTGAAAAAAAGTTTTCATATCAAAGCTCGTCCGACAAATTTATTAAATTTGGGGTACGTATTTTTTAGGCGTCTCTAACATAAATTTGCCCAAATAAAAGTTAAAACCACATTTTTTTGGATCACGCCTGGAATAAACTACAAATGAAGATATTAAAATTTGGGTTACCATTCATTAATTGAATCGGATCCTCCCACTCTGTGTAATTTATTGCGCTTGCATCCTTTGTTTAACCACTTTCATAGATCCACATGCATTATTACCGGGTGTTTAAAAGATAAATCTCCCAAATCTTTAGCGTAGGTGTGATTTACAAACCTCTTATTTCTCGCTTCAATGTTTTGGAGAAAAATGAATATTTTCTTCAAAACAACAACTTATCCTTGATTTATCACTGCGTTGAATGTTTACAAGACTAAAATAAAAATCGCTTATGTATTTTATTAACCTTCATAATGAAGTTAAATGGTGTGTCAAACTTTATTTTCTGTTAACGCTCTTCTAGCCGTGATCGTGCATAATTCCATCAATGAAGAAATAAATGCTACACAAAAGTAATTTGGTAATTGACTGCTTCTAAACAATGAATGAAAATAACAGCTCAATGACTGAATTAATTTTGAATCCATGCAATAATTAATTCGTTTTTCGGATTAAAATCAATGAATGAGCGCTTCTACATATGAATGTGGATTTTCAGCGAAGTTTGTTGATATAAATAAGGGTCAGGGTCTTCTTGGTAATCGCCACTGTCTACACATATGGACCGTTTACCGACCAACTGTCAAAAGTAATGTTTTTAAGGTCGATATTCCCTAATTTAGTTCTTGGTGACTGTGAAAATTTAAAAAAAATGTTACCATCTGGTGCTTATTTTTGTTTGGCACAAAAACAGACAAAGAAACCTTTGAAATTAAATTGACCCAACGGACGTTATATCACTTTTTCTTGAAGCGTCAAAATCGAACGGGATTTTAAAATTTCCACATGTTTTTGTTAAAATTCGCTTTGTTGCAGCAATTAGCATTTTTTTTGTAAAATTAGTAGACATTTAGTACTAAAACGCTTTGTTTTTTTTTTGTTGCAACTCTCGTAAATTAGCAGGAATATGCTTATTTTAGCTTGTTTCCGTGTGTTGATAACATCGCAAATTTTGTGTAATGATGGTAGACATTCAACACAGCTAGTTATCTAGCCTACAGCTTTATCGACTAACTCTGTAGGTTAAACAGATATATGTATCTTCCACGCTAATTAGTTTCTAGATCCTGCATTAATCACATTTGAGACTGTTAACGTACGAGAAATGCAGTTGGTAATAAAATTGATCTAATTTAATGAATCATTGTGGTGACATCAAATTCACTTTATTTGAGATTACCACTACTTAATTCAATATCACGGGCGTTCCTGCAGTTGGCTTCGACTAGCAGGAAAAACTTGGCAAATTTATGTCTTGCATTTTGGACTCCGAGTGCACTCCAATAGACCGCAATAATTTTACTTCTTTCTACATTACGTTTTATGTTCGCTAGACGTACAGTTTAAAACGCAAACGGAAACTGATATAAATTCTACACGATAGTTCTGATTTAGCTACTTTTTTGACTCGAGGGTTGCTAGGGTTGTGGCAAACTTTTGCAGGATTTGCGTCTTTTTTACTGAAATGATTTAACAATATTCTAACAAAAATTATGATTGGTTAGACTAGAAACTGCCCGGTAACTTGTCTCAAAAAAATCTAGAATCACAAACATTATAACCGATTAGAAAACTGTAGTCATTACTTAGTGCAAAGAAATATAAAAGTCTGCTTGAAACGGAAAAACATTTCTCAGAATTGTTTATAACCAGAAGACGTAGGCGGAACGATGTTTTGTAATCTAAAAGATGCAAGACTCGTGGGAAGCGTAAAAGAGGCGATAGAATGACGGTTCTAACAATGTAACTCAATTTTCATTATACTCTGTTGTGTACGGTGATAATATCTAATAAATTAAAGAAGAATGAAAATAATCCATCGTTCAGACGTGTTACAAACATGTCACCAAAAATAATAAAATGTGATTTACAAAATTTTATCACCTTTTTGGGGCAATCACTTGGAATAAGTCATAAATAATTATTCAAAATTTGGTCGACTAAATATGTATAGAGACTGCTAAACTTATGGTAATTTTGTTTAACATAAACATTTTATGATTTAAATGAAGGGTACCTTCCACAAATTAGTTTTCGCAAACCATTTTCAACTGAGGAGAATTATAAACAACCCTTTAAATGCCTCTAATTTTACAACTTTAGTCACCCGAAGATCTTTAACTTTATTTGTTTGTTTGTTATTTAACTGTAACTTTCAAGAGTAATAAGATAAATCAATCAATTTTATTTACTAATAAAAATAAATAACAATTTTATTTTTAGAACAAAGTCAAAATTTTAAACTTTGTTTTAAATTCTATAACTTCCACAGTTTTAACAACATAAGAATTAAAATTTGAAGTGCTTCCATTTTCGACACAATAATTAAGTGTGCCTCATTACAAAATAAAAAAAAAATAGGAAAATTAGATTTTTAGAACACACCAAATATTCCAACAATAAAATTTAGAAGTGTATGTGTGAAAATGCAAAACTTTAATTTTTTTTTTAAATTCTTATTTTAAGAATCAATAATTATTCTTTAATTTTTTGTTACACTCTGACATTCTAGTAGTTTTAAGACAATACCAACCAAAATTGAAAACGTTACTTTTCTTTATAGAAATAGAAATTTTTTAGGATTAAACTAAAATATCTACCATTTTTTATTAAATCTTGTAAGTCTGTTAGTTTTTACTCTAAAAGTCTAAAATTTAGAAATATTACTACTTCTGATATTTTTGATAGTCGTGCTAATTTACAAATTTCTCACTTTTAGAATCAAGAAAAATTTTCAAATTTATTTTAAATTTTGTAATTCTGGTAGGTTTAAGTTTCTGAAAATAAAATTTAAAGCCGTTGCTGTTCTTGACACATCCATTTACCCTGCTAAATAATAATATTTGAAAGAAAAACTGAAAAATTTTAAAATTTCTATTTTTGGAAAAAGTTCATTTTTTGTTATATTCTGTAATTTTGACAGTTTCCACTCTAAAATAACCAAATTTGAAAGCGGTTCTATTTTTGACACGTTTAAACTTTTAAACAAAAAAGGATTTAAAAAAAAGGATTTTTGAAATAAACCCAAACTTTTAAAATTCAAAATTTTAGATCGAGAGTTTTTTTTAGATATATGTATATCATTTTTAGAACCCGCCAAAGATGCCAATTCCGTAGTTTTTGTAGACAATGAAAATAGAATTAAAAGCTTTATACTTTAGGCACGTCTATTAACTCTCTCACAATTCAGGACATGTTTTTAATAAACAGGCGAAAACAAAATTTGCCGAGTTCCTTTTTTCCAACTTCCAATAAAAATTATTTTTACATTCAATTTCTTTAATTAACCAAAAATGTTTATCATTTTCATTTAAATTCCGTAAGTTTAGTAGTTTGAGCCCTAAAACGAAGCATTATAAAAGCGTTACTATTTTTGACACGCTTATTAACTTTGTCTAATTACGAATTTTTGCAACACGAAACCTAAAGATTTTAGAGATTTTCTGTTTTAAAACCAACAAAGTTTCGTTGGGCTAAGATTTTTAAAAGAGTAAATGCTATCCCAAATTAAAACGTATTTTTTTTTGCAGTGTAATAAAAGTAAACACAATAAAAAGTTGGAATTAGTCAAGTGTTCATCGATAACGAAAATAGGAATAACTGCCAAAACAAAAATAATTACACGATATCAATAAATATGTATTAAATCGTCGAATGTATTTTAAAATAATAAAAAAATGAACGTTGATTAACAACTACATCACAATTGTTTGAAATTTCCAGAAGCGTATGTTTTGCATTGATATTTGTAGTGTGCATTAAAAGAGCAATTACATGTTTTAGTCGGGTGGAAAATAAATACTAGTCTCGTATTTGTAAATAGACATGTTTTCGATTTGTGAACGAGTGCTTAAATTAAAAAACTTTCAAAAGTATTCAAGAAACATACACAATGCTGGGTCTAAGAAGTTACTTGGGAGTTTTGAACGAATCTAAGATCCAACAGTCAGCTTTAAAGAAACATTCTTCTAAAATAAAATAAATGTATCCATCTTAGTTTCGCTGCGCTTCCTTGTAATTACGGCTGGTAGATTTAATATTTTATATATAAATTTGGGCTCCTCGTGCAAGGAAATCTCTTAAACGAAATGAGGGGAACATCTCGAAAATGTAGAATATTTATGAGTAAGGCTCGACGTAGCAATCTCATATATGAAGAGGCGATCCATTATTCAAATCATTCGTTCGCATGTCATCTGAATGGTAAAATAAATGCTGACTCGCTCAACCAACCGACTCACTATTATCTATATTGAAATACTTTTCGATCATTCGAAAGCCTGGTGTAAAAGAGGTGTTATGTGATTAAGAGCGATTACTTCTCTGTTAAATATGGCGCAGTACACAAGCACACAAAAATCCCCTTGATCCCAGATTACACCAAAATTGGTCTATAACCTATAACCATTTAATTTCGGTAGAAAAGCGTGTCTGCGTAGGCAATAGGTTCGGCCATTTCATTTGAATAAATGAAAAACAGATTGGCTCCGGAATTCCAAGAGACCCAAGTAAATCTGTTGGTAAATTGTAAGGAATTTGTTACTTTATAATATATTTACAATTCGAATTATTGTGGTTTGGTGAGCAAAATTTTAAATAAAAGCTGTTGGACGGACCCGCCCTTCTTTGTGCCATAACGAGATAAATAGCCAGGGTCTGTAGTCTGGTTAAGAGACAAAGGACAATAAACCACTCCGATCATTCCTCCTTTCTCTGATGCACTACTACAACCGAAGGGACGTTGGCTAATCCTGGATTAGAGTTTCTCGCTGGAATACCGCAACCACGACCAGATCTTTGCTTCGTCGGTTTCACGACGACTTTTACGTGGAGCATTTAGGATAAGGACTGAATGGCAGAACATTGTTTTATGGTGACGGACACGACAACCAGTATCAAGATGTATTACGGATGAAAGATGTACGCGTGACCAGAAACTAGATAGAGAATGGGACGTCCCTTATAATCTCAACAATTTTTGAGTCACCATTAATGACCTTAACAATAAATTTACTTAATCCGGGTAAACTCACTCGAGACAAGATTCACAAAAATGTGGAAACCGAAGAGAATTGCTTAATCTGGCCTAACAATCTAGATGAAATTATCTGTAATTCTAGATAGCGTTTGTTACTAGCACTGACAAACAAATTAATGAGGTTCGTTTTTTTAAGGGTAATTTGCTGTTATTCAAGAAAGAAAATACACCAATAAAATAACGTCAATATTCTTAATGGTCTACGAACGATATTAGAAACAAATGAAAAAATGACTACGTTAAAGTGTGTTTAAAAATATTTTTTACATAACCACATCAATAAGAATAACGATATTTTTCAAACTTTGGCCATCACCCAACTCAACTCGACATTGTGGCTGCTACAAAATGTATTTTATACACTCTAAAATACCGAGCGAGGAAGCACAAATAAATACAAATTTCAACTTTGGTTCAAATGGCATTAAATGTTAAGTGGGTAAACTCTTGTCGCTTTCATTCCAGTGTTCCCATTCTCATTATTACTGCAAACATAAAACATCATCGAATTAATAGCCTGTCCCGTTGTGACCACTACAATTGGAAAGCATTGAAGAGTGATCAATATAAACAATTCAATACTTAAAATAAGCGAAAGAAAACCATAAACAGAAAAATTGATATCGGATTAGAACAACCATTATTTTCGACGTGTTTTTACACGACTGTTTTTGTTCATTATCGAAATGAATAACAAACAATTTAAGTGGTTTGAAAAGTCTACTATTAATCTCTTTCAAAAATTTATAAAATCAATAAACACTCGCCCACATTTCTTTTTGAGATGTCTTGGTTGTCTCTTTTTTTTCTTGGTTGTCTCTTTTTTCAACTTTTCCCAATCGTTTTCAATATGAAACTGACAAAAATATTGACGCATCAAGGAGTTAAATTCTGATTATTTACAATCTCTAAAAGTGTGGTCCAAGCTTAAAATCTTAATCTACGATACCAATTACGACAAGGTGAGATTGAATTTCGAAGTAACAAAATTTCCGTGAATATTTACAGATTGCTCGCACGAATAACTACCTGTTGAATTTCACCTGCTTCATTCAGGGCCTGATGGTCTGAATATGAAAAGTAGGTCAGTTTCTCTTCTTAATGGAAGGATTGAATTTCATTTTCACTCAGTTCATAACACTGCTTTGTGAGCATGTCAAAAAATACAATAGACCTTTTCTTGTTTTAGAAGAATCGTAATAAACATGTTTACATATAAAAAAATAGTTGATTGATCTTTATTACTTTCTGCCTAAACTTCACTGTTAAAGTTACATACTTAAATTTATGTAATTTATAAAGAATCTTCCTGTTTCTTTAACAAAACTTTAAAATTTCTTTATCATCGCCAGATTTAAGCACAAAGTAATTTGTAAAAATCAAACCAGTCTTTGTTATCCTCGTCTGACAAGTTTGCTAATATAATATAGACAAATTTTTCTTTTAAAGTACTTAAGGCCAATTATCCAAAACAAAATCAATAAATAATTAGATAATTAAATTTTGTATCGACAGCAACTGGTTTAACGAAAATAGTTAACTGTTTTACGACAACATAAAAAAAACCTTAGAAGTAATAATTTTTTACCTGACCCTTCACATCCTTCCATAGAAAACCAACAAGGTAAAACCACATTCGAAAAGGTCATGTCAATTGTAGCTCCACAGTATTTAAATGGATCCATTAAACCTCAATGGCCTACAATTGTGGTTTTCCTGAGCAATCGGTTTAACACTGTATAGAAGCTTTCGTTGCTTAGAGAACATAGGAAGATTTGCTTGAGGTTGAGCTGTCCAACTTAAGCTGGATTTTTATTTTGTAGCAGGTGTTCAGTCTACCAGGAAATTTGATTTCTCATGCTTAAAGTAGATTGTAAATGTTTGATATGGTATAGATTTTCATTCTTCGTAAAGTACGTTGGTGTCTTACCTTCACCATATTAAAAATAAATCTATTCTGGCCCGGCGCATCCACCATTATTATAAAGGTAATTACTGACAATCAATTTGAAATAATTTGCCCTGAATTACAATCATGAATCATTTTTAACGTAAACTAAAAATTTTGTGTGCTCCTGATTCATCCACAGAAACAAAAAAGACCCTTCAAGAACAAGAAGATAAATCGGAGTAAGTGCAAATTAGCTAACAACTTTTTGCTGTTAAATCATCAAGCTTCTGCCTCGTTTGATTTGTTTTCAAATTAATGAATCCAAGGCTCTAGAAGCTTCAAATATTATACAATTTTTATAGAAATACTTTGTAATCTAATCAATATTTCTTGAATTTCAAGTAAAAACATTCTTTTTTATTTTGATCGTTTCAAAGCCTTCAACTAGCACTACGTGTTGCTTTTATTGTCATTGTGACATGGAACTACTCTTATCTAGAAAAATCTTATTTTGACCATTCAATTCCGTCTCTCGTTTGAATCATTATTCTCCACCATTCCTTTGTTAGAGATTTCAAATAAAAAAAAACTTTACATTTTTCTTGATTAAAGCTCCGGATTTCTGTTTGAAAGAATCTTGTTTCTTTGCCTGAAAATTATGTACACATAACAGTCTACAAAGTAATAGCGTATCGTTTCTTCCCAGAAACTTCCGAACGTGTTGAGAAAGTGTAAGTTATTATGCTCTAACACGTGTAAGTCTCTTCGACCTACACCTTTAATCAAAATAATACGCACAATTCTCGGAAGAGCTTTCAAAGAAAGTATGATAGAGAGTCCTAATATCAGATGTAACACAAATGTGAATTAAGTGTATCGAAGTTCCTGAAACGTTCGTTGAACTTTCCCGAAAGTTCGAAAAATACTATCTAGATAATTAAGTGGAACGCTTTCTGCCCAATTTCTGCATAAATTATCCTGATAATTGGTTAGTATCTTAATTAAATCTGTGGTTTTATCGAAGTGGAATAAATTTTCATATCTCTAAGCTTCTACTTTTATATTAAAGTTGTAACGCCCCATGTGTTGCAGAGAAACGTTTCGTAAATGATCCCATGCACCTGCTGAGACAAGATTATGATGAAGGCCAAAAGCTTTCATCGAAACTCCCTTTACATTATTACTATCCACCTCTTCTGTATAAAATTTCATAATAGTTGAGTTTCCTTTGCCTATTTACATAATAAATAGAAGCTCGACGCTATGATTTATAGCAATAGCGTAGCCGAGTTGGGTGTTTGTTATCAAAATTGTCCCGTCACAATGAATTTTCAACACAAAAACAATTTACGGCCAGACTGAAACCGGAGTTTTTGTGCTAAAAGTGAAGAAAAAGCGCATTCCGTCAGATTAAAAAAAAAAAAACTTGTTCGAAGGTGGTGTTTTACGTTAATGAGCGCTTAATTCGACTCGAACAACGTTATAATCTTGTGGGAAATTATGTCAAACCAAATGGAAAATTAGATTGTGATTAGTCTTCGTTAACGTATTTTTCAAAGATAGAACCCCTAGAGATCCACGACGAATCGGAAAATAAAAATAGAATGGAATTATTTATTGTGCAAGTTGTTCTAGGAAATTCGATATTGGAGTTTGCTAAAGTTTTATTTATGGCGCCCGCATACATAAAAATGACATTTAATTTTAGAGTGTGACCCACTTACTCTGTTACCACATAAACAATTTTAATTTAACCATTTCCAAAGAAAAAATGCTTGAGGAATTTAGCCCATTTCAGTAATGTTCTCATATGAAGGTGAGAGCCTAAGAACGGCTATAAAATTCCAGTAAAATCCCAAAAGCCTTTAATAATTCAGCTATCAGTGTTCCAAACAACGTGAAGCTATGATCTGGACTTTATTATACCACAATAATTACGAAAGCGTGCCATCACGTTATCATACTCAAATAGTTGTGAATTACGGAATGAGAATGCTGTAAACAACTGGTAAATTAATTTCAGAGGGTAGATTAATCTACCAGATTAAGCAGAAATATTTTGGTTCTTGGAACAATTTAAATTCTTTTACAGCTATATCGATCACTGTCAATAATTTGGTTTTCATTTTCAGTTGACACGAGAAACTTGGGTATGAATGGAAAACAATACTTTGATGTTCCAGGCAAAATCGGATAAATAAGTAACAGAATAAATGCAACAAATATCCTGAAGGAGAAGAAAGAAAAGCACTTTTAAAGACTAGTAAAATGTCTGTATTTTAAAAATTCAAACGAAAAATACTTTTTTCTATTTTTAAAGAAAGCTGCGTCTTGGTCGATGTGAAAGTTCAATTTATTGTCACCACTTTAGAAAAAATAATCGTTTGGTGATAAACATTCTATGTAACTTTCTTACTAGACAAGAGTCTAAAAATTTTATGATTATATTTTTGAAAACAAAACTCAATTTCAAGCTGTCGTTGAACGTAAATTATTTTATGCCAAACACTGTGGTGTAATCGGGTTTGTCGTAAACATTTTGACGGGTTAAAAATTTAATGCACTTTTAACGTCTCGATGAAAAAATTGAACCATAATTGTGAGGTTTAAATTCTATTCGAAATTTGTTGTTAAAAAAGTTTTTTTGAAACAAATCTGACATATTAAAATTTCTTTGGTATTGTGATTAAAATTACATTAAAACAAAAATTGGTAATGTAAGCATAGGAAATTAGGTAAAATATCAAATAAAAACTCTTCAACTCTTCCATAAATATACTTATAAATTTATATAGAAAACCTCGCGTGTCTAAATTGAATGAAATTTCCAAGATCCAATCGACGATTTTGAAATTAAAGTTTTGTTTACTATAACCATGTCTCGAGAGTTTACAAGCTACTATCGCTAAGTTTTCAAACATTAACTGATATAAATCGAATTCTAAATTAGTTTCATTCTAGACTGCGTGTTTCAATTACAACAGTGACTCAAGTGACATTAAATTAAAGAGTTTTATTTTGACGTTTGACGCCAGTTTTTAAAGAAACCAAAAATACCAAGTGACATGTTAACATGTGGTTGATTGACCAATGTACCAATCAAAGTGAGTCTAACAGCTTTAATATGCAAAAATATAAAGCTCTAATCGTAAGCTGAGTGCTTTCATGAATAGATTTTTACTTCCCTGAAAATGCTTTGATTCCCTTCAAAATTCAATCAGTTTCGATTTAAATGAAAATGAGCCATGTTCAACACGCTAACGTGTTTGACACTACACTAAGATGAAATCAGTGCCTCTCGAATCGCATTCTATTGTTTGCGTGCCAAATTGGATAGATACACACCCTGTACAAGTCGTCCTTATTTGTCAGGAAAATTGAATGTAATCCCACGGCAACTGACACGTCGTTGTCATCATTTCCCACATCACAAGCAGTTACTGGCTTCCTTTATAGCATTCGAAATTTATAGGTGCACCTCAACTTAATATTTTCTTATCAAGCTTAGAGAAACAACGTGTGATATTGGAAGATTAGGACGTAAACGCCACATCTGTGAGTGTAAAATGGAAAAGCCTCTAAATTCTTCTTGTGAATCGAAGAATGTGACAATTACGACTTCTGGCCAGTTTTAAGTTTAACGCTGATTTTATTTAGGGTTGGAGTTTTACGAGCGATCCCGGAGAAAGTTTGAACTTAGTTTGTAATAAGTTCACGGAACAGGCGTTATTGAAGGCTATGTTCTCATTAAATATCTGTCGTTCAAGTACGAACTTGCTGAGCCCATTAATCAAATACTGACTATGAGCTCAATATTGCCGCAGATAGCTATTATCACCCTTCTAATGTAGAAATGTTGGTGATTACCATTTATTAATGAAGGCAAAAATCGAGATGACGATTAATTATCAAATTTAAATAACAGATAATTAGTCGCGACCTAAATAAAGCGAAAAGATTTATGGAAAATTTCACATATTTGTGAAGATTTATAAGACGATAAAAACATTTTCCTTTATTGGCGGAATAAACCGAAAACCTGTGCCAGCAGCTGGATGTCGTAAAAGATATAAAACTCAATAACTGTTCTTGAACAACACAAGGCCTGGTATTAATATAGAAGAATGACGCAAAAACAGAATGACTTAATAATTATTTCATATCAGCTTGCATTTTTGAACCACAACTGGACAAAACCCGAAAAATGCGTGTCCGCGAGGATTGATAAATGAATACGAGACATATCAACAATGTCTAATTTTTCAGCCAACACAAAAATGACAAATGGATGGCAGTTCAACAAGGCACTTTCTTTTTGATTGGGCGATACGATAAAAGATTTTTCTTTTGAATAAATCTTATTTTGATATTGATAGATTACTAAAGTTTGTAAGTAACAATCTACAAGATTCCAAGTTTTAATCTCCCGAGAAAAACAATCTGCATAAATTGTCTAAATCGGTTTCCCTTTAATTATTAAGAAAAACATTCTGAGAAACTTTGTTTTTCGACGTAAAGAGTATCTCTATAATTTTATATCTTTATGGGGTACTTACTCAGTTTTGTTATGTTGCGGGATAAACAATAAAGTGTACTATCTTGTTTTCCAGTTGTAGTGACATAAACCTAAAATTATATTTCAGTAAAATGTTAATATCAGCGAAATTCTAAAGATCACGTTCCTACTCAAGTGAGATGTGAAAAGATTAATATCAAAAACCGAATTACATTTCTCGAATATTGGAATAACATACCTGCACTAACATAATTTTAATTAAATTTGTGTAATAATCGTAAAATGCTGTCGGCGCGTGACAAATAAGACAAATTCATTATATGGTGTAAATAAATTATTAGTTTTGATAATATGATTTACCTTTTTTATTAACAGGAATTTTTTTGTAGTAGAAATGCAACGGAGTAGCTAAAATCAATCATTTTACGATGTGTGTCTGTCACCAAAATCCCACCGTCTAAAGTTTACACGACAACCCAAACTGCCTCTTTAGCCGAAAGTTTTAATTTTCTGGTTTCATTTTGTAATATTTACTGAAGCAGCAATCACACGCGATGATACCAGTTTGATATAATGCTCAAAGAGCTGCATGGCTTTGATAGCCACATTATTAAACTCTCAAATACAAAAGAAAAGCCTGCAGCAGTTGGTCATGTCTACTATCACAGTAAGGACGAAATAATAAATAAGAAAAATTGATTCTCAGTGTTTAATATCCTGTTATGTTTGATTAAAAAAAATGACTATTAGTATTGGAGCCACCTTTTCAAAAAATCCAAATTAGTTCAGCTCCATCGGAAATTGATCTTAATGTCAGTAGGCTGGAATAAACTTAAAAACGATTATCCACTAAAAGGGAAGAACCTGCCACTCCCTCACCTGACCCTCGCAAGTTATAATTTTACTCCTTTTCCAAGCCTTATCCGGCAGAGCGCGAAGTTCCGCAAAGTTGAGTTATGCAGCCGGAACTGGCGCGCTTATAACAGACAGTTTGGCCACGTTTTGCCCCTGAATTGCGGCGACAGTCACAAGGACAACCTCGATCTAAACACGCTTCTGGAACGCACTCAGAATTTTAAATGTCACAATTGCATACTCCATTTAGCAAATGTAAAAATAACGACGGTCAGAGCGAGCCCTTTTGATGTTTTAAATACGGATCTGAGCGAAAAAATGTGAACTGAATCCGGTAAGTCTCACTGTGGCGCCAACTACCGCTGATCAGCCCAAAAGCTGAAACTTGGAGAAAGCTCCAATTATAGCACGACCAACATCTGGAAATAGCAATCTTGGTTCTGCAAACAAAGAGAATATTGTTTCTCTTTTAACTTTAAAACTAAACGGCGCTGGAAAGATACATTTGCAGATTGGAATCAAAGCCGTGTCTAACAACAAAGACAGTCAAAAACAGAAGAGGTGCGAAATCGTCATTTCATTCCCTCACGGCACAATTCCTTGTTAGAATCTGTTCATTTACACTTGCGCTCAAAGTGATGTTGCGCGAAACGTAAATACCGAAGCGTCTCAAAGGAAATCCTCGTTTAGGTTACGGCAAATACGCGAATATAACTGAAATTATATTGTCGAATTTGTCTACGAATCTTTCGTGAATTCATAGCATTTACGTAATGATAGCTTTGTAAAGAAACGTGTTTGAATGAGACGTTTTCATTAGGAGCATGCTTAGTTTCAGACTTCTTCACTAAAATGATTGCAATTAACGAACACGAATCGTAGAATTGACATACGCTACATTCTACCAATTTCAGATGTTAACGATGCAATGAACACAGCTTACAAGATTATTTTCGATCTACGCAATTAGATTTTTAATTATATTAACTTAAACGATTTACCTACACCCACTGTTCTAGAAATAGGTATTTTTAAATTCGTATTCCCGGCGCATCCACCATTTGCTCATTAAATCTCATCGTGTAAAATTAATTAAGCATTATAAAGTCATTGTTGCTTTAAAATGACAATTAATTAAATGTTGTTTGTAAACTTGTCATAAACTGCGCTAGTTTCCAAACGTACAAAAGCACCTGACTAGAACACTTTTGTCCTATCAAAAACAGAGAACTTTATTTTTCACAGTATCTAAATATCCATAAAAGCTATAATTTTATTTTATGTCTTTGAACATTTGTTGTGTCAAGATAAACGCAACATCGTGTTTTGAGTTTTTTTCCTCATTTATAAAATGTATGTAGGTTCCCATTTCACAAAAAATGAAGGTCCTGACCTAAGTCCCAAGATTTATGGTAGAGCACACAACCTTTCTAACGCATGGTTGATCACAAGGTGATTAAATATGACATCCACGTAGTAGGAAATTTTAAAATGTTGCAAGACAACACTTAAAATGAAATGTCCAACTATCATTAATTCAGGGAAAATCGTTTATTAAGATGCAAAGAGAAACATGTGGCAGCGACATTTAAATGTTGATTGAGGTCACAGCAAAAGCCCAAAGTATCAAACATCATTTATAATACCTTCAGACGTAATTTCAGTGTTGTTGTTTACACGAGAATTTTGTGGATAGGTAAAGATTTCTTTGGCAGGTTTCACATTATCTGAAAGCAATCGATAAACGCTGAATCATTGGGAAGAAAACAGGATAAAATTAGATTTGGTGAAAATTTAAAAATAAAGAGCTGAAAAGCTCGCGGGTTTTAGGAAAAAATGTTTTAATAAACCAGACCAGTGCGCTCGTTTGTCACCAAGTTAAATTACAATAAGCTTAAACAGCCCGTAATTTTCCTGTTTGTTTCACTTTTTTTCTACTAATTATACAAAAGTGCCAATAAGTACATGCTGTTATTTTTTTCTTTCATTCCATGTTCTGTGCGACTCTGAAGACAAAAGCGAACGAAATTCTCCAGATCCAACAGATGGTTCAAATTTATTATCATCAGCACCGAACGTGGCAATACGTGCCTAATATCACTGAAAACCATCGAATTCATAATTCGATTGAATTCCGAGACCGCAAAATTTCTCGAATCGGAATATTTATTTTAGTGAAAGTATTGGATGGAAATCATTGCGTTTGTAAAATTACCAAGACCTCGAAGTTATCTCTTTAAGAAAAACGTGTTCTATCTAACTCTATATAAAGTTTTAATGAGTTTATTACCAAGACTGGTGTACTAATGTTAAAAAGATCCAAGAGAAAACTTAAATTTCGTTAGTGAACACGACTATCCCTTAATTAAATCAGCACAGCAAGTCTATCAAAATTTGTTATTTGGCAAGACGTGAATTGTAATGATTCTTTAATAAGGAATAAAAGTGAACAGTTGCAGTCTTGTTAGATAAATTGGTTCTTCAAACACTTCAAATAAATAAAAAGAGTTTTCTCGCGAAACGCGGAGAATCCAGAATCCGATTAAGAAATGTCGTTAAATTTCTCAACCATCACAAAATTGACAGGAAGTAATTAAATTATTTGCCTGTAGAACTACATAAAATAATTACAAATACTAGTTTAAAAACATCTTATTTTATTTTCCCTAGCTCAGACTTAGAGTTTGGTCAAATTAAATTAAGAAATAGATTTAATGACGAGTTGCGAAGTATAAAGTATGCAGCAAATTAAAAACTGTTCGAAATTTTCAGAATAATCAAGCTCACCCAACAAAATTACTTAAAATCAAGTATTTTTAATCAAGCGAAAAAACTTTAAAAACGTTGCAAAGCTAATGATGAGAACATGCATTGTTTCTTGAGATGCTAAGCTTGTAGTATGTATCCTTCTAGAATATTAAAATTTGGAATGAGCTTCTTACAGATGCTGCTTATAAACATTTTTTTGCGCTTTTATTAATTATGGCTTACATTGGTTATTTTTATTTGCAGTAATTGGAACGTGCAATTTTATACAAATTTTATGAACATCAGTACTTATAAGGTAGCAAACAATTAATCCTTAAACTTGCATGTAATTTTTTCAAACTTAACAAAATTTTTAGTCTGTTTGCAAGTCCTCTGAGCATTTTTAAGTTCCTACAATAAAAAACTGCAACGAATTTTAACATTGTTAAATTTCACTTTGCAAAATTTCACCGTTTATGAAATTTATATTGTCACACCACCGATTTTTAAAAAATCTCAAATTTAAAGATTTAAAAAAAATTCTCGTATTATAAAATTTTAATATTTTTGAAGTTTTAAACGGTTTTTCAGTTTATAAATTATCAAGAGTTTTGACAATATTAAAGTTAAAACACTTTTAATAATAAATTAAAATTTTTAAATCTTTTATATACTTATTGTTTTCCAATTTTTATACTATCTAAACTTCTCATAGTTTTATTCAGTCAAGTTTAATAAACTCGAATTTTACGATTCGTAGGTCTAAAAACCTAAAGCACATAAACCTAATCAACTAGTTGAACAATAAAAAGAGAACAACCAAAACAAAAAGATAATGACATCAAGCATATTTTCAGCAACATGAAAACATTAATATTTCCTTCAAAAGACGCCCACATAGTACCTAACGTAAAATTTAATTATCTTCCGGAAAAACTACAACTGGAAGACAACAAAGCGATATTTCTCTTTAACGATTGGTCGAGACAATGTAATGTCAGGACCTAAAATAGCAATAAATATGTTTTTAACCAAAGATTTTGCAAGATGTAGCTTTTTCTGTACCGACAAAAGCGCAACAATCGTAAAACTTTATAGCGTCTTGATATTTTATGTAATTCGTCATGCACGCCGAGGAAATTGTTTTCCTGTATAAATCAAAGAAACAAAGAACACGGTCTTAATCTTGCTCTTTGTCGTTTATTACAATGTAAAACTTTTGACTTCAAAGTATAGCTATTTTGCCGGTCGAACCAACACATTAATTTAATTCAATTTCTTTTAAAAAGAGAAGATTATTTATACTTAAAACATGCAAAAATTAAAATGTTGGAATCCTTAGTGTTCTGCACCTGCACAACTCGATGATGAATAGCGTAAAAGATTGCATTTCCAGCTTTTAAGCGACGCCATTTAAAAACAGCACTTTAAAAACCCGATGAATAGTCGCGTTATAAATTTCCAAGCACGTGAATCTCTTCATATGAAAAATGTAATCATTTTGTACGCATGAATTGCCGCTAGAATTATACGTTAAAATCTGAAAAAGCACGTGCTTTCCGATAATTGGGCCATTTATAAAAGAAACTAGGTAAAAATTCACACATTTTTATCTGTGGATGATTAACTGCTCATGTTGGTCGATGATACCAGATTGTACCAAATCGATACTTTCATCATAAAGCTCAGTGGTTTGCACCAGGCGAGTATCAACAAGAAGCTCAATTACGTACAAAGTTAAAGAAGCTACACCTAGGTTGTAAAGTAAAGTAGCAATTTGAAATGTAAGTATGTTATCATGCATACATAATATCACCATAAAATATGCAGCCCCTGCAAAGATTTTACTATTAAAACGAACGAGCGAATTAAAGCTACATTTATTATGGAACATGTGTGATCAGACATAAAACATTAAAGACCATAAAAAGTTTTATACTTGAAGAATATAGAGGCAACGCGGAAAAGAATAAAATTCTTGTATGTTAACGCAATCTTAAATCGTTTCTACGCAGTTTTTATCGGTGGCAATTTGACTTTATTTCGCTTAGTGTTGTGGAAGATAATTGTTTCAACGAAATTTGGGACAAGAACAGGAAAGGAATATAATTACGTTCAACTGCTGAAATATAAGTTTGGGATCTTTAAGGATATTAAGAAAAACGGTCATTGTTTACTTACCGTATTATAACATAGCATGACTGTTTTCCTTTATGAATGCAACGTGTACAAGAGTGCGTTTTTGCATATAATGAAGATTTAAATAATCATGTAGTTCTTACTGACAATGGTTCAAGATGTATTTAAAATGTATTAATCCTGCAAATGTATGGATTCCGGGTGTAAACGTATGATAATAGAAACAAAATCAATAATGTCAAATTGAACAATGGTAATTTTTACATAATATGTCGCATAGAGAACATGGTAATTTTGTTAATCAACTGATTTAAATTAAATTAAACTGTCGATGTAGCGTTGTTCCAGCAATAAATTGCCATTAAAACGTATTTTTTTAGAACTATCTTCTATCCCAAATGAGTAGAAAATGTGCAAAAAAATTATCAAAAATATCATGATAAATTTATTGTAAAGTGCAGGATCACATGAACTAGACCCGCAACATAAAATATATTTTCCTTTAATAGTTATTTACATAAAAGTCAGGAAAATCTAACATTACTACATTACTGAAGAGAAGCTAAATTGAAATACGAGGCACTTTGTGTCGAGTATTTTAAAGCTCCGAGTCAAGTAAGAGTGTTTTGTATAAAATTTTTCCGGAAACCGTAAAAAAGACAAAATTTACTAATTTTAGAAAAAATTTCTACAAATTCCACAAAAATCAAGTTTCCAAAACAAAAAAACCTCGTCGCTGTGAAATTTTTGATAAAGGAAATCTTGCTTTGTACAGGTGTTTTGTCGCATTACGCCCGGTTCGTACTCCGGAAAATTCCCTTCTAAAATTGCAACGTATCTTGAGTTACCTGGAATACACGGGGTATTATATGCGCCGCAGTTCAGCGACTTTATTAGTAGACGCTGGGAACAACATTACCAAATTAAAAAGACATGGAGGATGGCAAGGTACAACCGTGGCTGAGGGCTATATCGGATTCGATCCAAAATAGGCTAGATATAGAAAAAAAAATACAATCAAGGCCAGCAAAAACACAACTACTAGTATGGGCAATAATCCTTCTACAAGTAATGATTTATCCACAATCTGCTACGATCTCCCCGACAATGAGATTTCGACTGGGACTTTTACTACAAATTAAAGTAAAACTAAAAAAAGTTCGGTGATAAATCACTATCGAGATCACTATCAATATTTCAAACATAACAAGTTCCACAATTCATATTAACATTTTATTAACAGTTTTGAATAAATTGTTCTTCTTTAAAGTAGTTTTTTTATTCTTCGTCTTGTAGTCTTTACTGTACTACTCAGGAAAATTCGATTTTCCTGCGCGTAAATAAGCAGAAAAATGTGGTTTCCAAGACGATTTCCGAAAAAACTTTTTTTGAAATTATGTCACACATGTCTGAGTTACTGAATTACTTTGTTTTATAAATAAAAAACTTTTAGATAAAAAAAAATTAAAAAACATAGATTAGAGAAACGCTGAACACCATAGTTCACCTTAGCCCTGACAAGACTCCTCTCATCTTTTTTTTTATGAAGAGCAGTAAAACAAAGTTAATTTTTTCAAAATTTTTTTTTGATTTTTTATACTTTTTATGCTTTTATAATAGTTGCAATCTTTTTTTTAGTCTTTTTAGACTAAAGAATTTTTAATTATTTGGATTGAATGTTTACTATTTTCTAATTCTTTTCAGAGTGCCTAGATTTTATTATTTAATTTCTTTTTCTTTACAAACGTTGTAGGAAAAAAAATATAAATTGTACAATATTATCGATTCTCTCTGAAACTGAGTGCAAACATTAAAAAAAAATTATCCTTGTATTTTAATACTTTGTGATTTTTTTACTTTATTATGTAAATTGGCGCTACTGACGACAGAGTATCAACAAGGTTGCCAAAGCTTATTTATTAGTCAAGCAAACACAAGATATAATAAATTGTTTTCTAGCCGAATTCACATATATTCCATTTTCAGCAGCTTCCATGACCTGTATCATTTTTTTTTTATTTCTATTTCCCTCTTATACCACGGTTTCTTTGGGAGACATAATGGTTCTAAAAGTTAAACTTTTGTTTAAATATAAACTCCTTAAATTGACGATTTGACAAACAAAAAAAAAACTGAATAAAGATCGGTGAAACTAATTTACAGAATAAAGAAGTAAAATATCTCAAGAACGTCAACAAGTATAAGTCAGTCAGAACTGGGCGATTCTGGATTAAGTTACATCATCTAGTTTAGACACTAATCACAACATACAAAAAATATGCGTGGGAATATTACCTAAACTATTTGATTTCAAAAACAATTTTTAGAAGGGTTTTTGAATTTTTAGCACTGATGTTTTCACTGTAATTAAACAATAATCCACAAATTTTATAACCCATTTTTTGTAATTTGCTGTTAATAGATTATTGCCAAACCCAAAATCTAGGATCTACTTTTTGGTTATTAATACACATTGGATGAAATGCCAGAAATTCTAGCCAGATATAAAAAAATTACATTTACTGCCGTATTTCCAGCAAAATGCAGGAAATTTTGCAATTTCTTTATAATAATTTCTTTTAGAAAAAAATCAGCTGTTTACCGCTTGATTCAAATTTAAATTGTTAACTTTGAAATAAAAGTTCCACCAACTGTCATCTGTTTATTTTATTAAAAAAAACGCATTTAATATGCAAATTGGAAAAAATAGCATAAAAAACTCGTTTTATAAAACTTAAGAAAAAAGGAAAATTTAACGTTATAGAACTATAGTTTGTGTGGAGTCAGATATATATATTTTTTTGCAACGTGACGATATTGTATACGTCTACCTTGATAGTTAATCATTAAAACTTAAAAAAATATATTACTTGCCTTCTAAAGTCTCTGCTCCAACAAGCATAAATAACCGGATTCATGCTAGAGTTGATCCAACCAAGCCACGTGACAACTGCAAGAACAATTTCTTCATGCCAAATGCACTGTAGACAGAATCCTGAGAGTAAGTTCACCACGAAAAACGGCAACCAGCACACGATAAACACTCCCATCACAATTCCCAAAGTCTTTGCGGCTTTCTTTTCTTTAGCAAACTTAGCTAATTTTCTGCTCAAAGAAAAATTCTTACTATGAGGTCCAAGCCTCGTAGAAGCCATTCTTGATAAACCATTATTTTGAAGTGCTGTTAAAGGTTCGTCTTCTTGAGTAGAATATAAATGCCTAGTCTCAGGATTGGGAATTTTGCACGTACCTCCACGATGTATCCTCAAAGTTAACTCAAGTTCTCCGGATCCAAGTAGTACTTGTTTAGTACCAAGTCGCAATGAGCGAGTTTGTGCAACCGCTGCACGATAAATTCGATAATAAGTGAACACCATGACGAAAAGTGGTAAGTAGAAAGAAATGGTTGAAGAGAAAATGAGGTATCCTAAGTGTTCTGTGAAGGGGCATTTGTAGGCTGGTATCGGCTCGGTTCGCACGGCTCTCCACCATACGATAGCAGGAAAAGAAATCGCACTTGAGCACACCCACACAGCTGCGATTAAGAGAGCAGAACGTATTCTTGTCATCTTCATGGGATATGTTATGGGATCCGTTATAGCCCAGTAGCGATCCAACGAAATAACACATAAGTTTAAAATGGAGGCAGTACTAAATAACACATCCAAAGAACGCCAGATATCACACCAATCAGTACCGAAAAACCACGTGTGTTCAAGAACTTCATAAAGTGCACTAAATGGCATCACCACTAAACCAACTAAACAATCTGCAACAGCTAATGAAGTTATGAAGTAATTTGTGGCGGTATGAAGATAGCGCTCACGAACTACCGCAAGGATTACGAGCATATTACCGAAGACCGTGGTCATCGAGAATAGGAGAAGGAGAGAAACTACCACTGCACGATCTTGCATCAGAGAACTCCATTGCTCCCACGCGTCACGCTCAGGATCTGAAGTGTTGGTCCAGTTAACTTCCGGTAAAGTTAAGTTTATTAGTTCCCAGCCAGGCAAGATTAAAAAGTCTGAACCGTTCATAGCGGTAGCGATCCTGCAGGATGACACTCCTGTAACAAAATCCCAATTAAGTTTGCCATCAAAACAAAACTACTACGACGTTGCTTCCAGAAAGCAAACATGCAAAAAAAGGAAACAAAATTCATGAAAAAAAAAATGTTGAAATGATCATTGTGCGCTAGTTTCGCATAATATTCATGTCGTCCTCTTTCCAGTACTTGTAATATAAACATTTATTTTGAAGTTCCTCCCATTCGCTAAACTCTTTGTAGCGTTGTTTATATGAAAATTTATATTTGTACTCGTAACAACATCTTAACGTTAAAAGCACGTATTTTGAAATAATGCAACATTATTAGATTACTTGGCCACAACCCAATTTTGCCGCCCCCGCTAATGAAACAAAACCATGCCTCTACATTTCCACAAAATTCAAACATGAAATTTTACAAACGATGTCGTTTTATATATTGATTTTTTATTTTTCATCTTCCATTTAGTTAGTCTAAAGATAAAACACTTTCTACACTCTTAAAACACCAAGACACAAAATACACTAAAACCGAACAAACATAAATCAATTATGTACTGTCCTTATTGCAACTCGGATAAACTTAACAAGAAAAACTTCCGGGCTAGGAAAGCTACGATACTTTTCCCCTTATTTATGACAGGAAATTTCTCATTAACTTTCCTGGTTCTTCTATGTAATTTTTGTCTTATTTAATATTAATAAAGGTGCGCACTTTTTTGGAACGATTGTTCGAGTGACGGCTTCTAACAAATCGAATCTATTAGCTGGATTCAAATAGGCAATTTAGTTTCCGCTTAACATTGACTTTGAATTTGAATGTAAATGAGGTGATGTACATATCTACAGTGTGACAATAAATCGTTATAACAAATTAGAGGAGCTATCAATTATTGATTGTTATGTTTGGTAAAGTGGAATTTGATGTTAGAAGCCAATAATGAACACAAACTAGGACTAATGCAGTTAATCAAAAAAAGACATTTATTTATTCAGGAATAATTTGTTATTTATATTAGTATAAATGAACCCTGTACATACAATACCGCCACTATTTAAATAAATGTACATAAGTGAAATAAATGATCGAAAAGTGCTGTTTAGGAACGAATTTTATTACGTTCTATTTCAAATAGCAAATACTCCTAATAATGGATATTATACACCAAGGTACAGAAGGAGCTTTTATTATCCGAGCAGTTTTATGATCTCGAAATGCGCTGCATCGCGGGCAATAATTTATGACGCTAAGAAAAAGCTTCTGTACCGTGGTTTATATATTATTTTTTCCACTACTAGAACATTTAGTCATTTTTCAAATCATAATTTTTGCATTCCGTTTGTAACTAAAGCGATTCAATAAATATCAAGATATCGATAACAAACAATTGAGACTTGACATTACTTTAATTTTACAGAATTTTGTGCAAATTGTAAAAATGGTAGATACAGATAAGACGGTGAATTTTAAGTTTATTACAAACTTGGAAATTAAAATAATGTGTGACATAAAATTTACTCTCCCACTGAATCTAAACATTCAAATTAACAATTTGAGAAATGCAACAGTCATCGAATTATAATCTTTCAAATAAATACGAGAAATAGACCAAATAATATGTTCATAAACTCGAAATCGTTACTTTCTCAAAATTGCACAAATTATCATTCGTCTCTCATTTTGACATAGAATTTACCATAAAAATGAAGTGTCAGCGTTTTGGGAATTTTTAATATTACTTAATTTCCACATATGTCTGTTTAGAATATTTTATACATTTTTTTTATATATTTTAAACTGTTTTAATTCCTCGTAGATTCCGATTCTAGAATAATATATTGAAATTTTCAAGATTTTTTCTATTTTAAAATTAAAAAAAATAATAAGAATTTTGATCTGTTATTAAAAAATGATAAAAAAGATAGAATTTCAAGGTTGTGTTCAGAATAGTTGGAGTTTTAAATCTGAAATCAATAAATTTTATAATTATGGAAATAAGTCATAATTAAATGATTTAATGATATTAATAATGATTTAATAATTAAATGCTATTTAATTAAAGTCCTAAATTAATAGTTTTTTATTATTAATTTTTTTTTATTTTTTTTTATTAAAGTAGATATAATTAAACAAATTTACCTATGGTTCATAAAGTTTAATATGGAAAACTAAAAATTTTAAAAGAATTTCAAAAATATCAAACATCTGTTTGAAGATCTGGAAAAAGATTTGAAAAATATAAAAAATTCAAAAAATTAAATTAGTTTAAAAAGTCCAAACAATTCAACAAAATCTCAAAAATCTAAACAGTAAATGGGCCCTTTGACTAAAAAAATTTCAATAAAGAAACAATAATATATTGATCTAATTTCCAGTTTACTTTTTGTTAGAATGAACTGGTTCCAAATTACTATTCTACGTTAATGGTTTTTATCTACGACACGTTAGACATTCGCTCATTCCGCCTATGAATTCAATCAAGTAATTGTATCCGTTATTGGTATCTATGTGGTAATAAAATTTATCTTGAGCTCTGATTGACTCGAACCCGATAAGTAATGATCATTATTCAATGGTTAGTAGCAATTAATCCATGTGTTGCGTGAAAACAAACGTCACCTTTATTTTGACAACTACAAAAGGTCGAAAAAAATAAGTTATGTGAAAACAATTTGTTGTTTGAACTAGAAGACAGAACAACACATAGACTCGTGGTCGAAGATAAAACAAAGTATTACACTCGCATGTTAGGATACGTCATCAGCATAAATAACAATCTACTATCATCAAGCTTATAAATTAAATTTCAATAAAAAGTTTGATGTTTAAAAAAGACGCTGACTCAAACTTTCACCTTTGAAGATTTACCTGGAATTCTATTTTTTGTCATTCTGTTAGATACAATTCCTACCTATTTTTGGACCGTTCTAGCTAAATTTTACCTTTGCTTTTATAACAATTATTCGTTATTCGTAGATATTAGATAAACAAGATATCGTAAATGTGACAAACACTTTATAAAGAAATTAATAATAATAGTTTAAAGTCATTTTAAATATTTTTGCAAACTGCAGAAATGAAGGTATAATCTCGGAGCACACAGTTTTGCATAATAATAGTCGTATGAACTTTTTAGCAGTTTAATATCATAAAAGAATGGTTGCTGCAATTTTATCAGAATAACAATTCTAACAGTAAAAAGTCCTGCACTTTGTGGTCAAATTTAAGACCAAAACAATAAATTCTCTTTTAAATGATATCATATTTTTGGTAGAAAATGAGTCGGTTTCCCAACAAAATTTTCCTTCCACTGTCGGTGAACTACATTTGTTTGTACTTTTGTAATATGTATTTCTAGGTCGTGTTCGAATTCGTTAAATGTTTTTATCAAGTTACATGCCCCCAGAAAATTTATCATGATTAAATTAAATTAAAGGCTGTATAAAAAGAAGTTGCGCTCTTGTTAATAATGTTTATTTTTTTCTGTATGGAAAAAACATGACATAAAACAGCTGTAATCAAGCAATCAAATGCACAAAAAGTAAAATAAATGTATCTACGACCTTTAATCAATACGTCTGGAATTTAATCGTGTTTGGCGAATTTCTATCCATTGAGGTTTGGAATTAGCTCAATTGTTGGAAACTCGTAGGTGTAATTTTGAATTTGACTGTTTCCGTATTTTCGAATAGTCCCAGGGTATAGTGTAAGTTCGGTGCATAGAATTGTATGGAATTGTATATGTAGAACAATAGTCTGACCCAAATTCTAGAAGTGTGATGGAAATTGTGCACTATAAAAATCATGACGGAGATCTATTTGTGGCCATGTTCCTTTAAACCTCAATCAATAATGAGGCTGAAGAGTATGCATGAAATTAAACATCCATATAGATGATCACAAGCTTTGAGAGACTGAACAGGGCGATATTTTCCACTTTGATAGACTCGAAACGCCTCCCTTTTGCAGGGAAACAAACCGTTCAAGCCGCAAAATAACCCCAGAATTCGTCCCAGGTGCCTTGATGAATGTCTGCACATTTATTTTCGACTAGATGTAATGAATAGGTTTAACACTATCTGAACGTTGGTTATTTATTATCTGTCATAGTGTGAACACCTTATAAGAAGTCACTCATGAATGTTTCACCAGAACTGGAGACAAACGTTGAATTTAAATTGTAAATACTTGTGAAGATACGAGTACATCTGCAAAGAATGATTAGTGACAGGCTCTCAACATCGCAGAGGATTATTACGGCTTGCACTCCTTTCTTTTGAAGAAACACTCTCTGCTAACAAGTTGCTGCAGGATACTAGTAGAGCATCACTGTTTAAATTTCAAAGACAAAAAATGCTGGATGAATTCATCTTTAAACTGCACGGTTCAAACAATCTGATAAATATTTAAGCAGCGTGAAATTGGTTAATTAACAGTGACAAATTTATGTTTGCAAATAATTAACAAGTGAAATAAGAAACCTCGATAGCATTGTGGTAAATTTAACTTCCACAAATTTAATTATTGTTGCGGGGAATGGAAGCTTTGATGATTCTCTCTGTATGAGAACGTTTACGTTTCATTAATAATTAAAGACTTTCTAGTTTACAAGTTATTTATAGAACTATACTGCTTCAATGAATATACTTTGATTGGGGCAAAAGTGCCATCGACGTTTTTACAAAACAAGTACTTAATGCAAAGTTTTGACTTCCAGCAACAAAATTACTGTGTAATTAAAAATAATTAACTAAAAGAAAATCTGATCTTCGTGTCTTCTAATTAATTAACAAAATAAAACTGGCCTATTTTCTAATATTAGCTATCTTTATTATACACGACTTCTCCCAGAAGCACCATAAAAGAGTCTCAATTACTAATTAGCAAAACAGTATCCATTCAGCAAAACGCATGATAAATTTCACAAAATTTTACCATTACACTGCTACTAACATTTCTCCGTGTACAAAATAGCAGAAACAAAAATACAAATGGGTTCAATTTTCCTGCTTAATATAAACGTCACCGTATATTTAAAATCAGATATTTGTCTTTTTCCTGCTCAAACAGATGTGAGTAAGTTCAAACGTGAATTTTAAAAGAAAATACTGCTCAATTTATTCCTTACAAAGAAAAACTTTGATACGTTTTCTTCAATATTTTGTTTAGCTCATTTAAAAATTAAAGTATTTGCTCGAAATAGAATAACATATAGTACTTAGTATATTTGTTGCAAGTTCATGAACACTAACCTGTTGATTTATGGGCTTTAAAGCGTAAATAAAATTATACTGATAGTGCTTTGCTTCACTGCAGTGACAAAGCTTTTAGGTGATAAACTATGTTGATGTTATTTTACATCAATAACCTTTCTAGAAATATACGTCAATATGTATAGATTTTATTAGAGTTAAAAATAAAATTTTCAATAAACAAAACATTGTTTTGTTACAAAAATATAAATTTAGAAATCTACTGAATGAAAGTTAAAAATATATCAAAACTCTAGGTAAAATCAATTACAGTTAAAAAATTTAAACTGGTAATAAAAATATCTCATATAAATTATGTACACGTATTGACCCACTCTTTACCAAAACCGTAAATTAATATTACAAGAGCGTGATATCAAACAACGTTTTTATTACAACTCTGACTCTAATAAAATCCTTCCGTTGGTGATACAGCTCCAGTCAAGGAATGACTTTCCAACAGATCATATCTTGATATGCAAATAGGCCTAGAATTCAAATTGTCTCATGCGGCGCAAATTTGAGAATGAAACACTTAAAACCAAATAAATATTAAGCCTAAGTGTTTTATAAAGTATTAGGGACAAATTGTCATGCTGAATAATTCATGGAGCACTTTTTAAATGGTAATTACTCCATTCACAACGTTGTAATTACAAGATTGGATGGCGATATTGAAAGTTCTCCTTTAGAAAAAATTCAAATTTATGGATAATATTCGTATCGTAGCTACGACAGGCTTACCTGATAAAGAAGTTTTTGTCGGGTTGAAGCTATTTACCCCCTTTTCGGCGATAAGGAAGATACGTTTTATTGTACTACTAATACTAGCATAAAGCTTTGATCTAGCAGGGGATTTACTTGGGTTTGGTCTTTTGTGACAGCTCATCCGTGTTTAAATACGACACAAAATGGGCTTGTATACATATCTACGGTAAACATTCTTTCAAATGTAGTAAAATTACTCTGCGTTAAACTTGTCTAATTTAGAGCGGTGTGAAATCTTGGCATTTAATAACTTTGTACCTATCAACAGAACAATTATTGTAGAGAGACTGTTCACAGTTGATGTTGAAACCACAATACGGCTACAGTTCATATTCAAGCCTATAATTGAATTTGCATGGAAATTAATCCCTTTACTTCATCATAAACATAAACCCTTTTCCGGATATTTAGCTAGAAAGCTTTTCCGTTATAAATTTGTTCAAAACACGAATCGAAGCAATATTTAGCTAGATTATACGATAAAAAGTAATTGGTTTATACATAATTGAATAACAGGATACTTTTATATTTATTGCTCGAGGCTTCAATGTTTGCGGTATCTGTAACTGATAAAATATGGGGCAAAAGCTTGCAATGACAAACTCTAATTAGTATTTACAACCTTCGAGTAGCTTCCTTTTGACCTATTCACAGCTCCGTTTGATAATAAGAAAGGTTAGATATTTTTAAAACATCCCTTTTAGTTATGTATGGATGAAAATGTCGTTTTTCTTCCGTGCAGTATTTATTCACAAATGTTCAACACCACATTACGATTTTGCTTTAAATGAAATTCAAAAATAGCTTGCCATTTTTTACCGCTGACAAATACTCTAGAATTTCAGAAGTGTGTTTCATTCAACATTTGTAAATATGTGGGATCTCGTCAAATTTTTAAAGAAAATATTGATCTCGTGCATCACATACATCGAATCTAAATATAACTCAACTCTACTAATCGTTTTTAAACGAACTCCATATCATGAATCCATCCAAATGAATAGCAGAATCAGCACGTATCATTTACGAGAAGAAAACTTAATCAATTTTTTATGCGACAATTTTTTGACAAGGCTCTACTCATTTTCCATAATTGGATTTGTCAAAAATTGGCTCAAGTTAATTATAAAGCCAAGTAAATCAAATTACAAACAAGCTCTCTAAATATATTCTTACAACCGAAATCCTGCATTCTAGTAAAGTTCCATGGTCACGTTCCTTTAGTGAAAAAGTAATGAAACGAACGATTTTAAAGTACGATTGTCCATTATTATCATTAACATTATTTTTAACGTGTAGTACTGAAATTTCCATACTTGTTAACAACAGAAATGAACAAAATAATTGAATCTATAAGTGAGCTTTCAAAAATAATTAATTTAATTCAAAGAATTGCACCAGGCACCAGTCAGCCGCATTTTGCTAATATTTTTAAAATACCTACGTAGTAAAAAATACAAATAAAATATATCATAATTATCGAATTCTGGTATTCAAAACTTTTATGCGACGTGAAATTTTTATTTAAATAAAATATTTCGCTGCATACAAACAGATAGGGAACCATTAAACCATAAATTCATATCATAAATAGCTACAACCATTTTTTGGTGTTATTTCATAACAAAAAGTCGATTTTAAAATTTGGCAGTTTTTTTTATTAATGTAATTTTTTATACTAACTTGAAACAGAAAATAAAAAACTTGTAATTTTAGTGGTTAATCTGCTTTCTCTGTAAATTCTATTTTTCACGATTTAACTGAACATTAATTCCAAAAGACCTTAACAGCTAATTAGTTTCTGCTACTTTTGCTCATTCTTGTCTTTTACTTTTGAATGTAGCCAACCTGCATACGCACAAAACTTGTAAAAGTTTCTGGTGCTTTTTTTATAACAAACACACGTCAGTGCCTATTCTGCAACTATTTAATAGCTTTATCTGAGTTTAGTACTGGTATTTTATGTATCAAGTACGCAAAATAAAGCTTCAGCGAACTCGAATCGTTTACGACTCCAGAATATCAGATGAGACAGTTAAAACTATTTGCGTACGTAAGACATACCTACATAATTAAATTAGAATTCTTCAGTTAAAAAAACTGTGCTTTTTTCCCTTACACAGTCTTATCCATAGCATTTGGTTTCTTACTAAATAACAAATTCGGTTCTGGTAAAAAAAAAACTGTGTAAGCCTACTTTATTGATTTTCACATTTTTTAAAAAAAAACTTTCAATAACAGTTACTGTCTTATGATTTCGAAGAGCTAGTATTAAAGCTTAAAAAAGTGTTTTAAGAAACTTCTTTTTCTTCAAAAACCTACTTTTTTGTAATAACTAAAAACATCAATTAAAAATAGAAAAAATCCTCGAAGACTTGAATTAACAAATTTGCTTAGTTAGAGTAAACAGCAGGTATATGAATCAGTAAATTTATTTGTTTGAAATTATACAACAAACAAAGAAAATATGTAACAAACTTGTTTTGAAATGTCATTCGTCAAATTTATAAAAATTCATTAAAAAAATGTCAAAAATTCGCTCAAATTAATTATAAAGCCGAGTAAATCAAATTTCAAACAAGTAAACTTTCTAATTATTTTTTTACATCTGAAATCTTCCACCCTGGAAAATTAAGCTTAAAGATGCATGATTTCGTTTGTTGATAAATTAGTGAAAAAATGTAACGAAAAAAACGTTAATTTTAGCTAAGCTTGTTCATTATTTTCGTTGCATGATTTCATAGCGTTGTTAAATTGCAGGCGCAAAACAAGTGTTAAAAATTTAGTTTTACGTAATGGCATTTGGAATTGTATATTTATAAAGAAATGTTTATATCTTTGCACAAATTTTTAACTGAAATAATTCTTCAGGAAGTGCACTTATATTAGTCTCCTTAGCGCCATAAATTTGATATATATTTTTTATGGAATTCCTCGCCAGCTACGCAACTTACAGATCATTTAATCTTATAAGCTTTAAATTAAAAATAAGCTTAAAATATATATAATTTCCCATCTGAAAATTGCCAAGAATTAGAAAATTTTGCTTTTAATACGCCAAGTTCAAGTTTGACATGGAAATAATTTTGTTGTGTAATTTGTTCCTGTTTTTATTAAAGCTTCAGATTTTATGGCTGCAATATTTTTATGGAGTAATATTTCCTGGAAAAAGGGTTACAGCTCAGGTAATTTACGACGGTTAATGTTGATTAATGATACTTTGTTTATTCAGTTAATATTAATTTCAATGTAGTGTAGTTGTACTAGTTTTATTTTCAACACTAAATCGTGGAATAATCTCAAAGATGCTCGAATCATGTTTATGATAATGTGGGCGTCAACAACGAATGTCGACAATAACACTACATTCGCTGCACGAAATATTCCAGGAACGGAAGAGAACGAAGACATTTTATTTGCAGATTTCTCTGTAGTTTTTCTACGGTTCTCAGTGAAAAATTTTTAAATTTATCTTACTACTAAGTTTTTTCATTTTCAATCAAATCAACGAGCAATTTTCATTGACAACCTTTCATATTCGGACCAATAAATTCCATTTAAGTTTGGACGTTCAATTATTTCGATACTTTTCTTGGTGGTGACAAGTTGAAAAGACCCGACGTCGACGTCTGGGTTTTTGCGATAAACTGTTTTTGATAATTTGCAAAAACGAAATTTCCAATAGACTTGAATCAGAATTGAAGGATTGTATAAATTGACGCTTAAAAAAAATTAATTGAGAATCTATAACGTCGCAGACGCAAAGAACCACTTCACACATGAAATTTTAAATACGTAACAGAAAGATCTAAAGCTTTAAAGAATAAATATTTTAATGTTTTATACTTAAATTTCAAATTTTCGGTGTAATTTTTGGCAGGTAAAATACTTTGCTGGATGTTATTAACAGATGGGGAAACGATTAAGTCATTATTCATTAATCTTGTTTTTAATAAAAAAGTATTTTTACGGATTACTGGAAATTAACAAAGTTATAAATATTTGTAACAATTCTTGTGTTGTTATTCAAAAACAGAAGCTTGTTTTCAAATTATTTTTTGCTCTTTGATTGGCGTAGTTCTGTTACTAATTTATACTTACACTAATAAAAAGTGCCTGTTAAATAAAATGCCTGTTTATAATTTTGAATCTTTACTAACAGATGTACATTAAATTTATTTAACAGTTTCTTCAAAAAAAAAGATTTTACAGTTTTATGTGCCGGTTGGTGTTCATCAGAAATGTTTTTTATATTTTGCCGGTTTTATAGTTTGTTTTTTTTACTTAGACTTTAAACCAAGCATCAGGTAAATACAAAACCTTCAACAACTTGTGTTAATCGACTTACTCACTACCTACTAAAAAAAATATTTTTAGAATAAAGTAGTAAAAAATATAATAGGTGTAGTAGTAGTCTTCCATTTTAGAAAAGTAATCTTTAGCCTGCATGACCACGAACCGTTAGTAAATTAAAACTGAAATAAAGTAATGAAAAAAAAAACATATTAGAGTGAGCTGGTCTATTATTTTCCTTACATTATTTTAGTGTTTACCGCAACGTAATACGGAAAACTATAACATTGAAGTGCTGTCGTAAAACAACCGTAAAAATTTAGTTTCAAATAATAAACTTTTCGTTTTAAAATTCCTTGCTTCGTTAAATTTCTAGCCAGATATTGAGAGGAAAAATGTATAATGAATGTTCATACCTACAAATTTGCGATATCTGTTTCAATTTCTATGTTTGAAAAAAATCTAACCCAATAGGGAAGTAATTAACAAAAGGCTTGGTTTACAAATTTAACAACCCCCAAGAAACTAAAATCATTAAAACAATATAATTACTTTATTTGTTACTGAGTTAAACTTTAACCATTGTGTAGAGTTATTATGCTTTCCTCTCAATTAATCTCGGTGGATTTCGTTACTTTGATGCTAGTTCCAGTTAACAAATTTCCCATTCCGGATCATCATCTCTATTTATAACACAAAATTTAGACTAATTTTACCAACCAACGATCCAGTTCCTATTTGTTTAATTTTTGTAAATAATATTTCTTGAGTATTGGAAATCTTTAAACATGCTAACCTTAAAAACGCAGGTTTAAAACACAATATTATTTCTCTCTCAATTTAGACGTGGATTGAAACTGTTAATAAATTCGGTAGGAAGCGAAGGCGTCTAACCGAATTTAAATGAGATCAAATTTTAGGGCTTCGAAGAGTTGGCTCTTCGTTCCAGCAAATCACTCACAGTCTAAATGGTAACGCAGCATGATTGAACAGATGTTCTCAAAGGATTCGCATCAAGAACATCTGATCTGGTGCAACGAGAACAAAATGTGTGAAGTTTTCGCGTCGAAATTCGTTTCAAATTGACCATTTTAGTACCTCGTCAAATTTCAAGCTTGACATTAAGGTGTTCTCCAAATAAACAGTTTAAGTTCATTTCAAAGTTTGTGAAGTGGAAATAAAACTTTAAGCCTATATACTTTTGTTCAACCTGCATAAACAAAGAGATGCTCTAATTTGTTTGTTTAGGATTTTGAGAAAAATAATTAAATTCTTTTACTGATGTTGTCTACATGAGTGATGTTTTACCATTTTAAACATTGCCGAGAAGAACGCTTTTAAAGCTTGCTTGTAATAAATAACAGTGTCAACACTTGCCAAGATACCATTGCGAATTTTTCACATCTCCTCTTTGATGAAAGAAACAACAGCCCTACATTCGTCACTTATATTTCCATTTAATTAAAATGCGACAGAAAAAAATATCACTTTAGTGACAGCCTAAATCTTGATAAAAATGGTGGATGCGCCAGGCTAAAAACGCTAAAAATAAATTAATTCTATTAGTGGTGTTGATAATTCCGTTAGCCATAAATCCGGTAATAAACGGCACAAATCAATTATACGCAGATAAAAGCGGAACTGTAAAAACTCCAATATATTTAATGTCACATTCTAATAATTTGATTGGTGCAAAATCTCTCAGATTACTTCTGTTTTATGGTAAGTTGCTAATAAAAATTGAGACAAGTGTCTAGAAAAAATTACATTCAGAACACAGTGGCTTTAAAAGCACATCGATCGCAATAAAATGAAATGCTTCAGAAAATTCAATTACAAACTATCGCGCAATCCAGATCGAACATCCGAGATAAACTAAATTTGTGACGTGTTTGATATAACGATTTTGTAATTAGCAAACTCTAAAATTGTAAAAAGCTAAAGATGTTTTTTTTTGTTTTCTTATAAGTAATTCATACTAGTGATCGTCGTTTAAACAAAAACTAAAAATGCTCCTATAAAAAAAAATATATGATACTGTCTCATTAAACGTTAATACAAGTATTTATAATTCATAACAACAAATCATTAATTATAGTTGACACTAGTATTTGATTTGTTGCTTTGTAAATCAATATTTGCAACCAGATCATGTTAATAGAATTTTTCTACGAGCCAGCAAAATATTATGAAACTCTGTGTACATAAAATTATCTTTTATTAGGTTTTTCCAATAAATCCACAATCACAAACAAACCTTTTTTTGATCATTTAGACCTACTTACACAAAGTTTATCTGAAGTACACTCAAAACAGTTTCAGCACAGCACTCACATAAAAAAAGTTTTGTATTACTTTATAAAGTTTAAAACCCGCTTTGTATTACATGTCAAACGAAACAAAACCCACTTAAAATGTATGATTTATCAAACGCGCGGTAATTAAACGATCCTAATGGAATACATTGGGTCTCTCGCTTTTATTTTTTATGATTTGCATGTTGGCAGATAGCGACGCACGCGAACAGTGAGATTATATTCTAACCCTAAACAGTGTAAGGGGTGCAGAATACTACCGCCTCCGAGCGCTAACCGCCAAAAGTTTCGCCGCCACCGACCCAAGTTCGAAGCCAAACGCAAGCGCGCATACAAAATGCCATGCTCATACTGTATTGTTCTAATAAGAATAAATTTCAATGCATTTTTAGTGAAAATAGTTTGGGTGCGAAATTTCAATATTTGGTTTAGTAGATAATAATAACTCCAACGGTATTAACAAAACCGTGGACACTAAGAGGTAATTTATGCCTAATATTGAGGCATGATGGAACTCCCGTGAATATTATGTAAATGAAAATAAATATTATCATAGCCGAAACTGAAATTTATTGGGGATTAAGCCGGTTATTTCCGCCGCTTTCGAGTATCTATTAGCTCGTTTCATTTCCTCCAAAAGCACGGAAATAAAAGACGAACATTTGCTTAATACAATAATACACTTTTATATTTCCAGAAACTTGCAAAAACTCATTTAGTTCGAAAGAAAATGAAGAAACAACCAAATTTAATTACTCAAAGTTTATGTTGTCACCCCTATTTTATAAATATGCTAATAAGAAATAATGTCTGAAATACAAAAATTAAGATGAGTTTGAGGGATTTCCATCAAATACGAAAAAACTCTAACAAAAGTTTAAATTTAAAAGAGCAATATAAGAGCTAATTAAATAGCTTTTTGTTTAATTAAATCAACGTAATGAGTGTTGTTTCAAGTACTAACATCAAAAAGTAATTTAAATAATGTGTAAAATTAATTTAGACATACACCTAACTGAAATTCGGTAAAAAATCATTTGTTTGAAATTTAATTGTGCATTTTTTTTCGGTTCCATTCGTACTAAAAGTAAACGTAAATATCTATTAAGCCAAAAGCAATCTTTTGAGACCGATATAGAAGTTTAAATTAAAATTCGTCTCACGACACTCGTGTTAACTTTCTCCAAGCTTCTGTTGTCGACAGTTTTGTTCGTAGTCCATAACCAATATCCCACAAAAAATACAGCATTAAAATTGATCACAGGTTGACGCTCGTAATTTTATACAGTGTACAAAATTAGTCTTGCTAATTTCGATGAAACTAACAATAACACTCATCTCGCGTATTATATCGCATTTAAAATTCATTGCTTCGTATCACGCTTTATGATATATCCTCAAATTGATGCAGACTTGCACATGCAATATCTAATCTCTAAATATAAACTCGAAATATTTCGTGTTCCGTATCTGCTAGATGATATAGAAAATTAACGACTTTGGAGTAATTAAAAGTGTCACACCTTAAAAAGAACAATGACGATGACGCATCTATGCCAGATTTGTAAAATTTACGAGGAGTCTGGCATTGAAGAGCAAAAAATTATAAACATCAATACGTAATTTAAAGATAAGAAATTTTCGTTGGTTCCCATAGTTTTCAAAATAAAAAAAACAGTGTAAATGCGGTGAAACTATTTGTTTAGATTTTTGAATCAAAAAAAATAAATTAATTTATTTATATTTTCCGTATTGTAAAAATGGTGGATGCGCCGAGTTTGACACCAACTAGGATCTTAAATATGAATCAAAATATGCGCAATCTACAATCGAAAAAAAAATTACTTGGTCACTAGAAGTGTATTGCTTATTTTTTGCTTAATCTGGGAAAGCATAGTGATCGTTAAAAGTATAAAATGATGTAGAATTTCCAACTTGAATTCTTTAGAGGTGGATCTCCATAACTTTCTTTGTTAGAATGGTGAATACTCTGGATCAATATTTACAGCTGGAATGACAACTAACTTTAAAATACATAACATCTATTTTTGTTAAATTTGAAATATAAAGGCTCTAAACTCATGACTTAAATGTGCGCTACGTTTGTAAAAAAAAATGCAATCAAAAATTTAATGTTTTCAACTTGTATACGTATAAACGAACAATTTCAATTACAAGCTACTCTAAGCTACTCCAACTAAAAATGAGATACAGATAAAACAGATTTTTAATTATACACTCAACCTTATGCAATTTTTCAAATATCCCCTCGAATGCTTGTAAAAAATCCCGCGAGATTAATAAGCGCGTTATATATAATTAAACTGAAAATTTAAATTTCACAATTAATTAATGCCCGACATGTCATGCCGTATTCATTATAATATTTTATGATGAATAAAAATATGCAAAACAAGACCTCTATAAATATTATATTTCATTTTTATATGCAATTTTGTTTTAAATATAGGATTCCATCAATCTTCACGTCCATGCAAAATTAAAATTCAGTTTAAATAATTGTATACTTTTCAAAGCGTAAGTAGAATTTGTTATGGTATCAACTTTAATTGTTCTGGATATTGCTTAAAATTTATGTTGCTGCAGATTAGTAAACAACGCTTTTATCAATGACAACCGTTGACAAACTCATTAAGTTTCTGGACATGATGGCATAACACAATTTTCAGATAAGGGAAAGTCCAAACCTGGATTGTATTACTGACATCTATTTAAGACATGAAGAATAAATATTTTTTGATAAAAAATACACGTTCCTGATTACTGGACCTTCGCAATTTGAATTTATGGTACATTCGCTATGAAGCAGTCAATGCCAACATCAATCAAACGGAGCTATAAACATAAAAGAATTTAAATAAGGAATTTTACTGCAAACTTTCAAATAATGTTTCTTTGTTTATTTGGTCACAAAATGTGTTCTATTACTCGTGGAAGCCAATTTCCCTATGCAAATCAGTGGGAAATTAAATCAGTAAGTGAGTAAACAAGAAAATTCGAAATGGAAACACAAAATTAAACTATTTCAATTCGATTCATTTCCTTGTAGTAGCAATTCGAACTACGCACCTTGTTACACTAGGTACTAAATAAATTAAACAGAAAAAATACACACAGATATAAATACCTTTTTGAAGCCATCGGGGCCGGCCCGAAAATTGCTCTTTCAGGCCACAAAAACTTCGAAATCTTAAAATGAACTAAACTATTGGCCCTCTGGCGATAAAGAAGCACACTATCTATATAATCGGTAAAACAGAAATCTTTTCTGTTCTTATCAATCGATCAGGCGTAAACGTCACTGTCAATTACACCTGTGTTATGTCAACAACAGTGCAACAAACAAAACTAAATTTTAGTAAAGGTGACCCATTAGCTGTGTGAAAATATATATATTCTACATGTGAAATGTATTGTAAGTTATAGAAACTTTTTTTTTGATTGCTACATGTGTTTCATTAAATTTCAGTCAAGGCCACAATGACACATTTAACAGTCATAGAATAGTGAACATTTATTATTCATCTCATTTAATTTGATTAATTAACACGAGCGATGGCGGTAAGTTTACCAACAGTTCCTGTGAGGAAATATAGGAGGGAGACCAGTGAAGTTAGCAGCTGTTTAAAGTACATGATTTTTGGTTTTAATGTACTTTTTTGGGTAAGAAATTCCATGGTTGTGATCGACATTTATTGTTTTTTGTAGCTTATGGGTCTCGGAATTTTAACCATAGGAGTGTGGGCTTGGAGTGAAAAAGACATTTTTAATAATCTTGGAAAAGTAGCTAATGTTGCTTTAGATCCAGCTTTTATCTTGATCTGTATAGGTAAGTTTTATAAATAGGAATATGCAAAACTCAATAAGAATTTTTGTAGGCACTGTAACTTTCATTATTGGATTCACAGGATGTGTGGGGGCTCTCCGAGAAAACACATGTTTGTTAGCAACTGTGAGTGAAAACAAATTAGTGAGTTTATGCTAACTGTTGTTTTTCAGTATGCCATATTTTTATCTGTGTTATTGTTGTTTGAAATGACAGCTGGAATTCTAGGATTTGTATTCAAAGATTGGGTGAGTCATGTTTAAATTCAAATCAATATTTCTGTGAATCCTAAGTGAAATATTCCATGGAATTCTGTTGTTTCCAAGTCACTAATATGACTGAAGGACATGCTTTTTGCGTAAAATAAACGAAATCAATGAAGTGGAACACATTTCTCTAACCTTCTAAAAACCACTTTTTCACTGTTATAAAATGCAGGAAGTATAGTTATTCAACTTTAATTTCAGATTAAATCTCAAGCTACCATTGGATTCCAGACATTCATAATTCACTACAGAGAAGACCCAGACCAGCAGAATTTGATTGACTGGATCCAAGAAGATTGGGTACTTTTTACTTGCATTCTTATTTTCTCTAAAAATAAAGTTTCAGTTGCAATGTTGCGGCATTGAGGGACCAAAAGATTGGGACCGCAATAACTACTTTAATTGTTCGTCACGTGACGTTGGTAGCAGAGAAGCCTGTGGGGTTCCATTCTCGTGCTGTAAACGCAAACCAAACGTAAATTATTTATGACTTTTTTTATTCGTTATTCATTGGAACTTATTATAGGAAATTATCAAAAACAAACAGTGCGGATATGACGTGAGGAAACCGGGTTTTGTAAGTAGACTTGTTTATATTTTGTATTTATTATTGTAAACTGAATATAAACACTGCGGTAAATGCTCAAGCTTTCACTATAAAGTCAGTGAACCTAATATTATATAAATTATATGCAAATAGGGTGTTATGTTAGTTATGCTAGCATTAAATATGTTTTTAGAGTAGACGTGATGCTTCTGGGTTAATTGTGAATTAATGAGGTGTTTGGAGGTCAGAGGCGCGGTTTTACAGCCTGTACCAAGAGGGGGTAATCGGGTATCTTTAGTGAAAAAAATGTTTTATAATACGGGAAAAAATAATTTATTAAATCACAGACATTTTAGTGATTACAATTCAGTTCGTGGCAATTTCTCAGAAAAAATATGTGCTGAAGAAGATCCTTTCACATTTTGCCACTTCCTATATAAATATTTACACTTACGCATAACACTAGTTTAAAAATATAATAGCCGAAATATTTTCGCATCTCGTCTACTTTAAACAATTCGTGCAAACCCATTTATTGCTATTTTGTGTTTGGTCCAACGCAGCCTGGAGAAAGACACATTTTTGAAAGAGGTTGCTTGCGAGCAGGCGAAGAATGGATCGAGAGTAATCTCGTCCCAGTAGCGGCTGTTAAAGTCGGAATAATGGTGCTCCAGGTATCTGCACCATTGTTGTCCCATTCATGTTTAGCTGCTTTTTTTCTTTTGTTGTGTTGCTTTTATATTCAGCATTTCGTGCATTTCAGAATTATGATGTATCAAAAATAATTAACGAGAAAGGGTGCTTAGAAGCCACCGAGGAATGGATAGAACGAAATATGATTTCTTTAGCCACGTGTAGTTTTGTTATTTTGTTTCTTCAAGTAAGTGTGCTTTTTTTTCGTTGCTTCTTGCTTTCATGTTTGGCATGAATTTGAGCATAACGGATTTTGTTTTAGATTTTGGGGATTTGCTTCGCACAGAATCTTCGAGCAGACATTTTTGCTCAGAAAGCAAAATGGCATTGACAATCGAGAACTCCCACTGCTGTGTAGTACAGTCTGCCCTGTCGCATCGCGTGGGAGCCTTGTTCAACTCAATTTGATTTTGTCTAAGGTGCTTTTCACTTTGTAGTGCATAAATTTGATGTTATGCACGACCTGTTAATTCTCTCACAATACGAGCAAATTTTAACTTTTAGCTCAGAATTTAATGTTTATGGTGTTTTATCACCAAATTTGTACTAAATCAGGGGGTGATTCTAATTCCCCGTTGTTCATGGGACTTTGTATATTAACCGTTAACTAATAAATTAACGTGCCTGATCAATGGTAACAACAACTGACAAAAGGCCCGATATTTTTAATAATAACTTGATGTTTGTGTAAACAAAGTGATGTATTAATCATTGTATTTTCTTTATTCTAATTGTGATATTTTAATGTAATACTCATTTGTTAACTGCCAGCTAGGAGTTTTATGCTTTAATTTTACATCCACATTCCATCATTTATTTATTTTAATTTGTATATACTGTCATCTGCGTCAACATTTTCAACAAGAATTCTTTTTGTATCATTGTATTGACAAACTGACTTGTATTGATTGTAAAAATTGTTGAAAGTATTGTAATCTTTATATTGACAAGATCTAAAATAAAAGTTGTAACATACTGAGGTTTCCAACGGTTTGATTTGTTCTCTTTAGTGAAACGCAGGTTTAGAAAAGCAATTTATTTGTCATGTACAAATTTATAAAATTTTTAAACATTTACAGTCTATAACACTTAACAGTGATTTTCAATAAAATAAATATTTTCTACAGTCTAACACTTAAATTTACGGATTATTTTTGGTTTGGAAATTTGTTGCGTGTCTCAGCTTTTTAGGAGTAGAAAGTGAGGACAGATTGTTGGTTTCCTCTTACCAATAAATATGGGGGTAAATCCCGCGTCAAAGCCTCCAACCACGCCATGTACAAAGGAGCTGAAAGTTTGCCTTTTCGTGGCATTGGTAGAGACCTAAAACAAGACTTTACGACAACAGTTACACAAGAAGCTAGACTTACATAACAATGAGATTTGCCTGACTGGAATTTTCTAAAAGTAGCTCCCTAAGCCTCAATTGTCTGTATGTTTTGTCCTGTAGTGACGCGATCTCCGCTTCCGAGACTTTACATTCTACAAAAAAGTCAATGTTTATTTATACCGCACCAGTGGATTGTTTACCATTTTCGTCAACTTCTTGGTCCGTTCGAAACTCGCTTATCATGTCGTTGAAAAACTTAATAGTGTGTTCTTGAGGTTTGTCAGAAATTGAGACGATTTTCAGACTTGAGTAATTGAGACGGAACTTCGACAACAAGAATGCCATACTGAAAACGAATTTTAAGGAAATTGTATAACTGATATCAGGATTTTACTTTTTTTCTTCTTCTTCGATTTCGTTTTTGTTTGTACTCAAAGCGAAGACTCGCAGTTTGCAGTTTGACCAACTCTGCCTCGTTGAAATGATATATGGGAGCAGCATGGTGAGACCACCATCATCGTAGAGCCACCAAACGTCAATATGGCCTTTATTCTGTTTATTCCTAAACAAAGTCATGTTGTCCATTGCGAAATTGGGAATTTGCTTGACGTGGTTATCTGTTGCAGAGTCCGTAACTTTCCCGACATGTTTTTTGGTAAACATGCTGGTCAAAAGATTTGGACTGTTTTTCCCACCGTCTATAATCGAGAAACATTGTTATTTTCACGTTTTTCTAAAGTATATGAAAGTGTAGAGTGTTTTGCATACTTATTGTGTTTCTCGAAGGAGCTGTGTCTTTTCCCAGATCAGCTAAACTTAAATTAGAGTCAGCATGCATCATAGTATTCGAGGATAAACCACGCAAATCTACTGTAGGAGCTTGTGACAGCGTACCATCAGATGGTGTACCTTGTTCTTCATCTCCAATTAGCTTACTGTAGTCTAAGCCGTCTTTTACCCTCAAGATAGTTACCGCCAGTCTGTGATCGAAAGCAGCGCTGCAAAACAAGAAAATCACCATCATTCTATTATTTCCGTTGTTCTTACTGTAGCACGTTAAAGTAGCCCAACAACTCGTCGCTATTGCAAGTCCTCCAGTCATTTTTGTATCCCATCAGCACAACATTCGGAGATAGTTTCCCGATTCCGGCTGTTTGTAAGAGAGCTTTGGCTCCATTTTCGAACTGAATGTTGTCCAAAATCGTATAAAAAGCTTTGATTTTGTTGATTCGCAACCAAGAGTAAACGTTCTGAGTCCGGGCAGAACGGACACGGTGCGGTAGTCTCTTCTAAAAAAACGTTAACCACTTAAAAAAATAAAGGTGGGCTTTGTTTCAAATACCTCTATGACGTCTCCAACGATTAAAAGAGAGTTATTTTTGGTGATGAGGTTGGCAAAGTCGATAAGCGCCGGTCGGGACGAGGGCGAGCCACAAAGAGCTAGAATTTGGGGCTTGTAGTTTTTGACATGTTCCCCAATGTTAATAAGCCTATGGGCTGTAGTTAGAGCGGTTTTGTAGGTTTGGGCTTGGGTAGAAGACCCCCAGTTAACATCTAGAAAAAACATGAAAGTTTACACTATAAAGTCTAAAAGTGGCCTTACCAGGTTTCCTGTACACAACTAGAAGATACAGGGCGATAATGACACCAAACGTGATCAAAGAAGTCTGCCAGTTGATCAAAAACATGATTACAACGCACGAAATGAAACCAGCAAGACTCAACCACATGTTGTAATACTACAAAAAAAAAGTTACTGAAAGCGGGTAAAAAATAACGAAAAAACCTTGAATGTTGGTCGCCATCCCAAGGGCTTGATAAGTGCGGCATGGAAAGTACAAAAGTTGATGAGAGCATAAGAAGCCAGATAAAAGTTTGATATCAAAGGCGCAATTGCATTCAACTCCCCTGAAAGAAACAACTAAGACGTTGTAACGTTGTAAATTAGATTTTACCTATCAAAAGAAAAGCGACAGAAACCAGGAAAGTTAGAACGTATCCCCGATACGGTTCTCCCGATTTTCCATATCCTTTTGAGAAGAAGATTAGTCCGGGATAAATCCTATCGATCCCTAGAGCTTGAATCAGTCTTGGAACCGACAGTAAGTTGGTCAGGGCTGTACTTAGAGTAGCGGCCCAACATCCGGCGTAGATCAAAGGACCCCACGCTGATATGATTTCCATCATCTGTGAAAAAGTTTTTTGTGAGTCATTTGTGTGGTATTATATCACGGATAAAAATAGTCAGGAAAATTTACTACATTTGTGGAAAACTAAATATTTTGCTTTTGAAGTTTTAAGTTGTTTACTGGGATTTGATGTCATAGTCGGTTCTTACTTTTGTTCTTCTAACAAGGCAGACCAAGAAACTATATAATTTCTTAAGTAAATATTTTTGCACGACGAAAAATGCTCAGATTAACCAATAAATAACACGTGGAATCATAGGAGCTACAACCTTGTCCTTGGTGCATTTTTACTAAAAAGATTTAGGTAAAGGTCAAAGTTTCTCAAAAGTACTTGAAATGTAGGTTGAATTAAAATAAAAATACAATTGAAACATTTAAGGAAACTATTAGTTTTTAAACCAAATGTGTGTTTGCACATTTAGTCTACAATAAGAACATGGCATATTTTCATCTGATTTCATTAATTTTATCGAAGGTTGTTTCTAATCGCACAGGTAGTTGTAAAGTAAAATTGTTATCTGCCATGTATTATACTTATTTAGTTTTGATATAAACTCGTGACTGCTGTTTAAAAGTAATCAATGTGGACTTGTTTAATAATTATCAAATGATTCGATTTTTTTATCAGATGAACTTGAATAAATTCCAGGTACTTGGTCCGTAAATTTACTGAATTTTGGTAATTTAAGAAAACAAAAATAAACACATTAACATTAGTAGTTATGTTAAGTACGGTTAAATTGTAGTAGAATCAATCATTTTATTTTACACGTCACTCTGAAGGTGACAGTTTAACTGTTGAAACACATGCTGGGTTTAAGTTGGCACTTACTTACTCATTTTTGCTCTTATGACTACATATTAAGTAGGAAAAGTTTTTCGATGATAAGAAAATATTGTGGCTTGTTTATGTATATAACAGTCTAATTATTATTAGTTTGCAAACTAAATACATACCTTTTAAGAAATGCGTAGTTAAAATTTGTCGATAACAAAAAGAACGATAACTCACATTGAAAATAAAAATTTAAACATATGCAAAAAATATTCTTTAACGCTCGTCGATTATGTCGTTGGATATGTTGCCTTGATTGCTTTCAGAACAAACAAGAACACACCTGAGCAGATTCGCTCAATATTATCCCATTAGTCTGAATGAAGTTGTTACAAACCTAAGGGTAATGATAATAGTTAGGATTGCTTGCAATTTGATAATTATTAAATCTTCTACTATACGAAATGTTAGTAAAGAATTTTTTACAGAAAATTTGATTTGATAATCACATAGTTCTCAGTTTTTTAATTTAATTCTAGCTAAGTAACTACTTCAAATTGTTTAAATTGTTATCTAATTATTTGATTGTCTGAACTCTGATTGATAAATCAGTATGTCACAATAAAACAGATAAAATCTATGTCCTTATCATTGTTTTTTGAACATTCGATAACGATTTCAAACGAATTACAACAGCGTCACAATATTTCCGAAATCCAAATATTTATCAAAGATGATATTTCACATATTGCATAGATTTATCGCAGTAAATAATCAAACTACCTACATATCACTTAATTCTATAAGTACACAATGTGACGTCACAATGTCCGTACGAAAGCTCTAAGTCTAACAAACAATCCCATTTCATAAAATTTTCTATTCCTACTTCATTATTAGTCTTTGACATTGGTTAAAAAACACCACAAATGACAATCTCTCAGATCGGGGAAATCGTTAACGTCTCAGAAAATTACACGTGTATCCCAATAACTGACGTCACGTAAATAAATGAGGGTGTGTCGTCGCAAACATTCAAATCGAAGGGTCGTCACTTTTAATAAATTGAAGCCTCATCGCTGAAAATACGCATTAACCTCGATTGCAATCGTGAATAAATAAATCATAAAGTTCAGCTCAAAACCCACGAATAATATTAATATAAACACTTCCGCGAAGAGTATATTTTTAGGAAATTGATTGACGGTCCTCACCTGATAATTGTTGAAAGTGCCGTAGTTGCAGTTTGGAGCACAGGCTGAAAGAGTCCCATTTACTAAGTCTTCGACGTTGCCGCTGGCGTCTCTAAGACCAGCAAACCCGGAGAAGACGACAAAGATGGCGTAAGATATCATCGAGATAACCAGGGCTAAAAATGTGCCTTTCGGGATGGCTGAAGCCGGATCCTAATTTAATAAGAGATTTAAGATTAACCGTGGTAATTGGAATATAATGTACCTTCAAGTCCCCGGAAATGTTGGCTCCGGCTTGGATTCCGGTCACTGAAGGGAAGAAGATAGCGAAGACTTGGAAAAAGTCGTATTTTTGACCTTCGGAAGGGCGGTAGTCAGAAAACCAATTGGTCGAAAAAGTAGTCACTAAAAAATTGATTAAACGTTATTTAGTTGTTTGTTAATATGACCTAAAAACATTATTATTAACTGCGTTGATATCATAAGACGGCACATATCCAATTTTTTGCTACAGATTTGATCGCCTCTTATTATCGTAAACTTGAATCAGAAACCGTTCATCGTTGATAATTACTTAAAGTCTTGACTTCGAAGAAAAATTGCTTGAATGATTGATTGCCATTAAAATAATTGGATGGACCGAACTCCAATAACATGAGGTGTGATACATATTGATTTCCCCGGAGATGACAAGCTTTTACTTACTATTAAAACCTGTGAAACCTTGAGCTCGCTGCTCGTCTGTAATTGGTCCAATTATTGCTCCAACTAAAAAATCAACCATTGCGACGACAATCGCAACGATAAGAAAATTCTGAGCTTTTGATTCCCATTCCATGCCAATGGCACAGATCATAATCATCACCACTAAGGCTATTGTACCAATAATTCTGGCATCGTTGATGCCGGCGTCGATAATTTGGAGATCATATTTACTGAGTAGGTCACTCAGAGAGTTACAAAAGCCGATGGTATTCATGGAAGCGGAAACAGCGTTGGCGAAGGCGAAAACGATACCAACGGAAGCTCCGAACTCGGGGCCAAGAGAGCGGGATATAATGTAATATATTCCTCCTGGAAATAAGTCGTGGAGTTCTTGGAAGGGTTTTAATGATTTCCTTACCTCCTTTGACTTCTCCATTGGTGCTGATGGCCGACAAGGACAAAGTTGTGATGATGCATACCGCAGCGGAGATCGCAATTATTATCAAAGATTCGCCTATAAATACAGTTTTGTGTATAGATTCAACTCAAGTTTTTTTTTTGTTTAAATTTTAGAAACAGACAAGTGAAGGAATTAATACAATGCACAGAACAACGCCCGATCGAATTTATAGCTCCTTTGTTGAAAACCAGATCAATAGCAGCTTTTTCAAAGATTAATTATTCTTACTCGATGATTTGGTTGTAAAAAAGTGCCAATAAAAACAAGAACTGACAGCTTTATAGCATACCACGTATACAGTTTACACAAGTTTCGAAAGCATTCTATCAAAATTATCGATTAAATGAATAATCGTGTTGTAATCAAACAATAAGTCAGACTATAAAAGGACATTTCCTCGTCTAATTAGCTGAAAAAATTTTTTAGATTTTGGAAATATTTATAGCCGTTCTATGTAAATTATTTACATTTAATGAGCAAATAGCAATAAAACTAAACCCTGAATTATTTTAGAACGAATAAAATAACTCGAAAATAATTTAGTCACTACTAAAAATAAAAAAGATAAAAGAACAAAGATAAAAATATCAGTGTTTACAGAGGGTATAAAAACACTAAAGTAAGCATAGATTTCACATCAAAAACTTTTTGCTTTTTACTACAATCTGGTAGCCACTTTTGGTATTTTCCCAAAGAAAAAATCCCAGACGTAATAATTGGTCGATTAAAGTTCAAGCACCTCAAAATTACAGTATTTATTACTCGCACTCACCAATTCCAGATTCGGCTACAACCCACGAAAGACGCAAGAAGAGCATAACACCAAAAATGTTGAGAAGACATGGTATCAGAACTCCTTGAATCCATCCTAACTTGATACCTCCATGTCCTGAAGCTCCAGGTTCTTGTTGCTCAGAAGCAGCGTTGGGGTCTTGCTATAAAAGAATTACATATGTATTTTAGATATCCGGAGACAACGATTTTTCAAACATTTAACTTTTGAGGAAGAAATGGTAATTTTAAATAAAATGAGGAGACAATATTTAGGTCTTTTCTTGACTTAAAAAAAATATCATTTAATGATAAATATAGTGTTGTGGCTTTTAAAAAAAAAACTAGATGTCGTTTAAAATACAATTTGCATTCAAGTTTATTGTTTATGGGGCCATTTACTGTTTATGGAGTTTTTGTTCTATGACAGTTAACTTCATCGTCAACACGTTTTGTGGCAAGTTTACTTTTCAAAAATACATTTCTTAGCTTATTCTTCAATATTACGTTATTGTAACATCTAGAATACTACTTTTCAAGATATTTTTACATTGTTATTAAATCGTAGCTTAGCTCAAAAAATATTAAATATGTTGTAAATAGAATATTGGCAGTTTGTTCCAAAACCAAAAATCTAATCAGAATATCTAAATTGCAGTTGGTAAGAATCTAAAACAATCAAGCAATATTCTGCTCAAATCAGATTAAACTGGATAATTGATAAAGGAATTTAATTTGATTTAATGTCATTTTAGAACTCCGACAATGAACTCCTATATTCCCAAAAAGTTATCGGAAACTTTTATTGACTTTTTAACAGACTTTTTAGTAATAATGAGAGGAAAAAATGTATGATAACTATCACAAACAAAACATTGCATTGTATTTCAATCGTAAATCTTGATCGTTACCACGGATCAGAGTTTTCCCGATTTATTTTATTCAAATTAAAACCAAAAATAGGAGCGGAGAAATACGTGTCATTTACTTAATTATTTTAAAATGACGTCATCTCTTGTTACATGTTTATCCATTGTATTTAAAAAATATTTTTACGATACATTTTTCATAAACAATTCCGATTTTTGTTATGTAAAATTCGTAGAAACGTTTGAAAAGGTTTAAGTCACTTCAAAATTATCTTACACTTACAATTAGATAGCCAAAATTGTCGTTTTTTTCATAAAGTGATGCATGTACATTTACTTTCAAATTTTTGAGATTTAAGAAAAGCACGGCGCCGACGGCGGTGGTTTATAATATAAAAAAAATTATACGGAACCGAGTAATAAAGCCAACGCTGCTCATAATTCTGTAGCTTTTGTAAACGCGGGTAATATTTTTGGGTGAATTTACCGAGAACCGGTACACACACTAATGATTGTTCGAGTTAGTATATTCCAGCTCAAACTGCCTCTCACACCTATCGCCAGGTAAGGTACTCGAGAAACTATAGTTAAAAAGCGGTAAATTCCAACATACTTTGATCGCTTCTTCGCCTCCATGGAGTTCCCCTAGTGAAGGTCTCTTCACGGCCCTTCTTGAATTCCTGTAGTTCTCTAATCGTGGTAAGGCTTCTCTCGTCAACTGCACCAGGGACTTCTTTCTTTTTTGAGGAGCGAAATGTGTGCTCGGAATTGTGGTTTTCAATTCACTCAAAGTGTCTTCCCGAATAACGCCGTTTTCATGTAACTGAAAAGCACTATTGTCTATACCACCATTGTCATTGGACTGAAATGTAAAACGTCCATCCATGGTTTCACGCAAACACTTTGACGATACGATTGATAATGGTTGGAAAAATTGTGTGGCGGCGTACTTATCGAGACATTGACATACTCGCGAACCGATTTCAGTGTTTCAGAGGATAAAACTGCAATGTTTGAGGAGGGAGCTTTCTTTAAGTACCCACGCGATTGATGAACGCGCAGATTCATACGTGCCGAATGGTAAAATTACTAAATATACTTAAGAGTGTAAATACAATTATTCATGTTACTTATGAATTGATATTTTTTGAGACTTGGCTAATTGCCAGAGAAGAACACACAGGAATGCACCGGAAAAGCGCGGTTTGAGAATTGGGGCTTTTACATTTCATGGAATGTTCAGCGCTTTCTCAGTTCCCGTGGGATTTTTGATTGAATTGCTAAAAGGATCAGACAGAAATGAATAGATGGTTATTTTGAAAAGGCGTATTTTCTGGAACGTAGGCTGATAATAGATGCAATATTTTCAAGGAAAATTTTAACAAAATAATCTAAAAGAATAATTTCACAATTCGAAGTAACAATAAATAAGCACTTATGTTAGTATCAAACAAATAAGTGATAATAGAATCTTTGTTTTTTTCTAGAAGTAAGTACTACATTTCAAGTGTAACATTTTTTCTAGCACTATACTACATTTTTCACACAATAAAGATTAAATACACCCTTGTCCTTTTCAACAGGATTAGGATCAATAATAAAAACACTTGGAACTGGGCCGACGTTCCGCTCTTTTAAGGAGCTTTTTCAAGGCTACAAATTTATGATATAACGTCAATTTAATAAATAATTAGGTGAACAATTAAGAGAATACTAACAAATGAATCTTTTTTACATACATTGTAATTTGTTGATTTCCAGATTTTTTCAAGTAGACATCGATCAAATCTACGATTTTTTTTCTTGTGACAACAATCTAAAATACATTCATAATTTCTCTTTTCGAAGGCTGGGATGTTGAACATAAAACCTGAAAATTGCGGTTAGCGACTTACTAATTTATGAAAAATTTGCTATTAATTTTATTTAATGTTTTAAAAGCTTAGGACCTTGGACTATTTCCAAAGAATGTAAAAATAAAAATTACCCGTGACGTATCGTCATTCTCTTTAATCTTATAGATAGAAATAATTGAAGATAAAATTCTTATAATGGATATGGTACATAAATTAATTGTACTTAAAAATAGATAACAAAATTTATGATAATAAATTTTCTTGGATCTTACTTACTTGGTGTTCACAACACTTTACAAAAGCACTTGCTAACCCACATACCGAACATTTGTAGGAAATTTGTCGTCGTGCGTTTCGGCAGCAAAGCTATCATCATCAGAGCGATGATTAAACTGAAAACGCGCTTCAACAAATTTCTGACAAATTTTTAGTGTAAAATTTATTACTTATATATAGCAATTGTTTGCAAAATATGTAGCAAATTTAACACAATCTTTGTGTTTTTTGTAATTTTGAACTTTTTTGAATCTTTTGGAACTTTTTTGAATATTTTAATGTTTTATGATTATTTCATTTTCTAGATTTTTGATAATCTTTAGATGCTTCACGTTATTTGTGTTTGTTGTTAAATTTTCCACATTTTTTTTAGAATTTTGAATTTTTAATGTTGCTTAATATTCTTAAATTTTACAAAGTATTTTAGACTGTCTAGATCTTATTTTTTAAATTCTTCGTATTTTGTATATTCTCCATTTTTTAATATCCAAAACTTTAATCCAATCTCAAGTACTTTTGGTCTTGTTGGAACTTTTTTATTTATCTGCAGTGTAGTGACTGAAAGAATTTATTTCAAAAAAAAAAAGTATAATATGCAGAGGATACAAAATCTTTAGGCAATTTCTAAGATATAAATAATAAATCTTTCTATTATAATAAAATCTAATTTTTAATTTTATTGTTTTTGAAACCATTTTTTTTCATAAGTGTACATTTTCATAAAGGCTTGGACCAAATTAGAACTATCTCAAATTTTTCCTAAGCTTGTTTATTTTTTTACAAGAATTGAAAGAACTAAAACGCAAAGTGAATTTTTAAACCGCAACAAAAACCTTTCATGTGTTATCATAATATTTTCTAATTATTTTGTTCATTAATGCAGCTGTTGTTGGAATTAATGTGTAATGGACTGATAAAAACCATAAAAACGAAAATTTTTATAACCGTGTTTTAGCTTTATTAGATCAACATTTTTATCCTTCTGTAATGTGAAAATTTCTAATTTAAAAAACTGTTATAATTTGGATTATGTTAGTTTTGTATACAACAAATGATCTAAAAATTTGCAAGCTATTTTAAAATATTACGAAGCTTTAACTTTTTTTTATTATAATATTGACAACAATGACACTGAGAAATCATTTGTCTTTAACATTTTAGTTTAAAAATAAAAGGGTTTTTCAAGTAATTGAACAATCCTATGAAAGTTTGGAGAAATTTATTGCTACGAATAATTAATTATGTATGCACCAAGGTATACTAAAACTAAACTAAGTCGTGGGCACTCAAAGCCAAGGTTGGGACACATAAAACTGAATTATACAACCGGTCGCAAAAATTAATCAGGAGGTTATTTAGAAGTGGAAAATTTTGTCCTAAGGCAATAAAACTCTCTCACTATGAGTATTATTAACATTTTGCTTTAAGGTAATGATCAGCGGAGCTGAAAAACTCTATAAACCTGTACAAATTTCACCCATATTTATTTTCATATTTATTTTTAAAATACGTTGCTATGCTAAAGTTATTTACGGACCGACAATAGTTTTAAATTAATGGAGCATTTATGAATTCTATTATTGAAAATAAACTCGTCTTCGGTAATCACAGAAACGCTTATTCAAGGAGAGAATTCTACACAAATTCTCTTGATGTGGATTTTCATGACAAGAAATCGAACCGTTTCATTGTCACAATTTGTATTTTGATTGATCCAGATAATAAAATAACCTACCATAAAACTAAATTTAAAGTGTGTGATTGAGTGATTGGTTTTATTTACTTTTATGAATGAACTAGCAACACTATCTTGTAATCTTTTGTAAACAGTCGCGTATTGCAGCTATAAACACTTTTCGGCCTTATCACCGCGTTGCGTGTGGAAGAGTGAATATCCTCACACGAAGTCTGTGTTAACAGATGTCATTAACGAGATTATTATTGTCAAGATAACATCTGTCTTCCTGGTTCAATTAATGGGCAATTTCCAGTAAAAACTAATTACCGATAATATCGACAAGTCCAGGAACATGTTGATTAAAATTACCAAACATTAGCTTATCACTGAGCACAAACACTGCAAATACTACCTCTACAACTCACTTGTACTATATGTATAAGAATTTGCACAAAACATGTCAGGGTTGACTGGTTTGACAGAGCATTTTGAGACCATGGGGTAAATAATTTAAGGTTGATTTTGATATTCTATATTTAGATGTTGGGTTCGGTCGAGTTTATTCGTTTTAATATCTAGATGAGTGAAATTAATTACTTCAGAAGTCTCAAAGTGGTTTGTTTATACATCCCGAATTTATAAACGGACTTGCTTTTTGACCCATTTTTCACTTATATTTTAGTTATTTATTGTAGAAACACTAACGAATAAAAATTTTGGTGGAGATAAGAATTTATTTGTAGGCTCTTATTTTGTATTGTTTCGTGCTTACTAGATTTTCTCCAAATCCTAGCAATCACAATGTCTGGACATGATGTGGAGCTAAAAAAAACTAATTTTTTTCTTGTTACAACTTGATAAATGTGGGCGTTATCCAAACCGTACAATCGTACAATTAGACTAATGACATTCTTGGATTAATGGTAAAAAAACTATCTTATTCTAAATTAAATTACGTACGTCTTTTGATTGTTCTAGAGATATACAATAATAGGAAATGGAATATTTTTTTACAGATTAGTTCTGTTCTGCATTTTGTATTAGCTAATCGAGAGTCGTAAAACAATAATAAGAGAAATATATGGCACACGTAAATATTTTTTCTAGAAATCGTCTTAGAAACAACATTTTCCTGCTTATGTACGCGCAGGCAAATTCTTTTGACTAGTCCAGTAAAGACTTTCATTACTACATTCATGTAGTAACTGTAACCAAATAAAAAAAGACACATAAAAACATAAAAACAAAGAAAATTTATTCAAAACTAAGTAGAAATATTAATGTGAATTATAGAAATTGTCACATTTGAAATATAAATTCTTTATGATCAAGTTTTAAAATTCATTAAAAATCAAAATACAACAGTTTTTTATTGGGTTGGATTATATTTTTTTTTACGATATCCAGTTTATTCTGGATGAACTCTTCTATATGTTATATCCTTGCTTGCTTTTTTCAAAGTTTTTTTCAACAAAAGCACTGTTTTCAGTGCTAGAGTAAGTGCTCCGAAGATTTGCAGCTTTATAACAACTTGCTTTTTTCGCAAATTAAGTGAGAAATACATCCTCTGTAAGTTGAATAACTTTTTAAAATCTACACCAATCGCAAAATATTTTGAATGCTTTTCAATATCGCGTTTTCAAGTTTAACGGTAATAGATCTTCTATTGATAACATTTTTTCTTTATTTCTTTTTTGGCAACTATGGAATCAACAAATTTACTTTTTGCTCACGTTAAAAACATTTCTGAATTTTTTTTTTTTTAATTAAATTTAGAAATTTAATACACAACAAGTCAGTAAAATGTATCACGTTCGGACTCGAAGCTTGGCAAAAAGTGTCTCGCTCCTCGTCAGTAATATACCAATTTCCTGATTCTTATGTAAATAACTATTTACACGTTTTTTAATTAATGAGTTTTCTAGCAGTCTATTTACAATCAATCACTTATCACTATTCTCTATTGATACAATTTTCTTAACATTTCTAATGGGCTTTTAACAAAATTGTAAAATATTTTTTTCTGAAGCAGAGGACAAAATATGTGTGCGTGCTTAGTTATTTCCAGTTTTAACGCAATTATTTTAATATCGCATTTTAGTGTTAGTTATTCACATTTCTATAACCATAAGGTATGCAAATGCACGTGTCGCTACACAATAAATACATATTATTTTCAGTCGAAGATGAAATTATGATTCGATTGTAGATATCTACATCGTAAGTCAAGTAAATAAAGTTTTATATTTTTTTAAATTTCAGAACGAGTACTGTGAAATTAATTAACGTTCTTATAACGTACAATTTTTATCTCATACTACGTGGACGCTGAACGAAACACCCTTTAGAAAATATGAAAAAAAAAGAAAAATGAAAAAGGGTAAATACTATGAACAAAACTAAAGAGGAAGTCATTGTGGCCTGGATGTTAGATATGGTAAATAGATTCTCACAAATACTGGACTCAATAAAATTTCACTAGTCTAAGAAACTGTGTGCCTCATTTTCGTGGGTAAAATTCAGTGGTAACGTCGATGTTGTTGATCTAAAATATGGACATCTCTCGTTTTACTACCTAGTATTTTTCAAGAAGAAGTCGAGCATTTACAACAACGGAGTACAATAGTTTCTGAAGGAGACATGGGACAAACAGTACTTTTGATAAAGATAAGAGATCTGTTTTTTCGGTGGTTGTCAGCAAGACATGAGTTCGAGATACTGGCTCACAATTAGTCATCACCAATCCCAGCACTTAAACTGATGGAAAAACACGCTGTTTTAGCCTTTCGTAGCAAAAATTGCATTTCTGAAAAAGCAGGAATTCATCTTGCTACCTCTCTTAGATGAATTTCTAAGACTTATTTAGAGAAAAAAGTCACATAGCAAATTGGTGTGACGTTTTTTTTTTGCTGCGTACAGGAAATAGTCACAAATTTCGGGAACAATGGTGGTGATGCTACAAAGTGAATTAAGCTTAGAGCTAGTAGAAAAAATAACATTATTATAAACATTCAAATGTGATTTCCTTTGTTGTATATAAATATTTGTATTTGAATAAATGTGGTTAAATTTGATGATGCCTTATTTTAGCCCTATAAAGTAGTTTAGTGTCATAATGAGCCATTTACCGGACTAAAATTGTTCCTGTATGTAACAAGAAAAAGATGATATGTGTTTCAGTAATTTATTACTATCACTTTTAGTTGGACTGGTTCAATTTACAAAGAAATTTTAAAAGGTTTACACCTACAAATTTAGAAAACTTAAAAATGCAAAATACTGAAAAAAGGTTTACTTCCTTACTTTGTACAAAATATTATTACTTTTGGCGGCAGTATGAATCCAAGGGAAGAAACTGTTTTCTTACAGGAATTCTCTAGAGATATTTAACCTGTGAGCAGACATTTATTTTTAGAGAATAAAAGGAATAAAACACATAGATCACATTTCGACGCTTGCAATATAACTGAATACTGATTGTGAATTTGTCTGAAGGTATTAATGCTCACATATTTAATCAGTGTAAAAATTCGCTGTTTAAATTCTAACCTTGCAGTTTCGTGAGAAAAATTATCCAAGTGTAAGAACAGAAAATAGGGTTATTACAAACTCTGCAGCCTCACGCCAATTTATTCACTTTAAATTTAAAAATATTGAAAATCACAGCTCACAGAAACACAGTCATTTTATGGGTTTAACAGGTAATCCTAGCGGATTTATCCAGTTAAATCTGGGATAAATCCAACCATACCTGTTGGTAATTTCGCAACAGTAATTTAACCAGTTCCAACATTTGTGACCACGGAATTTTAATAATTGTTGTTACGTTAGCGTCATTGGCTAGTATGCATAAACTCAGTAAATACCTATACTTTTATTCTATCTCTCTTTTTCTGTTGACATTTTTATATTTCTATCATTTTCTTTTTGAAGTAAAAGCTTTTATGCATACGAACCTTTAACTGGATGAGTAACACAAAATTAAAAAAAAACAATGAAAAATACAAGTGTTTGTTTTTATTTTTGTTTTTTGTTCTTTACGAAAATAATTTACAGAATTAAGTTTTGATTACAAAGTAATTTAGTTTCATGGAGTGATAATGCTTTTGTCCTCATAGAAATTGTGTCGCAAGTTGTTTTTTTGAGCATTACTCTGCTGATTTGTTTTTTATTAAGTTATTATGAGTTTTGGAACGCATTTGTTAAGTGTTAAAAGTTATTATAATTCTATTTTTTTCTAGTTATTGTTTTTTAACAAAATTATTTAAATAAGTATAATTTCCATCATGGTATTAGAACATGTCTTTCTATTTCTCTGCATGTACATAATTACATCTCACGTAATTATATGTAATAATTATCAGTCTTTAAATTATTATAAAATAATTAAATAATTATTTTCCTTAATTTTAAATTATGACTACATTTTGAATGTAAACTTATTTTTCAAACATGTTATCATTTTTTCAAATTTTTATATTCATCGATTGCAAAATAGACGATGAACAAAACTTTTGAGGAATAATTATTACCAGGCGATTGTTGGATCCGCTTATAAATTAATTTGAACCATAGCTGTCTATTTTATCGAAACTGGTTTATTCTGTAATAACCAGAAATATCTGTACCAAAACACAATATTTAGTTAACTTACATGACGTAAAACAGGATTCTAATAAATGAAACAATCATTACAAGTAAGAGGGAAAACAGAATAGAAATCAAAATGCAAAATCTTTTTATTTTATAGTTTTGAAGTTATATGGTAGGCATTAAAGTAAAAAAAGACAATAAAATCTATAAATCAATGTTTGAAATAATATAGTATATCAATATTTTTAAAACATCAATATTGCCCCAATTTTATACTCTGTCCAAAAATAATATCTTATTTTTTATAAATTTTGGTAATTTCAACTATCTATCTATCTTGTAAATCAAAAACAAGTTTAATTTTACAAAGAAAACAAAGTCAAAATAATTAAATGTTTTAGAAAATAGTTCAACGTAAAAAAGAAAAATTTCATAGACCTTTTTGCGTTTTCCGAATTTTTCCTACTTGTATTTTTAATATTATGAGCTTTAAAACGTAATGTATATTAAGTTTTTTTTCACACAAGCAACAAAAGGTATTAGATTAGAATTGTGTCATCAAGCACCCAAAATGTCTTGAAAAGGTAGATAATCCATTATACATTGGTGTGAACTGAATATGTTTCATGTTACTAGCCTGCTAGCAGCTGCTTAAAATTATAGCTTTTCTTTAACTGTCTTTTGGGAATGAGTTTCCTAAATCTTTAGTAAAAATTGTCTAAAACCTTACCCATAAACAAAAAATAAACTGACATTTTCTCAGTCTAGTTAGTCGGTTCTTGTTTAACTTTTAATAATAAAATTTTCATTATAGCTGTATTGCCACTGACAAAACTATTAAAAACCACCAATAAAGAAACTATAATTAAAGCGATTCATTTAGTTTCATTTATATTACAAGCTTCTGACATTTTTTATTTGATGAAATATAAAGGAACATTGCTTTTTAAAATTACGTTTTTATCCAATATTATAATTAAAAAATACCAAGTTAAATTTATGGTTTTATTTCTTAAACAAAGTGATTTCTATAGAAAAAGGAACAGTGTTTTCACTTGATATTTAAATTTTGCATAATAATAGAGATTAAATAATTAAAAAGGTTTTTATTTAATCCAACAAAACAAAAAACTCAAAATTCACTAAATAACAGATTGAGTTTTATCAAGTAAGGAACATATAAATATATTTACAAATAAATCGTGTGAGTTTTATTGCTCACTGGGTTTAATCAAGTAAGAAAACCACCCCATTGATGGCGCTCTTGTTTACAACCCTCTATAGGTGTTTGGTCATCTGGTAGATAAATGTTTTCGTTTAGAAATGTGGAGTTATCGCTTCTCGGCCTTATGGCTAAGATCAAAGTGTAGTATCTGTTCTTATCAGCTTAATATCTGATACGCCCTGCATGCAGGGCCAGTATATTAAACTGATTTTTGGAAACTGACGGAGGCTAGGGGCTTGCTCCACCTCCGTCGCGGGTTGGCCCGGCATTGCAGTACAGTCGGGATCGGCCCACCTAAAGTAATCTAAAAATGGTTATAGATGGTATTTCTAAATCTATTTATTTTTTAGTTGAATACAATACCATTGATCTTTTTTTTTCTCAATATTTATTCTACACTTAACTGTTATTTTATTCACATTGAGATTTCAAACGGAAAAACACATTGATAATTAAACAGAGATTATTCTTATTGCTCTAAGGTAATAAATTTTGTTAAGTGTTACCAATTTCCTACAATTTGAATGTTCCGGACTTTTTAAAGCAGCCAATAGTAGTCTGAAAGTTGAATCTCCTTTACAAATTAAGTGGAATATAGTGTACTTTTGACATTTGACAAACATCAACGCTATTTCTAGAAAACTAACCTCTACTGTCATTTTGTGCCAGTTTAAAGAGTTTGTTTTTTTCCAGTTTTTTAACTGTTGTGATTATGAAAATTTACGTTCGGTGCTGAAAATTTCACAATGGACATATTGAAGGCAGAAATAGCCAAAAAACGCAAGCTTTTGGAAGAAAAAAACGTCATTGTATGCCCATCCATATCAAATTTTTGCCAAACTAATAACCCAGTTTTCTAGGCTCCAAACAAAAAATACTTTCGTCGGGGAGATCTCATAGCCAAGGAACAGGAAGAATACCGCCAAAAATACGGTGCAAACAATAAAGAAGATTCTATAAGTTCAACTCAAATTTCTGAAGGTAACAGCAAATTCATAATAGTTCAAGTCTGAAAACATTGGTAAAACATTATTGTAGGTAGTAAGTCCGAATCTGATGTGGAAGGCCACAGCATTCTTCCTCGCAGTGAAGTGATATTGCGTTTACGAGACCGTTCCGAGCCGATTTTGCTCTTCGGAGAAACAGAAATAGACGCTTTCAAAAGGTTACGAAAGTGCGAGCTTCTAGAACCTGAAGTTAATAAAGGTTTTCGTAATGATTTTCAAGAAGCCATGGAACAGGTTGACCAGGCGTATCTTGATGAGCTCTTAACAGCTTCAGAGAACGCTAAAAATAACACAAAAACTACAGAGAAAGAAAAAACTGTGTCTGTTACATATGACGAACTTCGCGAGATGGCAAAGGATATGGGACGGGGCGAGCGAGAACGAGACATGACGATTATTGTTCATTTTATAGAGGTAAATTTATTTTTTATTTTACATATGGTGGAACTTCTACATACGGGGGCGGTAATTCATCAGGTTCAATAGGCGGAGGTGTTGGAGCACGTATCGTGTAAGGCGGAGGAGGGGGCAAACCTAAGATAATTCGATTAGAAACTATATAAAGAGATTTTATTCAAACCTGTAGCTGGAGATATTTGTTGTCTTTGCTGATGCTCTTGGAGCTGATGCATTAACATCGTTATTAACGATTGAGAGAGGGATATGACTCGACCTGAAATATGTTTGTTATCATTGTTTTGATCACAGGATGAGAATAGTTCAATTACCTGTTTTCTTGATTTTTTTGAGGAGGACGGCTTTTGATAATCGTATATACAGGGCGATGAAGAAACCCACGAAGTAAAACACAATAACTAAAATTAATAAAGGCACAGGTGCTTCCTCTGAAGCGTTCGTGTTACCCATTTTTGTATACTTTATGTGAAATAAATGATCACACTATTTATCTTATCAGATCTAGACAAAGATGACGCTTGACATTTTTAGGTGATTTTTTTGATGAATTGCGTAGTATTGTTGAAATACAATAAAATTAACAAATGTAGAAAAATTGTGGAAATCAGTTTGTATTATTAATTTTGTGATTCGAACATCTGGTTACAATTTTTTGCTTTTATACTAAAATTCGTCATTTTTTCTCTGTTTCTATTACGTTTACTTAGACCATTTAACTTTTTTTTTTGTTTTCTAGGTAATGCTTCACTTGTGGCAGGAACAGCTACAAAACCGTCCCCCAGAAGAAAAACGTGGAACCAAAGGAAAGTTAGCTGGAGCGACATACACCCAAACTCAAGAATACCTAAAGCCACTCCTCAGAAAACTAAAATCATTTACTCTTCCAGAAGACATTTCAGACAGTTTAACAGAAATAGTGGTGCATCTCTTAAATAGGAATTATCTCAAAGCCAGCGACGCGTATCTTCAAATGGCAATCGGCAACGCTCCTTGGCCTATCGGTGTTACCATGGTCGGTATTCACGCTCGTACAGGTCGTGAAAAAATTTTCTCTAAAAACGTTGCCCACGTTATGAATGACGAAACTCAAAGAAAATACATTCAAGGACTCAAAAGATTGATGACAAAATGTCAAGAATATTATCCCACGGATCCTTCGAGATGTGTGGAATACGCGGCGTTTGGAACACCGCCACAACGGGGAGAAAGTGTTTAAAAATAATTTATTTGTGAAAATTTGTACATTGAAACTTTTTATAATATAGTCTTAATATGTTGGTGGTTTGATCGCGGCTGTAGAATAAGGTGGTGGGTTTTCGTATGGTTGAAAACCTGAAATTGAGAATGAAATTTAAAGAAGAAAAATATTGTTTATACCTGGGGGCAGTGGGGGTGGTTGCGTGCACTGGGCTGGTGGATATGTAGTATACGGATTTTGAGGGCACACTTGGATCACGTGGCTAGGGGCAACTATTCCTCCAGAAACGACCATTTGAATGGTGGGTATCAGGCGGCCTAAAATTCATACCAGAGATTAAAGGATTCAAGATCAAACTGTTTTATGTTGAAGAACCATTCCCTCATTTTTAATAGAAAAACGGGGTCTAGTAAACTTTACATTGCTTTACTCGTTGATAGGACTGTTACCAATAAATTTTGTCAAATCTAAAGTCTGCTGAAATCTAGTTTTCATACAATCGTAAAATAGTGATACGTATTTCAGTTAAAAATTAGTTGAACTTTTAACTTACTTTTACTTTAAAAAGTCTTCAGAATTAGGTGTCCCAACACTATCCGATTTGTAGCAGTTTTCATATCTATTGAGCTAAATTGGTACTCACCCATTGAAATTATTTTTTTTCTCAACTTAATGCTCGTCACCGTAACATACACAAAGAAAAATATAAATTCAACAATTGCAATTGCCCCAAAAATTGCAGCATCTCTGTTGCTGAAGCTGTGATCCATTTTTGATGAACTAAAAACGTACTGGCACCAGGTTTAATTATAGGAACGCTATCTTGTTATCGATATCTAAATAGCGATGATAGGTTTCTATGGAAAACAATCCTGTTATCACCCCAAATTTGTGGAAAAATGACTTATACCTGTAATAACTACACAAAGCTGACGTCTGGTTAACATTGCGTGATTAAAAAACAAACTAAACTAAAATTAGTAATAGCAAAAAAATTTTTGGTATATATTTTTATTTGGTCTTTCAACACACATATAAACCTAATACAAAATATTTAAAATATAACTAAGTACAACAACAATCGTATTGTTCGATTAAAGCCGGATTTATAACTCTTGGATAGTTGGGATCACCTACAATAAAATGTTAAGTTATTGGAACAGTGTACAGAGTAAAATTCTTACTTAAGTCGACATTATCAGGTGAAACAGGCATTAAACGTTTGCGTCTAAAATTAACAAATTCTTCCACGAAATAGTAACCTGTAAAATTATTTCAAGAATTAAATAAGTACGAAAGTTAATATGTATGCTTACCTTTGTCTAGTAAAGATAAAACTTTTCTTCGTTGTAATTCAAAACAAAACAACATTATTGTGAAAATGCTAATAACAGAAATGGAAAACCACGCAGATGGGCCAAATTCATATCCGGAATCCATTATTGTATTTTTTGAACTAGACACTCACCCGCTTCCTGTGCTTTTTGTGTGTAACACTTGTAATCTTATCTTTATGTCTATTAGATATGCAACTAATGACACCAGCGATTCGAAATGGTGGTATCTGGATACACTCATTTTTCTTAGATATCTTCTTCTAAGATGAGTTTGTTGTTATTTTTGGAGAACCAAACAATTAAAGATTATTTTTTTTTACTAATCTTTCATCAAGACTAGTGTTAAGTTGATTAATTTGTATGGTGCCTGTAGGCCTTTTTTGCATTTGCACATATCAATGAATTAAGAAATTTAAATATGAACATTAAAAAGACCTCATTAATTTTAACGCTTCTACCCTTATTTGTTTGTTACTATTCATTTTGAAAAAGTTACGTATGAATTAATGAATACATGTTCACCGGTGAAGGGTTTATTCACAATACAAAACGGGGAGAAAACATCAGTAAAGATTGGATGTAAATACTCTGCATGTACAAAGGGGTTCACATCGAGTTTATGCTAAGTTTCCCAAAACCATCAAAACTGAGATACTTCTTGTTATACCGGAAGTTGGTACTAATTTTGTTTATTTTTATCAAAACTACTGAAAGCTATATATAGTATGAGGAGTGAGTTTTTTTCACACCCTATAGGTATATCGATTTTTTATAGAGATACATGATTAAAATTTGTGTCTAAACCACACTGTAGATTCAAAATTATATGACGGAGAAAACTTAGTAAATGATTTATCTGAATGAACAACTTTGTTCAATTTCTGTTTTACAAAAAAATGAATGTAATACATTTTAGATCATTCAGGAAAAAAAAAACAAAATCGTGCTAAAAAATATATTTAAGTAAAGAATAGTTTCAGTTTGTCTTCTAAGTTCACGTAACTTTAAAACAGTCAGTGAATATTACAAATATTTATTTTTTTGGCAATCATTTGAATTATAAATTATAATTAAATACAAAAAAGTACTGAAAAAGCTCTCAATATAAATCACTTAAGTTCTAACCGCAAGAGACTGCAACTGGATAAGTGAGGGCTCAACCTTATTAATAATCACAATCAAAAATCGTTATACCAATAATTTATGTGTAAAAATCTGGAGAATGTGTTTTTTTAGAGTTATGATATTGCAACTGTTGATGTGTATAATATGTAGTTCGTTGAAAAAAATGACCTCTAATTCTGCAAAATTTCAATTGTAAGCGAAGAGAATAAATATTTTAAGATTTAAAAAATATATTTTTAGACCTGACTTGGTAGTTATCAGATTCAAATTTCATCTAAGAAATGCACATTTTATTATTTATTTAAATAGTTTTACTGCTCTCGTGATACACTATGTGCATTTCTCCACAACCTTTTCTTCCTATTTTGTTATTTCTCTCGTTTTCAGATTCTCTTTGTTTCATCTGATATTCTCATCTGAGTTTTTGTGTTTTTTTCGGTTTGTCTGTCTCTGGCAGTTTTGCTCTATTTTCTTACCTCCGAAAATGACTCTCAACACCTGTTTAGCATATTTCTAGTGTTTTGTTTAACACTAAAATTTTACATGCCTATGCTGCAGTAGCTCTTATGATTTATATTCTTACTCTTGTCTTCCTAGTTGCATATTTTTGCGTTTTTATATTTCGCATTTTTTTTTTAATTTTCTTAGGCCATTCTTATTGTTCATTATTGTTATTCATTTTTATATTATCCGTTTTTTTTGTGCCCTATCATAATTCATTTTGTTTTCTTTTGAATTGATTTTCAAAACTACAAAGGATAATGACCCTTAGGCTCTTTACCATAGCGTTTTTTTTTTTGGACAAGGAGTCTTTCCTTTCATTACAGGTTTCTTCCAAAGTTAATTTTATTAGACGAGCTATTTTTTTGGCGCTCCTATTTCATCCAAAGTATTTTCTGTGTGAATTGTATCATACGCTCGTTTAAAATCGATGAACAGAGTATATAGCCTCCATGTTTGTTCGTATTCGTAGCACATCTTTTGTATGTCAATAACTAGGCTAGATATTTTCCTACTATTTATTAACTCTTAACGTTCGGTCTTCTTCCTAATAGCTTGACCATAATATTGTAACATTTTTTTAACAAGAAGATGCTTTTTTCTTCCTATATACACGTTATTAATTTGTAAAAATCAAATGAATTCAAAATATGTTTATTCAGTTTTAATACATTACATGTCAAAACTTAATACTATTTTTACAAAATATAAATTTACTGTCGCTGTTACGTTAGGCGCTCCAGCAAATTAATTCGTATAACTCCTGTCGTCGTTGTCGTTCGCTTTTGTTCATCTTTTTGAATGTTTGTGACTCAACTGTTGAATTATCTTCACCATTTTTTTCCTTTTTTAACCATAATTTAGTAATTTTTCAAAGTACTTTTTCCATTTCTCGATTTCTGGTTTATTATTTAGTGCTTTTGTTTCTGTGTTAAGATGCCACAGTTTTGGGCTTGGTATTCTTCTTGCATACGTCTATTTCTTTTTTTAGTTGCATGAATTCAATATATTGTATCGTAAAATAACTTTATTTTTGCTTTTTTCTTTTTGCACAAAATATTGTATTACTAATTTTTAATCCCGCGCTCAGACGTGACTCTTTATCTCAGAGGACGACTTTTTAAATGACTGCATGTGGGAATTTGAAGCTAACGCCATTGCACTGATGCAATTATTGCCTGCTTATTCTTTTTGAATTTTCACCGCCATTAATATTCAAATGGCGGCTCCGGAAGTTGAATAACGAGCTATGAACACGACTTTGACTAACACAGTAATTCCGTCAACATGGCCTTCTTCGTTCTTTCTCGTCGAGCCGGTTCTCTCTCCTCGTCGTGTAAGAGCGCATTCGCTTACCAGTGCACAGTAGGTCCGCTTTTATCGCCTTCGCTTCTTGTTAGGAATTTGTGCAAGAAAATGGGTCTCCCACGAGTATTTTTCGATATGACTGCCGACGGTCAACCTTTAGGACGCATTGTGATTGAGGTAAGAGAGAACAGCACGTTTTTCTAATATTATAAATTGTAGTTTAGGCGGCGTTTTGACATACACCATGCTTGTTTGCAAGTCACCGGTGCCGGTTACCGGTAATGCTTTTCCTTCAGGGAAAATTCCGCTCCCTGACCTTCACCTTTGCCTTCGTCTTGTGCAATTAACAGATTTCCTGCAATTGCCAAGCTTTTGTAAAATTTCTAATAAGATATCAGAACATGGTGTGATTCGACAGACAAGGCGTAAATTGCGGCGTCCCCTCTCACGAAGATTTGTTAAACATTCCGCTCTTACTTATTTTGGACAATCACCAAGACCTCTGCCACCAAAATAGGATTTTGGTAACAATAGATAGGGCTGTGAAAAATCGGGGGCGTCAATAATCCCGCCTCTTCACTACTACATGGTAATTTTCCAATGTATGAAATTGATTAGCCCCTGCAATTCGCGAATTAACTTACGAGGTGCTGCAACAATAATATATTTTACGTAAATTTGGAAACATTCCACAATTACAACGCGAATTTTCTCAATCTGTCTTTATTTTCACTAGTGATAATACTAAGATTCATCCTACTCATTGCGATTACAATGCGGTAATAAATTGCATGTTTTATGTACTTATAACAAAAATAAATCAACGCTTCATGCCATTGTTCGAAATACTCGTATTTCCACAATACATTCACTTTCTTTTGAAGTACACCATTATAGAACTCTAACAAAATTTAGCACCATTCTCATCCAGTGAACATTCCACATTTTCATTGCTTCCTTTTGGAGAATTTACACATCTGATTATCATAATTATGTTCTCATGTTTCATTCTCATTATGTCATCCTCACGTGGTCATGCAGTGAATCATTTTACGCTGTAAAATTAACAATTTGGGTATTGTTCATTCATTTCAGAAAGGAAAAATGGAGTAAGCTATTGTTTCATTTAGATTTACAGAAGGTGTAACTATTAGAAAGACCTTCTGCAATTTCTTATCATGGATGGGAATTTTATGTCATCAATTAGTGCACAATTTACTGTAATGAGAAGTATGTTCAAATCAACCTGCTGAGCAAAATTCAAGTCTTGTAAAACCTAAGTAGAAATCTTAAGAATCTTATTCTTTAGACTCTCCGCTTTCGTCTGTTAGTTTTCTTGTAAATTCAATTATCTAGAAAATACACAAAATGGTGGAGTCATGTCTGTTCTTAACTCGGCGTCATAACCGACACTTTATACACTGTTTAATCAATTTGTTTATTACAGAATAAAAAGTTTTATATTTTTGTGATTTTTTAATACAGTATGACTCCATTGTGTCAACCCCTTGTTTTGGATCGCCTGTTATTACCAATATCAACAATCAAAAATGTTTGTTATTAATTAATTAATGTACGCTGGGTTTGTGATACCGGATAATTAGAGTGCTTTTATTTACTGAAAGCATTATTATTATGTTTTTATGTTCTTGCCAACAACAGAATAACTTTGCAATAGTACTAGGTTATTAGAATGATATTTGATCAAGGATAACTATAGAACAATGATATTCATAGCGAGTGGGAGAGATCATTTGAAGCCAGAAATCCTTATTATGATGAAAAAATGATTTGGCCAATGTTATACAGACAAGACGGTGTAATTGAAACATATTAGTCCCACCAAAATCTGTTCATTTGTTAAGAATAACATGGTCTATACAATTAATCAACATATTTGTTTACTCGTAGGGGCAACAACGATGATTTCGGCCGCACGTTCTACAAAAATACTATTACCGATCGTTCAGGGAAAACTTACAGCCCCTCAGAATACGTTTTCGGTACTAATATAGAATATTTAAACAATAAATGGTAGACTTTCTTTTAAATTACGGCTTATATTCTTTTTAATTTATTTTTTAAATGAAAATCTTAACCTATCCCAGTCCCATTTTCTTGAGGTTCTTCAGGATCGTTAAATTTAATAGGGTCACCAATCCTTAGAAAACTGATCATTATAAAATGCGTTTAAACTCTGAAACTAAAGCCATCGTCGCGCCTCTTGTATTTTTTTTTTTACTTATTGATTTAGTATTATGAAAGTGGTACTTCGAATAGACAATCCAACACGTTTAAACCTAGTATACAGCGTTCATGGTTTTGTCATTTTTATTGTTTTTTAATGGCAACATCCATTTGCAATTTAATTAATTTTTTTCCACACAATGTACTGTTAGATGAAATGTATGTACTTTTCAATATCCGTTCCGTTTCATCATATTGTGTCAAATTACGTTCAATGCCGCAGGATATTTTCATTTTATTCCAGTTCTGCCGACTGTATTTTTTCGAGTTTAGTGTCAAGTCAAAGCAACGAAATGGCTCGGTGTTTATCAATAATATTGATATCGTTGTGCTAATTGTGACCTTTAAATAGTAAATCCTCGTTATCACGCGAACAAAAATTTTGTGCCCGACCATTCCTCAAAATCTGCTTGTTAACGCGAATTCGTCGAATCGGTTGGAACCAATTTCGAACTTCCGAAAATCCGGTCACTTGGAGTTTGTGTTAACGAGGGCTTACTGTATTCTCATTTGAACTCTGTTTTCAAATAAGTTAGCTTACGTTGATTGAAAATTTTTGTTTGCTGACTGGGATTTGTTGATGTTTACCAAATCGGCCCATGGCTGGAAAAAGCGAAAGTTGCGGTTGAAAATATTAAAGTGGTGTTGCATTGGTGTTCATACTTTTTTCTCTCTTGCGTAGTTCTAAGTTTCTAGCTATAAGTGGATGCTTCTATAAAATTTCATGACAGTGCAAATATGATTCTAGCTCCGAAATGACGTGGTCCCTAAAACAGCCGAGAACTTCCGCGCTTTGTGCACCGGAGAACACGGATTCGGCTACAAGGGCTCCACATTCCACCGTGTCATTCCGAATTTTATGTGCCAAGGAGGCGATTTTACCAACCATAATGGTACCGGGGGCAAGTCTATCTACGGAAACAAGTTTGCAGATGAAAACTTCACCCTAAAACACACCGGTTTTGGTGTATTGTCTATGGCGAACGCTGGTCCGGATACCAACGGTTCCCAGTTCTTCATTACCACCGTAAAAACTTCCTGGTTGGACAACAGACACGTAGTGTTCGGTTCTGTTGTTGAGGGAATGGACGTTGTAAAGAAAATCGAAGCGTTAGGGTCCCAGTCAGGCAAAACGTCGAAAAAAGTTGTCGTAGCCGACTGTGGCCAGTTGTAAATTTTAAAACCAGTTTTTTTTTTAATATACCTATAAGTTTACAGATACACCTATATTTGATGTTTCTTTTAATTAATATTTTCATGTTTAAATTTTGCCGATGTCCTTATCATTCCATCTAGATTGGTGTATCGTGTACTCTAAAAATAAACAATGTTTCCAGTAGGACTTGTGATCAATTTGTCAAAGTTGTTTGCCACTAACTAGATTTAGTGTGTCTGCATTTATAATATTTCTACTTCAGATCTGCATTGGATGAGATGTAACAGTGAATAAACCACTTAAACATGATTGATTTTTATTTCGTTCCATTATATTTATACAACACTACAAATTTTAGGTAAGACTTAGAGTGGATATAGATAGTGATTCTTGATAAATGCGAACTTTAAACGTTATTTGTTCGTCAGTTGTTAGATTTGCTAGTTGATTTTGGGTAAAGTAGCATTTTTTTTCTGTAAATAAGTTGTCTTTTTTCTTCAATGAAGTACATGGTTGTTTGGTTATAAAACTGTTGCGTTTGTTATTGAAGTCTATTATTTCGAGTTCAAACATGTAATCATCCTGGAATGGCCCAATCATTTGTACAGCCCATTGGTAAATTTCATCTATTAGTGCAAAATTTAAGCGGAACAAGTGGTTTGAAAACTTTATAACATAACAGTTGGAAGGTTTTTGAAACGTTTGAGAGGAGACAGAATTCTTTGCATGAATGATGCCTTTTCTAAATATATTGGAATTGGTCCTACAGTTGGGAATATTTACGGTCAACATAGGTGAAGTTAAAATCATCCCATCATGGGCTTTGCAAACGTGGGCCACCACGTCATATCCGTTGCCAATCCACGCACATTGAACGTATTCATTAACAGGGCACCCATGGACACCAAAAAGACAAAATTCTAAATGATCTTTCATTTGGGGAGGTTTTCCAATGAAAGAACAGCCGTTCTTCCGATATCTACATGGATAATTCAGCAATTCCGCAAGTGTTTCTAGTGAATACTCTCTAATTTCTTTGGTGTTATGGTTAATGGGTCCATTCCTGCAATTAGAGCAATAAAGTTGATTATGTGAGTCATCTTTGATATTTCGTCTTGAAAATATGGGGGGAAGCATATATTCTTGACACAAACTGCATTTCAACGCCGCCAACAAGGTTTCATCAATCTTTTTTTTCACGTCTTCAACTTCAGCTTTACCATCTAGGACGAGCTTTCCTGTAATAGTTGAAGACACATTATCGCGGTCTTTCAACGAATCTAAGAATATTTCTAGGACTTTCTTGTTTTCAAATGCTGTCACTAAACACTTAACAGTAACACTTCTACTGTTTGTTTTAAACTTCACCTCACAGGTGAATTCTTTGAAATCAACATCAGGTTTGTAGTTGTATATACAAAACTCCATCAACTTGTTGATTGAGTAAAATTTCTCTTCAACAATAAACAAAGAAGAATGATGTTTAAGTAAAGTTTCACGTTTGTAGGACTGAGACAGGTCCAAATAAAATCCTGCCTCATTTAACATTAAATCTGAGTGTTTATCCTGACAATGGTACACAGCTCCAGATTCAGGACCTTTCCAATCACACATTGTAAATTGTTTTATTGGACAATCCATTAACTGAAACGTACATACTTTTTCATGATCAACCATGTCTTTTGGAACAAAATTTTGAAGACACCCTTCATTCCTATAACGACACGGGAACTTCACAAACTGTGCTAAAGCTTCATAAACCTCATTTTGTGCGTAGTTATCTTTAGCAAGGCCACCTGAACAGCGGCCGCAGATGTTTTTCTTGTCTCCAGAAATGCAAATTGGAAAATAGGATAAGCAGTTTTTGCAGGAATCACACTTCAATGTCGAAAACGCCTCGTTCGTCAAAAACGATGTGAAATCCATACTTAACTCACTTCTGAAAAATTCTTATTTAAGTTAATCTGTCAAATTAAAGCAAAGACACGCTACTTAAGCCGGTTTTTCTTTTGGTAATCCACTTAATCCCTACCACACTATAACTGATTTTCTTATCGTTGAAAAGTTTACAAAGTGCGGCATCTACGCTAACCTTGTGACTAAAATAGTCAAGTTTGTTGCTAACCCATGTCACAGGAAACTGTAAACCGATTAATATTGTATGCTGGAAGGCGGCAAAGATATGAAATAAGTGCAGCGTTTATTAAAGATTACAGAGAATATTTTCAGTTATTGTGTCGGTGACAGAAATAGTTTCATTAAAATATAAATAGCTATGAGTTATGAATGAGCCATCGATTCACTGCTTTTTAAACCATTTAAAACAAAAAGAAAGCTCTACCCTAATTCGAATAACTACACTACTGTGCTAAAGTGGCCTTCAAGATATAGTGCGTTTATGGCTTAGACTTTTTAAGTATTTTACAGCGGACCCTTAATAAAATTCGACATCTGCAAAGGCTGGCACGCGCCACGGACGGATGGGACCGTACTAGGAAAATTGTGGTATTTGCCGCATCCTGAAAAATTACAAAATGAAAGTGTTAGTGCTACATGCATACATATATACTATAAACCGGCCCTTATTCAACATTTTAGTTTTAAATTATTTTAGAAATATGGTATTCGCTGCTGGCAAATATACCTGTGTTTGGCTTGCTTTCTCTTTTACTTGGAAATGTGTCATCAGTGAACACAAAACTACTACCACGAATAGATTAATTTATCCGTTAGATTCTACCTGCCGAAGACAAAATGGGGTGGGTGGTAAAATGGCAATACAGGAGTTCAAATTTATTTTACTTGCCTTTTAGACGCTTTGTCGACAGGTTGTGTTTTCGTGTGTGTTATTTTTGCCTTTTGTGAGTTTACTTTATTTTAATCAAAACGTCTTTTTAAAGACTCTTCTGTTCTTTTGGGATCTTGAAAAGGTATTATGCAGTAATTCAATTTTATCACGAATATTTCAATGAACTTAATGTAATGTTTCAGTTATTTTTAAATAACATGTCGAGATCGTGGAACGACACTCCAGCTGAAGATGTGGATGCTTTTCCTGAAGTAATTGAAATTTTGGAAAGCGGAAGCGACGAAGAAATTTCTGTTGAAGACGTCCCAGGATCGTTCACATCACCCACTTCGTCTCGGACACATTTGCCTGTTGTAGCTAAACAACTAGTGCGAAATGTTTACAACTATATCACTGCTGAAGAGGGAGGTAGTGGGTGTTTTAATAAGACCTCAAAAATGACTTTGGTTCCGCTGTCAACTGTACGGAAAATTGTGAGTCACCCCATTGAACCAAGAAAAGTTAGGAATGATACCGGAATTTCAAAAGTTTTGAAAAATCATCATGCAGACTTAATTCGACGTCTTATGTATGGTGGATATGACAAGAATATAGTTTTAACGGTGCCCATGTTACACGAAAAGGTCGTGCAAGAGTTGAAAATTAAATGTAGTGAGTCATCGTTGCGGCGCTTTTTACGGAAAATTGGTTTCAAATTTTCGGTTGTGAACAAACGCCAAGTTTTGATGGAAACTCCGTACATTTCAGAGTGGAGGGTTAAATACCTTCACGCTATCCAAAAGTATCGGGAGGAAAATTGTTCCATTATTTATTTGGATGAAACATGGTTCGATACCCATGACACCGTAAAAAAAGGGTGGACTGATGGAACTTCAAAGTGTGCCCTAAACGCTCCTCCTGGTCGTGGAAAACGCGTCATAATTTTGCACGCAGGCTCCAAAGATGGTTTTGTGGACAACGCATTGCTCCTCTCCGCAAAGAATGTCAAGGATGCAACATTGGACTACCATGACAACATGACGGCTGAGATGTTCGAAGATTGGTTCCAAAATCAGTTGCTGCCGAACTTACCTCCCAAAAGTGTTGTTGTACTTGATAATGCAAGTTATCATTCAGCTCAGTTAACAAAAATTCCGAATACAAGCTCCAACAAGGAACAAATCCAGGATTTTCTTAGAGAACACGATTTGTTTTTCGAAGACAATTATACCAAAAAAGAATTATTGGAAGTGTTGAAAACTCAAGAGTATAAAAAAAATTATAGAATTGATATAATGGCTGAACAACGTGGATTTACAGTACTGCGACTTCCTCCGTACCACTGCATTTTTAACCCAATAGAACTGATCTGGTCTCAGCTGAAGGGTGGCATCCGACGACATAATACGGCACCAAAATTTAGTTCAACAGCTATAGATGTCATAAGGGATGAAGTTTCAAAAATCACAACGGAAGCGTGGTCCAACTGTGTGCGACACGCAATCAAGGAAGAAGATCGGTACAGACAACATTTAGTGAAACCTCTTATAATTAATTTAGAAGAGTCAAGCGATGAAGATAGCGATTATTTTGATGATGTATGAGATGTTTGATTTTTCTTTTATCAGATTTATATTGTTGTAAATAAAAATTATTATTAATATACTTATATTAGATTTTTTTCTTGCTGAAAAAAGACACGATTTTTTGCATGAAATCGGACCCAACTAAATTTTAGTGAACAGAAACCTCAATACCACCCTGTGCTGGTACCTGCAAAGGGTCTTTTCAGGCAAGCAAATTTATAGCACCCGCTGTGTTGCGGTTTTCAAATTCTATAAAAGTTAAACTGCAATTAAGCCATAAACGCACTATAGCTTGCTTGCTGCTCTACTCTCATTGTCGGCTCAACAACGAAATGTTTCTTTGGATTCCTAGAATTCTTTGTAGTAGCGTTTGCATGCTTTGGTTTTTTGGCGCGTTTGGGTTGTGTAGATTTTTGAGTTCTCTAAATTTCTTGCATTTTAAAATTGCTCCCACCATTTATCTTTATATCTCTTTGGATGCTTTGAATCATTTTTTTTTTGATTAATCGGAATTTTCGATTTCTTTCAATTTTGTCTGCACTTGTAATGTTTTAAATGTTTTCTTAATTCACTCTCTATGTTCTACAGAATTTTTTTAGTTGTGTAAATTTTTTAAATTAGTTATTTTTACTTGTCACAATTTCTCCTGTAAAGTTCTCTAGATCTTCTCCATTTTGTAGATTTACATTTTTTTCCAATTTTTTGTACGATTTTTAAGTTCTCATTGTTTTGAACTTTTTTAGATTTTTTTCTTTTTTTAAATCTATTTTTAAATTCTTGGATTTTTATTATTTTGTGAACTCTAAATGCTTGAAATTTCTCAAGTTTTTTATTCTTTACGTGGTGTTGATTGTGGTAATTTTCTAGAATTTTAAGATTTTAAACTGCTTTCAAAATCTTCAAATACTTTGAATGATTCGGTTCTTTCTTTTTTTTTTTAATAAAATTTGTAGATTTTTTCCAAAATTTGTTCGTATATTATTAAGATTTTTTATAGACTTGGAAAATTTCTTATATCTTTTAATTTTGTGAAATTTGTGCACGTTTTGGATTATCTGTTTTTCGATTATCTGAATCTTTAGATATTTTGAATTCTTTATATTCCATATAATGCTATAAGGTATTCAAAAATTTTTGATTTTCTAGAATTTTAAGATTTTAGAATTATTGTATTTATTACAGTGTGCTCTCAATTGTTATAATGTAACAATTCAGGTTTTTTGAATTTTTAGATTTTTAGATTTTTTGACATTATTTATATATTTTTTTAATGTTTTTGACTTTATTTCTTGGATTTTTTGAATACTTCAAATATTCTGTACTTCGTGGTTATAGTTTGGTTAGTTTTTTTAATAATTATTTTTTTGCTATTAGCTTGTTTAGAATTTTTAGTATTTTTTAAATTACGAACAATATGCAAATTATTTATAAAAAACAAAAGTAATATTTTTAACATGCGAATATACATAGTAAGAAACTAATTGTAAACATATCGTATATTCAAACGATACGTCTACAAACTAAAATAAAAAAAAATACTGCAGTTTGGATATTGATAGCATTTTCATCTAACAAAAAACACATTAGAATTTTTACGGAAACTGATTTCAAAAGAAATGTTTGGGGATTTGAATAAAAATCGTTTTCTGTATCTAGGGAAATGATGATCACAGACAATAACAATGCTATTTGCATGATATTTTTCGTTTAATTTTTTGTGAGTTGCATTAAAATGTTTCTGTTTCAGCAAAATGAATTGAGCAACTTTTCAACAATTTAACCATTTTTCTTTAAGACATTTAAATAATTATATTACTGTTTTGCTAAATTACAAGTTAGTGAGTTAAACTTCTGGATAGAAAATCAAAAATATAAAACGCTTGTGAGAGATATTCACAACAAAATCAATCGTGGCCCGGCGCATCCACCAACTTTTTTAATTAGTGGTGGAGAACAAATAATAAAACAAACAAATTTAAATTATTTGTTTGCAGTGACCTTTACTGGATAATTAAAAATGAAAGATTTTTGTGACATGAGATATTGGCGTCATTTGGAGATTTAAATTTTTTGGTCAAGAGTAAATTCGAAATAAATAACACTACAAAAAACGTCTAATTGGTCTAATTTGGTGTCAGTTTTTTTGTGTTTAGAATAAAGTTAGCACATTGCGTTGCTCTTTAATAACTCAAATCAATAAATAATAATTGAAAATTACATGTTTTGGTGTAGTAACATTATCGTAAGCTGTGCAAATAACACGTAACTGATTACATATGAAAATAATGATGACAATTGTATGAAAGCTGTGACATGATACGTAAACAGACGGTTTATTATACCATGACTGATATGCTTTTTCAGTCAAAGGCTTTTTAAACGACTTACCTGGTGTACGGACTTGGATAAAAATCAGGCGATGTAACCGTAAGTGAAGTAATTAGAGAAACATATTCTTTATTTATAACATTTATAACAACAATCTGTACATCGAACTATATACAACAACGATTAAAAACATCGAACAACATTATTTTTTTAAATATTTAAGTTCAGTATAACATTGAGTATTGAAAATATACTTACAATTTTTAGAATGTTGCTTCAAAATGTATTTGAAACCTGTGATACACATTAGAACTTATCAGGATTGTCTATACACAACATTAATATGGTCCAAAAAATTACGTTCTATTTACAACTTTCTAGATAGGTGACACTTTGCCCGCAAAGTGTTCACAAAAATGATAAGTCTATCTACTACGAATTCCAGTTCCTCTCGAATCAGACCATACATCAATTCAATAAATTAGGATTGGTTTTAAAGGCACGTCAACATAACACATTAATTTTTTGTGCTAAATGAAATTTTTACAGAGCACTCTCGAGAGGAAACATTGCTTTCAAATGTTAGTTCCAAACTCATGCACACATCATGAATATTTTTAAAGGTAAATATCTAAGGGAATAACTTTAAAAATACATATTAAACAACCCAGGCAGAATTTATGCGCGTTTTTATGATGTTTATGTAATGTTCAAATTTTTGTGTAGATGTTAATATCTACTGTTAGTGGCCATAATTTCAATTTTTTATTACTCTTTTCGTCGATTATTATCACACACGTTTCATCGTCTTCTATTACAATTTTATAGGGGTGCATAATTTAATGTGTATTGATTACTCAAATATTAACACACAGATTATAGAGGGTGAGTAAATTCGAGTTGCTTATATCAATCACTGTGTGACGGATGATGGATTATTTATTGGTCATGGCTCCAAAGACTTTTTCAACAACTTCAACCTGCGACCTAGTTCACATTTGGATATGCATTTATTACAGAACTGAAACCGGATCTAAAATTTAAATGCAATTTTTAATGTTTGGAATGCTTTTAAGAAAATAAAGGTACCGACATGTAATTTTAGAATGTAATAGATATAGGGTTTTGGTCAGACACGTTTTATTGTTTGTTTGGGTCAGATCATGTACACACATTTTCCCAGAAGTAATAAAACGATGAACTTGATTTTAATTATTTGGGGCATATAAATTACATCTCTTCTCTTCTCTTCGTGCTCCAAGCAAGCGTCAAGTGCAATTTTTCTTTTTGTTGGCGCATATAATTTATTCCGAACATGATAATTAAAATTAATTGGGCTGTTGAGTCTGTTTAAAACATTTTGGTTGAAACTGAACACAATAATCTAAATCAAAATTCATCATATTCACACCAAAGGAAATTTTCAGTTGCTGTGGAAAAGTTCGGTTGTAAAATTTGTTGATCGAACCGAAACTTTTTCTAAAACTGATTTGATTTCAATATCAAAACTAAATCGAAATGTAAATAGTTTCACAAGTTTAAAACTTAGTTTTAATGTCGTTTTAATGCCCTCCATTTATTTTTATTTTCGGCTTAATATTTTCTGATATCTTTAAAATCATCCAAGGAATTTAGCTTTTAATTACGACGTTGCAAAGGTTCTGTTGTAACCTTGGAAAATTATTTTACAAAGAAATATACCAACATACCCAAATGTGTGCTAAGTTTTATATTTTTTAAAATTCATAATTGCTTATTAATATTTTAACGGCCGTTTCACAGAGCACGAATTGAATATAACGTTGGATTAACAAACTATTAAAATATAATCGTAATTAAATATTCTGTAAACCGGTCATTAATGTATTAAAAACACTAGGCAGTTGTTTTAGCGATAACATTGTATTGAGAGTCAATTTTGTGATACATATATGCGGATTTTATAAAATAACGCGAATTTTAAAGACGGCCGATAAATGTAGGCTATAATGTGCGTTAAAATGTTTTTTTTTGTCGTGGCACTAGAAAATTAAGGATGTAGTTTAAACGACTAATTTGTGCTTGTTGTTAAAACATATCGTACAATGGCTGAACACTTTTCCAGGAGGTATTACGGAGTGTTTAAATAATGGTATTGTTTCTGGATATAAACTACTTTGTAATTGGTCTTCCACTGTAACTCGTCTTCATCCAAGGTCACTTTACTACACGACTATACAAGAAAGATTCAGAACTAGAACTACCTTTGAATGATTCTGGATTATTGAATTTGATTGTACTCCATCAAAGTGATTATTAAGACACATTTATATTGTAACACCGATTAGATAAATTCATCTAAACATATTGCCGTGCGCGGTGGCAGCACTTTAAAAGACCATGTTAATCTAAAAGACTATTTTACAAACAAGTCTTTCAAAGTTGAGCAGAGTGAAGAGTCGCAGGTTTCAGTGGAATCACTGTCTCCTTTGTTTGAAAACCAACTAGTTTTAGACCGACCAGCAGCGCTTTTACTTGTTGGCGTTTTGCATTTGTTGGGCGAGGAATGCGGTGAAGTTTGGACGCTCGTCGAGTCAGGTGTTGTTTGTCTGAGAAAGACTTCGATGGCACTACCTAGAGCATGTGCGTCTACCAAAGATCCACTGCGTTCGTCCCAAACAACTTTTCCTGGTTCCGTCTCAACAACGTTTTTGTCAGGTTCAGGTCCGGTCGATGATGGTTGGTGGCGTTTGGTGAACCAATTCGAAGGTGTGTTGGAGTTGGGGTCTGCTTGCTTTGGTTCTTCGGGATGTTGGAGAATAGAAATGTCAAAACTGTTCGACCTGTTGCTCTTCAATCGACTTCGTTTCTGTTCAGTGGTTTTTTCGGATTCAGATTTCGGCGCTTGTGCGGTCTCACACTGATTGATTTCGGCGGACGATGTGGAAAGAGAAGATAAAATAGAGATAAGATCAGTATTAGAGCAAACTATTCCGGTTGTTGGTTGCTTACTTGCGCTAGTGGTGGTGCAGGTGTTGGGTGGCGGCAATTCTGAAGCGCGTCTCTTGCTAGAGCTCGGAATAGGCGCTAGAGTCGTACCCACGAAGTCGGAGTACCGCCGATTGGAAGAATTCGTGTATCTTTGTACGTTATCGGAGCTAGAATCGTCTAGGGGTTGCACTTCGCAGACACGTTCGTTGCTGGTGTTCCACAGCTTCATTCTAACTTTACGTGCTTGGACGATATCGTCCATTATGTCTAACTGGAGGTTATGTACGCTTCCGCGTGGTTCTGTCGAAGGAGGACAAGCGATCGACTCTCTTCTATTCGGGAGGATCCTCACTGGAAAACCGGCGCCCGACGGGAATGCCGCCACAGATTCTCGTCTGTTTCTTCCAAACAAAGTGGAAGGAACTTTCGAGATGGTCACCACAGAATGTCTACGGCCTCCGGGGGACGGAGCTGGGGCCGTCGAAAGGGTAGCGAGAAATTCAGTTTGACGAGGTCCAGGGCCCACAGTTTCACCCCTTTCGGACAAGCGGCGAACTTGACTTGCGGTGATGCCACTACATTGGGGGGTCGGTAAGGAGTGCTTACGAATGTCTCTCGCGAATGGCGATAAAAGGTAAGGGTTCATAGTGGGCGATTCGTCTTCGGAACTGTGATGCGAATCTGAATCATCCGCTTTGTTCTCTTCGACATCTTGTTCGTTCGAATCTTCTACGACAATTAAAGGTTCCGATGTCTGGGACTGAAGAACTGCATTCGATGATCTCCTCATGGTGGAGACTAATCTGTAACAATCCATGGAAATTATACTAAACTTTCACCCGTAATTAACCAAGACTATGTTCTAAACATTAAAGATGCCTTTGTGAGTTACTCAAATATGTACACAGAGAGAAGTGGTTATTGATTAGCTCTAAACTTAGCTCGGGAAACTGTGGCAATGGAATGAGCACATTTACTCTTCATAAATGCTGCAAATGTTAAACGCATTTTCATCCACACAATTCATTCCTTTTAGTTTGATCCTTTGCAACGAAAGGTAAATATTCTAAAGCACCATCAAAGAGTAATAAGTTCAAACATGCAAAAACAGATTTACGAGCTTAAATTAGTTACTTCAGTTTTTCTCGTAAAGGAAAATACCAAAAAAGTTAACAAAATGTGATTTCACACACAGAAAACAAATTAATTATTCATATCTAAGTTTGAAAAACCATTCCTTACCCTTTATGAAATGTTTTGAACCGTGAAAATACTACGACGTTTTCAATTTCCTTTGTAAATTCTAATCTAAATATGACGTTAGGACGAACAAGTGCATCTTTTTAAGCGGTTAGGATCAAACAGATAGGTCACTTTCATCTTTCATGTTGGAATTTATCATTTGAAACCTTTAAAGCTTTTTAATTCAATTTGAAACACCTTTATTGATCCATCTGCTCACATGCCAGGTCTGATTTAATTTAAACCTAAGTTCGTAATTGTTACACCAACGTTTTGCTCGAAGCTCAACTTAATTTAAAATTGTAGATCGTCACATGGGTGTATAATATGATTTAGTCCAACAACTTTCCACGCGGAATAGAAATGAATTCTCTAAACCAACCAATTGTGAACCTGTGAACGATTGAACGAAATCAATAATGGTAGTGACAAAATTTTTACTTTTGTCCAAATCCCACATGTAAGGCAAATTAAATTTAAAATCAGCACCGGTATCCCTAGCTATTTTAATCGAGTGGAATTTTTTGCAACAGTGTTAAAATCAATACAATTTAAATACGATTTCATCTTGAACGAGAACGTCAATTTAGTAATAAATATGCCATCAAATCAAATTATTTATTCACCAGGTTTCTGACACTGAAAAAATAAATTGTGTGAATTTACTGCGAGTGACGTGTTCGGACTGAATGAAAAGATGTAGTTTATACGGAGTTCTTAGAACTTTTAGTTTTGTTTTACCAATTGAAAAGGTGTGAGATAGAAAAGAGTTTTTATACTTTTTATTTTTGTTACTTGCAAATTTTCCTTTTGTGTTTTGAATTTCAGAGAGTTAATGCATGAATTAATAAACTAAATCAGCTGATCAATGTGTACATCTGACATTTGCGTTCACTTTACGATCTGCGCCAGGATATCCGAATTACTTTACAGACGTCGTTCTAACCCTATTTAAGACCTGAACCTGTTGAACGTCCATTAACACTCCATAGAGATAATTATGCTACTCCTTCATTCGATCAACACAATCTCTTATTCCCAAACAGACTTAAACCCCAACCTTAGTACACCCACGCGCCAATCCAACTGTTGCCGAATACTTTAGATTTAAGAAATTCTCTAAAAGTTTGCGGCAAATATTTACTTGACAGAGAACATTTACTTTAAACAATAAAGTTGCATACTTTTAAGATTATATTCGCTTTTACCGGAATATTATGGTCAGCTTCCGCATTTTCACTGCTCCTTGAGGTTATTCTCAAAAGTATCTCATTTTTTTCTGGTTTGTTTACACTTGGAATTAGTTTTAAATTCAGCTCATCTCGTAATTTCAAGGAAGTTTCAACGTTCAAAAAACATTGATTAAAAAACTTCTGAAAATTAATTCTGCTACAATCTTTCAGAAAAACAAACAGGAATCAACAGAGAAAAGCTATTACTTTCACCTACATGTGTGCTTAAATTATAGCTATTAGCTTCATTTTCGATGTCAATAATGGGCACCGACACGGTTTCATTGCAATTATCAAAAAGTAGATCAATACATTTTTGCATGCATTGCACGTACCAATGTGTTTCAAAAGAATTATGTTTTAATTAATTCTAAATTGGTTTTTTGTTTGGTTTATATTATATGATGGAATTGGAATAAACTGACAAATGCATACATGCCTACAAGAGAATTTTTCTTTGACATGGACAATGCGAACTGAAGTGTGCATCTTTTGATACAAAATGCTAAACAAACAACTTTTGATTCAAACAAGAGAGGTAACAGAATGAGTATAATGTTACAACAATACGAAATACCAACATTAAAAATCAGCTTCGTTCACAAACTTCGTTATCTCAAACATAAGGCGTGTTTTAAATCAAGTACCTCGTAAAATCGTCACTCGAAATAATTAATTCCTTTCCAATTGCTGATTAAGCAGAGATTCTCGGTAATTTATGGGAATTTTATTCAGAGAATGAGTTTTGGAGTGATTTATGGTAAGGTCAAGATTTCGGTTTTAAAAATTAATTGTAGGGTAAAAAATATGATTATTGGAGCCATATTTCTAAACAAAATATAATAAACAGTATTATGCTTTATACTTTTATTTAAATAAAATTCGATCGCATGGTGGACTTGAAAATATTCTTAAAATATTAGAATGTAAGAAACAGAAACCAAATAAGGGTCTGAAAAATTAGCTCGGAAACCTCAAAACTTGGGCATCTTAAAATTTCAAGAATCTTTTATCTTTGTACCTTGTGGGGCGTCGGATCTCCATATTTCAATCATTATCTACTTTTTCCATTTGTTTTTATCTCTTGCCATTTGTCTTATTTCATCTATGGATTTCTCTGACTCCGTCCAGTTTTACAATGTTCTGTATCCTAATTTTCTGCGTTCTGATTATCTTCCATTTTCTCACTGTTGCTTATAGTTCATGCCTGAACCGTTCTAACGAATTTCTATTATTTTCGTAATTTTTAATCTGTTTATTTCCGGTGTAATATCTTCTTGTTGTTCTTTTTATCTTCCTTCAAAATGTCGTTTTTGCTGCTGTAATTTGAATTTCGATTCAAGGCTCTAAGAATTTTAAAACTGATAATTTGAATGTGCAAGAAAATGGAAGCTAACAAGCTGCACCTGGGAAACGGAGGACTTATAAATAACAAATTACAAACAGAGAGCTTAAAGGCTTGAGTAACTAAGAATTTGAAAATCAGGGAACTAAATATTTACGATTTACCACTGTAATAATCTCAATTTTGGATTAGAGAGTTTTCCAAACAGAATAGTCAGGAAACGAGGATTTTAAGAATTTTATAATTTCCGAATTCGATAATTTAGAGAAATAATAATAAATATATGACTCTGAAAATATAAAAAACTGAAAACTGGCAAACCTAACACCTAAAGTATATACGAATGTAAAAATTCAGAAATTGAGAAACAAAGAAACCAGAAATTGCAGAGCTTAAAAACCTTAGAACCTGAAAACTGAAGAGTCGTAAAAATTTGAAAATTAAAGAAGTATGAAACCTAAAAATCTGCAAAATTAAGAACTTCGTTAAGAGATTGCTATGGGTTTCCCTAACGCGTTGATAATAATTGTTACTATTATTAAAATTTAGCAAGGTAAAGGAGAATTCTAAATGCGAACTAGACCTTTGTGAAAAAAATTGCTTATAAAGCGAAATTTTTAATAAAACATGTAACTAAACTGATAAATAAAGGAACTGGGACAGTTAAAACAATAATATTTTGTACTCATTGTTCACTCAAATTGTTTTCTCCCAATTTATAAAATTTTATAAATATAATTGATATTTTTTTCAGTAAACTTCAAACATCCTATTAAAAGTTATTTCCATGTATTCGTATACAAGAGACTTATGATTGTTACTAACCACTTTTTTAGATATTTTTTTTCATGGAAAATGTTATAAAAAGTATTTGACAGGAGTTTTTGATATTACAATTATTTATCAGTGACTATTTGGAATTCGAACAACAAAAGTGAATTTATTAGGAGGTTTACCATGAATTAACACGAAAATGTGTATAATTTTGTAGAACGGCTCAAAACAAAAGGAAAATACACAACAAAATATTTTCATTGTTTAGTAATGTAATATAGAATATTAATGCAGTTTTAATATTAATAGAATTTTGTTAATAAACTAAATGTTTTTGAACTAGTGAATTTTGGTTTTACGTCGAATAAAAATAAATATTCGTAGCAAGAGTTGTATTAACTTTGAGCTTTTAATCTTTCTGGTTGCTTTTCAATGCTAATAATTAGACCAACTGTAACAGACTAATGAATTACTGGAAATAGCTACTCGTTCACAAATAAAAATTTACTTTTATATGACACATATTTAAATAAGTCGAAGCTTTTGAATGTATCAAATTTTTGAGCATGTAATCTCACGTAATTTTAAGAGTTATCTTGTTCTCCCAAGTACGCTAAAATTGATTCTTATTTCATTATAATTTAGTTGAGAATTTACAGAAATTCATTTTTTTTTGTAGCGTCTCCAAACAAAATTATTACTATTTAATTTTATTACGCAAACGCTACGTCGTATTTTAGGGAACAGGAGAAAAAGGTTAACAATCTGAGTTCTTGAGTAATTTTAAAAGCAATAAAAGTTGAGTCGTGTTTTCAATTTCATTTCTTAGCAACCGGAACCGTTGAGAGAAAAGAATTAATACAGTTTTTAAATACATTTTTCTACAATTTTGTAAGATGAGTTTTCTGATACAGTTTTAGCCCGAGGTTGTCTATTCAGAGAGCAAGACAGTATACATCATCTTACTCAGTTAAAATGCAAGTGTATTCCAAAACTCATTAAAACTTCATATCCGATTTGAGCAATTTGAATCTCTGAGATTAACTGAAACTTTCGTTTGCCCGAACATGCAGCAGATCATTAAAAAACGATATACACCCAACCCCAATAAGCCCTCGTTTTGAACGAAATGACAGTTTGGATTTGCAATGTTTCGAAGGGTGAGGTACTAGAGGTAAAGTTTGCCGTCAGGCGATTACCATAAAAGCAGCAAATCCCTTTTACGTAATGAATCCCCAGTTGAGGTTGAGACAGGACATTGCTTAGTTGAATAATTATTCTTTTACAGAGTACACAATTACCGACATCCTGAGAAATTGTGTAATTAAAAATTCACCTCGTTCACCGATTTGGGAATTAAAGACAAAATCTTTTGACCTCCAATTTTCAGCTAAATTTAAACCCTCGCTTTCGCGTTATCAACAATTACCGGTGTGCTTTATTTCACCAGATGTGTTGATACAAACAGGGCGTCCATTCTTTGTTTATTTCCCTTAGTCGAGCTAATGTAATTTGCGTATAAATCATGATGTAGAGAAAATGGAGACTTCAGACAGGTGCGCGTATTGCTTAATGGTCTTACAATTATTTCTGGGCTAAGTTTAACTTAAGCAACTATGAAACTTGAAGATATAACTCAGCTAGTTGGAAATGTTGGGTAATAAATTTAATAAATTTAAGGTATGCAATTTATACCAATAGGAAAAATATATATCCTTGTAAGAAAACATTTTAATCAAATAAAAACAAGTCATTTAAGCTTGTCTTCTTTTCAGTAAATTGTTGTGTATATATGCAACTGTGATTCCTGGAATTGAAATCGAATAAAAGTAGTTCACGAAGGAAATAGTATAAGTTTTGAAAAGATACAATAAAAACGTATTCGATCTGTATAAGCAGTATTGCAATTATTGATTCAGCTGATGTTTTTGTTTCACCCGGATAAATTAGTTACAGTTGAATAAAATCGGTTTCTGTTTTCATTATTAAAAATGGTGCGTGCGCCGGGTTAAAGTGTTTTCTATTTAAAGGTGAGGTTTTTATGCCTTTTCTTTCTCTAACATTTATGACTAAAAGCAATTTCAATTCGGTTTAAAAATCTGTACAAAAGAATTTTCTTTAACGACAAAAATAATTTTCATGTCGATTACCTTAAAAAAAAACAATTTTACCCTTCTTGTTCAAGATTAAATCTACTTTCTAACGTGTACTGTCACAATAACTTTAAATAGAAAGACCAGCAACATTTTTTAAGATTTAAAAGTTAATTTGTGCGATTTTTTAGAGCTTATTTTGTTAATGGCTTGTACTCATTATGATAAGTAAGAACGGAAATTTTTTAAAGGCAAAAAAGCTTTTTATGTCATAAAATTAGCTAATTTATTTGCCATTAATTTTTAATGACTTAGTTCACTCACACCTAATGCTTTAACTGTTTCTATTTAGATGAAATGTAGAATTAAAATATTGAATGGACTCTTGAAACTTTTTTTAGTTCGTTGGAATCTGACGCACTAAATTTAAATTAGTGCTGTTATTTTATTTCTTTTATTCACACTTTTTTAATTAATTAAAAAGTAACTTGTGGCAATAAACTAATTAAAAAATTGAAATTTCAAATTTTATTCCTTTGTAGACAGAACAGATAATATCAGATTGATACTTACATTGGTTATAAATGTGCTGATACTAAATTGAAATTAACTTTGAAGTGAATGTTAAAATATCCATTTCTATTTCGTATTCTCTATAGTTTTTTCTAGGGACTATATTGAAAACGATAAATAAAAAATATATTCGTGTTCTGCGGTTTTTCGCTTTTGAATTATTTAAGCAGGTTTCTTCTGGGGTTTTAGTTCCCCAATTTTTTGTGATTTAGAGAGCTTTTTAAACATTTTAACATTTTACATTATTATTATTATAAGACAAAATTATAATCTGAGAGACTTCAGTTTTCCGTTTGTTATATTTATGGAATTTAAGTATCATAGTTATTTAAATTCTAAGCTCTTACTTTTCAAGTCTTCTTACTCAGAGATTGGCAAGCTTCGCAAACTTTCAGTTCACAAAATTTTTAAATTCTTATGTTCTTAGTTTTACTGATTCTTAGGTATTTATTTTTTAACTATTCAATTTTTGAGTTACCAAGTTTTCAGTTTTTCGTGTTCTAAAATATTCTTAAAATTACAATAACCTTGGAGTTCTAGAACACATATATATAATTTTATAAATATTCTACAAGTCGCAAAAAATCCAAAGATTCGTATTGCATAAAAAATTCTTAAGAATTTCAAAACAAAATATTAAATTTCAGACAAAATTCTAAAATGCTTGTAATTTTAAATATTCGCAAATAGTTAGGTTAAAAAAATGGAAAATTTTGACCACACATTATTTTCAAATATTCGTAAAACTGTAATTGAGTGAAATTGTAACTAATTTTAAAGATGAAATTATTAATATAAACCTCAAATTCTAAGGCTTTTAATATCTCCAAAATCTTCAAATATAAAAACTTTTGGCAAAGTATTAAATATATTCTGGAAAAAAATCTTAAGAATTTTTAAAATGTCAATAATTTTGGATAATTATACTTGAGAATATCAAAAATTTACATAATATTGGTTATAAACGAATTTCAAACTATAAAATGCGAGCAAAATATTAAGTACCATTTTTAATAACAAAACGCTGAAGTTCTCAAGTTTTAGAATTTTTGAGATTTCTCAAACTTTGAAATATTTTGATGATATCTTAAAATTCAATTAAAATAACAACAATAAATGCCAGGCAAATTTGGTGATAAATAAAAAAATATCATAAATGCTAACACTCACTTTTAATGTTTCCAAAATTATGAAAGATATTTAAAATTTTAAGATTAAAGATAATTTAAAAATGTAATAAATGTCTCAGCTATTTTTTAGTTATCGGATATGTACAAACACCTGCAACCCATAAAAAATTGTAGATCGTTCTAATCACAAATTCATTTTAATGATTTTATAATTTGACAAAAAAATTAATCATTAGATGCTAAAGTTCTTAGGTCTTAAAAATTTGAATCTGTAAAAAATATGATTATAAACAAATTTGCGAAAATCTTAAAATACAAGAGAATTATTAAATACTGAACAAAATTTAATTAATTATATTTTTCAATGATTCTTAAAAGATTATCCATTTTTTAAAATTATAGTTCTTTTGTCTAAAAATTACGATAAAAAACGCAAAATAAAAGGTTTAAAATTTTATTACTTCTTATGCAGAACAGAAAATTTTTGATTGACTGGTGTTTCAATTTTAACAACTACGTAAATATTATTTTGAAATAAATGATCGAATGACGTTTTAAAATCCTCTGTTATTTACGCTTTGAAATGAAAATAATAAAATAGGTATAACAAAAGTGATTCGATTGTGCAAGTAGAATAAAATGAAGTTTTTCTAAAATGATGTGGTTTTAAGTATGGAAAAATTTAATCTGAAATTATTAGGTAAGCTATTTTTTACCCAATTAGGTTTTAATTTGAATTCTTTAGCACTTTAAAAAGAGCTCATCATTAAAAAAAACTATGCCTAATATAGATTATCATTCTTGGTGGGCTAGGAGCGGCCTCGCTACACTACTCTTTGTTTTTCTTAAATGAAAATTTGCTTTTCACATTAAAATTTTCACATTAAATTTCGTGCAGAATATAATAGAACTGTCATTAAAGATACTGTAATCCGTTATGGAAAACGATAATTAAGACACCCTGTCTTATTTCATTAACCCTCATCTCGCTCAGTATTCTGTAATTTCTTAATATTAGTCATAAATTTGACACATTTCATGTTGTACCAAAATTAGGCCTAATTTAGTAAAGTGGTAAGTTTTCAGGATAGTAAGGTACTTCTAACAACTACATTGATCAACTTTTCCAGAATATTTTAAACAGAACAGTACTGTTAAAATATAACATAATAAAGTAACTCGCATCATTTATCTTATTCCTTTCATCTCGATTCATTAATTTCAGAGAATAAAAGTACATTCTCCGTAAATTCACTACTTCCAAGTTCTCAAACTTTTTACCGTATGAAATTTTGTATAAACTCGAATGTATTTGTTAAATGGATGGATCTTGTCATATAGTAAGTTGAATGTTATTAAATTTAAGAAAGTTGGAAAATGTTCACTTTTTCCAGACGTTGTTACATGAGGAGAATTTACAAAAGTTTTAAAGAAGTAATGTAACACTTGCGTTCTTTTAATTCAGGGGCGGATTTTAACGCAAAAGAGTAATAAAATGTACGTTGAATTTAGTAATTTAAAAAAATCAATTAGTGTCATTGTTGAACCAAATGATGATAAGTGTTTGGATTTAACAGTTTTAATTTGAAAAATGGGCGAGATCTTTTGGTGATGCGTCAAGAAAATATCTCATCTCAATATTCGTGTTTTTTTTAACAAAGCAGGTGCATACTAAATTCCAGATCCCGTCGTCGACAAAAATATCACCTCTAGAAAATTATCTTCAGTTATATTTTGTTATGTTTATAGATACGTAATAGGATTTACGAGCAACTGTCCACAAGATGAAGCAACAACTTTTTATGGATGTTTTTGAGTTATTGTATCGAAAGCTTCCCTGTTGTGAGAAAAATGACCAATAACCTTCGTGTTTTTGATATAAAGCAGTAAACTTTTTGATTGTTCCTACTTTCTCCGTTAATTAAATTATAGCTCATAATTTAGTTATAGAGTTTAGGATCCTAAAGCCGCGGGATCTCGTTAAATATTGTATAATATAAGGGTTTCATTACTAAACTTGCGATTCAAGGACCGATAAAAAGTTTTTATGTCCTCCATTTTCTGAAAATAGGAACAGCTATCAGTAATTTGACGGATGGCGCAAGTTTAAACTTCATTGTCATTACGTTGAATTAATAGGTCATTGAAACCTTAATCATTTTTAATGATTTTTCTGGGAATTGGAAAAGTTTGCAATGAAATTAGACGGATTTATGTTACAGTGTTACAACGACTAATTACGTCAGAATTACACTTCAACCTAATTGGTTCAATGTAATAAAAGCCATCTGTTAATGAATATTGTTGCGGTTACGCAACTACTGGCAAAGTTGAACAATTTTAATTACAGAAACAGTCAATTTGTTTCTGTATGCCGGAAAGTTTTTCAATTTTATTCATGCTTAATAATATTGATCCATTTCTTTTTATTGTCATAAACCGACTTCAAAAGAGTCGAATTACCAACAAAAATTAGCGCAGAACACGCTTGAGCGAATCTCGTTAATTTGTGGATGTATTCATGTCAGATTTGAGCATATTTTACATGAAATTTGTGGATTCAGTATGCGTAAAGCTTTCGATTATCTTTGTGGGTCATGTTGCAAATATGAGTGCGTACGTCTTCCACTTCACTGACAGTTTGCTTCAATGTAATAACATAATACAGAATCAATACTGCATGCGAGACAGTTTTATACTATTATCTTTTGAATCTCGTCATATTCAACAACAAAATCGATATTACGTGTACGTTATTAAATACTTTTCAGATTTAGAAAGGCTGAATTTTAGAATGACGTCACAATTTTTAAGCACATGAATTAGCAACAAAATTACATTTTTTGGTGTTGTTAATGAAAGTAACAACTATACTGTTGTTTTTGTATTGCTATTTAAGTGGCTATCTCATTCAAATGAAGCAGGAATAATTGTACTCGGAAAATTACACTCTTCGAGCTTTATTGCGTTCATAAAAATAAAATACAACAGGAACCATTAAATTATGTAATTGTGTAAAACTTACCCCGTGATAAACAGCGATATAGAGAAAAAACAGTATTTAGTAAAATAAACCGTCATTTTCTTATGTACGCATCTAATGCAGAATTATGCAGAAGATCGAAAGCGACATTTTGTGAAAATTGGATTGCTCTAAAAAAGTAGTTTATTATCGAACCGAGTGAAAAATGACAGCTCAAAATTGCAGAATCGTTGCAAGTATGTGCTCTATTTTCATAAAATTGGCAATTACCCTCTTTTGCATTTTCATCTTTCAATCATGCTGGAGTGAAACAAAATGTTATCAAAGTAGGAACGTGGAACAATATTTTTAGGAAAGTAGAGATTGTGGCACTTATTACTGTTTTTTGTGTGAACCAAGAAGTAGTTTATGATTATTTATTCCTAAAAAAATTGTTCCAAATGGTGAACAGTATTACTAATTAAAATTTGTTGACAATTGCAGAAACGAATCAATTTTTAAAATTAAACACCACCAAATTGCAGAAACATGAAATTTTGAAGCAAAATTTGAATTGATTTTTTCAGAAATAAATACATAATTATGTTCATTTTTAATTTTTGAAGTCAAAAGGAGAAAACTCTTTAAAAATGTGTACTTAAGAATGATTAAAATTTGAAATCAAATGTTAGTAAGAAATGACCGAAAATATTTTTTTCTTTCTCTTTCTTGTACGATTCTCGAAAATTTTAAATGTGCTTATTTTAATTGTTTGTGGTCGTAAAAAAAAACTTGTAAAATTCAACATAACACAAAAACAAGGACGCAATTTCGATGGATTAGTTAAACTGTCGCAATAAACACATTTCGGTGGCCGTTGTTGTGCCTGATATTTAATCAAATACATACAGTATTCTAGAAAAAATACCTAAAAATGAAAAGCAAATTTTTTAGCTTCTTGGGTATTAAAAAATCTTCTTAAAGTTAGAATTTTTTGAAATTGAGATAAATTCGGGTTCTTAGTATTTTAGGGCTTAGAAATTGACCGTGAAACAATATCTGTTCTAATTCCGCAAATATAAGACTTCTGCAAATAGTTGAAAATCACATTTTATGCGATTTGGTAACATTTGATAATTTCAAATGCGACTATTTTAGTTATCTGTAGTCGTACAACGAAGATACGTATCCCGTAAATTATTTTGTGAAATTCTACCTCAGATGAGCCCACATTTAGCGCGAATGCGCCAACTTAATCTATCTTCCGAAAAATCTGGATTTTTTTTCCATCCATGGAATAGGTGTACTAGAAAATATATGTAATCTAAATTTTAAGCGTAGATTTTCTAAGCATTGACTTTAAAGACGAATTCTTAATATCTAACACGTTTATCTGTTCTATAACCAGAAGTTACACTTATAAACGACACTGGAAAAATTCAAGTGCTAATGTATTCAAATTTACTACGATTGTCTTTGGATTAATCAATTTATTGTGGCAACTATACATTAAAAGCTTAGTGTAAGCTGGTAAAACATAATCATCACTTCATTCCGTGTGTTTGTGTATTTCCGGAATAGTAAAAGCGGTAACATATAAGAGAATTAAGTACTACATAAATGCCAGATGCATAAATGCAACGAACTATATATTTTTTAGGAAAAGCCGAAGGTTTACATCGGTTTTCTGGAAAGGAAAAATGTATCCATACACGTAAGTCGTAAGTCAATTCGGATAACGTTTTTGATGAAATACAAATCAGTTGCAACGGACTAAAAAGTTTCTATACATCAAAATAGAAATACAAAGAAAACGAGTGTGACAGAAAGTAATTGGTGATTTGTTTCATAACAAAAAATTGCAGATAGTTGTTAAAGGTCTGTTACGATGCTCATTAGTGTCAGAACGGTAAAATATATGTGCAGGTAACTACTAAACTATTTCAGAGTTCCACCTGTTGATTGATTAATATCAAGATGGTAGATATTGCATCACTTGTAACTATGGATAAGATAATTAAACTAAAAATTTAAGTTAAAAGTTATAAACACACCATTTACATTGATAAATAGTAAATATTCATAAGAAAATTAACTATAGATTATAATTACTATAAAGCTAACACAAAAAGTAAAAATATGACGTTGTACATCAGGAAAAACGAAAATTTCACACAGAAATGACCTTCAAACCGTTTATCGTAGGAGACAACATTCTGTTGATTAAACACGCGCACAGAATTCGCAGTATAAATTTCCAATTAACTAAACTAGTTTATAGATTATATTCGTTTGAGCTTTACTGTGAAAAATAAATCCAAAACACCAAGTGTGGCTTAGTTTTCTTCACCTATAATATAACGTTATTGTTATTTTAAACCGAACCACCAGCATTATTTTCTCCTTTGATATTTTTTTACGAAGGAAAATGAATAAAAGTGTAAAAAGAAATCCTTCCATTGTGCGTCTACTGTATACGTATTTGAATTGCTTGAAAAATGCTGTGATCGAGCAATTTCTTGTTCAAAACATCTCGGGTAAAATGTGGCCTCTAATTTTAAAAACTACCACCCACGAAATGGAAAAATTTCGAGTTGGGAAAAATATGATTTACGCAGCAACTGTGCTTAAGACGTGAGGATATTGTGCAACAAGTTAAAACAAAGACTCACGCTAAGAAGATTTAATGAGAAGTACACTGTCTAATATGGTTACATGGTAAAATTATTCAAGTTACTACGGTGTGCAGGAGATTAAAGCGAGGAAAATTATGCAGAAGCAAATTAAAACTTAATTATAAAACTAACCGTTTAGTACAGATTTTTACATTTAATAGGAAAGTTTGCTTACATTACAAGTATATTTGCTTATATATTATAATATAAATATTTTTTAAGAAACTGCGTAATCGAAATAATTTTACGCCGTTACGCCATTGACAAAAAACTTATAACTTTAATTTTTTAGTTGAGAAAAGAACTTTATTTTTTAATAAACATGCTGTTATTTACGTCAAGTGTGAGTATACGAGGATCGATCCGAAAGTAACGCTATATTAAGCTTGACAGGTCACTTAAAAATTCATTTGATCCAAGCTTATTTAGTTTAGCAGTTAATTAACTCTTTATCGCGCTATTTTCTGCATCTAATTTATGAGCAGCTGAGAAAATAGTGGTGTTATTGATTAGATTTTTGAATCAATAATTTATCTGACATTTCCACGATCAAAATATTTAAACGTAATTAATTTCATAAATATTTTAACTCTTGCGTTTTCACTGAACTGAGTACCGCATTAACAAAAGAAGTCGTATTGTTTCTATTTCCTGACAGGTCATCGATATTGGGTTCGTTAGTTTTTCAAATTTAATTATCAACGCGCACACTGAACCGAATACATTTCAATAATGAATATTTGGATTAAAAATGATTGAGGTATGTAGGAGTAATAATTTATTATTATGTGATCTGTTTTCAGAGATATGGTGGTTTAACATGCATTTTCCACCAAAGGACTCACCTGTTTTAAATTTCACAAAAAAATTTGGCCAACATTTAAAAGCGACTCAAAGAATTCTTCCGCCGTGAAACGTTAGGAAAAGAACTTTCGGATTAGCGTTACGATAACGTAAGCGGTGTTAGTGCCTACACGAACAAATGCCGGAGTGATACTGCCCAGGATCATGCAGGATCCTCCCCACGGCGTCAGCCTCCGCCTGCGATTTTCTGGACCAACAGCGACTGCATAACCACCGATAAGGCCGACTGAAACCGCTGAATCGAGTCCTTTGGTACTTGAACAAAGTCGAATTTTATGATTTCAAAAACAAAATCTCAGTGAAAAATTCGGCTAGTTTGTAAAGCCTGGAATTGAAAGTGGGATTTCTAGGGAAAATCTTCCTCGCATGAGTCCATTTTACTCAATCAAGACCAACTAAATAGACCATTTAAATATTTTTATCAGAGCGAAAAGGTCGAAAGAGAAGAGATAACGTTGCAGACTTGCGCAGCTTCAAAATGGCGACAGTAGTTGAAGGGTCAACATGAGGTTGATAAACGTGTTACGTTTAGAAGGAGTGAAAAAATCTCGACAATGAAAGAGCAGTCCAAAAGATGATCTTGGTCAAGTGTTTTGCCAGTTTCATTATTTTTCTGACCACTTTAATTTCATTATCAGGTAAGTTCAACATCTTATGACATTCCCACCACTAAATCATTCCGATTTGACACTCTGAAATTTCTGATTTTTTTTCAAAGATTTTTAGAATATTAGGCAAATTGACCCATAAATTGCAAAAAAGATGCCATTGACGTCGGTGCACCGGCGTGTTTGTAAAAGGCGCTGAATTGCGTCAGTCGTCGTGGTAACCGGGAAATTATTGATTGCAGACTCTAGTGAGCAGCAGCAGCATAAGACCAAAGGAGCCACGGAAAAACAGCATGATCTGTGGTGCTACCGTTGCGATACCATGGTAGATGGTGACAAATGCCTTGATCTAGGAGCAAACCACACTTACATGCACACCAAATGCCACAAAGAACAGAAAAAATGCCAGGTAGGGTTTTTTATGTCCACATTTTTTTTTCTTCAACCTGATCATCTAGGTACGAAGGATTTCTATGTCGACGAGTACCGATGAGATCACCGGAAAGCCTAAAATGTGGCTATTGCAAAGAAACTGTTCGGAAACTTGCGAACCGGGATGCATAGTCATAGGAGAAAGAACCAAGTTGCATTCGTGCATCACTTGTTGCGACGAGAAAAATTTTTGTAACGCCGGAAGCGGAGCCGGAACCTTTAAGTTGTACTTCAGAACTTTTTCATTACTAACGCTTATATTTCAGTATTTTTACAAAACAATCAATATATTATGACCAATATTGTTGTAGATATGAAATTAGATTTTGTTGACTTTGTACCATGTTAGCAATTTATGTTACGTTAGCAAATAAAAACTTTTTTAACAATACTCGACAGTCTTCGTTCGAAACTTTAATGAATTTAATTATGTCATTATTCAAGTTAAATTGCAGTAAGTTTATGTTAACTTAGCTAACGAGCAACACTAATCCTAACTAAACGTTGAACAGAAGTTTGTGGCAACAGAATAATTCTGATTAATGCCGGATACAATAGAAACATTCCACGTGAGTTATCTTCAAAAACGAAGCGCTGAATTTATCTTAGCGGATGAAATTCTTTCAGATTATTGGAAAAAACAACAGAAGTACGAGCGAATTTCGCATTGTTCTGTGATCAATAACTAGGTAGCAGTGAAACTTAATAAGATAATAAGACGCTTAACTCTTAGACTCCATTTTCCGCACGTTCAGCGAAAATTCAAAGAAAGTTTTGTTGAATTTATGATCTTCTTAAGCACTTACGGGATATCTTTGTAACTTGATCAGCAAGTTGTAAAAACACAGCCGAGGTAGTCTCTTAGACATACATTTTGCTCCATGGTGGGAAGCAATTATACGGGGTGTTTAATCTTGGACAAAGTTTATAAAGTTATTTTGAAAGTTTCGGTGATTTTTCAACAACTGGAGAGAAAAATTCGAATATCAGGAGATTTTTTTACTAAATTCATATACAGATTTCGAGCACCTCAGTTTCAGGAAATTCTTGTCAGTTGACCCTATCGATATTTTTTATTTTTTTTCTAATTGTTACAAAGTGAAAATGAAAAACTTTATAAATGTGTGCAGGCATGGGATAACAATAAGTAATGGTAAAAAAATACCAAGAGTCATAGTTTAAAAAGCGTGCTCATAATAAAATATGCACTAAATTAATATACAATATTCTGAAAATGTAAAAAAATATACAGAGGTAGGCAATAGAACTTTCTTTCGATATTTATAAATTATCTTGAACTCTTGATTGTTGGGATAGTTTTGAATTATTATTAAATTAGAGCTCTTAAATTTTTGTTATATTGTAGACATATTTGAAAATTTTTCAGTTTTCAAAATATTTATAGAATTCTTAGTACTGTTGGATTGTTTCAATTACTTGAATTCTTTAACCTTGTGGAGCTCATAAATTCTTAGGATGGTTTGAATTGTTTGTATTTTTTCTATTTTTTGAATCCTTTAGATTTTCTGCATCATTTAGATTTTCAATATTGTCTAAAACTTTTTTTTAGATTTATTTTTTTTGAATTATTTAGACTCTCGGAATCTTTGCACTGTTTGGATTCTATGAAGTCCCATAAAATGCTTTTAGCTCTTTCTACTATTTTTATTTTAAATTTCCAAATCATATAGTTAAGAATTTTAAATTGTATTTGGATTGCTTAAATATACATTAAACTAACAGTATCCTTCACAATTTTTCAGCTTTTAGTAACCGTATCTAAAATTTTCAAAATTGAAGGGAACATTTACATCGTTGTATTCGTACACCATTTTTGATAAAATTTCCTTTTTTAACTTAAAAGTTTATTTAGACTGACTTTATGAAATAGAAGACGAGAACGGATAGATCTATTAGGCACATTAAGACGGGAAATTATTTCATGTATTTGCATGAAACATTGTGTAGCTCTAAAATTATTTTCAGTATGTAAATTCAATTCAATTCGATTATCAACTTTTGTAAACTGCACTGTAACTAATAGTTAGTTAATTAATATATCTGTTGTGCATCTAATTAATGTGTCTATCATTTTTATACTATAAAAAGTTCATTTACACGAACATGCATTTTTGTCGATTTATTACATTTTCGCTCTTGTTGCGGAAAACATTCATTATGTTTTGTTTGACAACATGGCGCACTAAAATTGGTCAAAATTTAATTTATTATGTTATTTTCGTACCGAGTCTAAATAAAATCCATCGAAACAAAATTCAGAAGGCCGTGGGTATTTTAAAATAAATAGATGGTATAAATTACAATTTTTTCATAACATTTGGGATAAAATAATTTAAATTTCACTTAAAAGTATTCTGAACACATCACGGAAACAATGGTCTTTGTTTGCTTTAATTTAGTATAAGTATTTGTTGATCCTGAATGTTATAATTAAGGCTTGGAGCGAACTAACACTGTTTTCTGAAACAACAAATTAATAGTGATGTATATTCTGTTGTTGATCACTTATTAACTACACTTTAGTTAATTAAGTTATTTACATACGCAATATTGAATAAATAATTCTAGAAAGTTTTCATTTTCCCAGAGTTTCGCAATTTATTCAGTATAACTACTTCCAACATTTCCGTTTATGAATATTTAAAAAGCTGTTTTCATTTAAAATTTCATAATCTACCTATAACTAAGCTTTAAGCCACCTTCTGCGCTTCTCGTAACGAATTTTATGATTGCATTTGAGTCTCGTGAATTTCACATAGAAATTGATCAAGGAAAACAGCTTTAAGAACACCGAAATCATCGATTCTACTACCGCCGGGTTTTATTTACCTAGAATTCCTCATCGTGGCTGGCAAATCTCTTGAAAGAAAGCGCCTTGGAACAGTAAACAAATAAACAGGCAACAAATAAACATCCGTTTTATTGCCGTTCTTGTATTATTAGAGTCGTTACTTAATGGACTGTTCCGGGAAATAAACCTCTCAAATCAATTTAGTAAAACTTTAAACGAAGGTATATTAATAAAAGAACTAGCATAAAATCGGTAATAATGGCTGGGAGCTTAGAAATCGAGCTGACAAGAATGATTCAATTATTATTGTTGGTGTAATTAATTTTAAGAAGCAGTTTTTGCTTTTTCTGAAGTTTAACAAATACGAAAGTCATTAGAAATTTGTTCTACTTAAGTTGTGAGAATCAAGTTGGATTATTTTCATTTCGAAAAAGTTAAAAAAAAATAGAGGCCATTGTGCCGTTTGCTTTCCCAATGTATCTTTTTTAATTAAGCAACGTTTTATTCAGTATCTTTGCAATAATCCGGCGTTCCTAAATTCCTCCAAGCTTCTTTCTTTGTCCTGTAAAGTGAACATTCCTTTGATAACAGCACCAGAGATAATTGTGTATAAAATCCGATAAATTCCTTCAGTTACGTTATCCTAAATTAACGCATCATTTAATAAGGTTGGAGTTCATTGTCAAGAGCTTGTGTACACTATGCAGCAAATTAAATTGCATCTCAATGTGGAACACTTCTGTTTATGGCCATCTGCTCAGTCAAACTAATAACAGTCACCAGTTTAATAGAAGATGTGTCGGTTATTAGTCGCTTACTTCCTCGTAATTTTCCCTGGCGCCGACTTCATCACTTTTTCACCATTTTGGTCCGACTCACATCTTGACGATTTTTCCGAGATTGTATATCCCCGAATCTACGAAAAAACAATCCGCAGACGTCGTGACATATACAGCAATGTTTACGTGCACGAGTCGAGCAAATTGAAAATGATTGAAGTGGGAGATTGGACCTTAGAACTTAATCCTGAAAGTAATTTGGTTGTTGCCCCAACCCTCTGGGCCGAATGGGTCTCCGGTAATGGGGATGTTACCCTAAAGGCTATTCAGGAATGTGATTATAAATTAGGGGTAGTTAGTAGCCTTGAAATGTCATCAAGAGTTGTGGTGGCGTTGTGTGGACGTTCTGTTACCGGATACATCAGTGTGGGTGACCTGGCATTTTTTCTCCAACCGACTAATGCTAACAGCAGTGATGGAGAGCATCGGATGTACAGGCAAGGACTTATTTTCTAATCAATTTTGTCTGGAGATCCGATAATGCGCTCTAGGAAAATTCTATTACATGCAACTTGAGAAAGCCGGGTCCAAGATTAGCTGTTAGAGCAGCGACCTTTAACTCTGATTAGTTCGAAAAATGAGTTCAAGCGAAATAAAATGCATGAGTTTTTCTACTACATTTTCGTACATTTTTAACAATATTATATTTTTACATTTCGCTCGGTAATTTATAGAAAGCTGAGGCTGTAAGTGGTATTCTGAAAGCTTTCGACGTCAAGCGATTTGAATCTTAAATCTGCCTAGCTCTAAAAGTATCAGGTGTTGACTTGAACTTGAAGAGACCCTTTTTAGCATACTCCACTGAACACATTCCAATATCGATATAAAAATTTTCACTTAGATAAATTGTATCCTAATATAATTTACGATCCTTTACTACTAGAAGTAAACCTAATTTCATTTCACTCTATAGTAAAAGCCGTCCAAAACGTCACACAGAAGAAATTTATTTCAAACAACCCGCACCAGAACAGTGGCTTTTTAATTTAACGGGAGACGTGATCGACATAGAAGACGACATTGGATCTAGACAAGATAACAGGAGGGTAGAAGATGACCTAGAAACGGAACGTATTGTGGAAGAGAAAGTTACGACACCACCGCATTTAGGTTGGCGTCGAGAACAATTAGAAGATGAAGAGCTTGGATACTTTTACGACACAGCTTGGACAGCTGACTCACCAATAAGTAAAAAAATTCTTTAAGAAATTGCAACCAAGTTATCACTACGGATAAAAATTTTACAGCTCGCAAATCTGGAAGTTATTTGCTGCCTGAAAGATGGCTCGAAATTGCTGTCGCAGTGGATCACACACTTATAACATTTCATGGAAAAAATAAAGTTGAACAATATGTCTTGGCTTTACTGAATATTGTAAGTCAAATTTCAAATCGATTGCAAATATTTATTGAGGTCACTCTGTTAATGCTTTATTATCTAGTTTATTATTTATTAGATAATAAAGTTTTAGTTGAAATACGCTAATTAATTTTATCCAATAATAGAGTTCGTGTAAAGAGATGACAGTTATTATTTCATTCAAGTTGTGAAGAAATTATTTCAGAGCTTTATTTATTTTTTATGGGTAATTAAATAAATATAAAACCCGTTTGTAATATTTTCATTTTTTTAAGATTTTGAGATCATTTTAATTCAAACTAATTTAATTTATTTACGTAAGTGGATTTTCTAGGGAATTAGTTTGTTTCACGTCGGCGCGAACAAAGCTTATACTCGTATGCACGATTATATTAAAAAACAACTATAGGAAAAATCTTCTGTGCAATTTAAGCGTAAAATACGATTTTACTCGTGCGTGATTGTTTTAAATACGTTTTTGAAAGTTTTTAATTAGTGAAAGTGGTGGATGCGCCGGTTTTTTGTGCTTTTTTTTTAAATACAAATTTAGTCAAATTTGGGTACATCTGATCTGGAAGAACGTTTTAAAACATATAACTGTGCAAAAGCTCAATTCAACTGGGGTCGTAAATGAACATAAGTTTGATTCTTTCCAGAATTCCGGGTACTCAAAATTAAAATTAAAATGTCTTAGCAACGTGTTGATGTGTAAAAAATTTAAGACTATTAATTTTTTGTAAAATTTTACGTTGAATTTAAGAAATTAGTAGAGATTGAACTAAAATAAATTAATTTATAGAAATTGAAGAAACATTGGAAAGGCTCAAATGTGAGTACACTTTTTACGATACAGCCAATCAACAAAACACATCAGAATCTATAATTATACAAAATTTCAAGATGAAACCTAACTGAACATACGTAGATAGGAAATATTTTCACTCCACTTGCTCGAAACTTTTTTGGCATTTTTCTCTACGAATATCCCATAAAAATCTTACCACTTTTAATCTGTGGAATCACAGTTTTTTCTCATTCTTCAAAGGTAAACGCAATATATCAAGACCCGTCTTTTGAGGCCAACATACGTCTCGTTGTGACGCGTCTGCTTCTTTACGAACACAAAAAGCAGATGGTTGTTCGTCCAGGAGAAGCAAAAAAATCTCTCGAAAATGTAAACAATTGGAACAACCGCCTTCATAAATCTTTAGCTCCCGGAGAAAGTCACCACGATGTCGCAATTTGGTTAACACGTTCAGATATTGGTGGTCCTTCAGGCTACGCTCCCGTAGCCGGAGCTTGTGACCCAAAAAGGAGTTGTGCACTGAACCGAGACGAGGGTCTGACCAGTGCCTTCATCATAGCTCATGAAATGGCTCACATGTGAGTATACTGATTTTCAAGTGCAAAGGAAATGGAACTTTGTAATAGTTTAGGGTTAAGCCACGATGGAGATAAAAAAAATTCCAACAACTGTGGAGACGAAGCGACTAAAGGAAGTGTAATGGCACCGTTAGTAGCAGCAACTTTTCACAAGTTCTTTTGGTCTCAATGTTCTCGAGACGAATTTAAAAAGATAGTTAAGTGAGTCTAAGCGAATTTCGTTTATGCTTTAGATGAGCGCTTTTTTCGCAGGAAATGGACATGTTTATCGAATTCTCCGGCCGGGTTAAACGAAATTGTTTTAAACGCTACACTTCAGGATGCTTTTAGCATGGATGAACAATGCCGTATGGAGTTTGGCGACGGGTAATTTTGTGGAGTCAATAACAAACTTTTTATCAAACTAGTTTTTCACAAGAAGCACTCGCTGCGTTTGTGAAATTTTAATGCACATTTTGTGCGATCAATAACTAACGGAAACTCATTGTTTCAATTCCTGGAAACGAATTTACTGCTGTTTTTTTTTATTCTAGGTTTAGTCTTTGTAGAACATTCGATATAATAGAACCGTGCTCGCATTTATGGTGTGGTCACGAAAAGTCCCCTTTAGTATGCAAAACTAAGAAAGGGTCTCCCCTGGAAGGAACGGAATGTGGATTCAACAAGGTAAAATCTGATGGGTCACTCACTGGCAAATTGCAAACGACCGCAGCTTGCAAATTTATCAAACAAAAAATGTGTTCAGGTTTTAACATCTACAAATTGTTGACGTTGTAAAGGGTCATCTCTTACTTTGTTAGAATAAAAGTGATGAGTTAGTAGAAGTTGGGCGCACAGAAATGAAAGTGAATTTAAGCTTCTAAAAGTTTTATTCCATTAAACGGAAAGTATGTTTCCAATCGAAATAAATACATCGATTTACGAACTAACAAAACTATTTTTGAGCATAACAGCAACATAAATCAGCATTTAAATATTTCAGATGTAGATAAAATCGTTAAAGAAGTTTCCTAAAAAGAATTTGGATTTATGAGACATTTTCATAAATAATTTTTTAGTTTTAAGCTTGATTTAATGTTGTGATAAGAATTGATCTAGGTCGAGCAGTATTTACTTACTTGGGGGATTTATCTCTTTTTTTTTGTGTAATTTTTTTAATTTCTTGTTAAATTATTAGATGTGTTTGTATTTGTTAGATTTAATGAATGCTCCTGTATAAAACTAATAAATATTTTAAAGCTTAGAAAATAGCTTCCTTGCATATTTTGTAAATTTTAGTGGTGCAGAAACGGATATTGCGAAGATATGGATAAGAAAAATTCGGGGCGAGCTCCGATAATACTGAATCCCCAAGATGGTGGGTGGAGCAACTGGAGCCCTTGGGGACCATGTTCTAGATCTTGCGGCACAGGAGTTCAGTTCCGAACGAGGAAATGTAATAATCCCACGTAAGAAAATGCGAAACTGTATTAATAAAAAGAGCTTTTCCGTTACGAACATGAATCATTGTTGTGGCATTAATAATGTACGTCCACTTTAGGCCATCACATGGAGGAACAGTCTGCGAAGGAATATCAGAAAAATGGAGAATTTGCAACAATAAGTCCTGCCCTGAGCCATTAGGAGACATGCGAGCGCAACAATGCAAAAAACTGCCAAAATTACTGGATATTGTAGGAACTCGACAAGGAAATATGACTTGGTTACCGTACGAAAGCGATGAGCGTAAGCTGTCGTGATCAGATTACTTACATTTCTGTGAAAGGAATTGATTTTAGCCGAGAAGAAATGTAAATTGATATGTATCAGTGAGAGTACGAACGAACTGTTTGAAAGTGACGAGAGTTTAATAGATGGGACGCCTTGTTCATATGAAAATTCGGATAACATTTGTATTCAAGTAGGTAAGAAATTGGGGCGGAATAGATTCTTGATCGGTTTTTACGTTGAAGGGTGTTTGTCAATCTCTTGGTTGCGACGGTCAATTATTCTCCAAAGTGAAAACCGATATGTGTGGAGTCTGCGGCGGAAATAATTCCGATTGTTCCAATATAGAATCGATTTTCAGGAGAAGGCTCAAAAAAGGTGTTCCCATATTAATAATTCTATTACGATTATTAAGTTGTAATCGATTTTTATCGTTTTAGAAGTTAGTAGGGTTGTCGTCTTGCCACGAATGGCAACCAAAATTAAATTAGAAGCCAATGTCACAATGCATAATAAAGATGATCCTTCTGTCGCTTTTATCCTGAAAAATCGCAGGAAAAAGAAATACAGGATTACCATTCCTAACACGGGATTACGCACAGATATCATCGAAGGCACCAAGTTTTACTACGAGAAATCCAAGAACAAACATAACATTTGGGCTAATGGTCCAGTTCTAGCGGAAATGGTTATACTGGTAAGGGGAAACTTATGCTAATTTTACGTCGCGAGGTGTCTACTGATCTCATTTATCTAATGACGAACTTAATTTTAAAGGTATACGCTCCAATTAGTGAGATTGAGGAAGGCTTGAACGTGTCGCTTCGCTCAGAATACATCATTAACAAAGAAGTCTCTGTTTCATCGCATAGATTTAAGTGGATCCTGGGCGGATGGGGTCCTTGTTCTGCGAGTTGCGGCGGCGGACGCCGCCAAAAGACGGTTGCTTGTTGGGATGATCAAAATCAGAAGTTGGTTAGGAGAAAACATTGTTCTTTGATGACAAAACCGACACTGCCTTTTGAGAAATGCAACACCTTTGAGTAAGTTTCGATCGTAGATTGGATTAAAGCCATTTGCCTAGGAGGAAAATAGGTCGAATACCTAAAATTAGTAAAGTAGCTATCTTAAACCAGTTCTGGCTATGGGAGTAATCAAGCAGAAAAAAATCTGCTATTTAAAATAAAACAAATATCACGTTTATCTTATCATTTTTCATCAATTTTTTGTTTTTATGACCACTCAATTTTTCTGTTAAATACTCTTTTATTTGTCTTCTATTTGTACTTTAATCTATGTTTAGTCTTCTTATTTCTCAATTAAAATTTAGCGGTCAACTCGGCGACTTCTGAGTTTTTAATTTTATTTAGGTAGACCAATTTTTTATGGAAACCAATTTCCATCTTGAATCTTTAATCATATTTCATCTAATTTCAATAACTCCTTTATTACCTTAAAAACGGGTCAAAAAAACTCAAATTTTTAACTTTTTAAAATATATTTTCTAAACACGTCAAAAATCCTTAAAATTTTAACTATTTAAAATATAACTACCCTAAAAGCGAATGAAAATGTTTGAAATCTGAAATCTCTTTTAAAACTGGTATTTACATATTTCCTTAGAAAGTTTAAAAAAAACAAATTTAAAATTTTACTCTTTTCTTAAAACTAATAGTTAACAATTTTACTAATGATTTGTGCCTCAACAAATTGAATGTGACACTCTATATAAACTATATAAATCCGAGTAACTGTCGATTGGATACAATGTGTTGTCTAAAAATCAGTTATATTGTTTCCTATTAATGTTCTTTCACTAATTTGCTGACAATAAGGAATTTAGAGTGTGCTCACATATATCTACAACGATATTTGCTATATTGGTTTTTCCTAAAAATTCAAGCAAAGTAACATTCCAACAAAAACACTATTATGGACAAAGCTATGCCACTACACCACATAAAAAAAGCAATTTGCATGTGTTCTAATTTAAGAACGTCAGCTAAAAACGTTACCTTGCTCTTCCTCATCAACAACAATTGCAAGTTGTAGGCTAGTTTATCATACTGATACTGCACAAAACCATTTGCTCGGATTCTTCCTAACAGATCATTAATCTGTGGAAAAATTGGATACCCTTTTACGAAAAACCAACTCATCCGTATTAAGAAAATTGATGGTTTTATTAAATGTAAGAATAAATTTCCATCTTCATCCTCAAAAGATTCTTCATACTCGTACGCTCGTTGGAATGTCGCAGTCACGCAATCTTGTACAAATGCTGTTCGATTAACATTGTAGAAATGATCAAAACTGGGTACATAATTTCTAATAACATACTCTTCATCTGCATTTTTATAATTAGAATAAAAAGATGCAACGAAAGGATCTAGATTTAGAATAAATTTCCTTTCAATAATCTCACTTAAAGTGTCAACTTGTCTTTCGAAGGTTTTCTTCGAGATAACATCCATTAACTTGCTCTTGAAGACTGTCGATATCACTAAGCAGAAGCAGATCCAAGTAAAAATCAATATTCTGAAACGTGGTAAGGTTTGAAGACTACATTCTAGTAAGATTTGATAAAACCTAATTAGGGATGAATTGAACGGTTCTGCGTAAAGAATACGACAAACTGTAACACTTAGAAGGAAACTAAAACCAATCAGCAGGTAGATTTTTCCACTAAAAATGAGGGTGGTTCGTTTCCAAAAGGGCATAATTTTAGCTTGAGGTACCAACCAATGGACACCATCTTCCATAATATTTGAAGTCATATCAAAATTTATATGCTCTTTAAGTCTTGGATGAAAACCACCAAGCACCATGTCACCAAGGCGATTTTGTAAATCAGACATTAGGAAGTTGTAAGAACCGTTTTCTTTGAATCCCCATAGTACAAATTTGTCATTTGTGTAGTTCACAGAGACTCCCACTCGCTCGGCGATAATGTCAAAGATTTCTGTTTCAATGCCACGATTTGTGGCACACATGGGACATATGGTGTATGGAGGGAAAATATTATTGATTATAGTCATAGTAGTGTTGTTCCATTTTCGTGGGAAAATCGTTTTTGCCGGAAAATTAGAATCCAATATCCCATTACGACAAGTTGACAAGTGATGATATCTTGTATCTGGACTGTTAACATTTCCTTCTAAATATGGTACGTAAGTGTAGATTTCCTGTCGAACATCCGACTCTGCTTTTATTACGTACAACTGATTTAAGTAGTACTGAGCAGCGTCTAGAAAAAGAGTCTCATGTAGGGTTTCTGTAACGATAACAAAAACGCCTCTTGGATCAATATTTGGATTTTGAAATAACCTTTCTAACGATGAAGCTAAATTTCCATTTAGATTCATAATACAAATTTTGCTTCTTTCAAATTTAAACCAAATGCTATCAGAAGTTTCCTCGTTGATTCGAATGATCGGTTTTGATATTAGAACATCCAAATTAACAGTGTAGATCACATTGTTTTCTGGTAAGTTTTCAATAATATTTTCTAGACAGTTGGTCAAATCTGTTAAATTTGGAAAGATTGGAATGAAAATATTAGCACTACATATACTGAGGAAAATGAGCCAAATTAGAAAGTCCATGACAAATGAAAGAGGTGCAGCAAATTCAGAATTGTGACGAACAGTCCATAAATTTTTCTAAACAGAAGACGTCAAAAAGATTGTGAAATGGAAAAACATTAAATATCATAATGCAAGCTTGTGTTTACTTAATAGGTATAGGTCCACAACAAATTTCAAAAATGCAGATACAGTTGGCATTCATCCATTAGCTTCAATAATTTATGAGATGATGAAAGTTATAAATAAAATATTCATTATTTTTACCATAAAGTAAACATTCACCTACATTTAGTAAGTTTTAATGTGTTTACAGTTGCCACTTTCAGTGGATTGCAGGAATATGGGAACCTTGCACAGCTACTTGTGGTCTACAAGGCGTTCAACAAAGGGAACTCTACTGTGTTCCTCAAGCTGTCCTAAACAAAATGTTGTTTCAAAACAACGGAACCATCATTGACGAACCATGGAAACATATGGTAAACCCCAACAAATGCTCAGGTATCACCCCATTATCAATAAGGCCATGCAACAGAATACCTTGTTTTTCTTACTGGAGGTATGGCGAATGGTCACAAGTATGTAGATGTCTTTTAAAAATTGTTAAATGTCGCATAAATATTGTTTTAGTGTTCTGTCAGCTGTGGAAAAGGGCTATCATATCGTTCATCTTATTGTCTTCCTCCTGAAAATGAAAGTTTTTATACATGCGGGGAAGCTCCACCGCTTGTACAAAAACGAGTGTGCCAAAATGACACAAAGTGGAGTAATCCCACGTGTAGAGGACGTAAAGGAAAACCTTGCTTGAACGACAAATCAGATTTTTGCTCTTTGGATGTTTTATCAAAGTATTGTACGATTGGAGGATTTAGGAAACTGTGCTGTAAGACATGTTCTGATTTTATTTTGAAGCCTATTAGCACTTAAGTTTTGTTAGGCCTAAAAGTTAGTTCAACAATATCCTTAATTTCAAATAAAGTTCGTTAACAGTTTTGTTTTACATTTTTTTAAATTTAATTTCCCGCGCTCTTTCAAATCTAGTGTTATTTCCTACCAACGTTGGTACTTTTGTTCTTCTCTTTCAAGCTCGATTCGAGCTCTCATTGGTCGATCATGCACTTACTAAATTCCAAACTACATTTTCCATTTATCATCAGAGAAAGACGAGAGGAGGTTATTGGTATGTTTTTTGTGAATTTTTTAACCATCCTCAAGTAAAATTAAAAGTTAGTAACGACCTTATTTTTATAATTTAATGGCCTACTCTTTTTGTGAAATATTTTCTAACGATAATGACGGAACTCGAAGAATTTACATCCTTAACCAAAGAACTCACATGTGAAGAAAAACAGCGTTTACAGCAGCAAAATTCGCGCCTGGTGACCGATTACAAGGCCCAACTGCTTGAAAAAGATGCCAAGAAACATTGGGATTTATTTTACAAGCGTAACGAAGCTCGTTTCTTCAAAGACCGACATTGGACCACACGTGAATTCACGGAGTTGCTTGATGCTGAGTCCACCACAAAAAGAGTTCTTCTAGAAATAGGTTGTGGAGTTGGGAATTTTATTTTCCCTCTTATTGAAGAAAAACTGAATTTTTATATATTAGCTTGTGATTTGTCTCCAAAAGCTGTTGAAATTCTACAAAGAAATCCTCTTTATGATGAAGACTACATGAAAGCGTTTACAACAGATATAACCACAGAGGATGTATTTAAAAATGTCCAAGAAGACAGTGTGGATGTTGCAACTCTAATTTTTGTGCTTTCCTCAATACATCCAGATAAGTTTGTTACTACTTTAAAAGTAGTTCATAAACTGTTGAAACCTGGTGGGATAGTTCTTTTTCGTGATTATGGTTTGTATGACATGGCCCAGTTAAGATTTAAGGCAGGCCATAAAATATCAGACAACTTTTACATGAGGCAAGATGGCACAAGGTTTGTTACGTTAGCTTTACTTCAAGTTATAATAACATTAATTTACATTTTAGAAGCTACTACTTTTCTGTGGAATTTTTATCAAGGATCTTCGAAGAAGCAGGTTTTGAAATTTCTTCTCTCACTTACATCCACAGAAGAACTGTAAACAAAAAAGAAAATATTGATGTCCCTAGAATTTTTATTCAAGGCAAATTTAAGAAACCCAAAGAGGTAATTCAGTTGTTTGGTTATTCATTTTTATTTTTTCACATGATGATTGCATAGTTCAGATGATTTTGATGATTACACTGCTGTAATTGTCTTTCGCTCCTAGCTGATTTCATTATTTTATTTCATGAGCAATTATTTTTAAATGTGATTTTAAGAATCTCATTTTTATTGCAGATCATTAGATGAAGCCCTTAGAAGATCGAGGTTGTAAGTAACTTAGTTTTCTTATATTTTATATAAAAGAAAGTGATAATTTCATAGTTCACATAAACTTTACTGATTACTTATTCATTATTTACATTAATCTTCTACAAGTGATAAACAGATTCACAGTGTATGGTTTTTATCCAACAAGACTTTAATTTTCAGATTTGAATAAAGTGAATTTAATTATTTTTAAAGATTGTCATCATGCTGTTGAAGATAATTCTATGCGCTAAATAACAAACATGTTGAAAATGTTTAACATTCACCCTCGAGTTCTCGGTGGAACAACTACACTGTTAAACCGCGCTTGCAAATTTCATAATGTCATGAAGTTAAAGCTCTTGAAAAGATTTACAGTAAAGTAGCTGTGAACGGTTTAGATGACGTTGGATATTTTCAATTGATAATACTCTAAACAGAAATCCAGTGCTGGGTTGTAGGTTCAACTAACTCAAGAATAGAATTTTTGTTCAAGGCAAATTTTACAAACCCAAGGTCATTCATACATTTTTATTTTTTCTACATGATGATTGCATAGTTCAGATGATTTTGATGATTACACTGCTGTAATTGTCTTTCGCTCCTAGCTGATTTCATTATTTTATTTCATACGTAAATAATTTTAACTGTGGTTCTAAGAATTCATTTTTATTGCAGATCATCAGATGGAGCTCTTGTAAAATCAAGATCGTAAGTAACTTACAATTAGTTGTCTCGATGATATATAAAAGTAGTGATGATTTCATAGTTCAAATGAATTCTATTGATTACAATTTGATCTGTCTTTCGCTCCTAACTGATCAATTTTTTTTAAAAAAAAAGTTCACTTGAAACTTGCCTTTTGCTAAATTGTTTTTATTTTTTGCAGATACCTTTAAAGAAACGAAAAGTGAGAAACAAGTCGGATGGTAAATAAATTTATTCATTACTATAGGGATTCATTAGAATATGATAAATTCATAGTTCAAATGATTTCAGTTTATTACACACTTTCGCTCGTATCTGAGTTTAACAGTAAAAACAAACGCTTGTTTATGGACTTCTCAACGAATTATTTATTCCGTTTCTTACAGAATTTGGATGAAAAGAGGAGACATTAACGACCGAATTTGATAGGTAATTTCAATAAATCTTAATAATTCATAATTTTTCACATTATGATGAGTTCATAGTTCAAATGAACATCACCTTGATTACAGTTTCTATTGTCTTTCGCTCCTAACTGACTTTTAATTCCAATTTAACATTAATGAGCTTTATAACGGTAACCTTATTTTGGTTTTGCGTATATTGCAGGTTTTCTTGGAAGAGAGGAGCATGAAGCACCATTTATCAACATTTGAAGCACTTTGTCAGTTATTGAACTTGTATTATTTTTGTAAACTGATAATTTAATAAATTATTGATCAAGTTTTCTATTTTTTTTTTGACCGAATCATTTGAAATTTAAAAGTACCCGCTAATTTAACCACAACTGTGCTGCCACTAGTGTTGCTATATTTACAGATGGCGCTGAAACAAGATTTAACACGCGAGTTATCAGTCAGCTGTCAAATGTCGAAAAGGTTAGACAGGTTTGTTATATCAAAATTGTAATGTGAAGAAAACATGATTTTATAGGATTTTTAATAATGAATTTTAGTTAGAACGTGTAAGATTACCACTTCTACAAACTTATCAAACAGGTAAGTTCAGTTTTTTTTTTTTACGATTTTTTAAAAAAGAAACCTCAAGTTTTTGTATCTCTTTTGAATAACTCATTCTAGGCGTAATTTTCGGTTAATTTTTTATAAAATTGTTGCCAAAAAACAATGGCTTCGTTCCTTGTAGTACGTACTAGAACTCGGATTCGAGAATCAGGGGATTCCCCTACCCTAGTACTTTTAGTGACGTGGCGTCGCAGCATTGCGTAACGTACCTAAGAAGTTAGGTTTTGCGTATTCAGTGAATTAGGTTCTCTAATTTCTAAATTTTTAATTCCAGCGCTTTTTCTGGTGATTTTGCAAAAATGGAGGAAGAAGACAAATTAATTCCCAGAAACTACCAAGAGCAGTTGATGAAAATTGCGATTAAACAAAATACAATCATCTATCTGCCTACAGGATCTGGTAAAACTTTTATAGCAATTATGGTTCTAAAACATTTAAGTGATAGTTTGTCTCAGTATGTCCCATTTTTTTGTAGTTCTTTTCTCATCATATAGTTTTTAGATCATATAAAGAAGGTGGAAAAATATCAGTTATACTAGTGAATTCTGTCGCATTAGTTGATCAACACACAAAGTATGTTGAAGATCACACAGTGTTAACTGTAGGATCGTTTTCAGGAGAGATGAACTTAGATTATTGGGAAAAAGAGCAGTGGGAAAATGAGTTTAATAAATATCAAGTTATTGTGATGACCTCACAGATTATGGCCAATCTCATAAACGCAAATTTTATCGGTAAGCTTCAAATATTGATTGATCTTTACCTATCTTATTATCTTTTCATCTTTTGTTCACTTTTACATTGAATATTTGCATTAATCTTTTACAAGTGATAAACAGACTCACAATGTATAGTTTTCATCCAACAAGATTTTGATTTTCAGATTTGAATAAAGTGAATTTAATGATTTTCGACGAATGTCACCATGCTGTTGATGATCATTCCATGCGCCAAATAACGAAAATGTTTAAAAATTATGATAAACCCCCTCGAATTCTCGGTTTAACAGCCACACTTTTAAACCGCAATTGCAAATTAGGTAAAGTCATGGACGAAGTTAAAGCTCTTGAAACGACTTATCACAGTAAAGTAGCTACGGTGGACGGTTTAGAGGATGTTGTTGGGTATTTAGAATTCATAAACCTTAAACAAAAATCCAATGCTTGGTTGTAGGTATTCAACTAATCCACAAGAATTGTTCAAGTGTTGTGAACAGTTTCAACCAACTTTTGTAGAAAATGTAGTTATCAGTCGTTTAAGTAAAGTTATTGATATTTTAACCAATGTCGTAATTGAGGATAGCTCTGGTAGTTTGAACTTGTCAGGGAGCATCTTGAAACCGCTAGAGCCAGTGGATGTTCTAAAAAAGTTAAGAAATTTGATTTCTGATCTTATTGTACACATAAAAATGTTTGGTTGTTTTGGCGGTCATATAACTTGCATTGCTTACATGATACAAGTTGAAAGGATCAAAAAGCGTTGTCAAGAGACACAAATCTTTATGATACTAAATTTCGTTTTGACTTCAATAGGCTGGGGGAAGACGGTCTTCCAAAAAGCGATGGCTGGTTATAATAAAATAGATAGATTGAAAAAGTTCTCCACTGACAAAGTCTTAAAACTGTTTGAGATTTTGGAAGAATATAAAACTAAATCTGATGAAGATCTTTGCGGTCTTATTTTTACCAAACGGAGATTTACAGCGAAAATTATTCATCATATTCTGCAAGCTCTTAGAGAAGTGGATCAACAGTTTAGTCACTTAAAGACAAATTTCGTTGTGGGTAACAGCAACAATCCATACAACGATACACGCGAAAGTCTGTACATTACGAAAAAGAATCGAGAGGTTCTCAACAGTTTTATTAATAAAGAGATTAACGTACTAGTTAGTTCCAACGTTTTGGAAGAAGGGGTGGACATACCTAAGTGTACTTTGGTCATAAAATTTGATAAGGCTGAAGACTACAGATCGTATATTCAATCTAAAGGAAGGGCCAGACATAAAACGAGTTTATATTACACGATCATCGAGCAGGACACTGCTAAGAAGTTTTTTGACAAATATAAGGAGTTTCAACAAATAGAAGCACTTTTGAATATGGTAAATATGAATATCTATTTTTTAGTTGTAAGGAAACAAGATTTGGCATGTGCAATGAGCAAAAGTCAATTATTTTTTACATTGTCTTTTGTTTTAGTTTTCCATTCAAGCTAGGAAAAATTGTACTTTTTCTAATCTAAATGAATAATGAAACGTTAAAGAATTCGGCCTGGACATTAGATAGCTATTTATGTAGCAAGTGGGAAAAATAGAAAGTTTTTTTACGCGTTGCTTTTTGTAAGCAGACATGTAAGGAAATATAATTTCCTACTTGTTACATCCAAGATTTTGTTTATTTTTGCCTTGAAAAGGAATATGTTTTATTTTTTATGTTTATTTTTTGCCAAAAGTAGACTTTATATATAACAAGTGAAAAAAAAATAGGAGTTTTCCCTATGCGTGCCCTTATTGCAGAACGTGGCGATGGAAATCTTCTAACTTCCCACGTGTTACATACAAGGTTTTATCTGTTTCCGCCTTCATATCTGGGGGATCACATTTATTTTTTACAATTTGACGGTAAAACTTTGTACAGCTTGTTTGTCGATAGTTTTAGTATGGTCTGTTTTTAATTTACCAGAAAGTAATAAAACAAGGAAAAATTGTTTTTTTAGATGAGTGGGAAAAAATAGTATTTAATTTCTGACCGAAATAAATAGGAAAATTTAACTATTTTTACAAAAAGAAATTTGAAAAAAAATGGCTTTATTTTATCCTAACAATATGGCCGGCTGTGGAATGCTTTTACTTTGGTTCGATTTGACAGAGAGTAAAAACTAATCTTTTTCAGCTTTTAATAGGAAAAAACTTAGAACGTGAGAGTCCCAGTCAAACTGACATCAACAACATGTACAATGAAGATTTAATGGAACCCTATTATACAAACGGCCCCAATTCTGCCCAAGTCAATATGACATCTGCAATCGCTCTTCTATGTCGCTATTGCCAGTGTCTCTCCAGCGACCAGTACACTATCTACGCACCCGAGTGGTACCTGGAACAACAACAACAACATAATTCACAGGCGAAAGTACGGGTCTATATACTGCTTCCAGTTGTTTGTCCAATAATAGAACCCATCAAAGTAAATATGATGCAAACTCATTGAGAAATCGCTACATCGTTTTTTAGGGGCCTTTTATGTCAAACAAAAAGGATGCAAAACGTGCCGCTGCACTAACTGCTTGTATAAAATTGCATCAATGTGGAGCGCTCGATAATAATTTATTGCCTGTGAAGAAAGAGTTTCGCGAGGAAGATGTTTCGTTTTTGTTTGAACACTGGCCGCAGGAAAAGGAAATGGATGCAGGACTGAAGAAAAAGAAAAGATTGCACGATAGAGCGGTAATCAAGGCACGAGACTACGTAATTGTTGATAACACTTTTATGTTGTAGATTTCACAATGCGTGAAAGGCAGAATCCAGGAAAATGAGTCTCTTTATTTGCACGTCATCAAATTCAAACCATTTTATAAAAGACATGAAGACTTCGATCAAGGAACGGTTTACGATCTTTATCAAACTTCTCTTTGTTTCGGTTTATTGTCACCTAAACCTTTACCAAATTTATGTAAATTTCCGATCTTTGATTCTGATGGAACTATAGAAGTTCATCTCAAAGTTAACGTAAAAAAAATTACACTTACAAAACATGAGCTAATGAATTTGAGAGAATTCCATTATTTGATTTTTAACGATTTGTTGGAGATTCTCAAACCATTCTTAATTATTGATAATAGTGGAATGAATTCGGAAATGTTTCTGGTCGTTCCTGTGCAAGACGCTTCAGATGTTACGATAGATTTTAATGTGGTCATGCAGCATAAAACCCTTAAAAATAAATTTGAGCCTACTTCTTCTGAACGTATGAATCTAGATGTGAGTGAAGATACGTATTTGCATAAGATTGTGTCACCTTGGTACAGGACGCAACCAACGGTAAGTAATGTCATGTTATTTAAATATCAAAATTAATTTTCTTTTTACCAGATGTACGTAGTAACCCGAGTCTGCAGCGACAAAAGCGCTAGAAGTGCTTTTCCAAATCAAGAATACAGAGACTTTGTCACCTATTATCAAGAAAAGCACCAATTGAATATACTGAACCCTTCCCAACCTCTTCTTCTAGTCAAAGGTCTCTCTAAAAGACTTAACACTTTTAAACCTCGAGGTCGTGACTCTAAACGAAAAAGAGATAAACGATATGAAGAACTTGAAGAATATCTGATTCCAGAATTGGTGGTTAAACAAGAATTTCCATCATGTTTATGGATCCAAGCTAGATTTCTACCAAGCGTTTTATCTCGCTTAGTTTTTCTGCTAAAACTCCAGCAGTTGCAGATCCAAATCGCACACGATATCGGTTTAAGAGAAAGATATTTGCGCAGTTGTCCCGCTCTTGAGGTAGATATGCATCTTCTGAATTATGTGCCATGTGACACTCAGACCCAAGTCGAGACTGATTCTGTCTCTACTTCTATGGATAGTAGTTGTCTTCCTCTTGAAAATTCGACGTCTTTAACACAGCAATATAATCAAGATTTTGCGACGAAGAGGCTGGAGGCTGAGTATTCTTGGAAAAATTTGGAAGAACCTAAAGACATTGAACGTGATATCAACGTTACAGTAATGGATATTGAATACTACGAGACTTTTATTTCTCAGAAAGTCTCTAAAGATAAGCGAATTTTAAAAAATGAAAGTCCGCTCAAACCTAAAAATGTACCAGCCATCACGTACTCTAAAGAATTTGAGAAAAAGTATCTTGGGGTTTTGGACATTGCATTTGATAATCAGTGCCCCAATTTGTGTGATTTTTATCAGGCTTTAACGTCTGCTGAAGCTAATGATGTCGTGAACTTAGAGCGTCTCGAAACTTTGGGAGATTCTTTCCTGAAAGTTTTATCGTCTCTTTACATATTGTTTAGGTTCCGGCAATACAACGAAGGTCAATGCACAACTCTCAAAGGAAAACTAGTTAGCAACAAAAACTTGTACTATTTGGCGTTGCGAAAAAACTTGGGGGGAATTCTAAAAAACAGTGATTTATCACCAAGTGATGAATGGGTACCCCCATGCTTTTGCATTCCTCCAACACTCAACAACAGCATTAGAAACAAAGAATGTTCAATCAACACATTGTTTTACTGTAATGTACCTCCAGAAGAGCAAATTGCTGGAACTCCGAGCAGAAAAACTTTGAGTGAAATCACTTTTGAAGGAATTGGAAACGACGAAGAAAATTCCTACACCAGCATGTGTAACTTTTTAAACAGCCAGTACGTCAGCGATAAAACCATGGCGGATTGTGTGGAAGCCTTATTAGGGGCCTTCTTTTTGAACGGCGGCCTCAAAGGTTGGTACCCTAGATTTGTCTTTCATTCCTTCACTTGATTATAGGTGGCGTAAAATTCATGGAATGGATGGGTATAATCCCAGCTTCTGAAAATGTACTACAGTTAATTGAAACATCTAAAATCAACCCAGTTTTGAATCAAAAAGCGACCCGAGAAAACATACTCTTCCATATCCCTCAATGGCAGGAATTGGAAAAACGTTTGGGTTACAATTTCAAAAACCCAGCTTTTCTCCTGCAAGCACTCACTCATGCTTCCTATTCTCCAAATCGCATAACAAACAGTTATGAACGTTTGGAATTTATCGGAGACGCGATTTTGGATTTTTTGATAACTTGCTACATTTACGAACACTGCGGATATTTGAATCCCGGAGAAGTAACCGATTTACGTTCAGCTTTGGTGAATAACAACACCTTCGCTAGTTTGGTTGTTAGATGTGGTTTTCACAAGTTTTTATTGATGACCAATTCAAAGTTACAAGGATATATCGATAAGTTTGCGGATTATCTTGCTATGAAGCATTATGAAATTGACGATGAGGTGCTCATTTTACTAGAGGAAGAAGACTTGAATATCGCCGAATATGTCGATGTGCCTAAGGTAGGATAGGCACCAATCAGAAATAAATGCAGTAAAGGTTGCTTTTAGGTTTTGGGTGATATTTTTGAAGCGTTGGCGGGTGCCGTGTATTTGGATAGCAATGGTGATTTGAAAACTGTTTGGGACGTTTTTTATAAGATAATGTGGAAAGAAATCGATTTGTTTAGTAAGAATGTTCCTAAGAACACGATCAGAAGACTGTTTGAGTGCCATACAGCCTATCCTCGTTTTAGGTAAGTCTTCATCAAGCTGCAATTTTTTTATTGTAATCAATTTATTACAAAAGAATGTGGACTTGACAATATACAAACTATTTTTTAGTCCCGCTTATGAAACCGAGACAAAGAAAACAATGGTTTCTCTAAAGTTCATGTGTGAAGGTCGTTCGAAACTTGTCCATGGTTTTGGATCAAACAAAATAATGGCTAAAAGAGCCGCCGCAAAAATCGCACTTCGCGCATTAAAAATGAGTTCATAAAAGTTCGTCTAGAACTCAATTTTTATTATTTTATACCATCATAACTGTTTCTACGCTTAAGCTCCTTTGCATCTTTGTATCCTAGTAACTTAAGATTGTATAGTTTATATTATTCATTACCTATAGGTTTTATACTGTTACTGCTAGAGTGTTTACTGGATACAAAAATATATATTTATGAATTATTTATTGTGTTTTTCTTTTTTTAAGTGATGGTTTGTCAAAAACTGGTTTTATACCACCAGCTTGTGTGCTGTGAAATTTGAGATTTTGCGAAGTTTCACTAGACCACGGCGAATCAAATTGTGTGGTATCTTGATCAACCAAGTGAGTATACTTCGTTCTTCCCGATCGTCCAAAATTCTTGACTTGCATAACTTTAGGTAAAATAGTTTTATCAAAGTGATCTTCAAGCGTTGCTTGAGCAAAGTCTCTTTTATATACTTCGTCTTCTTTATCTAAGTAGAAGGCACCACGATGGAAGTATTTCTGCAAGAATTTGTATTTGCCTTTGACTGCTTTATTTGTGACTTGCTTGGGATTCAATCTCATTTCTATCCTTCGTTCTTCTTCTGTCATATTGCGCAGACGTTCAATTTCCAAACGTTCTTTTTCTATAGCTTCCCGTTCTTCGCGGTCTCTTTTAATTCTTTTCAATTCTCGCAACTTCCACGCTTCATACTCAACTTCGTCGTTTTCGTCATCGGTACAAACGTCATTAATGTTGGGTTCGTTGGTTTCTTTATCCTTTGCTTGTTGTTCCCTTCTAATGGTTTCTTCAACCATTCTTAGTGTCTGTCTTCGTCGTTCTTCAGCATTTCGCGCCGCCTCAACTTCTTGCTGCTTTTGTTTCTGTACTTCTTTCTCTTTTTCAATGATCGTTATCCTGTCCTTCTTTCTCACGAAAATCGGTTTCAACCTAGGACCAGTCTCCTCCTCTGAATCAGTATACTCTTCATATTCAGAAGACTCTTCTGAAGACTCTGACTTTTCTTCTTCTTTCAACATGAATTCCTCTTCTTGTTTTTCCAACATTTTTTTCTTCATCAATTCTCTTTTTTTCTCAATTTCACTATCACTGAGCTCAACTTCCGACTCATCATCGTCAGGTGCCGCCTCTAAAGTGTGTTTATGTTCAGGCAGATTAATCTGCTCTTTATCAGATTCCTCATCAGAAGACTCTAACACCTCAGGCTCAAAAATGTGACGCCTACGTTCAGGCCTGACTTCAGTCTCGATTTCGGCAATTTTGAGACGTCGTAAACGAGGATCATTAAGTTCTTCATCACTTTTAGATGGTTCTGGAGAAGGGGGTTGGACAGGTTGATTACGACGTTCCAGAAAATCTTCATCGTCACTGTCACTGTCTGAACGTGCGTCCTGAGCATAATCGGGCTTCTTTCCAGAGACATAGCGATGCACCTTGACTTTTTGCATGGAAATTTCACCTAAAAAAAAATGGTTGTAGAAGTGAGGTTAAGTTAGTTGAGTTGTTACCTTTTTCATTTCGCACAGGGACGGCTCCAGCCGTACTCTGGATTCCGTACGATGATTGAATATTCATCATTTTGGTAAAAAAGCCTCGTTTAGACGGTTAAATGGTGTTTATAACAATACAAAACATACGTTTACGATTGTCAATTTACTGTCAGATCTGATCTAACCCACAGAACACTTCTTAGGTCTGGCTGTCAAATTGATGTCAGGCGGGTTGCATATGCAAATATCTATATTATCTATATTTGAACTTTTGGTGTATTTAAATGTTTTTATCAAATAAAATAACCAAATAGTAAAAATATTTGTATAATACATAATGATTAAACGTATGCAAAGAGGATTTTATTAAAAAAAAATAACTGCGCATGACGGGTAGAAAATGACCTGCTGCCTGTAGATATTTTCAAATCAACTCAAATTTTCAAATATTTCTGATGAAAGAAAACACAACAAATTATAGTTATTTTATTAGTTATTATAGATTAAAACAATAAATATTTTGTATTTATTTGTTTAAAAACATATTCGGTAACTCTTTGGTTCGCACAGTGTTGCCAAGATCAAGAATTAAACCACAACTTTTTTCATTTTGTAGTGTTGGTATAACCACCTGTTGTTGATGCTGAATAAGTTAAATCTACGGAACGCAAGCGTGGAAGAAGACGCGGCGAAGCAGTGTTTTTCTAATTTTTATGTGATCGTGAGAAACTGCTAAAATATTATGAACAAATAATCATAAATTTAGTGTGTTTGTGTTTTCTTGAATCAGTGTTTTTTTTGTGTTGTCTTCACACCACTAATTTTTGGATTACCAAGAGGAAGACAACTTCGCACCAAAAGGTAATAGATTCCTTAAGATATTCCCAACAAAAAACGCCATAATTTTCGCTTAGAACACAGAAACCGGTAACAACAGACCAGAATTTACCGTTTTGGTAAAAGTCGCTGCGATGCTGCGGTACTCGTGGTCAGTACCAACACGAGTACTTCTTCGCATAGAAATTACAATGTTTTATGTAATCGGAGTAAATGCCGGGATTGTTATTGTCGCGTATGGATAAAAAAGAATCAGGAGACCTAGGCGCGGCAAATTCTTGTTTCTTGTATGTCAGCACGATCAAGGAGTCTGTGGCGAGTCTGACGTTTAGGCAGGGCATGTCGAGATTCCTAGGCACAGCCACAGCATGCTGCGGTGCTGTTATGCAAAGTAAACCAACAATCAAGGACATGGTTCTAATAGGTTGTCGAATACCTAGGTTATTTATCTTCTGGTTTACAGACGATGACGTCAGGATGTGTGTAAGAATGGGTCAACGACATCCGGAATGCCCTGCTTTTCTTCGCCAATTTATTTTCACTGATGTACAGTTGTTTGGGTTCCGGTAAAGTGATGCTCTTCTTTTTCTTGGTAAAGGCTTTGGAAAGGTGGCTATCGTAAGACCTCGGGTCAAATGCCTACTTGATGACAAATTTTGAAGTAATTTAAATGTTTTTCGGCACGAAATTTGTTTTATTAGAATTTTTCAAAGATCAACGTTTATGTTAATTGTAGCAATTTTGAAATGTGGTATTAGTACCATTTATAGTAATTATATGTCCAGAATTAATTAATTTAGTAGTTTCCTAAAATTGTTGAAATAACTCTACAGAAAGACTGCTACCCAATCAAGATTTTGTTTTTTGCTTGAAATTTGGTATGTTAAAATTCAAATATTTCAATGAAGGAGACACTATTTTTGTGGAGACCATCTTTTTTAAATCCCTAGGACTGTGCTTGATTTTTACGAAATAGTCTTTGCTGTCTTTTTTTATCATTAAACTTTACAGCTATTATTATTGTTGGGTTTATTGTGCTTATAATCGCGAGTTAGTGACATGACATGACATGAAATGATAATGAGGAGAGAGGCCGCAGTCTGGAAAAGTCTACATAAAATATCATTTTACCATTTTTAGATTTTTTATAATTACTAAGAAATAGTATTAATAATTACATTATGTGTAATTTAATAACACTGGTTCAATAGGTGAAATTAATATCGTATTTTCAATTCACTTTCAATATTTCAGTGTATAAACTAGGTCAGCTGATTTACTACAGGTGCGGATTTTGGTGTATTGATATTTTATTTACAAATTGAGATTGTTAATATTGTTAAAAATGATAACACACTTAATTTATGACATTACCAGCTTAAACAAAAATGCAGAATGAATCGAACTTTTTTTCTTTTTTCTATCTATTTTTGCTCCTTGTTTTCTAGTTTTAACGTCTTTTCAATTTGTTTCATTTATATTGTTTATAAGTTTATATTTATGCAAAATTAACTTTTTGAAACGACCTGTATATTGGTATCATAGCTCATACTGGAAACCTAATCTCAAACTTTGAGAATTTAATGTTATATTTTCTTATTAAGGACCACGACAGAGTAATTACCAAAAAAAAGTTTTTTCTAATTCAACAGTTTTCAATGTTGATCCTATTTAACATTTAAAATTAAAAATACTAGTTTACTGGATACTACCGCATGACTGCAAATATCTGATTTTTATTGTTGAATTGTCAACAGATTCACAGTTTTATGTAGTCAGTTTATTTAGAGCACTTGATTTAACCTACTTTTTATTTCTTTAATTTAACTTATTTATTCTTAATTTTTATCTTTTTTTAAACACTAAAGGTTAACTTGAGTTATTTGAGTAACAACTTAATTAAATTTACCAACTTAGTAAACATGTTTTAATCATTAGTCACATCCCTTATCAGATTTATTCAAAGCAAAAAGTATCCGACATGGGGAAGAAAAAAATTCATTCGGAAATGATGAAATGAAAATCTACATTGTTGTATGATTACTTTTATACGTAAATTTAACGTGAATTGGTATGATTGTATATTTAACAAAGAATCATGAATTTGAGTTCTATTTTTGATACCTGATGCAGTAATCTGCCATTGTCAATGTTATTGATAAGATTTTTTGCGAGGATAACGATTTACAATAGATTATACCTATTTTTAGTCGTGATTCCAAATTCTGAAAACTTTGAACTTTTTTTAGATAACCTGTTCTCAACGTCCATTAGCAAAGTTGAAATTATAATTTTCTAGGATTTTGTTATCAAAACAGGAAACCGCCATAATATTTTACTGTAAAGTTGTTTGAAAAACTTGTACTTGGTTTTGAACTATTTCAAAATTATTCTGCTTGACAACTGGAACAATTTGAAAATATTTGGTTTAAAAATTAAACTTCAGCTATTGTTTTCCCTTTTTTTTCTGTACTTCCGATCTGTGTTCCGGCTTGTAAGTCCAATGTTGTTCTAAAAACGTCCTGTTTTATAATAGTCTATTCTAATTTTTCCAACCATTGACCATGGAATTTTTAAAATACTTGTTTTGGCCATAATATGGTTTTAGATAGATAACGCATTCGTGCTTTTTTTAACAGGTGATTTGTCGTAATATCCGGCACTTCACTCGATTAAACTAATATCCTTAGCAATCTCAGAATTGCCCAATCGGTGGTTGATAAAAAATATTTGCTCGAAGTTGTGCAACTTAATAGGAATGAAACAATGATTGCAGTATTCACACTTCTACAATTTACTTTTGTAGTAAAATCTTAAGATCATTCACACATTACTTCTCCATTTCGCAACAATGCGATAACCAGTTTTGTTGATTGGTTAAGTTCACAGGGGAAAAATCACTTTAAACGTGGACAAATCCGCTTTAATGGATTGATCGTGTGATAACATACCATCTTAAAGAAGTAATTATGGTCGTTAAGTAACATTTAATATGTAGAACAAATAATCCGGCTTTTGAAATTCGCGTTATCGCAAATGTCATCAAGAAAGTTCCAGGCGAGAATTTGGAAGCGATTGCTGGAAATTTACAATTATAATCAAGCAGCATATTTTTATTTAAACTATTTTGGGGCCTAGTTTGTGTGATAGTTAATCTTTTCCTAAAGTTATTTTCAAAGTAAAAGGATAATGGCACGTTTGTTTGTTCTTCGAATGCAATGTATTCCTGCATACCTACTTGTAATTTGTTTTTTAAAGGTCTTTAGTGTTTTGTCTACAGGTTTTTCTGTTATGGTTTCAAGGTTTAAAAATGAACATATTGTAATGTGCTGTCAGATGGTAGATACCATTGGGATTATTGAAAAGCTGGGCATTCTTTCTAACAAAGGTGTTTTTTTTTTTTTTCGTTTTAAGATAAAAAGGAATTGTCATCATTTAAAAAAATATATTTTGGTAATAACAAAAAAATATTTTATATATGCGTTAGTCTTTTCCGTTATATGTTATCAACATTCAGATGCAGTAAACTGGTTCTGCAAGATGTCTATATGTAACCACAGGAATCCCCCAAGGTGTTATTTTGGATCCACTTCAATTGCCTTTTGCAAGACCATGGTTTGTTCGGTTTTCTTTATTGAATACTACTTTTTTTGTAACATTTGTTCCATCATTATTTACTAGTTTTTAAAAATATGCTTGTGCTCCCGGCTTTGTTTGTAATTATTTTAAGCATCATAAATAGCTATATTCAAAGAGAACGTCATTATAAAGGAATATATTTAGAATCCTGAATGAGTCATTTTATGTGATAATTAAGATAGTCGTTTACTTTTCACAACCCATTAGTGAGTAATATCTAAAATCTGATATCATTATCATTACAAGTTTATACATGAAAGCAAGGTAAATCAAATAGGATCGAGCCCAAGTCATGAAAAAATGTACTGGGTGAGTTTTAGAGGCTCGTAAAATCGACGCTTATTTTTCTAGGCGTAGGTAGATAAACGCCCCTTTCTAACTTTTATCTAAAAATGTGTTTTTTAGTCACCGATACTTGCCCCAAACAAAATCCAGGTAAAGAACAACCCTCGAAAATTTCATCTCTGGAAAACATTTACAGTTTTGTGAACGGTCGTCGCACCTACGACTATATAAAATACCATCAAGATCAGGTTTATTCATTAAAAAACACGTCCGCGTAACATTTGGAATTCTGAATCATACAACAATAAATCCAAACAAATATACTATAAAGTTGTAGGTTTTGTAAATAAAAGAAATGCTGATCTCACAATGACAGATGCATGTTAAGTAGGCGTGAACAGGCGTAAGATCAAGAGATTTTGTGTTCTGCTTCAACGTTGAAGTCTCCACTGTTAGCATTTTCGTTGTGCAACGAATTAATTTGGTCGTGTTAATAACTATCACCGATTAAAACGTGTCAGGTTTGTCATTTCAATAATAATGAACTGCACCCATACATGTTAAAAAACAGGAGAAACCGAGTTTGTTTCATACACGCTTACGCAATTGGAATTTTGCAATGTTTCTGCATGCACAAGTGAAAAAAATGCATTATTCATCAATGGAACATCACTTATAAAACGTTTTTCAATTGAAACGAAATTGTATTAATAGTCTACAACCTAGAAACACACAGTGGATTTCACATGGTTTGTGAAAAATGTAAAGTTGGTATTGTTTTCAATATATGTACTTGCCTTGGAAAGGTTATAGAAAAGTTTCAGGTTTCTATTGGTGTTAGATGACTTTTACCGGCCAATATAATGATGAATTTGAGAGAAATGAGGTTTAGATTTCAAATATTACCGATTTTTAGTTTCTTTTGTTGATAATTTGTTGAGTAATAATCCCATTCGCTAGTAACATGGAACTTTCCCTTTACATATGATTTTCCTAGAAATTCAATAGAAATTAATGGCATTTCAAGCGTAAAAAGGCAAGATTATTGAACTTTCGTACGTGAAACAAAAAAGATTCCCATCAGAAAACCTTCAAGGTTTGTTTATAAAATATATCAAAAGTGTTGATTAAAAAAATTGATTCAAGTGCGAAATGAAGTGTCCATTTATTATCAAGTTTTATCGTGTTAAATGCACATGCACATGTAATGTTGACTAATAAATAAATTGTATAACATTTAAGTCAATTGAAGGAGTTGCCGCAAAAGTTGATTGAAATATTATTTTATTGTTCTGCTTAAATGGTGGATATATGTGATTTATATAGTATTTAAAATCCACACTTTCTAAGAAAAAGGAATTAGGGATAGAATTATTGACTTGAAAATGTGTGCGCAAAAACTGCTTCCTGTTGAGCAAATCCTGGTGCACGTTCTGCGGTATCTGCAGTTTTTAGCACTGTTTATGCTTTCATTTAAAATTGACAATTTAATCATCGGTACTAGCTGTATACAGTCATTTTCCGTCATTATCTGTTATTTAATATCTTTGCACCTGTTTCTCTAATTGAGGTGAAGGTAAATAGGACTTGACCGTGACTTCGTTCTAAATAAATTTATCAACTTGAAGGAAGATTTTATCATAACAATACGGATTAAGATTACGCTTTTTAATGGAATAAAATAAATAGCCGGCTTAACATTTCTCGCGGTCAACCGAAGAAATGCCGTTAATATGATTTTTTCATTTCTTGTTTTATTGAATATTTCTTAAAAATTAACGGCAATTTGTGTGCTTGTACCTTATAATTTATACGATCCTCGCTGATAAAACGTTTCGAGCAGATTGAGGTTTTTGACCAGGAAAAAATATAAGACAAAAAGTAAAAGTCCAGATGGAATGTGAGCCCACTTATCACTTATTTTGCGAAAAAACGAGAGGCTTTTAAAACTTTCATCATTTTTATTTACCCATGTCACAAATTCAGAAAAACACATAACTTACTAAGAAGATATGTTAAATTTGCCGAGGTTACCCGATCGCTGCATGTTACATATTGTTTAACATTTTATCAACGTTGAAACTGTTTAATTATTTTTAGTGTATTTAGTTTGCGCGAGCTAACATTGACGTCGTTCGTACGTAGAGAGTAATCCTTGTGTGATATAACAAAAATGATAGACACAAAAGAATTCTGGTACGATCGTAGAGGTAAGTCATGGGCAAAAAACATTTTAGGCTACTTAGAGTTTTCTCTGTAACAAGTATTGTTACATTTTTAACAGTAACGCGTGACACTGCTAATAGGAAAAGTAAACACAAATTTCTTATTGCTGGTGGAAAAAAATACCAGAAGCCTGGGTCACAGGACTTGACAAACAAAGCTTTAAAATAATTTATCAGTTTTGTACCATTTCAAATGTTATCGGACGCAAATAAAACACAAGGCAATGTTTGTAACGTAATAGCTTACAATGACTGTTAAATTTACTCTACAAATATTTTATTAATTCTGTCTCGTATTTGGTCATAACTCGAACAGACGGTTCACTGAAATGGAAAATCTTCAGGCACACCCATTGCTTCCAAGACAATAAGTTGCAGTGGATGAAAGTGTGTGAATAATTTAAATTGGTGAATTGCAAGAGAATGTGTTCTAAAACCGACGTGAATAACATTGAGCCGTTAATTATGGGAATGCGGCTGGCAGTGATTTTCGAAACCCCACAAGTACCGGATTTCACGAAGCCGTTTCCGGGTGTCCGGATTAGGACAAAATAAATAAAAACTGGAGTTGTTTGGATGCAGATTTATGTTTTGTAGATTTTTGCACGTGCATAAAAGAATTTGTACTGAATTCTCAGGCTTTCACTCATTGCCTGCGACACGTTTGTTTTCATTCAGAATGGCAATTTTGGAACAACTGGCCGTTCAGTAGATGTAAAAATGTCAATTATTATGCTCCAAGTGTTGAGCTTTAGAATTCAAGAAGTGGTACCGTCTGCGTTTCTCTTTTTTGCGATGAAATTACATGATATTTCTAAATTCCGAAGTGCATTAAACCTGATCTTGATATCTGATCTGCTTTAGCTAAACTCTATGATTATGTATTTGTTTGCGTATCGGTGGTATTACAAACTTAAGATTGTTTAACTTTGACTTGAAGGAACTAATCAATCAATTTAGAGTCTTTGGTGCATAATTAAAACTGAAGCATTTCGGTCATTAAAACATTGCGACTCGGGCTTTTCATTAACGAGATCATATTTTTGTTTTGTTAAGTAGTTGTCAAAACAACCCAATTTATCGCATCATAGTTTAACTAAAAGTCTTGATGGAGTGTTTCACATTTGAGCATGGACCAAAATTTTGTTTTTTTCTATGCAAGTTATAGACAAGAAAATTTTTACTGATCGATTGTTAATTCCTCTTAAATCAAGACCTGAAGCTGAGATTAGTAAGGATTTAAAAAAGTTGGTCTCTTATGAAGCATGATTTTTATTATGTTTTTCGTGTCATTAGTCAATTAACCAATAAACATTTTCTACTTAAATACTTTATCCAACCAGAGAAACTTTTTTGCGAAGCTAAAATTTACTTTGCAATTGACCCAAAACCCATTTTCGCCCATCAATTCAAGTCAGTGTGATTAAGTACCTTCTTTTTTAAGCACCTTCACGTAATTTCCCTTTATATTGTAACAACATCTCAGTAAAAGTATTTTACGACAACAATTTGAAACGCAGATATGTCAATAGCACGAAAAAATGCACGTATAATAAAATTTAACGACCGAAACGACATTACAATCGTTCTTAAAGTTCAATGGCTTACGTCAGTTGATGGTTGTACATCGTATTTTGGCACTTTCTTTAATTCTCCTTAATTAGGAAACAACGTTTTAATTGTAGTGACCATTACAAATTACAACATTTGTTACTTTTCCTACTTGGCATTCTGTTTATTTTATAGTCGACATTCTCGGTGACGACATTCAAGTGGTGGGACAATTATGGAAAAATATGGTTAAAATTGCAACGACCGATGACGCCTACGTTAAATTAGGAAACGCTTAGTTTCAGCGTTGGAACGGTTAACCGTTTAATCGGTAATTTTAAAGGAAGATCAAATTAGGACATTTTTATGTTAGAAAGTTAATGCTGATCTTTGCATTGTTTTCTCATCATGATGATCAAAAATCTAAACGCACGTCTTGTCATGTTTTAGGGGCCACTTTTATTTTTAACCAATGTCACTTCAAAGTTACATTAAACCGTTAATTGTTAACTAAAATGCCACATCACGTCGGCAGTAATTTATATCCCAAAACAGATTCAGACTTGGTTTGGTAACGTGTTTTTTAAAAATTATGGGTTTTGGAAAACTGGTTTCCACTACTGATCGTCTATCGATTATGGTCATCGTTTCGATCACCACTTACATTAAAATTGAACTTCTTGCGACGGGTCATAAATTTCTTAATTTAATTTTACTTTAGTAATTAGACTAACGGATAAAATCTACGTATTACATATTTATGTACGAAAAGTGATTTAGATTAGATCGTGCATATCCAATCAGTTCTGCAAGGTCTTTGATTAAATTATAATGTTGATGATCAGCGGATTGCGAAAATTTTATATGAAAACGATTTCTGATCACCAAGTGCCAGGCTAATCCAATTGTGTTGTTTTTAAGTTACACACTTTCTAAAGCGAATTCCTGTAGCAAATTATTAGATGTTGAGGAATTTTAGTTTGTGCAAGTAAAATTGAATCGTTTTTTTGATGGTGTGATTTTGCGTTTTTACTTCATCCTGTGGTATTTTTAAATAATGAGTTAAAAAAAATCTTGATACGTTTAAGCACTCAACTAAACGTGTAAATATTTTTGCTTTTGCAACTAGAAATTTAATACACATTTTTAGAAAGGTAATTTTAGTGTGATCTTTTCCAAATTAACCAATAATTTTGGAACTTTGAATATATTAATCAGTGGAATAATACAGTTTGAAATAAGAAAGTTTCGCTCCTAAAGCTTACTAACCTTTTTGATAGAAAACGATAACTTCTTAATTGAATTTCGTTGTTAAATTCACAAGTGATTAGATCAGCTACAAATTTATATCTGTCTATAATCAAATTCTTCACCTTCGCTTAGACCCAACAATAAAAGCTTAAGTCATTTCCTTCAGAAAATGTGATGTGTTAATTCTTTTGACTATAAGATCCACCTACTATTTAACTCGAACAGATTATCACAGATTGTCTCTCTATGAGGCGATTTTTGAAATCGGTTGATGGAATATAATGAAACTGATTACCACAAAAGTAAGTTGTGAGCAGTATTAATGGCCGAAAAAAATGCCACGCGATGATTTTTTCTCGTTGCTGGTACATAATTTAATTCATACGAAATGATCGTGATTCTCGACTTGAAGAGTAAGTACGTTAAAAGTCTACAATTATTATTTGTTACCATGCTATTTCTTCACTGTTAGATAATAAAACAACAAACAAAAGCTTGTTTCTCATATCTATCTGGCCATTGAAATCTAATGGAACGAGAGCATGCAAAGCATCCAAGCGATAATTTTGCACGGCATGCGTCAAAACAGGAAGCCTTTTGTCCACCGGAAATTTGTTCAGACCCATTCAGAAAAGCGAACGTATGAAAATATGTTCCACTTCTGACCGGTATTTTGAAAACTTTTATTGGTGTCAATCACTTCTAGTTTTTTCATAATGCGAAATCGTATGTCAGCATTAATTAAAATCGATTTTAGATACCGTCTGCGTTCATTAAAGCAACATGCTCGTAAAAGATCCGTGAGCAAGACGTTATTGATGCGTCATTCATGTGTAGCTTTAGACGTTGCAGATTTCCGGGAATTTATTATACGGTTAGATGATGTTAATTGAGTTAGGAAGCGGCAATGCGGCTTTAATAAAACGAGTTGGTTCTTCATAGACTAGGCGCAGAGATATGAACCGAGCTTGTGTTTTGAGGAGACATTCATAAATGCTGGAGAAACATGTTTTTATTTGATTTTTAATCTCTTAACAAGATTCGACTGATAGATAACTAATTATGTCTCATGGTTGTTCAATTTCGAATTAATTAACAAACATCAATTAAAATTGTTAATAACTTTGCAGTCCTACTTTAGCTCAATCTTTCAGGTTTTTTCGAGTGCTTTTTTACCTCGTCGCTGAACTTTCGCAGGAATTTTGCAATTTAGTTCTTAATCATAACTTATCAGCTGCAAGTATTTGAAAGTTACGTCTGCATCAGTTATTTGTTCTCCTGGAATGTACACTCTTGAGAAATTATCTGTAATGTTTGTGCAACGAGATTGCAGGTGCATTTATGGACGATGGATTATTTCCATCTTTTTTCCCAAGATTGTTGGAATCTTGTTTTGGGAGCAGATATTTCAGTACTTAACTGTTTTGTTGAAGTGCGAAAATGTGTTGCAGTCTAGAGCAATAACTTTCCTGCAGATAAACTGTTATGTTTACTGTACTTACGAGGTGTTGCACTTTGTTGTCATTTTTATATGGTTCAGTCTATTTGTTGCCGTAATTATAGAGTCGTAAAAGTTGAGTGTGCATTTTCCTGCAGGATTTTTTCGGATGTAGCAACCACACGTTTATAGCTGGGCAGGACGTTATTGTTTCCTGCTGGGTGGTTCTATGACACATTGTTTTAGGAGAAATCAAACATATATTGAAAGCGGTATTTTCTTTACAGATATCTGTGTATAAATTAATGTTTTATCAAATTGATCATTAAAATAGAAATGTATTTTCTACAACATTTTTTTATTGCAAGAAATTATGTATGGGGTCTTTAAATAGATACAGACAAACAATTGATAGTAAACTTTTTTTTATACCGGAAGGTAAGGTGTCTCGACTTATAATGAAATTTTAACCCACAAGTAATTTAACTACACATTTGCATTTCAAAATTGATTAAAATTAATGAAATTCAAAAGTGCTCATTACTTCAAATTATTCACGCTGAGTTATTACATTTCATATTATTTCTGAAAATTACTTATTAGTATCATAAATTTTAATAAATTGTATTTAATTTTTATCAATGATTGATTTATTAACACATTTAAACTAAAATTCAATTATTTTGTTATCGATCAGATTACTTTTCCAATTCCGTTCTTAGTTCTTAAAGCGAACTTAAAATTTATAGATTCCAGGTTTTAACGGCAATTAAATGTAATGAAGATTTAAATTTGATTTAATTCTTTATTACTTCCAACGGCTTGATTTTGAATGTAGTAATGGGAATTTTTAATAACTCAAACGGGAGAATATAGCATAATTTTAAATTCTATTGCGAGCAGTTTTCAGTTTTATCCAAAACTCTGTTGATAAAACATAATGTAACTAAGAGTTAACAAAAAGAATACACCAACAAACTACTGGCGGGAGCTTTGTTTTAAGATTTAAATTTGACACTTTTGCAAATAAAACCTTGTGACAATATCATGCAAAAATTGAGTTTAATTTTTATATCTTTGTTTGTCTTTGTAACCTAATTTACAATTTTTTATTTGATCTAATGTCTGTTTCTACATTCTGTCCTTTATTTTTTACACAATATTTACTAAGAAGAACAATCTTTTTAGGAAATGACAAACAAATGGCAATTGACTTTAGTATTTAAGAAATTTAGCTTGTCGTCACTTTTCGGGGTCCTCATTTCATTACCTTTCTCTACCCGTAAGTCAACTAGTCAACTCATCATTCTGTATATACCAAATGTGTCACTTCTAACAATCGCATTGCTGATAAATGAGCTCATCCACGAAGGCCGCGAATGCTAATGTGTCTATAAAAACTTGTAGTAACATTTGTGTTTTCGACTTAAAACTGTCATAAACACGAAGATCAATGAATAAAAGTGACACGTTTATCGATGACTTGGGGACATTACTATTTAAATGACGAGTAAGTTAAATTATCATCTAAAGAAAGTGCGTAGTTACTAGACAATAAAATAACATATTCCCATAAATACATATTCAATTCTGCTGCATGATGAGCGATCGGGTTCAGTCAAGTCGAAAGGTTGTTGCAAGATAAGTAGACCACCTATTGAGAATGTTAATCCGTTTTGATTAGGCATATAAGCGCGGTATTTGTGGAATTACAGTTTTTTCATTACAAATCATCGATCTTAGCAGATGTGGTGAAAGCATGTTGTTTATCAGTTTTATTATTCTCTTTGACATTTTATTTATAGGAGTTCAACGGGAAGACGATAAAATGTACAGGAGCGTGATGCCAACACACATCGATAATTTGTTTTTAGCGTCGTTGTTGCTGTGACGAATGTTAATAATAAAATTACAATGAAAGAAGAGATAACGTGTTTAAAAATGGTATTTCAAAGGTGTTTGAGAGGCTAGAATTACGTTCAAATAAATTACTTACATGGATTATTTGTGTCATTTCAATAAATGTTGGATATTTTTAGTGCAGTTTTGTTGATAAGCTTCACGGTCAAAAGCGAGATTAAATATCACAATGTTGATAACACTGTATCGTGCATTATTTCAAAGATGTTCTCGTTTTTGCTAAAAACTAAGAAAAAAACTGGTCGTTTTATGTTGTACGGTATTTTCTAGATCTTTATTGTTCATTTTCTTATCCTTATCTATTTATCCGGTTCGATGAACCAATTTTGTTTACTTTATCAAATTCGTTTCCCATGTTTTTGTAATATGTTTCCTTCTCATTTATTATGTATTTTAGATGAAAATACGAAAGTTGTTTAATTATATTATTTGAGAGATTCGAAGATAATTTCGCTCTACTTCAGGTCAGTTATAAGAAAAACGTCAAAATTTCAAAATATATATACCTAGCTATAAATCAATCGACTCCATATGCTTTAAAACGTTTCAACAAAATCCGTTATTACAATTTTATATTTATGTTATGCATTCATGGTTTTTGTACCTTTTATAGTCTTGTTATCAGAGGACAGACCACACAATAACATGCTTGTTAGTATTTGAAATGGCACGTGACGGTTATTGCGAAAAAAAGACAGGGTTGTAATTGACAAGAACAGGCCTCGATAAGAATTTAGTTTGTAGTCAACAAAGAAAGGAAAAACGAGGGATTCATCGTATTAAAATCAACAGACAATTTCATCGATTTGACGTTTATAAAGATGTTAAATAATATTCATTTGTCAGTTTATTAGCATACAAATCAAGGGTCATTGCATTCATGATTTGACACATACAGACATAGTGCAAATTAAATTTTCTAATTGTGCATAGACCATACAGTTACGAATCCGTTAAGCAAATTTATTTTACAAAGGACCTCTTAATTGCATTACGTAGATAAATAATACCCATGCAAAATTCATACATGATTACCATTCCACGGCAAAAATGAAAAGAAAACCTTGAAGTAAACAATTGGAATACTTCACGTTTTGAAGGGCTTCAAAGACTACGACCCTGCTTTAAGCAATTGCTCTTGCGCAATTTCGGCGTGAAATACTTTGATGTGCACAAGTACCGGAAATGTTTGAGGTTTTGTGCGTTTCTTTAATCACCACGACTGTGTCACGTTCAGGATATAACTTTTAAACTAGGGTTGAAATAATAAACATGCGGAGGGAGCTAAAAACGGAAATGCTTCTTGCATCAGATGTTAGTTGAAGGCGGCTGGTGCTAGTGCTCGAGGGTGGCAACAAAATGAAATTCTACGCATATTTCTCTCATTGCCACACTGGTAAGAATTCGAATTTTTCCAAATTTGCTGGAATGTGTTGTCGCGTTTTGAACCGAACTTCCTGTGCGCTCTAGGCGTAACAATTGGAATTTTAATAATATTGTTACTCAATTATTAGTGAAAGTACGAAAAAAATTATTTATGCGTTGCAATTAATTAATAAAATGGGGCGCTTTAATGTGAGATACAGATTGCATAAATTGTTCGTTCAAGTGAAACGGGAGCTATTGAAAATTTGCTTTGCCCATAATTCAAATTTATGGTGGGATAATTTACTGATGATCTTGTTATAGATCTGCGTATTTGTGCAATTTATTATGAATTAGCTAACATGATTTGTTTGGCTGGAAAGGGAAATTGTTTATGTTGCATTCCACTGCAATTAGTAACGCTAGTTTGTGAAAATTGTTGTTTGTTTAAGCTTTTTTTGTGAAAAGGGGAGTGTAATGCGGTTTTAGCATTCCAGCTTTATCTTCTTAACATTTGCGTTTGCAAACAAAACGTGTTGTTTTAGTTAGTCATAACATTATAGTTTGTTATAAATAGGTTTTTTTGTATGATTTTCAAGCTTTTGTTCATATATGTTTCCATTTTTTCAAATTACATCTTTATTTGAACTTCAACAGAATAATGTTCTTTTTTTAATAAGGGAAACAGTGAACACTAGTACATGAAGACGCAAAGGTGCTTTCATACTGTGCATGTCTATCTACGATTTGAAAGTTTTCCTATATTTTTTACAGATTCAGAGGATTACGTTATTATTACAACTTATTTTACGTATCGGTAATCTAATAAGCATCGTTGTAAAACAGTAAGTAAAGAAATACGACGCCACATTGTAAACGTGTTTACTACAGAGAAGGTCTTCTATATATAACAAAAAGGACTTTTTATCTTTATTAGATAATAGTCACAATTAATCTCTGGTCGTCCTTTCCAGATAAATACCTGCATTATTGCGATATTCCAAAGTCAAGCAGTTTTCAGGCGCCTTGGGCCCCAAAGCCTCACTATGTTACTGTGTTATATAAGCTAGCCGTTTGCGAGGAAAATATGGATCAACCAAAACCAGATCACCTTGGTCTTTAAAGCATCTCTCGCCGCCTTTGGCTCTTCGATAATAACAGAAGATTCCATCTTACATCTAGAACATGAAGAAGGAAGTGTTTCAGTCGTATGACTCAGTATCAGTCAATTATTCATAATTAAATTTCTTCCTTTTCCGTAAACTACCGATTGAAATTAATGGTTTTCGCTTTTGACACGGTAGTACGAGAGTACCTTTGTTTCACACAAATCGAAGATGTGAATCGTGACCAATTATGCCGTTTAGAAAAACCAACGCCTTTCCCAAGAATGTAACCTTTATGTAGAGTTCGTAATCTTATTGCTTATTAGGATGTGGGTGAAATTCCAGACGGTATCGGGATGTTGTGCTTGGTAAAATTTCTACTGTTGTGTGAGAAAACAATCGAGGAGATACCGTGTTCTTGTAATAAGATATTGTGGGACAGGAGAATGCGATAATAGAGCGTGGAGATTACATCTGGGGGAAAGAAAGGTTCGGTTATCGCTGAACCATAATTTAGAGAAACGATGAGATAAATCCTTTTACCACCTAAAAACTGGAGTGAGTCATTGTCTGCCTTATTTTTCAAGATCACTTTTCTTCTAAATTCAGTTTTTTTCGATTCTAGTCTTACACATGTTTTGTTTCCTCTTTTTGCCGGCATGCCCAAGCTTTTAATTATTTCCAGTGAACTTGTTTCATTCATGCAGGTGCACATACTCGATAATTATTGGTATCTTTCTTCATATTAAATGTTTAATTACCTGTAATTAGCAGTTTTTTTTTCAAACTTCAAGTCTGCTCAGTACGAATTCAAACCAGGAGTAATGTCAACAAAAACTCTTCCAGCCAGTTATGAAATGCTCCACTTATCGATAATTCCTTCCTTGTTTACGCAAAAAGATAACTCTTTCGTTTTGCATAAGCAATAACGTGAGATAATACCTTGGGCGTTGCATACAAATTTCTGCAATATCTCTTAACAATATAACGGAGCCACTAATGACATGGGAACATTCGAAGACATAAATTTAGCTCGCTCGTGTTAATTTCCAAGTATAACCGCAATTCCTTCAATTCCAAAAACCGTTGCGATTTTTAACGACATGATGTCATCTTCAGTGATGTAACCGCTTATTATCTTCGTCTTGATCTCGTTGGTGCCTCGTGCGTGGTAGTGGGTGAGGTCTTCAATGGTCAGGTGTTTACACGTTCACTTGTTTTACATTGTAGCACGTTTCTTGTTCTGTTGTTCGTACGTTCATGTATTTCCTCATTCTTATTGGATCGATTTTTCGACGGCTGTACCTTTATCTATATGAGCCTAATCTAAAAATTTATCGTGAATCAACACAATATTTTTCATTTAGTTGTATTATATCCCATAAGTGATAAGGATGTTACTTGGAGAAAATAAAATAAATTGAATTCAATATGTCAAGAAGAAAACCTTATGGTAATGTGAAAATTTTCTCTTTTTGTGTTGAAAATGTATTGTGTTGGGATTAAGTTGCTGGTGTGGGCGAATTGTACTTTATGTAAATCTGAGCTTGAATTGATATCATGTCATGTACTGGTCTACGCCTTTAACGTTTATAAAGTTATCATGACGTGACTCTAACGCTTACTAACTCATTTGAATAGTTTTTTGTCCGGAAGACACGGCTCTGGGAATTCTTAGTTGGTTTGCTCGTTTACTGGGTATCTAGGTTAAGCTTGGTCACTTCTGAGAATTACAAATATCAAAATGAAAAAAAAAGAAATCAGCGATACGTACGAATGTATCAGTATCTATTACTTTTTAGAAATAAGTTATTTTTGTACAAGTACACTTTCAGTTTCTAGAAAAAAATCATGAGATCCAATCTTGGAAGATTACAGCTTGGAATAGTTTAAGATCAATTATCTATCTATTATCCAGCTGCATTTTATTTTGTTTAAATTGTTTTTCGCTTTTATCACATTTTTTGAAGACTAGAATTTTAATATCAGGGTTATATAACTGTTCCTTCATGATTGGAATTGATAATGATTGCACGTTTGCACTGAATCAATAACTTTATTCATTTTTGTGTAAGCCAAATTGATAGCAAAAAAATATTTTATCTTATCATGGAAAGAGTAGGTGCAGCATTTCTGTTTTCAAAATGTAACCGATTTGTGAGATTGCTTTAGTCTACTTACAAGCGGAAAAAATGGAATGTATATTTTTTAAAGTTTTTGTTACATTAAAATAAATCAAACGTAAACGTTTGCCACCCCCTGTTTCAAAATTTCTTTGGGCTGCAACTAATTGCAAGATTTGTTTGAAAAAATGAAATCTGTTGCTCTTTATTGTTAAACTCAAAAGTAATAGTATCTATCCATGACTCCATATTTCTGATTGTGAGATTGCTCCACCATTTCTGAGTATAGTGCGTGCTCCACCAAATCAAACGGATAAACCGAGGTGAATGTAACATATCTAAGTGATTAAATATCGCAAAACATTATCAAAGAATGTAACGAACAAAGATATTTTCACCAAAAATCCGTTCCTGCATTATTGAGCCTTCAAGCCATTATCTCAGGACTGCTCAATTTTTTTTTATCCAAACAATCCGAAAACCGTTCGCCCACCCAAATCGAGGCCATTTATTCTTCAACAAGTTTTTAAAATCCTAAACAAATGTGTCATACCAACAATTACTTATGACTCACGCAAATTATCCAAATCTATAATTTTATTCGAGAATTGACGAGTATCCGTCTGAAAGCAGGCATGACCGTGCAGATATTTTTTCGTCCCGATTTTCATCTCATTCTTCGTTATATAACACACTTATTTATTGACCTAGCCTTTACGTGCAGTGGTTGACCGTGAATGTGAAGCTTTCTCCGGTAGAAATGACCGACAATGCAAAAAAATTATACGAGAGGTCACATCAAAATTCCAGTTTTTTTTTTTTTTGAAAGAATAAGGTATTATTTGGTTTTGATGGGTTGTTGAAAACGTCAGGGGCAATATCCTTGATAGGTGTTATCAGACAAGTGAAAGCAGCAGTTGTCTAAAGTTCGGTGAGAATTTAAAATTGGAGGCACCGTATTGAAGCAACACGTTTATGACAATCAAACAGAATTTAATGTTGTGAAAAGATAGTCAAACCATAAAAATCTAGTAGTGCTTAAAAATTGCATTACACCACATTTTAAGATGTTTTAGTTTATCGTGTTATCTATAAATTGCCGCTAAGTGTTTTTATTTTTTAATGACGCTGTATATAAAAATTGCACCCGATTAAAAAAATAAATCCTTTCTGCATATTACGTTAATTTTCCTATGATAACAAATTTTAGAGCCCAGTAGTGGTCGGCGCGCCAACGTGCAATAAAGATAAAAATATGTTATAGCAATAAAGGCGGAACCTTAGACAAACATTGAATTATCAGAACATTTCAGACCTCAAAAAACTGATAATTCGCCCTTGATAGCTTTAATGGAAAGTCCAGATAAGTTCTGACAAGATGTCTTTATTTGCTTGTAATGATTGATCGCTGTTTGATTAGGAAAGTCAGCAGCGTGAAAAAATAAACATTATTTCTATTTTTTTAAACTATTGTACAATGATTATTATTTAATTAACTATTCCAAACTTTAAGATTATATTTCAAGTAATTTCTAAGTTATCAGCTCCGCTGTCGACTTCTTTGTTACAAATGTTAACTTACAGTGACTACGGCCACTTACGGTGACTCTCAGTACTTTTTAGTAGTTTATCTAAAATTAATAAAACAAAAAAAACTATTAGTTTAATAGCAATCGATTTATTTTTCACAACATATATTTTTTAATGCTTTTTACGCTTCCGATTACACGTACCCCCTTAAGCCATTAATATTACAGTAAATTTTGTATTTTTTGACTCGTTTGAAAGTTGTTTGTTACCGTTTTGTTTTTGTTGCAGTTGGCCTCGTGCATTATGAGCCTAGAGAGCAAACGGGTGTGCAACGTCGAACCAACATGACTCAGAGGGATGAAGTGCAGAAGTTCGAGCAGGGGCGGATACGTTTCCTGCAGGAAGAACGTATGCACATACAAAAGAAAACATTCACGAAATGGATGAACTCGTTTCTGCAAAAGGTAAAAATTGCTCGGTATGACAGGAGTAATGATATTCAGGCCTTGGAATAGACGTCATTTACATTCTTGAAGTATTGCTCTGTTTATAAAACATTTTTTGTGAAATAGTACGCTGGGTACCGGTTTGAAAAACATTCGCATCTGACTTGTTTTTATGGCAACGTATTGAATGCAACGAGATAAAATGACCGAATGGTTTCTAATACTTTTATCTGTATTAATTTTAGGATTAAGAGTGAAATTGCGATAAGAACATTATCTGAGGTTCGTTTGTTGTAGCTTTATTTTAATTCCTTTCAATTCAAATATTAAAACAAACCTGGGAAATTTGTAATGGCTAATTTAATTGTAAGTATAAAAAAGAGACCCTCCCATAAAACAGCGTTCAGAAATCCGGTGATTGGTCGCGTTAATTAAGTTGGGAGGAGTTTTTGCTTTATAATTGATTTGAAAAAACTGTGGAATGATTGAATTTTATTGGACTTTAGACCCTAGCTCTATAAATACGTTCTTTTTATTTGTTTTTATAATAAAAACTTTAGAAATTGTTTTTGATTATTAGCTGAATAATAAATAATAACCGCAATGAAGGTGCATGTAATCGATAGACAATAATCTTCTCAGTTTCATGGATTTTTACGCATTTGTTCATTATCACAGAATTTTCTGCTCTATAAACTGAATTTTACTTAAACATTTTTGATGATTCACAAGTTATATTTATTTAAAATGTTTTTTTGTAGAGTTTAATTATAGAGTTTCTTTCTAACAAAAAAAAACAGCATATTACTACTTCTCAGTTATTAACTGTGCATTTGAAACAAGAAAAATTTACTATTTAGTTGTGTCAACTGCTTGCAAGATTTGATTGTTTTTCCATTTTGACCATCAAGCAAGATTTCAATTCATTTCCATTCATTTTAAATTTGTAGCTACGGTTTGATTTGTTTACTTCGTAGAAATTTCTCTTCAAAGTTTTAAGATCTGTTCTTAGTTGTTGTATAACAAATACCTCACAAACGACTTAAAAACCATTAAACTTTCAATTTCGACTAAAATTGTGCCAATTACTGTTCACTCCTTTCTCCTTCCATTCCTAATTTTACACAAAAAGGTTACATTCTCAAATAAAACTTTTACCTAGAGCATATTAGCAAATAGGAATCGTAAATCAGCTTTGTTTATTTTTTCTCCTGACATTTAATAAATAGCTTGCATTCTACTAATTTAGTATAAACCATTTGTCTTACGTTCGGTTTTACTTCCAGGTCCGTATGGAAGTGGACGACTTATTCGTAGATTTAGCAGATGGCAAAAAACTGTTAAAACTTTTGGAAATTATATCTGGAGAAAAACTAGCAAAACCAAACAATGGCAAAATGCGGGTACACAAAATCGAAAACGTCAACAAAAGTCTGTCGTTTTTACATACGAAAGTACGATTGGAAAGTATAGGTGCTGAAGATATAGTAGATGGAAATCCCCGACTTATTCTTGGTCTTATTTGGACGATCATTCTGAGGTTCCAAATTCAAGAAATTGAAATTGATGTTGTAAGTAAGATTAAAGGGTTGTGGCACAATTGGTACTATTTTTTTCCCAGGATGAAGAAAATGAAAGTTCGGAAAAGAAATCAGCCAAAGATGCTCTACTTTTGTGGGCTCAACGCAAAACTCATGGATATCCAGGAGTGGAAATTCGGGATTTCTCGACGTCATGGCGAACGGGATTGGGTTTTAATGCCCTAATTCATGCTCACAGACCAGACTTGTTTATTTATAATGATTTGCTGAATAATCGCAATATTGACAATCTTAATCATGCCTTCGATGTTGCCAATAATGAACTTGGAATTCCCCGACTTCTGGATGCCGAAGACATCGACAATTCCAGACCAGATGAAAAGAGTATAATGACTTATGTTGCTTCATACTATCACACTTTCGCCAGGATGAAGAATGAAGAAAAATCAGGAAGACGTATCGCTAAAGTATGTAATTATTATTTTTTTATTATACCTGCGTCATAATCCTAAATTAAAACACGCTGCAACGTGCGTAATATGGCCTTTATAGCACCCTAATTTTAAAGTTGTCTAGGTAACAAGAAATAGTGAAATGTCAGGACCAATTTTTATTTATTGAAATAAATATGAAAATTACAATTACTATTACTTAAAATTTTAAATTCCGCCGCTTTAAGCTGGTTACTGTTGTTTGTTACTTGTAATTCATAACTAGTAGAAACTTTTTCATTTTCTTTTTTCTGTTGACGTCCATGGCGCTTGATTAAGTTGATTCAGCAACCAATGTGTTCAGAACACCAGCAATGCGTTTCGAAATAACTATTTTGTTTGAAGTGGATTCTTTAATACAGCCACTAGCCACATGCATGGCTAGTATATTTCTTAGCCTCGAGTAGATTCAGAAAACGCTGACGCGCCGCGCTTTTAAATCCGTCGTGCGTGTTTTAAAGGCTTGCTTATAAACTAGTATTATAATATACCATTTCCAAAACTTAATTTCTTTTTTATTTTAGATCATCAAACAAATGGCCGATGCTGACAAAATGAAACTTAACTACGACAGACTCACCACCGACTTACTCGAGTGGATCAACCGGACAATCACACAATTAGAAGATCGGAACTTCCCGAACTCTTTAGAAGGCATCCAAAGTCTCCTCCTACATTTCGCACGTTATCGCACACAAGAAAAACCACCAAAGTATATAGAAAGAAGCGAAATTGAAGCTCTATTCTTCAATATCAACAGCCAACTTAAGGAACTACGACAACCAGCTTTCAACCCAGCTGATGGTAAACTCGTCCAGGACATAGAACGCGCTTGGGAAACTTTAGAAAGAGCCGAACATAACCGTGAAGTTGCTCTTCGAAGTGAACTTCGTCGTCAAGAACGTTTAGAACAACTCTTCTATAAATTCGAACGCAAGGGAGTCCTTCGTGAAGGCTATGTCAAAGAAATGATTCAAGTTTTATCAGATCCCCGTTACGGCTCCAATCTTGCACAAGTAGATGCAACAGTCAAAAAACACGAAGCTATCAGTGCTGACATTTTAGCCCGTCAAGAACGAGTCAACGATTTAACTCAAATGTGTAACGAACTTGTTAACGAGAATTACAGAAACTCTGATCGTGTCGTCAAAAGGGAAGCAGAGATCCAAAGACAATGGAAAGAGTTGTTGGGTCTTTTGGAAAAACATAAGCTGAATTTGAACCGTTTGGGCAACATCTTGGATTTGTTGAGAGAGATCGATACGGCTTTGACGAGCATGGAACATCTGAAAGCCGATTTATGTTCGACTGACACCGGAATACATCTAATGGGTGTTGAAGAATTGCTACAGAAGCACGCTTTACAGGCACTACAAGTGACTTCGTTGGGTGAAACGCGGAGGAGATTACAGCGGTTGGGTGATAACATCACTGTAGAAAATCCCAAGGAAAAAGAACTTCTTTGCACCAAATTAGATCAGCTCGCAAAAACATACAAAGATTTGGAAGCGGCCAGTACAAAACGAAAACTTCTGTTAGAAGACGCAAGAAACTTCTACCAGTTCTTACAAGACCAAGAAGATGAAGAAGCCTGGTTGATTGAGAAACAAAGAATTTGTCAAGCTGGAATCACAGCTAAGGATTTGCGTGGTGTGCTTTCTCTTCAACAGAAACATAAAGTTCTGGTAGACGAGATTAAAGCGCGTAGGAACAAGTTTGACCAGTTAGCGTCTGCTGGAAAACAACTAATAGCGGAAAAACATCCAAGAAGTGGAGAAATTCAGCAACATATGAACAGAAACGCTCAAGCTTGGAACGATTTGGACAAACTAGTCAATGATAGGACCAAACAGTTGCAAGATGCTGCTGAAGCTTATCAATTTTACGCCGACGCAAACGAAGCCGATTCGTGGCTGAACGAGAAAACTTCAATTTTGAATTCCACTGATTATGGAACTGATGAGCCGAGCGCGCAAGCTCTTCTCCAAAGACACAAAGATCTAGAAGGGGAGCTAAATGCTTACAAGGGCGATATTCAAAGTTTGAACGCACAAGCTGATCGATTAGTTGCTGCAGGGATTTCAAATCTTGATCTAACAGCAGATGTCTCGGTGGCTGAACCCATAGAAGAAGTGGTCTACGAAAATAGGTAAATCTTGATTTCTTCACACTCATACCGATAAACAAATTTTATTTTTTAGAATGGTTCCGACCGAAGTTTGGGTAGACGAGCTCGTAGAAAAAGTTGAACTCAAACCAGTGATGGAAGAAAAGAAAGTACCACAAGTCAAAGCTTTGTATCCCTTTAATGACCATGGATTAAGTATGATCAAAGGAGAAGTGATGTTTTTATTAAATAAAAGTAATCCTGATTGGTGGTGCGTGCGTAAAGCTGATGGCACAGACGGATTTGCCCCCGCTAGGTACGTGACTGAAATAGAACCAAGACTTCTTCAAGTGCAGACACATAAGCGGGAAACTGTAAAGGTTACGCAAAAAGTAAAGAAAACCAAGATGGTTAGTCAAAAGGTACCGGTTAAAGTGTTTAAACCTAGAAGAGCCGTTAAAAGGAAGATAGATGACAACGACAGCGTTCCAAAGAGACAAAAGAAAATTAATGATACGTATCAGCACTTACTGGATGTGGCAGCGAAAAGACGAGCACTTCTAGAAGATGCTGTTAAGTTATTCAAGTTTTATAAAGAGTGTGACGACTTCGAGAAATGGATTAAAGACAAGGAGAGGTTGCTCGCTGTTGACGATCCTACCGACAGTGTCGACCAAGCCAAACGCAAATATGAAGTGAGTATATAAAAAAAATTGAATCATATTTATATTTTTGTTACTTGATATAACCGCTACATTTTTCCTAGAAATTCGTAACGGATCTCTCCGCGAGCAACAAACGCATGGAAGAGCTTAACGCCGACGTTAAAGAATTTGAAAAAGCCAAACATTCTCAAATCGACAAAATCCGCAGCAGACACCGCCAAATCCAGACAGCATGGCAACGTCTCAACAAATTAAAAGCCCAAAAAGAAAAGAGTTTAGAAGGAGCCAGCAGCATCGAGTTTTTCCAAAAGACGTGCGACGAAGCTAGAGACTGGATGTTGGAGAAGATGACTCAACTCGATTCACACGTTTTGGGTCACGATTTAAAAACAGTCCAAGCTTTACAACGCAGACACGATAACCTCGAACGAGAACTAGCACCTCTGGAAGAAAAAGTGAAGAAAGTGATGCATTTGGCGGATTCAGTGAAATCCTCATATCCTAATGAAAGACAGAACGTGGCTCGAAAACAAGACGAGATCGAAAATTTATGGCAGCAAGTTAAAAATAAAGCGAGTGAAAGAAGAGCACGATTGGAGGATGCAGTCGGACAACAGATATTTACTAATTCTTCTAAGGATCTCCTGCGATGGGTTTCTGATGTTAAAGATCAATTGAACGCGGAGAATATGGTTAGAGATGTACAAACGGCACAAGCGTTGCTGAAGAATCACAAAGATTTGGGTGAAGATATCAAGACGAAAAATGACGAGTACGTCGGTGAAGTTTGTTATTTCTAAGTCATTATCTTCTTCTTTTTTTAGATTCAGAGAGTTGACGAATTTGGGTAAGAAGTTACTAAAATCCAATCCTGGACTTACAGATGTCGCTGAACGCGTTGAACGCTTACAAGCTGAACAAGAAGCCATAGCTCGAGGATGGAAAGAAAAACAACATTGGTTGGAACAATGCTTGGAATTGCAGTTGTTTAACAAAGAAGCAGATAACATCGACGCAGCTACATCGGCACATCAAGCATTCTTGGAATTTTCCGAGTTGGGAGTAAGTGTTTTGTGATTGTTTTCAGTTTGATTTAACCGCTAATGTGTGTGCTTGCATTTAGGACTCTTTGGATGAAGTTGAAGCTTTGCAGAAGCAGCATAGAGCTTTTGCTAACACTTTATTTGCGCAAGACGATCGCGTGGTTGCTTTTAGTAAGAAAGCAGATGCTTTAATCGCCAAACAACATTATGATAGCCAGAGGTAAGTAACAACCAGTCCGTGGAAATCTACATCGTACGATTTGTTCTATTTTCACCTTTTTTACAGCATCCACGACAAACGCAACGGTGTTATCCAACGACGACAGGCAGTCAAAGATGTGTGTCAACAAAGAACTAACACATTAGAAGCATCCAAAAACTATCAAGAATTCTGCGCAGAAGTCCACGATTTGCGTAGCTGGTTAACAGAAAAATTAAAAACTGCTTCCGATGAGAGTTACCGTGATTTAAGCAATCTTGAACGAAAGTTGCAAAAGCATGAAGCTTTCGAACGTGAATTACGCGCAAACGAAGGACAATTAAGAACTGTTAACAAATTAGGGCAGGCGTTGATCGCTCAAGACAACTACCGCAAAGACGACGTAGCTAAAACTTTGAAGGAGTTGAACGATGAATGGCAAGAACTCACAGGTATTTCACTCGACAAAGGAAGAAGATTGAGACAAGCTGTTACGCAGCACGACTACAACAATTCTGTGGACGACATCCAAAGCAAATTGGACGAGATAAACGAGAATTTGTGCAGCCAGAATGTGGGAAGCGATTTACGATCGTGTCGAGACCTTCTAAAGAGACAAGATGTTCTCGACAATGAATTAGCTTTGTGTGCAAACAGAGTTAACGATTTAGTTAACAAAAGCAACGATATGATGCACGATGGCCACTTTGATGCCGACGCGATTCGACAGATGGCTTTATATAGCCAGCAACGACTCCAAGACCTTAAAGATCCTGCACAACAACGACGCGAAGCTTTGAATGAAGCTTTGAAGTTCTACGAATTCGGATTCGAACTCGATGCAGAATTACAGTGGATCAAAGAACACCTTACCCTTGCTTCTTCGACTACGCTAGGACAAAATCTCCACCAAGCACAAAACCTCTTCAAGAAACACAAGAAATTGGAAGCGGAAATTGCAGGACATCAACCGGTCATAGATAAAACTCTGCAAGTTGGACAGTCTCTAGTGGATTTAGGCCATCCTGAAAGCAAAAAAATCAAAGAGTTGAGTGCTATTTTGCAAAATGCTTGGGACGAATTAAACACCAAAGCAGCGGAACGCTCTCACAAATTGGAATTGTCATTGAAAGCTCAACAGTTCATGTTTGAAGCGAATGAAGTGGAATCGTGGTTGCACGAAAAAGCTGATCTCATAGCCAGTACTGACTACGGCAGAGATAGAGATGCTGCCACCAAATTATTGACAAAGCACAAAGCTTTAGAACTTGAGTTGGATACTTACAATAATATTATTGCTGAAATGGGACGCGGAGCTCAAGCTCTCATTCAAAATAAACATCCAGATTCGAAAATGATAGCAGAGAGACAGTCTAGTCTTGAACATCTTGTTAGGTCTCTACAAAGGAAAGCTGTTTTCAGACAACATCATTTGATGGAGTCCTTGTTCCGACATGAATACCTCGCTGAATCTGAAGAATTGGAAAGATGGATCGCGGAGAATCTTCAACAAGCCTCGTCGGAAGATTATGGACAAGATTACGAACATCTAATGGTAATATTCTTTTGGATTCAGCGACGGGACTTTTAATACGCTTTTATTTCATACTAGGTACTACAAACGAAATTTGACGACCTAAAGCATCGCATCGAATCCGGAACAGAACGATTCCGTCAATGTGACGATTTAGCCCAGAAGTTAATAGCGAATGAAAGTTCTTACATTTCAGAGATTGAGAAAAAACAACTACAACTAGAGTAAGTTTTGTGTTTTTTTCTTAGTCTTGTCTTCTTTTAGATTTTGATTTGGTGTGGTTTTCTATCTTAAATAACTTAGACTAAGTGTGTGGTAATGCATGTTGGTATTGGAACTAACTGTTTTAGAACTCTCGAACCTTCGGAAGCCTTGAAAGAAGTCGAGCAACGACACGACGTCATACGGTAACACATTTTTACTAACATTATGTATTATTTTGTGTTGGTATTGTTTGCATAGTAGAAAATTTACTTGTAAAATATGAATACGCAAAGTTTGTGTAAACAAACACTTAATTTTGTGTACTTTTGCTGTTCGAATTGGCAACTTAACTTCACTTTTCATATGAAAATATTCCCCTAGAAAATCGTGGGATAAACTGCACGATCAAATGAAGAACCGTGAGAAACGTCTCTTGGCCGCGGGCGAAATTCACCGTTTCCACCGAGACATCGCCGAAGCCCTACATCGCATACACGAAAAAAGCGCAGCTTTGGGCACTGACCTGGGCCGCGATCTAAATTCAGCTTTGTCCCTTTTCCGAAGACACGAAGCTTTTGAAAATGAGTTAGTAGCACTGGAAGCGCAGTTACAAGTACTCGTTGAAGATGCTTCCAAGCTACAGAAAATATATCCTAACAATCAGACCTCCATTCAGCAACAACAGCAGCATGTTGTCGAGGCTTGGAGTACTCTCAAAGAACGCACCGATGTGAGACGTGACCAATTACAAGCCAGCGTTGACTTGCAGAAATTCTTAGCCGAAGTCCGGGACTTGACGAACTGGACGACAGCAATAAGATTAGATATGAAAGCGGAAGAAAACGCGCGTAGCGTTGCTGGAGTACAAAAGTTGCGCTCAGAGCACGAAGCGCTGAAGAATGAAATTGAGGCGAGAGAAAGTGATTTTCGTACTGTGGGAGATAATTTGGCCGCTATGGAACAAACTGGACATTACGCGGCGGCAGAAGCGGCAGAACGATATAAAAATCTATTGCAGGAACGTGAGAAAATGCACCAAGAGTGGCATTTGAAGAAGATTCACCTAGACCAGTCGTGCGACTTGCAAATGTTACTAAGAGAATCTAAATTGATCGAAGATGCAACGAACGCTCAAGAAGCAGCCCTTGGTAATATTGAATTCGGAGAGACTGTTGATGAAGTGTTGAAACAGGTGAAGAAACACGAGGAGTTTGAAAAATTAATTGCTCTTCAGGATGAAAAGTTAGATACGCTTATTAAGACGGGCAACAAGCTGATTAGTCAGCAGCATTTTGACAGCAATCGTATATCTCAACGCTTAAAAGAAGTGGCAGCTAGAAGACGCCATGTGCATGAATTGGCGTCTAAAAGGAAACATCTTCTTGCGGACTCTCTATTATATGCCGTGTTTAAACGTGACGTTGGCGAGGCCCAAACCTGGATAGCTGAAAAACAAAAGAACTTAGAAGCGCAAGTAAAGACCACCGATGTAACAAAACTAGAAGATAAAATCAAGGAATTACAAAAACACCAAGCATTCCAAGCGGAGATCGCCGCTAACGAAGGGAAAATTAAAGAAGTCAAAGCAAAGGGAGAAACTCTATTGAAAAAGAACCACAAAGCTTCAGAAGGCATTCAAGAACAGTTGCAGAACCTAGACGTTGCCTGGAAACAGCTCCTCCAAGACGTTAACTCTCGTGGTAAAGGTCTAGAAGAAGCTCAAGACATTCTAGAATTTAACAATCAACTCGATAAGATCGAATCATGGATTCGTGACAAAGAAGTAATGATTTTAGCCGGTGACTGTGGAAAAGATTACGAACATTGCCAAGCGTTGCAAAGAAAACTAGATGACGTAGATAGCGATATGCGCATTGACGACACTCGAATCAAAAATATTAATTCCTTAGCCGACAAATTGGCAAAACAGGGTCATCCAGGTGTCAAAGAAAGACGCGACAACTTCATCAAGAAATGGCAAGGTCTTCAAGGAGCTCTAGCCGACTACCGTAACAAACTTGCTGCTGCAGCAGAAGTGCATTTGTTCGATCGTGATGTCGCTGATACTGCTGAAAGAATAACTGAAAAACGCCTTACAATGGAGTGCGACGATGTGGGTCGCGATCTTGCCGGTGTTGAACTTTTGACGCGCAAACAGGAGGCTGTTGAAAGTGAAATGATGGCGGTAGAACAAAAGATCCAAGATCATGGGAAAGAAGCTGTTATATTAACCGACAAATATCCCCAATGCATTAAACATTTACAAGGAAAAATGGACGAGTTACAGAACGAATATGATAAACTTCTCCAGGCTAAAGAACGTCGAAGAAATAATTTGAAGGAATCACATGCTCGACACAAGTTTTTGTCAGATGTTAAAGATATGGAATTGTGGGTTGAAGACACTATCAAGAGAATGGAAGCACACCAATCACCCAACAGTGTGAACGACGCGGAAGCCTTACTAGCACTTCATGATGAGCTTAAAGCTGAGATTAACGGACGTAATGAAGATTTTATCAAATTAATCAGTTTCGGACGAAGTTTCTCCGGAAGCGAAGATCCAGACATTAACGAAGGTAAAGAACATGACAAAAAAGTTACGTTTATAATTTTAATTATTTTCCTTAGGTGTGGCCCGACTCGAAGAACTACAGGAACAGATTCAACAAGCCTGGGACCAACATAAAGAAGCCCTCACCTACGAATATGACTTACAAGACTTCAAGGAACAAGCTAACCAACTTAATACTTGGTTAGCAGCAAAAGAAGCCTTCTTAAATAATGACGACGTTGGCGATACTCCTCGCGCTGTCGAAGCTTTAATTCGCAAACACGAAGACTTCGAAACCATGCTAACTCAACAATTGACGCGTATCGATGAATTATCAAAGAAAAAAGTGGGTGGTCATAGCCCATCAGATCCCCATTATCCAAACAGCGAAGTCGCAACAAGGCTGAATGAAATAATCACACGAAAGAATCGACTATTGGAAAAGGCAGCTGAGCGTAAGAAGATCTTGAATGAGTCGAGAGCGCTTCAAAGATTCCTGAAAAACGAATATGATATCGCAGTTTGGTTGAACCAAAAGATTCAAATCGCGTCAGATGAGAATTATCGCGAACCGTATAATTTACAGAACAAGATCCAGAAACATGCCACATTTGAAGCAGAAATTTTTGCGAATAACGAAAGAGTGAATAATGTAATTGATGAAGGACGTGAGTTGATCGAAAATAAACACTATGCTAGTAAAGACATCGCGAATCGCACTGAATATCTGGAGAACTATTGGAAAGAGTTGATTGAAAAATCGCGTCTAAAAAGAGATCGATTAAATGAGGCTTACCAGGCTTTGTTATTCAATAGATCATTAGACGAATTTGAAAATTGGTTAACAGAAGTTGAAACACAGCTACACTCACCCGACATCGGCAAAGATTTAGCCACTGTTAACAACTTACTGAAGAAACACACAGCTCTGGAAAACGACATTCAACAACACACTGAAAACTGTGAGACCATTAACGATGCTGCAGATCAGTTTGTACAGAACCAACATTTCATGAGCGAAGAAATCCATCAGAGAGCGCAGGACGCTATTACACGATTCCACCAACTTACAGAGCCAGTACAACAAAAAAGAGATTTGTTGGAGGCATCGATGTTGCTACAACAATTTACGAGAGATGTTGACGACGAGTTGCAATGGTTAGCTGATAGAGAACCTTTAGCAGCTGCTACCGACTTAGGATCAAGTTTGACAACTGTACAGAGTTTGCACAAAAAGCATCATGCTCTTGAAGCAGAACTATCGTCACGAGAGCCTATCGTTGGTTCTTTATTGTCGCGCTCGTCACAACTGACAAGATCAGGGCACAATTCAGCGTCGTTCATCAACAAAAAAGCGACGGAGTTGCAAGAGAGGTTTGCGAATACCAGAGATCTGGCGAGTATTCGAAGACTTCGTCTGCAAGATGCTCTCGAGGTTCAAACCGTAAGTTTATTATTCGTCATATTCACTTATGTTAAATTCTGTAATTTTCTAGTATTACGAAGAGGCTGCCGAGGCTGAAGCTTGGATGCGCGATAAGCGCCCACTTCTCGCCACCAAAGAAGTGGGAAAAGATGAAGATTCTGCCGAATCATTGAAACGAAAACTAGAAGCCATCACTCTCGAACTAAAAGCTTTCGAAGTTACAATCGCCAAGCTCCGTAATACTGCTGAAGAGTTAATAGAGCGCAAACACTACGATACTGTGAACATAGCGAACAAGAAACACCAACTCGATGAACAATTCAAAGAACTACGTAAACTCGTGTCCGAACGTGAAGTTCGCCTCTCTGAAGCACTTCAATACTTCGGATTTGTTCGTGAATGTCTCAATGTGCAAGAATGGATGAAGGATCAAGTTCAAAAGACAGATTCGGAAGATTATGGACGCGATGTAGAACACGTGGAGCTTTTAATTCAAGCTTTCGACACATTCTACGCAGGGTTGATGAACAGTGAGCCACGAATCCAGTCTTGTATCCAAAATGGAAACGTCCTCATAGACGCTAAAAGTAGTCATAGTGCGGAAGTACAACAAAAAGTCACAGAAGTAAGAGAACAATGGGAGGATTTGCTTGACCTTGCTAACGCTCGTAAAGACGCTTTAGCGGGTGCTAAACAAGTGCACAGTTTCGACCGTACAGTCGAAGAAATTATTTCGTGGATCCAAGAAAAACGGGCGGATTTGTCGTATGAAACCTTTGAACAAGATTTGGAAAGTATACAGGATCAACTCAGAAAACATCAAGGCCTAGAGAACGAAATGAAAGTTATTCGAGAAAAAGTCGAACTCACACATATAGAAGGAGAGAAACTCATCAATGAATTCCCAGACACGAAAGAACACATCGACGATAAGATCGAAGACATGTTGGCTGCTTGGGGAGACCTTCAGAGCGATGCTGAAGATAGAAAAACTCGTCTTCAACAAGCGGAACAATTGCAAACTTACTTCGACCAGTACCAAGATTTATTGTATGTATATTATATCATTATATTGTAATTTCTATTAATCTTTAATATAGGGCTTGGATCAACGAGATGTTGGCGAAAATAACAGCACCTGACCTTCCTAACGACTGTAACGAAGCTGAACTTTTAATAGAAAGACACAAAGAACATGAAGTGGAAATCAGTGCCAAATACAACAGTTTCCAGCAGTTCTACGACGCTGGTCAAAAATTCATTATGGATAATAAGCTATTCGCAACAGAAATTACCGATAAAATAAAAATATTGCGACAAAGACTGGATTTATTACGTAATATTTGGGAAAAAAGAAAAGTGTTGTATGACCATAATCTAGATGTACAATTGTTTAAACGTGAAGCAAGCACATTAGAGACATGGTTAGTGGTGAGAGAGAGCACATTGAAGGATGGAACCGTTGGTGATAACATTTTGCATGTGGAAGAACTTATACGTAAACACAAGGACTTCGAGGAGGCTATGAAGGCACAAGAAGATAAATTCGTAGGACTCAAACGTAAAACTTTGGTATGTTAAAAATATATTTAAAAATAAAACAAATATTTAAAACGTGAACTTTTAGATCGAAGAATCATTCCTCCTGCAACGCGAACAAGAAGCAATGGCGCGAAAAGCAGAAAAAGAACGTCTTGAACAAGAACGTATTGAGCAGCTTAAACGACTTGAAATTCAGAAGATCAACGAAAAACGACGACAAGAACTACCGCAGAAACTCGAAACCCCAGAAGTACAAATGAACGGGACTAAACAAGAAGAAAATGATAAACAACGACCAATTCCGACTCTTCGTAAAACAAATTCCTCTGTCCAGGATCGAGATAGATACACCGGTTTGAGACGTGGTTCTGACAGTGCCGTACAACGTTCCGCTAGTATGAAAGTTGGGACTCCCGGAAGCGGGAACAAACCTAAAAGAACTCCTACCTTTGCGACGAGGAGGAGAGGGTCGTTCAAAACGAAAACTAACGGTGAGTTATCTATTATTAATTCGGTTGAGTTGCTTAATTTCTTTTCTTTAGAATTCGTGCCACCGTCGGATGCGCAGGCAATGTTGGACCGCAAACAACTGTTATCAGCTGGTGGGAAAAAGGCTGCAAACCGAGGTTGGAAGATGTCGTACACGGTTTTGTGTGGACAATTATTGTGTTTCTTCAAGAGTAAAGAAGACTTCGTCGCGAGTAAAGCAAGTAGTCCTCCTGTTAATATACACAATGCGCTGTGTTCGGTAGCTGACGATTACCAAAAGAAGAAACATACATTCCGATTAATCCTTAGTGATAACTCGGAATATCTGTTCGCGTGTAGTTCTGATGTGGAAATGGATGACTGGATCCAGAAGATCGTTTTCAGAGCGAGGTTACCTCCAAGCCAACAGTTGTTGCACTTGGATATTCCAAAAGTAAGTTCAAAGACAGTAGAGGAATGAGTTAAAAATTGTGGTTTTAGGATAATGACTTTGAAATGAGCTCGCAAAGTAGCAGGACATCTAGTCCAGACGTTACAGAGCAGGTTACTTTACGACATGATCCTCTGAATCAGAATGGCGGTAGTTTATCAAATGTGTCACGTCATACAATGGGTAAGTTACTTATTTCGATTTTTGTGGACCGTTTCATAATCATATCATTGTTGGATTGCTAATCAATACAAGAAAATTGGTTTAAAGAATTTTAGAGAGATTTAAAAAACTAACGAGTCAGTTTTTCGGATATGAAATAGCAATTCAGCTTATGTCCAACATAACCGTCACTCTAAACTAAAAGGGTTCATTAATTCGAATTAATGATTAACGTGGATGACCTCTAATTCTAAATGTTAACTACTAATTTAGGGGAAAGTCCACCACCTTTACCGATGAGCGAACCACCGAATAATTATGCTGGCCATCGTCCATATACCTTAGCAAACAGTGGATCTATTTATGGTTAGTCGGTATAAGCACAAGTTTACTAACTCGCACTGATTTCCAACTAATTTTTAACTTTCTTTTTCATACTGTTTTGTCTTTCTGTTTTGGGTGCGGTATTTATTGTATTTTCATTCTAGTAATGTAATTTTTTGTGTAGATGGTAGTGGTATGTCGTCAAAACAAGAGTGGGCACATTCTGTGCAACGTCCCGCCAGCATACAGCCTAATAGTGAAGCACCAAAGTCCCGTCTATTTGAAAGATTTTTCAAGAAAAAGCGAAGCACTTCCTAACCATAAAAATGCGTAGTTTTCTTAGTTTAGTACCTTTTAGTATTATATTTCCATTATTGTTTTTGTTGTACATAGGTTCATATTAAGTATTATATAAAGTTACACAAATTCATGATAAAGTTTTATTATAAAATATATTTTTAAGTTATTAAAGATTCTGTTTTTCAAGAAATCCTAGTTTCTTTGTTGACTAGCCCAATTATGAAATATTTGTAGGAATTTTGGAATTTTTGCTTTTAGCAACGTCGCATTAAGGGAATTTTTTCAGGGTGGGTAAAACGTTTAGCTTATTTTTTTGTACTTTATCTGAATTTTTAGTATACTATAATTTAAATATACTACTTTTCAGACAGACAAAAAAACTTACTGCTTTCCCGATAGAAAGTATTTTTTTTACTTTTTACTGTTACTCAAAATGTAAGTAAACATTGGAGAAAAACTAAAAAAATGAGTCAACTTCTCTTAAATTTACGGAATTAAATTGTGGTATGGTGCGGCAAACACTGGTTTCAGGCAGAGCCTAACTGCGGATACCAATCCCGATGATTGACAGTTTTAAGTAAGATTTTAATTTTCTACTATCTATATGTCAATAATCTGTGATCAACGAAAAAAGGTAATCTTGAATTGACGATATAATCTTGTGGAAAAAGACTGATTGAGAATGTTCTTAGCATGTTATTAAATAGGAAAAGCAATGTTGCTGATACCTATAATTTAATTAATTTGGAAGTTTCTGGGATGGAAGAGAATACAGTTTTCAATAATAATAAAAAAAAAACACATCTACTACTAATGCACTGCACTGCTATTTCCATTTTTTATCTTTCAGTAGTATTTGTCCTCTACCTAAGAGAATCGTTATAAGACCCACACATCTGCATTACAAATTATTATCTGCTGCATCCGCAGCCCAAGCTTTTCGAAGTATTTGTATTACCCTCTTTTTTTACACGGTAATGCAAGTATTGCTTATTCGCAGCTACAAATAGGTCTGCTGAATTTTAGTGAACCGCTTATTGAAAAACTGAATAGTCAGACTGTGAACCACCCCTTAAGTCGTAAATTTCCATGAACGCGTCATTAGTCCCTAAAGGTGCCTGTTATAGTAAGTCTCTTACCCTAAGCCACCTCTCCTTCATAACCTCAAAACCATCAACAAGGGGAAACCATTAAAAGCATTCTCTCCATTTACAACAATTTATTACCAACTATCTTGAGATTCATCACTAAACACAATAAAATATCTAACTTTCTACTTGTATGAAGGAATATCTGCTGGACGTTGTGGAAGATTATCATGGCCATCTAAGAATCCAGCAGCCGTTCCAACAATCACGGTACCAGTCAATACGGCAATTCCTGCGACTAACTGAGCATTATATTTTCGCTGTTTAGAATCGTAATGAGTCTTCCAACTTCCTTGGGGGCTCGGAAGATCATTCAGGGTAGTCACCGAATGACCTTCTGTGTAACTTCGTCTACCAACTATAAAGCAATTAGTAAAAAAAAATGTACCAAATGATCAAAGGGCTTACTTTGTTTACTGATAATGTTACGTAGAAGCCTGGGGGCCTGCATTTTAAACGAGTATTTAAATTTTAACTTCTTTTGATTATGCAACGAAACTAAGGCGGCCACGAAATGTCAAACCGAATCAGATCGAAAAACAAGTGTGGCCAATGGAAGAACATGAAAGGTACCAGAAGTCATGGCGGCTTTTATGAATTCGTATAGTTAATTTCCGAGGTTTTTGTATTTAACATTTTCTTTTATACGAAGAAAACAAAAAGCACGTGTGATTATCACAATTTCAATAAAATTGACACATGCTTGAGATAACAGTATCGATATCAGTCCCGATAAGGCTTCTGGTGTCGTATGTTGACTCAAATAAAATTTAGATAGTAAAACAGAGACCGTCAGTGATTAGAAAACCTAAAAGGGCTGAACTAATCTTCGCAAATGGTTGTTTTCGCCGACAATTAACTAATACTAGTGCCTTACCTATCGCTTTATTACAGTCTTTAGAGTAGATAACATTTTATCTTTAAAATCTAGTGATAAAGTATGTATTTTAATTGAAGATTCCAGTTTGGAAATATTAGTTTGATTAAAAGTAGCAAATAACACTAAATTAATGTGTATTAAATACAACTCCAAATATCTAAAAGCCACTTAAAAAAGTTAAAAAAGTATAACAAGTGAAAAAACACACAATGTATAAAATATCTGGACGTAATAAATAACAGTAAGAGAGAGCTTTTGAGATTTGAAGATTCGAGTTTTAGAAACTAGTTTTTAATTCGTTCATTCTATACAGCATCCTCCTTTTCATTTCTTGATATCTGCAAACATAAAATAAGTAGGAGAAAGCGATTGAGTTTAATTTTACTTTTCTTTCAATCTAGCAACTTCCTTCTCTTCTTGGGAGTAATACTGGTTCAAAATAGCACGACACTCAGCTAAAGAGAGATTCAAAAATTGTGCTACTTCACTACTAACTTCCGGGGTATTATGACTATCCATCAAAAACAACTTTGCAACGTCTTCATGTGGACCTAACAACACCCGTGACAGCAATGGATATTCGTCTTCTTTCAGTCTCCTTTGCTCTGTAAACCCCAACTTTAAACAAAATTCACTACAAACGTACACCTACCTCCGTTGTCTCGAACCACAAACAACGCAAAATTGTTCCCATCACTATCTACCTTATATTTATCAAGCATGAGATTGATGACCTCTTGTGTATTGACTAGCGATGTCACCCACACACTCATTTGACTTCCATGAGGCGGGGTGAAAAAACTCGTCTCCCTGTCGTAAAAATGGCCATTAATTGAACACCTTCGTTTTACTTTACTTCGTGATAGTCTCTTGCCAGGTCGTCTTCTTATTGCTGTTGAGCCTGTTTTAGCAGGCCGCCGAATGACTACTTCGCTAAAGGCTTCGGACATCGTTGATATATCGGTGCTGGCAATTGAAGATCTATCAAATTCCGGGGATTGAGGATCCCTGAGACGACCTAGACAATCGGGACCTGACATCGATCGGTTTAAATGATTGCTGGTTTCCAGCCACGTGTCGTCTTTGCTAATTGACTTTTTAAGGGGAGAAAGATGGTCGGTAGAGCCGTTTTCGACGAGGGCTTGAACTGTTTCGCTGTCGGTTTTATCGGTTATTTCATCGGGGGAGCTGAAAAGTATTTTCTAGTAGTTGCAAAGTCTTTTTTAACTTTTTTTTTTACCTTTCTGTTTTCGTACTGCTATCGTTGCTCTGAGTGGAAGAACTAGTTTCTGTGCTCGACTGAGACGGCAATGGTACCGGCATAGTCTGATACATTTTATCACCTTGATCAAACTTCCTTTCGACTTGCAGTAGCTCGTCCAATTCATCCCATTCTAAATTCTTTACATCCAGTTTGGACGGTAGAGTCACACTTTTCGGCAACATCTCCATAGGAGGTGTCGTGGGGCTATTTTCAGCTGTACTAGTATCGGTCGAATCAGCTCCACTTTCGATCCCTGTATCTGACTTATTTAAATCGCTAAATTCTAAACTAGTGGTAATATCAGAACACGTGGAAATATCGTTACAACTGGTATCACGAGATATGCTTTGGACATCATCATCGGAATCATTATCCGTACTATTTGACATGCGATACGAATTCCTTTTTCTTACAGTGACTACGGTTCTTTGATCGTCATTTTCTTTCAAGTGAATGACGCCTTGAACGCCCCAATAAATCCGTAGAGATCCTTCAAGGATCAAACGACCGTTGACCTCGCGACTCCGGATTTCGCCACTTTTACCCTCGAAAAACTGATTATAGACCTGAAAACGAACACGTAGAGTTGAAGAAAGGGATCTCTGTGATGGTACTCCCTTACTTTAATTTTTGATTCGAGATGGGACCGCGGCAGCACGGGCCCGTTTCCGACCTTGGGGACATCCTTTTGCTGTCCAAAACTTTTATGTGATTCGACCCGTGTTCCATGTCCAAACAGCTGGGGGCCAAACAAAGCTCCATAACAAGGCACGTGACAATAGGGCACACCTTTGTGTTCGGCATGCTGTCCAGGATTCAGTCTTTTGCCGCATTCTTCGCAACGCAGGCATTCTGGATGCCAATTATAGCCCAAAGATTGCTTTCTCTCCGCTACAAAGACAGTTTTTTAACAATTTAACCTTAAACTTTGACATTCGTTGACAGGTGTGACAAGACACCACAACTGACTAGATCGTGTTTTTGTTGAAAATGGGACCAGAAATGCTAATTTGGGTTTTGGGACAAAGTTAAATAGATCAGAACGGCCTCTAAAGGGGCTCCTGATAATGAATGATGTGTTTATAAACTTACCAAAATACACGGGTTTACCGCACTTGTGGCATTTCCACATTCTACTACTTTAAAATGAAATTAACAGACACAAAGAATAAATCAACACGATGGGGAAACGTTGGCATTTGGCGCACATTTGCACTATATGGGCTTAAGAAGAGCACCATGACCATCAGATGATTTCATTGTCGTGGTTTGATATTGGAACAAGAGGATAACGAACCGATGGAACATAGGCTCGACGCAACATAAAAGTGTTTTTTGGGTTGCATACACACGCAGCAATTTTAATAATTATATTTTAATTTCAATATCTAAAATTCTTTTTTTCTTTGGCAATTATCCAACAAAGTTATACCAATACTTATTATTTTATACAAAAAGGAAAATAATGAGTTTTTTATAATTAATATCATAATCGCAAAGATAAAAAAATCCCATTGCTAATTTGGCAGCGCATCTAAAAGAAATTCAATTTGTATAAGGAGGAGACGAAAGGTCTAAATAAGCAGATCGGAGAATTTCGCAAATAGCAGGAGTATCGAAATTAATTAAGGGTGCTAAAAACCTTAAATGAACAAATAAAATTGAAGACACAAAAAAAGCTGAACCAAATAACTGATAGCAATGGCAGAGAGAAATGAAAAATAAAAAGGCAAAAAAAAGGTAGACGAGAGGAAGTAGAGGTATTACTTGAAGATCTAAATACAAAAGTGGGCAATGAGAATATGTATAAATATGACTAGTCGAGAGAGTAGGCAGGCACAAAGAAAATAATAATAATGGTAAAAGGTTGAAAAGTTTGCAGGAGATAATATTTATGAGTACCCACTTCAGAAAAAAAGGATATCTATAAAACTACGTAGATCTCATTAGATGAAAGGTGGGCGAATTAGGCTGAAGCAGCCTCTTGAAAAGTACATATTACATACTTATAAAACAACAGCCCAATTGTGAACAATAATCAAACACATAATGTGAACAAAAAGCCGAAAGAAAAAACATGGCAACAGTGAAAGTGAAAACAGAGGAACAAGGCAGAAATAAAAGAGGATTAGTTGGGATACAAAAGTCATCAAGTGGTTGTGAATTTAGAATATATAACACCAATAGGCAGCAAAAAGTTCATCAGAAATTACTAGCAAATTGATCTTAGCAGCCTGAAAATGGATTTGCACGTAAATGAAGAGAAAAGCCACTTTGAAAGAATAGAAAAAAAAATGAGTGAGAGGAAATAAAAGACGGTGACAAAAAACTAATTTTTCAAGAAGTTGGAGAGTTTGTATATTTTGAAAGTAAGAATATCGACTAAATGTGCCGATGCGAGGAAAAAGACTCAAATGGCTAAACCATTTAGAGTTTGCCGACGAGGAGAATAGTGAAGCAAAAAGCAAAAAGTTAACCCCAAGAAAAAAGAAAAAGGGAAGACCGAGAATAAAGTTGAGGCAAATCGTAATGAAAAAATAAATAAATAGGAACTAATCTAACAAAACCAAAAACAAGGAATTCTGAAACAAACTTATACAGTTTAGGGCCTAAATGGCTATTTTATATCTATTATAGGCAAAGCAAACATTGTTTTGGTTGTTATAGTAACAATCTCAGTTTGAAGAAAAACTTATGGAGAAAAATTTATACAATTCTGCGTTGGATTTTTTGTCTATGGTCTCAGATGAAAAAGAAGAAGAGAAAAGCGAAATAAGCAAGGAGGGTTCCGTCTCATCTGTCAACTTGGCACGTACAATTTCCTCAGGATGGAAGTCAACACTCAGATTAGATACCATAAATCCACTGCAAAAAGAAGAAAAAGAACCATCGACAAATGGTTGGGGCGACGTTGACTAGAATCTAAGTAATACAAAATTTCTAGTACCAATTTGGATGACGCGAACTATGGCAGAAGATTTTACAAGACGTGACGTTTTGTTTACTACAGTGAGAGATGCCTTCTTCTATACGCTCTTTATAGCAATAGTCACAATATGTAGGATCTGACTGTTTAATTTCTGTCACATTCAAAAAGTTTTTAGGTATTATTGGCAGCAGAACTTCAGATTTTTACTATCTAACGCAAGGTTTAAAGGGTCAATTTATAGAAAAAGAATTTTACGTAGCAAAGGAGATTAAAATTAAATTTATGGATCTGACATCTCCGGCAAATTTTTGGAGCGTGAGTAATTTGGTAAAATTTCGAAAATTATAATAGATGCTTGTAGTTCACAGAAAGTTTATTGCTTGACAGTTTATACTGGAATGGTTACTACGACAATCAAGATCCCATTAAAAAAATTCGTCCAGATGATAAAAAAATTCTATATGAGAACAAGTTACTGGGAGTTCCTAGAATAAGACAAGTATAAAAACTACTAGTAATAACAAAATAACATAAATAACTTTAGGTGAAAGTAAGAAAAGACTCATGCGCCGTACATGAATACTTTAAGGACCTATTCCTAAATTGCTACAGTATTTATACAAAGTCGGCAGAATTCAAAGGGTCTTTTGGACTAGGAAAAGGAACAGCGTAAGTGCAAAATAATAAATACTGGTTTTTGTTAATTATGTTTTAACATTTTGTTGATTTAAACTTAAATTCTATACAAAAAAAGCAAATATGATTAGAAAACTAATATTTAAGATGGGTATACAACGGCCCTGAAGTAACTGAAGCTATAGAATATACCGGTACAATCTCGAGCTATGGAGCGGGTGGTTTCTACCTAGATCTTGGTTCCACTAGAAATAAAAGTGCTGAGTTGTTGGCGATACTGTTTAAAGAATTATGGGTAACTCGAGCAACAAGAGCTATCTTTGTTGATTTTGCCGTTTACAATGCTAATGTAAATTTATTTTGTATTTGCAAGTAAGTTGTTTTTAAGACCGTTGCTAAGTTTTTACAGATTGGTGATGGAATTTCCACCAACTGGTGGAATGATTCCATCGTATTCATTTCAGACAGTGCATTTAATCTGGTCATCAGGATTAGAAGACTATATTTTTTTTACTTGTGAAGTTTTGGTTTATTTAATGACTGTATTTTTTATTTGCGAAGAAATCAGAGAAGCTATATACTTTAAATGGAAATATTTCTTACAGTTTTGGACTTACATAGATCTCATGATTATTACGGTTGTTCAAAATTTACAGATGAATTCGTTTATAACAGACTATTTCAGATGGCAGTAGCTAACATGATTTTTACCATAATAATTTATTTAAACGTGCATTCTGCACTCATGAAGATTGAAAAAAATCCAGAGAACTACGGAAACTTGGAGTATGTTGGTCAAATTAAGAATCTTTACAATAATTTTGCGGCTGGACTTCTTTTCTTTTCATACATAAAGTGGTTTAAATATTTGAACTTTAACAAAACTATGGGACAGTTAAACAACACCTTAAAAAGAGTATTTTTTCAAATGCTGAAATTGAAGCTTAATTGAATGTAATGTCTTTACTTTTAGTGCGCACTCGACATTCTTAGTTTCGGCCTCATGTTTGCAATTATCTTCTTCGCGTTTGCAGAACTTGGATATTTGTTATTTGGCAACGAAGTTAAAGACTTCAGTAGTTTCGGAGTGGCTTGTTTCACACTTCTTCGCACTATTTTAGGCGACTTTGAGTACCACGAAATCGAAGCAGCTAATAGGGTCTTAGCACCGATTTACTTTATTTCGTTCATTTTTTTGGTGTTTTTCGTTTTGCTGGTAAGAGTATAATAAAAACTAAACACTACTCAGGTAAAAGAACATGTTTTTGGCTATCATCAACGATACTTATTCTGAAGTTAAAACTGAGATTGCTATAGCACCTGAAGAACTACAAATGACAGATTTTTTGAAAAAGAGGTTGTACGATATGTTGCAAAAACTAGGTTGGAACATTAAACAGTACGAAGTAAAGGCTGATTTCAATGCAACGGTTCAACAAATTCGCGATGCTCTCACGAAGTAAGAATGAAGAGAACATTCAGATGCTACATTCGCCACTTTTTTTAGATGTGATTTCAGTGATCTGGAAATCGAAATGTTTTTTGCACGGTATGGAATAGATCCGATGGCAGAAATTCGTGACTATAGTGAAGGTCAAATATTAGAACAGTTAGCAAAAGATGCTGGAAAACAGACAGATGATGATACGCAAGTTGTCCACATTCATCATTTCATAAGGTAACTTTCGTTTCATCGGCGACAATGCTAAGGATTTATTTTTAGACAACAAGAAAGATTAGACCAAATTGAGAAAACTACGCTTTTGTTGGAAACAAAAATTGACAGTTTGCTTGAGAGGCTAACGCAGCTAGAAAGCTAAGAGCATGGGAGCCTGAATTATAATTTTTAGTTTAAGTAGTTATGATTATTTCCGTATTTGTGTTGAAACGTTTATTAGTTGGGCATTAAATAAAAAGAAATATTAAAACCATGTAACATTCTTTAATTGACGAAATTCTCGAACTTGCAGTGTGATGCGTGAAAAAAGTAGCCGTTGAAATTATTATCTGTCATTACTAAAAAAATTCATTACTATCGAAAATGTTGCAACCACTTTCAAGTGAGAAAGAAAGGAAGAGTAGTTCACCAAGAAAGACGTATAATACCCACAGTAAGTCAAAGAGAAATATAAAAAAAAGAAAACCAACAGGAGAGAAATCACCTCAACAAAAAGGTGACGGTATTATCCTTCGAAATTAGAATATATAACTGATAGATTTTAGTAAAATGGGTTACACGATCAATGGCAGAAAATTTTTCCAGAGAAGACATTTTATCGGCGGCTTTCATAGAGACGCTCATGCAGACAGTTTTTTATGTCGCAATTTTAGTCTGTAAAATTGCATCTCTTTAGGTTGGCTGAATTTTTATTATTTTTTTATGCAGGGGTTTTTCAAAACAGTAATCGTTTAGTTTATCGAGTCAGTGATTCTATGGTAGATTTATTTACAAAATCCAAGTTTCGGACCATTAATGATGTCCCAATCGAGTATGATGACATAAGAGCGCCTTCAGATTTTTGGCAGGTAGAGAATAAAATTGTAACGAATTTGTTAAAAATTATTACTAGTACGTGGACGAAATACTGCTTCAAAGTTTATACTGGAATTTCACTACTGGTCTTAATATTAATCCAGACGAACCAACTGGCGATGACAAAAAGATTTTTTATATGAATCAAATGTTGGGAGTAGCAAGAATAAGACAAGTAATTATAGATGCCTGAGAAAACTACGCAAATTAGTAACGTTTTTTGTAGGTAAAAGTACATAATGAGTCTTGTTATATCCATCAGTTCTTTAGAAGAACATTTACAAATTGTTTTAATATGTTTACCGTAAAGAGTGAAGATCAGGTCCCGTTTGGACTGAAAAATGGCACAGCGTTTGTATACATATTTTTTTGTTTATTTTAAAACTTCACAAAAAATGTTTTCATGTATTCACTTTAATTTATGATAAAAATGGCGGATGCGCCGGGTCAATGTTATGAAGAATTAATGATTGTATTTTCTTAGATGGGTGTATACGCCCCAAAACGTGACACAAAATTTCCCCGTCACTGGAGAAATTTCAACATATGGTGGAGGAGGCTATTATGTGGACCTTCCTGTGGACCTTGATCAAGCTCGCACTATGATGAAGGATTTGAAAGAGAATGTGTGGATAACTCGAGGCACTAGAGCTATATTAATCGATTTTTCTATATACAACGCAAATGTAAATTTGTTTTGTGTTTGCAAGTGAGTATTTACTCTTCACAAATCTCTAATTTTACTGAAGGTTGATACTGGAATTTCCACCTACTGGTGGAATTATGCCATCGCATCGTTTCAGGAGCTTCCAATTATTAGTCGGTGAAGACACTAAGTTTTATATTATATGGGTATGCAAAGGTGTGGTATATATGCTTATTTTTGTCAGTATATGTGAAGAAATACGAGAAATGGTTTACGAAAAGATAAACTATATAATCCAGTTTTGGAACTACATCGATCTGATAATAATTGCAGTTAAGTTGAATTTTATCAAACAATTTTACACACTTGTATAGATCGTTGTAGGGCAAATAATTTGTGCGATACAATTAAGAAAACTAGATCAAGTTGTAAACCATATTGTATCTCATCCTGAGGAATACGGAAATTTGGAATACATCAAGAATGTTAAAGTACTGGAAAATCATTTTGTGTCAGGGGTGTTTTTCTTTTCCAGCGTTAAGTGGTTCAAATATCTATCAATCAATGAAGTCATGGGACAGTTGAATAACACTTTAAAAAAGGTAGTTTCTATTTAGTAGTGTTTCAATTATCGTTTTTTTCTAGAGCTCTAAAGATGTTTTAAGATTCTTGCTTATGTTTTTGATCATTTTTTTCGCTTATGCTGGATTGGGCTACATACTGTTTCAGAACATGCGATTCCGGACCTTCTCCATGACTTGTGTTTACCTAATATGTGTAATTTTGGGAGACGTTAAATACAAATCATTTGAACAGACAAACGAAATTTTGGCACCCTTTTACTTCACTTCTTATATTGTAATTGTATATTTCGTTTTAGTAGTGAGTCTCCGAATTATCAGGAATTCTACACTTTAGCTAATAGAATGTTTTTTTGGCCATCATCAACGACACCTATAATGAAGTAAAAATGAAAATCGCTCTAGAACCGGAAGAAGTACATATTACAGACTACGTGAAAAAAATGATAGTCCACTGGCTTCACAAATGTGGCTTTCGTTTTCATCACGTTGAAGAGAAGGCCATATTTAAAAGAAACATAAAAAAAATTCTTAGAGTTTTTAAACTGTAAGTGTATCCCAGACGTTTTTTTGTAACAATTGGTACTTTCTAGAAGTGGCTTCACTGACAAAAAAATCGAAGAATTTCTCAATCGTTGTGATATAGACCTTTCAAAACCGATTGATGAAGTTCTAATACAAAAAACTATACAATCTTTAGAAACACATGCGGACATGGACATCGAAGACGAAGAAAACGAACTATATTTGGAAGATTTTAAACAGTGAGTGTCCTCCTCATACAACAAATAATAATCAAAAATTTTAGAGAACAAACGAGAATTGAAACGATTGAAAACAAAATTGCGGAGATCGTGTCTAAAACCAATTTCACTTTAAACAAGTTAAAAGAAATCAACGAAAACCGTCGGGCTGATGAGATGTGGACGGACATTGTTGCATAGTTGTTTTCGCTTTTTTGCAATCAAATAAACGCTTTCTTTTTTCGTTTTTTTTTTTTTTTTTTGTTATCAAGATATACCGTGGTTGTGATGGGAACACAAAAGTCAAAAAAGCTGTTAAAATGGAAGACTCGGACTTGGTTCCCGATATAAATCAAGTAAAAGTACACAAGCTAAGTGTCGAAGAGGAAAGAGAAGAAAGTCCATGGAGAAAAAAAGGTATAGATTTTATTTTTCGAGCTTAGCGGATACAATTATTTTAGTGCGATGGATGACTCGAAGTATGGCGGAAAACTTTACGAGACAGGACGTCTTATTTACTACTTTCCGTGAAGCTATCATATATGCTTTATTCGTAACATCAGTTACTTTATGTAGATCCTGAATATTTATTCACTGGTTCTTTTTTAATATCATTTTTAGGTACACTTGGTAGAAGAAACGAAAACTTTTTTTTTCTGACAAAAGTGTTAAAAAATGAGTTTCTAACAAAGGAATTTAGAACAGTCAATGATGTTGGTATTACTTTCCAAGATATCAAATCTCCGAGCGATTTTTGGCACGTGAGTATGAAAATTATGTGAATAAATCACTCTCAAATAGTATTCGCAAAGTGTACTGCTTGATAGCCTTTACTGGAATTATTATTATGATTCTGCTAATCCAGTAGCTCCTGTCATCGAGGATGACAGAAAAATTCTCTTCAATAACCAATTACTAGGAGTTCCAAGAATAAGACAAGTAACAAACATATTTAAATTGATCAAAAGTTAAAATAATTATAGGTCCAAGTAAAAAACGACTCTTGTATAATCCATGAATACTTCCGGCGACTTTTTTTGACGTGCTACGATTTATATACAGATAGCGATGAAGATCGAACTTCCTATGGACCTGAGAAAGGAACAGCGTACTTGAACAAAAAGGCTAGAAAACTTAAATCACTTTAATTTTTAGGTGGGTTTACAACACGCAGGAACAAACTAAAAGCATTCCATATACGGGAAAAATTTCGACATACGGAGCAGGTGGTTTTTATCAAGACTTTGGACGAACTAAAGCAGAATCTACAGAAATTTTTCAAAATTTAGAAGATAATCTATGGATCGCTCGTGGCACCAGAGTTATTTTCATAGATTTCAGTATTTACAACGCTAATATAAATTTGTTTTGTATTTGCAAGTGAGTTGCTAAATTTCATTATGACTAACGATTTTGAAGGTTGATATTGGAGTTTCCGCCCACGGGTGGAATAATTCCAAGTCACGACTTTCAGGCCGTCCGTTTGTTAAAATATGTGCATTTCGAAGATTACGTCTACTTTGGCTTTGAAATTGCAATATACTGTATTGCCACTTACTTTATTTTTGAGGAACTGAGAGAAATGTGGTACTTTAAATGGAAATATTTCCTACAGTTTTGGACTTACATCGATATTACTATTCTTGGGGTTTGTCGTATTATGTTCAATTGCTTTTTTTATGTGGGTCTTTGTAGTTGGCGATTACAAACTTCTTGTACGCTGTGTTTATTTTTCCCGACGTCGATAACGCAATTATTGGGATTATAGATAATCCAGGAGAGTATGGTAATTTGGAGTATCTTTGCGCAAAAAAGACACTATATGGGATGTATGAAGCCCTACTCCTCTTTTTTTCATACATCAAAGTTTTCAAGTATCTTAGTTTCAATAAGACGATGGGACAGTTAAACAACACACTGAAAAGCGTATTATTTAGTTTTTTTCTAAACTTTATCTACTGTCAGTTTTAGTGCGCGTTAGACATCCTTGGTTTCGCTCTCATGTTTGCTATAATTTTCTTAGCATTTGCGGAGTTGGGATATTTGTTGTTTGGGAGTCAAGACGACGAGTTTAGTAGTTTTGGAGTGGCTTGTTTTTCTCTTTTACGCACAATTTTGGGAGATTTCAACTATGGACCCATCGAGGAAGCGAACAGAATTCTTGCACCCATTTACTTCATCTCTTACATCTTCCTTGTATTCTTTGTCTTAGTGGTAAGAAAGTTTTTAGAGCAGAGTACTATTTAAATAGAACATGTTCTTGGCAATCATCAACGACACTTACGCTGATGTAAAAACGGAAATTGCTATAGCACCTGATGAAATGCAAATGACTGATTTATTAAAAAAAGGACTACATTGGGTTTTCCAAAAATTTGGCTACAGACTTAGATGTCTGGAAGGAGCGGCTGAGTTTACTGCGACTGTTTCAAAAATAACCGACGCTCTCAAAAAGTCAGACAAATTATAACGTATCTGAGTTCTTTACGTTCAGATTTTTCCAGATGTGGATTTAGCGAAGACGAAATCAAAATGTTTTTGGCACGCTACAACATTGATTTTTCTGAAGAAAGCAGTACCTATGACCTCAAGACCATGTTAACAGAATTAGAAAAGCAAGAAGAAATAGTGAGAAAAAATGAAGAACGAACCAATATCAGCGTTAAAGATTTTCTGGAGTAGGTCAATTATTGAGATAGATCCTAAAAAATTATTATTATAATTTTAGACAAAAACAAAGAGTGCAAGAGATTGAACAGATAATCATCAATCTTGGATTCAAAATTGAAGATTTAATTGAAAAATTGCAAAGGCTGGATAATGTTCGTAAAGGTACAGCCGCACAAGGTTAAAGATGGTTTAATTTGTTGTATGATGAGTGTTAATAAAGATTTTTTTTTGGTAGTTTAATTTTTACAATTGAAATCAAGAAGTCATTATAATTATCGTCATAGAAATGCGAAATTCATCAAATTGGTGACATTTTCTTGAGAAGGAAGCATCATGAATCCTCCAGAAAAAATGAACGATGAAACAGCGTCGATAAAAACGAATCTCGCAGTTGACACTGTTGAAGACACCAAATCCTTAGAATCAGAAAAAGTTGAAGAAGAAGAAGAGGAAGAAGAAGAAGAACCGGAAAATCGGCGCGGCAAAGGTACCATCACCAAGTTTGCAAACACAGCGGTAATAATAATTTCAGTGCGTTGGGTGACTCGGAGTATGGCCGAGGAGTTATCAAGACATGATGTCTTATACACGACCTTCAAAGAAGCACTCTTGTATACTCTTTTCGTAATAGCTGTCACAATTTGTACGTATTCGTAATTCTTAACATAAATACAGTGTTTTTCGTCTAGGTACTATTGGGAGAAGATCAAATGCATTTTTCTACCTTACGCAAGCCGTAAAACGGCAGTTTTTGGAGAAAGAATTTGTAACATACATTGACATTACCTTAAACTACTACGACATCAAAACAATACCAGACTTTTGGAGTGTAAGTCAATTTTCTTTGTGACAGGGTTTTAGTGCAGCTTTTGCAGTATGCACAAACATTAATGGTGGACAGTTTTTACTGGGAATATTATGCGGACGAAAACAAAGAAACGAAGGAAGTAGACAAAAATATTTTGTATGAGAATAAATTACTAGGGGTTCCCAGGATCAGACAAGTGACAAAGATGTCATTAAGATCACTTAAGTGTTAATTTTGTTTTAGGTCAGAGTCAAGAACGACTCCTGTGAGGTGCACTCTAACTTTCAAAACTTCTTTAAATATTGTTACTATATGTATGACGAATCAGGGAATGAAGCCCGAAAACCTTTTGGACCCGGCGTCGGAACAGCGTATGTACTCAAAATAAATATCAGTTGCTGTGATATAAATAGTTCGTTTTGATTTTGCTGCATTTTTTGAGGTTTTAGATGGGTGTATAACACGCCTGAGGAAACAAAAAGTGTCTCTTACACCGGTGATGTTTCATCTTATGGTGCAGGAGGCTACTACATAGATTTGAGTACAACCAGAGATAGCACGAAACAAAAACTTAAATATTTAAGAGACCATCTTTGGATATCTCGAGCCACACGAGCTGTTTTCATTGATTTTACCATCTACAATCCCAATCTAAATTTATTCTGCATTTGCAAGTATGACTAGTATTTTATCGCTCCTCTAAATCCTCTTAAGATTGATTCTGGAATTTCCACCAACCGGTGGAATAATTCCATCCCATTCTTTTCAGGCTGTACACTTAATTAATTTTGTTGACTCGTACGACTACGTCGTTTTACTTTTCGAGATTCTGATGTACCTCTTAATATTTTATTACATTGGAGAAGAAGTGCGGGAGATTATCTATTTCAAATGGAAATATTTAAAGCAGTTCTGGACTTACATTGATTGGACGATAATAATGGTTTGTTGAAATATTTAACGTTGAAAATAGTTTACGTATAATTACAGATGACATTGGCTTATATGATTTCTTCGAAAATAATACTTTTCAGTGTTACTGGAGTGATTGATAAAATTCGGAATAATCCTATGAAGTACGGAAACATGGAGTCTATTGGAGCTATGAAGATACTTTACAACAATTTCGCGGCCACTTTGCTGTTCTTTACGTACATTAAAATGTTCAAATATCTGAATTTTAACAAGACGATGGGACAGTTAAATAATACCCTAAAACGAGTAAGATCAAGTCTTCAAAACTTGACTTATCTATGCAATTTTAGTGCGCTCTGGACCTCCTCGGTTTCGCTATCATGTTCTTTATTATTTTCCTCGCGTTTGCTGCTTTAGGATATCTATTATTTGGAAAACAAGTCCAAGATTTTTCTGAATTTGGTGTGGCAATGTTCACACTTCTGCGTACCATCTTAGGCGATTTCGACTATGACGCCATTGAGAAAGCTAACAAGTTTTTAGCTCCAATTTTCTTCATTTCCTACATTTTCTTAGTCTTCTTCGTATTACTGGTGAGCAATCGACAAGAACTGAGTACTATTTTGTAAACAGAATATGTTTTTGGCCATCATCAACGACACCTACGCTGATGTCAAGACTGAGATCGCTATTTCTGCTGATGAAATGCAAATGATTGAATTTTTGAAGCGAGGCTTCTACAAACTCTTACGAAAGTGTGGTCTTAAGGTTAAATTCAAGGGAACTAAAATTAAAGTGAATCCAACGGAACAAAAAATTCGCGATGCTCTTAGAAAGTATACCTTAAACTTTGACAGTGTTTGCATGTTTTTTTTTCAGATGTGGTTTCAGCGATCTTGAAATTGAAATGTTTTTCTCTCGATACAATATAGATCCGTTAGCGGAAATCGGAGATTACGATGCAAATAAAATTATGAAACAATTAGAGGAGATAGCAACAAAGGAGAAAATGGATGAAAATGCGTTTCTCGTCCATGTTACCGATTTTATAACGTACGTATTTTTGTTACTGTCACACAATTGTATATCCTATTTTAGGCAAAAAGAGAGAATCGACAGAATTGAAAAAAATCTTCTGCTTGTTGAGACTAAAATTGACGTATTACTTAAAAAGTTAGACATATTCACACAAAAACATTAGTTGTTCTGGTTTATAATGTAGAATTGTTTTTATGACTTTTATTAATATAAACAGAAATTATTTACAATACTCTGTCATTCGTGCAGATTCGTAAAATAAATAAAATCAGTCAAACAAAGCAACAAAAATAAAAGAGACTTTATTTTACGAATCTGCGTCCATAAATGGTAAATTCATTATCAGCTCTTACAATAACTACATGAACATTTACATATAGAATTAGCTACGCTTGTGAATGAGCACTCTAATATATCACAAATTATGTGGCTTCTAGACTGTTAATATCATATTTACTAGACAGTCTTTACATTTCAAAACAGTAATAACATTGATATAATTTATGATCGTTGTTGACAGAACGTGGAAAAATTCCTCCGCTAATATTACCACACAAAAAATAAATAGACCTCCGATAAAATACTGTTTTAAACTCAATTCCATAAAATAAATACACACCTTCAATAAATATGTAAAAACTTTGTAAAAAAATGGAAACGTCAGTTGAGATATAAGGATATTAAGGAACTTAAATTATGTCGAAATTGCCACTTTTCCTAATCATTCTGCATATTACCTATCACAGTCCTACACAGCAAATATAACAAGAAAAATAAAAAAAACTATTCCAAATTAAAAATATTAAATAGGTAGCTTATAGTATACTTTACAAGGATTTTAAAATACTAAAATATCATGCATAATAATAAAAGGGGCAACCGTACCGCCAGCAAGTTCTAAGTGAACACCTTCAACGTTTTGCAAGTTTAGAAATGCCAGAAAATTACGATAAATGCGAACAAGCACTAGATTCCAAGTAATAGAAATTTGTGAAACCAAATTTACCCTTGAAGCGAGTACTTGAATGGAATGCTCAAAGATACAAAAGAACAAAATTGCCGTCTGTATTTATTTTGTTTGTAATAATTCTAAATCACTAATTGCAAACTGGACAGCGTCATTCATTAATTTTATTGTTCGGCAAGTGTGATCTCAGAACGGAACTGTTTTTGCTTCAACTGAAAATTAACAGCGATCAGGTCAGGTCACAAACTTGTTACGAAACTAAAATTACAATATGCTTTTATTGGTACCGACGTTTTAGTTCCATAACTAATTTACTACCGAATTTGTTCCTGTTCTAAATTTAAAGGTGACAAAAAGTTAAACACAATAGGTATTTTAATAAGCTGGGAATTTGAAGAAACGTTACAATAAAACTTATTTACATAATCACTTTGTTTTTGATTCATACTCATTACTACGAAAAGGTGAACTGTAAAAACACACTCTGATTAAAACAAGTAGAAGAGTGTCATCAAAAGTTTACCCAAAATGCGGCGCAATGTAAACACAGGCAGCATCTTACAATTAACATTTTTAGCCATAATAATATATATCTTTCGACTTAATTCAAAAAGAATAAATACAAAAACTCTAGTTTTGAAAATCATCGACTAGCATTTCTTATGATACTAAACGATACGACTTAAGTCGCACCGCTTTTAAAGTTCGAGAATTTTACGCCTTTTGTTTGTCAGCTATTTGCAATTAATGATCAAGTTCTCTGAAAATGGCGCGTTAAAAGCAAAAAAACTGTATCGATAATACCAACATTGACGATAGAAACGTAGTGGTTCTACTTGTTTACACATGGGACTCATTTTGTTCTTGAGTATACACTTATTTGTGATCGGAGACATCTGACAGTTGCTTTTCTAACGAATCGCACTCTGCCAAATCCTCTCCGTTCTGTTGATACAAACTGGAAGTAATATTAGAATCAATACTATCATAAAATTCACTTTGTGTGCTGCCCACATTCCATAAAAACGTGTTAGCGGTTTGAAAGCGGTGACTGCTGGAAGTCTCTATTGTAGTCGGTTGTACTGATCTATCCAATGAGTCTGGATATGGAGAACCAGAGTCGGTGTTATATGATGAGAGAGTCCATGGATATTGAGATTTTTCTTTTGCTGAGTTTAAACTTATCTGGAAGTAGAGAAATGTGCAAGAAGCAAAAAAAACTGGTTGGCATTTTTGGTACGCAGGGTAACAAGCTCGAAATGCTACTTTATTACTTACTTGAACTTTATGTTGGGAGAGACACTTAAGACAAGTCACTACTTTTACATGGAACACATGTTTGATGATGGAAGTACTTACCACCGAAAAAACTAAAGTTAGCCTCAACATGAACACTAGAAGCGTCTAGAGGAAATAATAAACGGAAATTTTGTTATTTTCATATTTTACGAGCTTTTTGCTCGGCTAGTTACTCTGCGTACGCACAGTAGAGGACGAAAGATCTTAAAATGTAGTCGGCAAACGAATTACTAACTCCACTTTCGGTTCGTCAGAAGCACAGAAAAAATGAGGTAGACAGTTTTAAGGTGAGCGGATATGATTGGTAATTCGGTAAATTTTTATGGTAGTGGTCCACTTATCTCAGCATGCGCTTCAACTACTTATAATTAAGGAATTTTTGCTAAGATAAGTTGATAATTTACCAACCACAAACACAACCGTCAGTTTTTATCTGTAAAAAAATCTGCTCATTTTTGTTCAATAGATGAGAACGGAGTCCATCTATTGTAATTTTTTTGTGCAAAGTATGTATCGATAAATAACTATATTTCCTAGTGTGAAAGCGGAATTTTATGTTTAGTATCCTTCCAACTTTGAAATTAGAAAAATGTTTCAGTGCAACTTACTAACAAGAAGCTTTTTCGTGAGAATATTTTTTGGTCTTCAAGGATCGATAATATTTTTATCTATTTCAAAACATTTGAGGATAAATAAAATTCTTAGTACTTCAAAATTTTATGAAATTCGTTTATGAATGTTAATATTTTTTTCAGCGAAACAGTCTTGAAAAGGCAATGAGTAAATTTTTGATAAAGATTACAGTTTATCTTTCATATTTACGTAAATGTTACACCCAGATTCCGTGTATAAGGAAAAATTCAGTTTATTTATTTTTATTCGAGTCTTTCGTGTACATACTCTAAAATTCCTTTTGAATAAATATTCGCTCATTATAAAGCGACAGCATAAATGGGTTAAATTTGACACCCGAATATGAGAATTGATTTATTAATATGAATAGTGGCCTCTTGCTGTTTTTAGACGTCAATTTTATTGCACAATGTAAATGTTTGACTGATTCGATTGCCTCATCCCATACAATTTTAGACAAGAGACTACATATATGCATAATATTTACTAGAGTTCGTAATTGTCAGACTTTGGGGACAAAACATTTCGGCCTACGACTGTCCCAGTGCATTTCCATTCCGTGCGTAGATTTCGAAGCAATTTTCCTTATCTCCGCTCTATTTAAAGTTAATAAAGTGACAATGATGACAATGAAAATGTAACAACAATTTACCTTTCAACAAGTAAAAGTTATGATCTGTCACGTCAAAGACTACAACTACAATAAATTTTATTAGTTAGTTAGTCACGTATTGTTAATTGCAAAATTAAAATAAACTGCACACGAAATAACGAGCTCAACGTACATGTAGTAAAATTAGTCAGAATTAATTACAAGAAAATATTTACATAGGTTCAAGCAACATGCAGGAAATCACTACGTACCTGTGTGAAAAATCATTCATTTAAGATAATTAAATGAAGCCGAACAACACATAAGCGCTTTACTTGAAAGCAACGGCATCATGTAAATGAAAATTCAAATAGGTTTAAGAACTGTCGGTCTAACTTTAATATGGTAATTGCTTTTATGCGAACCACGTTAACCGTAGTTTCAATTAAAAACGAAATAAGTACATCAGTTCACGTCAGGGTTTCACGTCAAAAATATCTTCATTAATATTAACGATAATGTTGGGCGCGTTTGCTGATTGAAGGCGTATAGTGTCGAAACGAAAATCATTAAAATAAAACTTTCCTTTTCTCAAGGCTGAAGATCCCGTGTACGAAAAGAAAATGCTACTTGAATTGCAGCTTTTATAAATAAAATGTGATTAAACCATTTAAACACTCGGATAACCCGCGTGAATTCTGAACTACTTCTTTGTCCGATCGAACTTCAACAACTACACTTGAAATTCAATTTATTTTACGGCGAAGAACTTGCTGATCGGATTTTAAACGAAGTTAGTGTTTTTCCTTCCACTCTTCGGCTATTATTTCATCCATCATTCATCAAATACTTCAACTTGGGAAAAAGATAATAACATTTTTGTATTATCCCAGTTGGATGTCTTCTGAAATTGCGAGTGTCTACTGAAATAGTAGACTAGACACCCCAACTGCTAACGTGTAAATTATGAACCCAACATGGACGTAACTCGCGGCGATTTCTAAATATAATTTCACTGTGTTCGAGGGTCACGTAATGCAGAGGCAACGGATTGTTTTGTAAATAAGTAGAAAATTAGAAACACACTGTAACCAGACCGCGACACTGACGCAACGCCAAGAAAATGATTTTATTTTCTAAAACTATTAGAATAAATGCAGGAAAGTTGGAAATTTTCAGAAAAACAACGATTTGCTTAAATGGGTGCCGCTTATCGAAAAAATTTGACCATTATTATTCGGATCAATGCATTTCCAATTTGTAACACTTTCCGAGCAGAGGCGGATTAAGCGATATGACAATAGAATGTTATGTAATATGCAAATTCGATTTTTTTTCTGAACACGAAAGTATATCGTGCGATTGCGTGACAAATCTAGAAAATTAGTAGTGATGGACAATGGTACTTTACATGGGCAGATAACCGGACGTTGTTGTAGGACATGTGGCGTTTATAAAGTCTACAGTAATAATCGTAACAATAGAAATTATCCGACCGCAGATCCTATTGAAAATTACATCCAAGTGATTAAACACAATGAAGGAAAAAAGCTGTTCAATTTGTGAAATTGTGAGACCAGAGGTGGGTTTCTATTGGTCGTTATTTGTGTAAAATTGGGCAATTCAACGGGAGGGAGTTGGCCGCGAAAAATTTAATTATTAACAAGACTACAAAAAATATAGTGAGCAGGTATAGCAAACTTTTTAGAATTTTAAATTTCTTTAGTCTTAAAAAATGTGCAATTAAAATCTGGAAGTGCCACAAATTGGGAAAAAATTGTCAATCGATTTTGAAAGTATAAATCTTTTAAATTTCAAATATTTTGCATTTATGATTTATTATTTATTTTTTGCGTAAAAGCATGGTGATTAATGTAGATGTTTGTAAACAAATAAATATATCATTGTTTTCAGAAACGAATAAATTAAAATAAACATTGATTATATTCGAACACTAGTAACGTGTACTAAAATTGTAGCTATTTAAATTAAATTAATCTTGGAATTAACTTCGTACATGCTAAACAAATTCTCTAACTATAATTTTATGTTTAGTAGGACAATTTTTAGACTTTAGTGTGAGGAATGTGCGATGTGGTCATAGTTAATCCTTCCATTTGCACTGAAAATTAAAGATCAAATTAAAAGCGCTTTCACTTTGCTAAAAGAAAAAAGAATTTGCATTCCTGTCAAATTTCCGGTGTTGTAAAAATGTTACTTGTAAACACTTGTCGTCCCATAAAATTGTTTGTATAAAAATTAAATAAAGAAAGTGTGCTAAGTAATGTCAAAAGATTATTATCAAGATGCGTAACTTCCATAGATGTCAAAACGCAAATATTTTCATGGTACAGATTTCTTTTCTGCAGCCGCAACCGACATTCCGGTTTTTGCCGCACTTTCATTTACATGATTTGCCGTGATTTGGCTGAAAATTTGGACTGGAGGAGCCAAGATAAGGTACTACTCACTACTTACTTGCGTTCGGAACTACAGAACTAAAAAGCATATGAAGCAAAATAAAAAAAAACAAGCGTCACTTACTGCACGTCTCGAGACGGCCGAGAGCAACTAAATAATAATGTCGGCACTCCTACGTCTGACCGTTGTGTAGTTTGAAGAAATTCCAGAATGAAGTGGTTTTTGGTCGTACCTTATCGGTAACGTCTTTGGAGTTGGTCCACTTAACCGGTGCGCTCGTTTTCCTCATGGTTCCCCTGTTATTGAAGCTATTCGACAACGAATCGCTGCTCCTCAACTTGCTGGACAGCGAGTCTTTGGCAGAGACCAGCGATCCATTCCTGGACTTAGGCAAAGACGAATTGCTCTTCCCTGATAAACTGTTGCCCTCGCTCTTGTTCCTCCAAGACTGTGCAGAGTGCGGTCTAGCCGGCGATTCGCCGCTACGACTACGTGCACCTGGTGCGGGGCTGTGTTTACCTCCAGGAGGTTTAGGGGCGCTGTAACTCTTCAATGGGATCTTGCTGGGACGACGCTTGGCGTCGCTTTTACGGTTGCTTTCGGCTTGATCGTGAGCAGATTCCGTACTGCTGGAGTGATCCATCTGGAGGTTGAGGGGAAGAGGACTCATGGCTTTCATGCTGGCGGTGGTTATCTCGCTGCGGGAAATGGGGTGGTCGGGAATGACGTCGGGAGAAGCGTTAGTGATGGACTTCTGAAGCTGTTCTAACATACGCACACGTGCCCGAGTTCCTTCCAGTTCTATATTCTTATCTTCGAGCTGAAAAAAAGGTAAAACAGATTGTTAGATATAGAAAAGAAGGTAAAGGAATGAAAATACCTGAAACCGAAGCTCATCGTTTTCTTCCCGTGCCTTTTCGAGTTTGTCGGCCAGGCCGATTTTCACTCGGGCGGCTGTGTCGAGTTGTTGGTACAAAACCTAAACAAAAGAGGAAAAATTAATACACATCTTTTTTTAAATTATATCTGTGACTCAAATCACAACCAACTATTTTGCTCTTTAGTAGCAATGAGCGAAATTTAATTTAACAATAAAAAAATAGAAATATTGTTTTGATCTGTTTGATCACGTTTTCTTTAAATTAGGAAATTTTCTTCTCTTTAAAAAATATACTTCAACAAATTGAAATTTTTAGAACATTTGCCACAATTTAACACAACTCGTTGAATCCTATACACTTTTTTTTTATAGATAACTTCCAACTGACAGATATGTAATAATTATTTTGAAAGAAGTGCAATTTTTATGTGCATTATTAAACAAAGAAACTGATTTCTTTGGAAATACGTTCCTTCATATTTAAAAATAAAAAACGGGATGTCTTGATTCTTGAAATCTCTAAATCAATGTGAAAAATAGATATATATAATATATATATATATATATACACAAAATATGAATATATAAAAATAAAATCACACCAGTTTAGATGTCAAAAAGGATTTTTTTTTCCTCCTAGCTTAGGATGATCCATCTTAGATGTTAAAATTTATGACAAATGAAGAAAACCTATTGAAAAATTCGCAATATAGTATTTACTTTGGTCACCGCTTTAGTGATTTACTTTTTTCTACTGTTAAGACATAGACAATAATTTCGTCGCTTGGGTAGTGGCGTTAATTACCTAGTTAACGCTCACATCAAGGTAAAACCCAATTTTAAGCATATTAGTAATAAAAATTGTTTTCGATGTCAGAATATGACAATTAAGTAATTGTGTAAAAAATACCATGAGATCTCTTAATTATAATTAGCTAGTCCCACACGGAGTTTTTTAACGTAGCTTCTTTAACTTTGTCTACAAGTGGAAAAGAGAAAATATATTTTTTTAAATCCATCCAATAATATAACTAATTTATTTTGTCATTGTTGTTAAATTTGAATGGTCATCAAATGTGGCTGATGTTCCTTTCTACACAGCGCTGTGCGAAAATATTATGTTTTCAGTTCTTTGACAAGACAATGCTTGCTGAAAAACAGCAAAAAACATTCTGAGAACAGTTACAAAACAACAAACAACATTCGACATCCTCGCTTAAGTGTGATTGTGAATTTATTTATAGTCTTCTTTTCGTTATTTCCACTTATACGGCATCCGCCTGCACGTGTATACTCCGGACACGATTACCTCCAAAGTGATTATCCGGCACTTCTACGAGGACAGAAATTTAATTAACTATTGTCTTCGTACAAACTTTCTCGTCTTCTCACTACTTCAAAATAACAACCACGTTCTTATAACAAACTTTTTCTTCGGTTTGCAGATCAAACTATAAATCTATAAAATACAAAGTAGAGTTTAACAAGGAATTGTTCCACAGATCGAACCTTGCATAATATTGTTGCGGTCAACGTAATTGCATGACATGATGCATCACAAATAAAGTCGGATATCTGTTTTTGCTGTGTTGTTGATAGTGTTCGTGAGCAACTAATGAATGCCAACGTGACGAATACTTATTAAACATGAAGATTGTGTGTTAACCGTTGATTTAATCAATGCACATTCAAAATTTCACTAGTTTTCGGCATAATTAGCGGTTTAATTTAGAACGGGACCACTCTTAATTGAAAGTACGGTATTTTATGAAAATTAGTGAAATCTTTAATTTTACAAATTGCATTGAAATATTTGGGAAAAGTGAAGATTACGTTAAATGCCACGTTTATAAGCTACGTAACATCTGTGAATTTTTAAATTTGAGTTAATTTAATTATTTCTTTGTGGCGATAACAATAGGTTTCTGTCATAAGATAGTTTTTATTTTTTTGCATAAATTGCTTAAATTCGTAATCTATTGTTGCGATCACCTAAATGCACGCATTGTGTCAACCCACACACCATTGAAATTAGATCGTGTTTTATGATCATCATTTGCATAATATATGCATACGTAATATTTAACTGTAAAGCGGATAAGATTGAAGTGTGCAGGGAATGTCCTAGACATAAATAGAAGATGAAAAATTTGAAAGGGAATTTTGAATGAGCTTCCTGACTTGAAAGAATTTGTCGTCCAAGAACTGTAATCCGTGTTTTTATAAATCACTTAAATATAACTACAAACGATGAAACGAAGCTCTTTCGAAGTTTAATTTTAATAATAACTAAAGGTCAAATTGTTTTTCAGTTGAATGAAAACTTTCAGGGATGCAAACTTAAAATAAAAAATAAAGATCAACAAAGACTACAATCTCCTCCTTGTCATTTCTTCTACTATTAGTGCTCACCTGATTCTGAACGGTGGACGTCAACAAATGTTTCTGCAGCACCAAGGGATCATTTTCTTTGAGAATGGCAGCTATCTTCTTTGAATCCGGCACTTTAACTTTGGGTATCCTATCACCGAGCACTAAATCCAAACCACTCCTACTATGTTTCCTAGATGTCCTTTGACTAGTCGAGTCTTTCCTATCATCAGCTAATAGCACCTTGGACTTATCACCATCAGGTGAACTAGATCCACTTTTAGTCACAAATTGCAAATGTAAATCGTGGATTCGCGAATTCACTTCACCTCTTTGCGACACCACTGCTTTCAACTGTTCCTCCAAATCATGCTTAGTCGAAAGAAGATTCTCCAAATCTTCTTGCAACCTCGAAGTATGAACTCTTCCTGCAAGCACTTCCGCTTCCATCTCCGCCAAGCGATCCAACAGAAGATCTCGTTCTTGTCGCAATTGTCGGAGATCATCAGCGGACCCAGTAAATAACACCCTCTGGAAATCGCTATCTTCCCGTAGCGATCCTTGGAGCGCCTCAACTTCATCCTTTAACCTCGTCCCTTTCCTGTGTATCACATCTAAGAGATTCCATAGTTCATCTTCGGTTTCATCTGCCGGCCCTGTCGTCGGTGGTGGTGCCGTGGACGACGCACTGTGCGTTTCTTTACTCGAAGTCTCAGTACTAAATCCAGAGTCCTGGACAGCGATGTCACCGCTTTTCTTCCCTAGACGGGATTCGTCCTTACTTCCCAGTTTTTTCCTTACACGAACACCAGGAGTCCAGTCGCCGGGACGGATGGAAACGGGGATGTTCGAAGCATGATGGGAAGTCATCGTGGCGGGCGTAGACGACGCCATTTTGGTCCGCAGATTCGGAAATGTCTCGATGACGAGATCGCGAAATTCGAGGAGGGCACCCACTTCATGTTGCAGTTCTTGAAGGGCGACGAGAGATTTAGCTTGCTCACTGATGAGATAGTGGAAGGGGCCGGGAGGTTGACGGAGCTGGAGGCAGTCCATACCCTGGCCCACCGCCTCGCCGCCCTAGAAAAATAAGCAAAAATTTATTCGGGAGAACTAAATAAACGTAAAGAACTAACTAGTTTTTATCACAAATGCAATTACAAAAAAACGCATACCAACATTTTACACCTACCACAACAATTTACCAAACTTTATGCTGAATGTTTGAGTTTCCATTTATTGCTAGTTAATTGCTACAACATTCGTTTATCTGAATGACCATATTTGACGCTTCTAAGCTACGGTATGTAAATGGTTCATAAATTTTATAACCACCATTTAGAGTACCGCCATTTAAGAGTTTTTATCGTACTGTTAATTTTGTTTAAAAGATTATAAACCCAAACGATTAAAAATAAATTGTGACCTTCCCTTTGAATGATCTGACTAAGCATAAGAAAAATTAATATTTCGTCATCTTTAGTTTAGTTGTGTTTAGATACAATGTCGTCATCAACATCTAAAATTCGAAAGTACCAAAAAGAAATAAATACCAAATTCTATGGTAAATATTTTACGCTCATGTCAAAGTTATTTTATACTAGGTCCAATTTGAACTCAGAATAAAAACGCAACATCGTGGGCCAAGTTTTTGATAGAAGGTGGTGACTTGCTGGATAACTGAGACTTACAAAACTTTCGACATTTCTTTAGATCATAAATTTAATATTTAATTGTCCGATGGCCCGAATTTGGTAGTAAGTGGGCAAATCGATCAGCAATAACTATGACAATGTAATAAAATCTCTCTAGTGTTTGTAAGGTCTTTTAGCTTTTTTAATAGAATAAAGAAATGTTGATGTCTAAAAATAGCAAAATACTCCTATATAGTGTTTTCCTATTTTTCTCCTAGATACTTTGCATTGTCTCCCAGGCATGTCTATAATTGGTTTGCGCTCCAACTGCATCTAATAGTCTTATCGGATACGATGTGTCAAAACCAAGACAATTTAGAAGGTTGTAAAACGCCTTGCATAACGGCATTAAATCAGAAACTGGTGGGTGGCGGCTCTAACATGGTTCGCCCACCAACTCTTCTTTAATTATGATCAAACTGTAAAAATTTCGATCTTCTCAAAGTCGTAGGCTTCAACTTTCCCCGGAAGGCCAAAGTGTCCGCCTTCAACAAAGGCAAACGATTATGCTGCAGTTAACAAACGCCTTTAATGTGTAAATTCTTGGTTCAGTACGTCTGTTGACATCTGTGACTGACAATTCGACCCAGGTCAAGTTTTATCGTCGAAAGTGTAATAAAACTGTATGATTTTCCTTTCTGATTTTACAGTCGCAATTACGATCTGTCCCCAGTAGTGATCTCGATTTTACTATCTATTAATTCGTCTTACTTTCTTTGCTATTATTCCTGAATATTCATTTTCACGTTCAACTTGATGCGGCATGAAATATCGACACTTTCCACCCAACGCACAATTATTATTAATTAGGTTACAAGGTGAGAGTGACAATCTGGTAAAAAATTTAAAACCGCATTACCTTTTTTAAAAAAATTTAAATCGAAAGCGACGTCTACCATATGCTCGCAGGTATTTGTTGCAAAAAGAAGTGTTTTACGGTCAATATTTCCCTTCCTATCAGATTAGTCCGAAAGTATTGACCTCGTCTGCGACCTACAAGTTCAATCGGAGATGCGTGGGTCGCAGTTTTACAACCAGAATTAGCGTTTACACGTAAGTTATTTGTACACGACGATTACGTTTAATTATCTATGGCTCGAAGGCAAAACGCGGAAGAATATCGTGAGGAAATATGCGGTAACTTTACTTGAGAAGATTTATTTTATGGAGACGGTCTGGAGATTTTCCAAATGGCGTAAATCATGAAGATACTTAAGTCGTGTAAAAGTCAAAAACGATCAAATGGGTTAAGTAGAGTTACAACGAAATTATTTTTACCAGAGAATTTAGAATGTCGGACGTCTTGGAGGAATGCGTGCAGATGATATAGATGAACTGCAACGACTTAATAAACATTTTATTATTCACTGACACGTTATTTTCACCATTAAATTAACAAAAATTTATAGCAAAACAAAAAATGTTCTTGGTTAAACAAATTTATTACCTGATTCGTTTTAAAAGTCTACGTAGCATCCGCCAATGGAATTTTTGGTATTTAAAAGTTCATTAAGTACTTCTGTAAACTCTCTCTACAGAGACCACAATGCTGAAAATGTTTCTATAAGAAGAACTAATATTCTGGGAAACGTCTTAAAAAAATTAAAATTTTATACTGCTAAATCTACATAATTATGGTGGTGATAATTATTTACTTCAATATTCATGTGACTATATTATTCACTTTAGAAGTTTGCTTATAAATTTAGAGAATTTCCAAGTAAAAATAATAAAATACAAATAGCAAAGTGTAGACATTTTTACTCTCAGGTTTTTTAGCGTTTAAAGTTGATTACACAGCCGTTATCTATCTCAATTTAGTGTGATACATATTGACAATGATATCATTGTTGTATTACAAAGGTGAAACAAAAAATGCATTCAAACAAAATCCACTATTGAGTACCGAACAATGTATATATCTATCTAATATCATTTTGATCACTGGTTTGTTTTGAGTAAAATATTAAGATTACACAACATTTAACATTAACATAATTCAATGACAAACAATAACAAAGTAGAAGGAATAACTTCTATGCAAAATAGTTTCACATTAAAATATTCATCAAGTTTGTAAATAATGGTATCTAAATAAGATATGGGTATCAGGATATGAAATTGTTTACAGGTACGAAAATAGACTGGTAAATAACTAATAATGCACCTTGGGCGGTAACTACCAGAACAGTGCATGTAATTTTTCATGCAGATATCACCATATCAAAGTCTTATCAAACCCGAATACTATTCAAGACGCGCATTTGAAAGACTACCTCTGAAAAACGGTCACTTACGAATTTCTGAATAATGTTTGTAACAGATAAAAGTTGTTGGACAAATCTCGGATGCTATCAGCCACTCTAATCTCTTAGACATTTTAAAATAAACGTCATTTTATATCATTATCTCAACGAAACAGTTACAATATTTCAAAAAGGATACTTTAATAGAGCCTCAAAATAATAGTTACACCTCATTATTTTGATTGATTGGTTAATATGTATTTTGCTTTGGTTATGCCAAATTTAAGCTGTTGACCTTTGAAGAAGGCCGAACCCGTATATCAAAAAACGTTCTAATATCAATGTGCGAGTTCCTTGCCGGGGGCTCAACTTTGTGTCCGTAGTCTTGTACCTATCGGATTTCTTAACATAAATGTGATATGTAAATGTATAATCCGCTGTAGCATCAAAAAACTGGGTCAAAATGTTAACTGCCGAATTTAAGAGCGTGTTGAATGATTAACAGTTAGTTTACCGATGTCTTTAAGTGCTCAAATCTAAAAAATATTTTTCGGTACAAATAGTAAACGTTTCTCGACGACACCGTTAAAATTGTTATGACAAAAAGCTTGTACAAATACCTTAATTATAGGTGCAATTACAGTTGATTAAATATAATTATCAACATGTACACACGTGAATGTTATCTATTCCGCAGTTTGAAACAATAATCTCATTATTTCTGATTCTTATAATAACGTAACATAGTTGGTATTTCACCTTGGAAACATCCAAAACTTAATTACCAACAAACAAATTGAACTAGTTTTAACATTCACATTCTCCTCCACACATGTAATTATCATGATTATGACTCTTATTATTTTTAACAAAGCCGTATACGTCATAGATTTCGTCACTTATCATCAGGTCAATGGAAAGATGTCACACACCCACGAATATTTATTTACTTAACCCATGTGGTGCACAAATGCTAAACTTTCGTTCATTTATGAATGTTTAAAAAGTAAGAATCAACATTGCCAAATACACACCACGTTGTAGCAAATCCTCATAGGCTGAAAAAAATCCACACTACATGTATGAATCAGTCATGGAAGATGTCACACTATAAACAGATGATTTTGAAAAGAATGAGGTTGATGCCCCTTGTACTGCAGATCACAAGTCATGATCACTCTGAAACGGAAGCATGACGGACGACAACTGAAGGCAGACTGCTGCTGACTATAGCAAGAGAGGTAGAGCGCGAAATTCTGCTGGTGGTGAAGTAGAAGCATCAAGGTAGGAATAATTGTAGGCTCCGTCGTAGGTTACACTGCGTGGAAGTAGGAGGTTAAAAAACAACAATAGGAGGCAGTCAAAAATTTTGATGAGGTTTGATCGGAAAGTTCGGACGCAGATAAATGCACGGTAGAAAAAATAATGGTTAAAAGAATTATAATCTGTTCTATTCAAGAGGATTTCTGCAGGACAATAGAAGAAAAGAAGAGTCGAAGTATAACCATGTTATAATGATCTGTAACCAATTAGTTCCAAAGAGATTTGAATAATTCTTTATACAAAAAACTTGAACCTTTTGAAACATCAAGCATATGTACTTTTACTAACTATTATTTATATATTATATGTAATAATATAATATATCTTTAGTAAATAAAAAAATGTAATAGGTTTTAAAATAGCGACTTATATTTAGATTATTAAACTGAACAGTCCAAATCAAATCTTGATTTATAAACATGAAACTTGAAAATAAATAAAAAGAGGTGTAGGTGCATTAAAAACCGTTCTCTGCTGCAATACAAGCATTTAACAGTTTTGATTAATCACCATAGAAACATGAGTAATTTAAATTATTCTAGCGTTAACAGTCCTTGTCCTTTCACATATATAAGGTTCCTAGTTAAAAAAATAAACTTTAATGATGCTCAAGCAAGAAAAACTATATTAAGAAAAGCTTGTACACTGCGTTTTTGTTATACTTTTTTCCAATTAAATTTTATGTAAACTTTAACCCCAACCATAACTAAACTACGTTTAACAGGCCATATATAGGTCCCCCTTTTTGACTTAGCCAATTATAAATTAATGGTCTAATTAAATTTATGCGTTACGTACATTTTTTGGTTCTTGGAATGGATAAAATTAGCGGTTAAATTTCACGGTTTTTGAATGTCACTCAACGGAGAAAATACAAATGATAACACTGTAGATAAAAGATTTCCCAAACACTTTTCATTGACTCTTATTGCGAATGTCAATACTCATTAGCTAAATCACTGTCCCACGAACCCAATTAAAACATAAAATAGAATAAAGGCTAAACAGCATAAATCAAATTCAATAAAAGCACGACACATCTGTCTACTGAATCTCAAAAAGGTCATTACAGCATTAATCTCTAATTATTTCCCATTGTCTGATTTTGTCAATCGTGACGATCCTTATCAAAAACAGACATTGTGGGTCTTGTTCCCGCCATAAACAAATCCATGATTCATGAAACCAGGACGACATATGGAAATGCATTCGAAATCAAGCAGGGAAGAAGAGTCGTTTGTTCGTATTCATAAGAAATATCAACTTTCATTCGTTCGAGTTTAACATTTTTACCTTCTTGTTATGCAGATTTCTAACCTTGATGTCGTTATTTAATTTTTCTGGTCGTTTTTCACAGTGACACAGCGCATTTATCCATGATTCATGAGTCTATCTATCTCCATTATTGCTTTATAAAATCCTATAGACACACATCAACAACTTAAGCGATTATTGTATCCATTAATCTCGGATTTTAATCACACGTGCGAAAAATTCGTGTTTGTATTTGTTGGCTCACCAATGCCATTTTTATATATAAACAGGAGCTTTTACTGCTGTGCACTTTTCGCATGACTGCCGTAAGCATGAGCGGCTTTCTTTGTAGTAAAATCAACCAAAGAGCTGGTTGATGAAAATAACCCCAAAGCGATCATAAAATAAAAATGCATTTGCATGCGGACAATGTATCACAGGTCAATAATAGCTTCAAGACAAATTTCTTTGTCTTCACTGATTTATCAACAACTTCAATTCACTTTCTTTTTTAAAGGATATCGACTTGCGTGCAAACATCGAAAGGTCAGGCTGGTTTTTGCAAAATTAACAAAGCAGTGAAAATGTGCTATTTATGGGGAATTCATTTCAATGGCTCGAAAGCGTGATTTTAATTGTAGGTGGCACTTTTACACTTAGAATCTCTCGCATGAATTGTAATGGTTTATAATTTATTACCTACAAGGGACAACAGGTCCTGAGGTCATAAAAAGGACAACATCTCTGAAGACTGCGACTTCTTGTTATTTGCAACCTTGACCAGCGCAATGGGTACTTTGCAAACTTTTTTCTTCTACAATTACTGATGATCAGTTGTATAATGTCGATTTAATGTTCCTCCTACAAACTTGGAAGATTCTACACATGTGTAGGCCAACACTAATGATCTCCTTCTCCTCCCCCGCAGCATCTATTCTTAATTTTATTTAAATTGCTAAGCGAATTGGTAAATTACATGTTTTCCGACAGTCTACATAATTAGCATCGACCCAAACTGGGATGTCCGTCATGACCAATGAAGAGTTCATGAACGCAATTAAAATCGTCACTTGTGAATGCATCAAAACAGAAGTAAGCTAAAGCTAGATGATGATGGCTCGTTAATTTAACGAGTAAAATTTAACCTCTTGTGGAGATGTTCCCACTTGCCTTACTGCAGATTGTTAACTGCCTCACAATTAGACTAATGGTATGTAGTTTAGAGCGCTCACCATGCGGTAATTTATTAACACCAGGAAATAGATTTTCTGATGCTGCAACCGATGTTCGTTGTTCGTAGTTTAAATGATGCAACAATAAAACAAAAAAATATCCATCATTGTTTACCTATTTGTTTCTTTCGGACAAGTTGCCAAACGTACTTTTCTATGGAAAAAACTTGTTCGTTTTTGCGAAGCAAGTTCGCGGAAATTACGTCATTGTGGTGCTAATTACGCCAAAGACTTGTTGGATTTATGTCACACCTTCGGCCAGGTGGACATTGAAAGCAGTCGGTTAACCATGAAATATATATAATCAAAATAAAAAAAAAACAATGAAAGAGATACTCATTAACCAAGTCGATTTACGTAAAAAGAAAAAAGATGTGGCATTTGATTTCTTTCAGATAACTTAAAATGCTGGATAAAAATCTTCATTTTTATTTATTTTTTGGTGAAGTGAAACGAAATGGACAGTTCTGGACGACGACTACCTTGACATCTGAAGTACACTCTGCCTTATTCCACTTTTTATGTGTTGAACCTGTGACATGAAGTAATAATGAGTTGTTTTTACCTTGGATATTGTTTTTTAATTTCTTGGCATTTTTCTTGAGCGTTTAGATGAAGATGGATGTACATATTTTTTACTAATTTACATTCCAAAGATAAGCATAATAAAAAGTTGGAAATATCTAATTAACATCCCATTATAGCCGTCAAGCAATAATTAGAATGTTTCCGAAAACTATAAAATAATTATCTTCTCAGAATGCCCATTTCCCGTCGATTTATCAGGAACGTCCTTGTCGTCCAAATACAGAACAAATTTAAGAGTGTGGGTGCTCCCATTAAAATTTAACAATTCGGTGCCTACGTACTTTTCAAAATCTAGTTTTGGAATTTTAGAAGCGATTGCTTTATCTCCCAATTATGGATATTCCATGGAACGAAATAGCTTAATGAGGAATTACCTAACCCATCTTCACAATTACTGTTCATTATTATAGTAGTTGTTCAGTAGACCCATCGACCTCCCGTCTGCTTAAACCCATGATTACTTTTTCACGATAAGTTTGAGGTCATGCAACTTCAAGATAACTTAACCTGAGTGAGTCAGCAGACTCCCTGTTTTCCTTTAATTCAGATCGTGCAGAACGATGAAGATAATGCCTCTATTCTCGGAGAAACACAGGAAAAAAACTCGATCTATGGTCAAATGATCGGATCCTTGTGTTCAAGAAAAGTTAGAAAAACAAGAATCTTGGTTCTTGCGTTTATCTCCAACAATCAATCCTAAGTGATCAACTTTCAAGTTGACAGCCATAATAAATTATTAATTAACAATCAAGACAGATAGAATCTCAGTTGATTAGTAATGCATTCCCGAATGCCGAAACGAAAACGAAAATTAACGAGTCAAATAAAACAATGTGAAGACTGTCGCAGAAAGTCGGAATGCACTGATTTACTTTCTACGGTTAATTATTATGATAGCACAATAATCAATCTTTCTTGTACGAAGATAGATTGCATGGGTAGTTTGATACGGTGCACGAGCAAGACAGCGTTTATTAATATTTCTCATGTAACCAAACACTTTCCTTTGGTCCATTTCTTGACGCAAAAATTATTTATTAAGCGGGAAATAATCGCTTAACGACAGAGAAATTAGCTTCTAGAATGTATTTCCGTGTTGCTTAATGCGAAAACTGTGGTAGATGCTGCAAGACGACTCTTCCTATGACAGTTGATTCCAAATATAGACACAAATGGCTGCAAGCCACTAGTCAAGTTCGCGGCCTTGCATTCTAAAATTTACATTGAAACTAGAACACAGCAAAAATACAATAACAGTGATATCACACATGCTCTGAAATATAGGACGCGATCTGATTTCACCAATTTCGCAAAGGTGATAAAACACGTTGCCACCAACAAGATTTAAAAAAATAAAGAAAATTTTAAAAGTAACTGACTTCTGGCACGTGTCATGTATTAGAAATTGGACTTTTTTGGAACCAGAATTTTGATGATAAAAAACGTATTAGAAATCATTCCAATAAATAACACAATGTCTTATATTGCTAAAATTTAAAAAGTAGTACGTTTTGAAAAAAATTTACACTTAAGGAATTTAAAAAAAGAGTATCAATTATGCTTTCACTAGTAGTTGGTGATTGCCATCATAGAAAATAGATGAGAAATTATGAATTAGTTATAAATAAACTTAACTACTACCTTCATAAACAAAAATAACGACTTTAGTTGATATACTTGTCTGCATAGAATATAAACTACGACTATTATGCGTTAATTATAATTACGTAATTCTTAATTAGCTATTGCAATTCCACACAAATTTTACCATACAGTGATATCAACGTTTTGGAATTATTACAATAAAGTAAATATCAAATTTAATTTTTAATAATTTTAACATTTTGAAGATAACTCAGAAGATTGTTTAGAAGGTATAAACCAGCTCTTTCAGCTTGTTCTTCTCGTTTGCTTCATTTAGAACGGCACTGAAAGCGAATTCAATTACAAATCTGCAATTACGAAAGGGAAGGAATGAGCACCGAAGCAGTGAAGGTATTTTAACAACAGTTGTTAAAATTGACGCTTATTAATCTTTAACCCAACTTTTCTCCTGTACTTTCAGGTTTTTCGAAAAAATGTAATAAATTGATCGTATTAGTGCATACCGTATGGGTCAAATTACAAGCAGTAATAAACTGTTATTACAAGCAATAAACTAGTGAGAATATTACAATGACCGCAGGCTGACTAAATCTTGCTACTGCAGAAAAACGGAAAAAAGGTGATAAATGACTTTTGACGACCTGCCTTTGTTTGTGATAAAATTACCTCATGCTTATTTGATGTGATTAAAAGCACTGGTGGGTGGAACGATAATTATTATGTAGAACTATTGTTATTGGAAATTTCAGTACCCATTATGGAAAGTGTGTATTGTTTTCCTTCAGGAAATAAAACTAAATAAATCGGAAAGGTGATAATTTGCAATTTCTTTCATCTATTTGAAAAACGTGTAGTGACTAATAACTAAAAACAGTAAAGCACTATATATCACATGTTAGAAACTATGCTTTTTGTGAGGTGGCACAACATTCTACGACTTGCTCTTTGCTGCTCTATACTTATCAATTAATTCAATTACAAGAAACATTACAAAAGAAACCTTTACGCAATGAGAACGCTTCCATGATGTTTTGCGGATTTATACTGGTACAATTGCACATCTACATCAATTATATAACAAATTAATTAACCTAGTTAAAGCCTCAGAGTGAATCAGAATATGACCTAGTGAGATTTAGAGTTAGAGAAACCTAGGTCAGACTGAACTAACAGTTTGAATTAGTCTTGTTCGATTTATCCACAGATTACCAGTGATAAAGATCCTTGTTGTTTCAGATGGGGAAAACTAGGTATATAAAGCAAGTGATCTCAAGAGATTTATCGAATTGGTTGGAAAAGGTGTGGGTCTATCAACGACGTGTCGATTAGTTTCCACGCTGACTCGATTAAATTTCTCGCTATTCCATGGATTTACGGCATTTCTGCATTTTCTGATCTATTTATGAATATTTCCTTAAGTTAATAGGAATGTAAATATCGGAAGAAATGGTTCACGAAACCGGACGTCCCGGAAGTGCAGGCAGTTCGAAACTTTCCCTCATTTGAGCCCAGGATAATCGCAGGGTAACGAGCAGTTCGTTTATTGTAACAGAAAGAGGATGAGCCCCCACACTCAGTTTGATCCCCAAAAAATAGAAATCTTTTAATCAACCCAGGAATCGTACAACTGTTGCAAAAATCGCAACTAATTAGCGGATAATGCAATTTTTATTGCACAACCAATGAAAGGTGTAACAGTATCGCATAGCAAAATAATCTAGCAGTTATCCTCACAGACCTTTCCCAATTAATTCAAAATACTTACGGGTAAATATTGATTATTTATGCACGACTTAGTGCAAAGTTCGCGGCCCTTTTATTGCTTGATTGAAAATCGTTGTAAAGTATTCGTGGTAACATCAGCAACTAGTCTCCATTATCCGTTCGACATGGGACGTTGCAACAATGGGAAACTTAATTAAAAGAATTATAGAAAGCTAGCAATTCTACTATTAATATCAAGATATAACAAAAAGAAACGAAGTCAATCTTTAAGTACAGTATTTCAGCTTTGAATGATGCACTCTCATGGCACGACCCATACAACAATGATTTGTTCTTTACAAGTTAGAAACTACATAACACTTTTCACCTACGTTTATGATTTCTATCATTCCATACATGGATTCGCTGACGGTGCCGCAAAAATAATAACATCTGAATCTAGCACCGTCGATTATATGGGCAAACAAAACGTAACGTGTCTTTGCTTTTGAAAACAATGAAAATCGTTATGCGTGGTGTTTTCAAAATCGTTTAAATCGTTAATTAAAATAGTGATTGAACATGCATGTAAATAGGTTTTTGCAATAAATTGCATGAATAATAAAATGGGGACGCTCGTACATCTGTTAATATACGTAAATGGGATGTCTATTATCAAATAAATACGAGCAATCAATAGAGAAGTTATTATATTGATTTTTAATAGGGTCTGTATGAACGCTTCGATGAACAAGCAAGCAACCGTTTGAAAAAAATCATAATGGGAATTTATTGCTAAATTGCACAACTAACAGGGAGAAGTTAATGATATTTCGCTTAAGAACAGATAGACGTCAATATTTGCAGCAAAATATGTAAACATGTAAAAAGGATTCATGTTTGACGAACTCTACTGAAACTAATAAATCTCAGTGGATATATTATGATAATTCACCACAAACTGATAAGTTGACTGATTCAACTTCAATTATAACTGGTCTAGGACCATATTTCAGAATTTAACTGCTTGTTGATAATCAAATTCAAGTACTCTTAAAACAATAACAACTAAATAACACCAACAAACAGACTTTTATTGTTGTCAACTAACAAGTCAACGACATTTTTCCTTTGATTGCGTTATTTTTCCAACGGTTTGTCCGATTTTACTGCGCTTCCCTCGAATATGAAACAAAAATTACTTTCATTATTAAAATGAGACCAATTAACCACTTATTAGCAATTAGTCTAAAAATACTTTTACGTAACCAAACTTTCATTAAAAACACGCTTTTAAAAACTAATAGCAAAATTAACTCTATCGATAAAATCAAATTTTCCATGTCTATGAAAGTGTAGACAATATCACCATCACCGATTCGTGTCTGTCGTCCAAATTAAAAAAGAAATGAATTAAATTTATTAAGTCTCCTTAATTTCATTACACTAAATGCCACGACATTTACGTGCGAAAACTAATACGCTTTAACGACGCCATTATCAATTTATGATGCACTTAACTGATGAAAATTTTTTAGACGTGAAGAAATCCTAAACGAAGGAAGAAAATATAACTTGTAATTAACATTCCGCTGCAATTTCTCTTCGATGCAGATTCGTCTGTAAATTAAATTTCTATTCTCTAGCTACTTCTTTCGTTTTCAATATTGTTCGTTGGATTAGTCACAATAATGTCAACGGAAACGAGATTATTACAGCCATCACGTTCACATTTGGTTATAATGGAGCATGTGACTTGCATGGACGCATTTCCTCAGGAAATGAAAAAGATTTGGCTGAGAGGTTTCCAGTAATAACTATATCAGCAACACGTGATTTTGATTTTCTCTTGTAAGCTAAAAAACTAACATAAATCAAAGTAATTGAAGGTTATATCAGTTTTTTCTAAACATCGGAACTGTTCTTTCTGCGGATTAAGCTTGTTAATAACCTGACATGAAAGCGTCAGTTTATATTCACTCGAAGCCAGCACAATAGTTTTCAATTATTGATAAAAACCCAAACAAATAGACAGCAATCTATCCAGATAATTGGTCTATTTTAAGGTCTTGTGCAACCACGAAACGTGAGAATCTCTCACCGCCGAAATATGCAAATAACACAATTTTACGGAATAAAAACTTGACCCCGATGTTATTCTTGCACAAAATTCTCTGTTTTGCAAAAAATGCAAATTTATACGATCGATAGTGATGGTTATGATTCTGTGAAAAGCTTTCTATTAATTGTGCGGTTAGTTTAACAATGATGGAAGCGACTATAATATTCTTCTGTCAGGATCCCTTTATGCGTTCTTTTCCTTGTAAATCGATGTTACGAAACACAATCACAATGATCATTGTTAATTTGTTTGAACAATGGTTAAACCTGCAACTTTTGCTATGATTCAACCTGCTCTAAAAACAATAGTTGACCTCGGAAACATAATTGGTGCAATCGATCAAACCGGAAGTCCCTATTGGTGCAAATGTAACGGATCATCAACGTTGAATCTTCCCAGCATTTAGAGTAATTACCACAAAAAATAATTTGATTAATTTCATTAATCAGATCAACTGTAACATGACAGTTTACGAGATTCTTGTAATTGATAAAAACATCAATTCAAACACGGCTGGAGTAATTTACAATTTCCTTCATTTAGCATTTCTAACTGTATAAAGTTGCAGAAGATTGGTGTAAATTACTAACAATTTGTATAAAGCATCCTTGATTAAGAAAAAATAACAAGTTCTCAAGTTAATTGATTTCTCTATTTATGTTTTTGTAGCCGCATTTGCAAAAACAAAAAAATCTGTTACTTTATTTACATGTGCTTAGTTTCTCTTATTCAAGCAAGCCCTATTATGTTCAAAGTTCACAGGTCCACCGCCATAAAATAGCTCACATCTTAACAAGAAATTAATTTCTTCAAACGTGATCCTGAAATGGAATGTTGTCTTAACATCACTTCTAACTTAACGATCTGACCTTAAGTTCACATTATAATTTTCGGTTTTATGTTCACGCATGCGGTCATGCAGACAATGGAAATAAAGACATTTTCTCTCTGAAGAGAAAAACTTTTCTGTAAAAGCGGAAGCCTAATACCGTGGACATTCTCTCGTTGAAGAAAAATCGGAAAAGGAGCATTTCCTTGTCGTGATGTGTAGAAGTGATTTTCCCATTACCAGCTTTTAGGATTTCCTGCCCTCTCTACGCACGATTAATAATCCTTCCCACTTGTCTCTTTAAAATCTGAATAGGCTAGAAAGTAAAACGATAGCAGTTTTTCCCCACTTTCCTTTGCGTTGACAGAAGTTTTGAAATTTTTAATTTTCAAGAATAGACATCTACACTGCAACTAAATATGTAGAGCAGAATCGCTAACAATGTGACGAAATGGAAAGCAATGCAATTATCTCAAATTAAAAATAATATAGAAACGGTGATTACTCTTAGATTTCGTTTATTTTGAAAAGCTCGAATAATTAATCGACTGTCACTTTCCGGATTAGAAAAAGCATGAGAGAATCGCTGGAAATTTCTATTTCAATATTGCTATCCGCCGAAAAAATCATCCGAGAACTAATAAAACATATCACGTATCTTATACGATCAATGAGAAATAACGACTACTTTATTATAGCCTATTCAGGCAATTAACTGCGCTCGTAACCTATATTTCCTTTATTTTTCCGACACTCTGGTGCAATGGAATAGTGTCCAAGTACTTTTTTTTTTAATGACCGCAAGTGAAATGTTGATTCGGTCCAGTTATACATAAAGAAAATTCTTGCTAGCTTATGAAAGTAAAATTTATGACAGATTCCATGTCAATAAGCTTTGAATGTCGGTGTGAAATTTTACGCACAGGAAAACCAACAAAATTACAATTAAGTCAACAAAAGTTCGCTCTCTAGCCTCAAAAAAGAAAATTTACCCTAAACATTGTGATGATCAGTGAGAGTTAAAGAGGCAGGTTGTAAATTAGGAGCTAAACACGAAATAAAATGAAAATTAAATTGTAAAAACACGGAAAACTTCAAATTTATAGTAGTACTTATTAAAAAGATTAGAAAAATTGTACTTTTCGAAATGTTAAAAGAATTGTGGTATTTTTGGAAAAGTGCGTCCTCCCTTGGATTGAATCTTCTGAAACATGAGTTTTTTTTATTGTCAACCAGAACCATGAAAGGATATAAACATCACTAGATAATTATTTTGTTGTAAAAACACACTGCACATACCATTACATCGGTACATAAAGTCATCGAGTAACCACATAACAATAGGATAATTAAGAATTATTAAAACGATTTCCTACAATTCGAGGTGGGTTTTACGATACACAATTATATTCAATATGCATTTTGTCACAAGAAAAGAAAGTGCATGCAAGTAATAATCTATAAAACGTACGCGTTGTGTAAATAAATATTTTATTAAATTTACGAATGTACACCTTGACGGCAGGCGGTTTCACCGGATGCCATAAAGGTTAAAGTTTGATGCCTTTGAAATTAGAAATATTTCAAATGAAATTGGAAAACATAACATGTAATGTTTAACTGTAGTGTGGCATTTAAAATCTATGTTTACCGCAAAGTTGTCGTTTTTCATCTTCAAATAGATAATCGTATAAGGAAAAATTAGTAACATGTAAAATTCTATTGTTCTGTCACAGTTTAATTTTTTATTTTCTTTTGTGCCCACACATGCGAATAAATGTTATAGCACCAAAGGTGTAGCGAACTAACAAAGAACTAAACCTACGTTACTACTAAAATTAATAATCTAAAATAAAGTTTGATATTTTGGGCAGTAAATGGGTGTTGAACAGTAATGACGGCATAAAAATTCTTATCAAATTTGATTATGAGAACTTTACTCTCTTCAGTAGCCTACTTGCCTAGTTCGATGTGGGAAAGTTGTGTCTACTGGCAATGAGAGACGATCACTCACCTATAACAATAAAAGAGAATTAATCAATTAATTATAATCGAAGGGAACAAAAACAAGGTTAAGTGACCATGAGTCAATAACAAAACTGCTGATGGTCGTTTTTTCGAAAAACTAATCTTGTCACAGATTTTTTAGTAATTGCATTAGCATGGTGTATGAACCATTTGCACTAAGCGCATTACGTTGTTATTTTCAGTTAGTATTTTGACAAGGACTTTTACACAACATAGTGATGATTAATTAAACGTGTAATAATATCAAACGTCTGGAACAGACACTCTTCAAATGCGAAGCCTGCTAACCAGATGCTGTACGTGGCTATAAAAGACATTGTAAAAAATCTTGAACAGAGCAGACAATTTAAACCTCAAACCACACATGACGGGACTTTAGTTTGGCTCACAACTAGACCAAGTGAATTCCCTTATGTAATGAAAAAGAGCATGCATGTCTTTGGCTCCGGAGGCTATCTTCCTCATTTGCATACTCACGCAACACTGATATAAAAAAACAACAAACTAGGAGTTAAGTCTGTTTTTCTCCTAATGACTCATAATTTTTGTCTTTTCCCCCCTTTCTTTACAACAAAACTACAATTACAGTGTAACTTAAATTTAGTCTACCTCATAATCTAGCAAACTGCAGACCTTCTATTTTCTTATGCAAGGAAAAAGCGTCGTCTCCGTAAACAATAACAGTTCTAATAATTCTCAATATCACGTTTTTACGCCGTCGTAAACTCACGCGGTGTAACGAGAAACAGTTAGTCACCCAGAAATAAAAATCAATTTCTAATATACAAATAATCGCAATAATAGTCGACGTGACAAACTTCACTGTGATTCCTCGATTCTCAAACCGCAATTTTCAGATTTAAAACAGTAAAGTGTCGTACAATGAACCCTGCTTTGACACATAAGACAAAATATTTAACTCTTGTTTAATTAAGAAAAAAACACGATCGTTCTGAGGATGTTGCAACAAGTTATTCGGCACTTTCACTTTGTCTCTTGTTAGAGTCAATCAGTCGTTACATGGTAAAAAGCGTTTCGCAGTGCGAATATCAAGGAAGACAGAACTAGCGTTAATATTACATGACACGAGATGTCACCTGGTAGAAAATTTATAGAGGTTGTTTGCTAACCGAGACAGGAAATTGACAGAACTAATGGCAATAAGAGAGTTAGTCTTTAATAAACCATAAGGAAGTGATAGGAAGTATTCCGCACGGAAGATTGGAGTTGTGGGATAAATTGGTAACAAATTGCTGTTAATGAACGTCAGGTAGTAATGAAAAGACAAAAAGTGGAAATGGGTAAGTAAGTATCGCAGATGACTTTATCTGCGAATATTTCAAAAAGCCAAAAAAAAAAATGTCTACCCAATTATCTGATTTAACACGTGATACTATGTTGCCTATAATGATGACTGCACAGTGCACATATTTATTATTCGACAAAGAATTTTTCTTGTTGTTTTTCCACCCAAACTAATTTTCCACAGAACATAAATGTATCAGTTACGTATGTTTAACACAAAATTTCCCAACTGTGAATTATTTATTCGCTTTTAGATTTGCGTGGAATTACCCACTTCCGTTCATTTCATAGAAACTTTTCATTGTAATTTATTATATTGCTCGCATATTCTCTTCTTGATCCATTTCCTTTACATCGATTTCGTTATATCCGCAAATGAAAGTCACTTTTAACCTTATGCAAGAAAGATGGACGGTATTTAAGATATAGGGTAAATACATAAAGATAAGAAGGTATCGAGAATCCGTGTCATTTTTATTGGACTAATCTTATCGACATTTATAAAACTGTTAAACCTTCGCTAAGCATGCATATTGAAAAGAAACCGCTTAAACTCGTACAATATACTGTGCCATGAAGTTAGGGATATTGCAGTCGTAAAAAAGGCATACTTCAAATAATCATCAAAGTCATATTTGATCAGGTTGAAATCTGAAGGATTAAGTGCCAAAAGCATGAAAAAAATAAACTACAATTAGCAGCACACCTAACATTACCTATACATCTTCTAGAAAACATAAAAAATAAAATATTTAAAAAATTATCTGTTATACTCATAACTTCACGTAAATGACTGAAATTCACTTAAGCCTCTAATGCACTACCCATTCTGATTTAAGAACAATCTTTTTCTACTCTGATAAAGACTTAAGATGCTATCTAAGTAAATTACTAGATGGTTATCAAAGTGTATAATGCAAAAGAAACTTAACCTGTAGCATACATATAGACATGGTGTTACTAATGCATCCTACGTCCTGTATATTTATATAATTTTTACAAACTGTGTTGGCGACTATGTTTGTTTAATAAATTCTGATAGTAAAATAAAAATTGCCGCATAATTTTATTGTTTATTTAAAACGATTTATTAAATTAGTCTTAATAAAAGCCCCTTGACATGCAATATATTTATTCAAATAAACAAACAATGAATAAATTAGATTTCTCCAAGATCAATTCCACTAATAATTTCACAAAATTTACAATAGGAAAGTGCGAAACTCAAATTATCGTACAAATCTTTCTGTATGCAAATTTCGTACGAAATTTAAAAACTGTATTCTTAAGTGTCATTTTAAAATATTTTTGACCCAATATAAGCAGTTATCTGAGATTCTCAGGTTCCCTAATTCTCAGATTCTAAATTTTTATATCCTTAGATTTAAATATTGAGATCCTTATTTACATTGCGACTTAGGAGAAGTTACAAACTCGACAATCTATTACTGATTTGCCAATGCAGAGCAGACAAATTAAGCCAAAATTGGTTACGTCGCTACAAAAGATAAACACAACATAGTACCCTTGCTTGCATAAGCTACCCGGTTTTGTCAACCCAATTAAACAAAAAAGCACGAAATCAGTCTCACAATAAAATAAAAATAAAGCTTTTATAAAGGAAAAGTAGAAATATATAACTATAAAATAAAACCAATCAATGCAGCAGATGAATAACATAATTAGGTGGATCCGGAAAAAAACCCACATTTCATTAGGCAAATCTAAACAATTCAAACGAGAAGTATTTAAAATTACCAACTATGAGTAATAAATAAATCTGAAAATATAAATAAATCTATAAGATCTTTAAAAAACCTACTTGAATTTCAATTAAAATTGCCAAAAAAAAAATTCATTTAGTTGTATATTATTGCATTTAAATAGTTCCTGTATTTCATTTCTACCTTTTAAAAAAACATTTCTTTCTTTATTATTGAAATAAAACGAATATTCATGTTCTCGGTCCGTTTCTGATTGAGTTAAAGTTTATTATATAAATTGTATCTTTTAAATTTCATGCAAAAGAAATTTACATGTATTTTAATGTTTTGTCGCCAGCAGTAAAATGTTCCCAAGATTATGACGTATAATACAAAAATCGAGACGCATCTTACATTGATTTTTCAATAATATAGCTCTTACAAAATAATAAAGAAATAATAAAGTAAGTGATCCAATTCACTTCGGACATAAACTAGCTAGTAATTTTCTTATTTTATGTCATAAACTTCGTCAGAATTCTTGATTCTCTGAAATAAAACTTATTAAAGGTAAAATCAAAGTTTGTAATTGCAAACGAGTATTAGCATAGCTCTCCATTTATACAAAATTTATGCTTCTGCAAGTTTAATTTGTTGAGGTATTTATGGCAGCAAAGTTAAAAGGAAAAGTCATGCCCATGCTTCAATTCATTACCTTTCTAAAAAGGTGTCACTCGACGTACCCCTGCTATTTAAAATTAAAAAATCGGGCAATAACGTCACATTCAACGACAAATGTCACTTGCTAGGAAGTGAGGAGGATATTACGTAACTCTTTAGTCTAAACCCGCTCATTAAGAAAAAACCTCGAAATATAACATGTCGAAAATTGCTCAACTTTTTGTTCAAAAACCTTGCTCACATCATAACATCACCTGCTATAAGATTGTTACTAATTTCCTATGATAAATCTGCGCAAAAAAAGCATCAGTCCAATAACAATTTATTTTGACCTTCGGATACAAAAAATTTTAGAGCTTCACGTTTACGTCGAATTTATAAATATCGAAAGAGTAATCGGCTAATAAGATAAAGTCGTCTCCTTGAAATCACGTATTCAAGGTAACTTCACTTCTTTTAAATAAATGAATATTGACCGTTATCGACGGGTTACTGGGACTTGAGGCCACGAAGAACCGGCTGAAGACCAAGTATACAAGTGGCACCTGAGACAACCTCCTTTGACTTGGACCTTGGGGCTATGATATTTTTATTTAGTGAAGAATGAAGACCTGCTATTCTCAAGAAACGACATATTGCGAAAAGTAAAAGTCGAACTAAGGGCCCCAGTTGTAAAACTATTTCTTCCTGCTTAGTTCGCCCCTGTTCTAAAAATTCTTCCTGCTGATCTACTTTCGTTTCACAACTGTCAATTTTTCTTGCGATCTCGCACGCTGTTCTACCTTTGCGTCATCACCATTGTCTGCTAACTGTACAAGATTTATGAACAGAGACAATAAAAGCGAGATCGTGACATACGTTATTGTCCTACAACTTGCACAATTCTCTCGACAAATCAAAGCTTGAAGCATTGTGTAAATGTCTGGACCAAAAACTAATTTAATACAGAAAAAACACCGACGATTATTCCAATTAGGTGATGGGCAGGACTCGTCACGAATTCGTAATTAATTTCTAGAACAATGGAAAATTAGCGAAATGAGTTTTCTGTTTCAACAAATCATAAGTTGAAGGTCGAAGACACTAAAGCAGTATCAAGCGGCAACAGCCACCGCCCTGTCCTACACCACCCCTTTATTGACTGATAAAACGCGAAATATTCGTGCCATCATCGAAGACGCCACAAATTTTTATGCACTTTGATATTAAAACTTTTCCAGAAGAGTTATGAAGTCACGCGAAGGCTAAATCAATTACGGGAAAAATGTGGGGTGCGAAACAAACGATTAATTCCGCAACAAAACGTCAGAGACTTTATTCCGAAAAAAAATCAAATCTAGTTTTGTTCTATCTCCTACAAATGTAAATAGGAATCTTCCCCAATCTAATGGAAGAGCTCACGAATCAAATTGTGGAAATTCGTACCAGTCTTCTTGGTTTGCCAACACGCGATACAATGAAATCTCCAAGGGTGCCATCAGGTGAACCGTTTTAAAAACAACCATGAATTTTGTGTAACATTGCGCAATTTCATATTGTGTCAAATTAGATTACCGCTCCACATTCACTTTTCCTTCGGCACAGTAAAAATCAATCGTTTCTAACAGCTATGAAATTACATCTTACACCAAAGAAAGAAAGCAAACAATTAGGGACTTGGTCAATATTGCGATACTTTCATTGCGAGCAAGAATTTCGGAATTTCTTTCAAATACAGTCATTTTCTGGCTACCAATAACAGTGATTACTGCTTGCCCAAGATGAATTATTATGTATTATTAAAAACTAGATGATCAATTAAAGAAAAATTCTGCACACGATTCATTTTGCTTTCTCTAAAATCATTTCCAAACTGTTAAAAAGTAACACGCGATATTTTTACACATATTACGTCACTCAAAACAAAATTACTCATTTTAGATTTGCCAATTGTATACAATTATAGAAACGCAACGCTTATTGTAAAATTAGCAATGCTTTTCGGAGAATGAAAGTGGATGAGATTGCAAATTGCTAAGCTTTTATTAAGAATTATCATACGTGAACATCATAATTTAAGAAGTCGATATGGTCGACTGATTGGTATTATTGTTTTTCTTTGGTCTTCGGTATAAACAAATTTCTACATCAGTGCATTCATAAATGGGCGACAATTTTATTCTTCTTCAGCTTTCTTACTGTTTTAATTATTCCTTTGATTGCACCGCGTAGCCTAAAGAAATTACCAGTCATGAGAATTCCGTTTTCATTTAATTTCACTACCTATAAAATTTTATTATTCAAAATCTTCAATCTTCATACATATATGTAAGTTTTTTTATTTTTCAAATTTTTCAGAGGAAATTACGATTTAGAAATTTCTGTTTTCTCCATATTTGATATACTTATTTTTGCATTTTAAGATATGTTTTCTTCTTCCATATGTTTTAATTTGCATAACTGTGAGTGACATACCTACTTAACAAAATTGTTTTAACGTCTGCTCCCGTTTCTTAAACACGGTTTTCAAATCGTGCTGGAGTCATTTTCGTCCTACTAAATGTTGATAGCAACTGGTAGAAGCGAAGCTACTTGGTTTTATTATTATTGTCAACAAATGTCTTGCATAAATATTTAATCACATTTTCAAATGACCAAGACAATGTATAAAGTCAACATTTGCTCAACCGCAATATTCTATTTGAACTATTTTAACCATATGTTAATTTAAGTTCTTGGAAGTTGCGATATTGTTTCCTCTAAATGTCATGTGAAACTGTAGGTCAGATCGTACAGTATACAAGTTAATACATTTTGACAGATAACCGGTGGTTTTGATTTGTGAGCTTAAATTGTCTTGGGTACGGATTGCCAAGACTGTTTCTCGAGAAAAAAATCAATCAACTTTGACTCGGCATTTCCATGGTTTCTCTTTTCCATTCAAAAGCAAGCAAATTTCCGAATGATATCACAACTCCGATTACATTTCTGAGAACACGTTGTTCTTGTTGAAAATCTTGGCACAGTATTGTTTGTTCATTTCATATTTCCCTTCATTAAATATGTGTGAAATCAGGCCATATTGTGCCATCCTTGATACATGAGATTATAAATTTTTAGATTTTAACATACTGACCTGGTGCGAATTCGCCTGGATTTTTCGGAACGAGTCGCTAACGGGCACTTTCTTAATAACAGTTCTTACACAGTTGTACGACATGTGAAATAATCTCGTGGATACTTTCGTTTTAGGTAAAATGCTAGGTCACTTTTGATTCTAGCGTTCAGATTTTAATAATTAAAAATGATTATTTAATTACATCCAGGGCAAGAAATTGGGTGTCGGTCGACTGTTACGAAAGAATACATGAAATTGGGAACCTGAGGGCAATTGAGTCATGTAAAATTACAAAAGTGATAAAGTTGAAGAACCAGTAATAAATTATTTAATTTTTGTGAATCTCGTCATGATCGTGATCACGATTATGACGGTTCGCCTTTCAAAAAAGCTTTTGAACTTTTTAATACACCACCAATGGAAAATAAGCCCACTTCAGGCCAAGTATTTAACGAGTTCCTTATCTGATCAGATATAATGACGAAAAATTCACATATCCTTATCTTACAGAAAATTTCAAAAATCACAGATGCTTGACCGCTCAAAGAAAATATCCCATCGTTTATTCACTGATTGTGTTATATACAGTAAAAGCGACCATTATGCCCAATTAACCTTAATGGCTATCACTTTTTCTCAATACAATAAAGGCGCAAGATTGTATAAAAACGTTGGCTTTATTAAAACAATTAGATGCAGTCCAGTTCGCGGAGCGTTCTTGGAGCAATTTTCTTAATAGGTGAAGGCTCACTTCAGCTTTAAAAAAATGCGTCGAAAGAATGTCAGAAATTGCCGAAAATGGTACGCTCTATTTCACCAGCGTGAGTGTTTTTCCTCACTTGGAAAATTGTGTTTATTGTAATAAGGCTCAGATGCACCTATTTTGAGACGAATTACAGAGATCGGATATCCTAAAATGCTAGGCTAGTGAACTACTATAAATAAATTCTTTATTTATTCATTTCTAATTGGAATGAATAACGGAAGCACAGGAATGAAGATAATTAAGTCTTCACATGATAAGGATGCGGAACCAAATTTATTTCCGATTTGGATGTTTCCGGGTTAATGCATAACTTGCAACAACAAAACGGAGCATGCACAGATGCGCTCAATCGTAAAATAACTTTTAAGATTGTTCCAAAAATGTGGAGTTGTTTTGTGGTGGTTATAGATAATGGTTAGGAGTTTTGTTATCTCGAGAACATAAAAAGACACTTTTTCCGTTTCATTTAAAGTCGGTTACAGCCTACAGGTTTCACTATAGTTATATAATATTGCTTAAACTGCATATCATTTTGATTAAGAAAAATTGATTTTGCCTCAAACGCTAATACATAATTGATAAATTAATTAGTTCATGGCAGTGCCATGATGTTTGATTTTAAGCATGTTATGAATGGATTCTAAACATCCAGTCATTTATTTTTTGAATAATAAACTAATAAAAACAGATAAAAATGTTTGTGACTTTCGCATGTCCTTATCCTTCAACATCCACATAAAATCTACAAAAATACTGATTAATAAAAACAAAAATCATTAAATATTGAAATTAACTTAATTTTCAATGAAATTAAAACAAAGTAAAAATGTGCTTGCAAACAACAATAGTGAGACTTGAACAAGGCCATAGCAATTCCTGGAAAAAATTATATTTTGTAATTATTTTCAACTTTTGAATTCATCAGACCATCACACACATTTTATGCTAAAACATGAAGTTACAAATGTGACTAGTCAAGGTTACCATAATCAAAAATATCTAGCACACTCCGCGTGCTTAGCAGCGTCGGTGATAATGATTCCTGTAATTATCGCAATAACTGGAAATAGTCAATATTTAAGGTCGAAGTTTTCTTCAAGGTGTGTTTTCCCAAAAAGGTACACGTGATGTAACTATAAAACTGTTTGCTCATCAAACCTTTCGTAACGGAAAAACTTCGGTTTCATTAACGCCAACAAGGGAAGTTTGATTAAGCAAATTAATTTTACATTTTAATTTGATGTGTGCAATGGTTCCCTCCTAAAAAATGATAATGTCACGCACATATAGTTAGAAGCTTTCACGTTTCTTTGATCTCAAATTAGAGACAACTTCCCACTGTCGACGTAAATATTAATTTGGTTTTTTTCAACTCTTCTAATGGCACTTTATGGGGCAAATGACAGCCGTACGCCTACCTAAGAGATAATCTTCCAGTTTTGGTCATCGGTCTAACGCAAATTCTAAATTTAGACATATTGCAAATACGGTCAGTGAACTTTATATTGGATTTTTTGCTATAAGAAGGATTCCATGGATCTAATTATTAATTGCGTTCGCGTACAACATTCCAAATGTACAACAATGAGAGCGTTAATTTTTTCAAGTGCATCCGCTTCTTTTCATGGCGATGTGTTATCAGGTCTCTAACGGTAGCCAATTGTCGATGCACCATAACGTTTTATTGTTAATTATAGTGTTTTCAGCATTACTACTAGCATATAATTGATAGCATCGGCTTGCAAATGACGAGTTTTTAATTGGATGCCTCGTCCAACTTGTTACGGGTAGCGTGGCACAAACGCTTCTTAGTCCTTTCTGGGAGACTTTTTCAGCTAAACCACACATTATTCATCCTTGTACTTGTTTTAGATCAATCAGGTCAACCGATTGCAGCCAGATTTCCTATAAATTTTCATATTTATTAATCAAGAGATGCCAATCTCTCAGAATTACAGATAGAGCTCAATCCAATTTCGTTATTTCTCCTCTTTTTCTAGCTGCAGCCTAACTATCTCCATAGCGTTTTGTTCCCATTTCTCTTTCGCTTTTCCCTTAATCGAAAAACACCTCCAAAGCGTGGAGACAACGAGGACTTATCACATGTTCATTGTTCCGTTGCACAAATCCACCAACAATGAGTTCAAGTTTCAATGTTGAATCTCGCTTTGCAATTTATTACAACTGAACTCTTGTTAGCAAACGTTTTGGGGTTTAACATTAACATGCTTGAACGTCTCAATCCTCTATAAATAAGCCTTCTAATTTTACCGTGTCGATTTAGATGAAGATACAGGTGATTTATCGATTTGCAAAGACGACGCCAGTCACAACACAAGTGTATTACTTCTCTTTTTACTGGTTTCCTCATCCAACCCCTAGACTTCCTAGAGGGTGCAATAAATTTCTTTTAGATCTTCGTATGAATCACTCTACCAAATGAAAATAGGTGAGCAACTCCATGTGGTAAATTATAAATAATTTCACCTCAGTTTCATATATGAACATTGAACGAGTAAAACTGGAATTACGTGTTTTCCCATAAAAGTAGTTTTTACATTCCACTAATGCATCTCGTAAGACTACCACCCCATTCGACAAGTTCGAATATTTCAGTCGACCGAATTGCCCTTGGAAAATTATGTACCTGTATTTGCGATTAATTTACTATCATTGCTTGGCAATTTTATGGTTTGAGGCGTGTTTCAGTTTGTAATTATTCAGCCGCGACCAAAGAGAACAAAACGGCTTAATTGAGAGAATTATTTTGTCAATGAAGATGTCTCGTTACCAGAAACGATGCGAAGGAGGTGAGAAAATAAAACGGAAAGCGTAGTTTGCACGTGAATTGAGCCGTACATAATACGTCTCTTTTTTTTCAGTTTTGCAGTTCACACCAGGCTTTAAAGCACAGTATTTGGTATATAAAAAATCACAATAGTAGTTGCAGCTTTGTAAATTACGCTCAAAATTTCTATAATCAATACGAAAAAAGGCTTATCACATTCAAATTTCTACATACTACTACTAAATTTTTAAGTATTGTTGACATGAGGATCGAAAGTTCTTACAAAAACCTAAAAAACAAAATAGATAGGCGACCTATGTTGAGGCACGATAAACATAAAGTTACTACATAAAATATGGATAAAATCAAAAATTTTACAAAAATTAAAATGTATATTTATCATTATATTAAAACAAAAACAAACGAAAAAAATAACTTCTTGAAAGAATTAAAATAAAAACAACTCTGAAATCACCATGCTATATTTAAATCTCGAACGGTTTTATAAGGTAAAGTATGCAAAAGCAGTTGGTTTACAGTTGTAAATAAATTAAAATGGCTTACGCTAAATTTTAATTCATTGTGCATACAATTCATATTGCACATTTTGACTTATGCATCATGTTTATCTACCCTATTTACTATTCATCTTGATCTCTTTAATAAAACTAGATTCATAATAATATTATAACATCATATGATCGAAAAATTTCTTAAAACTGGCTAGAATTGGCAGCTAGATTGAGGTTGACATGTCAGTTACCTACCATCCTAACAATTAACGTTTAACCTCAAACTGTCAATCTAAGCAAGCTACCAACAGATTTGATATCTCAAAGCCTGTTTATTTGATTACATATTTATCTATCCCTATGATTTTCATAAGTGAAACAGTACATTAAAAATATCAGTCTTAAAGAAACAGGTAAAAATTCTAAGAACAGAATTATAAAAATCTAATAAAAATTATTCAAAAACACTATAGAAAAGTCTAGCACATATATGTAACTTTGGGTTTACATTTAAATGTTCGAAGGAGGACAAAGCACAGTTTTGAAAGCAATTATGCCAAAAGAAAGCTCATAAAGGAGTCACAGTTTGAAACGTAATGTCGGTAACCACTCTTAGACATTTGTATTTTGTAAAATGACTCAACTATTCATGGTTTACTCCACCAAGAATTAATTTGACATCATCGACAAAATCCTTTTCCATTCCCTTCTTAGTAAGGACGAACTCAAGGTCCTGTCTACTTAACTTTCAAATCTTCTCAAAACATCCAAACGACTTTTATTAAAGTAATTTATTCCCGTATATCCGCTCATTGAAGTAAATTAACGGTATTCATCCTCGTACAATCAAAATAGACTCTTCAATGCGGGCAAACGATAGTTAAACGCTCAATTTCATTTTTTGTTTGCGACCCACTATCAAAAATTATTCACAGAAGTATAGACATTTTTTTTCACTTTCTTGGTGTTTTGTGTCTGTCTAATTATTGGTAAGAGACCTAGATAATTCTGCCTGAGAAACCTCAGTACAATCGATTTTTTGTGGGCCTATCATAAAGACACAATAATGATCAAATCTAGTGAATCAGACCACGAAATTCTGGCGATTATAGTGGCAAAATACCCCGAAATTCAGAACACCCAGTGGGATAATACGTAAAAAATTACCGAGTGATGAACAAGCGTTAGAATAACAGATGTTATTAAGTACAATATTCGATAAAGAAGTTTATTACCCACAGAATACGTGTAAGACATTAAAGAATAATTTCACTCCTTCTGTTTCAACTGTCAAAATTTAGGTTATATTTTTTGTCAAAAACAACATTGGTTATTTATAGCAATGAAACTGTTTTCAAAACCACAGTTTTCGCAACTCTTCCTGTTGTTGGAATAATAATACATAACACCTACCGAAAATAAGAAGGGGGCTCCAGTGTTATAATAGCCCCTGCTCATCTTGTTCTCCCTAGCTCTGCGTCCTCCACTAAACCAAAATCTTCCATGTCCACGTCACAATAAACTATTCCTACCCTCCAAAATCACTCCACTTCTTTTTTTTAACAATGAACTTAGTTAATTAAGCTATGATAAGTTAACAAGGTCAGGTAATTTTTCACAATGAGATTGGTGCAACGAGCTGGTTTCCGGTTGTCTTTTGGAAAAAACCGTGACGGTGTTTCGTTTGACGCTTGATTAATAGATTACACGAATTGTAAATAATTTTATAAATATACACAAAATAACCAAACTATTACACTGTAACCCTATGTGACTCACTAGCGAACTGACGACTTCCCGATTGTTTGGTTACCTGTCAAAATGATAACGTGACATCTGGCGGACAATAAAAAAACTAATAAAACCGCGAACGCTGTCGGTAATTTAAATCAATTTTTGTTGGGACAAATCCACTGAAACTTAAATCCCGAAAATACCGTTGTTTAAATAAGTATTTTAACACCCCAAACACAAACTAAAAATAAGAATGTAAATGCATACCCGCCAAGATATATTTAGTTTCAGTTAAAATACAAGGTTCTGCTATTATTTTAAAATTTTCCGTTCCCAAAAGCTAAACTTTATGCCATGAAGATATCAAGAAATCTAATGTTAATTAATAGATTAATGTCTTTGTATGTAGATTTTGCAAAAAATAATTTTCTGAAGGGAAAATAACATGTGAAGGATAATTATAATAAAACGGTATAGTGTAAATCGGATCGCTTCAGCAGACTTACGAAAAATTTTTGTTTTTGTGTATCTAAAATACAATTTTTATTCTTAGTGTCTAAAAAAGTTTATTGCGCAATTTTAAATATCGCTTTATATAATTCCCAAAACAATAATACCCAACTATGTTATTAATTTATCAGTTAAGCAAAGTTTACAATTTGAGTTTTTGTATACTTTATAATGTAAAAGTAATGACGCATTATAGGGGGAAATTTTAAATAACAACCGCCTGCAAACTGAGTCACTAATTAATTCTACCATTTTGCTTTTTAAAATTGACCATAATAACGTTCCATATTTAATTAGTCACGGCTTTTAATAATTGTGAAATACAACACAGTCGCTCTTTGTAGCAAATATAAGTGATTTCAACTTAATAAAACAATTGTCTAGTAAATTAAAAGTGAAAGTTCCAGATTATAAAAAAAACGGAAAAAATAAATCCGTACCGGTACGCATCTGTCGATCTAGTCAAAATAATTGATTCCCGTTGTATCGACACAAGATAATCCAATAATCCCGATCAGCAGTAGCGTATCTGAGTATTGTATCATTTGTAGCCTACATTTTATGATTGAGTTGATTTTAAAAACATGTGTTGTTTCAAACTTCCGGTTTATAGGCAATGGAGAGCGTATTTCCTGAAGTGCAGACATGGGGTATTTGTGTGTTCTGTGTAAGTATTTTTTAACTGTATAAAAACAGTGGTGCGCTCTCAGCCGTATCAATATGTACTGTATCCAATGCAACAAGTCTAGTGCGACATAAGACACAATTTCTGAAATTTTTCTCGAATCGCAATCGCTCATCAAAAGAAGTTTTTTGTATAATTACCAAATCAACAAAAAATGATAACCTTTTTTTTTCAATAGCGACTTACCTTGTGCTTCTTAAGAGCGGAAAACTTGCCCATGAACACATCCGTGAAAATGCATGTCGCCGGAAAAACACATCACTGATTCGTTCTCATGTTTGAAATTCACTAATCACATCATCACTTCATATAAATTCATTTTTGTTTTGTTTGATAAAAATGATGACTTTGCCGAAGCAAACACTTTCAAACACTGGAAACGCAGTTGAAACAAGTGGTGGAAGCGCGCCCAACTCATTTAGAGATCCGCTAAGCACCCAACCGAAACAATACTTGGCATGGAACGTGCATTTTTACCAGGGAAATCACAACAATGTCAGAGCTTCTGGAAGTTAAACATTACAGCGTAGAAAAAATGAGGTAAAGTGGAAAAATTGAGGTATGTGGAATGTTTGGCGTGGAGTAAGAGTTGGAACACTTATTGTCATTGTAAAAATATAACCCGTATTTGGGTTTCCGTTGTAAATAGTAATGTCAGCGGATATGCAAATTTATTTTTTGGATGGATATTTTTTTTTCGGGATCTTGTTAAAAAAAAAGCGTGCCAGTTTGTACCTACCTGTTTTGTCCACCTTCAGATAATCACAAATAGATAAATAAAACTATTGTGCCAAATAAATTGATTGCACTATAGCACATAAAGAAAACCAATAAACTTCGCACTCTAGACGACATTGAACCAAATATTATCCATTATTTGAAGTATTGAAGTATACCTTCATTTTCCAACAAAGGTTTCTTCTAAAAAGACATCTTTTGTTAGATTTATTATACTTTGAGAAGCTCTATAGTGTTAATAAACACACATATCCACAATAAATTATGTTGCTTTGAAAAAGTGTGGAATTAAAAATGAAAGGAAAGAACAACGTTAAAAACGATCAAATTTTTGCCCCCTCATAAAAGTTAATTGATAGACAAAATAGTCACTTTAGTCCCAAAATATTTTTTTAATTTATATATTCTACATTTAATAGAATTTTATTTAATTTTTTTTTACTTTTTATTGTTTATCAATTTTTGTTTGTTTATTTTTATATATTCCTTGTTTCTTTTTGAAATGTTTCAGTTCAGTATCAATTTGTTAAGCTAACAATAGTTCAAACTGTTAAAAATGACTTATAATTCACTCTGAACAGACACTTGAATCAACGATTTTTTTGCTTTTTATTTATTTTTTATTAAATTATACACAAATTATATACAATAATCTTTTCATTTTCTACTAGTTTTTTTCATTAGATCGGATGACTCAGATAAAGAATGCTCCCCAAAATAATTATTGAGAAATCGAGCAGTGATTTTTATATTATTCCAAAATTATTCCAAAACCCAAAAACCATAAAAGACTTGCAACAACGAACAACTCGCAATTACATGAGTGTCCGATAAGATTGTATTACATACAATTTTATTGAATGTACAATTTACAAATTAAAAAAGAAGAAAAATTAATTATTTTAGGGCCAAACTAACTATTTTCTATTATCAATTAACGTTTATCAAAGGGGCAAATCGCTCATTTTTTACATTGTTCTTGCTGTTGATTTTGTATTGTAATGAAACTAAATTATATTAATATTTAATAAAAACAAAAAAAGGGTCGTCAAAGCGTGTAACCAATTTCTTAAGAATTTTTTAAGATATAACTAGTGAACGAAATAAATCAAAAATAACCCATTTATTTTTTCTTTAATTTTATCGTTTACGTATAATTTCTGCAATTTATTTCAGCCTCGAGTTGATAATGGTCAAATACCATTATTAAGGTGTCGTGATGAGGGAAATCAACAGCAAAGCGAAAGATCAAAGTTTAAAAGACTACATACTGTCCCACCTTTTCTTCTGACAACAAACACAAATAAAACAGGTGTGTAAAATTGATGTCTTTATTGTTATTCATGTTTAAGTTAATACTTATGCAGGTCACTTTTCTCTCTTACTGTTGTTTTTGTCCATATAAGTGAAAATAGGTCCTTGCTTTTTCGAATATAACTACTTTGACATTATTTGACACAATTTTCTCCAACAAAAGTCATGAATACAAACTTAGTATGGACAAGGTCCCATTAAGCCCGACAACAACTAATTCAAGTTCACAAGTTCCGCCCTCCAAAGTAAACAAACACGATTTTGCTATTATTACCAAACAGAAGTATTTTTCAGGAGCTGAGTATTACAAGCGATGAAGTGGATCTCTTCCCAGATACCATTCATTATTTATCACCTGCTACAACTGCGAGAACTATCTGCGAAGGAGACTTCGATTACACCCAGTTTGCACCGCTTTTCACCAAATATGTCTCTCTTGGGTATAGCGAATCTTCAGTCTCTTGTAACGAAGGAGTGCTACAAAGAACGATAGCCATCATAAAACCGGAAGCGATGGATTACAAAGATGTCGTTCTAAAAGCAATTTTTGATAATGGAATTAGCGTGATTGGTGTAAGTGCAAAAAACTATAAAAATGAAAGTTGTAATTATTTTAATTAATGACTTCCATAAACCACACCGTCCCCACATTCCAAATTTTTCTATCCTATCAGTCATTTATCATCACTTTCACAATTATTGTTAAACTGTTGATCACGTTTTTAATGACACATAATTACGTCTGCTTCTTTGTGTTAGTGCAGAAAAATTAAGTGTGAAAGTAGATTCGATAAAACCATGATCCTGACACCCATCATTAAAAAAAGAAATGCTTTGTTAATTTAATCGGGCTTTTAATCTACTGTTGTGGCTTACCCAACACTCGTTAAAAAAGTGAAAGACATATTTTTTATTTTAGGAGAGGACCGTACATTTAACACCTGAGCAGGCTACCGATCTTTATGAGCAATATTACGGCTGCCCTATGTTTCCCAACATGGTCGTCTCAACGAGTCTAGGACCCCTTTTAGTTTTATCTTTGGCTGGATTAAATGTGATAGAAAAATGGAAGTCCATGATTGGCCCTTGTAAGACACTCCAAGCGAAGTGGTTTTATCCCCTTAATGTTCGAACACGATTTGGAAACCCTGTCGATATGACGGATGTATTGCATGCTTCTGAAAATCTTAAGAATGCGAACAGAGAGAATAGAATTTTTTACCCACGAAGTGAGTAAACAGGGTTGAAGTATTATTTTCAAATGTGTTGAAATAAGTACAACACTAATTTCATGCTAACTGACTTCTGCGATCAATATTCCAGATTTTGTATGTTCTTGATTCGAAATGTTGTTATTTTTATGTCCCTACCAATTATTTAACGCGTTTTAGACACTCTGGAACCCATCATCAGCGAGCAAATCAAAGTAGAAGACTACTGCAACCTCTACATCAACCCAACACTCTCCAAAGGATTAGTTGAGGTAACTCGCCAGAAACCAATCGACCCAATCCTGTTTTTGGCAGAGTGGCTTCTCCTCAACAACCCATTTCAACCAAGTGCTCCATACAATTATGCAATGGCCCCCACATAAAAAAAAAACATCCAAAAACATTCGATTTTATTAATGAATTCGAACTAATACAAAAAACTACAAGTAAAGTCAATTCTTATCACAGTTTTCCTTTCACAATATGGCGATCAAACAGCAAAAGAACTACCCAACTGTGACTAACACCGCAGAAATTAAATCTAAAATCAAGTTGATTTATTAACAAACTTTGGTGAATATTTGTTACATTATATTCCTCTAGCTATACTTAAACTGTCATAAAAATAGTACAACATTAACTTGTTCTTAAGCAAGGAAATGAAACTCGAGTTTGGTTTAAAACGTAGGACTTACTTTATGGTTTGGCTTGGGCCTTCCAAACCTTGGTTCGACAGTGCTCCAATGCCTGTAAACCCAAAAATAGAAAATGGAGTTCACTTTCATTTATTTAAACATACCCCATTGCCACAACGTTGCGCGTTTTCATTGCTGTCACACCAATAACTTGGTCCCCAAGTACACTTGTTTGATCCAATTAAGTCTCGTTTTTGTTTAGAGGCAGCTTTCCAAACCTTGGTACGACAATGTTCCAACGCCTGCAAGCCAAAATTATATAAAACAAAAACATTGACTTATTAACGTACTCCTTGACCACAACGTTGGGCGTTCTCGTTACTATCGCACCAATAACTTGGTCCCCAAGTGCATTTGTTTGATCCAATTAGGTCCCGTTTTTGTTTGGAAGCAGCTTTCCAGACCTTAGTTCGACAATGTTCTAACGCCTGCAAATTACGTTATATAAAACAAAATTTTGATTCATTGTCATTTTACCCCTTGACCACAATTTTGTGCGTTTTCGTTACTACTGCACCAATAACTTGGTCCCCAAGTGCACTTGTTGGACCCAGGAGCTTCACGAGCTGGTCGCGCCACTTTGTTGGCACACAATCCTACTTCTTTACAAACAAGACCTTTATCTGCTAAATGTATAACTAAATTGTAAATTGCCTTCCCGTATTTATCGATGATTTCAGCGCACTAAAAATAAAGCCAAATTAACAAAACTAATTTATAAAAGGAGCAGTGTACTACCTTTTCTTGTTCTGTGTGAGGAAGCGCCCGACAAGCTTTTTTCAAAACGTGGTCGATGCTATGGTCAATTTTCGGGTTGTTCAAAATTTTTTCCATTGCATAAACAAGTGTTTCACAAACCGCACATTCGAAAATTTCTACTTTGGCTTGGATCATTGTATCGCTGCACATGTGCATCATGCGACAAATTTCGCTTGGGACTGTTGCTTCAATTAGCAACTGAATTATGACATCGGCGTATTCATTAACGAAATCGTTGCATTCCTTGCCAATGGATTTCGGCATAACATTGCATATGTTGTGAACTGTCCTTTTTATAGCGTCCTGAAACGAGTTAATAAGTCACACCAAAAAAGAGATTTATCTACAGACTTCGGTTTTGTTGTCTTTAAGTTGATCTTGAATTTCTTTCATAACAAATTCGCAGAGAACGCATTCGGGGTTATCAGTAATGCTGTGATCCATTTGTTTTCCACTGATAGTGGAGTCAGCGATCGTGTTTGTCACTGAAATAGAAATACTTTAATATTGGATTAAAATTTTAAAAAACGAACATACTAATATCTCCACTGATTTGACCAGTTGCTGGTTTATTGTCAGTGCATAGTTTGAGGTAAACACAAACTTCTTGTGGAGTCAAATCAGCAAGCAGTAACTCCACAAGTTCGTCGGTGTAGGTGTTGACGAAGTCGTTGCATTCTGCTGCCAGGTCTGTCGGTAAACGTTGGCATAACTTGTTAAGAGCGCTCCTGATATCTGCCTGAATAAAAAATACACTTATGAAAACAGCACATTTGCTATTTAATTGTGGAAAATACGAGTAATATAATTTTATTAAAAAACAGTATACACACAAAACGTGCTAGATCAACCTCAAACGCATCTTCTTTTTCAATCTGTGCCTCCGCAACCTCTGTAACGAACTCCGATTATTCTCTTACCTCAGTTTTTTTATCTTTCACCATTTCTTCCAACTTCGAAACAGCAAACAAACACATCGGACATTTAGATCCATCGCTTTCTTGTTGCATAAAAACTTCCACGTCTTGCGTGCGCGAAGACGGACATGCTTTGATCAAAGGACAAACTTGTGAAGGGTCAATCTCCTGAGCTAAAATCGCAATCAAAGCGGGCTCATAGGTATCAACGAATTGAACGCAAGTGTTATTGATGCTGCGAGGAAGTTTGCTGCAAGCTTTATCAATCACTTCTTTGATTTCTTCCTAAAAGCAACGATTAGATCTTGTTTTGAAAGTATCAAAGATATGACGCACCTCTGTTGAAGGAGTTGTGATAACCTGTTGCAAATAATGTAAGAAGTATTCACAAAAAACACAAGTTTGGGAATTATACATTTCTTGAGTGTGTGGCGGCATCAAGCGCTCAATGGGCAACTGTGCTTGTTCCGGGCTTTGCATAACGGTAACAGCAGAGCCATCTTTTGCCATATTGATTCTGATAACTGGTGCTGGAGTGATTTTTAAAGCTTCTTCAGAAGTCTGAACAGGCAAAAGAGGCATTATTGGTGGGAGCTTAAAATAATAGTGAAAATCATGCCTTAAGAACAGAACTAAATACCTGTTGGGTATTGTTTCGGGGACAGATTCCAATCATAGTGCACACTTCGTTTGAGTTCAGTTCCGAAACTAAGAAGTTATAAGCGACGGCATAATATTCGTCCACCAAACTAAGACACTGATCTTTAAACGACTTGGTTTGCTTACAAAGGCCTTGGAGAACTAATTTAAACTCATTTTCAGTGGTGTTGGTTACAAGCAAATCGCGGAGATGGGTAACCAATTGTTCGCAAAGCTCGCAAGGAAGATCGTCTTTAGGCTCTCTGTTAAAAAAAAGCTAAAGTAAATACGAAAATAAGTTTGATGATTTCTACCCCACTGGGACGTAACCGATATGTGACATCGGTGTAATTTCCACCTTGGCATGAGTATGAAACTTAGCACTACACTCTCCGGTCATGAGACAGAAATCGTTGGGGTTGAAATTCATCTTCATATGAGTGTAAATTTCATTGAAATATGTAATGACAATGTTGCTGCAACCATCGGAGAGACTCCCAGTGTGCCCGCAAGCCACTAACAACCCTTGTAAAAATTCATCCCTCGACATCTTATTAAATTTATCCTCCAAAACTCCAACAACCATATGACACCCCTCACACGTTCCCATCGCGGGTTTCTTCGCTGCTTCTTCTTCAGCAATTAATTGGTGAACTTTAGCGCTGTTACATAATCCAGCCACTGAACAAACAACCTGAGGGTTCATTTCTGAAGCTAGAGTATCAATGAGTTCAACACTGAACTGGTCTACAAGTACATCACATTCTTTGACTATTGGCTTGTAGTGAAGAAGAGCGCACGAGCCTTCAAATACTTGCTTAATCAAAGCCTGGAAACACAGTTTATAAAATGTGTAAGATACGAAGAGTTACTATTACTTGAGTTTCATTGCTTAGTAGTTGGTCTCTGGCCTGCTTCACCATGTCTAAACAAGTTTGACAGACGCTAGAGGTGTCTGGGGGTAGTTGTTGGTGAACCCAGACGCTCTGAATGCAATGTTTGACAGCATGACAACCAGCAGCAGTACTATAAAAAAAAACAGATCATCTATAAAATTGTATTAGTGGGTTACAGCTGTGTAAGACCCACTATTATAAAACCTCAAAAAAAAAAACATCAAAGAATAGTACTTCCTTTTCCGTTCGTTCCGGATGACAGTGTGAGGTCGTCGGTTAAACAAAATAACGAAAACTTCAAAACTAAAAATCAAATCTAAATGTTCCCTGCATCATATTTCCATTGAAAAAATAGGATAATCTCACAATTTGATCACGCTTGTTCCAAAAACTGACCACAATCAACACCGCATAATTCATTGTTAAAATCATTACATAATCTTGAGTATATCATTGCACAAACAAGAAGAGAGTGGAAAAGCAAATGTAAGATCACGACAAGCAAATAATTGATTGCTATTAACATAAACAATTTATGTACAAAGATAACTACAAAGTTACAAGGATATTCACAGCATTGTTGTATAGTCGTTATCTGGTGAAAATTTCGTTTTTTTGTACTTACGTGAGATTTTGACACCAATATGACTGTCCCCACGTGCATTCTTTTGAATCCAAGACGCGTTTATGTCCCGGGCGCGGAGGAACAAAAACTCCGCTCGTGACGACTGGAAATAAATATTAATTGTTTATACAATAACAATGCAGATAATGACTTATAATTAACATTAAAGTGAAGTGTAGAATAATAACTACTAACAAAACGGTAGAAGTGATTAAATCAACGAGTAGTCACTTCGCAAATATTGATGTTGGGAGCAATGTATTATTTTATATAAAAAAAATAAGAAGTTGAAAAGAAAAAACATTCTAGTTAACGTATTTCCTACTTAAATTGTTAATAGTAATTATAAGATTGATAAGTGGCGCAATTTTTTACCGATATAGTACAGTTTCATGTTTGACCTACGCCACCTCATTGATAATACTTTTTTCTTAAATCTTGTAGTACTAGGTTTAAAGAATTGAGAAAACTGAGAACAAGAACAAGGTTACTGAATATGTTTTAGAACAAGTTTTTTCAAACCTTTAAAATTATTGTTTTTTACAAGTATTACAGCATTTCGATTTAGTTATATCAATACCAAGGTAAAAAATCCCATGTTTTTTTATTATATCAATCTAATGTTTTTAGTGATTATCAAATGTTATCTGTTTAGTTTGTGCCTGTATAAACAAGAATTCTATTAATATCCATTTTTGTGTAACCCATTAATCAAATTTTCACGCGGAATACAAGATAACAAAAACTGATCAACGCAAAAGGGACCATTCTGTATTTTTTTTAACGATCTGTTTATTTTTAACATTTCAATATTGTGCATAAAAATTTACGAACTTTAACAACCCGGTAAAATAAATAGAAAAGTTACAGAATAGACCCCCAAAAATCAAGGTCATGGGAGAGATAATGACATCAATTTTACATAAAAATATTACTATTGGATTCAACTAATAAAACTGAAAAAATGAAAGCAATTTTCCTTTAAGTCGAAGCATGAGGTTTTGCTTGAAGCTGCAGAAATAACGCAAGTGTACCTTAGAAGAAGTAAAAAAATTATTTTCAACAGATTTAATCATATTTGACATTAATCATTAACATTTTTACATTTTTTGTCGTAGGCGATGATTACGATGGTATTATTATAGCGTTCAGTTTCGTCACGCTCTTTACATTTAACCATTTAATTAAATATACAAAACATGTACAACATAAATTTGATCGAACAACTGTGGAAAAATTATATAAAAAGAGAAATATTTTTAATTTTAAAATAACATTTATTTTACCTAAAAATTTAGAGCATGAAAGTATTTTAAACTTTTTTCATAAAAAAAATCAAAATTCACATAACGTAACAGTACTTGTGACATGTGACCATTAATCTTTTTGACAACGAATTTGAAGTTTCATATACAAAATTTTGATCGTCAAATTTATTCGCTTGTCATAAAGTATAAAGTATTTCTAACCTTATTTTTTATCATTGCTGTTTTTGACAAAGTTAATTGAGTTGCATGGTATAAATATTTAGCGACTTGTAACCGAGCTGTGATTCTCCAAGAAAAAATATTTTTATTTTATTTTTCTCTTACCGCGACCACGGTGGTACCTTATATTTGATAATTTCAAATTTTAGATAAGTTATAATAACAGCAATGCATAGAATAAATAAGTTAAAATAAATGACGTCCGAAATGGGGGGTGATAGCTAAGAAACCAATGAAGAAATGATATGTCCAAAGTTAGAAAAATTGCCGACTGTTAAAGAATGTCAACCCAATAAATTTCAAATACAAGTGGTCAACTCAGACCACAGTATTTTGGAGAATTTCTTGGCTGCCGGTGTTGTTCTTTCAGATTTAAACCGCCATGTAAAGGTTACTCATGCTTTGATAAAATAAATGTTTTTCTAGAAGTGGTATTTTCTGATAAAGAGTACAGTAGCGATCAAGAAAAAAATGAGACAAACCTTGAACCATGTTTCATCAACTTTTAGGCAAACACACCCAGATTTTATCAAGATTCCTGACAAACTTTATTTGATACGACACCAATGATTTTCCTTTTTGCTGTTATTAACATTTTTTTCGTGTATTATTTTATTCCTAGATGTGTTGAATTTCACCTATTGGTAGGCCTCCAGCATGGCGAAATGTTAAGCTTTTGCGGAATCTTTTGTCTGTAAGTCGCAATATATGACTTCTAATTTTAGATAATAAATCGTAAATAAACATTGAGTATTTGCCAAAGTTCAAACACGAAGACACAAAGACGTTTTTAATCATTATCATCGTATAAAACTTTGAGAGGCAATTTAATCATCAAATATCAGAATAATGGGGATTCACCCTTCGTGCCCACTTGTAGTGTCCTGACTTAATGTAGGTAAAATGTGAGTCATTCTGCAAATCACTTGAAACATCTATTAACTGCAATTTCAAGGTCACTCCTTTTATCACTCCTTGCGAAGCACAAAGAAGACTTAGTAGAATAGCAGAAATTCAATATAATTCAAAATGTTGGTAAATGTCAAAACATAAACAATAACAAAGCAGCCGATATGATCGATGAAAGTACACAATGAAACTTACCAAAGAACGTCACAAGGGAAATCAGGATTAGTATCTTCATTTTACTGAAGATTAAAATCAACTGTAATTTTCTTCGAGGATGGTTATTTGATTGTTAAGCTCGCACGTCACTGATGGTCAATACAGCTGACTTATTTTGCGTCTTCTTTCCTTTTATTGACGTTCGGCCAGTGTCGTTAATATTCGGAAATGTTTTAGGTACAAGGTTAGTCAAAACCAATCGATGCTTAAAACAAAACTGATAAATATTCAAGAGATTTAAAATCTTTTAAGTTCTAAAATAATCTCAATTATTATATATTTTGTAAAAACTTTTCATGGCTAAAAAAATGTATCAGTAAAAAAATTATGTAAATGCTAGATGGTAATATGACTGCCGCGAAAATTGGGATAAATCAAATGGAATCGCGAAAAAATTGTGGAAATATTTGGAGCAAAAGTTATCAAGAATTTCTTGTTAACATTTGATCTTTCTGTAGACATACTGAAGATAAAGCGCTAAAATTCACAAATGTTTAATTTAAACGGTATGTTGCCATCTGTGTTGGTTTATTTTTATTTAAGTAATGATAATAAAAATACATAAAAAATATTTACATTTTGAAGATTAAAAATGAAAATTTTACCTACGTTTTGCTATTTACGTAACTGATTGCCCAATATTTATGCACTTTTGTGGTTAGTATAGAAATTTGTTTGAACTAGATTGTGTTTGTGGTTGGCTGGTTTAGTGGACGCATCTCCACGTAAAATTTCGAAATTATTACAAATTTATTCCTAATTTCAGCACAAGATCTAGATAATTTTAAAGTATTTCTAACACGGTAATAAATGCTTGAGATTTGTTGGTCTTTTTTATGAAGAAATTTACTTTAACTTTTCCGTTTGGTTTATGTGTTTATGATTATTGATTATAGTCATTGCTGACTCATTTTTTGACTAAATCCTTTAACCTTTAATCACGTGTTTGCGGTATTAAATACATTCTAACTCTGTTAGATAGGCAACACACTATACGCTTAGCTTAATTAACTTAAGATGTTTTACAGTGTAATTAAATCATAATCGTTAACAAATCAATCAATTATTTTGGATTATACTGGTTTTCTCTGACTGCTACAAATAATGTCGATTTTCTTTTACTTTTATATGTTTGAAAATGGAGTTCAAAGTTAGCGTTTCTTTATAATTATACTAAAATTCACTAATCTAGAAATGATTAAAAAAAACGAAAAAATCTTAAAGAAAATGTAAAAACTGTAAATACTGTAAAACACTTTTTGACACAAAAGTGTTTTAGTGTGTCTTTTTGTATTCGTTCAACTTTAGAAAAGAAAATGGAAAGTGCTTAAACATGTAAAAATTTCAAAAGAAAAAGAAATAGAAAAGCGATCATTATTTGGTAAAACAAACAAGCAAAATCTAAAGAGTAAGAAAACCGAGGAAGGCTGAATATGAATCAGAAAACAAAAAGTCATGAGTTGAAAAGCACAAAATATAGAAAGAAATATCCAAAGTAAATTAATTAAAAATTTGAAGAACCAGAAGAGCATGCAATAGACGAAATATAAGACAAATTCAAAATCTGCCTGTTAGAAACAGTAATCGATAGCTAAAAAAAAAGAATAGTGCACCACAGAAATAAAGGAAAAAACTGGAAAAAAATAAAGATAAAATCCAGAAATGCTGATGACGTTTTCAGAAAAAAAAACAGTTTATAACAGAAATAGTGAGAAAAGTGATCAACAATAATGTTTAGACCGCAGCAACACATGGATAATTGCAGAACTAATCAAAACATACATGAACGCAAAGAAAATATTTTTTTATGAAAAATGAAAAATAAAATCAGGAAAAACAAAATAAGAAAGAGAGACTGGCAAAATTTCGGAATTTACTTTATTATTCGTAAATAAAAAAGCATTGAATAATTTTGAATCAATTTTTCTAAAAAAAAATCTTGAGGTTGGTACTGAATTTGTCTTCATTTTTCTTGTTTATATTTATTTATTTTTTATTAGAATAGGTTTAGAAAAATATTTGTTTATATTTATGCTTTCTTATGTAAAAAAAAAATCAGTTTATTTCTAAAAGTATAATGTGTTGCCTACACCATCGAGCATTTAAAATAAAAATAAAAGTAATTGCACTTTGTTTAATGAGTGTAAAACTACATTTTTGACGATTAAAAATGGCAATAATTGGCTAAAATTTTACAAATATTAAACTAGTAACAAATGGTTACAAATTTCAATATAGTCTAAAATAAGAAGAATAAATTTTTAGTTGTGCAGTTCATATAATTGTTAATTATCTTAAATTAAGTGTAATTCTAAGCTATAAATCTATTTTTACATCTTATCTTTGTTATTTATTAAAAAAGTTTTTCCTATAATTTTTATAATTTATTTTCTTTTGAATTAACTCACAATACTTATCGCGTTATAATTTATGGCACTTTCATGATATGTTTGCAATAATAATTTATTGTTAATGCGTCGTAATCCTCAGATTTGTCTAGGTAACATAAACGACTACAATCCGTGCCAAGCCTGCATAGACGCAAGAATCCCTTTCTCTCTTTTCCACTTAGGTAGATTTTGCAAAAAGCCGCGTGGCGAAAACACTCGAGAAAGTTAATTTTGTTGTCGCTGTTGTATCCTCATAATAACTCATAATTAACTTATGCAAAATGTATATAAAGCTTTATTTATTTTGCTGAATTGCTGGAATATTATTCCAAAGTTTTGCATTTCAAATGAAAACTGCTTTATATTCAAATCAAGGACGCAACCCTTTTCTGACAACGTTTCCTTAAAACCCGACCCATTGTTGCTTTAATTATGTGTAAGCGAAGCTGGGGCAAAAGAACTTTAAAATGCATCTTAGCAGAATCAATATTTTATAAATTGTTGCAAAGCTCAAATTGTGTAAAATATGCATTCTACGGCGCACTAAACTGTTTTGGATTTGCCGGTGGCAAGTGTAGCAACTTGCATAATGTAACATTATAAGGGCGCAGTCTCAATGGAGGGTAGCTACCACCCTCAACCCCCACTGATGATTAATTACCGCTTGATGAATATGCATGAGCGCAACGGAGCGCGTTATCTGAATACTAAATACTTACAAACTCAACGACACGACGTTTTGGTACGATTAGCCCTAAAAATAAGGGTGTGATGAAAGGGAACTAACAAATCTCGTGTGTTCACAGAAACGTATCGTTTTCGTATCTGAGTTCATTCACGACTTTTAAAAAAACATCGTCCACGATTTTCTTTATTTGGAAATTTCTATTCGATTGGGGTTGATTGGTGCATTCTTTTCGACCAGGAAAGCGGATACTGCCGGGGTTGGAGATAATAAGAAACATACGTATTGCAATGCTAAACGCATTTGACTCGTCGATTATATTGCTTGTCGGTGTCAGATGCAATTTCTAGCTAATATGTCTAGCCAAAACGGGGAGAGATTTTACCCCATGTCTATGAGGGAACATAAGCGGACTTATCTTTCATCATAAGCGCGATAAGCCAATTATAACTGTTGTATGCTATTTAATCAATGTGATTTAAAACAGGAAGATTAGTGTTCGGTGAGGGTAGTTTAAATTACAAACATTGGAAATTAAGTCATGAATAACACTTTCTATAATATATAATCTTTACTTTATTTACTTTATTGTTAAGTGGATTAAACTAATAAAACAATGACACATTTTACTTGAATTAGCAGATTACGTAACTGGGTAGGAAAATTTCAACATTTTCGGAGAACTGGTAAATACTAGACAATTTTTTACAAATTGTTTTATTTTCATGGTGTTTCAGAATATCTCTATAGAACTTTAGAAAATTTTCATTTTGATTAATTGGTAACAATTAAGTTTTAGAAAGACATATCTATAAAAGTATAATTTCAAACATATTCAGTGCAAATGAATAAAATTATGTGCTATAACTAAAGGCTATTCAAGTTTAAAATAAAAAAATGTTTTAAATGAAAATGAAGAACGCAGTGAAAATGAAATTTTTAAAGCTTAGCGAAGTGAAGTAGATAAGACTATCGTTCTAACTTTTGACAATCTCCATGAGTTGAAGTTGGAGAACTTTCTCTTTATTAAAAAAAATCAAAGAATTATAACCGGGGATTCTTTAATCAAAAGTACAACTTGTAATGAATTTAAGATAATAATTTATTCTCCTGGAACACTTAAAATGTCGGAGGGAGATCCACGTCTTCACATTCTAAAGCTTTAATTATTTAAGAAGAACGTATTTTTTTAACGAAGGTTATTATATAATTTTATGTAAATAGTTAAACATTTTTTTTTATTATGCTGATGACCCATGAACATTATTTTTAAATATATGCAACTTGTAAAATGGCAACAGAGCTTCAGATGAGTGATTGAAGCGAGCAAGTTTCTCGCATCGATCAAGCATTATTTATTTATATTCCAGGTGATGTAACTGGGGCCTTTTGATGTCAAAATGGGGTGTTGTAGTTTTTTTAAAGAGAACACTTAGTTGATACTTTCATTATTCGCTGTCGAAATGTAAGTGTATGGAGCAATAATTATTTTTAATAATAATTAATAATTATAATTTAATTAATAATTATTTTAAAACTGTTTAAAAATTATCGAAAGTTGATGGGTTTCTAGTCAATTTGTCAATGTTAATTTTAAAGACATGCCATGTAGCAAACTGTAAAAACTCAAACACTTCTCAAAGCTGAAAACCCTATACAAATTTATATAAATTACAAAGAACTTAGTTAAATAAATTGTAGATGTAAATTGGATTCTCTGTGTAATAAATTAATAAAAGCAATGATTCAAGTAATTCATTGGTTTGCTTTAAAAAGCTTAGTTGTCTGTAACAACAAATATTTGAATAATAATATAAAAAATGAAGAAAACATCAAATAGAAGATTCTATTTCTATTAAATTGCTTATTTTTTATCAAGGTTTCCAGCGTTTTCAAATTTTGCATTAACCGTACCTATTTATTCGATGATAATAAAAAACTGGAAATAGTTGTTTCGTAGAAGTAGACGTTTGTTTTTATAGCAAACAAACACAAACTGTTTATTTTCTGGTCTACCATCAGGAATAAATAATGATGCTTTTGGATCCACCAAAACTTATGTCCCAGCCTATAAACTCATTTTATTATTAACTTATAAATACGATTATTTAACTTTTAATTATTGAATGGACTCAATCACATTTTCTCTATTGTTAACCATATAGATATAGATCCAAAAAAACTTTACCAATCAAGTAAAGTTTACTAGTCACTTCCATAAATGTTATTAGAAGATAAAATATTAATTAATATATAAACATTACATGTTTTAATTCATGTTCAGTTTCATTTTTATGGTTTTTACTATAAAAAGAACGAGGTGGGTTAAGTTTTCTTCCATTTTATTGATTTGATTGATTACAAACATCTCACACATGGTTAACAATAGAAAATTGTGATTGGCTCAGTGAGTAGCGCTACATTCTTTATGTAAAAAAATAAACTTATAACTTAATAAATAAGGTTTTAGGGCGGAACATAAGTTTTGGCGAACTCTGTACAGATGTCTCAAAATTTGCAGATCCCCGCAATGAAAAAACTTGAAAAAATCTACCTCAGAATCTAATCTAGCGCAGTGTTTAGAACTACGGCTAAAACATAGGTGTAGTAGTATAGTTTGTTCTGTACTGCAAATCTGCATAGTTAATTATAGTCTACAAAAAATATATTTTTTTAATTTTTCCATAACCTTTTTTTAAAAATATAACTGCATTTATTTAACTTATTTTTGTTTTAATCTTCTATTTATATATACAGGATTTTCTAAAAATCACGAATCTGCACAGTGATATCTTATTAAAAGATGATCAAGAAAATCGATACTGAAATTTTCATAATCGTGAGTGCCAGTTCGGTAACAAGTACTAAAAAATATTGATAGGAAAAAATTATTGAAAAAAACACCTGTTCGAAAACAATGTTACCATATGTATCGTCAGGTAAGCTCGATAAAAAGTGTTTCTTTAATAATACAATTGATTTATATTTAAAATTAAGTAAGTTTCAAGCTGTTCTACGTTTCACTAATTAATTACATATCATTGAACGAGTATGCGAATTTTAAATCTTTTGTAGAAAATCAACAAATCGTTTGCTAGAATAAATGTAATAAGGGTTTGAAGGGTCACACATGAAATATGGTTCTACATTTTTTAGAATGTTATTGTCTGTTCTATTTTTATACTGTTTACATTGTTAAATGTAAATAAAATAAAGAAAACAATTATATTTGATGGTCATTTAACAATTTCGATTTCACCTTTGTACGAAGACAAGCTGCTTGCTCTCTATCCATAAGTTTGGATGGACAATGTTTTCACGTCTAAATTTTTTAGGTATAATTTGCTTAATCGCGAGTATTATAAGTAATACTAGTATGTCCTATAATGGATTATTGGTTTAAATATCAATTTTTACAAATTAATGTTCTTGTAATATGTGAGTTTATTCTATAATTTTTATGATACTTTAAAAGCATACTTCTTATCTCCTATCCCATTTTACTAATGCTTTCAGATAAAAACTATTTCTGCTACTGCTTTTTTTTTCAACTAGTTTCACCAGTCTTAAAATTTTTGATAAAATTAATACATTTTTAGGCGAAATGGTTTTGCATTGATTTTACATTTTAAAATCCTTTTTTCACGATGTAAAAAATTAACAAAATTTGTTATAGTAGGTACATTAGTATAAAAATAATTAAATTCGTATATTTTTTGTCATAAAGAAACAAAATAAAATAGTTAAAACTGCTAGTTATATTTTTTCACTAGTTGCACCAATTTAGAAAAATCATTAATAACTAATTGGATAATTTGTAATTGTATTTCTACTAACGTACCTAACTTTTCAAATTTTTGAACTTTTTTCTATATGACTTTTATGTTAAAAATGAGAAAACGTGTTAATTCATAATTTATGAATACAAAAATAGCAGTTTTGTGGGCAGTAAAACGTCACGTATTTCTTACAAAATTAGAATAAATATAGAGGAAAGGTAACTAAATAGTCTCATATTTTCTTAACTCTGTGCACATTTGGAATAGTTATTTACCTAACAAGTTCGGAAACTTAATTTTCCCGCATGAGCACTTTGCGGGAAAATTCTTTCCGAAAGAGTTAGGTACAATATTTTTTGTAACGAATATCGAAATAAAAAAAATTAAGTAACTTAAAAAAAGTAAAAATTAAGTTTTTTTAATGGTGGGTTGGTAACATGATCTGTCTATTGTAGCTACCTCCTAGATTTTTAAAATGTAAACCAGCTGTCATTTTTTTAAAATTATTAACAAAAATTGTTAAAATAAGTGAGAGCGAAGAATGTATGTGTACTCCTTCCGAAGTACAACAATGTGCCAAAGAGGCCGTTTTGCGTCTGCTGCCCGAGAAAAGTCGCGAACGGTATGAGCGCACTTATCAAAAATTGATTGACAGATGTCCTCAAAAAGTCGCAATACCAACCGTATAACGCAAATATTCCTAGCCGCCAGCGGAAACTAAAAAACACCGCGGTGCGGGAAAACCGTTTTTCCGTGCATCGGGATTAAGCGGAAAAAATCTGTTTCCGTACGATGAGTACAAAAAATATTTGGTCTTTGTGTTTAGATAAACAAAAAGGAAATCAGCTCGTCTCAAGAACTTAAGATGTTGTCAAAATTGTCTTTTTTCAAAAATGTATCTACAAATTTGTGTATTGATTTAATTGAAGCCACACTTTACTAAATTCGATATCGTTTTTGTGTAAATACTGTTAAATGTGAGGTCTAAAACTTAAAAATTGTTTTAAATATTTGAATTTAAAAAGAAAAGTACACAGTTATGAAGTAGCTACTAAAAATAATAATGTTGGAATTATATTTCAATTAAATAAACTTCCTTACTCTAACAACAAGTGGAAATTTAACAACTTGTGATTTTAATAATTGTTATGAAAGGATGCTCAGCTGGAAAGCATTATTTTTTCAAGTTTTGGGGTACCTAATAATTTTCCAAAAATTTTGCAAAAAAGAATTTTATATTGCTACATATATAAAGTATTTGGTTTTTGATACTTTGGGTGCAAGTTTTATGTAATTTATGCTTCCTTGTGTCTGTCTTATCTGTCGATAAGGTTCCGAATTTAAAAATCAGCATTATAAAAGAATTAAAGGTAAATTTTCTATATGTACATCACTTACCTGTCACCTTGTTCTTTGGCGTCCTTTTCCAAGTATTCCATTAGGATAAGCCTTCGTCCTCGCACGCTTATTAACAGCATGTAACACGAAATTTCGCTGTAATTCATTTACTAGTTATTATATATGATCACAGAGACATGATAATAGCAAAAGGAACAATAGTGGAGAAGTTATAACAGTTAGTAATCCCAGGCGTTAGGCGGACAATACGAAGATCCTTTCTGTATCCTAGTATTCTGGACCGAGTCCACATTTCCATTACAATGCAGTCCTTTGTGTAGTATCGCCGCTATTTCGCCCATACCTCATACAATTCACATCGGGTGATATATTGTGTTTACAGTTAACGCCTCTCGTTCTCAACCAGAACCGAATAAACTCCCAAAATTCATCCGATTATGAAATAACATCACTTTTAATTAATGAGACGACTTACGATGAAATCGCGACTGGTTGCTCCCCTGGGGGGTGGAACGCATCCTCGTATTGTGTTGTCAAACAAAATATACTTTTTAACAACAGATGGTACTCATTACTCTGCACTAGCTATAAAACCGCTTTGTACCTCATAATGTGGCGGGAAATTGTATTTGTTGTTTGGCTATTTATTATATTATCTGTTGGTTTTGTTTGGAGGGTGCGTGATTTATGTAGCACCACCTAAAAAGACGAGCTATAAAAGATGTTTGCTTTGTGCATACGCCGGGTGAGCAAACACTGATACGAATTAAATGAGACGAGACCACGGAAGAGGGGTTTTAGTTTCTACTATTTGTGGACGAATTAGTGGTTAAATATTTGGAGGTGTTTGGACGGGTGACAAGACATTAGTTTGATGAACTAAATTCAAGCTCCAAAAACGGCAGTTTTAACACCTTTCAAACGATTATTTTTGTTTGAAGAAGTTTAAACTAAAGCGTTTACTAGCTGCTCTGAATTTAATAAAGGTAGGTACTGTTGTATTTACAGTAAAAATTGTTTAGACTACTTTATTAAGTGAAGAAATCTCTACACGTAAGTAATAAAAATAAATCAGCAAATCAAATATTTTTACCACCGTCGCTACAAATTAATTTGACATCACTACTGAGCAATCACGTAGCAATTTTTACAGCATTTGTTTTCAAAATAGTTTCAAAGCATTTAGTATTATCAATTCTCACATTATTTAAAGTACATACATAGCTAGTAACAAATTTAATAACTTCGATTTTTACAAAAAAGGTTAATTGCACATGTTAGAAAAAACCTATTGCTATTATTTTGCAAAATCATTAAATTAATTACATGTTGAAGATCAAATCAATGATTCTATAAATCCACAGCGAAATCCACGCCACACCAGTGCCTGCCAAAATTCGTCTAAACAGACCTGATATATTTCTCTATTTCATTGGATAAAAAGATGTAGGTGTATAATTCTTACCGTGAATTTAATAATGTCTCTCCAATGGTCCTTTAATTTCGGGGATGTTTATAGATCTCGTATTTTATAAATATTTTTATATTTATACTTTTGTACAGTGAACCCTCGTTAACACGTACCTGCTTGGGTAATACAAATACAGAAATTGTGAACTTATTCTCCCTATCAATTTTTGTATAAAAGCGTAATATTATTTTTTAATTTAGTTAAATTATTTTTTATCTTTTTTCCATACAGTGTCCATTAATACAAATTTCTTTAACACGAACTGCCCAAAACCCGTTTCCTGGAATTCGTTTACTGTGGGTATATCTAAAATTGTAGATGCCATGCAATATTGTTTTTTTTTTCTCTCCTTTACTTTTATTTTTTGATTGCTTTTAGAGTTTTATTGTATTTAGAGTAGAAAACAAAATAAGTTTTATATTCACTGCAAGAAAGTTTTAGTTTTAGTTTAGTTATTTTAATTGGGAAATAATTTTATTTTTATTTTACTTAAAAGTGGAGTCACTCCATGTATTTGCTTTACTTTAGAGTTTTTTTGTTGGATATTGAAAACAAATATAAAAACTGTATTATATCATGCTCAAATGGTTTTCTACTAACAGCCTGTAAACGTGTCAAAAGCTGACCACTCCCATTTTTTTTGTCCTATTAGATTTGTTCCTATCAGACCTTGAATGCTTGGTAAAATTAGATGGCGCTCAGATCTTTATATTTGATGCTCACAGTTTGCTGCTAAACACCAAATATTGAATATTTTGCTGCTCAAATCGTTATATTTATTTTTTAATCAACAGATTTTTAATATTTTTCTGCTTACTAAATCTTAAGCAATTTCTAAATAATTCACGTATCCAATTTTACTTTAGTTTAATTACATGCTTTTTTTTTTAATTAAAAGTGGAATTACCGACAAGATAAGACAAGACGTCTGTCTATATATATCACTCATCTGATGAATTAAAGTTGCCACTTCCTTTAGAGCTTTAAAATAAAACGATTATTTGAGCGTGAAGATACAAAACTTTATTTATAGATATCAGATAAAACCAAGTTCGTGTTTGTACTCGATCATTCGGTAAACGTGCTACTAGTAGGTCCGTATTAGACTCCCAATCCTTGAGTAAATGACAGATTAGAAGAATCCAGAAACGGACAAGCACGCTTACACTTATCCAGTTAATTCAATGAGCGGCGTGATGCGTAAAACAAACATCAAGGGCGCGTAGGGCACGTGCTTTTTGTATTACACGTGTCCTCTACACACTCTCAATTCTATTCTTCTGTCTTTGAAAGACCGCATGTACATAGCCACAAAATCAGAATAAATTTTGTTCCCAAAAATTGTTTAAGCGAGAAATGATAACGGAAGTGAATAGCGCCCCCGCAAAAACGTGTAATTATAAACGGCGAAGCGAAATCATTCGGTACGTAAAAACACATCAGTTGATTTTAATTAAAAATCGATGCATTGCAAATAAGCAAAAATTGAATGATTTTTTTGTGGATATTAAAAATCAGTGAAGTCGGATTGGAATTGATTTTAAATAGGAGGATTATGGCCAATAATAGGATTTCAAAACTGAGCTTCCGAGCCGTGGCTTTTTAATCTCTTCTGTGTTTTGGATAATCATATCTAAATTGCCGTCTGCAGTGCTTGTTATCAGGGTATTAGTTTATTGAAAGTGTTTGTAATAATTTCGATGTGAAGGTTGCACGTTTTTGATCATTCCGCTGATTGAGTGATTAGAATTTTATAGAGTTACATAACGAGTATTTTAACCTAAAAACGTTCATTCCATTTTTCCTAATGTTGAAAAATAAATCACCACCAATTAATCAGTCAACATATTTCGCTTGATTGAAATATAGCTGCTATATCGACCGGAATAATTCATCATCGCGATTTATACCTGCATCCGCCTTTGTGCCTCTGTTTTCCGCTCACTTGCGCCCAAATTATCACAAAATTGTGCTAACTATATATTTATCTCTCTGTTTAAATATAATAAAATTGGTAGTTACATAAATTACACCAAACACCTGATAGATTTATAGCCAATAACTCATAGATAATTTTGGAAGTTTTAAAAATTATCTCTTATCTTAATCCTGAAATTTAATTGTGCATGATGGTGTACAAAACATTCATTACGAAGTAAATTTAAGATTATTTTTTTCTGCTTATCTCACTTCAAAATTGTTGTTCATAAAATATTAGTATTTGAATGCCGTGTCACGTGTCATGTTGTTTTCTTTTTTAGTATTTTTTCAACTAAAGTGCATAATCCCTGCATGGATCGACACGTTCCTATTAGCATAACATTTTTATTCGACGTTTTAATAAAGTAAATAAAGGGGTTACTTGTTTGTGCTGCATTGAGCTCAAATATACTATATTTTAAATTTCGAAGCACTGGGACATTGTTAGAAGGCGTCAAGAGGGCTCTCATCACAAAAAGCATATGCCTTTGATTATGTGTGGCGCGGGTTTTAGATATTGAAAAGATAATTGAGTTTTAAGCCTGTTATTTTTTTAGTAACAAGGCTCTAAAATTAGAGCTTTAAAATTAGAAAAAATAAGAATTAAACCTAGATTTAATACGGTACATGTTTTTAATTCTCTTAATTATCATTTTTTTTAGATTTTTATTACAAATCGTTTATGAGTTTTTTTATACTTCCCACTTTCCACTTATACATTTTTCATCTTACAGAGCGTTCCAACTTTTTTTTATTTAATAATTAATTAATTATTTAATAATTATTCTCTAGAAATAGACTTTAAGTTAAGAGTATATGAGGATATTTTTTCTTAAACCTTGGAGATATCCATATACTTTTTAACTAGTATTATATCGCATTTAACAAAATCAGTAGCCATGTTTTTGTCAGTGTAATCAGTGTCAACGTAATCCAGAAATGTACTTAATAGATACGAAAAGACGTAATTATTGCAATAAGGTTGCGTAGTCTCAGTAAAATGCCGTCTGAATTTTCGCTCCACTTGTACATAGTAAATGTAAGCCTGCACCTGAAAAACACACGAACAGGTCATTAATTTCGTTTTATGGCTGGTGTGTAATTACAAATAAAATGAGAAAGCTTCCCTTAATTGAATGCTGCTCTGTTCGGCCGTTCCAAGTTTAAATGTAAGTCACGTATATAGAAATTACCTTGCGGCAGGAAGACCTCGGTGCTTGCAGGTACGGGAGTTCCTAAACAAATCCTGGTAATCCATGCCGGCAATTTACTTCAGCCAAGGCTTTGTCCGGCAAGGCTTAGGCACTGAGTTTTATTATCTTGGTGGGTTGTGTGCCGGACACTACACACTTTCCACCATCTACGAACACCTCTGTGGGCTAGTAAACCTGTCTGCTAACTTTATTATAAAATTTAGTTCTTGCAACGACGAGGGACCTGAACTAAATTCCATAAATGCCACGCCAAATTTATCGCTCCGACGATCGCATAATACGCGAAAATCGACGTTTTTACATGGAAAATTAATCGATTTGAAAGACGCATAATCCTGCGCAAAGAAAGATCTTTCAACTTAGATTATTAAGACTTAATATCTAATTACAGTGACACAGAAGTGCATCCGAGCGATACTAATTTGTTCTTCAAAATAAGAATCAGCTCAAAACAGTTTAGAAGAATCTTAGAAAAACTGATATACTTAGATGTTGGAATTTCTGCAAACAACCTGTATTTGAAAATAAGCCGTACAAAGTGAAATGATTCTCATATCAACATAATATGGTTGAATAAACTCACATTTGCCGCTTCATTAAGCCAACAGTTATCAATACTTCTCCTAGATATTCGAAGGGTTGAAATTCCCTCCTGGTCTATTAAAATCGAGGGTTATCGCGTTCCTAGTCCATTTCACAGTTCGCTGCATATTTCAGTGCCTGTTTCATTGTATCACAATGTATTAAAATTGATTTTCCAAAGAACCGATTTGTTTAACGTAGTTTCAAACATGTCTTAATCTCCGCCATACACCGACGTGCTTATATCCTTAGTGCAACGTATGATCCAGGATATTCAATCCAGTCGAATGCATGTATACTATTTGCTAAGCTAACAGGATGCATTTGTCAATAAACAGTGAAGTGCATGGTGCAAACACCTCAATCGCAGTGTTAAGGCGAAGCTCGTGCTCTGCTCGTTCAGATAAGGATTACCAGCGATCCATGCAATCCTTTAGTCCGTACTCTCGGTGATGCAATTCCTCAATGCACATGTGTGTACATCAAAGAACGTTTTTTTCTACATCGAAACTTACCGCAAATTAACTTGTCCAATTTATAACACGAGACAAATCCGACTTCAATTTATCTAGTGAAGCTGTAAGAACTGAGGAACCCAAGGCAAAACAAGACAATGGAAACCAGCTGCATTACTGCATCACCTGTTCGGGCTTAGAGAGTAAGCTGCCTACCTGCTGCAGCAGGAACGCGACATAAAATACAGCAAATCCGGCTACAATTTCATCTTGGCCAGAAGAAAGGCGATCAGTTAAGAAGTGGATTAATTAAATGCACCGCTTAAGAGAACTGAATTGAGAAAAAGCATGGTGTAAATTGGTTCTCAAAGTTATTAAGCTACAAAGTAGAAAGCATTAAATATTTACTACCAAAATTTAGTTCACTTTATAAATATTTAGGTGGAGTGAAAGGCAGATTTGGCCATATTTTTGGAATAAATAATTTTCTCTTTTTTTCTCGTGTTTCTTATTTGACTCGATTCACGGTTTTGATGTGTTGAATTCATTTTTAGCAATATTTACATTTCACATTGAGATTCACCCCATTGGTTTCCGCTTATATGGCAATAACAGTGTGTTTGGATCGCATCGATGGGGAGACACGTTTTATTTTACAATCATTTATCTTAACCTCGCAACAATAGGCTGTCAGAAAGGGGATGACACGGACACCTCAACCCCTCTACGATCGAATGGGGGAGCTGAAATATCAGCCCGAATTTTATGTCAAAATTTTGATGTATGCATATTGAACCTGACCCAACACTGCCGCGCTTATTATTTTATTGCCGAGTTAAATCATAAACAAAAAAGGAAGACCACATGGTGGCAGAACACCATTTTCTTCTTTATTACACGTACCTATTAATTAAAAATATTATCTATTTTTTTATGGTCATACCAATAATTTTTTGAACAGTTAATATTAAAAAACTTAAATAAACGATCGAAAATATGTTTGCTCTAGGATAAAAACTATCAGTAGCAGACCTCCAGGGTGCCTCAATTCCTACTGTGTTTGTCAACACTAAAAAACGATCAGTTAGGACAAATCGGGGACTCCCCACGGTTTGCAAGATGAATAGGCCTATTAATGACTTTTTTAATACCCACCTGATCAAAGACTTTATTGAAAGTGTAGATTTTTATTTTAGAACATTGTTGGCAACATCTGTTATATTGTATATGGTAAACAGCTTAAAAACTAAGTATCTTTTATTGTAGTTTTTATTTTATTATAATTAAATTGTAGCTACTTTGTTTTTAGTCCAAAATTAATAATGGTGTTTCTTTTTAATTTAATCTCAATGGCATGTAATGATCGATTAATTAGAAAATATTTGTAGATAATCTTCGGACTTAGTTTCTTAATCTACCATAATCTAAAACATTTTAAAGAAACTTTCAGCTTGAATGCCAGATTAATCTTGAAATTTGATATAAATGCTGATAATACCAACAGGCTACCCCGGGTAAATAATCTGTAATATCGAAAGTAAATATTATAAAATGGTGTTAATATTTATTGCAGGTTTATGCACAGATTGGTATTAGAGCAGATTTCAATAATCGTATAAGTGGCGTTAAGTTGCTTCAATTATATTTTATTACGTATACTAATAACTAATTTAAGTACTTATAAAGATTTAAATTAAACGTGTGGTAAAAGTTGTTAATATCTAGTAAAAAAGTTTAACTCTAAAAAAATAAACAATAATACTCTTTGATTCAAAAATCAAATACTTATAGCAAATATCTAGTTTAAATGATCAAATATGAACAAGAGCACAAATGCAGATGTATATTTAGAAGCTTTGATGATTTTTGAATAAAATCAGTTTTTTTGAAAACGAATGAAAGATCTCTATATCAAAACTTGAGAAGCTGTTGAAAATTAATTGCATAAAATAAGTTTTTATCATTATTTATTTTTTTTATTTATTTAAGAATTTTATACATATGTGTGAGGTATACTTCTAGATTAATATTTTACAAAAGTCTTTGGAATTTTTTTGTACAACGTGGACACAGCTAATTCTAATAAGATAACCAAAAATAAATTTTCCAATAGGTACACTTGAAATTGCAATTTTAACTGGTGAAATATTATTGGTTTTAAAAACGCCAATATCGCGTATTTGTTTCAGGCAACAAGGAATTTTCTCCACTGTTTATAAAAGTAGTAAGATTTTTTTCTGGAATAAGTATTTTTTAGCAACTCTAACAATAATTTTCCTAAAAAACTGTTTTTTCAAAACATAGTGTGTCGATAAAGTGACGCACAAATTAAATAAAATCGTAACCACAAATTATTGTAGATGGGTTCTTAGACACCGATTTGCCCGATGCCATATATAAATAATTGAGTGCGTTAGTAACCACAGCGACAAATTTTGTGCAAATAATGCACAAATGCATTTTTGTAATAATGCAGTCGGTTTGTTTCAAAATAAAAAAGGTGGCGCTTTCAAGTCATATCAAGTTACTTGTTCACTATGAGATTGACAGAAGCTTACCCGGAAGATGTTTGCTCAAACCAGAATTTGATGTTTTATCCAAATCTGAAACAAAATTGGAAAGGTGCTATTCGAAAATAAAATGACAATGACGTCATTACTCAAGCATTTCGATAAATGATTTTTTATTTGCAAAAATTAGTTGTGACGATTTTATGGAATTTGTGCGTTACTTTATCGACACACTGCATGTATCTTTTGTTTAGGACTTTCGTAAAAGTCTTTGAGTAAAAAAGTAATAAACTTTATTAAAACAATGAAGTATAAATGGACCTTGTTTTTAATTAATTTAAAAATATAGTACAGTGACGGCCAAAGTAAAGTGATACACTTTGATTTTGTCATTGTAATATGGGCCAAAAATTAATACATTTAACTACTAATAAGTCATCTGTGCCTACCAAAGCCAGTTCACTTGTTCTATTTTTTTAATGACAGTAGTGAGTAGCTAATTGAAATGAAACTCGAGGTCACAAGTATCTACTATATCTACTTATTTGAAAATGTCTTGATACCGAAATGTCATTTCATTTTGTTTTAGACCATCAGGGAAAATAAATTAATATAGTTATTGCTGCCTGTCAAATCATGACATATCGGTACTTTAATACAAAAATCATCAACCGATTGCTTTTGGTGCATTTTGAAAAATTAAAGAATGTCAATTTTTTCATTTGTTTTATTAATGCCATCGTTGAGCCTACAGTAAAAATCATCATGTCTACTTCCTTCACCCGCTTTACACCAAAAATTTTTGAAAAAATGCTTTCTAAGACTTGTACTACTTTATTGTGGACGTCACTGTATATTAAAAGTGTTTTTGATTTGAAATGTGACTAAGAAAGCATCAAAAAGTTTTGTAAAAAAAGTTGTTAGTATGTAATGTTAAATAAAATATAAAACAATGAGGAGGTATTGGTTGGAAGCTGAAAAATAGCTTTAACAGCTTATTCGCTGAAAAATGACACTAAAAATCAATAATTTGTTATTGAGGTCGGTGGGTTATTTTATGTCTGTTTTTCACCGATGTTACAGGACCTAATTATTGGTCAATTTTTTGGAAAAATATTATATACTTTGTTATTTAATTAAGTTTATCAATTCTCAACATTTCTCAACCCTTTCGAGTAGTACGTATATGGCTATACTTGTTGGACAAATGTTACCAATTTTTGTCAAACCACTATAAAATAGATATAATTTTGACAGTTGCAATACCTTTTTTTTTCTCAATTATGTTTGTTATTTCCGAAATAGATATTAAAAGAAAAAGTATTTACATTCTAAAATTAATAGATTCTAATTTGCCAGCAAGAATTATGTTTTCTAATAAAGCAAAATAATTCATTTTTTTAAGAGTAAAATTACTGTTTTTACTTTGTATAAGACAACCTTCCCGCAAAATAAATCTCTATAAATTTTTTTTAGTCTTCTCATTTCAGATGCCATTTTCATAGCGCACAGCATATTTCACTCGACTAATTTTCCCACTGAAATACTTACATAAACGTCGCTACAATTCGAAAATGCATCTAAATTTCAAGCACCTCTCACTAAATTTGCGTAAACTTGTTGCAAATACAAGAAGATAAAGGGCGACGGTCGTTGTTACGTCTATACGGCGATGGATGAATGTTGGCTGCACTGCGCGTCGGTGAACGTCGTCAGCGTCGAGCAACGCCATGTTGGATGACGGCCCCTCCTATGCCTGTTAGTGGCTGATATAGTGTTATCTTGGTAGGCGGGACTTGGCGCTGTTGTGTTCAGTTTGATTGACATACCACTCTGATAACACTGCACTTGTCCACTGTTTTATTTCGCGTTTCGACAGACTGCTCCATTTGGACTTCTGTGCAATTTTGTGGCTGATTTCATTCATAAAGTTGCTTTCTATTCAAAGGAGACAGGACAGTAGGGTTTAACAGTGAAAAAAATGTTTTTTTTAAAAATATTCTTTTTTTATTATTTACTACTTGTATTATGTAAAGTCTCTGAACATGATTTTTTTAACAATCGACACTCAGTTGTTAGTGTTGCTTGTTTTACAATTAAAAAATATTTCAGAAAAAAAAACATAAATGTAGTTCACAAATCGTTAAAAATTTAATTTTTAAAAAAATGGAACGTAAATTTAATTACAAAATTAAATTTTATCTTGGTAGCTAGAAGTATTTTACGTACCTAGTTACTAAAGCCACAAAAAATTATTTAAAAATGTAGAAATAACTCAGTTTTTACTCAATTTTTACTCATTAACACAATGCAGTTTGAGGTAAAAAAAAGTTTTCTATCAATAAAGCTCAATCGTCTAAAACAAGAATGGTATTGAATTCAATAGACACACTTTTATCAAAACAAATAAAAAAAATACCTAAAAATTATCTAAATTTTAGCAGACAATTAATAAAATGTCAAGAATTTTATTTTTTGTGTAATTGCTTACACTTTTTTGTACAACTTTCAAAATGTCTCCCTTTATTCATAAACAGATAAAAAAATAACAAATTTGAAAGTACATAGGTAACTACAGAAACAAATAAAAAAAAAATTATTAAATAAAAATTTGCCAATATACCTGTTACAAAAAATCCAAATGAGTAGTCAAATTTGAAAAGTATAATTCATGAACTTTAGACTGAAGCTTCAACTACATTAATTTTGTTTTTGTTTTTGAGATATTAACATAAGCCAAATTTTTATCAAAAAAAAAAGTTTTTAGGTACAACGCATTTGTATAAAAAAACACATTTTTTTTATTACAGGTTCTCTTTATTCTTATTGCACGTATTATTTATTTATTTTGCACATTGCTTTTTCTTGATCAAGTAATTAAATTATTTTATTTTGCGGTTCACATTTTGATGTTTAATTGAATTTTTTTGCCCGATGAATTAAAATGCCGTTTTAATCGTTTTAACGGGTCACTTTATGTATTACGTATAAAGTATCTGTTTTTTTGAAAGCTATAAAATAATCCAAAATTTTAATAATTTATTTTTAAAATTAAATTATCAACGAAAATTTTGTTTGGAATTAGCTTGGTAGGTAAGTTTATGTACATAAGTTTTGTAATTTTTTTGTAGCTTTAATATTTTGGGAAAAAGAAAATATCTTTAAAAAAATTATTTACACTGTTCTATCTACTTCACTTTACTACTTTTCCTTTACTTTAATTTCTTAGATAAATTTTTAATTTAATTAATTAATTTTTGAAACATTTTTATAAACTTCATAATTTCTAGAAAAACAAGCAAGTAAAAGTAAAAAATATTTAAATTACTTAAAAAAAATATACTCAAAACAAGCCATATTAATCAAATGTGTATTTATTACATTATTTTGGGTATATAGCTACTAATTTATATTGATTTGTTGCTACGAACATATTTTTTGCATTCATACATTCAAAGCATAGACCTACATTTGCAAGCGATAAATTTCAGACGTCATGGTAATGTAAGTTTGATGATAAAAATTTATTGGTTGTCACTACATGTAAAATATTGTTACCCTTTTGATCAGTTTGATTAAAAATGTTTACTGTAGGTACTTAAATTTTGAGGGTACACTAAATTTCACAAAATTTGTAATTTGAGTAGGAGTATGATCATAAAGTCAGTTTTTAAGTTATATATATTATATTAATTAAATTAAGATAAATTATAATGTCAAAAATGTATTAGCAATTTTTGTTGTCCTTAAGCATAAAAATCAATGGGTTGCTTTGAAAAAAACTGTTTTTTTCTCTTGTTGCATGTCACTTAAGAAGTTATTTCACCTATAAGTGGAAATAGAATCATCGTTTCAACACCGTTTAATTAATTTAATAGCACACGATTCAATTTTTGACAAAATTTTCAACAAAATTACGGATTATATAACATCCGCTGATTTTTGCGTCAAACTCGTTTCATTCGTAAAACTCCTAAAAAACTGTTTGCCTGTTGTAAAACAAAATAAACATCACCAATTGTTCTCTTAGCAAATATACATATTTATCATAACAACGTACAAATGACGTTGTTTTAATTACAAAGTTCTTATCATTGTCGTCTACTGTGGTCAAAAAATATCAATTTTATTTAATTAATCCTTCACATTGCATATTTCATCCCTGCAAAACAACTGTGTAAAAACAAAAATTAAATGTACTATAAATCATTTTCCTGAACGAAAATTAAGAAATCGTAAATTACGAATAAACAAAACAGTCCTATATCAATACACATACGAGCCGTTCCAGTGGCCGGAGTGATTGTCTTGACTTAGCGCCTTTCAGGCCCCGCCCCCTATCAATAACTCTCAAAAGACAGAAGATAGAACCTTTGAGAGTTGAAGTGAGATAAAACTCCTGAAAACATGACATATGCACGCATGCTCTTTGAATTACAGGCGGGGGCGTGACCGAGCTCCCAAACTTTCAGTGTCGTTTCAGATAAGAGGTAAAGAGAGACGGTGCTTTAGGTGAAAAAGCGAAATAGAACAGGATAAAAGTGAAATGCCCGAATATTGCCGATCGGCCTAGCATTCGGCAGAGGTCCATAGGTAGCCCTATGATGATATATAGAGTAGACGACTTATGGTTAAACCGCGTTGGGAAGTGGCCCAGATTACAGAGACTTTGCAGTATCAAGTCCTAACCCGATATCTGTACGGCCGCTAAGCGCTTAAGACTTTTTAATACTTTCATAGGATTTCGTGAAAACCGCCCTGCATTTGCAGTGGCAGTGATTTGTAAGATATTAACGGCGCGGACAACCGGTTTCATGACAAGGATTTTCGAGTGGATGATCGCGGATTTATTTATGTTTTTCCGGTGTTTTATTGAGATTTTCGGTGTCGGGATAGTGCGAAGAGGACTGTGATAGATTTGTGATTCCAAGAACTTTCTGGACACGAGGATTCTAACAGGTGCGTTTCGTATTGTTATTCCTGCTAGTTTGCATTCCTGCTGGGGCCATACTCCTGCAAAAATCCTAGAAATACGTTCTGTGTGGGTATTATGGTCGCTATAAATTTAGGCCTAATATCTACAGTGATAAATTGGCAACTTATCTCACTCTGAAATGTGAAACATTTACACACTGAGTATTTCAAGCTTGTTTACAATGTGCTCTAAATTGGCGACATCGGTTAAGTTACCACTATCAAATCATTTTTCCTAAAATTTTGTAATCATTAGGAATTGGTTTTCGAAAAACAAACATGAATTTTTGCGTCGCTTCAAAACTGCGGAAACTTTACAACGGAAAGAGATTGTTCTGATTGAAACAAAGGTTAAAATAATATATTTTCTTTAATTATAATGTGAAGACTACATTGGGGTTGTATGCCAGAATTTGTGTTGTCTGTTGCTAGCTTTCCAATTAGAATTTCCCGACGGATTCCTTTATCTCATTCATACAACCTGACATAACAACTTTATGCGCAAATGCCGAAAACTTTGATTAATTTTGCAATAATTCTTAGAAAGTAATTAATTTCTAATTTGCTTAAATCATCATTAATCATTATCATGCTCGAAAAATTTTCATATTTAATGTAGGACGAAAATCAACAAAATTTCCAGTTGAACTTCAAGCCTAGCTGTTAAATTGCTAGTATGTTCTGAAAAATGAAGAATTTTATGAAACTATAAATTTTAATCAAACAATTACAACATTAACATAACTATTGAGTTATTTTATCCAGCACTTTGATTACTTACTAAAATTAAGTTATTGATTTTCAAATTTAGTATTTAGTTTAATGGGGCGGTTAAAAATATAAGGGCTTTTTAGTACATACAAGCACATATAAACCGATAGAATACCTAATAAAAAAAATTATCATAGTTAATTTTATGTATTTAAATTTCCTAAAATGAAAGGCAGATTTTTACACGCATTATTATCATAATTATTGATTTCTTGAATTTCAAAGTCAGGATAAAAAATAAAAAAATTGAAAGTAATTGCTTGATTTTAATGAATAAAAAAGTTAGCGCCTATAAAGAAAATTTAAACAACTTTAAAAACATAAAGAAAAAAAACTACATTTAATAGTTGCGTAAAATATGCAAGTTTTTAGAGTTTTTCGAAAAACAATTCAAACCGTCAAATTGTTTACAATGTTTTCAAAAGAGAGAACTAGTTAGAAACAAAAAAAAATGTATATTGTCTTCGCACAAAGAACACTGAAAATATGTTCCCAAACCCACTCTCTAAATAGATTTCTCGGTTAAACCGACGGCCAAGCTGCAAAACCCGCGGGATATGTAGAAAGCAAACGGTAAGTCCAGGAATCTGCTTCGATCAGTCCTGCTTCCAGTAAAGCTCCGAACTTAAGCCAAAGCATCCGACTTAAGTCGTTTCGACTCCACTTAATAACAATAATATTTCAGTAGGCTTCCACCAGTCCGGTCAATTACGGTCGCTAATGACGAAATAAATACCGTCAAGTGATTGGAGCTTGTCGTTGTATCAAATTAGTGGGGTAGCGACGAGAGAGGGGATGAAAAGCACGGGCTTAGTAGCCGCAAAGCTCTCAGACCGATGCCGACTCCGTCGCGACGCTCACTTGATCCGGTCTAAACCTGGCCAAAGCTGTTTTTAAGCTCCGTACCTTTTTTCATGGACTTAACCGACTTTTGGTCTTTGTTCACGTCGCACCTGGATTTACTTACGATCTTTTAAGTGATCCCGGCACTGAGTGATTTTGTAACTGATTTGTGCATCTTTAGCGGGATTTGTGGGTATTAATTTCAGGATTTTTTGCGGGAAAGTGACTCGGGTGCAAAGAAAATCAAAAATTTGACGCGGTATAAACAGACTTGCGTATAAGGTAATGTTGACATTTTATAAACTTTGAAACTATAGCGAACGCCTTCGTCGAAAGCTTCGACGAAGCACACATTAATTTGTCGTTTGAATTTCAAACACCTATAAAATCTCTTCTATTTTTTATACTTACATAGGTAACTAAAAGAAACTTTATTTTATAAGATTATATAGCAATTACATTTGAATGCAGAATATCCAGCTCTCTAGCCGATATAAGCTTTCCTGAGAAATAAAACTTACTATCACTTTCACAGCTGATATCATTGGAAACGTGACCACATTGGCGGTGAACTGCACTCCAGAGTTCATCTGTTATCAGGTGTTAAATGTTCAATATTAGTTCACAAATATGAAGATTTCTTTTACGTCTCTAATTTTTATATACCTAATGTAACTGTGAAACAATGTTGGAAATTATTTATTCAAATAATATTTTATTGCACTATTATTAGATTAACCAGTAACAAAGGATCTGACATGTGGTTATAGTTGTAAAATTAATCATTTGCAAACAGAGACATTTAAAATCAGTGTGGTTAACCAACCAAACCTGAGCAAAATAATATTGCAATATTGAGATATTTTTTTTTGCATTTTTATTTTTTTTTATCCTATTCGTTATTCAAACAAAATTCGCTTCAAAGAACGTTGAATGATAATTTTATCTAGTTTTGTATAGTACAAAAAGTTCTTGAAACCTATTTAGTACCTATTTACTTTTTTGACATTGTATATTCTAAATTTAGGTTATCATAAAAATCTAAATTCTAATTCTACCTAACTTTTTATTATCGGAAGTTGGTAGCATTTATAGATTTAGAAAATCCTCTAATCTAAATCCCTGACAAAAGCAGTATTTAAAACGAAATTAATTGACATTAATTCAGTGTGACAAAATAATAATAAATTTGAATGGATTTGTGTTTTAATACTTAAATCCAAAAGTAATCATTAAAATATGTACACGATTTAACAACAACTTTATCTCATGCTGCATAATACGACTCGTTTTAAAAGCTTACCTATTTTATTGCCTTACATTTTTATGTCAAAATTTGCTTATTAAACACATCAATTCATACAAAGAATAAATAATCACAATGACTTTTGTCACGTGCTGTGAAATAAGTAATAAATTTTACAAAGCAAGGTCAGTTTTTAATTTAGAAACCAGTAAGAATTTTATTTTGGTGTTATTTTCATTTTATTTATTCGCGCTGTTAATGTGATTTAGTTGATAAAAATGGCGACTAGAGTTTTTGTAAGTGTTAAATTCAGCGACGCATCATTTTTTAGTACAAATTTATGTAAGAAAACTGATAACTGATCTCTAAATGTTGCCATAAGGGAAGCATTTTGTGGAAAATTCGATAGGAAAACGTTTTTTTTAATACTGTAAACTGAAATGAGCAACACTAAATTGATGTAATATTTAAAATAATTATTTCAATAATTTTTAGTTGTAGTAATAATAAGATTAACTTATCTTACAAATGGAGCTCTGGCCTTTCATATTTTTCTGAATCAAAGACGTGGAATAAGATACTTTTAAGCCAATTTGAGAATCTGAGAGCACCTTGTAAATTTCAATTACAAACTGCAACCACCAAATCTCTATGAATACATTTTTTCTATTTCAGGTGTATTTTCTCCATCACTCAAAAATGGTGTTCACCTAAACCCTCTAAGCAAAATAAAAGACTTTTTCGCGCGCGTATTTCATCTCCCAAAAGTCCAAATGGAACGTATGGAATCATTATCTGACCCAGCACTATGCCTCCAAGACTTGGTAACGGGAGTAACGACATCTTCTTCAAATTCTGACATCCATGGAGTGCACCATCTCCATGACTCCGTCAGTTCTGCAGTTTCTGTGAGTTCTGCAATAACTGGAATTATGAGTGGATCTTCGGCTTCGGTTTTGGGACACCATGTGACGTCACATGAACCAACACATCATCATGGAGTTGTCCCACATACACCGTCCCTCCATCATGAACCGTTGGAGAAGCTAAAACGTGGTGAGTCGAACTAGGGTAAAAAGTAGTAGGTTCTTCTAATTCACAGCAGGAAAATGAAAGGAAATTTTACTTTAAAACGGACTTCGATAGACACTGTTTAAATTTTCTTTGTTAGAATAGAAACTTTATTCTGGTTTTCTTAAAATGATTTATTATCTTCACTAAACATTTATTGGCATGAGCTTGTAAAGTGTAACAAGATAAAATTTTTTGTTTATTATATGATCTTAATTACTGTCATTATATTTGTAATGATTTGATTATATCAGTAAAATTAACAGGATTGCTAATGGCACTGGTATGTAGAATTTGCTGGTCTTCCTGAAAACCGATAAAAATATCACTTTAAAAGACTAATAAATTTCACAACATTATCTTCAATTTTCTTTGTCTCGTACAAATTTATGGATTCTAATTATCGATAAATAATTTATCAATTACCCATAAGATTAAATTTTATCGGTAATAAATTTTATAGCCAACAGGAGCGGTGATATTTTTCTTTAGTGCTAAGTGTATATCATAAAATGGGTATCCGCTTTCCAGATTATTGTACACAATGTAGAAAGAATTCAGGCAATCAGTCGGTAATCATAATTTAATTTCAGTGTTAAAAACTTACAATGTTGTACAATTTCCCACATGAGCAACTTTGGAATGTCTGCTGTTACTTTTCGATTACGTTATCTTAATCGAGATAATTCGTTTGCGATTGTGTAATTTTATTAGAATCGCTGATAAATTTAATAGAAAGGTTTTTGAATTTAAAATGTCCGGTGGTAGCAACAAGGCGATGTTGCGCCGCCGTCGTTTGGCGACGGACGCCTTTATAATTCGCATTAGGTGGCCATTACCTCGATACCCGGATCATCCGGTATTACCTTTAAGCCCGCAGTTAATGAATCAGACACCTTCGTCTCTTCATCTGTTATATGTTTACCGATTCTCTTGAAGCAGAATTTGTTTCTCCCACAAAATTGATTTCTGCTAATAAATAGATAGTTTCTCAAGTTCGATAAGAAAAGATTAGATGTCACTACATTAAGATTGTAAACGATTCTGGTAAAATGTTAAGTGGATCTGAAATTAATCACAGTGTTCTTTGTATGGATATTAAATAGTATTTAATGGCGTTTCATTTAATTTTATCAGTGTATCGAGTTCGATTTAAGAAGCCTGAGAAAATTATAGAAGAGATATCAAAATGAACTTAATTGTTTGAATTATTATCACGTGACAGTTGTATAACGCAAATATTGTAGATTACCATGTTCCACAACTACCATGAGTTATGAATTTATCAGTTTGCATATAGGTGTTACAATCGTTATCTTAATGCATTTTATCTACGCTCAACTTGTATTGAATGTAATAAAATGTTTTTGGATAAAGGCAGATATATCAATAAAATCCATATCCATCTTCTCTCCTATAATGAGGGTTTGAATTAATTAAGTCGTTGTCTAAAAGACCTTAGTTTGTTATTCACCCTAATATAAATGTATACAGAGTGTTCTAACGATAACTTAAATTTTTAAATGTATGTGGTACATCATTTTAATTATCTCCTACAAAATCACTTTTTTTGTTCATTAATTAAAACAATAATTTAAATTAACAAGTTAATGAGTTGGAATTAATAGATTTTAAAAAAAATCGCGAAATACTTAAAATAAATTTCGGGGAAACCAATATTTGAAATAAAATTTGACCACCCTTGTGTGGTCAACAGCAGTTCCATTAAAAATTTTAAATGGCATTAAGGATCAAAGTGTAATTTTGAAGGACGCAAAATTATGGTAGAAAGAACCTATAGATACTTAGATATACTATGTTAAATTTTTACATATAGGTATTTTTTTTTAATTTGTTGCTCAACTAGTTTAATTAAAGATGTTTAAAACGAATTAATTATTTTGAATATTAATAAATTATAAATAAATCTTTTATATTTTATAAAAATTGCATGTTATGTGTATTTTGTAGAGTTTTAAAGAAATGTTTACCACAATTACAACAGGCATAAAGAAGTATCTATCGAAAAATGCGAAAACCTGTATTTTTTTTTAACTTTGACAATAGTGAGGATTTTCAGTATTTCCCAATTTTTTTTTTTAATAATTTCAGTTTCTCAAATTTAAGATTTTGGCAAGTATCTTTGCTTTGCAGAAAGCTTTGAGAATTTTAATCATTTTTAGATGATCTTATGATAATTAATTGTTTAGATGTTTTAAATCTTAGATTTTTGGATTTATTACTTTTGTTTTTAATATTTTAGGTCACATTCTAAGACTCTTAAACATTTTTCAAACTTTCAAGCACATTTTGTGGTTGTAGTACTGTTAGAATTTTCTCAAATTTCAAATTTGTTACTTCTAAAATTGGAGACAAATCTTAGAAATTTATGTTATTCAAAATTTTTAAGTATTTGGAGCCATGTTAAGAAATTTTGAGGCTTTTGATACTGACTAATTAGTATAATCTCAGATGTTTTAAAAATTTTGAGAGTTTTTAAAAGTTTTGCAAATTTCTGAAACTAAGTCTTAAGTTTTATAAATAAAAACTTTTTTTTAGGTTTATGTCATATTTTTGGTTTCTAAGAATATATAACGAATTGTATTGTTTCAAAATTCTGATGGTTTTACATTCGAAGAACTTTTAAGCTATTTCTTCAATTTTCTAAAACTCTGATTTTGTATTCTTAAAAAAGGATTTTCTAACAAAACTTTTTAAAAAAATACGCAACTTTTAGGATTTTAAAAATTATATTTTTTAATTTGCAAAAGTTAAGTTTTTATATTTCTTGTACATTCTAATAGAAATAAAGAAGTATCGATAAAACGCTGAAAAAATAGAAAATTATGATTTGCTTAGAATTGAAAGATAGATTTCATCTGTCGTTACATTTACACAGATATCTTATGCTTATTATTTCTAGACTATTTTGAAAAACTGCAATAATAATCTTTCATATAACAAGTACGCAAAATAAAATTATAGCACAATTAAACTGAGGTTTTGTACTGTGTTAATATTCTTTTAAAGAAAAAACAATTTTACAAAATGCTGCTCAGTCATTACTAGTATTAGTCTCTTATTATAGCTTTTAAAGTAATAGTCCTGTTGAGTAAAATTGTTATAAGACTTTTTAAACTTTTCATATATAGAGGTTTTCATATTTTTTTAATTTCAAAAGCATAAAAGTATGCCGTATTAGCAATTTTTTCTTATAAATAAATATATATTTTTTGTCACTTTTAAAAATGGTTTAAAAAATTAGATAATGAAGAAAGTATTATATTTTGCTCAAACAGCTATTACAGTCGTGTAATTCTTAATTCCAACTTTCCCTTGTTACTTTTTAGAAAAGCCCAGAAAACTCTAAATATTAATTATTCTTCATGTATTGAACAATCTCACCTTTTACAAACGTGGTAATCTTATTTGAGTTTATTATCATAAAAATTAATGAAAATTTTATGACACTAATATATTTTTACCAGATAAAAAATGCTTACTCATATATTTACTCATAACCAGAGACTGACAATGCCATTCCTGGAAATTATTTATTTATTAAGTTAATTTATTATTTATTTTAATTTACTTTTATTAATATTTTTCTTTTTGTAACAACTTTAAATCTAAATTAGAGTTTTTTTTTCAGAAAAGTAGTGCAAAATTCTTCAGATTGTATGAAATCATTTAAATTATTCATTGTCTTCCCCAAGTGATTGCACCTTGCCCTACGTCTCACACCTAAACAATAGCCATTAATTTCCACCCATTGATGATAAGCGAGCGCCCTTTTGGCAGCTAATTCATGCGTGTTCCACACAAAACATTCAATACTCTGATGGCTCTTTTATAAGCATCGTCGATCAATCAAATCGTAGCCGTTTTTCCCTTGGAAAAACTGATGACGAACGATTCGTTTGTCTGTAGTTAGGGGAAGGCGGTTATAATAGCTCCAGCGAGTTGGAATAATTCGCTAATCTAGCACGAGGTGGGGGCGGCTGTCATAACCGCACACATCGACACTTGTTCAAATTCTCATGCACTTCTTCATTTTGGCAAACATTCTACTCCATTGAATTCTGGCTAATCGAAAAAATGCAAAACGAAAAGAAAATAAATCAAAAGCGCTTTCTTAAAACGAACTGATCCTGGATAATCTTCGATGCGCTATCAAGTTTTATACCATAATTCCCAAGCATAATTTTAATGATCCCCTTAATCCAAAGTATTACACTTGTAAGCTCAATCTAAGAGGAATTAATGCTTGGCAAATTTCTTGTCACGCCTTCAAAACATTGTCATCTGCTAACTTCAGCGAGGATAGGTAGATTTCATTCGTTTTGTTGACTTTTCAGACAGAGCAAGCGCGCCAAGATTATAGCTAATTAATTATTTTTTCTAGCTTAAATTTAAATCACAATATTATGCAGCATGCGACGGTTGATACCAATCAAAAATATTAATAAATCTATTTATTTTAAAGTACATTTTGGTAAAGTTCTATACAATTTAACTGTAATCAGAGTAACTTGTAATAGTGAGAGCATCAAATCTGTCAAAAAGGAGCTTTGTGACATCGTATTATTTCCAAATAAAATTTATACTCTCTGGAATAGTTGGTTCTAAGAAACACTAACCTGCTCCAATCCGCCATAGCCCATATTTAATAAATTTATTACAAGATTCAACCGCCCTTTATCTGTTTCTGTCATCATATATAAACGCATATGAAACGAGATATTTCCGAGATCCCTGGGATCACTAAAAACAGCCAGAACACGAATTTTTCCCAAACGGCAATTTGTTACGCAAAATAGTCGTACGCCCAATTAAGAACGAAGTATCAGATTTCACCCAAGACATCGTCACACTCCGTTTACTTTCCAACAGACACTATCTGTCACATTAATAAAAATAAGAGACTCTTTTATAACTCCAAATAAACCACGTCACTACATCTACCTTTTTATTGGTAAATAGTAATCACAGCATGTAATAAAGATTATTGTTACAGTTTTATTCGTCTGGCGCCAAAAATGCGATCTTTCCTCAATTTTAACACTAATTTGGTCCCCAAAACCAAGTAAATAAGTCACATCTGTCGATACATTTGAATGAAAGGGGTGAACGTGACTTGGGGAATTAATCCCCTATTAACTAAAGTTCAATTTTTATTAACCCTCCGTTATCGCATCCAAACAAATAAATTACTTAGCCCAGTTCCATTAAAAACGAGTTTACTTGTGACTACAAAAGGACCTCTCCAGGGATAAGGAAGTGAGGATTATCCTGGCTAACCCGGCCATATGCGAGTGAATTTGGAATGGTATTACCATCCCGCGATAAAGCAAGGGTTGCTGGAGTTAGAAACGAAGAACGGATAAGTTTTTGTCTCGTTTTGTTCAGAGGGAGAAAAAGAGAAGGGAAACAAACGTGCGTTTCGGAGTAGTAGAAGGAGGCGAGATATGTCTTTTGTACCTTCACTTTATATTCCCTTAGAGGTAATTAGTAATTTGGTTGGGGGTGGATAGAGGAAATAGGCGAAATAGGAACGTGTTTAAATCAGGGGATGTGTGGGGATCTCTTTGTAATAATTTTAATTATTTGTTGTAGGGATTAATTCTAATTATGTGTTATTATTGAAATACATTTTTGACAACCGGTTTATTTAATTATTTATTAGTTATTTGATGTATCGAAATAATTAGATTTTCGTGACTATCGATGCTTGTAAAAACCAAGGTAATATTTTCAGTGAACCGTAAAAGATAAGGGCTTAAAATAAACGCAGATCAACACAATTAGGTTATGGCCGTAATAAGTAGGTACTAATTTATTATCTTTATGATTTTATGATCAAATTTGAAAATTGTACATATTTCATATATTTGCATTTTCAAGATAACTACGTTTTTATTGAAGTGATTAGAGTTATTCGATTCAAAGTAAAAACAGTTCCACGTGTGAATTGTTGTTTCAAAATTGATTTTTGGAAAAATATCCTAAGATTTTAATTTTTTTAACAATATTATTTATGATTTCACAACATATTTTTCCGCTTAAAAAATGAATAAACTTTTGTCCAGTTTAGGTTTCAAAATTTCCGATGAAGTAGCGTTGTCGCAAACTTTTAAATATTTAATCACAAGAAATGAACGAAAACCCGCAAACGTAAAATTTTACACTTTCCTTCACACCACATAACATTTTCTGAAATAATTTTAATTCATGAAACCGACATCTGACATTTTCTTCTCTGACAATATTAAAAAAAAGCGTCGGGATGGCGCGACGTTTCTTCCATTTTTTCCGGGATTGTTAAACACTCACACGCGGGGCTTTAAAACACTAATAACGTCACGTTTTACAGACGGCGGCGGCACACCTGACACCGTTCCTGGGGTTGATTGCAGCAGGCGAAGGGACGGTGGAGGGTTGGGGGTTGATTCCCGCCGTCACTCTCGCGACACGTCCACTAAGCTCTTAATCTGGCCTTCCTTTCGGATTTTAGGAAGTCATTTATCAGTCACATATTAGACCGCCAGGTGGCACGCCCATAAACTAACACTTCTGAAGCGGGATCTCGGGATTACGACAAGATTACCGTTGTTTACTATACACTTTGTGACAATTCCATACAAAATATACAAGATTATTATTGCACCCATTTCGGAGAGAAGGCAACCGGTTAAAGTTTTACGGCAGTAGAAAGTAAACAAAAATGAATTGGTTCAAATTTTATATTCATGAAAAAGTTTTGTCATTGACTTTTTCAGGTAAAAATAACGTAAGTTTAAATTTTTCTTATTATTTTGCTTAGAGAATTACTAGATTGTAAGAAAGTAAGAATATTTTAATCTCTGTTAAACTAGAAGTGCACACGATCTTTAAAACCCTTTCTCCATTTTTTGTCTATTAAAAAATATTTGAACGAAAACTCTCATTCCGTAGAACTACCCTACCATTTGTTTAAAGTACAGTTACGTGCGTGTGTCTTACGATAATTTTTATTTATTTTAATTTTCATAAAAATACATTATTTACATTGTGCACACGAGTTGTGGTATTGTTCGTACTATTTACACCACGTAAATTTTGTGAAATACTTATTCTTCAAATAGTTGATGTTTGTTCTTTTAACTAAACATTGTAAACGCTCACGAATATCTACACTAAATATTGTTATTTGAATAATTTACTTAACAACCTAATTTTTGTCAGTTTGTTTCCCTTATTTGTTCATTTTATAACCGTCTAACCATGCATTATTTGAATAATAATGTCAGATAAAATCGAGGTAGTGAGAGCTTTCGACAAGGTTTTGCAAAATAAAAATGAAAAACAAGAGCTGATACTCTCGTTTTCAGAGACATAATGTTTTCGTGCATTTCTGCCTAAAATGTGATATCTTGTTGCGTGTTTTATATATATTTACTTTGTGGTCTTTGGCGCCTCAAGACAATTATTTGTTCAACAACCTCTCATTATTAAAGTGTTAAAACGTCTTATCTTGTAGATACAGGGAACAAACTATTAGGAAATTATTTTTGTGAAAAAGTAGACTTGCTCACGTTTCGCTAGTTGCAGAACTAAAGTTATTCTAGACTAATTCTCGGAAAAAGTTTTTCGCTGGCTTGGTACATTTTTAAGAAACACAACACCTAAATATTTACGTCTTGGCGACGCTGCTTTCAACAATCTATTTATAAAATAATACAATAATTAAAAATGTACCAAGACTAACGTCTCCTAAAGTTTAATATAACGATGATGAACTCATTGTAGTATTTAAGATGGATTTATTGAGCATACCTGGAGTCACTTAAAACTTTGCTACGTTGTTAGACTCGGTACGAAGTACTTAGATGTTTCATATCGATAAAAGTAAATTGTTTGCTTATTCCTGCTGTAGATTTTTAGCTCGCTTTAGCTCTATTTGTTTATAGAATCCAAGCTATATGTAAAGATTAGCGACGATTAACTCTTGATTGTTTTGGCTTACTATTAACGCTACTTTATATATAATTTATCAAGAGGACGAGTTCCACTCCCATGACTAATGGAGCTAATTCATAAATTTAGGCCGTGTGAATCGGATAAATCTTCACCTGAATCTTTCACACTTTTATCATTTTAAAATATTTGAAAGTGTGTCATTTTTATACCTCTATAAATTGATTAGATTGTTGTACGGAATTAGAACGGAATGGGAGTTTAAATTTATAAAAAAATGTCGAAAATTGTGGTTATCAGCTCGCTATTTGTGTGTTCCAAATAAATCATGCTCGTAAAACCGTCAGTAAACAGAAGGTAGTCGATGTATCTTCCAACATGTGTTAACTTTGGAACGCTTAGGAAAAACTCTTGTCTGGTGACAGGCTGGTTAGCACCAATTAGTGTGGGAGGGGCTTGACAGTAAATTATTTCCATCGAATTTTCTGGGGATGCACTCATGCTTTTTAAATAAAATGAAAACAGAAGCTAAAAAACTGTATTTGAAAGACCCAGAATGAAACACTTGATATTTGATAATTTATATCAATAACTACATAAATTTTTTTTCGCTTTTATACTATTGTCCACTTGTCTGATAAAACAATGAATGATTAATAAATTACGTTGAAAGGAAAGAGTATATTTAAGATAATTGGTGATTAATACTGAGAAGCTATAATAGATAAGTATTTATCAGTAAATCTACTTTGTTACAGCAGAGGTAGTTCTGTAAATCTTTAATAGCAAATAATGACTAAAAATTGAGTTTTTGGTACTAAAATTTTGCAAGATTACCTGAGCTCACAACAGCAAAACTGCCTCTTTTTTACGACTTTTCTTAATCCAAAAAATGTCTTCTGCTAGCCAAAACAAACAACCATTGTGTCCAATATACAACTCAAGCCTGAAACTGTACAAATTTATCTCAGAACTTTATTTCTTGTCGTTTTTCCGCCGCATAAATCCTCTGTGTTTATGAACCAAAACTATGTACAACACCGTTTCATTTAACTGCGATGAATATTATACTTCCAGATTAACAATTTTTAAACATCATATGTGTTACAGAAAAAGTATAATATTTTTCATGGGCCTTCCTTTAAGTTAGTTTTGTAAAAACAGCGAGCAACGTGGTATTACATTACAGTTTGGGCCGAGACCGGAGATTTCCGAGACGCCCATTCCGGGATGTCAGGATCCACCACCATGGACCACCCCCAACTGCCTTTTCCTACCGCCGCTCGGAACAGTCGAACGAGAGATCGAAAAGGTAATACTAATTTTGTTTCTAACCTTCACTTCATTAATTTATTTCTAAGGTTTGACATTTATCTTTTAAATCGAATAAATTTTTCTAGCGATAAATTCTCAAACTTAATAAATATGAAAATGGACGGAAAAATAGGAATAAGTTGTCGAAGAGTCTCATTCAACCGCAGTGCTTCTATAAACAAAGATTATTTTTGAATCCGGGGGCTTAGATGTAATTACGGGAAATTTATTAGGAAAGCATATGTTTCGGAATAAATCTGCGGCATTTTGTTGTATTTTTTGTAAGTAACGTATTTAGATATAGAAACGTTTTATTACAGCTGGTGCTTGAGGACCACAGAACAAAATACAAAAAAATGAGATACAAAGAAACATTTGATTTGAAGTTAAATGCATATGATGTTTAAAAATATCGTCAAAATTAGCATGTGTACAAATTTTTCAAAAATTAAAAATGAATACATGTGAAAAAGTTTTCAATTAGTTTTTAAAACTATTTTGTATCATATTGCTAATCACTCTGTCATTTTTTTCACATCAAAGTTCTTTGTTTTTTAGTTACTATTTTTTGTTATATAAATCTACTTACTATATTTTCATTATAGTAAGTAGATTCAAGGAATTAGGGAGAATGAAAAAGAAAAAATTATTTAGAAGTGTGATTTTTTTGAGAATTTAGAGTTTGGAGAAATATTTAAAATGATTACGTTGGAAAAATATAATTCAAATGCAGTTACAGGTGCTTTAATCGTAAACTTAACTGTTCGTTGGAATAAAAAACCTTATCAGAAGTAAAGCAATTCACGTTATCAGAAAAAACAATATCAGCCATCAGATATCTTTATTAACTTAATTTCAAAACCAATGCACTCAGACAGCTTTTTATATCGCCATCGACGTATCAGAATGATTAGAGATAAATTGAGCTGGTCTGCTGTAGAATATTTGACAGGTGAAGATGTCGGCAAACGCCAATCGCAAAGCTGTCAATTCCAATATGATTGATGGAGGCGGTGCGAACTCAAAGAAAGTGTGTTTTTTACTATCTGTAGTTACATTTTCATCTTATCTCAAACATTGACGTACAATCCAAACAATTCCAACACTAGTTATTCTGTTTAGGAGACCATCATGTTCGAATCTATCGAAACCTGCACTAAAGCAAACAAATTTGCGGATGCAGCCAATAAAATTCGAATCAAATATCTAATGTTGAGTGGTTTTTCATCCTACCAAAAGAAGCAAAAATAATTGCGAAATCTTTCGATCAGGTTTTCTGGCACTTTCCGAGGCTTAGCGGCTGAATTTTTAATCAGCTTCTCAAACAGGAACCGTTTTAGATCGCTGTATTACGCGACGTGGATATTTTTTCCCTTTATTTTGTGAGCTGAGCCCTTCAATTTTTAGGTTTATTTAAGCTAAGTAAGAAGGGATTACGCTTTATTTTATGAGTTACAGATCACGTATTTTATACATTGTAATTACCAATCTGGCTTAAAAAAGGTTGAAAAATTCATTAAACGGGAATCAAGAGGCGGCTCGCTGCTAATTTAAAACAGCACTAGGTTCCAATTTAAATGGATTTTGCACGCACTACACGTGTAAGAAAAAGTAGGGGAAAAACGCTCTGGAACGTTATTAGAATATCATTCATCATGTTCACTAGTGATCTACCAATTTCTTAGATATACTAATAACTATTGAAATTGTCTTTTTAGAACCTAATCTCTTTCAAACAATTCACTTCTTTCTTTAAAGTCATTGCCAGCAATTTCATCTTCCACTTACCACTTCTGCCTAATCCTCAAGTGTCACTAATTATTTAAAGGCGATCCCAAAATAGCTAAGCTGTCTTTCCTCAGCGCACATCTCAAGAACTGGGATTAACTGAAATATAGTACGTTCCATTCCACCACCCAGAAACACACTTTTTCTATTATTTTCTATACATGAAAATTTTGTATTACAGGTAGCAGATCATTGACTGATCCTATTAAAACCGAATCTGGCGTCGGTGTAGATTCAACGGATGGAGATGATGGAAAAAATGACAAGAAAACGAAAAGACAAAGAAGACAAAGAACGCATTTTACCAGTCAGCAATTACAAGAGCTCGAAGCCACTTTTGCTCGGAATCGGTATCCAGATATGAGCACCAGGGAAGAAATTGCGATGTGGACGAATTTAACGGAAGCGAGAGTGAGGGTGAGTAGAATTTTATATAGAAAACAGATGGTGACCGGTGGCTGGAAATTATGAGATGAACTTGTACGTAAACGTAGAACATAAGGCGGTGTTTATAAAGGATCGGAAAATAAGAAATAAAAGAATTTAAAAAAAATCTACACTTTTTAGAATCTTTTTTTAAATTATTTAAAGCTTTAACTTGCCGCTGAATTTTAAATAATTTTAACTGATACTTTCTTCAAGAGAATATCTGTTGTCAAAAAATATGTAAATTAATAGAGTTACAAATAGAACATTTATCTACGGTTAGGTTGTATAAAAAATAAGGCAGTGTAAAAAGACGTTATATATGAAGGGTGGGACAAAAACGACAACACTGATAAAAATGTGATTATATACAGGGTACTAAAAGAACGTCCGGTGTAAATTTAATATTTTATTAATTATAGTTATTATATATTTAAAAAACCAAAATTCATAATTTTTAGAAAAAATAAATAACTCTTTGCATATAAAAGTTGAATAAAAACCACTAAATTTTTTGGAAAAAATTTCTTAATATTCTTGTAGTTCCAGAACTTCTAGAAGTGTTAGTGCAAAATGTTACTAACAACTTATATTTTATCATAATTAAGCTGTCCTAGAATTCACACTGGACTATTTTCTAATACCCTGTATTTGCATTATGTCTCCAATTGTCGCTAAATATAGAATTAGTTTAAAAACATGTGCCGTAGCACCTTTTGATTATAGTTGCAATTACTCGATATTTTGGTTGTTCAGAATCTTTAAAAAATTTTGTTATCTTATAATTTTAAGTTTTTTAAGTTATTTAATTTTTTTAAATGTTGTTTATGTTACAGACTAAGTATTTTCAATTCTTTTTTTGTTGTAATTGATGTTGTAACAAAGCTATTAACGCACTAATTTTGGATGCTTGAATAAGGTATTACCAACTCAAAGTCTAGGAACCTTTTTTCGGATGGTACCACACACCGAACGAAATGTCAAGTGTTAGAGTTTAAGGTTATAGTTTCAAGCCAGATAGAGATTTTTTTATCGACACCAAATTAAGCGTGATATTTTTGCCGTATTTCTAGCAGAGTGCAGGTAATTTTTGAATTCATCTTGGAACACTAATTTTGCTGTTTCACTTGTAAAAAGTGAGAATTATGTTTAGTCTACTCGATTCAAGTTACAATAATAGCATTGAAACAAAAATGTCACCAACTGTCACAACATTTCCTGAATTTTGATGTTATTTGCGAAAAATTGTATTTAATATGAAAATTAGAAAAAAATGCATGAAAAAAACTCGTTTTATGAAACTTACAAGCACTCCCTTCTCCACCTATGGCAGTTGTGCTGTAAACTTGTACTCGCGTCTTAACACAAATTTTATAAAACTATTTAATATACATATTTTATATTATTGGAATCTTTTCCACTATTTAATTTTTTATTCATTTTTAAAATGGTGTAATTTAGATAATTTAGGATTTTTAGATTTTTTTAACGGTTATTAGGTTTTCAGGATTCTTTGGAGATTTTAAACTTTTTGAATTATTTTACTTTTTTTTTTCATCTTAGGACTATCGAGACTGTCTATTTTCAGTACACATTTTTCTGAAATTAATAGAGTTCTTAAGTTATCCAACTTTGGATTGTATTCTATCGTCAACATAATCTTGAGAAGTAATTTCGAAAATTGTGAAAAATTGGTTTCTGATTTCCGTCAACTAAACCACTACAATTTGATATTTATAAATGTTTCAAAAATTGTTGGTACGTGTTTTTTTTTTAAAAAATCACTAATTTACTTTTGCAAATATGTATTGACAAACTGATATTTTAAACAACTTTATTACCTATTAAAAAACTCCGAGCAATGACACAAGAACTATTAGTAAAACAAACAGTAACATATTTCTGTTTTCTGTTGAAGATGACGTATCTGTCGATAAAGTAGAATTGGTTATAGGAATCTCGGTTGAACTGCTAGTAGAATTTATACTCTCAGTTTTCTTAGTATTCTCAGTAGACAAGATCGAAAGAGAAGTATGAATTTCTATCCAGTCTAAATATTTTGCAACCTCAGTGTACACGCCAGGGTAGCCTTCTTCAGCACATCCATTTCCATACGAAACTATTCCAGCTAATTGTTTAGAACAGACCAAGGGTCCTCCAGAGTCACCCTACAAATTCCAAATTACATACTTATAACTACAGTTTGTGCAAAATTACTTGACAAGAATCCTTTTTACCATTACCTGCACAAATCGCTTTATCACCTATTGTAGCATTATATAAAGCCTCGTAGACTTTGTTGCATATTTCCCAGTCTACTATAGGAACTTCAACGTACATAAGATGGTGATGCATCTGAACAAGAAACTGGAATAAAAAATTACTAAAAACGCTAATTTGTTTCTGATATTTACCGTAGAAATTGTTCCAAATCCGGACACAATACAATCTCCATCAAGTGTTGGGTCAGTTTTAAGATTAATCGGACTAACGTTCTCGGTCCAAGGTCCAAATCCATCAGATATCTGTTAAAGTAAGATATATGTAGGTACACATCAGTATTCCAAAATTATGTTAGAAACTGTTTACTTACCTCTAAAAGTGCTATGTCATTATATAATTCAACATCGTCATATTCCTCATGAACAATCACACTTTGAACGTCTTTAAGAATTACAGAATTATACAACTGTAAATTTCCAACAGCCACAAATGTTTTAGAAGCTGCTGTTACATTTTTTCCACCCTCGTAAAAACAGCAATGAGCAGCTGTTAGTACAAACCTCTCGTGAATTATTATTCCTCCACAAAATGGCAAGGTTTTCCTATAAAAAAGAACTGCCTGAAAATTTTATCGAAGGTTAAAAAAACTGTAAGCTTTTAAACTTCTCTTCACCTGATATGCAAACTCTGATCTATCTGTCACTTCAGTACCATTAATGATTCTAAAATCCGCTGGTACTTTTGGATTAACGAGTTTGGCTTCTATGGAAATAGAACCTGAAAGAAATTATAAAGTATATTAGAAAATTGTCAAATTTGTAAACCAACCGAACAAAGTTAGAAGAAACATGAACATGATGTTTTTATCGTGTGGCCTTCTGACTAAACTGTTTGCTAATTTTTATTGTACGTAAATACGAATAAACCGTTTTAATCTTATCAACAGTTGTGCCATAGAGGCTATTTTACTTACTTCGCAAGTTTGGTTTAGGTACTACAATAAAGCAATAACAATTAACTTCAATAATATTGCCGATTTTTTTGTAATAAGAAACAAAAAATGTTATCTCCTGATACTTAGAGTATTTATTTAAGGTGAAATTTTTTTTTATAGTATGGGATAAAAAAGGAAAAAAGATATTTCTACTGAATTCCATTTTGTTAAAAAACATGATGCCTCTAAACAGTGGAAATATTTGTAAAGAAATTTATACTTTGGATTTTTGGGAATGCTGAATTTATTAATTTTTTTGTAACCTTAGGTCCAATTTTAGATTTTTTGAGATTCTCTGTTTTTTAGAGCTTTTTTTAGAAACTCTGTTACATTTTTAATAGTTTTAGATTCGATTTTTGGTTTAGTTTTGTGCACTTTTTTTGTCCTTAGAATTCAAATTTGATTGAAGGCCAGTGTGATTGCCCAAAAGAAGAGAAAAAGTTATTTATAATATCTTCATATTTAATTACTTTTCTGTATAGTTCTTTGTGTGGTACTAATATTAATTAAAGAACTATTATTAATTTTTTTTTGTTGAATAACATATTTTATTTGGCGACATTCAACATATTCAATCATTCAATTGGCTAAAAATGTTCATGTTAAATAGTCGGTATCATATTTTTTTACATTTTGATTTTTTAAATTTTCTCAAATAGTTAATTTTTTTTAGTATTTTATTCATTTTGAATTTTTTGTTGCTCTTATCATTGTAATTAGAATTTTGATAGAAGTTTTGAGTTATGGTTGAAAATTATTTTACAATACAAAAGAACGTACGTTTAGAAACTAAAAAGTTATTAAAAATAGGAGTCTTGAGGCTGCTTTCACTCATTACTTAACTTCCAATTTATAAATTAGTAACCGTAGGAACAATGACAATCGTAACACTTAATTTCTAAGTGTTAATTATAGGGTAAAAAAACTGTCTCATAGAAATTTTTTGATTGAACTGAATTTGGTAGACAGATATTTGAAATCTTGATGTTGCGGAATTTTTTCTTTTTCATATAACGTGTATTTTTTTTTTTTTTAAATGTAGATGGTCTATGAACATATATTCTCAGACTCTTAATTTTTAAGATGAAAATGATTTAATAACGAACTAATTTGCCTAGTTGAGATCCTTGCTAGTCTTCTAGTACGAGACCAAAGAGCGTTCGTAATATTTTAGACCAACGACTAAACCATCGTTAATCAGACGTTTCGTTAGCAGAAAAGTTGATGATTTAAGTACTTAGTATTACAAAATTACTAATAAATATAAACTTTGTTAAGTAGAGACAATTATATAAATGCAGCAGATTAGTTTGGTTCAAACAGTGACTTAACAACTGCCGTTTCCTGTATATTGGATTTCCTTCTCATGTACATCTACCCTTTAATCCATTCGGTTGGAATCTCTTGCACGTAATTGCAGTAGCACGTTAGTTGATCGCAGTTTATTAATGAGATATACGTTTGGGCAGTTGAGTGATATAGAGGCTATAATTCAGTGGGCCAACTAGCCAGGTACACAAAGCCTGAGCGGTACGGTAATCCTTGCATGATTAACACCATAAATCTGCCGCGGATTAACGCGATCGCCATCGCGGACTGCCATGAATACTTGCTATGAACTATTGCCTCTGTCCCTCTGCCTCCAAGCCGCCATTTACGCCGCCAAATATACGTGTATCAGCTTATGGCGACTCATTGTTGTTACAGGCTTTCTTGATTTATGATCCAGTATGTCATTGTGATAACGTATGAATAATCATTATTAACAAAGAGGGATAATAGATGACTTTACTGTCGCAATGTCTGCCTCACCAACAGAGAAATTTACTGCTTCTTTCTTTGACAAGACAAACTCGAGTTAATTTTATATTACTTTTAAATGTAAAAAAATATCAGCACTGTTAGACGACGTATTTACAATCTTATAGATTGTGTCCGATTGCGGGTAAATAAACACGTTGTTTTCATAGTAAATCTCTGAATTGAGACAGCAGGGTATCTACAGACTTCTGGATCAATACAGAGTTCTCAACCCTGCTGAGTTCGTGGCCGATTTACTAATTAAGATATTAAATAATGGTTTCTTATTGCTTTTACTGTTTCTTGTTCAACTCACAAGAGAATTTCAAATTCAAAGGCCAATTCTCAAAAATATAGAAATCTACAGAAATTTTCCAAAATTATGAGACTAGATCTTACTAGTGGGTTTTAAAAAATATGATAGACATACTCAGAATTTTTGTTTTTAAAAACCTCCCTAAGATTTTTCATCTTATTTTCTTCAAGAATGAAGGCTACAGTATAGAGAGACAAACGATAAATTATTATTATTGTTTGAACAAAATTATTTATAACAGCATTGTTTTCAACTCTTACACAGGGAACCTCTCAGGTGTCCGTCTTAAGATCATAAGATAAGATCAACTGCATTTAATAGAGGATTATCCCTTATAAGTTTCACAATATGCATTGACTCCGGAAATCAATTGTTTAAGAATTATGAGCAGTTTTAATTTCCGCTTTCTGGTTACATTGCACTTTAACTTTTGTATTTCATCGCTCGAGCACTTGAATTTTTTGAGATATTGAAAAAATTAATGGATTGTTTGACCACGCCCATTACAAAAACTATGCTAAACCATATTAATAATATCCAATCTTATGATTATTTAAACGTATTTTTTATCCTCTTTGCATCAAACGTGTAAGAGTAGCCTATAATAAAATTTCTTGGATCTACTTTTCTTGTCATTTCTATCAAGTGTTCAGATCACCTGAGATTTTTTTGTAAGGTATGTCGTAAAGCTCATGTTGAAACTCCACTTATATATTACTAATTAAGGGATTCTCGGTCAAACCGGGTTAATTCACATTTTCCAAATTTTTCAGGAAATCAGAAAAATATCTGTTTTTTTGTTTTGATTGAATTTTACTGGCAGTTTAACACACGACAGACACATAAATTATCAAGTTCTCTGATTATAACTTCTATTTTTATAAATTTTATTTCATTTAAAAACTAAACCATTTTCAAGACCAAAAGAAAATTAATTTCTTTACTGTCCAGAATTTTATAACAAGGACATGCACGTGTGAAATATTATGACTTACATGTTTTTATATTTTGGTGGAAAAAATATCACGTTAAGAATATGAGTTAGAAAATTAGTTTCTTGAAAAATTAGTTTAGTTTTTAATTTTATTAAAAAAGATCCCGTAAAAAATGTGACGAAACAAAATTACAAAATTGTTTCGTAAGGTCTATTTTACTGCGAAGATTCTTGACATATTGAATCGATTTTGTCACTACAACTCCATTGAACCCAATTCTTGATACAGTTCTAAAAATTAAGATTAGTTGTCTCTGACAAACCAAGAAACAATGTATACAAATCGCGATTATTTTTGATATGCTAGCTCGGTAAGGCAGGTTTTCGCAACTTTTTATATAGATATAGTTAAGTATCACAATTAGTAAGACTACGCAAACAATAGGTGAAGAAACGAAATCAAATTTCAAATAATCAACGAAACACTTTGTGAAACTCAAATATTTAACTCCAGAGCCGATTTTGAAAATTTAAATTTTCTGAAACCTCTACATGTGAAATATAGTGAAGTTTTTGAAAATGCAAAAAAAAATCAATTTTGGTAATTGATGTGTTCTTAAGGTGCTGAAAACTACTTCTGCCACTGTCAGTATTGTTATTTCCATAAAAATTACGACGAACCCAATATCTAAGAAAACTTTATCACTTTGTTTTAGACTATTTTTTAGTCTTTTTTTGTCCCTTGGCCCAAAATCCTTATTAAATTTGTTATTTTTTTTTAATTTATTGCATATTATATTAAAATTCGATTTTTTATATATGCAAATTTCCGTATTCAAAATTCGATAGGTATTTTTTTAATTTTAAGCAAATTTTAAACGGTTAATGTAAATCGCATACAGAACTGGTCCTAAGATTGGGTGTTACTAGATAATATAATATGCAGTCCAACCGCACAGGCATAGCTTTTGTAAAGGGTGTGGTCAAAATTTAAACTAAAAAGTTCTGATAAAAGTTTAACTAAAAAATGATATGCAAGAAATAAGGTGCATTTAACAGAAGATACTACTTTTGCTGTCTCTCACCGAAGGCGGAAGTGATAATTTGACCCATAACTTCGAAAATATAGATTTCCGTCTGAAAATCATAAAACACAATATATAAGTGATAATGCTCTATTTCATGCAATTAACTTTTTTGAATCTTTGAGACGTGGAAGGTATCCCATGTTAGATATCTGCAAAAATTATAAACAACTTGCACGCTCCACCAAACAAGATTATTTAAAGTAATTTAAAAAATTTTTGGAACTTCAAAACCGCTACAAATCCGATACATTTCAATTTTTAATTTTTTTAATTTGTTTTTAGAATCTTCGAAAATTCTAACATAGATTCCTTATATTTTTTATAAACTTTATATTTATTATCTATATTCTTATAATTTTAAGAATATCACACTTTTTCATTTTTAGACTGGATTTTTTAGATTTTCTTACATTGTTTAATTTTTTTTAAGTTTTATGGTCATTTCAAATTTTTTGTTTTTTTTATTATTAACGTGAAAAGTGAAAATATAGACATTTAGAATCCTAGAAGTTAGAACAATCTAAACATTTAAATGTTTTATAGCAAAACTTAAAATTTATGTTTAAAGTTTAGAAATACGAAACCTAAAAGGCCTAAAATTATTTTGCAAGACATGAGGAAATTGAGATTTAGAAACTTGAAAGTTTAAATGCTTTTAAAGAAGTTTCTAATTTGATATCTCTAAAATCCGTTTTGCTATTACTGTTGCTTGTTCAATTCGTATAAAAAAATTAAAATTTAAAAAATAATTCTTAAAAATATGGATCTACAATATGTATTTTGATAATAAAATTGGAGTAGACTTTTTTACTAGTGCATCAATAGACCCAACAAGATTTTTTATTATTTGCAAACTTGTATAAGTTGTTTTTTTTTAAGTATAAAAAAATATTATTATTGCTTTAAGAAAATTATTTACAACATTGTTTTCAACTTTTAGATACCAGTAACAATTATACATGTCTCGTAAAACACTCTACCAAACAAAATTTTTAAATTAATCTAATAGCCCTTACAAAGAGTAATTCAAATTTCAATGCAGAGGTTGTTGAAAAACTTTTTTTTTCTTGTAATAAAAACAACACTGTACAACATCAAGCGATAAATAATGCTGTTTTTAATTTTCGTCTGTCATCACAAAACTGAAATTTTTAAGAAAATAAAAAAATGATTAATTAAATATTTATCTTTTAATGCGTTCATTATTCCACCTGTGTGAAAATAAAACCTCTAAATATCATTTATTTATTGTGTATTTTAAGCCGAATGTAAATGAGCAGATCGGGGAGCCTCGATGTTTATCTTCCGATTTACCGCATCCGATTTGACAGGCATCAAAAGCATTATTCAAATATGTAATGTAGAATTAGAGTAACAATACCTGGATTTTGGCTAACCACCGATCGTTGCAGATTCTCTTGTCATTATACGATTTAAAAGGTGATGTATACCCCCAAAACGCCCATTTCAATTTTTCCAATTCCGTCAACAAAACCACTGGAATTACAACCGAAAGAACAGGCTCACTGTTAATTAAATCTTCTAATTGTAATAAAGAGGCAAAGAGGATTTCTACAACGGACTCATTATCTATCAATTTTCTAAGTGGTGTTAAAAAAACTACCGATATTTGTATCCTCTGAATAAAAGATACGGTTATTCTTCAAGGACTTTTTCTGTTTATTCAGGTACTTGAGGAGCGGCATATTAAAAAGGAGAACAAGACGGAACATGTGTAAACACGTGTCGAGGAGATAAGTGGTGGTGAGCACCCTTAATGTTGATATACATAGTTCTGTAGAGACATTGCCGACGGAAAGATAATAAAAAATCAAAATGAAAATCAAATTTGCGGAAGCTGCAACATTTTATCTACGATGCAGATGGGAGGAATTTGCGCATAGTCTGATCTAAGCTTGAAAAGCTTCCAAATGACCATCATCTTTTCAGTCGAGCGGAGCAGAGCCACTGCTGATTTATGACCATGCTGAAGTTTAGTTTCTATGCACATTGGTGGACACAAATAGATGCTCAAAAACTTCTAGTATTTTGACGTTGATTTAAATGAAAATAATACAGGAATAAATTAAATAAAGGAATTGCCTTTAGCATGATGCAATGGGTTAAAATATCAAAAATTGACGTGAAAATCATATAACTGCTTTAATTTTTTACTTGTACATTTAGATAATTATTTTTATTGTTGGTAGGTAAAATTAAATAAATTAAAAGATTTTTCTTACCTCTAGAACTTTGACCCCGTAGATTTACGGAAATCATTTAATTTATAACTTCATTTTATTAACTCTTAACTAAACTGATATAGCATCGTTGATCTCATAATCATTCATCTTTCCATTATCCCAGTATTATTTCCGCGAACGAAGTTTCGTATTTAAAATAGTTACTCCGGTCCAATTTCATGTTGGTATAAAGTATACGTGGCAAATAACCGCACTTCATTAAAAATAAATTCCTGTGAAGAGCGCGCGGCCGTTAACTGAGGCCCCGGATCTGCGAGGATTTCCCGGATCTAAAGAGCAATACCGGAGTCTCGTGCGCGTTCAGCTCTCAGATGTGCTCCACTAATATTCTTAGCGCTCCTTCCTACAAATCAGCCTTAATGCAATCTCGTACCAAAATTTATTTATTGCCGCACGAAACGGCACAGTAAAAGTGAAATACAGCCACAAGGCACTTTAAAGCAACCTCCATCAAGTATTAGAACTCAAAACTTTGAATACAGAGTTAAACATGCAATTAGGAAATCCGAAAAAAGCAATTAACGTCTTTCATTAACTTACTGGTAAACCGAATCAGTAAATTCTTCAACAAATATCTTAATTTATATTCCGTTAAGTCCGCTTGGGTACCCATCACGCTTGACCGTTCAATCAGAGGGTACATGACCAAATGGCGAATAAATGATCAATCTACCCTTGATTGCCTTGTAGGATGATTACAGAAAAACATTTTCATCGGAACGGTCATTTTCTTTCTATCTTACTCAATTTCAATGTGGAGGACTGAGATGGACGTGGGTGGATTTTGTGGGGTAGTGAGTAGATGAGGCGTGAGAATATGTGGCAGAGCTAATGCGATTAACATGGTATGAAATGTGAGGAGGGCCTCAGACGCGTGCCGTCGTGCTTATTAAACTGTAATTTGACAGAGTTACGGCTGATAAAGATTTTTTTCACTAATGGAGTTGTTAGAGAAGAAAATTGCTTTCTCATGAATTTTACGAAGCGAACAATTCAATTCATATACGGGTTAAAAAATTGCTCAAAAGTCGATGATATGAAAAAGTGGTTCACACATCATTTAATTTTCTTACAAAAATATAACCATTTTTTTAACAGTTTATGCAATACATATAGAAAAGTGGTTTAGAAAGCTCTAACAACAAATAACAATCAAAAATACATCAACTGCGCAGGTTTCGAATCTCAAATATTGATTAGTTAAATGGTTTCATAAATTTGTAACTTTTTAAAAAGAATTGCAGAACTACAGTTTAAACAGAATCTTACAGAGCCGCCATCTAAAAAATTGTTCTAAAATATATAAGCTAACAAACAGGAAGACATATTTAACTAGAAGTTAATAATGATAAGAGTGCTCCAGACAGTCAGTCTTTTTGATTTAAAAAAACAAAATATTTTTGAACACCAAAATGTTTTTTATGATTTTAATTGTGGTGAATAAATAATAAAGTATTATTTCAGTAAAACCGCAAAAAACTCTTTGATTTAGATTTGTGGATAACAATGCCTAATTAAAATACTAACTAATTAATTGAAAAAGGGAATGGATCGAGATGTTTGTTAACATTGTTCTATCGTTACAAAATTGCACATATCAAATCAACCCTTTTTTTGCCACCAGATCATTCCCAGCAACCAGTTTTTTTTTGCATCCCCGCTTGATGCACCAAACATTAATTAAACGTGCGTATAGTGTTTCCCTCTTGACAGGCAGTGGTAAATCAGCATGAAAAGTGATTTACGAGGTAAACTAAGCCAAAACGACTGTATAAACGGCGTAATGCATGCGTCCGGGCTTCCGCCCCCCGTCCACGGTGTCCACCTCGTCGCCGGTTATTGCTCGCCACAGGGAGTCGCAATATATGTGCGCCCCCTGCTGCGACCTCATTCATATGACTTGTTAATCAGGCCTCCGTGTGATTGTTCAATTATAAGCCCCTTGCCACACTACGTTATTGTTTCCTTTATTGGCTCTGTCAACGAGAAGGGATTCAAATTTATTCCAGCGTGGCCGGAAATTCCGGACAAAAGTACGAAATTTTCACACCTATGTTCACAGAGAGACATCAAGTTCAAGTATTTATAAAAAATGAAATAAGAACGAACATTTATATGAAACTTTACTAGATTTAAGCAAAAAACCTAACGGGATTCTGCACTTGATATGTTTTCTATAATCTTTTATGTCTTTTTTTTCCGCTGTTAATTTACTCACCATAAAAGTCTTGAAGTAAAACTGAAAAAAGCAAGCAAAGATACAGAACTTTTTAGAAAGATTGCTCTATGTGTAAATTTGAATTTATGTTTTTTTTTACGTATAAAAAGGAAGGAAAAGCTAGGAGCAGACACTTTTAGAAAGTATTCTATAGTGATGATTTCATAAAATGGGAGCTTTTCTACTGGTCTTCAAGATTAGTAAAGATTTTTTTTACGTGTGTTTTTACCTGTTTTAGAGATATTAAAAAACTAATTTTCTGTCGAAAAAGTAAGACAATGTTTCTTTTTACTGGATTTTATCGTTTTCCTTCGTCTCCTTCTAGCCGAATTGCTCCCAAACAAGATGTTTTAATTAAAGTTTCCCGTTTAGCAATTCCTCATTTCGGCCGCAATCGAGCAGTTTATGAAAAAAATCCTCCCCTCCTCGCATCATTTTCCGGTCGAGAAGAATCGTTCCGAAATAATTTCCACGTAAATAGGGGTGCAATATTTTCCGTTTCCGTGAGTGAAATAAGAGAAACAGCCCCTTCGCATTGTTCGGATCCGTTCCGACGCTTCCCCTAACATAACTTCGCGCCGTCGCGGCCAATCGCGCCCCTCGTCGATCTTCATTCCGCCGCCGCAATTAGATGGGTCGTTGGCCACGGTTCGGGGGCGGCAGTTCGCCCCTCGAGGGAAACTCGCCGCTCCGGATGGAAGACAAGCGGAACAGAAGATGACGGCGAAAATGCTAGGTCGTTTTATAAGGACCAATTTACCGAGCTGGATTCATATATCTCCAAAACAAAGAAGAACTCCACCAATGGAGCCATTTATATCAACAGTAGCGCAGGGAGATGCAAGTAGGGAAAAAATACACGACGAGCACAGGAGAGGTTTGAAGAAAGAAAAGTGTTTTTGTAATTCTATAAACGACTATCGCATTATTAAACCAAACAAATAATTTATCAAAATTGAAAACAAATATTAAAGTAGTAATTACACACAAAATATGGTGAAAAACTCACGAACAAATTTTATACAGCACTGTCTGGTACTCATAATTTTCCAAAAACTAATATCTAATATAAGAAGCCCAATTCGGTCATCAAAAACAAAAGTATTGAATTGAATTATGTGCGCTATCTAGTGTTGGAGTCAAAATAAACCTCTTTTTTTTTTGTTTCAGGTCTGGTTCAAAAACAGGCGTGCTAAATGGAGAAAACGCGAGCGCAACGCCATGAACGCAATGAACGCTGCCGCCGAGTTCAAAACCGGATTTGGCACCCAATTCAACGGTCTCATGCCAACATTCGGCGACACTGACACCCTCTACTCCTCCTACAGCTACAACAATTGGGCTACAAAAGTCCCTAGTCCTTTGGGCACCAAGCCCTTCTGGTCTGTGGTGCCCCCTAACCACCACCAAAGTCCCGTCAACTGCTTCAACGCCGCGACTTCTGTAGCGGCAGCGTCCATGACGGGGGCGGCAGGTACTATGCTTCCTGGGGGCATGAGCTCAGGTTTGACTAGTACTCCGACTGCGGTGGCTCCACAACCGTGTCCGTATACTACTCCCGCCAACCCTTATTCCATGTACCACCACCGAGCGGCGGCGGAACCTTGCACCGCAATGTCCTCCAGCATAGCGTCCTTGAGGTTGAAAGCTAAGCAACATACTGGATTTGTGGGGTATTCGAGTGTAAGTCCAGTGCGGTCCAGTTCAGCGGGGCTTTCAGCTTGCCAATATGCAGGAAGTGGTATAGGCGTGGGAGAAAGGCCTGGCTGAGAGCACGATTTGGCCTTGGTGGCCCAATTAAAACACGAAGACCAAGACGATTGATAAGATAAGTCCATTTTGCTTAGGTAAACATTTATTATCCAATCTGTTTGCCAGTGATAAGAACGGCAAAATGGTAGGCGGGTTGAGTCGCGTTGGATTTTCCATAGATAATTTGGTTAGGCGCAATTATAATTTTATAGAAGCAAAAAAAGACGGGAACAATTTTTATGATGTAAAATAGGTTCTGCTTATTTTACGTCGAAGATTCCACAATATTTTCAAAAATTTCAGCAAACCAGACAAGATCTCGAAATTATAATCATATTGTTACGGTGGGCAAAAACGGGAACACTAGCAAAAATCTAAAGCTTCTTTTAAGCTTATTTTTTATTACATTTGCTTTTTGTAATTATGTTTTTTATGTCATTGTGACTTGTGTCATAAAAACAGTGGCGTATCTTTTACAAATGGACAAGTTACAGCTTAGTTTTTCACGTAACGGGGGTAATTTGTCATTGCATTATGCTAAAAACGAAATTACTAAAAATTAGTTTTAATAAACGTAACGTAAACGGTAACAACGGTAAAGATATCTCTCTCTCATTTTTAGACTTAGTATACAAATAAATTTTTAAAGAACGGCTCTTGGAGAAGAAAATTTGCTTCAATTTTGAAAAAATTCAATCAAACTTTACCGTTTCTGTAAACGTTACCAAGTTTCAAACATTTATCTCTATGATTCGTCGTTCTTCATTTTTTTCAGTGTAAAACATTGTTAGATTTCTATTAAATTAAAGCTAGAACATAACTGATCAATTTATAAAAATTGTCATTTCCAGTCACAAAATTAGACTAAACATAAATATAAAAGCATAAATATTCCCAAACTTGTATTCTTCATGCAAACCGATTAATATCGCAGAAAAGTTTTTGTTTTATTGTGTTTCAGTCCCATTTTATTTCCATTTGCGACAAAGCCATTTTTTGGAAAAAATTGCTGTCTGTTATTAATTGCGCCTAACTAAATATTTGTCATTTCGCCCCTTTCCCTTTTCCATTTGTCAGGATAATTAATTATCCAGTCTGCAATAAAACACTGCTCATCCACTCGCGATCGGTTGAAATCAATTCCCGATATTTATTTATAAATTGTTTATTGATAATGCAGTTGGATAATTTGCATCCAAATGAAAAAGGGCGTTGATCGATCGTTTTGAAATAGAAGTTCACAGAGCAATATCTGGTCTGCGTGTTGTATCAAAATTTGTATATAAAAATTCTAGTTTTGATGTCGATTTGTAAAGTAGAAATTAATTATGTTCGGGGCGATTAAAAATAACGTAGTGTTTAGTAATTAATGAAATTGAACCGCCCCTCACCTGAGTTTTCAATTAATTATGAATTATCGCCATGTAAAATACCCAGACTTCCACGTGCCATACTTTTAATTTAGTTTAATTAGAATTCATCGTTCGAAATGAATGTTTTCTGCTCAATAACTTAAAGTGATGTATTTTTTGTTGAGTATGTTTATAGTTTAGGTATTACACTTGCGATGTAGTACAAATTCCTAGCCAAATATTATGTTTATGATCGTGCCAAATAATTTCCAAAGATTTACTTGTTTGTTGTTTTTTGATTAAAGGAAATAGATGAGATTGGCGGTGGCCCTTTTTGTAGGCCATCAGTACAAAGGCTGCAAAGTGCAATGTAATATAATAATCTGATGAGTGTTGTGAGTTGAATGAATGAGAACTGTTTAAGTACTTACTTATTTGTAAGATATTTAAATAGATTGTATAGTGATACCCCCCACAAAACTATTGTACCTATCTCCTACAATTATACTCTGCATATCGTTTGTAACTGTTTGAACATTTTCAATCATCTAGTCACAATAAACTTTATCCATACTTAAAATCTGTTATCTTTACTTTTACCACACTAACCAAATCAAAGGTAAGTGAAACATGGTTTTGTAGATTTTCTAACTTATCACAAAACGTAATTATCTAAAGTGTTTAATCCAACGGTACTAAAAATATGTACACCCACATGTGTCATTAAAGTTATGTGGTACAGTAGGTGAGATATTGATTATAGATTAGAAATGTCAAATAAGTATCAGAATTGATAAGTCAAAAGCGATTTAGAACGACGCATTCATTAGTGCAACGGAAAGTTTAATTCATTAAACTCTTAAAAATTTGATCATATGTACACAGACTTACTGAAATTTTTTTACTAATAAAAAAAGAAAAAAATTGAGACAAGTCGAAAGTGTATAAGTAATTATTTCATAAATGTATCTTTGTACATATTATTTATTAATAATTTCATAAAATAAACAAAGAACAAAGTGCTAGCTTTAATGTATTGACAGCTTTGTTATTTACATTTGACAGCTAGTAGACAGTGCTACCAACACGGCTCAAAATTTCATTGTCTTATGCATATCTGGAATACTTTCTTTAATTTCCTTTATTCGGTTATTACAGATTATTACATTTGCTTCCTCCCTCCCTTAATTACAAAACACTACTACTCATTTAAATGTGCAAAACTCCACATCAGCCTCCCTCGTTCAGAGTGGTGAAATCGTCGCATGGATACGCAGATGTTCCGGGGTGGCATTTAAACTATTATTATGCTGATCGGGCCATGATAGCGGGATTACACTTGCAATAAAACCAGCACTGATACATATCAATGCAACCTCAATATGCTCCGACTGGTCGCTTTATTTATGGTTCGAATACGCGAACTGGTGACATGCTACTCCACCCACGAGGGGTGAACCGTTACCATTATGCTAATATTAGTTTTTATTGGATTTGCCTTTAGATATTCGGCACATATGTGGCTATCATCTCTTGCCATTATTTTAGTCTGGACACTTAATCAAAACTATAGTGACATTGCAGGGGTTTATATTCGAGTCTAGACGAAAAAGGAAGGCTGTGATTTTAAGGTGAGTTCACACTATATTAGAGAGTGATCACTTAAAGATATTGAAGGAAAAGCTCGTTTTATTGAAGAGTTTATTTTATGGAGGCTTATGCAGACGGATTGTCGTTTAGGTGTTTGATGACACAGAGGAGAGTGACCTAAAATGTTGCACGGCTTTTGAAAGGTTTTAAAAGTCCTGAAGTAATACATATTTTTTACGTTACAACGTTACAAACAAAATTTACATAGTTTATGATAACTGTTTGATAGTTAGAAACAAATGATTAAAATTTTAAAAATTCAAGATTTTGCTAATTATCTAAATAATTTCACATTTTCATATTTTTATTTATTGACATGGCAAAAAACAGTACAAACTTTAAATTATTTATTAATATCTAAAATTCCTAGCGTCCCAATTATTCGAATTTTTTTATTTTATCATTTTAATATTGGTATCTCAAAAACATAATTCTTTGAACATTTAAACGATTTTGTCTCAAAACTCTCAAACTTCTAAATGTAAAGCTTTTTTCCAAAAAGTTCTCCACTAAAAAAAAATACGAATGTCAGAATGTCACTGCGTAATTAAAACCAGCTACCTAAGTGTTTTTCCATTTACTCTACAATATATTAAGATAAATTTGATGTGCTTTAAAAACAAGCTTACAAATGGAATTTTTATAAATCTTAGATTAATTTCAAAGCATTTTACTTTTAGCTGTGTGTTTTCAGAAATTGCAAGGATGCCAACAAAGCTGTCATTTCTAAACATTAATCTTTTTAAATTTAGCAAATGTTTGATGACAGTAAATTAGTCAAAAGCAAAATATAAAATTTTGTAATGCTATGATTTTTATAAATTACAAGAATTTGGTAAAATATCAGTTGATTTAAAATATTGTTTGTGTATAAATATTTAAATCTTAGATCATAAAGTATTGTATAAAAACTGCAAGTGGGTTCTCACTGATTTCTATTTTAAAAAATTCTTTTTATTTCTTTTTCAAATTTGACTAAATTTTTTTTAGATTCCTGAATCCTAAATTTGAAGATTTCAAATTTTTTATATCTTACATGCTCATGTGAGAAATTTAAATTAGAGTCAATTTTTAAATTTATTGGAAAAAATCGTTGAAGAATATTTTTTCTATTTTAAGCTAGTAATGGTACTAATAGTAATTCACTAATCTATACATAATGTTAAAAAAATCCGGAAATATTAAATAATAATAATTATTTACATTATTTTATTAAATGCACCTATTCTCAGATATAAGCTCCCAAAAATTCTAATTTTTAAATTTCTGCAATTTTAGATCTATTTTTAAACCGACGTTTAAAAACAAATACTTAAAAATTCGCAGTTTCATTAGAAATTAAATCTTAAATCTCAAAATAATTAGATCTTTGAGTTTTTTAACCTAAAAATTTTAGAGTGAAATTTTCAAATTTGCAGTTATTATAACGTACTTGTATTGCTACCTTAAATTCCTAAATGCAACATTTTCAATTTTCACACTTTTAGATTATTTAATATTTAAGAACTAAAAAATAATAATAAGTGAAATCTCTAATAATTCAATTTTTTAATATAATATTTATCCCCATAAGGTTCACACTCTCCAAACTTAAACGTAATATTAAAATATAAGCATTCAAAAAATTTTAAGTTGTGCTGATCTACCTACTGTGTACTTTTTCTCCACTCTTGTGTTTTTGATTATTCTTGTACTTTTTCTGAAACAAATTTTTTGTTAACCATCGTAAATAATTCTAGAGAAATTTAAAAACGCTGCATATTTGCAGTTTCATTTGTAAATATTTAGTGTGAAATTTCCGAACTTTTAAATTCTAAGTACATCGATGTTTTAGGTAAGTAATTAAATTAAACAAAACTTTTTTTGTCCTACATGATTATAAAAATACGTCATTTTTCAGAAATATAAAAATATTTGTATTCTTAGAACGTGTTCAGAAAAGTAGAAATGATAACGTTTTCAACTTCTTGTAATACAATTTGATATTGTTGTTTTTCAACAAATTAGGTTTCTGTTATCTCTATGAAACAAGACATAACCACAGAGTTAACATGAATTAATTAAATTTAAATGTTTAACAAGTGATAAACAAATTTAACTTGAAGGAGAGGTTATCATCTTTAAACCTCTATAATTGCAACAATTACTGGAAATTCGGTTCTGTTGTCCTTTATATAAACAAAAATCGAAAATAATAACACAGTGTAGTAATACCATGATGCTCAAACTCTTCACAGTGTGTGTTTTATTAACCGTCGTCACAGCTAGAAGTGACGGTGTAACTTTCAAAAATGTAATTGTTCAAGGTTTTAGTATGTTCACCGCCAAGTTCAATGTGACCTTAAAAAACTCGAACACTTTGAAAGAAAATCTTCCCAATCAACCGTTTGATAAACTGGAAATTAGCAACAGTCAAGTTCCAGTTTTATACAAAAATTCTATTTCCGACATCGACGACTTGGACGAACTAATTTTGGATAACGACGGAATCAAAGAAATACAACCTGGAACTTTTCAAAATGTACCTCAGCTACGAAAACTGGTGATCAAAAATAACAACGAGCTAGAACAAATCAAGAACGGAGTTTTCAACAACTTGAACATTGCAACTTTGGATCTTAGCCACAACTCAATAAATTTGATTGCTTCTAATGCTTTTGATGATATGCCGGAATTACTGAACGTTAATCTAGCCGATAACCAATTGCGAGTTTGGAACAAGAACTGGTTCGCCAACACTCCGCTTCTGACAAGAGTTTCTCTGCAAAACAATCAAATTGAAGATATCCCTGCGAGTGCTTTTGTCAACTTTCAAGGCGAAAAACAATTTGGGTCTGTGCCTCTAACCATCAATATTGTCTTAAGCAACAACAAAATTAAAAGTATTCACAAAGATGCTTTTAAAGGTTTGGATAAAATCAATAATTTGTGGTTGGATGGTAATGAGATTGACAGTTTGAACGAAAATTTGTTAGCGAATATCGCTCTGAAAGATTTGAGACTTGATAACAATAAGTTTCAGTGTCTGGAAGGTGACATAAAGAAGTTTTTTGTTGCTGACACAACCCATATTGATGGGAATCCATGGGACTGTGAGTGTCTTAAAATTATTGACGGGTGGGTTAATCAGAACAAGAAAAACGTGATTATGTACTACTCTAAAATGACTTGTGATGCCGAGCGTATTGATAAGAAACTGAAAAATTTGAACCAGTTGCTGAAGGAGTTGAAGAAAAATAATACCGTAGATGAGTAAAAATAGAAATAAATACATCTACAGTAGTGTTCTAAAAATATAATAAATTTTGAATAAAACCAAAAAGTTACTGTAAACCTATCGTGTACTTTTCACAATAAGAAATAAATAAAATACTGCCGTTTTTACAAATAACCTAATTATTGCGCTCTTTTCCTGACTAATACACAAAACCTATACATATAATGTCTAGTGAATTATATCAATTCTGAAGAAAATATGTAGGTAACAAAAATGATTAGGTACATTTTCCTGTTTAGCATAAAGAGACATTTGTGTGTGAACAGTTTCACCAATAGTCATTTGGCGGTTTAACAGGGCGGTGAGATGCCTTTGCGATAACTTATATCAGTGATTGATTTATGGTTGATATCGCAAACAGCAGGTAGTCTTATCACAAAATAAATATGGTGTCTTAGCAAATCATCAATATTGCTATTATCGTCTTACAAATTACAACAATTTGATTTTATGGATAAACTAATTAATCGCATTAATATAAATTGATTTCATCATGAAATCTTAAAAATCTGTTGCACCCCTGCAACCGAATTAAGAGTATCGGAATTTATTTTCCATTTAGGGGAGAATCACTGCAGAAGCGACTCTATAAGTGAAAAAGAAAATAACTCCGGATTTTATTTTAGATTCTTATGTTGATTGCTTAGACTTTGAGTACGGGACGAAATGGCCAGAATCGGGGCAGAAACTCGTTAAGTTCGGATTAGGCACCCAATGTCTCGTACATTTACAGTGGAACCACATTACGCTCCGGTGCCACTCACTCTTATACGGTACGATGCTTTTAGCTAATTAAATAGCTACATTATGCAAGTAATGCAATGGAACAAAAAAGACAACGCGACTATTTTACTTATCGCGATTGACGTTAATGAAGATGTATGAGAGGAAATATTTTCAAAATGACAATTTCATAAGTACATTACTTTTATCAATACTGATTTTTATCGTTGAAATTGAAGGTAATCGTTAATGGAACACACTGGTATCAGTTGTAAAAAGATGGAGTAATAATCTTTATTAAGCAATGAGCTACTTTGAAAGCTTTAGTAAAACAATTCTTACATCTTCTTGTAAATATAAATTTTTATACTATACAACATTTACTAATATAATTTATACAATGTTATCTATTTTGTATAACGAAAAATAAACATTTTACAATAAAATTAATAATTAAATTACAGGTGAAATAATGTAGAAAATATTGAAGGACAGAACAAGCCGAAAAATTGTTACTCCAAAGAGAACAGTAAAAGTTATAAAATCTCCCCAGAACCACTTTTGATAAATCCAAATTCATTTGTAGATTTTCAGCTCTCGGCTGGAGCTCATACTTTTTAATGATGAAAAGCGAAGGAAAGGAAAAGACAACTTTATAGTGGCAGTTTTCCTATTTTTATATCTGTTTCATTTCCGTTTTATGTGTCTTATTTATCCACCCTTGCACACGTCACTTCCAGTATTTTACAATCTAATCATGGGGAACGCACTGAAGTAATCCTATGTTATTTCTCTTGGTGTGTTTTCAGTCGTCTAATCCGACGGTCGAGACGAATCCGGTAGCAGTTGTTTCCGGGGGCGGCGAAGCGCGAACTGGGCGACTGGTCGGTGGCTGCTCCGCGAACTTCCCTCCCGAACATTTGGATAGGAATATAAAATAAACTAACACGACCCCCTATACATATTTCGTTTTGTTTTCCAAGGGATCCAGTCTTTCTTCAATGTTATTTCCGGATTGCTTTTTAGAATTTACAGAAATTTTATTTGCAATCGGTTATTTGACTGAGCTCGGGATGTAAGCTTTAATTTTTTTCAAGCGGGATTTATTAACCGATATGTATTTCTAACATTTGGAAGAGCTTTTGCTAATTTCCGACAAATTCCAAATGGCTTTAAATAAACACTTTGGAATGAACCTTACCAGAATTTTTTAAACTAACTAAATACTAATTATTTATTTCGAAAACGCGTAAGAAAGCGAACAATTAAACAATCATTTAATGAAAAAACAATTTAAAAGACAGTCTTAAAAAATTTTAAACTGTAAGAAAATCATTAAAATGTTTACTCAACATGACTAAAGTTAACATCCAATTATGTAAGTTTTCTAAAGTTGAAGTAAAAAATTTATTAAACCAAAAGTAGATTTCAGAAGATGTAAAATCAGTCAAATAAATGTTAAGGCACTAATCAAACCTATCTAAATTCTAAGATAATTGCAAAATTAAATTGATCATTGATTAAAGTTTAATGGCGGTTCTCGAAATCTTCGGATGACAACTTTACATCATTTGATTTTTAAGTTGATAGATTTAGATTTGAAAAATTAGGCTTACTACGTTACGATTCTAAATTTGTAGCCAATTTAAGCAAAAATGTAAAAATTGTTATTAGCACGATACGGAAAAGTGCTTGAAGAATTAGTTTGTTAAATATTTAATGCGTATGTTTTTGGTGGTGAGTAACGCGTTTCTGGAGTGCCTTCGTGTGCAAATATTGATTAAAATTTGGTGTTTCGATAATAATTGGCAGTAAATTATTTAGGATTCCGGGCGAGTTCGCATAAGGCAGTCGGGTGGTGGTCGAAATTCCGGGTGGAGAGGGCCCGGAGCGGCCGCCAGGGCTAAAGTGGGATTAGTGGAGCTCGAGCCAATCAAGGCTGGCGGAGGGTTTGTGTGTTGTGGCCCTCGATTACTCCGACACAAAGGGGGAAAACCGCAAGAAACTCCTGCCGGTCGGTTTTCCATTCCGTATTCGTCAATAACTCGAACTTTTCCCGCGAACGCCAACACGAAAATGTATTTCTCTCAACGAAAAAAGCCGTGGAAGAAGAGAGTAATTAGAGAAAGCAGCGAACGAGCTACCTGTAGCGCTCCCATAGTTTTTTTAAATATAGATATAATGGGACGTATCGAAAATCCATTAGGTTAAACGCCGTGCTAATTTAAGAGTAAGCTGGAAAATCGCGCAAAATTGAAATAAAAAGCCTCTGGATTTAAATAACAAGCCGCGTAATGTGGCTCCGGATAAACCTCTAAATCTCATCGGAAGAATTATTGTGATCGGGCCGTTTGTTTCGTGACATAGTTTGGCGAGGCACGTCATTTATCGACTCCTAATTTCTGCCGTTTCTTGCTGTAAATCAATTGGCCCATCCGAGATCTACCAGCGACAGTAGATAAATCCCAAAGAATCAACCCAGCTTACGATGGCACCTGGCATCATGTGCCGTGGAATACGGGAAACTGAGTGAGACATGTGATTAGGCGTGTGCCATGTTGGAATGAGACGCCAAGAATTTCGCCTGAAACAGGGCTAAAAGTTCAGCTTTACTTCCGACTCATTTGATCCTCAAGGAAATTTGTGCGGTGCACACCCCGTACAGCTTGATGCGAACAAAAGTAACAAAGAGTTTTCCTTACTCCATTTTCATTCACACAACTCGAGTACATCTTTTTTTATATCCATCGAAATCAAGCACCAACGTATTTGCATATTTATTAATTTAACACTATCTATGAATTAGTTACACAAAATATACAAATATTATTATTAATAATGACAAAAAATTATTGTAATTTAAGATGCAAACAACATTTTAAAGGGCTATCACTAAAGTAAGCATACGGAATTCTCTTTGTGAAAAGAATGCAGTCATAAAATGACATAAAAGTCCGTAAAATGCAAGCAAAGTCATTTCGAGAGATATGCAGCTCAAAAATGTCTTACATTTTGGTCTAGTTACACGTCTAGTTCACGACGAATCTTAGAACTGTCTAAAATAAACTAAAATAATGGGAAAACGACGTACTACTTTACTAATTTTACATATGAATTCAATAAGAAAATGTACCGCTGGTTTAGCTAAATTACAATGAGATTTAAAAATTTTGCTTTGTTCTAAGAACATTTTTAGGACAAAATAATTATAGAAAGGAAATATAAAAGCTTGCTAACTTCAGACTAAAAACACATTTTATAGCTTAAAAATAGAAACATTTAAGTAGTGGGACATATTCAAACAAAATAAAAATAATAATTGTATTAGCGTAATTTATTTTAACGCTATAGCAATGAACATTTGGAAGTTTTGTTCTGCTTATTAACAAAGTATTCCAAACTAAAAAATTTTGGAGCAACATTAATTCTTTCAGCTTTACCGCTATGCAATTCAAAAAGGTACAATTTTTTACTGAGGTATTAACTGTGCCAAATTACAAAATTTTACAACCGAAGAGACAAATTTTAAAAAATTGCAAAACGTTAATTTTTTATTAAAAAGTGTAATTCTAGGTGGTTTAAGGCTAAACTAATAATATTTGTAAAAGTCATTTTTTTTTTATTTAATTATTAGTTATGGCAGACTACAGAATTATAGAATAGAAGAAATACATTTTAAAAACTTTAAAACATGTGATTCAGCAGTTTAAATGTTTAGCAATAAAAATTTAAGAGGTAGCAATTTTTTACTAGTTGATTAAAAGCTTAATTTTAAGAACTTTAATTTTTGAGATGAAGATACTAAAAGTATCCAACATTTTGTATTAAAATGTGTATTTTTTCCAATTTTAATGCGGTAGCAATAAAAACTAGAAGAGGTTACTATTTTTAACTTGATGAACTTGAAACAACTATGCGAAATTACAAAGTTCCGCGGTCGAAAAAACAAATTTTAAAAATTTGCAGAACGTTAATTTTTTATTAAAACGGGTAATTCTAGATGATTTAACGCTATACCAATAATATTTGTAGAAGACACTATTTTTTATTTATTATTATTTATTTATAGTTAATTAGTTGGTGACAGTTGGTGGCAGATTACAGAATTATAGAACAGAAGAAATTAAAAATTCTAAAACATGTGATTCTAGCGGTTTAAACGCGCAAAAATAATTTAAGAGATAAAACTTTTTTACCAGTAGATTTAAAGAACCAACAGTTTTATTAAAATGTGTAATTTTTTCAGGTTTAATGAGCTAACAATAAAACCTAGAAGATGTTGCTATTTTTTTTTTATTATTAACTGTATGAAATTACAAAATTGTAGAGCAAAAAAACACATTTGTATCAATAGTTTGTAACATATTTTTATTTAAACATGTAATTTTAGCAGTTTTAACTCTATTCTATAACAAATGAATTAGTAATAAAATTTAGGTAAATTTCAACATTATTTGTTTTTCTTTTTTTGTTTATTAAAGGGCTTAATTCTAGCAAGTTTGGCGCTATAGCATTAAAAGTTAGAAAAGCTACTATTTTTTACTAAATTATAAATTGTGCTAAATTGAAAATTGTAGAGAGGCGAAAACAATTAAAAAAAATTGTATTTTTAAGACGTAGTTACCAGTTTTCAACATTTTTCTATTTAAACATGAAATTGTGGCAGTTTTAACGCTACCTACAGCAATAATATCTGAGAAAGTTACTATTTTCGTCTTGCATATTGAATATAGACTAAGCCAAGTATCTAAATTCTAAAAAAATATGACTGATTTCAAATCGTAAATTCATCGTTTGTGATACTTTTATAATTGTTATATTGTTAAATTGTGATTTCGTAAATGCTCGCTTCACTAAAAATATAATTTTGGTTGTGATCACAGTTATTTTGTAATTAACATTTAATTTATCTGTCCAAATTTATTTTTATTTTATTTTTATTGGCTCAATTTTTCGTTACGTTGCGTTGTTATTTATCATCGTATGTAAATGTAATAAATTAGGTCGCATACTATATTCGTCTTCTTAAACAAGACGTTGCTACTCAATCTGCTGGAAGAATGTAGGACTGTTTTTCTTTGTGAATTTAGAATCCACTGAGCATCCTAGCGTAAATCACCACTGTTTGTTCTAGTCAAAATGAATAATCGTTCAGCGGTCGTGTTTTATTGTTGCAATAATATAAAGTGATAAATTGCCTCGGTTCTCCAAAAAGTACAACTAAGTAATACTCGCACGTGTATTTTTCCAACCAAAATATGCATTTAGCCCACGATTTATTCGATTTTAAACCTCGTCAATTAGGCTCCAAGATATGGTTTCCCGTTTTGACATTTCCTTCGGTCCCGAAATAAGATTTGTGATATTCTCCTATCCGGCGCTTGTAGAGGGCGCTCGAGAAAGGATTAATTCTATGACGTCACGGCGTCTCTCCAACATACTAATGGGGCGTCTCGCGTTCTCTTTTATTAGTATTTATGGCTGCTGGCATGATAAATACGAATTTCTCCACTTGACACTTAATAATATCACTGATATATTTATGTTTTCTGTGTGTGCACGCATTTGAATTGGAAATACTGTTGAGCTTTACTAATTGCTCGTTTCCGTTGGTTTAACGCGCTTACTCTATCAAATACACTTTTTCCCTCTAGCTGCGTCTTTTCTTTCTAAGTCATGTGTAAGTCATAAATCTTTCCTTGTCCCGATATCACTATCGATTATTTGCTCCATTTGTTCCAGTCGATGCGGCAAAGGATAAATCTTTCGGTTCTATTCACTACAAGAGAAGGAAATTCAGTTACTTCTATTAAAATCAATGGGTTGTGGCCTGTCGCACTTAATTTCTTATCGTCCAATATACAAACAAAACGTCATTAAAAAAAATCACTGCAAGTAGGTAGAACAAAACACTGAAGCGATTCCAATTTCTACTCATACTATTTATATAATTGTAAATACAATAAATAAAAAACGCAATATATCATTCAGCGGAAATATCACGACCATTTAATTTGCATAGTTTTCCTCTCAGAGAATTTCAGTGTCAAACCACAGCACATGTCCAGAATTCACAAAGTCCAAGAAAGCCGAACTCACTCTCTATTTCTTCATTTGAAATGTAACGCGTTTTTGATCGAGCCCACTAAACGACCGTCTGAATCCTCCTGCACATTATTCTCGTAGTTGGCTTTGCACGGCTTCCGTGGCTAGTCCGGGTTCTCAAAGTAAAATCCGGGAACGCGCCACGTTCGCCAACTTTTTATAATATAATACACCATCACGAGTGCAACGGATGCACTTTCGACGACAAATTCTTTCAAGGAAGTGATTGAATTTTTTAGTCATTCAACAAACAAACATGTTTTCTCAAGAAGTGAATAGATAATTGGTACGGTATAAAATAGTAGTGTTTTTTCTAAAAATGATCTTTAGAATCTAAATATTCTGAATCTGAAAGTTTCAATTTTTTTTGCAGTTGAATTAGCAACAAATCATGCAATTATGCACAATTATTATTGCACTAAAAAATTATTTTGGCAACAGTTAATCTGAATGTTTAGTTTAAAGTACAAATCTTCAGTGTCGGCGTTAAAATGATTATCCGATAATATTTCCACCCATTTTTGATATTTGGCGTGGCGTGAACGGTAGTAATACCCGACGAACATTTCAATTATTCCCATAAGCTCGTCGAAGGGACACAAGTGTCTGTAGCACGGCGATATTCCTTGATATTTCAATTATTACGCAAGATTTGCTAATCGGATCTTCCGGCTGCCCGAACTCCTGTAGACGATGCTGTCGTAATGTTCCCTAATGTTGTTCCCCCGAGATTACTGTTGGAGAAGAGATTATAACGCAATCAAAATACAGGCTGGCTCATATGACATTGTTGACTCGGAAACATCCAAAACTTCAATTAGACATATTACGCGAATTTAATAACGCGATAAAAGTCGAAATGACCAGAACGTTGAGCAAACACTTGTCGATAACCGTATCGAGGAGCATTTGGTGGATATTTCTAATTGCGGTTAACCGAAAATATTTATTAATAAAATATTTATTCGGCATATGCTTCAACAATAGTTGTAAAAATAAAAATCGCTATCAACATATGTATCGTGCAAATTACATTATGGCCATGTCACTTTGGCATTCAAATAACTTATTTAATTAAATCATGTTCATTTGATTGTCATAATTTAATTTTCTCGACTGATACTCTCGACCCTCTCGAATGATGCGAAATACCATTCGTATAAATAAGCGACATATGTTGATTGAGTGTAATAACTGGTATTGCTGCGTGTATACATTGACTTGATGATAAACCCCGCAATTGCGTGCTCGAGTGTTAATTAATTTGTTTTATTGTTATTTTCTAATTGTGGTACAATTTTGTAGCAAATTCAGTAATGCAGATTATTAGTTTTGGGTTTACAACGGTTTACAAGTTAGCGCTCGGGTTTAAGAGCTCTTTCACTCGAACATTCAGAGCTTTTTACAAACACCATTTAATCAAAGCTTTCAGACGAACAAAAAATGTCGCTAATAATATTTTGAAACCTAAAATAATAATGTTTTTCTATTAAAATTTACACATATTTATGCCAAAACAAAATATAATTATAAACGTCAAAGGCGTTCATTAACTTTCATCAATTCGGCTGAAAGCTTTCTGTAATTTATTATTTGATTTATTTAATAATACTAATTTAACAGTTATTTTATAATATATTATACATCACCGCTTTAAAAAAATTGAAATTTTTGATAATAATAAACAATTGATTTTTTTCACTTTAACCTTTTTAAAAAACATTTATAGACACATCAATTGATCACCATTTTATAAATACAATAACCACTCTTACTTTAATTTTTTAAAAAAGAAAATTTGAAAAAAGCTTATAATGAGATAAATAACACCAAATAACAAAAAAATATTTTTGTGTATTTGTAGATTTTTTGAATGTTTGAGATATTTAATAACACTAGAAATATAACTTTTATAAATTCAAATGTAAAATAAATATTCTTTTATAATTTTAAATAATACGCAAAGATTACGGTTCTGAGTCGGTGTACCTTATATTAGAAAATCTCATTGGAAAGATTTTCAAATGGGAGAAAGTTTTCAATAAGTATATAAATTTTCTGACTTTTGAGCACTCACGTTTATGGTTTCAGCCAACGGAACTAAATTTTAGTTGATTTTCAAACATTAAATTTCAACAATTTTCATGTTCTAAAATTTTCTTTTTCCTGATTCTAGATTGTGAGATAATATGTTATAACCATATAGCCTTCTAAATTTAACAAAATTTGGCCTAAAAACTTTTTTAAAATTTAAGACTCTCGTATACATGACAGATTTTCAAATTCTAGATTTTAAATTAATAAATTCATGGTTGATACATTCTAAATTCTTGAATTCTTAGAATCCCAGATATTAAATTTTTAGATCTAAATTGGAACAATTATTTTTTTCGATTTTTTAACAAGATTTTAAAATTTTTATATTCGTAATTTACCTAACAGTTTTAAAGCACTTTTCGGTATTCTTAAACTTTGAATAAGGTAACAGCGTTCTGAATTTAGTAACACTTATTTAAGAATTTCATGACACAAACTAGTTCGCGTGGATTGTTGCAGCTTAGCTTTTTAACTGTATTTTATTATATTTTGAGTGTTATAAATTCTAGCTTTTCAAATTTAGAGTTTTCAGATTTTGAATTTCATTATGAAATTAAAAAAAAAATGTAGATAACATATTTTCTCACTCTATATTCTATACATCTTCAAAACAAAGTTGAGAGAACTCCAATTCTAAAACCGCTTTTAACACAAATTCTTAGAAGCAAATCGCAGATTTTTAAAGCTTATATTTAGAGATTCTCAAATTTTTAATTTTTGTGTTTGTAACTAATTTTGAATGTCTCGATTTGAATTCAGCAATGTTTTTGAAATAATTTCAAAAATTTTGAAATCAGATTCTTAAATGACAAATTTTCACATTCTAAGTTATAAATTTCTCATACCTAAAGTTTCCAGAATCTAAAGCCTAACATCTTCTCAGATCTTATATTTTTAACTAAATCTTTTAAGAAACAGATGTTTGAGTCCACAGTGTCCATAATTTTTGATTGTCAGATAGATGTTTTGTTTCTCAAATTTTAATTTTTGATTAGATTATCTAATTTAAAAGCCCACGACAAAATATACAAATTCTTCCAAAACTCACTTTTTTTCTAAAACTTTTTGATTTATTGGTAGAAATAGAAATATCCAAATTGTAACTGTAACTACAAAAAGTAACAACAAAAAAATAAAGCTTGGTATATAACAAAGTAATCTTGGTCGTTATTTTTAGTCATTTATGTTAAATACACCTCTCTCTGTGTTGGAATTGAAATTAATTATTCCAAGACATATCCAAGTCCCTATGTACCCATTCCAGTCCGAAGCTTTCGGACCAAAGTTCGTAGCAGCATAATTCATCACTTGCGCCTGGTTCATCTTTTACGTCAAATGTGAAATTTCATAAATCAAGCGGGAGACATCAAGCGGGGACAACAAGACTCGCGCCTCCAAAGCGAAGGGAAAGGGCCTAAGCCCTACACGACTCGTTGCTTCTAATTATGCACGCAAAGATTTCTCGCTTAATTTAGTCCTACCGGTTCCAGAGTTCGCATTTCCCTAACTCATTCCACTCGCGAACTTCCTCAGGAGACGCTCCTTAGACTGGGAAAGTACACCGGTACGAATTTCCACGCTTTTCACAGTCTGACTTCCAAGGAAAATGTCGCCATGGAAACGGGCTCGAGTAGGGGAGCGCCATTTTGTCCCCGACTCCGGAGTTAGCGAAAGCGCCACAAATTTATATCTGCCTCATCCAGGGCTCAAAAGAGATCATTACCAAAGCTTTCTACTCAATTGCGGATCGCCCGGAGTTTGATCTATTTGTCGTCGCTCTTTACCTGACTACTCACTGTCGTCTTTATTATTTTATATGATTTCTCAGGATTTTTCCTCTCCTCTTCGGGATATGGGAATGCCAAACGGTAATTGAACAATTTTGTAATTCGGTTTATCTTATCAAAAAATATTTTAAAGCACTGGAATATCTTTCTAGATAAGAACAATGCATCCGAAAGAAGAGGCGTAAAAAATGAAATTAATCGCACAGAAATATAGGTGAAGTAGCTGAAGAAAACAGCGGGTGAGGCAATAAAGAAGAATTATTAAGGAAACCCATGAGCCAACAAATCCAGTCAGAGTTGGCGGCACAAGTTGAGGGATCAATGGCTCAAGATGCCGCCTCCGAAGATGGACTGCTTCTTCATTTACAATCATTAAAGAGAAAGTGCTTTTTGAGGATTTCTTTACTTTTACTCCTCAGACGCAAACATTCTTTCTTAATTGTTTTCAAAATCGTGATTAATATATTATTACTAGAATTTTTTTATTGAAGAAATCAAGTTTAATTCTCAATTTATTGTTGCCATCTGTGTTTCAACTTACAAACTAAACATTCATAGACGAAAAGCGAAAGATATGTTAGTGCCATCTAATGTCGGATAGCCAAACTTTCAATATAATTTCTCCACAGGAACTGTATTTTGAACTATAATATTCTGAGGTAAATTATTAATTTTACTCCGAAAATTCTCTGTATATCTATATTAAATTTCTTGTTTGTAAGTTTTTTACGTTACTTTCAACACAAGCTTTTTGTTAATATAAGTGTATGAACAAATAACGATTTTCAAAGAACTCCATAATTTCTAACTTAAAAGCACCGAATTTTTATCGATTTTAACGTTAATAAATAAATAATAAAAAACGTATATATCTCATTATAAATAATTTAACAAAGTAAATTGTTTAAATCATATTTTTTGAGGAAAATCGTATAATATATTTTTAGAAATACCAAATCTTCGTGGATCTGTGATTAGCGTTCACAACATTCAACAAAAATCATTTCCCACACACATTTCCAGCGCGACGATTTAATCGGTCAGTAACAGTTGCGATAATTCAATTTTAGTGATATTTTTGTAACTTGTGAAATTTTAATATAAGACCTTAAAATTCCGACATATGTACAAAACTAAAAAACAAACAGTGAACTCTTCTATAAAAAATAAATAATTTAAATATAAAATGTTTAAAAAAATATATCAACGACTGAACAGTTTTAATTGTTAACTAAAAAAGAGTTGATAATTTAACCTACTCTTAAAAATTCAGTACAGTTTTTGTTATTTGTGTTAATGAAATATTGATTTTAGATATGTAGGTAAAAACTTTCCTTCATAGACTCTAATTATTCATATATTTATAGAATTGTAAACACAAAGGTATCGTTATTCTTTTGTATGCAAAATCGAGAAAGTGTTTGTATATGAGCTTTTTGTACCCTGGAAATTAATTAGTATTAGAATGTATTTTTTTTTTACAAAACTAGAAAACTTAATGAATCAATAATAATAAACTGATATCTATGAATAAATCAAGCAATAAAAGACAGATAGAACAAATTTTGTGCCTCATTATGTTTTTTTAGTAATGTAAGACCGTAAAATTACACAAATTACACTGTTTATTTACAAATGAACGCCACTTTCCTTTATTATTTTTTGATAACAATAACTCATCTACGTACAGCAATCATAGATGCGGGAAGTAGATAATCAATAATTTTAGATTTTTAAAATGCAAATTTACATTTAATGACTGAGGTAAATCCTAAGCTACTTCTACTATCTACTGAAGATAAAATCAAATAGGTACTTTTTTGACTAAAATGTATTTTTTGTAAAATGAACAGGTCATATATGAAATTTTACTACAATCATTTAAAAAAAAAGTAATAAATGTAATAAATATTTAGATTACCAAAATGTCATATCAAAGCGGTATGACTAGTACAAGCATGATTAAATCTATAATCTAAATAAATCATTCCGGTACAGTGCCAATAATACAAAGCACCTAACACTAAGATGTGCCACCACTGATGAGAATGTCCAAAATAATCGAACTTTCCAGAGCAAAACCTTTCAGGTACTTTTGTGATGTAAATAACAAAGGCAACTCCTGATATCACATACATTCCCACAACTCTCGGGAGAAGAAGCTGAAATAAAACATTGAAAAGGAAATCGTAGAATCATTTTGAACATACACAAACGATGGGGCTGTCAAACCAACCCATATGACTAGCCCAATGTAAAGTTGGTACAACCCCATAAGCAGCCCATCCAACGAAAACCAACATTTTTACATTAGAACCAATGTTGAAACTTGGAACGTGCAACGACATCGCGACGATGAAAATGATGGTCACAGTAAAGATATAAAATTTCAAATATCCAGGATTGCACCAGAAAGCATAATAAATTCCCGATGTGTAAATTGCGAGCAGGGACATAGCTATTCCGAATAAATCAAAAGTGAGGAAGACGTCAAAATCACGAGCGGATCTGCAGGAAAAAGTGTGATATAACGACGACAATAACATGCATATCTGAAACAAATCCGATTAGTAACGTTCGTTTTGTTAGCAACGAATCATACCTGAAAACATAGTAGAACAAATCCAACAATGAGTTTATCTGAAAAATGAGCATAAACATCTAAAGACGCAAAATCGCGAATTGAGGCTGCTACGAATAAAACAAAACCGAAAATATGGGACCATATATTGATTGTCTCATTCGTCCACCAGAATATGCTGAAAAATAAAGTAAATTACAGCGAAACGTAAATTTAGGTCTCACCTTTCTATACATTGTTGTGTGTTTAAAATTCCTCGGTATCCAGAAAGAATAAAATTATTGTGTTTGATGAAGTCAGGGGCGTCCTTAAAACTACAAAGTTTTGTATCCTGGGGGAAATAAACGTCCCCTTTATTTTCCAAATCAGTCATTTTTTTCTTCCTGTTGTCTGTCCCTACTCGCTTAATGAGTCCCGTTACGAAATCTCCTGCATAATCACAGTCCTGCAACAACGGGCAAAGATAAGACGCATTGCGCCTGCAGGAACGCTAGTTCCTGCGGCTCCTGCCACCCTGGTAGACGTGTGCAGGAAGCGACACTGACGCCACAAGACTGACAATTGACAGACGCTGTCTGAGTAAATAAATTACCATCGTTTGAATTATTTAAAACAGAAAAATCAATTATTGTGTCATATTCTTAAAAGCTCTTCTTCCTTCTGGGTTCCGTATTAGAAAAAGCTTGCGAAGAAGAGAAAATACGTCAAAAGGTATGTAAATACCAGTTCTGGCCCAAAGAAGTTACTGACACTAATTGTTTATTGACACTAATTGTACAAATTTAAAAAAATAATAATAAGTGATTCATTTTTTGTAATACAAAAAGTAGGAGCACAAACTATAATTTACCTACTAGATTCCAGTCTCTCTAAAAATTTCTAGATTTTTTAAATAATTCATAATAATTTAGTGCTCTATGAAATTGGAATCCGACTACCTGTTCACGTTAAATACCAAAAGATTTGGGAGCAAAATAAACAGGTTTTACATTTATTGAAACAACTCAACCTTATTTAGAATTTAAAAAGATTTTTGCCTTATTTTACTTAATTTTAGAATTCAAAATTTTGAAATAAATATATATCTATATACAGGTGTCCTAGAACGCCCACATTTTAATTTCAATAAAATCTGTTATATATTTTTTTAAAGTTTAAATTTCTTTTCAATAGCTATAAAATCTACCGATTTATAAATATTAAAAATCTACTCAAAAATTCACGTTTTTAAAAATTTGCTGACTTTTAAAGAGACTGGAATTAAGTACTTTTTGTACACTTTTAAATCCTTTTTGATCAAGAACCCCATTTTTTTTTAAATCCTCTAAATTCAAGCAAATTGCATATTTAGTGAAACGTAAAAATTAAATTATTTTTTTATATATTATATCCATGTACCTACTTGCATCGTGTAGAGACCACAGAAATTGTTTTAAATAAGAAACCAGAATGGGATGGACAATAATGTAGAGACAGTGAAAGCATTTCCTGCAGTCCTGCTACACGTAAAGTTCATTTGAGCAAGGTAAAAACCATTAATTTGTGTTTCCAACATTGCGAAAAAGCCGGAAATATTATAATACACTGTTTCAAAAATGTCAGTACATTTCGCTGTTTAATCATAACAATTTCATAACCTTGAACCGATGAAGAAACTATAAAGTAGACCGAAACATTGACACAGAAAAAATTTACATAACATCACTTAGAATGCATGGTAGGTTTTTATTGCGTATGTAATCAAATTGGAAGTTGAAGATTTGATTCTATGTTTGGAGAAAGTGTCAAAACGAACACAATTTCATTAAGTGGCCTCCCTCTGCTTTCTCTCTTTAATTTTTTTGCTAAGAAAGCAGGTTCCGTTTGAAGTAGGTCATAGCCAATCTTCCAAAGTTGGAAAAATGATCTCCGTCCTGCAATTGCCAGTCTTTGGTTTCAGGATTCAAGGCACTGTTCCCTCATCAATTAAAATTGACGTTTAATCGAAGTGCATTGTGTGCATCCGACTTTCATGTAATTAGAAAGCATGGATCACTCACCTTATCACTATAGCAAGTTTCATTATCATTGTCGTCTGTTGTTGGAACATCGTGCTTGGAAGTAATGGTAACAGTCATAATTTCTGCAAAAAAACAAAAATAAATTTTCAGGGAAAATAACTTTAGTTTCCTGGTGGCCTTGGCTAATTTAGACAAGCGGAAAACAGATTTAGAACAAAAAAAAACGACCTCAATTTGAGAGAAATATAAAATGTCTAGCAGTGTAGTTTTGTTTTTGTTGCATTTAATAACACATAATTTCGCCAAGTCTTCGGGTACTTTGAGTGTTCCACTTTCTCTGAGATGTGTACAATTCACAGCATGCGAATGAACATTCTAACGAACACCAGAAAAAGGAAAAATGTTCGATTCCATCAGTGTTTGAAATTGTTCCTTGTTTCATCGCTGTTTTAATTATCTTAGAAACATAACTAACTGGGTTATGTCCCCAAGACATTCTACTTATTCTCAAAAGAACAGTTATCCAATAATAACGATTTCGTGTAACCTATTTTTTTTCCAGATGAAATTTTAGCCTTGACATCTCACCTTCACAGTTACCTCAATATAAACTATTAATAAATTATGCTCCCTCAAAACATCACTTTGTTTATTCTCAACATAACCAAACAAAACATAAAATTTACAACTTCGCAAGATTTCACAAAAACACGAATATTTCGTATATATAATTATATATACTACTCGTATATATAATTTATATATATATACTACTCGTATATATAATTTAGTGTTGTAACATAGGACTCGTTATAAGTTTCTGTCATGGTTGGACGCAGACAGTCGGTACTACTAAATTAAAAATTTCTACATAAATATGGAATTTAACTATGTATAATTCATTTTTACAAATGGATAAAACTATGTAATAATTACGTAAGTAATGTACGAGTTTCACCACAATCTGAAAACGAATTACACGTCTTTGTCACTAATCACTTATATTTTGGATCTTTAGAAACTAGAAAGTTTGTCAAGAAACAGGAAACTGTTAATTGGAATAGCCAGACCAAAAAATAATGTGACAATTAATGAATCTAACTAACAGAAGCAAAAATGTGAAACATTTAAATTAATCAAAATCGACCTTAAATGAAATTACTGTTTATGACAATACAATACGTAAGTCGGATATTTTTTATCTACAAAACACCAAATTCAAGGTTTACATGGGTAACTTGTGACCTCACAATAACAAATGTTTTGCTTATATTTAAGCGTCTTCCCACGTTGCTAAAAACCACCGTTCGCAAATATAATTTAATCTCATGTCCAGTTAAAAAAGTTATTCAACTCTCAAAAACTGTTAACGTCACTAAGAAGACATTGTTAACAATAATCACATTAAATTGGGGTCTTCAAAACACAATGCTCTAATCTAGCTTAGAATAAAATGTTTCAGACACGAAGCTACAATTTTTCGAGCTTAATAGCTTATTAGAAAATGATTTATTTCCTCCACTCAGAGCTCGACTGTTAAATTATTTAAATCAATCAATTCGAGTAAGGACACGTGGAAAGCTCGGACCAGCCTTTGTTTTCGTTCTAAAAATTCTTACACAATCTTCGAGTTTCCTTAATATTTGACGTAAATTTGTAAGGTCAACTAGTGATGGAACTAAATTTTAAGAAAACTACACGTGTTGTCTTGGGAACAAATTTACAAAAAATGTACTTACATTTACAAATTTCCTAATAATATTTTAAGAGTTTTTTTTTTTTTTAAATATCGCACTTTCTATCACACTGTCGTAAATGCGACGTCCAACATTGGCGCAGGTGCGAGTTGCTGCGCGGTTGGTGAACGACTGAATAAATACCCATCCAAGAAATTTCAATTTCAAAATATAGCGACCTCCTTAACCGAATACTGGCTTTTATTAATGAGCAAATAATGTTTACGATCGTTAGAAAAAGTTGTCTTGGGCTCACAATAGACCCTTTAGTTTTTGAAGCTAAATGTTTAAGAAAGGCGTTTGGAAAAATTCAAGATTGCTTGTCATTCATCCGTGAAGATTCTTTGCAAACTGGTTTGAGCATTCGTTAATTTTTTTTGTTACCCACATTTTAGATTAGGAACGGCAACGGTAAAAAGTCTGCTCTTTCATCATAGTTAATAAACTCTATTAGAAAATGCAAATTTTGGTGCTTCTTTTTAATTTCTAAAGAACTTTTTTAAAGGTAAGAAAAATAGTTCCGTTGATCAAAATTTAATTTAGACTTTAAAAAAAATTTTTTTTGACCACTTTTGTAGACCCACAGTTTTGAATTTGACATCTTCACATTGTGAAATAGAGTTTAAAAAAAAAAACAAATAAAAATGACTGTTTCCGCCCGGGATCGAACCGGGGACCTTCCGCGTGTTAGGCGGATGTGATAACCACTACACCACGGAAACAGCTTATCAAATATAGCTTTGTAAATGCTGAAATACTGAAATAAATAATTTCTAAAATTAGGTTGTTTTGTAATCAATTCATTTTTTAAAATTTCTTGCCCATTTAAAAATAATTAAATTTTATTTTGAATTTATTTATAATAATATAATGTAATCAAATTATTTATCTTATCCATGTTTATACAAAACTTTTCATAAAATCACGAAACTACCTTGTAAAAAAATTGTAAACATTTTTGTCTTGGTCAAAAATAACGTAAAAGAAGTTAGAAATTCAATTTAAGTTTTTCTTTCATAGAAAGGTGCTATTATTGCAAGAAAATAATTAAAACGTGTTCGTTAAACTATGCCTTAAAAGTCCAAAGTTTATATAAAATAGCTGAAAAAGCACTTGACCCATTTCACCTCGCGAACTATCTAGCTTACAATACATAATCAATAATTTTAAAGTCTGATTTAGTATACATATAACAAAAAAAAATCATTTTGTAACAGAATTTAACTCTGAGGCAATTTAATAAATTTCCAAAATTATTACTATTATTATTATTATTATTAATATTGTCTAATTAGGGGTATGTACAATAATAAGCTCCCAATTATTTATACGCAAGCAATTTGAGTAGTAAAATAGTTTAGACAAGAAACTTAGTTTAGATTCATACTAAATTTATAAATAAAAATAATAATAATGGACCTAAATAATGTTTACCATGTCTTTAAAGCAGACTTAAAAACCAAAATATAAAAATTTTGACCCACTAACTTCAACATTAGAGTTATAAAAAATAACTGAAACCAAATTGATAGTAGTTGCTCTTAAAAACAGAACAAATAGATACATCAAATTATATATAAATAAAAAGTATAAACTATAATAATTTTTGCACAAAAAGATTAATTAGAGGTAGGAATTTTTATGTTAAAGGGAACTAGAAGAAAACGGAAAAAAATTAAAAGCGCTTTGTTGTCAGTGCATATTGCTTTTAAAAAGCAAGCTCAAAAAATATTTAATCTTCTCAAAATAAAAAACAGACAGCTGTTGTTTTGTGAAAATTTTTAAGATTTTTAGCGAATTGAGCATAAAGTCTGCCTTCCTTTTTTGCTTCAGACAAGAAGATCCTTTCTAAATAATGCTTATAAGTATTTATTTTATCTAATTACATAATTACAACAGATATTATTCGCCAAAGAGTCGAAGAGTTAATAATTTTTGATTGATCTATGCAAAAAACACTAAGAAAATTTAAAAATTTCATTAACCACTATTAATCAAAGAACAGGGTCTTGAGGCATTGCAAAGAAAAAGAAAAATTGGTAATAATTTTGGAACGATATGTAGCTAAAGTACGCAGTTAGTATCCACATTTTTAATGACAGAAAAAGAAACGATAGCATTAGTATGTAGGTTAAAAGAAAAAAAAACATTTTACTACAATATGATCAACTTCACTCAATTAAATGTGTTAAATGTTTGAACCACAAATTTTAACTATGGCTATGAAATGTACAATAACTAAAAGTGATAAAGGATCTTTAAATATATTTTCCTGTGAAAAACGCATATTAAGTCAAATCAATAACTCGATAACTAGTAAGATAACGATATGTTAGTTAAAAGGAAACAGATTTCTCTTAACTATCAAAATTGAAATGTGAAAGTTGGTTTTTATAAATCTCTCAAATCCTTATATAAGTAACTTGCTTTTATTTGTTAAAAAACTCTAATATGAATTTATCTTATACTTCTACTTAATGTAAAAAATTGTTAAGATTATATTTGGATGTTAAGTAACAATCACAAACGCGTTGTAAAATTATAAGAAAACCTCAATAATTCTTGGGTTGACTGCTGGCGTTTTATATTATTTACGACCGACCCTTTTTAACAAATCTGGCTCAAAAAAGAAACCGATATCGGACATAAATAGAATACCATAAATTAGAAGCGCCCATAATCTCAACGGAGGTTGAGATTTCTGTGCGTTTATGGTAGTTGGTTAGATCTTGGCGGCTACTATACCTTCTGTAAATACAGAGATTTCTCAAAATTGTTCAAGAAGCTGTCAAAGAAAAACTTTCTCCCAGGCAAAGCCAGACAATGCACTTGTGTAATATAAAATAATTTCTACTGAACTACAACAATTTTTCTATATTTCCAATTTAGTTGGACAAAAAACCAACAAGGTAATCATTTTATTCTGACAGCTTTGCATGACTCAAGCTTATCAATTTCATATAATCACGCATAATTTATTATTCCTGTTTCAGAATAAAAGGAGAAAGGAAACACGGAGTTCACAATGAAGTCACATTTATAATAACATTTCTTAGAATTGTGATGGACATTATTATCAAAATAAAGAATTTATAACAAGCAGAAGTATCAAACACAATTTGTTCTTGAACTTTATTAAATAATAAATTCGAAATAAAAATTTATAGCTCTAAAAACTGCTTCGCATTAAAATGACTTAATCGGACAATTTTATTAAATTCACTACTAATAAATTTAAAATACATGGATTTTCCGCATATTTTTCTTTCTCGCATTGGTCTAAAAACCTCACAGTTGTCACCCACTTACACACATAAATATTTGTGTATTTGGTAACAAAATTAAATTGTCAGGGTCAATTATTCTAGAAGTCTGATGTTTCTACTTTTCATGAAAAACGTGTTTAATTCGTCTTGTTGTTGCACAACTTCATGTTGAGGAAACCCGACGTGAAGTATAATGAATTCTTCAAATATCTTGTGCGGTACTGACCTTATAAAACAAGTTCTCGTAATTTCTTTTACCTTTGTGTAAAGAATCACCAAAATAATGTTTAGGTCCTGCAATATCATGTCATCATCCTAAGATTTGCATTATCAAGGCGTGACATTGACAATATAAATAGACCATTGTCCGCAAAATTCCACAGTATTACAAAAGTGTTAAAATCTTTTTCAAAAAAAGAAGTCATAAAAGATATTGAAGTCATTGGAAAAATTTGTTTATACAGTGCTGCGAACTACAGAAACCTTGCAAAGCTAACAGGTACAATACAAAACACTTTAAATACAAATAATGTTTTTGTATTGGAAAGCAGCCTTGCAGAGCTTCCAGAACTCAACACAATGAAATTTATTGGCCTTTATTATTGGTGTCTGAAAATTCAACACTATTGAAATTATGCTTGTTCCGTTCTGTTATTTACCCTTAATGATATTAAATAATGCTCTCCTAATACATTTTTTCATTTTAATAATAACAATTTCTCTGCATGTAGTCAATTTTTGTGCAGGTAGGTACAGTTGGCTGCATAAACTGAATGAGTTAATAATTTTTACTGAAAAAAATTATTACATAGAATTTACGTAATCTTTAATAATCTTCGATATGATGTTTAAAAAAATTGCACAGAATACTAATTACTAAATGGATCCACTGTCACGCTTACTATAAAAACTGCTCAAATACTAGACGAACGTACAAAATGTCGCACTCCTTTCACCTATGAATAAAAAAAAAAAACAACTAGAAAAAATCCACATAAAAATACATTTTTTGTTGATTTCACGATTTTGGCTGTTCATTTTGCGGTTCAAAAATCTCCACCAACAAGTATGCGTCTTGAACAACGAATCCAAAAACTAAATAGTCTTCAGTTTTTTCTGTATAAATCTTTGACGCGTTTCGGTTATTTTTTATTGTAAACAACAACAAAAACGATAGGATAAAATCACAAATAATAGCTGACTGAGCATCCAGACATATTTTATTAGGAAAATTGTACAAAATAAAATAATAAATAATCCAATTCTTCCATCACAATAACAAGATTACTTTGATTTCCATCCTACGTTACAGTAGGAAAATCGTCGTTACCATCGTCAGGGTGGTTAAAATCATATTCGTAGTCCGGACGGTAGTTGTAAATGCGTCTTTTTTCGTTTGAATGTCTTCGTAAGGTGAACAGAGGTTCGAAAACGGCGTCTTGGGGAGCAGGAAAAGCGTAAGTGCCGATGAAGAACACCACAAGAACAAATATCTACATGTAAAAAAAAAAGAATTAAAATTAAAACCGTATATTATAATTTACAAAAAAACTCACCACAAAGATAGATTTCATCGTTGTAGGTGGGTATATAATATCAACTGTCACTGGTCACAACAAAATCCTTTGATGATGTTCACTGATCAAGATAATCTTCAGACTGAACCTCTACAGTATTTATAGCTCTTCTTGTATCACCAAAGCATAAACAATTTGCTATTTCGTTGAATACATAAATTATTTTGATTCACACCTCGAGTCATCTAATCATATTTTTACAAGATTAATAGGGTTTGAAGAAAAAAAAGAAACTTGTTGTTAACTTGAAGCTAAAAATACACTTATTATAAATAATAATAGCCATTTATTCTAATATATTTCAATTCAATTCATTACTTTTTGTGTATTAACATTGAACAATATTTGTCAAATAAATCAATGGCCAATTAACGCGAAATTTGCTACTAAAAATACCTCTAGAGTCTGATAACGGAATGTTTCAATATACCTGAGTCAGACTGCAATCATTCAATTGGTTTTGCAATTAGCTGTTTATTGATAATTGTGGATAGTATTACGCACTTTTGAAAAATCAAGTGTTTTATTAATTAAAATTGGTTTATATCAGTCAGTATATTAAAGAATACAATTCGACTTATTAAAAAAAAAAAAACACAAATATTAGGACACGAAATAGTACATATATTGTCCAAATTCAAAAATATGAGTGTATAAAGTTAACAAAAATAATGTGTTCATTGTATTAATATAAAAAGGAGTGATCTAAAGACGTAATTTTTTACTTGTTGGTAGCTCTCATAATCATATTAAAAATGACGTCTGTCAAAGAGTGTCAAAGACATGTTTGAAATAACATTCAGGCTTACCAACAGATTTCAGTTTTAGAGCCTGATTAAAAGCGTTTTTACTAGCACACTTATGTCCCAGTCTATAAACTCATTTTATTATTAAGTTATAAATACAAATTTTATTACCTATGGACGCAAAGGAGAACTTCAAAACTGATCCAGTTATATTTCCTCTGTTGTTAACCATGTGTGAGACATATGCAAATAATTTCTGTTTTCAAAAATCAGAAGCAATAAAGTACAAGCAAACTCAGCCTACCTTATTCTTTTTATAGCGAAAAACTTAAAAAGGAAATTGAAATATAAATGAAAACCGTGTGATGCGTGTGTGTTGAAAAATTAATTAATATTTCGTTTCCTAACAAGATTTATGGTATGGACTTTTGAAGTTTTCCCTAAAGTAATTTATAATATCCAATAAGTAGTGGTTAGGTACTATCCAATGTCCAGGGTCGGCATGAAAACTTTTTTTGCAGGTAGTAACAGTTATAAATAGCCAATACAAAGAAAAGTTTTCGGCTACATGTCCTCATGAAAAACCAAATATAAGATGTTGTAAATTAGTTTAGGGCAGTTTATAGTTTACCAGTCAATACCATAAATTTTATCAGAAAATGAAATTATAATTAATTTCTCAGCACTATACGTTTTAATTTATGTTTCAAATTCATTTTTATGCTTTCCACTATGTTTAAAAAGAACAAGGTAGATTAAGTTTGCTCCTAATTTATTGCTTTTCAATTTCGAAAAAAGGAGTTGGGATTATGGGATTAACAATAAATAAAATGTGAATGATTCTGTTTATAGCGCCACATTGCTAATATGTATAATTAATAACTTAAAATTAAATAATAATTAATAATTAAATGAGGTTTTAGGCCGGCACATAAGTGTCGGCGGACTCTGTATTGTGTAGCAATTTTAATGTGCAAAAAACCCAAATTAAAACGAAATTAAATATTCTCTAATCAAAATCATTTTAGATAACATAGATATCATAAACTTCTGTATAAACGTATATTTAAGTTTTGGCTTATTCAAGTTTGTTACATAAATATAAAAATTCAGCTGGTTTTTTTGTAAAACGCAAATTTATTTGTGTGTTCAGAGGTATTTCAGCAAAAAATGCCTGTTGTTGCATATTATTAAAATAGTAAACACTTATTATTTGGTCATTATTATATTCGAGAAACAGAATAGATCGTCTTTGTGGTTTATGGAAAAATACTCTATTATAGTACCTGTTGTGTCCAGACACTATTTCGCCACACACAAACATAATGCGATAAATACATACAAGCAGCTAAATAAAATTACTGTATTTACATTAAATTATGTTTTCAAATTAGGTTAATTAATTTTGAATCAATGCCTACATGGGTATTTATTAATTAGTGCAGTTTCATTTAGAATTCGCATAAATTAAATTGGGTGCCGATTAAAAATTTCCAGAAAATGTAGATTCCAAAAATCACATTCTTTACACAGCAAAATATATCTACTGTCTATTATACATTTTGGTCACAACGGAAGGAAGAAGGCATGTTTTATAAAAGTTTTTGTGCTGTTTCAGGTTAAAAGTGCCATCAAATTTCTCAATAAAAATATTTTTTATCACTATCTTATACCGTATTTTTCGGGCTGTAAGACGCACCATTTTTTTGCATTTTTATTGTTACATTGGCAAAGTAGACTAAAAAAAAAAATCTTAGTTCACAAAACCGTATTGAACTTTAAAATCTCTCTTTTTCTTTTTCCTCTTTATATATAAGATGGTCTTCACTGATATCCGGAATTTTAAATCAAACACTGGACATTTTTGTATTAATTTCGAATATAAGACGCACCTGAATTTTAGAGGGAATTTTTTGACGAAAAACGTTCGTCTTATAGTCCGTAAAATACGGTAATAATTACAATAAATACAATTTTATGTTAAATTTATCTTTTCCGTGTTCCATGTTTATGTTTTCCGATAGTAATATTTTATCGCACAATGAGAAAATAATTGATTTCGTGCACTGCAAGAACATGATTTACTAAAAAAAATATCTTTTTTGTAGAAAATTCTATGCTATTCTGTGACTGATCGTTCAAATGAGATACCAATTGTTGATCCAATCTAAAAAAATTCAAAGAATTTGCAAATCCTAAAAAACCTAAAGAGTTGAAAATTAGAGGATCTAGAAATTTTTATTAAATTTGAAGAACTCGATATTCGAAATTCGAAATAGTTCAAGGCAATCAAAACCAATCTAAAAAAATTAGCCTTATAAAATAAAATCTGGGAAATTCAAGAAATATAAAGAAAACAACAATCCAAACCTTTCAAAAGAAAATAGGAAATTTAAACAAGACAAGTAAATACACGAGAATACACAGAATTAAAATGAAGAAAATTCTGTAAATCTAGAGAATCCGAAAAATCTAAAAAACTCAAAAAATAATAGTATAAGAAATTCGAAGCATTCAAGGACAAAAAATCGAGACAATTTAAAAAATTCTAAAAAACTGATTACAGAAATTATACGAAATTTAGAAAATTTCGAAAAAATACAAAAAAGTACTGCATTACATGGATCCAAGATAAAAATGACGACTCAGCTTAATTAAAAAAACTACTCATTTTTTTAAATTTGCATGTAAAACTTGCAGAATGTTGTCTAGAAAGCTCAGATTTAAAAAAAAAACTACATATAATATAATGAATCCAAACCATGTAAAACATTAAAGCGATATGAATAATTCAAAGAATGTAAATAATTTAAGAAAATATAAATTTGCAGCAATTTTTATGATTTGATGCAAATATATAGTTTTTACTTTCTGTTTATAACACGCATTTGATATAATAAAATTTTGATGTTTCTTAGGCATATGCAAACCCTCAACTTGACGCTCTTAGAAGCCAAATAACTAAGCAGCGAATCGCAAATACATTTTCACCTTTTATTTTAACAATGACTTTAAATTGCCCCATAAACTCTTATTTGATATGAATATTTTAATACGTAAAAACGACAACTAAAATTTTCTCGAAATTTTGTTAGAATAAATTGATGTTAATTTCTTTTCTTATTTTTCTCAAAACTTGATATTAATGTGCATATTTGGAGAATCGGTTTGCACAAAAAAATAATTCATCAAGTGCCCAATATTTTTGAAGCTTTAAACCAACGAACCAATTCACATTAAGAAGAATTAGCAACTGAGTGTCTTCCACATATTCTTCTTTTGCTGGTACCACTCATATGCCGTTCGTTAAGCTGTGCCATCGTATCGAAAGAATAAATAAAAAAAATATTTTTACATATTCACCTACACGACGCAGAATCCGATGTTCTTACTCCGCGAACAAATATTTGTTCGTTCGGCGACATTTATCCTAAAAAACAACAGCACGTTATATACGAAAATGTTTAATTAGATGAGATTAGTATCGAATGGTGCAATGACGTTTCTACCAAATAAAAAAATGACTTCCCATTTTTAAAATAGTTTATTACCAGACAATCCAAAAATTAAACAAAAATAATTTAATTGCGTCATTCTCACTTTCAATAACCACCAACATTCATCACTAATAAAAAAAAACAACAGGTTAACTGCATTTTATTTAAATTTCCTGATAATTGCGGAGAAAAAATATATATTATGTAACAAATCCTTCCTATGCAATAATTGGTATTATACACTGAATAATTTTATGAGAGTAACTGTCTCAATTAAAAAAGGGAGGAGACAACCCTGCATGAGGGTCCCGGAAATTAGTTTCACCAGGGACAGGAAGCAATCTCTTATTTATTACATTCGATATTTTTACACATTATATTTATGTATAAAAAGTTTTACATGGTTTAAATAGTACAGTCATAAAACTGCAAACAAACAAGGGTGTCCACATCTGCGAAAAATAAATTACGTTACTCTTATGCTCTATTTCGAAACTGTAGCCGAAATTTTTCGATTTTTTGAAGTGATGGGGTTCTAACGTCAGGGAGCAAACAAAACTGCCACTCATAAAAACAAAAATGATCGGATAATAAGAATGTGATTGCTCTGTTTGCTCTTGTTGGTCAACTTCAGTGTAAATAAAACGTCACGGATAGGTTGTCTTACCTTTAAATTTAGCCGAACTAGACATCTGAGATCTAGAATATTAAAAACTTTAAACATGTATAGAATGTAGAGAATTGCAAAAAAATCTTTTATTACAATACACCTAGTTGAACCACAAAACCTACATATTAATTTATCTAACAATTATATTAGTATATGAGTGTCATCCATACGTTGGATAAAAATCCGGGACCCGACGTTGTTCAAGTACTAAAAATGCCTGCCGGCTGTTTTTACTACAAACAAGCAACACGCACTTTCACTACTCCTGCAAGGAAGTCGGGTGCAAGTGGGAAAGAAAAACGCAACCCAACACTTGACTTCTTACAACCACAATATATTCAAATAAAATAATTTCAAATTTAATTATAGATTATAAATGATTTTTAACATTTTAAAACCCCAATGGATACTGTGGTAGTAAGTGAAGGAGGGAACTCAGTCCAAAGCAAATATACAAGTTGACAGAAATGAACGCTGGCTCATCCCCTCCGAGTGTTGCAATTAAATAAGTTGTTTTTTATCTAAAGTGTGAAGTGTGGGGTTTGGGGGCCGGGGCATCACATAGCATATTTGCGAGTCCACTCGCGCGCTAGCTCGTTGTACTTTTCCCGGTCGGTTTTATATATCCTAGCAATTTCTGGTACTAATGGATCATCTGGATTTGGGTCACACAAAAGTGAGCAGATTGATAAGAGTACTGAAACAAAACAGAAAGTTAGTCAATGTCGAACGACCTCGCAAATCGATACTTAAACTATTAATTATTTACTTAACGCTAATCAATACCTCATACTCTTTCATTAATGACATCATCAAACTCTCTTTAATTACACTACAAAACAAAACATTTTGATACATGAGAACCAATACCACAACAACAAACGATGTATTAATACAATTTTAATGAAATACTGAAACCAAATTACAGAATATTTTGCTCATTAGTGTAAGCGCAGCCATTCATCCATCAAATTTAAATTTCCAACCCACATGATTTTATTAAGGAACAAATATTGATACAAAGTCCTAGAAAAAATATCGTAATTAATACTACGATTAATTAGTAAAGTTTATGCATTTTTTTAACAGGCCAGAGATGAGGTCATAAAAAGACAAAAAAGCGGAGTTTAGATAACTGGAAATATTAACGATCTTGATACAGCAAACTTTGAAAAAAATAAGAACTTGTTTTCAACTCTACTCCTTAATTTTCTACGCCAAACGAAAGACATTAACGGGATTTTGAAACATAAATGAGCTAGAACGAGTATTGCCTTATTATTATTCTAAAGCGTCAATACATAGTGCCTGATCGTTAAAGATCATTTGTCGTTTTTTCCACAGCTTTCGAATTCAGTTAATTTTGTTTTAGTAACTGCAATAAATGTCTTGAGTCATTTTACAAATAAATAGTTCTAATGTCTAATAGTTCAACGTGTTTAACAAAATGGCGTTAATTAGACAGGTTTTCGATTCTGGTTGTTTTTTTCTCAATCAAAAATGTAAACACTGATAGTAGAAAATGTATGTAGGTGTAGTAATTGCATTTGTTATCCACTTGAATGACGTGCAAATAAGTAAAAAAACTACAAATCCCAAAGTTTTAAATAAATTGACTCAAACTTAACGTGAACTTGATCGATTTTACTGTACACTACGAAACAGTCAATGCCGAGGATCTTGACCCAAACTTATTGATTGCCACAGTTTGGATTCACTTCACTTTTCCATTTCATAAAAACGGTCTTCAAATAAAAATTCTATAATGTTGACAGCAAATTAACCACAAGAGACGAGGTATTGATCGCCGAATTGCTTACCTAATCAACAAAACTACACTTTTACGAGTAAAATTAGGTTCCAAATAGTCAATCCCACGTTGCACAGATAAAATGTATATTTACCTCAGTGTTGTGGTAAATATTAACCGAATAGAAACATAAAATGCGTCTTGAGTTTAAATAGACGATTTTTCATGTTTCCCTTTTTTGGTGATATTTATTCAACACACTGAAGTATCTTCGTTACGTCCAATAGACCCTACGAAAATACGACCATGTACTTTCTGTAATATTGTTTGGGACATGTAGACAATCTAAATTAGCAAAGATTTTATACGAACAAAGATTTTTAAAAATGGGGTCCAAAATTCCGTAGGGTTGTGTCACCGATGAGTATTGTGTAAAATTTAACAATCTGATCTATGTAAGATCTGCGAAACCATTCTGATCTATGTACAAATTTTGAAAGTGTTTTTCATTTTGTAGAAATCTACATAATTAGTAAAACAGTGTTCCTCATAGAACTCCTTGACGTCTATGAGAAGCTGACAAATCAAAAAATAGCATCTTCAAAATTTAAATTAAAAAAAATGTCGGAGTTAAAATCTAACTTGATGACTAATCTTGTATTATGTGGCCACTCGTGTCACTAACATGCTGTATTAGAGCAATATAGCGTAAGTAAATGTGAAAAATGTCAAATCAATGAAATGTAAACACAGTTAACAAATAATAAAAATTACTACCATCACTGTTGCACTTCTTAAGTTAACTTTCTCTCACCCTAGTATCTAGTAAAATCTATTGAAATACAAACTTACATGAAAGAAAAATTGAAAATTAGTAATTCCAAATATTCGATGGCTCTAAATGTTTACAAGAATTCATAGTCAGTGGAAATTAAAAAGTTTTGTACACAAACTTTTAGAAGTCTTTGACAATGTAAACAAATAAAAGCACGCTCATTTTTATTGCATGTAAACAATGTCATTGAGAAGAGATCTTTTAGTATAAACTTTGTTTATATGTACGTATTTGGAATAAACGTTTTAATGAAGTGAGAGTGGCACCCCAAAATAAATAAATTAAACCAAGTTATTCCACGTGTCGGAGAAAGTAGTAATGGTATAATTGCAAAGTTTTGCAAACAGATAAAGTAATCTTTGAGTTTACATATTTGAGATACTACTAAGAATGTTCCCTAACGCTACCATAGCTAGAAATTGCGTCAAGTTTTCCTCATTGATAAATCTGCGATAACCCACTGATAAAAAGCTGCTAGGCCTAGTCATAATTATGCTTAAATTCAATGACACAAAAATGCACTTATCACTATTAATTGTACTTTTAAGAAGCATACCTTTTGAAATTGTAAGTGCTGGTGACCACTGGGAGCGTAGTATATCAAGACAAATGCTACCATTACTGTTTATGTTTGGGTGATAAATTCTTGTAGTAAACGCGACTTTTGGTGGTTTGAACGGATAGTCTGTTGGAAAATGAATTGTTAAAAAGAATACTCCTCCTTGGTATGGACTATCAGGCTGCAAAAAAAAGATATTTTAGAATGAAAAAAAAATAGGAATCAATAGAAGTGTTAGCATAAGGTTATTGAATAAATAAATTAGGATTCTAAAAATAACCTCATTACAGTTATGCGGCGTTGTAACAGTTTTAGAAAGAAGTATAAAGGAATTATAAGTAAAATCACACTTACTGGTCCCATGATTGTGGCTTGCCAGTGAAATACTGTAACAAAAAAGGAAATGGTTTTTTAGTAACAATTTAGAATGAAATGTGGTGACTCACGATCATCTCCAACAGGCCCTGCTGAACATTGTGCGGGAGGATCTCTGCCGAGGTCTTGTAATTCCTAAAACGTCAAAAAAAACTCATAAGTACTCAGACAGGTATCAGGTTAATAATAGCCACCTGAAAGTCAGGGGCCTAATATGGTGAGGTTAGAAGCGTGAAACATCAAGCCAAGGTCTTAAAATTAGCCACATTGTTATGAAGATGTGCTTTTGGCAAAAAGCGGCCAAAGTCACAATGAAAACAGACCTCAACCGGACCTGACACTCGTTACGTTACATCCGGCATTTTCGTGCTACCCCGAAAAACAGGGATATGCAGAAAATTGCCTGCAGATCTCGACACCACACTTGATAAGAGGGCAAAAACTCCTCCTTTTGACCGTAAAATCGTTAAGGGCGTTTTAATACCACAAAACGAAATATTTGTGAAAAAACTCTCACCACTTTGTACTTTCACTTGCACTGGGGACATTAACGTACCTTGTTGATTCGTTTTAAAGCCATTTGACGGAGTGTATGTGTAATAAATACTGGCTTTTCACCAGACAATGAAACCTCGAGCCAAGGACCTCTGATAGCAGATTGCAAAGATGGCCTCCTTCAAAACTCACACGCACGACGTAGGTCAAAAGCAGACTTCGTGTTCTTGTTGGGACGTCGGGACGCCGAGAGGTGCGCGGGGTTGGATTCGACTAATTGCTCGAAGAAATGTGGAGTACGGAGACACTTGGACTTTTTACAAAGACGAAAGAATTCAGCTTTGTGTTCCAGAAAAGATGACTGATCACTTCCGTGGCGACTTGGTCATGTCGATAAAACAGACCACTGTGGTTTCAAGCACATGCGATAACCGGCTGTACGATTTTAATAGTTACGTCATATTTGAGCAGAGGGCGCTTAAAAATCAATTAAATTCAAAATTCAAATAAAAAGAAATATGGATATTTTTAAACCGCTAACACATACTTGGTTTGATGTAATTTGAGGCTAATAAAAGAAGAGTTTTGAAATCTCGTTGGAATTCTCTAAGATCATGGAATTTTAATGGCTTTATTTTATTGTGCAAAATGAAGCTAATTAAACATTTTATATTATATATATTATATTTTAATTTAACAAGTCGTTTCTAGTGCTTTAATTTAATAAAAACTTACTAAGAAAAAAGAATCTTATTTATCTCAAAAATTCTGACAGTATTCAATTACAGTTCACGAACTTGTGTTTTTACATGAATACCAACAACAAATCTGTATGATTTATTTATTATTTGATTTAAAAACTCGATCACTAGTCGATTATGAAATGAAAAAACTAGGCAAACATTTGTGATTTAGATTTCTTGGTAATACTTATTTCTGCAATAATTCTGTCGAAAGATTGAGGAATTCCAATACCTTCCTTTAATTACTTTTACTTGAATCATAAAAAAAGTAAGATTATGATTACACCAACTATGAGTTTTACAACTTGTGCAATGTTGTCCGAAGACAAAAAGCACATTTTATAAATTTGTTATTAAATTTTTAGTTTCTGTAAATTTTTGGAAAGCGCGATTTTTCAGATTTTACTAACTATTTTGAGTTTTCAAGAGATATACAGGTTTCTTAAATATTGCTACAATATCTGTAAATTTGAAATGTCTGTTGGTTCGAGGAAAACAACTGGATCTGTAGAACCTAGTAAATCTCTAAAAACCCTAAAAAATTCATAAAACGAGACATCTAAAACACGTAAAATTTCTATTTATTATTTAGTATAGTATTAGTATAGTATTTCTACGAAAATATTTGCCATTCATTTTATGAAACTGAAAAATCAAATTTTTTTTTTTCTAAAGTAGGAAAAGCTTGAGGCAAAATATTTAAAATATTTCAAATTGTTTAGAAATGTAAATTTTAAAAACTTAATTTAAATTTTTGAAATTTAAAAAAAAGAATTAAGAATTTTCAAAATGTCTACAGGTACCGAAAAATCCTTTTAAAAAAAAATATTAGAGATTTTTTTCTAATCTTCTTTCTAAACGTTGATATATAGATACTTTTCGGAAAATTAAGAGAACTAAAATGCTAAACTATGCATATGACTTGTTTACTACTATTAATGCCTTTCATTTTCCTGTAAACACATCGTGAAAGTATTGAATGTTTGAATTTATTAACAAAATAAAACATGAACAAAATTAATCAACAATCTAATAGATTGGAAATATTAATGAATAAAGATGTAAACTATTATTTAAGCGGAAAAGTAGAGGGCATTTGGGAATTGGCACATTTTAACACAAAAACATTCAAATTTTAACTTGCTATTAAATTTAATTCCCGACTGTGTTCAGTTTGATGTAAGAAAGTTATTTTAAATTTTAAAGCTAATAAGTGACAAAAACGATACAATATTTAATAAAAAAAAATAATATAGCACCTCTCACATTTTAAAAAATACTTTGGTTTTTATCTTTAAACGTCATTTTCTATGAAATCATAATATTTATTAAATTCACTTATCTGTTAGTAGATGTGATATCTATTTTAAAGTTCAAAATCAATCGATTCTTTTATTAAGACAATAAACAATAATAAGTAATCTTCAAACATAGATTATGACAAGCTTTTTTTTTAACTCTTATTACATAGTTTAGTTGAGACACTACTATTCTAATATGCTTAATAAAATAATATCACACGGCCTTGGTTATTATTATTTTTTTTTTTTGAAAAACTAGCATGTACTTGTTATGATCAGAGAATTGTAGCCTCTTACAAGAGTATCAAGGTATTTCCCACCCTTGTGCTCTTAATTAAAAGTTTTTGATCACTAGTGCCTCGTTGCTCGTTGCTTCCAGAAGAATGTGGTCATGGTTGATTTCGTTATTCTAATCCTTTATTTTTTCAACACGTCAAATTTTCTCATCATTGTATCTGTAACTAGTACAAATATTTACATAACACCCATTTGCCTTACTTTCGCTTTTTTCAGAAACGCGACGTCACAGACACACCGCTTCATTAACAGACACACCTTTCCTAGTTTTTACGTATTAATGACCTTGTCAAGAATTAAAAATGGACTTCTGATGGAAGGAGTATCCATAAAAGCGCAAGGTCCTGGTCACATTCATAAAAAAAAACCTTCTGGGTCGATATTTGCAAATACTTAAGTGTAATTAATTAGATGAATTACCAAATGTTATATAAATTATTTAAATTTGAAATAAATTTAGATCATACTTAGGTTTTACTTTGACATTTAAAATTAGGTGTATATCAAAGTTGAACATTTCTACTTTTTTTTAGTTAATTGATATAGGTGTAGGGGTCTGATACAAAAATGAACGGTTTGGTCGTAGTTAAAATTTTATAAAAACTCAAAGTATAGAATTTCTGTGCAAGTTCAAGAATGATACTTGACATTGACTTCCGGCAATGTTGCTATTATTTCAGCTACACGTGGAGATTTTTTGACATGAAGTAACCACGTTTGTTACATTTGTCTACAGTGAAAGGGACTCTAATTAAATGACATTGAAATTTATACACAGTTTTGTAATTTTCACTTTAATAACTGCCCCAAGAAAAATTCATGGAACAATGGTGTAATAAAATACCTGAAAGACTAAAAGTCCACGTTTTCTGAAAAATAACAGTGTGCATGTTATAATTATCCTTTTACGAAATTTCAGACCTTGCAACTTGATGGCTTTCTAATTAGTTCCTTTAGGTTTCGCATCAATTATTATCCGATCTACAATGTCAAAATTTTGTAACAATTTTATGTCTTTATCTTTTCCTTAAAAACATGTAGGTGGAATTTATCGAATTTGTTTACGGTTGCTGGAGGCTTGGCTCACGCACTGTAAAATTGTCTTGAACTTGAGCACGATTCCTCAACTTATAGAAGGGGTGGTAATGTGATACTTCTTTCAGTTTATTCTTGACCGACATCAGTAAAAGTCTACCGTTTGAATTTAACACTATGGTTAGTGCTTTTACTTTCAACGTGTGTTGATTGAAGATTGTGTATGTGTGTGAAGTGAAAACGAGAACGCTTGTGAATATGCGAAAAGAATATTAATATTGGTGGCCATTGTTGGTTGTCACGTCTTAAAAAGTTTTTTTTTACAGCTCGCTAACTTCTTGTTAGGCATTTTCTAAAATCATTTGTAAAGTACTTTGTTAGACCTCATCCATTTTTAAGTTAACTGGCAGTTAAACCATTATTGCTATATTTTTTTATGTAAATTAAATTTTATGTTTTAAATCAATTTGTGCAAACATTTATACCAATTTAATTTTAATAACAAAAAATGTTAAATATTTTTTTAATGTCATGAATATTTATTTTTTTCATTAAAAATATATGTTACTTAAAAATATAATTATTAAAGTTTTTCTGCCAGGTACTACTATTCTAAAGAAAACAAACTAAATTTGGCTTTGAGACTATCGAACAATTTTACGAACATTATGTTTAAATGCAGTGTTCCTTCTACTTACTGTTATTTATTTTTATTCAAAAAACAATCATTGATCGTAGAGTATAAATTAAAATCGAAAATAAAGTATAGCTAAATAACATTTTTTTTCACTACAATTTAAAAACTAAAATTATTAAATATTTTAAAAAAGACAAATTGTCTTTTCAGTGAGCTATAATATACATCGTTAGAAGTAATAATTTTAGACATATTTGAGAAAATCCTTTTCTCAAATTTTTAGATACAATTATGGAAATATTTTATGATTTAATAGAACAATCTCTTTTATTTTTTTTCTCCAGTTTATGTTCAGTGCACAAAAAATAAAATATAAAAACCTAGTTTTGTGACGAAATATTATTTTCTTTGTGCTGAAAGCTTTTTTAGAAAGCTTTAACAAAACACATTACTTTTGGAAAGTAAAAATTAAATAATACAAATTTTCCGTAAAATTGCTACAGTTTTCATGATCTTAATCATGATTTTTATAAGAGCTCGTTTTTTTTCTTGCATTTCAATAAAAAATTCGCGCCTACTTAGAGCTGGTAATAAAAGGTAAAGTAAAAATTTAATCCTAAATCTTAAACAAAGTTTACCACTAATTAAAAAAAGTTTAATGTGGGCTTGATGGATTTAGGCATAAACTTTTTCTACCTTTGCTTTAGACAGACTGGAGAATGTGCTGTACACACATCTAATGAAATAATATTCTGTGACTACTATCAATAAAAAACAATTTAACGGTGAATTTAAGAAACTAAACCAGTTTTAATGACAATGATACTAAGACAAATGTCCTTTAGATAAGTTAAAAATCTATTTTTTTTTGTTTAAAAAAAACATATTTATAAGTAATAATTAATTGCAAATCATTTCCGGACGTTCATATTTCAACATTCCGTAGACGAAGACCAGCTTTATTTGAGCAACTTTTAATCAAAACATTTGATATGCATTTTAGTAAATAAGTGATATATTGCATCATTTGGAAGTATTAGACATACATTTTTTGTTCCAGATCCGTGCAGTTATTATCATAATTCATATTAAGTCTTTGCAAAAATACAATAATTATTGCTAATTAACTAATTATTACATGTGGGTACAATTTACATTTTTATAATTCTATTAGAAATCATTTTATGGGGACATCGTTATTTATAAATAAACAAAATTTGTCCCCCAAAAAAAAAACATGAGCTACCTCTTTCATTAAAATTTATCAAATATCTACGCTTATTTTTGTGTAAAAATTATTGCTTCCAGATCAGCACACACTCACTTTTCCTCTGCGTTCTCATCAACATCAAAATTCTCGCGCAAGAGCTTCCTTTCCTCTCTCCAAGATACCGCCATGAAATAATTTACTCAGATGGTGGCGTAATCGAATCTGCAGTTAATCCTGAAATCCTGCCGCTTTCAACCGCTAGCAGAATTTCTAGCAACAATGCGTTTCACCCAGCAGGAAATATTTTTCAAACACCTTTTCTACCTTCTGTGAACCTGTTTACACCGAACACGATACAACAACCTGCCGAGACGCCGGGTCAAATCGAGAATTATAGGAAGGCATTGGAAGAGGAAGCAAGAGAGGCTGAAAGAGCAGAAAATGCAATTACAACAGTATTTGAAGGCCCAGTTGGATTTCGGGGAAATCGGCCTAAGAGTTATGTGAGTGTGCAGGTCGATGGGGTGAAAAAGTATGACTACAATTATCAAATTTAAGTGTTAATTATGTTTTTTAATGCCTACAGATTATTTATATTTTTGTAATTTTTATACTACAAGTTTTGTTACTTTTTTTAAAAGTTTATTTGAATAAGTTGCATCAGTATTTAGGTTCAGGCAAAATTGGGCAGGTACTTTTAGCCATATATTTTGTCTTGCATTATATAGTGTTTACAAATGTTGATTCGTTCAGATGGTTCTGATAAAAGTCAGAACCACTTTGTGTACGATGATTTATAACCACAAACCCTTAAAATATATCTAATGTTCCTTTACAAGTCCATTTTTTAGTTTTTTACTAATGTTGTCTGTTATGTAGATATATTTTTATCTGTTGTGTTTTGTATTTACCTCTATTTAAATTTTAATAAAACTATCTTATTTCTAGGCAGGTAAAATTTTTATATATTTTTTTCTAGATTAATAGTGAATGAGGGAAAGCTTTAAAATATAAGCAAATTTTATGAATCTTTAAACTTAGTTCTAGCGATTTCAAGTCCTACTTTCTTTTTTGGATGATTCATTGCATAAACCACGTAATCTTCCAAAAATGAGTGCGATACTTTTCTTGGTTAATAAGGTAAACGAGGGCAAACCAACAAAAGGAAAGTATATGAATTTACTTGGTTCAGTCATGTGTTAAATTTGATATGCAATTTGTTAGCAGGCATTCAAATTTTACTAATATAAATATCTTCAAAAAATATATAAAGGGTATCAATAAGATTATTTGTTTTATATTCATTATAGCGCTTATTCTTTGAGCTACATATGAAAATATACAAGTAAGTTTATTGTAATTTTAATTAAAAAATTAAAGGAAGTGTATGAGACATAAATTAACAGGAAAGTCGAATCATGAATTATGAATCGTTATGAGGTCGTCACTTCAACGAACTGAACAAAATTTTACTATTTTGTAATTATCATATTTAAAGTTTATTTATAGCAACCTATGCTATTATTGTAGTTGTATGCTTGTGAATTTTCTGGAATTATTACTCAGACGACCTAGTAATACCCACATAATTAAACAAATGATTTCCCAATACGTTTTTCAGTGAGAGTTAAGCAGATAAGCGATTAAACTAATTCTTAGTAAAATTACAGTTTCTTTGAGTAGATATCACAGGATTTATTTTTGTTAATCCTTTTATGTTAAAAGTAAATGTTAGTTTTACTACTAGCTTGTAGATAGCAGCACCATACACATTTAAAACAACATATTTTTACTTTTTTTATAATGAATACAAATAAAACTTAAAACGATACTGATTTTTTAATATTTTTTTAGTGAAAGACACAAAAGTTAAAAGTATATTTATTTGACTTGGCTTGTTAGCAGGCAGTAAGTGATTTTCAAAATATATATTTTTATAAACTCAATGGAAAAAAAAGTTATTATCGTACTATTGTAGGAAACTGTAAAAATAATCTAAACAAATTCTAGGAAATGGTTAAAGCTACTATTTTTACGTTATTAAGTAAGTTATTACAGATTTTTTTCTATTTACTAGAAACAGTAGCAACTTAGTTTAACGAATTAGAAAAGTAATATTTAATTTTGTGTCCTCTACCTGACTCCCCTTTCTCACTAGTTATTGACGTTGTGATAGTAATAGTAATAGTCAATAACTTGTAATTATTTTTATTTACATTCAGTATCTGTTTATAATGCAGAATATTACACACCCTAACAATACTTTCTAATAGACGCACAAAAGTTATATCTTTAGTATTTGTCATTTTAGAAACAGTGAAATAGCTGACGGTACTTCAAAAATGTTAAATTGCAATTTATGAAAAATAAACGTAATATTTTTCAATATTGGAAATATTTTAAAGAACTATCTATATATGTAGCTTTCACCTTAGAATCAGATAAATTCTTGATATTAACTATTTATAAATTGCAGTGCAATTTTATTTATATTTAGCAATGTTTTTGATGTTTTTTTTTTGAAATGTCGTTTGCTTTAAACGGATACTGGACTAAAATTATCTTTTCTAATTCTTTTCACATTAAGACCTTTGGCATTTTCAATTTGTTTATCGAACTTTATTTTAAGAAGACCACACCTTGTCCTTTGTCCAGGTTCAAGATCAGTTCGAAATTAAATGGTTACCTGCTGCTTTTAAAACTATTAAAAGTGTTCGTTCTAGACAAATTGTTTTTTAAGTCTAAAATCAGTTCTTAAAACTATTAAAATTACTAATAGATTAAACAAATTTTAAACAAACAGAATTCGTTATAATAAAGATTTTCAGATCAAAAGTAATTAATCTGTTAGGAAAAACTGATATTTTAAAACAAACATTATGATGATTTTTTAGTTATCATTAGACACCACTTCTCATAGATGTGATAAAATACACTTTAAATTATTCTGTATTTCGAATTCAATTTTTCTTTATTATAACAAAAATATTTCAAGATGTAAAACACATTTAAGCTAACGCATTGATGCAAAAATGTATAGAATAAATTTAAACAAATTAATATTTTAATTACCAAACAATAACTTATTGGAGAGATCTTACACTAAACCTAACTTATTTTAATTAATTTGTAAAAGATCTATTCCGACTTGGGATAGATACAATTACTCAGTGTTGAACAGTTGGTTTATTTTTAAATAACGTTCGATGTTCGGGTTAGTAGGATTGACACTTATGGCCGGAATGGAAGACCTAGTATTCCATTTATTTTTGGGAATTTGACACAGAAACTTAAAATATCAAAGAATATTTGGTTGCCTAACGTACTCGTGGAGATTATTGTTCACGTTTAGTTTAGTACCAACCGAGGAAAAACGACTAAAAGAGCACCTGTTTTATTTCCAAATTTCAACAGTATATCTGCTATAGGTCGTCGTGTTGTTCTAGCTACGACTTTCGTTCTTTTACCAGAATTTTCTTTCTAAAATTTTCCTCTCTTGTTCTTTTTAAGTAAACTACCCAGGACAGTCTTTGCTTGTATGTCTTGTTTCCCTTTTCCGTTTATCGATAATTTTAAAGTATCATTGTAAATATCATCCATAAATTCGCTGCTTCGTAATCGTCAGATACTCTTTTGTACAAGAACCAGCAGGAAATGCGTCATATTTTCACTCCTGCCTGCATTTAAAGTTTTATGAATGGTAGAGGGTAATACCAGTTTCACACGCAACAATGAATACTCTGATTGGTTTACATTTGTGACTCACTTTTTTGTATAATATCCTGTAAAAAATCTTCGACTCCTTCATAGAGGTTATCAAAGTTGTACGGAAACCGCCAGAATTTTTTTCCATTAATGATAAAATTTGTTCGTTTTTCCGAATTTGTTTATCAAGTATCGAAAGTCCATCCTGAGCTATTTATTCTGCTTCTACGAACAAAGAAGACATTTCGCTGTTTTTTTTTTGTCTTTTTGCTATTTATTATTTTAGCTAATTTTATAATTCCTAATATAAAAAACTCTCAAGTAATTATTTTGTAAATTTCGCACATATTCACCGAAGTTAAAGCGCTTAAAATGGGGATAAATATAATTTTGTTTAATTTAACATAATTTTATTTAAAAAAATCAGCATTTTTTAATCAGTTTCCAGTTTCTACATTGCTTTTGAATTGAACTAATAATACATTATACTTATAATAAATACAGTAATATAGTGTAATAGTATACAATAGTATATAACATTATAATGGTCAAAAAGTATTTTTTTATAATGTTTAATTATTTTCTGATCTATTGGTATTATGGTATATAAGAGTTTTAAAACCATACGAAAATTAACGACAAAAATGTTTTATAAACATTTATTGTAAAATGTAAAAAATTAATAATATGATGTTACAGGTTTCAAATATCTTCTTTTCAATACCTTATTTCAATTTCAAAATAGATAAAAAAACAGGTAGGAAAAATTGTGTAAATTTTAATTTTTTAAATACAAATATATATTTTGTTTTCATTGAAAAGGATGTCAGTATCCCAACACCATGCAATATATATAGAACAGGTAATTTAAAGCGTGATCTCTCAGTAATAATTGTATATTGTGTTGCATACATATTTTTTTACATATCCGTATTACTTGAACGAAACATTAACATTAATATTGATATTGATTTTAATCATTTTTTTATCCTATATAAAGTCATAAAATTTTCAATTGTTCCAGTACAAAATACTAAAATCAAATAAACCAGCTTCATTGATATATTTAAAAATTCATATAAAAATCAATTTCGTATGAAAAAAGTAATAAAAAAGTATAAGATTTCGTTTATATACGAAGAAACATAATTTATGTCAGAGAGAACACCAGGAAATGATTCATTAATAATGATTCCGGGTGATTTTGGTTTCATAGTAGGCACATGCATTCAATTTAAAATAATAACTGATAATATAATACAAAATTACATCTTAAATACAAATTAAAAATTACCTGAAATTTTCTTCTACTAGGTAATTCTAAAATGTTTTCAGAATGCAGAGTACTGAAAAATGAGATAAGTTTCTACTTGCTATCATATTCAAACTTTAAACGCGATAGGCTTGATGTGCTACTACAGCTTATTTTGTGATAAAAAATATCATTAAAATTTGTTTTATTTAATTTATTATTAATTACTCAATACTGTTGGATTACTAATGAAATCAAAATAATAAATAATTTTTTATAAGTTTTCAAACTTGTAAATATTTTTTTGTGAGAAATTAGGTATAATTTCTAATAAATTTTTTTAGCGTTATCTCTGTCATTTAATTTATTGACTTTATACAAATCAAATAATTTTCTATATTACCTATTTTCATATTTTTTTTCTGGTTTTGTAATTTTTTTATCCAAGATTTCTATTACCTTAGGGCCAAGATAAACATATACTAAATAATAATTTATTGACAGATAAATTTGTTTCTTCAGCATTTTTATATTTAAGAATAAATTGATAGTAATACAATTAATTCTCAAACTTAAACCTAAATTTAATAAAGCGTCATGAGAAATCGTTCCATCCTAATTCAATTATTTATCAGTTTAAAATATTTGCTCGGGCTCATAAAAATCTTTGATTTCGAATATTAATTATACTTGCGTTAAGCACAATATAAAAAATATTTTCTTCAGAACAGGTACACCTTAGCAGGTAACCTTTAAATTTCGAACTGATCTTGAACCTGAACAAAAGACAAGGTGTGGTCTTCTTAAAATATAGTTCTGAAAACAAACAGAGAATGCCAACGGTAAAATGTTAGTCTCAATGTCAAGAGAATTAGAAAAGATAATGTTATTCCGGTATCCCTATAAGGGAAATGACATTTCAAAGCTAAAGATCGTAGAGAAAAAATACGTTAAAATGTTCCGAATTGAAAACTACTTCTGCAACGGTTTTATTTTGAATTAAAAATAAAAAATACATTTTTACAATTTTATTTATTAAAACAGTATAAAAACGACTCTCCAAATAAGTACATTTCGTTGTTCAAAATTATAATTTTAAATTACGGAAACAAAAATTTCTCGGAACCTTGTATCCGGAGTAAACGTTCTTGACTTCCAGCTCCACCCATGCAACTCCGGAACCAACCCATAAAAGCCACATAAGCCACGTTAACCTTATGATGCAAACACTAGTTGAACGGGAGCAAGCACATTCAAGGTTTCTATGCACTTTCATTTCTTTGTGTAGTCGCCAGGCAAACAACTTTTAACATTTAACATTCAACGTTTTTATTATGAATATAATACAATAATGGAAATGTCGACTAAAAAACGAAATGACTTCTAATAGTTAACTTAGGATTTTTGGAAAGTGTAGCTGAAACCATCCGGCGACCTGTTGAGCGACAATTTGCCAGGAGGGTAAAACCTATGAGGAGCAGGAGTCGTAGTGTAATAAGGTTGTTGTCTCTGTTGGGGTTGAGGTTGATATTGGGGTTGGTACTGCGGTTGGGGCTGGTACTGAGGTTGAGGCTGGTACTGAGGTTGGGGTTGATACTGAGGTTGTGCTCTGTATTCAGGTTGGGGTCGGTATTGAGGTTGGTACTCGGGAGAATTGTACTGAGGCAGTGGAGTATATTGAGGTTGTGGTGCCACAGGAAGAGTTGTCGGCACAGGTTGAGGAATACCATCTCCAGTAGCTTGGAATCCATGTTTTCCAGCAGTATAGCTCACAGTGTGCCGTTGGCCCGTGGGATCTACGTAAGAGTAAGTTCCACGACGGGTACCGTCAGCATCACTTTCTTCTTTAAATTGTACACCATCTTCCTGGGAGTATTGGGCGCCGAATTTTCCATCACCACTCAAATATCTTTGCTCGTTGAGGATGGCAGCATGTTGAGGATCTCCGTGGTAGGCCTGTCCGAAAATAGCTCCTACGAAAGCGGCGAGGACCAACTGAAAATAAAAAACACCAACTGTAGAACACTGACACTAACCCACTGGAACCACAAATTTTCCAAAATTTTTGATACTCACTAGTGTGTACATGGTGGTGATGGTCTACCAGAGGCAAACTACGACTACTGCCCTCTCACGGCGCTCATTTATGTTTTATACCGCGAGCCAACCTTGGTAGTGCGACCCTGGAACACTCCCTATGAAGAACCAAGCTTTGTCCACGCAGATGCCACCACGCTAGATTTGGCGAGAAGATCGCAAAATGTTAACGATACTAAAATTCAGAAGTTACATCAAAACCGACTCTTTTAAGACAATTTAAATTTCGCTCATACGATATTTTTTAATTGCGACCTATTTCCACATAGTGACACCAAAAATGATATCTTTAATCAAAGCCATAAATTATATTTTAATCCACGTGAGTTGCATAGTGACAAGCAACTTTCGACTTGACTTTGCAAAAGACCAAACAACAAAATATGTCAAAACCACAACATCCGCTTCAGTTTCCTCCATACGGTAAAATGACAAAACTCCAAATTGCAACACAATCTCATTAACTTAATTAATGCTTGAAACAATATTCATAATTCATTCCAGATATTCAACTTCCCCTGAATCTTCATCGGCGATTCAAGCGTCACGCTCTTATCGTTTGAACCTTGTTGAAATGTCAGTTGTTGTGAAAAATTGTCGTCTACGCGAAAAACTGCTTGTTTACGCAACAAGTGTGTGAACGGCATCATGTTTCGGTGATAAGTCTATTGACTCCGTTGAGGGTCGCAGCACAGGAAGGTGATAGCGGAGGTGATCCGGTGGCCCAGAATCCGGAACACGCCTAGCAGGAAAGTATGGTTTATGAGAATGGTGTTTTGTTGTTACGTGACTATTATTACATTTAAGACATGATGGTATCTCAATAGATGATATAAGTTCGTCACGATTGAACTTTTTGACTTGTTGCTTTCATTTTCATGGTTCTGTAAAGTTTCAGTTTGCTGGGTAATCGGATAAAATACATAACATTTACACATATTCTTGCTATGTATTTTTACATTAACAGAATACTCAATATATGCTGTGACATTGTTTGTAATGAAATCTTTTTTTTTTGGCAATTAGACATTTTAGAAAATTACAATATAAATTGCACAAGTTTTGGATATTTTCCCAAAATGTAAAGATTTTTAGAAGAAACTATAAAAGATATAATTATGGGAATTTTCCTGATTAGGATAATTTATACATATATTTCCTATTCATAGATTATAAAATTTGGCTCATACTTAAATTAGAAAAACTGTATCTAAAATTATAGAAATTTTAAAACTGTTCAGGTTTATTTATGATTTAATATCAGCAATCAAATTTTTTATGATATATTAGGTGGTATGAATTCAGTCTATTTTTGACGCAAAATATTTAAAATATTATCTCTGTTTTTAACATTAAGAAGTAGATTATTTAATTAATTATGGTTGTTTTACTTTATTGTTATGACTTAGGCCATAACATTATACTTGGTAGCTAGTTAATCTTACAATTGCGATTAAAAATTTGACAGAAAATTAAATTAAATTTTTTCTATAATATTTTCGTGGTACATATGTATATACTAACTGTTTTATTTTAAAGAATGTTAAAATAAACTTTTTTGGGTTACAGAAATCATATTATAATCACCAATTTGTGCCAATGTAAATAAATTAGTCTCAGGATTTTTAGGTAAGAAATAAGTCAGATGATCATATTTATTAATAAATGCAAAGAAGAGAGAAAATTTACTCAAAAACTGTAAAATTAATGTAGCAGATTTATTATAGACAAAACCAGAATTTAGAGTTTAATTAGATTTTAACATTTTCCAAATTTTGTATTAATTTTTTCGTTTTGAAGTTAAAATTTGAATTGTACGAAATTAAATTTTTAAATTTTAAAAATAGAAAATACACACTATTTGATCTAAAAGCGATAAGGCCAAGCTATTCGGTATAAATGTGGTGTAACATTTGTAGATAACACACTATACAACCTTGCGTTGACAGAAGGCTATCGCGTAAAGTATTGTTTGTTTATGCAGTCTTGTCTATAAAATCTCGTAAGTATTGTTGGTGGCGCTACCTAAAGATTTGTTTTGAAAAATGCATAATCTATAATCAGATATGATAAATTATCTTATTTTCTTATCTTTCTAATGATAGCAAATTTTTGTATGGTTTATTTTCAACGCTAAAGTAAGAAAAGTAATCTTTTATTTAATTTTTAAACATTTTTTTAAGTTTTAGTTGATTTGTATTGTTGTCTATGTTTTTTACACACGTATCAACGTATTCAAGGTGGTATTTTAATGCCTATACAAACGCAAATGTTTTTTTAGCATTAGATTCCTAGATTATTACATATTTATTTGCAATATTTTTTTATTTAGAGCGGCATTATTTTGGAATTTTCTTTTTATGATCAAGATATCAGATTAAATATTTCGATAGTATTAAAAAAAATGTAGTTAAACACTTTATTGTAAATTGATTTTGAAACAAACAATAACAATTCAATGTCAAAAAAAATTAATCTGCTATAAAATTCCGAATTAAAAAACGGAGGCAATACGAGTACGTAAATCGGTTCTTGATAAATATTAATGAGAGCAAAAATCTCAAGGCTATGCTTTCTGTTCAAACATGTACAATTTCGTTATTATCAATTATCAGTTAATTGACAATTGCTACTATCAATGGGTGGCAGATTGTGCTTTCATTATCGATTTTTCTTGACTATAGATTGTGACACTGACGAGAAAATGCGTTTCTCTTAATTTTGCAACATCAATTTAGTAATCTAGTTGAAAACTGTTCAGTACATGTTATATAAACATTTAAATTATTTTTTAAAACAGTGTTTTACATTAAAAGTGAGAAACTATTAATTTAACTGCACATCACACACGGCCATAAAAATACATTCAATTATCCTGAAAATTTAAAGACAAGCTTACTTAAAGAGGCATTTTATAACAATAAAAGCGTGCAACTATTACCAGCGCTCAACTGAAAATGTCACGTTAACATCACTACTATCATCCTTCTCGTTACGTAATATGCGAGTTTTACTCTTCTATGCGGTAATTTAACGGTTTTACTTTAAATCTGATTTTCAAAAAATTATAATTTTAAAAAATTATAAAATCGAAATAAGAGTAGTTTTGAAAAATTATCTTTCAATTAGTAGTCGATTAAAAATAGAGTAATTTTTTAAACAAGTTAAGCAAGTTGCAGACGACCTTAATAAATATTTCGTGAACACTTCCAGCAATTATAATTATAATAATTATTGTTTGAAAGACCGACCATGCATTACCTTCGCAAAACGAACAAACTACTTTTCAGCTAATATAAAAAATGTTGATAAGAGATCCGATGTACAAATTGCTTACTTAAGATTTTTTTTTGTTTAAATGAAAACTTCAAAGACAGTTTTTATCGCTTTGATATCCAACTTCTCGAGATAGCAAATTTAATAAAAATACCGATATATTTATTTCAATAAGCCGATTAATAATACTTGAATACCTTAATGAGATTTTAAATTAACACATACTTAACATTTTATAGTGTTGTTCAAAGTCTCCATTTTTTCTGAAGCCTTAATTAACGTCATTGATATATGTTTTCGTCACTCCTAAAGAGATAAAATATTAATAGATTTATCGTCATATGCCTATATTAGTAAATTGCAGTTGGTGTTAATTTATAACTTATAAATCTTCTACTATTAACATAATTCAGTCTACTAAATAAAATCACTACTTTACGATCAATTAAAAATTGTGAAAATTGCGTTGCAATTCAGAACTAATGTGCGAATTGCTTTATCCTGGAAAGACCCGTAGGTTATAAGTACTGTATTTTATAGTAAAACCGTTGATTGTGTTAGCATAAAAAAGGCATCAATTTTATAAATAGCTACGAATGGTATGTTAATAACAATAAAAATATCCCAAGTACATTTATAATAAATGAAGCCATAATTTATGCTTATAAGGTGAGAAATAACGCTTATTATTTTGCACACTTTCATTTCTGCTCTTTGTGCATATTTTAAATTTTATGACATTTTTAGTCTAACAGAACTAAGGTCATTATCGTAAAACATAAATCAAAAATTATTTCAGTTTGTTTACAGAAGTGTATTCAAATAAATATTTGCAGGCTCAGAAGATAAGGTGAGACTTTAAATATTTAAAGTCGACAGGTGTGTATATAAGTAACAAATAATGTTGATATGATGAGAATTTAGTTGAATTTATTTAAAAATGAATTTATTACTCAGAAAATAATTATCGTAAGCTTCCCCAAGAGCATGCACTAATTTAATGATAAATATTTTGGGTGTAACTACGAATTGCATTATCACAGCAATTTAGAATAATCGTGATAAGTGTGCACGATTCATTCCTTCAAATCAGCCTTTGAAATTACATGCATTGATTACAATTAATCATACATTACTTACGACAGTATAATATTGCATACACGACAAATCTACCTTGAATCCACAGATATTAATGATAAATCACCGGTAATGCCTAAGCACTTTATACCACATATAGAAAATTTCCCATTTTTCATTACGAAACAAAATTCAAATAACGGAATTTCATCAACACCCAATAAAGTTATTCCAACCCCGGCAAAGTGAACCCATAAAACATGTCGTAAAATGTTTTAATTAAGTACCTGGTGTGAATGTTAACGTTAACAAACGTATGCCGGTATACTCAATACACATGCAGGAATGTTTTTCCTGCGAACCAGTCAGCATTGACATAGGCGTGCCGTTTACAGATATATAAACATGGAGTATGCATTTTGTCTTATTATTTCGCATGTCAACACCAATCGGGTGGAAGAAGAAGCTGAAAGAAACTAAAAAGTGACGAGTGTACAAGATGACTTACGGACGGAATTGTGCTTTTGTAAGTGTTGTGCTTTTATTTTGTGTGATATTTTTTAAAAATTTTGAGAATACAAAGGACGACCGAATATTTTTTAAAGAGATTTTTTGTAACTCGAAATTTTTTACTCACAATTTTATTACGATTTTTACTAATTCTAATTATATATTACGTAAGTGGTTTAAAATTGTATGAAGATTATTTTTGGCAACGATAAAACCAGAGAAAATACAATTTCGAGTTTCTGTCGAACTCTTTAATATTCTTAAATTTTCCACCTTTGATTAGCTTTTAGTTTTAACATTTAATCAAATAGATCTTTTATGGTTTTGGTAGTTTTAAATAATCGTTAATTATGTATCTAAATCGACTAGAACCACCTAATAAATTTCGGCTTTGATACAAAATAAAGGTCAATTTGGTTTTAACTATACTTTAAATTAATGAAAAATTAATTAGCTTGTTAGGAAGTAGTGCGATTCTTGTTGCATGCTTACATCATGTAATGTCAGTATTTATTTGCTTTACACGTTTTTTCAGCTCCAACTTTCATTTTTAATTGTAATAATTATTCTATTTGAATATTTTAATTTTGCATTATGCAATTTCTTGTAAGTGATCATGATAAGATTAGCATTCTTTTGTGAGTATTGATTTAATTTTTTGTTTTGTATGTCGAATTGTTTGGATTAGATTATGTTCTGCGGGGATTAATTTCTGGTATGCGGGTAAAAAATAAGGAAGCTAGAGGCTACCACTTGCTTTCATCAATGGCTCGAATTTCACATGAATATGAACCAGTTTCTAACCTTGAAGTAATTTGTTATCATTTAAAGTAAAATAGCTTTTAATTCAAATCCCGTTAATGTGATGCAGCCTTGGAATGATTTATTGTTTTATAAAAATTGTACCTTTTTGGGAAATAAAACGATAACGGAATCAGCTACTTATTATATATTCAATTAGTTTTATGACCATTAGTAGATTATGTTAATTTAAAATAACGCAGCGCCTTCACGTCCCATTAACCCTACACAAGAACCAATTCTTTGCATTATTTAGCAACCGCGACCTCGCTTGCAATTCCGTATATTTTTTTCTTATTTTTAGGCCTTCATCGGTGCATTGTTTCTCCACCTCGCTACAAGTCAATCTTTTAACCCTACAATTTTACAAGACAGTCGCGATCTTCCTAAAGTTGATGGGACTTTCGGATTTTTGTATCGCACAGAAGATGGTATTGCTCATGCAGCTAAAGGTGACTCGAATGGGGTGATCCATGGAAGATTTTCGTATACTGATCCGACTGGGTTAAAAGTCAACTATAATTATAATGCTGGATCGAGAGTGGCTCCTGGACGTGAAGAACCACCTCAAACTGCAAGGTATCAACCTAGCAAAGCTCAGTACCAGCCGCAGCCCAGACGTGAAGAGTATAGGGAACCTCAGTATGACTATGATGATGGGCAGTATGTGGAACCTCAGTATGTTCCTCAAACTAGACCATCGGCAAGAGCACAAGGACGTGTTAGCAGACCTCAGTATAGTGCTCAGTACAGACAAGCGGAAAGTTATCAGAGAGCCAGACCTCAGTACTCCAGACAAAATGAGGTGTACGACGACTACAGTAATTAAATGCATATTAAAAGATTTCACTACAAAAATGTATGTACAAATTTAAAGCCATATTATTATAAATAAATGTTTATAACAATAAAGAGTTTTCGAATAAATAAAGTAAATTATTAGACACTAAATTTATTCTAAAATTTTTTTCCACATTTTTTAAAAGTTTTCGATCTACGAAATCTTTAATCCTAAAGAAAATCAAATCGAGTAAGAAAAATAACAGTATAATAGGCTTTTTTGAAGTGCACCTTTTTAAGTTTCAATAAATAATTGCCTCTATTTCTCGTTTACTAAATGGATTTCTTTCGTTCCGCTTCTCGTCTCTTGCTCACCCACAACGTTTTCCTTTATTCCCTTTATTGCTTGCAGAACAAATTAAATCTGTACTTTCATCTTGAAAAAAACATGACCAAGTTGTCCGATTTCTTACAAAAACCGTGACATTACCGTTTAGCTAAATGTCATACATTTCACTTTTATTTACAAAATAAATACGAAAGAAATCGCAACAAATCGCATAACAATGCATTCATAGCATACGCCGTCCGCAAAACCGGGCTGACATATGCACACATAGACTCAATAGCAGGCTTAGGACACACAGCTGTGCTCTCTCACCCTCTTACCATGAAGAAATCACAGCAAAATCCCAATTGGTTCACGAAAAACCCCAAGCTGAATCCTATTGAAATCTCATAGTGGGACAGCCGCAATGACAGGATCAAATAATGAAGTTTGGTACAAAGTGACCTGCCTTTTCAACACTGTATTATTAAGCCATACATTATCCTGGATGTCAGCAAAACCGTTTATTAGACTGTTCCTTTAGAAGGATTGTTGTTAGGGGAATTGTCACAATCTAAGAATGACAATTCAATTAATGCTAAGCCTCCATTTTCAAGCGTCGGAGCCCAGTGATAAATTAAGTGGAAGATGGCGACGCGACCAAAATCTGAATTTGGAAAATTTTTGGCGTTTTTTATTTAAATTAAGAGCCTAGAGCTGTTGAAATTAAAAATTAGGGCACTATTTAATTTTCTCGGTGCAGTAATTTAGAACCCTTGGTGAATTTCGCTGGAGGCAGATATGAGGGTATGAGTAGCGATCTGGTGGGATTATCTGCTGAATAACTGACTGTTGAATGGTACGTGAATTTATCCAGCTTTCGATGTTCCCCAAGTTAGAGTGCTGGAGGCGAAGCAACTTTTTGAGTGTTGTAGATAAAGCTGCGGTTTGGTTTTTGCCATGTCAAACCGACGACTAGTAAACGAGTTTTGCCACTTGGTCTTACTAATTCTGAAACAAAGCCAAAAATAAAATTAAATTATTAGAGAAAACTTTAGAAATTTAGCTCTAACTAAATAACTGTACGTAAAGAGTGAAGTTTGTCTAATTTTAACCAGACGATACAATTTTAGATCTAAAATAATCTACAAAGAAAAACCTTGGTAATCTTTTACAACATTTTGTATACATTTATTTACTCTAAACAGATTTTCCTCCCGACGCACAATATTGCTAATTTTGGCATACAAAAGTTTAAAATTACCCACCGGCCTCGTTTGATCTGTATTTAGTTACACTTAAAACCTATTTGAGCGAAATTGTATTTGTTGTACGCCGCAAAGGTAGAAGTCTTCGTTTATCCAATACCTCCATTAAAAGGTGTAACCAACCACGAAAAAATCACTTCCTTCTTATCTCTATTGTCAGTTTTATTCCGTCTTTCCAACCTATTTTCACTAATTTCATCACTACTAAATTAATTCCCTTACTTGTGTGAATATTTAGATTTCCGCTAACATTCAATGTATCAGCTGTCTTATAAGGGTTAGCACAAGTGCACTCTTGTCACACAATTGACTATAGAGACTTCGATTACCGAATCCATATTGAATAAATTTGATGCTTTGTTACCTTCAAACAATCAAAGACTTTTAGAACACCACAATACGCGACAACCCTCTCTCGAATAACATAGTCGAGCCTCTCGAATGTTTCAATATTAGAAGCACCCTTCAGAAGCTTTGTTTTAATTTGTTGCCGATTTACAGAGGAGAAAATAATGTGGTTAAGCGATGGGATAAACGGTAAAAGAATGCGAGACGGTATGCAATAAGTAGACAGCAATTAGGTAAAGATAACAGATATCAATACAATAACAGACACTCTAACAAAAGCTGGGCTATTAGTGTATCAAGGACATTTCTTATCAATAAATATTCATTTAAAGCTGTAAGAATTAATTTTATATCTAAAATAGCAAAAATTGTTATCTAAATTAAGGCTCCTAATATGGTATCAATCTGACGAATACAATTTTAAATTAAAAGCGCAGAAGGAAGAAATTTAAAAAGACCATGACATGTAAATGTCATTTACATTTTGTCAAAAAGCTGCATTAACTCATAAATAATTCAAACAAAATATTTAACCCACCGATAATAATGCGATAACTAACCACTGATAACCATTTTATCACGAAAAATAAAACTGATAAGAATGAGTCAAATTCTAAGTTTAATCAGCAATGTGATGTCTTACACAAAAAGACAAATAGTCAATCACTGTAATTTATTTCTGTTCGTCATGTTTGTACTGTGCTCTTTTTTGTTCTTATTCAGTTTTACCGACAGCATGGCAAATATTAACAGAACTTTGTACATCGACACTTCCCTTAACCTCTACGATGATGAGTAAGTTTATTTTTATCGTGGCAATCTCTATGACAATATTATTAGGTTTTCAGTACAATACTACACATGGAGGTGTCAAAACAATAAATGTGTGAAGACATTATCAGACGTTGAAGAGGTGTCTTTGGCAACATGCAACATGTTTTGTACAGAGCCTCCTTTATGGCCTAAACCTTTGCATCTTCAAGTAACGAACAACAGCACGACAACAATCAACGTGAACAAAATTTCTATAAGATTATATGCTCAAGGAGCCGTCGAGCAAATGTTAAAAGAAGCTACAAAATTATTCCTAGAAAATTTGAAGTTACTAAAACCTACAGAAATAAGCAAATCTGAAGAAATCTTAGAAGTTAATTTAATAGTAGCGGATTCTAGTGCGAACAAACTCAAACTGAATACGAATGAAAGTTATCATTTGGTGGTCGAGAAAAAAGATGCGTTAACGGCGACGATTTTTGCGCAGAACTTCTTTGGTGCCCGACATGGTCTCGAGAGTCTTTCACAGTTAATATGGTTTGACGAAGTACTTGGAGAACTAAGAATACTTCACGATGTTGAAATTATAGACACACCTAAGTTTCCACACAGAGGTCTACTAATAGACACTTCTCGTAATTTTTTTCCAATTACTTTACTCAAAAAAGTGGTTGATGGCATGGCTATGACAAAGCTCAACGTTCTGCACTTACATCTTACTGATGCTGTTAGTTTTCCTGTAGTTTTACCAAGAGTAAATAAACTAGCATCGTATGGAGCATATGGGCCTGATATGATCTACACTCCTGAAGATATCAAGAACTTGGTGTCGTATTCGTTGGTACGTGGTGTGAGAGTTCTCTTAGAAGTGGACGCTCCGAGCCATGTCAATGCTGGATGGAACTTTGATAAATCACAAAAGTATGTTATCTGTGGAGAAAATGATGTTTTTAACGGACATTTAAATCCAGACAACGACGCTGCTCTCGATGTTCTTCAAAACATCTACAGTGATTTGTTGGATCTGAGTGGCATCAATGAAGTGTTTCACTTGGGTTCTGACGAGGTCAATTTAACATGTTGGAAAAACACCGAGGCAGCAAAAAAAGCACGATCGCTGAGACAGTTTTGGGCTGACTACACCAACAAGATATTAGAACGACTGAAAAACGCCAACGATGGTGAATATCCAGAGTATGTCATTCTGTGGTCAAGCCCTCTAACAGAATCTCCAGAACTTGATTCTCTAAACAAAAAAGTGGTGGTTCAACACTGGTTAGGCGATCCGTCTAGAATTCTCAATAATGGTTACCAAGTCATCTACTCCACCGTGGGTCACTGGTACCTCGATTGCGGATTTGGTCCTTGGAGACCAAGCATGAGAAACGGTGTCTGCGATCCTTACACTCCTTGGCAGACATTCTACAAACATCGACCGTGGAATAGGCACCAAGACCAAGTTCTCGGTGGAGAAGTTTGTCTCTGGGCTGAACAAGTTGAAGTTGACACTCTTGAAACACGTATTTGGCCAAGATCTGCGGCTTTTGCTGAAAGAGCGTGGTCGGATCCGAGTACTATGGATGATTACGACGTTTATACTCGTCTCGTTTCTTTTGTGGAGAGGTTGAGATCAAGAGGATTGAAATCGGCCGCGATGTGGCCGAGATGGTGCTCGCAGAATCCCGGAAAATGTTAATGGGTTTCTAGTCTCACGGGAACTCATCTTCAGCATGCGGGCCCTTCCGTTTCCGCAAACGTGAAGTGTAGCACTCATCGCGCTGTGTGGTGAGCGCCCAGCATAAACAAGCGGAGTGGTTTGTGAGTGGCGGCTATTGTGTCTTTGTGGTATTGGGAATTTTTTTCTACACCACTAAAATATACGCATATAAACTTTTTTTTTTTAATTTTGTAGTATTGACAAAAATCTATCAAACTCCATAGAAAAAAACATATTTTTTTTTACCTGTAATTAACGACTTACGGAAAAATTTATGCATTCCGCAAATAGAGTGACAACCAATGAATATTTATATTTTTTAACTATTTGAAAATTAAAACATTATGTTGTGTAATTCCTCAGTGCGTGTTTATCTAGTATAAAAAATCTAAACTTTATAAAGAAATGTAGATGCCATTAGACTCTTTATTCTACCTGGGTGCGATCCTGGACTAAAAGAGGCGGGAAAAACTCCATGTAAACCGGGAGTGGCATCACGATTTTACGTGCCTATTTTTCAGAGCCAAACATGGGCAAGATATTTGATAAAATGACAAAAGTTGGGTACTGTTGGAAAGGTAAAGAATGTGTGCAGGGCGTGCCCTATTTTTTATTGCAAAATAATGAGTCTAATAGTAAAAAAAACATTGTTACATTTTGGTTAGTCCTAGAGGTTTAAATTGTGTACATTTCAATGTTTTTTTAACGCATAAAATAAAAGTAAATCAAAAAACTGAGATATACAAGCCCTTTTCCCAAGTTCCTGCAACATTTTGCTGTAACGTTTTAAGTGATTAATGTAACGGTATTGCCATGTTTGGCTCTGAAAAATTCTCTAACATTTTTTTCGAATAGAATTGCGTGGAGTGGCGTTCGTGGTCGAAATGGTACTAACATTGTTCAGCTACCGTCTAAAAGAGGGCGCGCAAGCATAGGGTGCCAAATTTTGAATTTACGCTTTAACTGACTGAATTTAGTTCAAATAGATACATATTATATTAGGCAAATAATATTTGGTACGAAAACCTTACCTGGCTTTTTGAGACTTTTCAGAACATTAATGTGGTACTTGAAGCGAATAAAGTACCAAACATTCGTGTTTTTTTTTTCTGTTACAGTTAAGTATTATCTCAACGGTTTAATTATTAAATTAAAATATGAATACATTGTTTAACGTTGACGAAATTTTTGTCGAAATGGGTTATCAAATCATATCTCTTATCAAAAAAAATATGTAGTGATGAAAAAAATAATAGTTGATGTATTTTTAGATTTATAATAAAACAGCTGGCATGTCTAGGGATGCCGTTCCTATCGCAATAAAAGTTTAGGTAAATAAACCCTCACTAAGTATTTATAGCTTTTTTTTGAAAGCTGTTTTGTTGTGGTAACCCGCAAATTTATGATTTTTTAGTTGGACTATATATAAAAATAAAATATCTTTAAATTTCGAAGTATTTTAATTTTATAAACAAAAACAAATTACGACAAGAAAAGCTTTGTATTTTTTTTTAAACATAATAGTTTACATTTTGGGGTGTAGCTTGGAGGAGATTCAAATAAGAGGTTAAATATATAAATTATAAAATTGTTTTGTTACGATTTTTATTCTAATTTTAATTTTGCTGGAGACGCAAATGAATCGTTTAAGTCTTTCCATTTTACGATGATAATAAATTGAAGCGCATTGGTCCTTCTAGTTTCGTCCTTTTGCTTGCGTTGTTCCCGTCATCGACTTGCCTTCTTCATTCATCGGAACTTTGGTGGTGATAGACTCCACTCTTATTTGGGTTTTGAACATCATCATTGACCATCTAAGTAACCTAAAACTAAAATCGCAGTATATTTCATTTTAGGAAAAAGTAATATGTTTTAACTTTCCTGTCTTTCCTTTCTTTTCAGAACTACACTTACTGCCACGAGCGTGTGTACCTTCTAATTTAATCTAAGTCCGATTCAAACGATGCTTCCGATGTGTCCGCGTTTTGCTCAAACCGTAGAGTACGTTCGATCGGTTTGATATCACAAAATTATCAATTTGAGACAAGGGTTTGTGTGTACGTAACAAAATGCAAGTTTTCTAAGAAATCTGACTTTGCCCAAACTCTGGAAATTGACCATTCTCGGAGGGACGACATCTGGAAGCAATTCGCCTTGCAGTACCCGCTGGGAAAAATCTATCGGACGCTTCTCCGATGTAAAAAAATAAAATTCAAATATTTCGGACTGACCGTAAAATTGGGGCCTGGGAACCATCACAGTATTATTGAGTTAATGAGTTATTATTATATGTGCTGATTATACTGCTACATTTTATATATAAAGTAATAATTAAATAATTAATATTCCTTGTTACTTCACTTACCTGTTAATCGCACACACTTGACTAATGATGAAAAAAATACTAAGTTTTAACACCACAAAACAAATTAATGGTTAATGTAAATTCGTAGAGACCGTACAAAGTTTGAAAGCAAGACGTCTAACAGCAAATACAAATACACTTGCTGTCGCAAAAGAAAACAATGCAATAAAGAGGGGTAACAAATTAGAAGATAAGAAATTCTTCGTAATACCACTTGGTTTTTATTTTAATAGGATATTAAGGATTATCCTGCGTTTCCGGACAGCAGGGGGTCTATCGGACCTGGTTTTATTTTATCATCAAAGAATATTTCTAAAACATTTATTTATCACTGTTAGTATTTATGGACCCAAATGGATTATTTTATTTTTTTATTTATTTATAAAGGAGCTTTTGTTTGCAGTAGTTTTTTTAGAACATGTATACAGGTTGTTATAGAAATATATGTAGAACTCTGGCTGCTAAGAGAACTTGTCAAAAGAATAATCACTTTTTTACACGTATGGTTGCGGTTTGCACGTTTTTCCAAGGTAAAGAACAAAAAAGTCACACAAATAAACATAAAATAGGTTCGATCAAAATTAATCAGTAGAGTAGTCTATGTAAGTAACTAATTACTAGGCGATAAGTGATGAAAAAATAATAATTTGTTTGATTCAGTTAAATAAAAACAATTTAAGAATTTTCAAAAACTCCCAAACCGACATCAAAATAAGGTTTGCTCAAGTTTCATTATGGTAATAAATGCCCAACCAATGTGCAACTCAAAAGTCCACTCAGATTTTGACTAAGAATTCACCAATAAAATTAAGTGCGATCGTTCGGGACACCATGTATAAACTTTTAGATTACTACTTTCTTTTGTGCGAGGAATAGTGTTTGTACCTAGTAATTTTTGTATCAAAATGTTAAAAAAAGGGTTGACCAATGCTACATTTTCTCTCATAAAAAACTGCTTAAAAAAATACCACTGCTAGAAACATTAAAACAATTTTTTTTTTCAATCATTTATAAATTTGGATTTAATAGATTCATAATATCTGTAAAATGCAAAACTTAAAGAATTACATTTTAAAGCAAATAGTGTCCGAGACCTCTAAAGGTTTATGGCTTTATTTATGGGTGCAGCTGGGATATTTCTGAATTCTGACCTTAGAGGGTTAAAATTTGTGTTAAAAAAGAAAACTATTGGCATAGGCAGGTACATAAAAGCGTCCTCTGTTACAAAATAGCAAAAAAACTATTAAATTTATTTTAGGGACGACAGTGGGCAGCACTTCCCAAAGGCATATTCAGTGAGTCGAAATTTATCTCGGGATCGCAGCCTTAAACGAAAATTGATGCCGAGCCATGTAATCACCCCGTCTTTTCTCAAAACGTCAGAAATTGTCAGTGTCCTATTTAATCCGACCGGCTACTGTAAAGGAACTCGCAGCAAAAGATTTTGTAAAAGATTGAGTCCAGCTTTTGTGCTGTAATGTCAGGTAAGTAAGGCTAGAAAAGCCATCGCTAATGAGCATTGTGCTGTTGCCAAACAAGAGGCGGTGTTTCTGATCTAAGGCACAAAGAAGTACAGATCTGTGTTAACTTTGAATATGTTGACAAATTGGTGAAGCGAAATCTGTGGTTCGTAAAAATAAATATCTCACACGCTTTTCGCCCACTTAATGTTGTGGTTGCTCCCCTACTTTAAAAATGGATGTCATAATCATATGACAGGCGAAGGGCGGTAAGACCAACAATAATTTGAATAATTATTGAATGTCAACCACCGCTTAGTTGTTACATAATCCCTTTCGGGGGATAATATTTTAGAGAGGGTTTGTGATGGACAGTGACATTCAGCCTTCATACGCATCTGTTAATAGTTAAAAAAATTATAATAGTTATGATTGATATTTTTATAAACGGGGGTAATGTTTTTTATCACATTATTAGTAGTTTTTTTGTTGGGCTTCTAAAAAATAAAAATTAAAACATAAAGATCATCAACTAAACCAAATTTTAATTTTATTGAATAATATCAGTTAGAGGATGACTTTCTAAAAATAAAAGAAGTGACTAGATTACTTCAATATTTATTGTCTCATAAAACAGTAGAATTTGCGATATATGCATGGAAAAGGGTCTCATATTATCTCAAATTACGTCTTAATAAAGCCATCGAAGCTTAGTTATGCTATATATGTACAAACAATAGATCTAAAAAAAACGTCTCTTAACTTAAATAACTATATACATCACAGTGCGTTGACTAACCCTAAAATATTGCAAGATTAAAAGTGCCACCCAACGTCACGCATTATTATTTCCTAGAAACTGATTTTTATACATGTTGGAAATAATCGCAACAATCGGAGTGTCTCTGATAACTTTTTTAAAGAACAGCTCTTCAATTGTGCCTGCTGAAATCGTCCGAAACGTGGAACTCACTAATAAAAGAATCTTTCCAAATCTCAGTGGTTGTTTCGGATAAGCCGCAGAAACGTATTTGTTTAACCTCATTTGAGCATCATCTTGGATAAGGCTAATCTTCGCACCATCCGTTATTGTCTTGTCTTGGTTGGAAGAAGTCGGTTTATCAAAAGAGGTTTTAAAAAGTACAATAGCGCGCAAACAGGCATATTCTTGAGGGTCTAGTTGGAATTGGTGGATTTTTTTCAGTGTCTCTTGGAAGTCGGCCACTTCTTTTAAGAACGATTCTCTTCTTTTTGGGTCTTGTTGGAAGACGTCTGAAGTTTGGAGAAGAACACCGAAGTCGGTGATCGGTAAAAACTGTGCTGTTCCCAGGATGAATAGATCTAACCAACTTTCTTCAAGAAGAAGGAGTTGATCGGAGATGGGTAATGATGTGAAGACTGGAATGCTTCTGACCCACTGGACGTTGACGAAGAGGAGTTGGGCAGCGGATTCGCAAATTGCTGATGGGCTCAGCATCGGAGGAGTAAAGAGCGGAGGCAGGGGCAGAGGAGGCATCTGAAATAAAAAGTATGTTAAAAATATTGAACATCTAAGGATAATAGCTCATACAACACTTTTTGAGATGTTTATTGAAGTTTGGCTACTGTGGTGATAACTGCCTATTTAGAATAGAACGAGTTTTTTGTGCTTAGATAAAACGTTTGATATTAAAACACTCTCAAGCTACATTTTTTTTGCAATCTAAAGTTTATAAATTAAAAAATATTTACTAACCTGTGGTAGTGGCAGAAAGTTATTGCACATGAATCCTGCTGGGGGCATTAAGGGCACCGCCGCCGGCTCAATGATGCTTGAATTGGGCTCATATTTAGGCACAGTGAGATTGAGGACGTTTCCTGGTGGCGACACTATAACCCTGCCCTCATTGTAGTAGTTCATTTGTTGTCTTCTCAACGTAGAGTTCCTCGGCCCCCGTTCATGTTGCACCGCTGAAACAACAAAATATCCCTCAAAATCACCCCTAAAGTAGGCATATTAAGCGTTAAACCAACAATCAAGCACATGCGATTTTATTCATGTTTTCCCACCTGGTGCCAGTTAAGCTAAAAGTTCAATTCAAGAGGTTTTTAATTTCTCAAGTAACTTCTTGGAGTGTCCACTCAAGTCAATGGCTTTTGTCAAATCAAATACGCAAGTAATTACGATAAACAATTCTATCGACTTACCGTCTTTATTCATTCCAACATTTTGACATTTCTTCAAACGGCAAGCGCGGCATTGGTTCCGGTGAGTTTTATCAATGATGCAAGAACCTTCTTCTTTTGCTTTGCAGACATACTGGCGATTTCTTCGGATGGAACGTTTAAAGAAACCAGCACAACCGTCACAAGCGAAGATATTGTAGTGTTTACCGGAGGAAAAGTCGCCGCAGACTTTGCATGGAATGTCGAGAATTCGACCTAGAATGAAATGACTAAGTGAATAATAATAATAAGAGGTAGAGAGCACGGCTTTAAGGGTAAGGTGTCAAATACCGGAAGTTTAGGCGGTGGAAGTAAAATGAGCAGTTTCCGTTTTAGTAGTAATAAACTGTAATTTGGGGATGAGGGTGAAACGCAACCTTGCAATTTTAGTTGTATTTATGTCTATGTAATACTTTAGTTTTGTAAATGATCGCACCAAGCGAAAAACTTGCTTAACCATGAAACCATTACAGGTAGTTTATGTATCAAGTATGCAAAATAAAGTTTTAGCGGAGTCGAATCATGGAGTCGAACTATTTGCTTACGGAATGGATACATATTTTTTGGCACTAGTCAAAAAGCATATTCATTTTCTAAAAACAGTTAAAACTATAATTTTTATAGACTAAAGTAGGTGGTTTTGCATTGTATCATTATTAATTAAATTTTTTTACATTTATTTATTACCTAGTTGTTTTGTTCTGTAATAATTAACATTATTAATAAAAAGCGTGACTAACTTATCTAGCTACTAAAATTAATGTACTAGTCGGCGAGCAGCATTTTACAGATTAAAATGCGTCGGCGAAAGCATCAATTTTCTATTGGATTATTAAAAAATAAATTGATACTTTGCTTATAGCGGAGATTCGACATTAATGGTACCATCGTTGATTATTAAAATAAATATGTAGTGTTTTCAAATTTAAACACTCTTTATAGGTGTAGCAATTTTTCATTTTATTTCATTTTGAACACAAAAACTACAATTTTACTATAGCATGCAACAATTTTGTTTTTATTTATATAGATGATATTGCAAAAGAACATATAATTTATGTATAATTTTATAGACTAGTAAACAGTTTGATAATAACGGCAATATGAAACCATTTTTTAAAAGTTTGTTATAAAGTTTCTTATTCAAGCGGCACCCAAAATCGTTAAAAATTTTGATTTTATTGAAATTTACTACAATGCTTTATTGAGATTAGAAAAGTAAACTTAATGCTATTTGAATAAAAATTTCTAAATAGATAAGTGCTGTAAAATGAGAAGTGATTGTTTTAAAAAAATTTGTGAAAAGTGGTTCTTTTAACAATTAAAACCAAAAATTTCTGTTGAGCTTTGGTTGCTCAACAATTTTTAATTTTATACTGAAATGCAGTGTTTAGTCGGAACTACGTTTTTGTGTTGAATTTTAAGTTGCAATTTGTTGCCATTTTAAATTTTGGTTTTTCGATATCGATTTAATGTATAGTCAAACACTGAAAAGTTGCGAACCTAATCTTAATTATGTTAAAATCATTGTGACGTTCAGTTCCATTTTGTCTAGCCGCTTGGAGTAAAAATAAAAAAAAAATCTACTCTATTTTTACAAAAGAATAATTTTTGTTTTAAAACTTTTTTATAGAATTAACAAAATATTTATCTTCAAATGTACAAACTCTAGCTGTTGAATTTCGTTAAAAAAGGTTTTCTCAGTTTTCAAAACAAGATTGTAATATTTATTAAATTACAATTAAAAATAATACTGTTATCTTAAGTTTGCCAAAAACGAGAATAATTTAAATATTTACGTCTGCAGTCATATCCGTGGAATATATAAAGATCAAGTACAATTAAAATTATTCAAATAAATTTAAGCTTATAACAATTTAAGTTAATTCTTTGCTGGTTCCAGCCGGTTTAAAGAGACGTACACTAAAATGCATGCTAATCTTTTTCAAGATAAAATTTAATTACAGGTATGTGTCTTACAAAAAACATTCCTTTAAATGTTATATGTGAAAAATAAGAATAGTTTTTAAAACTCACTCGAAGACGACGGTGACTGAGCTTTCAACTGCATCCTATGCGGTTCTAGATGATGCACCATTGCACCTTCCGAACTTTGCATTTCACTCATCATTTCACCACCTTAACACCCACAAGTTTCAGAAAAAGTCTCGAAACAACAACCGCCGTCAATATTCTGAGGTTGCAAACAGATAACTCTGAGAGACTTTCGAAGCTTTTTGCTCACCCTTTAGATGATTTACCGACATGAATGAATCCCTTTTTGACTTGCCAACGTTTACATGACTCGGATTGGTGGAAAGTGTCCCTACTCTACCAGGGGATGTCTTAAGCCCTACCCTCTTCCGTTCGTCACCGACCCTTACCTTACTAGCGTAGTATCATGGGGCGGGAGCAGTAAAATTGACGGGCGAAAAAGACAACGGAGGAAAGTGGAAATAACAAGTTTATGACAAAAATGAAGAAATTGTTTTAGGATAAAGTAACCGTCTTTTCAGAGTTTTTCGATATTTTTAATCTTGTTGACTTATCTAATCATGATTACATTTTTTGTGAATTAAAGGTGAATCTATGACTTATACGATAGAGGTCGCTAAGTAGACAAAAATTCGCTATGTCATTTTGATATAAAAATATTTACACTGTTTGTCACAAAATTTTGATGACTGGCGAAAGTACATGTCTAGAATTGGAGAAATTTCTTATCTAAAACTAGAAGTAAACAAATGGGTCAGGAGTCAAAAATAGGTTACATAAATTTATGTAGACACATGACATAAAATTTTGGGGTACAGTAAAACGATGTAGCAACTGCCAATGAGTACTTACAATTTTAAGCTTCGTAAAATCTTACTATAACTTGACTATTTGAAATTTAAGAATAATAAAAGAAAATAACTTACTTGATGGTAAATTATGCTCCAGCATAGTAATTTTTAACATTCTCACACAAAGTACAAAGTCATGCTACTGCAATCTGATTTTTCTGGCTTATCTGTAAGAACTTGACTTTATTATCAGTACCTAAAAACTTTAAAATTAATTCTCACACGAAATTATTTCATCATCTAGATTTGAAGCTATACTATCACGGTTTAGTCACGTACATGTTATGTTTGACGTCTACGTTTTTCTCAAATTAGATATTACCGACATAGAAGTTGTTGCGCAAAATTATAATTTGGTATGTTGAAAATTTTAATTATCGAAATGAAGCTCAATACCAAGTTATAGGTATACCTAATCAGAAAGAAAACACAAATATTAGAAGTATAAAATATTAAGATGAATTTGAAATCAAACTCAGTTTTTAAATCCACAGATAATTGTCTTCCAAACATGTAATAATCAGAACAGGAGGTCTATAAATATTGTTACAATAATTTAATTTTGCTGCTGCTCTTGACTTGTTTCAACTGCAAGATCATATAATTTCACTGGTGATTTTTTTTACTTGGGTTTTTAAAATCAAAGTTATTAGTTACTCTAGGTAGCTGCAAAAAAATATAGCTTAATAATTTTGCATCGAAAAGTATTCTGTAACATCAATTTTAGCCAAATTCTTAAATTTCTTTGTTCAAATTGTATGTTTTGCTTACTGTAAGATGACTTGTTATTTCAAAATAGACTGCGAATATGTGGACAGTATCATCCACTTACTACTACTATTCAGAACTTTTCAATTTTAAAAATCGATACATCAAAACATCTGAGTAGTAAACTGTCAAATAATTAAAAAAATAAATGACCACAATGACAACTATAACTATAGCAAGTGTTTAAAAAGACAAAATGTTTTATATATCCTACGTTGATATAAATCATTTAAAAATTAATCATGATAAGAAATGTTCATTTTCACCTTCAAATACGTAAAAACCAAAGTCATTTTGACGTCAGTATAACAGAAGATTATTTTAACAGTAGTTTTACATCGTTTTATCAACATGAAGTTATCAAAATCTGTAATTTTCATCATTTTTTATTTGTCACACTTCTATACGTGCATGATTGATTCTAAACCTATCTAATAGACACCGCCGATAACAGACAAAAATAACTCCTTATATCTTTTCCTTTTAGAAGTTTTTAATTCAATCAAATTTTTCGACGATGAACCTTCCTACTTCTGCTAGGTGAGTAACGTCAATACCAAAATATTTTTAATAAAGAGCAATAACATGTGCAGAGAGTATTAGGGGTCCGATATGATATTCTGAATATTAATAACCGAATTCCGTACGCGTTTTCATTGCACCCCTTGAACTAAATCAACCAGATGATTAAATTATTCGCCAAATATGAAGAGTAAACTTTCTACGATACGACATGCTTAAGGATTTTTTTGATGAGTTCGTACACATACGTCGAGAGATTAAATTGAATTTTTTCAGAAAACGCTGATACAAAAAGAGGGAAAAATCAGTTTTGAGCAATAATTCACGGATGGGTGTATAAAGCACATCTGGACTCGTTTTGATGAAATTGATGATGGTGCGTGGGACTCGGAATCGGGTTGCGTGCAATGAGGGTGGAAGTGAAGCCATGTGGTCCAGAGAAATGCCGGAAGTTGTACCTGTGTAGTGGTTTTTCACTTGTTGGAAAAGAAAGCGGTAACAAAATCATTTTCATTTTGAGTTTAAAAAAAGTTTTTATTCCTATCGCTATCAAAAGTTCATTCTGTTAGAAGTAGAAGTGCTCTAACTCAATTGAGGGTGAAAAATTGCTTTAGTTTTCTCATGATTGTACCTAATAGGTGTCCAGCTATGTGCTCACATTCCCACGCATCCCCAGATTGGGTTTAATTTGAAGAGCATCCCCTAAATGACAATATGCTAACTAAGGGTGTGTGGCGTCGCATATGTTACCTGTGGACGCTCCATCCTCGCTAATCAGGGATGCTCGGCGTCATTTGTTTCATTGATCCGTGGGAATGTACTTGATGACACATATCACCTAGTAAAAAATGATTAGCGATTTTACCCTCGTTCATCAACCCCTTATTTGTCACGACAATTGTAGATAACAGGAACCGATAAAAATCGCGTATCAATTATCTAATGGCTTGTTTGCGGCTGTTTGAGAGACAGTTGGAGGATGAGAACAATGTGATATACCGAGCCATCAGCTAATCTTCAACATTGTGTGCAGATCGGAGTGGTCATTGTCTGCGGTTGCAGCCGGCACTGATCCTGGTAGATGTCATCTCATTACCTTTTCAGTTTGGTTGTTCGGCAATAAGCCATGATTTACCCTAAAGCAAAGGCAAATAAAGAAGTACTTACGTAGAGTCAGTAAAAAATTTTTCATAGTTTTTCTTAACGAAACATTTTTCTGAAATGTAGATTAGGTTAACTAAACATCACTTCCTGTAATAGAATATCTTAAGAATGAATTTGTCCCATCTATTGGATTTATGAATGGGATTAGCTTCTTATCAAGTTTACAGGTCATTTAAATACTCACTGTGACCGAACAGGTCAAAAAAAAATCGGTAGCGGTGTTATTTCTTTGATCTTCGATAATCTTGTTATCACTTCGGAGAATGCCGGAGGTAAAATAGAATGACCGGACACTAGTTGTTAGATTATAAATATCAAGGGTTGTAAAGCAGCTTAGCGTATTTAGATTAGACTGGAGGAAGACAGAATGGTTGGGTTTTCCGAAAATAACAATGAATGAGTAAAATTAGAATACTGTAATTTTCAAGGAAGTGAGTAAAATGGACAAAAATCTTGATTTTTAAATGAATGGCATTGCAGATTTTTCTGTTGCCTATAAATCGTTCGGTAATAAAGTATATTTATTTCTTAACACAAGAACAAATTATTATTAAAAAAATTAATGCTTATTTCATGATTTTCGGGATCACACTTTGTAATACACTGTCATCCTCATTAGCAAAAGAAAAACGTATCTTTAAAAAAAATTACAGTTAGGATTTGAAACGTAAAAAAAGGAATAATTTCTGTAATTAATGAAAAACAAATAGTGTTTAAAATAATATTTGTAATATTATCAATATTATAATCAATATTCAACATCGAAGAAAAGCTTTATAAAAACATTAATGCAAATTTTTGCCCGTGAACTTATTTTCTAGTAAATATATTTACAAAAAAATGTAGTGGGTAATAGACGAAGATTTCATAATTGTGTAAAAAAAATTCACAAATTTTAGAGTCATAGAATAAATATTTCTACTTACTACAATAAATTTTTGTTGTGCGGAAATGAATCTGAAAAAGATGTAAATAGTTAAATTTGACAAAAAAACAAATTTTTATGATTAAAATAAGTTTATAAAAATAATTTATGCAATATTTTTCCAGTTGAATACAGGTATTTAATTGGGCAGTTCAAAATTTCATTCCTTTATAAAACGTTTTTCATTATATTTGTAATCTACCTATCACAATTGTAAATCTCATAATCTCGTCGAACTTTCACTAATCGGGTTAATACAGCACGAGACAGCTTTTTAATCTAGAACTTCCTAAATAATAAAAAATATTTCTGCGTGGGAACCCATTTACCAACTTCTTTAAAACATAATCATAACCTCTTTGCGGCCGCCCATTCTCCTTGAAGTACCTCAAAGAAGTTCCCTTTCATTTAGTAAAACTCGAACTATATGATTAAATGTAAAAGGGTTTTGCTTCTTGACATGGCGTTGATGTCTCTCACAATACCAACGACAATCAGATTATCATTCATACAAACGGGCTCATGTTTAAAAAATAGCCGGGTCTAAAAACACCGACTAAAAAGTAAACAGGTTCATAGACAACCTTTAGATAAATGAGTGATAAAACGATAAAATAAATTTTCAACTTAATCTAGCCTTGTCTGATCTTTCGCAATGGCAATAAGTTTCAAGTTTGTGTTATAAATTTGCGCTAGAAACCTTTTTCAATGTTCGCTTAGGTGCTAGGTAGGGACTTTCAAAAATAATCCGGTATTTAGTCGCAAAGGCACAAAGGCAGAGCGTTTTAACAACGGACCGACATGCGGCAGCCATTTTTGCCTCTTTACAGGGGTGCCCAAAACGAAATTGCACACATGAACGAAATAAGATAGAAGTTCCAACTATTATGATCTATTTGAGAATTTTTAATGCTTTAATGTTCTGGTTTAACAAAATAGCTATTTGAATGCCGTTTTTGTGTTTTTCTAATAAAAAAAATCATATATAAAACCTAAATATAGACAAATACTTTAAAATCAGATTTGAGTTTATTTTCACAAATATTTAGTCTATTCATGCTTTTTGGAACTTTAGAAGCTTTAATTTTTGCTCTAGTTTTGGCCACCCCTCGTGGCGCAATAAGCATATGTGCATCATTGAAGCGAAATTATCCCTAAACTAAAATGCTGCATCCCTTCGGTGTTGTGTGCAGGGCCGGCTCTGTGCTATTGTCCCGATTCAGCCAACCAACAAATGAGGATAACTAGAGTTAGGTCAATTCTTTAGAAATAAATTTCGAAGCAATCGCGCATCCACTATCCAGGTGTGCGTCTTCTTTGCCATGTCGATGACTTTATCTAGGATTAATTGAAGTTAAATGTAAGTTTAAAACTAACGTTGATGGGAATTTTTGCCCGGAAACGACGTAATATGACACAGAACTGAAATCTAACGACTTTTTCTTGAAGGTGCCTGGCAAAAACTCTCGGTGTCGTATAGCATGTAATAAACTTCCAGGGAAGTTAAAAGACTTGTCTGTGATAAAAAGGTAATCGGATGGGACTATCAGGTGGAGAACGCCCATAAGAACATAACCGTTGAACTTGGTAAAGAAGAACAAAAGCTCGAGAGCTTTTAGATGCTTGAATAGAAATTGTTCTGTGCACAGGTGAGGAGGACCAGACTTCAGTGCTTTGACATCACATCCGGAACGACCACTTGCATGGGAGACAAACCATTAATACAGTGAAGGAAATAAAAGGTTAAGTTGAGATAAAAAGTTAAAGACCGAGTGAAGAACTTTATTTTGCATAACACAATGTTTTAGGTCACATATCATTTAAACCTTGTCTGAGCCCAAGAGCTTTTGCTACAGGTAAAAGCATGTTATTTACTGATAATTAGGGTCTCACCTCTGTCGGAAGTGCACTCTGAATAACCTCCAGGTACATAATGGTTTACCTCACCAAAACGAGAACAATTTGTTTGACATAAAATGACAAATCGCCCACAATAAGACCCCGATAAAGCCTTATGAACTTATGAATGGAAATATTTACTCGTTTCTTGCTGATGGACGTGGAATGTGTCCGATTTTACGCTCGACAAAATAGGAATTCGACTTTTCATTCAGGTTCGAGTGTTTACCACGGGGTCGACAAATTGCTTTATTTTTTCTTTATATAAAAATGTCTTCGGACAGGTAATACAATTCTATTGAAAGCTGCATGGACAAAAGACGATAAAATCTTGACTACCAGCATCTTAGGTGTACTTTGAACTTTTATAATGGTGATGTGCGTGCTCGTATGAAATTGTCCCATGGGAGATAGTGTCATCTGTCGCTTTAGAGGTTCATTTACCCTGATGTTGACTGCTTGATTTTGTAGTCAGCACCCTTATTCCGAGCAAAATATGTAATTATATCTCAAACAAGAAAAATTCTTTAATCATACAGATTTTTTCTTAATTTGGAAATTTGCGGCTAGACATCACCGAAATTTTAGTAACTTGACCTTTTCTCATTTAATTATTTTTTCTCTTTTTACATCCCACAAACACTTTGACTTCGCTTTGGAAAGAAGTCTTAAGTCATATTGTTCCCATCCCGTCAAGCAGGTCATACATACCCTCTCCATGTTCCTCTATTATTTAAACTAAAAGTAAGACGATACTCGCCACCGGTGTACTTTTACATCTTCATTCACTATTGTGCCTTTTGTGCTACCTTCTGTGAGCTCTGATTTTTCGTCGTCTTATAACAATTATTCTAACGCAGATAACATCGACTTGTCGTTGACATGTACGCAGAAGAAATAATTGATATCACTAAAAAGAGCAATCGTTTTGTAAAGGGGAACAATAAATCGGACCTCGTGTAACTTAAGCCTTATATTGTAGCTGCAAGTATGAGGGCGTCACAGTGCTCCAATTACAAGCTTTATGTTGGAAATGTGTTGAACGATTAAATTAGGATTGTTTTCGTGAATCAGATGAGTTAACTCTGTCGTCAGATGACAGTTCTTTTGGTGATAAGTATCTGGGTTTTAGACTTTGAGAGGTGGCGATACTGCAAGGAGGAGATCGTGTGCGATAAGATTTCAACAATAGAAAGAAAAAGGAATATTGTGTTCCAAGACATTTTCTGTGTTTGTGTCAAATTCCATGTTGTTTTCTTTCCTAATTTAGATTTTTACAGCTACCAGTTCAGACTTAAATTTGATTTGATTTGAAAAAATATGAATAAAGACTGTTTTCTATTAAGACAGAAGTTTTTGCTCGTTTTTTTTAAACTACTATTTTAGATATAGATTTAAAATAACAATAATTGTAATTTAGAATGTTATAAAAGAGTAGTTGCGTGTTTTTTTCACTTTTAAATAGTATATTAAAACTAGTTTTACAAAACCTATTTCAAGACATGAGTTTAAGTTTGCGTCACGGCAAATAGACTAAACATTACTGTCATTTGTCATTTTAAAGTTTCAAGATTAATTCAGAAACTAATTGCACTCTGCTTGAAATACGGTAAGTTGTAAAAAATACCCCATTAGCTGTCGATGAAAATTTTGTAAAAATGTAAGCATAAACTTCAATGTGTCTTACCAACCAAAAAAAGTTCTTAGATTTTAGGTTTGATAACAGCTTATTAACGCATTAAAAAATGAGTGGGTTAATTTTTTTTATTACAACAGCACATTAAAAAGAATTATATTATAACAGTTATTTACTTCATTATGAGTCTTTTTATTGTAGAGCTGAGTTGAGCCTCAACATAAATTCTATTTTATTTTGTGCTAAAAATTTGTTTTCCTTTTACCTTTTTTGGTTTTTTGTACACGTAAATTTTCTTCTTCTGTTTGCTTTCTGTATGCGCACTGTATGTACTTTTTCTTAAAATGTTATTTGATAAACGTTATTTAATTGCTTTTTTTTATATATATATTTTTGTCAAGATTGGTCTTATTTCTGTTTCTGTTCAAATCTCGTTTTTTCTAGTACATTTTCGTATTTGGTTTTTGGTTTTTAATACAAATTCTTAATAAATTTTAAATAAAAACTTGCTTTTCTTAGATATCGTGAAACAATTTTTTGTTTATTTCCAATGTGGAAGATTTCTCTTTGTGAAAAACGCTAAAAAAATAAAGAAAAATTATGGAAATGTTTCGAAAAAAAGCTAGACAAAAGAGGTGAAGAAGTGCTTTATTCAGAAACGGATTGAACGAATACACCACCATCTGGAAGAAAAAACTGGTAAAATATGGAATAAACATGTAAAAAAATAATGACCAGTTATTGAAAAAAAGAGTAGGATTTACAATTAAACATTGATAAAATGAGGATTCAACAAGTAGACAAAATTATATACTTGGATTTGGTGATAAGTGGCAGAGTGAATTTAGAGGTGAAAATTAATGATAGAATAAACACGGTAAATAAGTTATACTATACGCTAGTGAAATTTTTCATAATCATTGGACTGAGTAGAAAAACGTAAGTGACAAGTCTTGAAACAGAGAGAGAGAAGAGTATGCTGTAAGCTTGGAAAAAAGTTTCTAAAAAAAGTTAGGGATTAGTAGAACAGAGAAGAAAAAAAGTATAAATTAAAAGAAAAGTGGAAATTGTGGTGCTGAAAAAATTATATATATATAAATATATATATATATATATATTATATATATATATATATATATATATAAGCATATGGTGAAGATGCCTCAAAGAAAAGTGTCAAAGATGATGTGGGAAACTAAAGTTACAAGAAAAGAGAGAGGAATGATCCGTTAGCGACGTTGGTTTTGAATTAAAATCTTGACCAAAAACTGTCAATAAATATAGATAAAGACAAAAAGAATTAAAAGGAGTGTATAGTTTAAACTTTGCATAAAACTTTTGCTTTAGTAAGTAAAATAATTTTTCCACATTTATTTTTCTGTAGTTTATTTGTTACTGATACTATTGTTTTTCAACTTTTTTATTTTTATTCTAATAAATTCATAAACAATCGATGTTAAGGACTAATATTTGTTACCGTAATTTACATTTTTCTAGGAATTATTCGCATTGTTGTATTACTGGTCATCTATCAACAAAAGTAGTAAATTTTTTAAAATGATAATTTTTACTATTCTCTGTATCTATACATAATTACCATTACATAATAAATGGCATAAAAAATTTAGTAATTTTCTTTTTAAAAATCAATTAGAAAAATAATTAACTTGAATAACGATATTAGCGCCAACTGATGCAACATAGGTTTGCATGCGTTAGGCAACTTTTAATACAAACGTGAATTCTACAATATATAATAAATAACATTATAGGTTTCGAAATAATCACAGTTATCAATAAGAAATAAATAAAATAAAGAAATAAATAATAAAAAAATATAGACAGTAGACGAATATGTCTATCGGCAACTACGCAATTACCTGTTGATAAATAATTAGCTATAATTTCTACTTGATATTTATAAATATTTTGCACATTTAGATTCATTTATTTATAAAAGTAAATAAAGTAATGTTATACCTAGTATTCAATAAAAATAATTAAAAATAAAAGTAGTTTCTCCTTAGCTTTTTATCTATTTTGCAAGTCCACTGAACAACCTTCGATAGCTCAGTTGGTAGAGCGGTGGACTGTAGAGGTTTGACTTGTAGGCATCCATAGGTCGCTGGTTCAAATCCGGCTCGAAGGAAACTTTTTGTTTCTTTTTTAAATAATAATTAATTGTTCACTGCTGTTATCACTAATATCTAATAGTGCAGATACTTTATTTATGCAATAAATCATGCAATGTAGTTATTTTAATAAATCTAAAACAATAACAGAAAAACATTTTGCTCATTCGCAATATTACTAAAGACAACATACTTTACGATTATGTTTATATGTTTAACATTAGTACATAAACATAAACAATACTGATTTACGCCTTCTCTTGTAGACGCAAATTGTTGTTGATATGTTTACAACCAACGCTTATAAAATACATTCTTGTTCATTTAAAACAATACAATTTTAGCATAGCCGTGTCTATTATAATATTAGTTTGCCACTTTTATAGTTATTAGAGTAGAATGTTAAATAAACTGTAACAATGTCTATTACACAAATGTTACCATTACGAAAAGAAATTAGTGGCTGGTACCGTTTCTTTACAGATAACAACCTTGCAAGGACGCAACTGTAAATAAAACAATACAGTATGTAATCTTAGGCACTCAAGCGGCAATAGACACATACCTGAAGTTCATTTTGAAATTTTCTGAAGGCTGTTAGAGATAACCATCTTTAAAATTAACTAGACTACAAAAGCTACTAATTTTTTGCAAATTAAAGACTAATAAATCAGACTAGTGGCAAATAGATACAATCTATTAATGTTATTATCATAATGACGATTCCAAAAAAACGATTTGCATTTTATCATTCGTCTAGATCTTGTCGGTTGATTTGTTTAGTATTCTCTGCAGTTAACAAACAACAATAAATTTGATGACATAATTATTGAAACTATGCACATCTAGGTCCAGTCAATAGATTATTTCACCATAAAAATATTTTCATTTTTATGGCTTACAAATGATTGTTTATAACTGCTTTCCAATCCATGGAATCATTTAATCGTGTATGCCCTGAAGAATTCATGATTTTTTAACCTGACCAGAAGTTTAATTGCGTCATTTTTTATATACGTTTTCGCAAGTATGCAATGTGAAAATCTTCAAGGCAAGCACCACATGAACCGGTTAAATTTATTTATTGTTTTCTTCACAAATGTCTCTACTTCAAAAATTATTGGCACATAAAACATAGAAAACAATATAGCTACAACGAATCTGACTTTTACTGTTGTTGGACTGGGACATTTTGGCTTAGAAAGTATTAAACTTTATTGATGTGAAAATGTCAGATTAAAGACAGAATATTAGAACAAAAAGTCAAAAAAAGCAACTTTGTCTAAAATTAAGGTGACACTTTTTTTATTGTAAATGAATTCCCTAGAATGTGCGCCAGTATTGTTGGTTTTCTAACTAGCACAATATTCTACAAAATTGTTTTATTTTAAAGTAAAAAGAAGGTTGTTGTTTTCATATATATTTATTACCTAACTACAAATTTCGTTACAGTTAAATACAAAAATCGTCAATATGAAGTCAATTAAATAGTTATGAGCAAATAGTCGATTATTATTAAAAGCCTGCCAACCTAATAAATCAGCACGTATAATAAATTCCTGCTTGAAACACACACTTCACTCTAGTCTCGTTTACTTCTGAAACAAGCCCGAGTTTTTCAGAGGAACTAAATTAAATCAGTACGAAGACAAAACCACGTAAATCCACGCGATCACAACGATAAGAACTTCATCAAAGCGTCATAAATCAACCTAGGACTAATCGTCCCATCAGCAGTATATCTCACTCCTCGTAAAGACCCATCGTCGTGACTCACAACTCCATATTCTCCAACTATGAATCCATCAGAAGTTCGTTCTTCTACTCGATATTTCCGGTAGTTACGACCCTCGACAACGTAACCGACTTTTTGGTTGTCGTCTACTTTTCTGCTTTCGCCTATTTTTACTTCCTGTTTCGATGGGAGAGTAGGATTGGGTTGGATGCCGTGAAGCCGACCGTTGGTCATCACACTTGCGGATTCGTCGATTTCGTAGTTTTGTTCGGGCTTTGCGTAAACTGTTGGGAGAGAGTGTGTGTAGGACTTTTCGTGAAGTTCCCAATTACGTTCAGTCGTGAAGCTTGTTTCTGTTTTGGTTTCGTTAATTTTATTGTGGAAGTTGTTAAATCTGGGAGAGGATTCGAAGTGGCGCTCGTGACGTTCGTGCTTGTCGCTCTCCCATGGTTTGTGGGCTTCTGCTGGGTGAGGGACGGATTGGATGACGGTGCTGTAAATACGGAGTTATTATATAATTGAAATTTGAGACAAAAAATATTCCACAACATAATAAACAACGATTAAAATGTTACAGCTAAAGTATAACAGAATCTAACCAACAAAAATTAAGCGAGATTAAAAACAGACTTGTGGGTTAAAAATACTATAAAAAACTATTTTTTATTAAATTTCTAGGAAGTTCTTTGTGTGTCTACAAAACTAACACGACATTTATTCAAAAGCGTCAGCATAAGTTAATTGTAGCTTTTCTACCTACGAATAGACATAATAACAGATATTAATCTATAAATATTGGTATCGCTCGTTATAATAATTAATTATCATATTTAAGTCTTTACATTATAATTACTTAATCTCGAAAAACTGTTGATTGATACTTTCTCGTCTGAAGATGCCTATTAAAAATTGAATGTCTTGTCAATAAAAGCGATAAAACTGCTGTTATAATCTGATGTAATCTACCAACAATTAGAATTCTTTTATAGTGTAACTGTAGAAAAAAAGTTGTTTACTTACAACCTCTAATTACCTGTATGATACAGATCTGCCATGACCAGGGTCCCTTGGATTATTATGATAAATAACAGTCTGATGCAAAGGCTGCAATTTTTCTTTATTAATAAACTTGTTCAACGGTGAATTTGAACTAGGTAAGGGATGAACACTCGCGGGATACTCCCGAAAATCATCCCTCAAGTCGCTAGTAGTAATAGGTTCGCTCTCTTCTACGCTAAATTCGCTCTTGTTCGCTTCTGCAACGATACTTGGATGTTCCTCCGAAGCCGCAAAACTTTTATCTGTCATTTCTCTTATTGTAGTATCTTCAATATCACTTTGAGTCCTTGTAGTTTCAGCGACGACTACACTGTCACTGGACTGTTCAAGTTTTTGAAATTGAGCACTTAAAGTTGTTGCGTACGAACTAGATTCTTCAGTTTGAGCAATTGAGGATGTGAAAGAGGTGCTACGGGTTGCGCGTGTGTAAGTTTCGGTGGTAGTTGGCTCGGGGATGTTGGTAGTAGTTTCGCGGTAGGCTTGACGAAGGGATGAACTCATGAAGACGGATAGAAAATCGGCACCGGTGAGGAGGTCGCTATCGGCACCGCGCTCCTGTCGGACTAACGGCAGGCCTTCGGTTGCCATCCTCGGACCGGAAAGAATCTTGAAAGAAAAAGGATTTTAAGTTTTACTAATATACTAATTACTAATTACTAATTACTTAATTACTAATAGAATAAATAGAAATGCTCAATAAAATGTAAATCTAAAACTTTTTGGGAAGAAAAAGCATAAGATCATAGTTTGAAGATTTGGTGTAGTTTTCACGCCAACCTGGCGCATCCACCATTTTTAGCAACTCGACTTTCTTCGAAAATATAAAAATTTTAAAACTCAAACTAAACATTTATCTGATGTTTCCAAAAAATGCAACAAAGAGTAAAAATTTCAGTTTTCAAGTTTCACAAGCTTTATATCAAGTTTTATACAATATCAGAAGTTATTTAAAATTTGTAAGATTGTTATAAATTCTGCAGACTGTGGTATCTGAAAAAGTTGTTCAAACTCCTGTTTCAAAAACTGCACAATATTTGAAAAAAACTTAGTGAGTGAAAATAATTGTTCTCTACACGTTTCACAGTTAAGAATATCCTTCAAACTTCAAATCAATTAAATAATTTTGAAAAAAATGACCTTAAAGATTTAAGAGATTTTACACTTTTAAAGACTTAAGAAAATGCTTGAGAAATCAAAATCACGACCAATTTCGCTGTCATGCATTTCTTTCCTTTCTCTCCAGCCTCTCCCATCATTCTTCGCTCCTAAAACAATGCAAATGAGGAATTCTTTTAGGGCGTCACGCACGATAGCGCCACCAGCCTCCCACTCATTAGCGATTGTTGTTGCAAACGCATACATTTTTTCCCATATGCAAGGTCAACATCTTGTAATCTATCAAGGAACATAACTTGAGTAACGCCTCTTTTTCTTGATTCTTTAACAAAGCGCAAGTAATTGTTAAACGGTAATTAATTCTGAAGCGAACAAGCGTGATGAACGGAGCGATGACTGTTCAAAAAAGCGGTCTCGGAATATAATCAAAGCCATGACAAGAGCATCCAAATTTAGTATCGAATTAAATATTGAAACAGTTATTTTGATATTTTTTGGCCTCGAGCAAGGTGAATTCTGATGAAAGAGGAATACAATTAAAGTTTTTATCGATAGCTTCTGTTTAATTTGTTACAGTTCTAGAAGGTGAGCTGTAAATTAACCTTCAACGATATGTAAAATGTTGTTTATGTAACATAGTTATTAGATTGTTATATCAGCAAGACCGACGAGAAAAAGCAGCCCTTTATAAAAACGATAGAGATTTTGATGTATGATGTATTTTAATTACAACAACATTAATTGAGTACATTACAATAATAATATTGATCTTCTTATGTATATATCTTATGTATCTTCTTTGTATTTATAGTACCTAGTCATATATTAATTTTATTTTTCAAAACAAGACTAGACGATGTGTTTATGGGGACTTTTGAAGTGTTAAAATGACATGACCAATACAAAATATAAATTTGCGTTTACATTAGCATCAGCAAACCACAATAAAGTGGTGATATAATAAAAACCGTATTGAACCATGTTAGAGCGAATACTTGTGAACGTAACAACGAAAGCTTCATGGTCAAATTTATTCAAATTATAAGTCCGGGTATAATCCGTCTTAAGTGTTTATAGAGTTGTGATGATTTCCCCACTTTTATAAAGAGCATGGATGCAATAGTAGTTTTGTTTTTTCTCTGTAGCGTGTATAAAAAACAATTTTCTCGACTTTCCTACAAATGAATTAGACTGTTTTAATAAGCCGTCACTCTTTTACTACAATTGTACCTGAAATCTCTTCACAACAAGCCTCAATCAAAAACTCAGCTCCACACAATACTTCGTTAAGAACTTCTTGTTTCTTTTGCGTAAGTCTTTATCGAATTCCACTTCTTTATATGTAAAATGGATTTAAAAGCGTCGTTCCTTCAACAGGTTTGGTTTTAGATGTCATCCGCTCTGAATGCAGATTATCGAAACAAACACATCTCTCCAGAGATGCAACAGCATTCTTGAAGTGATTTTATGTTTAGGAAATGCATGCGATTCGCGTTACGCTTATCAGTTGACATTTCGAAGAAAAAGAATTTATCTGCTTTATGTAACGTGAAATGTTGGGGGACGATTGAAACATAATAAAACAAGATTTGTTTTTTTTAAAATAATTGAAAGGAAGTATGGGGATCATTATGAGAAGATTAATTATGTAGGTTTCACGTTTGATAATTTGCAACTTGCAAAACTTAAATAATGAACAGTTTGTTGAAAATATGTTTACTCTATTTGTATTAGTCAATAATTTGTTCGACCTACATTTTAAAGTAAGTGCCCACTGTCATGAAAACTACTACTTGATTACAGTTCTAATTTAATTATTCTGTCTCAATGAACTGTTCGATTCGTACTTTCATTGTAATGCTACAAAAGCTATTAAGCATTCAAAATATTTGCTTGTAAATTACGACGAGCCTTTTTAATTATAATATTAATTTCTTCTTTAGTGGGTTTCATACATTCAATGATGCATGAAATGCCTTGTAAAATTCTGTCATAATTGGCTTAAAAATCATTTTGAAGTAATAATAGTTATTTACATGAGTCAGGAAAACGTACGGTTACTGCCTAAGAGATGTTGAAAGACGAGGCACTTTGTGCCGAGTCTTTTAAGACTCTGAGGCAGGTCTCAACATTTTCCTGACGAGAAATGTATTACATTTTTTCTGAAACCGTTGATTTTAATAAAAAATTACTAATTTTTAATTTAAAAAATAATTTTCACAAATATCAAATATCAAGTCCTTGACGACTGCAGGGAATGAACTTTACCCGACGACGGCAGGGAAGTGGACTTTCCCTGCCGCAGTTTTCGCAGGGAAACGATCAAGAAGCTCCGGTTTCACAAAAATTTTGTTTTCATAAGCTCATTTTTTACTATATATGTATTTTGAAATATATTTTTTTAAAATATGAATAGAGAAAAAAATTCTTTTTGCTTCTGATTTTGAAATGGCGTATATTTTCCATTGCGACCATAAAAGTCCGTCAGAAAAATCAAACAAATCTTTAAAACCTTTAGAAATCGTTAAATTCGTTTAAATCGTAAAAAAATATAATAAATTATGGCTTGTGAATTTATTTTAAATTTCTGTTCAATTTTATATTCTTATGTGTTGTCTTCTCTTCTCTTAAACTTAAACAGACTAATTAAGAAAATGCACAAAGTAAAAGAAAGAAAGAAAAAACCAAAAATTGAATAAAAGTCAAAATCACTCTATGGCACTCATAAAGAAAAAGAAGAAAGACACAGTTTCTGCAAAAATGCTCCGTAAATGCAATACAAGTTTTATATAAGTACGTACATAGCTCTGAAAAAATATTTTATAGTGTTTTTTTCACGTTTGTAAGGAAGTTCAGTTTTCAAAAATCTACCTTTAAAACATTTTATTTAACTCAACGTCAATTAATTATTTAATTTCTATTTTTAGTTTTAATGCTGACAACGATCCCAACCACTTTTCTAATAAATTGTCATTTAACTTTATTGTTTTATTGCCAGCCTGAGCCTCCTACTGTTCAGTGTTTTATGACTCCCCACTGACTTTAAACGTCAGTTTCCGAATTCTTTAAAAAAATAAATAAAAAAAACACCTAATCACCACCATAAACTCAAAAAGTTCCGAAAATAAAAACAGTTGAATCAGCACATTTCGAACATAAATAAGCCGTTAAAAACAAAGGAGAAATTCATTAATAAAATACATAATGCATAAACAAAATCAAGTTTCATTCCGCACGAATAAATTGCCCATAATGAGCCATGTCATTTTCAAATTCAAAACGAAACCGAAAGCACCAATAAATCACCTAGGCTGTGGTGGCGCCGTCAGAGTTCAAGGTCGACCTCGCCCATTTGTAATCGTATCAAACCATATCAAACGCCCACGGCAGATGAATAAGAAACACTGCGATTTTCCCTCGAGTCCCGCAGCGCTCCGCTTCGAAACCTTTTCTTTTCCAGCTCAGCGGGTTATTTATCAATCGGACGCTGCTACTGCTTGTTTACAATCACTTATGACAAGTGTTGTATTGTATTCAAGAAGTTCGTTAATAATACACCAAAGTGTTGTCATAATTATCAGAGATTGGAAAAAGTGTAACAAATGGAGTGCGTTTTTCGAAGCGGATGTGGAGAGTGTGGTAGCTGTTGAGGCGTGGACCATTGTTTGCAAATTGTCTGTAGTTTAATAAATAAAGCAACGCACTGTTGTTAGAGTAGAGTGTCACTTGGCGGTGTATTTGGTATGAATAAGGAGAATTTTTATGGATTTGACGGTTTGTTAGCCGATTGAGTAACGACGGTTTAGAGAATTTAGTGCAAAAATGTATGTTAATTTAAAAAAATGAAACTAATTTTTAATTCTTTTTTAAAGTTGCTGTTTATAGTGTATCAAAAAAACTGCTTCTTCTGTTTTCTTTTAGTAAATTATGAGTACTCTTAATTAGTCTGAGGTAAATTAGCTTCTCTTGAATATTACAAAAACTGTAAAAAACTAACAACTAAAAAAGCAACAAACTGAGTTTAAGAGCACATACAACTTTAAACAAGAACTGGAATATTAATCTTTTCTAAGAGCAATAAACATAGGTGATATACCATTTCATCGATATTTTAACCCGACCCTGCTATGACAGTGCCCTTCTGCTCTCGCGAACGTTGGCATTTAAAACCCATAAAAACCACAAAGACTCGTTTTCCAAATTTCCAAGTATTAAGCGATTTATGAGTAACTTATAGATTCAGAGCATGACAGTCGACATGATTAGACCATGGTTCTACACAAATATTTATGATCAACCATAATATCTGGATCGGAACAGAATTAGTGTAGGCGAAAAGCACCCACCAATTCCCACCGCGAAAAAAATACCATTGTTAAATAGAATAGGTCCATATAAAGGAACCTGTGGTACAGCTGCTCTTTCTTTTCAGAAAACCCATGCTACTTTGTGCTAATCGAGCCGACATCCGTGTTGAAATTGTTAAAAAAAATATTAAATTGAACGCAAAGGTCACGTAAGGGTGTGGCAACAATACTGTTAAAAATAAACAATTCACGCAGCAGCAGTTAGAAGGCGTTTACGAGAATTAGTGGACCCATCAATCATGAGGAAATAATTAAAAAAAGTTGTAAGGGCGCGGTTACGTAATTAAATTAACGCGATGATTCAATCTGGAATGTCATCTATCTGGGATTTTTATCTGATCGCTTGAATACTTTCAATAACGTAACAAAACGCTTTTACCATTGCTTCATAAAAAATATAAATTTTATATTCATGGTCAAGTAGAAAGTGTAAGTTATAAAATCGTACCCACAAAAGTTATATAAAAGTTGTCCTGTAGACACTTATAATAATTGCCGGTTATTTTCGGTTGAAGAAAAAGACAATGTAGCCTTGACAAGGCCGCACTTTGTTCACGTTGCGTGATGGAATTTGAATTTTTCTGTTTCTTGGCGCCAAAATTCTTATTCGCCGGTACCGAAATTAGACAGTTCCCATGGTTTTGACGTCGTAAAATGCATAGTGCTGGCCAATTAAATGAAACTGCGCTGTCAAAAAAACATTTAAGAAATATCAAGGTCAGTATTTAGCTCAAGAACAAGTTTAACATTTTTTAAATCTGCATTGTTAATAAAATAAAGACGCTTAAGTGTATTAGAATTCCAGGATTCTTAATCACCTCCAAAGCAATAGATTGCCGTAATGAGATGCAACCGACAAACATTATCATTTATTAACATAAATTAAATAATTTGTCACATTATTTCCCAGCAGTTATGACCATATTTTCACCGTTTAATCGTTTTTTAATATTTTCGGCCACAGCGACCTCGTTTAGTTTCGCCGGAAGTCACTTTTTGTTTTCGTCTACTTCTAAATTCTAAACTGAAGTTTGTGACGGTTTTTTCCCGATGCACTTTCACTTATTTCTTTCTGTGCTAAATGATTTATCAGAATCGACCTCAATACGAAAAGCTTACAGCCACAATTTAGTAACTCTTCAAACGTCGCTATTGTTGTAAATGCAACTCTTATATAAATATAAACCAACTAATCGGACAATTACTTTCATATTCAGTAACCTTAGAAATAGAACAGAATTTTGTCCTAGTTAAGTGTAGGTGTTGTTAAATGTTTTCACATCACTAGCAACAAGTTCTGATGCAAAGATATACAAATTGCATGTTGGCAAGGTCGAAGAATTATGATTTCATCATCGATTTGATTATGATTTAAGATGGTGAGCACCACCCTTGCAGTGTTATTCAAAGTAGAAGGTGGGAATCTAAAGCTCTTTACTGAGATAAAATTTAAAAAATCTAAGGAATGAGATTGTAAAATATCTCTTTGTTTCTTGGTAATGCTATAGTAGCCAAATGTCAAGTTTATGTAGTGAAGACTAAATTCATTCCAGCAGCTATTAAATTCTCCGTGTTGCTACTTGAAATTTTACTTCTTTCACAGGAAAATTCACATTTACATTAAAACTCAATTTCCTGCTAATGTTACCAATTATAGCTTTTAAAGTGAATTAAAACCGGTAACTAGAATTAAATCGTTTCTGCAAGGTGTATGGAATTAAATAAACATAAATGTTCATTACTACTTAACACATTTAATTTAATCAGTAAGGTGTCAAAGCAGGTTAAATGCTTGGGACTAAATTGATCAAAAATGCTTCTATAATTTTTAACTTGAGATAAAGTTTAACTTAAATTGAGGAAAAAACGTGGCAAGAGATATTTAACATGTACGTGATCTTTGAACTTAATAAGATAAGCATAAAAGTTCAATTATCGTAAAAATGTAATTAGGCTGAAATCCAGTCGGCACCATACGTTACATGAAACATAAAAGTTTTGCGTAATTTAAAGTTCAGGAAATAATACTCATTAAACTAAATAACTAAACCCAATTAAAAGTTTAATTAGCGATCCATCAAATCTTTGAAAATGTTATTGAATTAATAATTTAGTATAGTCAGTTTGAGCATAAATTGTTCCCAGTTTAGCGAATTTTCACGAAGTATATAAAATACTGGATATGTCTAAATTAAAATTTTGATTTTTACTGGTGTCGTTTTTATTTTGTACGATTGAGATGGCTATAAGCTATAAGGTTTAAAACTAAAATTTAAAAATTGGCTAATTATATAAATACCCGTAAATTCCGTATTATGTTTGGCTTTAGGGGGGATTTGATGAGAAATACATATGCGTTCACTTTTCCATTCGTTTTCATGATTCGTTTATGCGTTAATTACTTTAAATAGAGATGTTTAATACTATTTTTTTTACTTTACTTACTATGCACTTTGCAAATGTTGTCTTCTAATTTTATATATTAAATTGTATACTCTTCATATTCTGCATAAATTCAAACATAAATCTATAAAATCTTTCTTATTTTGCACAAAAATAAAGAAGAACCAAAAATAATTTACCAAATTGGGAAAGGTAATAAAAATAGTTAAAATTAGTTAAAAATTGCATATCAATTGCAAATTCAAATAATCTAAAATCTCTAGACAATTTAGAAATTTTGAATAAAAATCAAGAGTAAAAGGTTATAAAGCATCCAAGCGCTCTGAAAAATACATGAATTAAAATTCGCAAGCCATTCGTAATAAATTTAAATGGAGTAATAAACTGAATTCCTAGGAAATATAGAATATCTAGCAAATTTAAAGAATTAAAGAAATATTAAAAATATAGATTATTATAATATCTAGAAATTATTGAAAATCTGGAAAATTTACTGAATATATAAAACACAAATAAGGCAGAATCTGATACATCAAAAAAAATCCCTGGAATCTAAACATTCAAAAGTGTTGTTGAAAAGGTTTTAAAAAATCTAAAAAAATTATATTCTTAAACGTAACACGTATCCTTAAAGGAGTTTGCACTATACAATATTAAAAAAATAAAGAGCAGTATCAATCAATCTAGTATCAAAAATGAACAAAATTCAAAATATGGAAGAATGAAATAAATGCAAAAAAAAAAACTTTAAAAGTTCAGAAATTGTAAAAAGTCTACAAAACCTGTAGAAATTACAATTCTTGAAAAAATTTTGAAAAAATGTAAAAAATAAGTTTTAAATTTTAAAAAGTATGATTTAAAAATCGTAAATCTTTGCCATGAAAAAATGCATCTTATTCCGTACATATTATACATTTTGCAAATCTAGTACTTTATTATTTATTTAGTTTTACATAGTTTCAAGTTTTTTTTGTTCCAAACCAACAATTAATTTTCTGGTCTAGTTTAGATGAATCACTGTCATCTTTTACTACTTAAATTTGATAGTAGCAGTGTTTATAATAAAATTTTACGACTTCTTCTCACTTCGTTTATCATTTAATACATTAATTATTTATCTATTCTAATAGGTTGAATAATTATTAATATTTGCGACAATGAATAGATTACTTAATTACCACTTAAATTAGCAATACAAACATTTTCGAACCATTCAATTCTGGACAAAAGCGACTGTAACCACGATTGAACTTGAGCCAAATTCGACAGTAAATTTGAATGTCACAGTTTTTACTCTCTAACAGCTTTCACAGAAGTGAATATTGCCGCAAAAGAATGTAACATTGAATTAATAGTTTCAATAAAATATGCAAAATCTCAATTAACATATTTTTAGAAAATAAATTTAAATTGAGTATGCATATTAATAATTTCCATAAATCGGTACATGTCTCAAAAATGATTCAACTTTCCAGCGTGCACACCCAAACAATTAATGATTCGATTTAGTTACACAAAGCAAACATTTCCGGCGTACCTTAAGGTCTTTATAAGGTCACGTTGTTGTAGTTAGGAAGTATTTAAATATGATAATACCAAATAACTTATTGTGGAATAAAATTCCAAACTTACGTCGTGATGCTCCGACTCTTGTAGAATGTAAATAAATCTCAACGGAAGAAAGTTAGATATCGTTGCTGATGTAATAAAACGTGTAAAGCTATCATTATCAAAGTGCAACAATAATTATTGTCGGGGTGACATTTTGTGCATAAAATCATCTACGTATGACGCTATCAGCCTCGCCTTGAGTAGAGCCTTGCTGAAACTTTTTCGCCACATTGTCTTGAAGATGCCTTAAATTTCCACGACAAGGTTGAAAACTAATTAATATATTAATCAGGCTTACGTAAGTTGATACAATTTCCGCATTAAGTTATGTTTGAAAACAACGTCAAAATTAATTAGGTCTATAAGTAAGTTCTGTCAACATAAGCCACAAAATCACTGTTATTATTATGTTAATATTGACGTTTTCATATGTTATGTTTATTTATTGTTGACATTGATTGCATATTAGTCGTGATCATTAAGAGTCACAAAAGAACTTGGCACAGCAACAATGCTAATTTTAGGAATAAGAACCTGCAGAGATATGATTTAAAGAATTCAGCTTTTAATGGCAAGGACGTACGATGCACTCGAGATTTAATGGAAGTGATTTTTTACACGGTACTGGATTAAGTTTCAACAAGACCTCAAGTGCAGAATTGACCTCTGCGATTCTCACACCTGGCTCTGCTAATAAATGGTCGTAATCATGTCGGTCGAAGTTGAACAAGTCTGACTCGTCCTGCGGCGAAAAATTAAGACGCTGACGTTTTAGAGTAATGGGCAATTTTCGAAATGAAGAATGGGTATTTTGATGCTTTTAAAATAAAAAAAATAGCAAATGTGGATAATTAATGAATTTTTCCGGGTTTGAGTCATCAATATTTGTAATTACAGTGATTGGTGGCAACATTATTGTTTATTTTTGTTGGCTTGTCATTAACAATGAATACGAAGTAATTTTCATCATCATGTTGATTAGGTCACTGGGCGTTGTAAAATTTGAATGTAAATTTCACAATTAGCGTTTTTTTACACAATGTTTTTATCCATTTAAATTATGTGTTAGTTGTTGCTTTTTATAATAATAAATTCTTTTTACTTTCTCTCGAGTCGCTTGGTACTTGTTGACTAAATTGTTGTTCTTTGCTCAGCTACAAGTACCGTGAATAAAAAATAAAACTTTTCCAAAACACTTTTAGGAATGTCAACAATTTCAAGAGGTTGTTGTTCTCCGGATTTTTTTTTCGATTCTTTGACTATTTTTCAGTCTTCATCAGTTTTTATTGCCATTATTAAGCCCCAAAAATAAATTAGCAACAGTTATAAAAACAAACAACCTTTGGTCAAATCTCCCAATAAATTTTTGTGAATTTCATAACTTTTCCATATTTGTGTTGTACTCGCGAGAAATGTTCGCACTCTGATAACCTCTGGCAAAACAATTTTACAGGAATTTACACAACCACAAATAACTATTAAATATAATAAATTATATCTAACATCGTTCTTAACATTAATGTTTTGTTTTTGTTGAATCTTCTCGCTAGGAAATGAACCTCCTGCAAGGTTGGTATTTCAGGCATTTCTAAGCAGTAGGCATCACATTGTTGGTCAAGCGGTGCAGAATCGACGATGAGCTTTCGTCCGGAGGTCGTGAAGGCCGTTCAATGTCGACTTCCCCACTGCGTGAAGACCACGTCATTAATTGCCCGACGAAGAAGAAATAAAGAAATGACGTAAATTTATGAATTTATTTAGGAGAAAACTTTTCTTTTATTGCAAAAATGTCGAGTATCTACAATAGAAATCACGCTTTAATTGACATTTATACCAATTAATATTCAGAATAAACAAGAACTGCCTGGAGACAAATGTTGTTGCGTCTTATTGTGATAAAATTCTCTCCAAAACTTTTTAATTTCTAGTCACGGAATATTTCTTAGACACAAATAAACTTAATAATAACTTGAGCCAAATGAAAAATGACATTAGCATGGTAACATAATTCCTCTTTTGCACGGAAAAACGATATTATATAAGTTGTAAATAGTTTTCTTTAAAAAAGGGCGCGGTTTGACCTTACCGCAATAACTCATTGTGGTAGTAATAAAATGAAGCTTGCATTGTCGACACAAAAGAACTGAAGGCTTCTGTGGAACCACTTATCATTACCACCAAAAATTACTAGTTTCATTTTTGAAAAATTAAGAAATTTTGTAAATTACAATCATTCAAAATAATGCGTATTTAATAACTGGGTATGAGCACATGCCACTAGCTTAAAACGACCTTGATTCGGTTTAGTGTTACGCCTGTTATTTCGGGAAGCAAAATTCATTCGATTATGAAAATAATTTCAAGATATGAAAGATATAATTTAAGATTAAGCCACTTAGATTTATGAATGATTAAATTGATTATACATGGTGGTGTTATGGAAACGAAAAATGGGAACTCAGTTGCAAAAGCGACCTTGCAAAGAATTCATGTGCAACAATTTTGTTTAAAAGTTTGACTCACCGTGTCCGATATTAAACAGCTTTGTTAATTGATTTCGGTTTATACTTTATTCATCCACGTAAACATTATTTTCTATTATTAACGTCGTAAATTAATTTCATTTCCTATAAATGCCATGTAAATGACATATATAATAATATGTAGATCGATTTACGCAAAGATTTTCTTCAATTCTATAGAATTTGCATGTTTTAAATATTTAATAGCTTGAGTAATGTTTGTGCTCTTTTTACTACCATCTGTTTCTCCTAATCAATTCAAATAGTTTATTTCATATTTATCTATTTACATAATGTTGATATTTTGTTTCGAAGGGTGCGTGTGGTTAAGATTGATAGTAGTAATTACAATTACTTATTAAAAGTCATAAAGGTTAAGGTTTAGACAGTAAATTATGCCACAATGCTATAATTACACGGTAATAAGCGTAAGACCGTTTAAGAGATTTATTTTGTAAAAGCACATTACTTTCTTTTAAGATTTTATTTTAAATTATCGCTTCTATAAATATGAATTATTAAGTATCAAATATTCAGATTTTGTGCCTACGCTGTCATTAACTAAAATTATTAAGTATTGCTAAAAAAGAGTTCTAGAATTTATAACTGGATAGTAGCATTTTATCTATTTCTCAGATAATTATTTTAGTTTTAATTCTACTGAAGTTAGGGGTACAATTTATTACCTAAAGTAAAATTAAAATTTCGTCAAATTTTATTATAATTTAGAATCAACTATATTTATTATATTTCTACGCAAATACCAGAAATTTTTGTCCAGATCCATTTAGAATTTATATAAAAATATTAATTTCTGTGAAAAAAGCATTGCAAAAAGAAGTGTGCGAAAAAATTGCTTAATCTAATGTTTGAAAATAAATTAAATATCTATAATATTTAGAAGCAAAAAAAATATATATTAGATAATTTGATAATTAGGTTGATGGAAATCTGAAGTTTGCATTTCTTTGAAAACGGTGAAACATTTTCTTATGTATTCTATGAAAAAATTTGAAACAGGGAAATATTTCTATTGGAAATTATGTCTCATAAATTCAAGTATCGACCTTATAATTAAAAAAAAAAATTATAAGGTTAATAAAATTAAGTTTCTATTCAAAAAGATAACACATTAGAACTGCTATTAAACATATAAATCAGATTTATTTTTAATATTATGAAAACTCTTATTACAAAGAAAACAAACGACTAAATTAAATATAAAAAAATAAAGCTTTTATGTCAAAAATAAAAGGAAATACAAAAATTGAAAAAAATGATCCTTTTGCCTTTCTAGTATAAAAATGGTATCAACATTTTAATTATTCTACCTACATCCTACATTCATTTTTTTTTGAACTTCAAAATTTCAGTTTTTTTGGGGTTTTAAGGGTAAAGACTGATATTATTCAATATTTAATTTAATATTTTCGAAAATTTTGAACACCATTATGTTATAATAAATTTCATTAATTATATTCAAAGCTGGAATTTGAATGACAAAATTATCATATTTCGCCTGTGGTAATCATAATATTGTGAACAAGTTGGGCGTAACAAGGGAAATTTGTCGAATCAACGTAAATCAAAAAAACGCCCGATTAATTATAGCCCAATAAATTAGATTTCAAGCTTATAAAACAAATTATTTTGCTATAATTTTTAATAATTGAGAAAACGGTGAACTCTTGTATTAAAGCCATTAATCACCATATCAATAAACCAGTTAAAAAAAAAAACGTTTATAATTTATAATTAATTAAGCACATCAAATTCGTAATGAAGTGCAGGAAATATGTTGTTTAGTTAGAAAAGCTTCACGAACTATGCGTAATAAAGTGTATCATAAAATACTTGTTAACTTTAAGTGTATTAATAATTTATCAAGATTATTAGCTAATAACCGATTCGTAGGAAGTCGTAAATGTCGCTTAGATCTTATAGTTTATCGCAAGAAGAGAACAAACCCACTTTGAACACGTCATTTCATAAAGGTTGTCAATGAAGTGTAAATACTTGATAAATTATTGCACATTCCGTCAATCGCGAAGAAGTTCATGTTCTCGTCTTGTCATGATTAAACTTAAAGTAACAGCAATAAATAATTGCTTCGTTGTAATTATAAGTTGACAATATCATTAACTTGAAAGAGGTGTGTCCTCTACATGTGGCAACCTTTAACACACACACACGTTGGCTTTTCTGGAAGAAAAGGATTTTTTCAGAGAATCACGTTTTCAAGCAATTGATTGGTTTATTCATAACATCAAGACAAAATGACAGTTATTAACAAGCAAATATTGAAGAGATTTTCTCAAGTAAGTAATTTTCAAATAATTGACTACATCCAAGGGATCATTTCTGCACAAAACCAGTCCCAGTGGTGATTTTTCACAAGCAAAAAAATGCACTGGAACAGACTCACTCTTCCAAGTTTCCTTGTATGGTCTTCAAGCATCCCTGACATTCAAACTTATATCGATGCGTTTGTCTGTACCATTGTATTTACCGTAATGGTTCTTCACACGGAACAGTCATAATTAGACGGGAGTGGCAGATTCCGCCACCGCCGCCTCAACTCTTATGAATTAGAGCAGACTAGGCGGCCTTGTAATACCACCTTCCGGTGTCTAATAGGAGGCGCGATGTCTATTTTTGCCCAGAGGTCTTCAAGATATGGTATTATTTTCGATTTTTATCGCTATCTTAAGTTATCATCTGCGATTTTACGCCCGCTTTAAATTAATATTTTCGGTTAAGCTTAAATTAGTATCACAAACAAGAAGGAAACTTGTTTTGGAGAAACAAGAAAGAGAGAAGTAGCTGACCTACGCAAATACAAAATGGGAATTTAAATGTCAATTAAATGGGCACTTTAAAATCATGTGTGACCATTTAGTTAATTTTCCAGGTGCTACCTTAAATAAACAAATAAAATATAAAGGCTGCTTACAAGACTGTAAAACAGAAGATAAAGTTTATATTTATTCAGTAAAAACTTCTACGTAAACTTTTAGAATAAACAAAAAAACAAAAATAAGTATTAAGCTGTATAAAAGTTAGATGCTAAAAAAGTAAAACTTTATGACCAATAATAACTTTATTTCTTTAATAAAACAAGTTATTATTAGTTTTTTTTAATAAGCCATACATAGAAAATTTTGTAAAATAAATGGAAATGTCAATGTTTCTAGACTATTATTTCCAAATTTCTCGAAACATCGAGATTTCGAAAATGGTGAATGCGCTGCTAATCAATATTTGAGAAAAATAATGCAAAATTATCAACGTTTTTGAGCCAAAAATATATGCAGAACCATGCAACTCAATGCAATAATTTGTATTTACGCAGCAAAATTTTCGAAAACATGATCATCCGTAATGCATTAAAATGCTGCAAAAATATACATACATTTATTAGATTGTTGAAAGAATCTTAGTAATTTATATCTACCAGATCTTTAGAATAATTTGGGTCGATATTTAATAGATTCTTACAATTACTTTCAAATTGTTTTACTTTTTTAAAGTTGTTAGATATTTTAGATTTATATAGATTTTCTAGAATTAACAGAAATTTTTTAATCAATACTTCTAATTTTTGAGACTTTCTAAAATATCTGAAATTAAAAAAACGATTTTTAAAACATTTTTATTTTTTGTTATTGCAATAATAATTTATACACTTTCTAGACCTTTTTATGATTTCTCTTTGCTTAAATTTTTTAAATTTATCAGAATTTTGTAATTTTTTTTGAAATTTTGTAGCCTATATACCCCATATTTTCTAGTTTTTTTTTAAATTCTAGGTATTTTTAAGCCTCTTTAGATTTTTAAAATTTTTTTAGAATATTTAGGTGTTTTGAATATTTATTCTATTTATGTTCTTTTTATTATCTACATTTTTGAACGGATACTGTTGATAATGCCTGGCCAATAACGTAAATATCCAAATAAACTGGGCACTGATGATGATGCATGTCAAAGTTATCATGATAAAATTAAAATATAAGTTATGTTTTTGCACACTTTTCCGTCTTTACAACTTAGGGCACAATTTTGTTCCAATAAAAGTGAATAATTGATATTTTCTTTTTTTTTTGTTTTTTGTTATTAAAATGTTTCTTTGTTGCTTAATTTTATTTTACGACCGGTTTTTTCGTTGCTTTTGTAAAGCGTCAAAAATAAAATATTTTTTATCACGTCAAACTTATTTTTTAATGTCGTTAATGACCGGACAAACAGAAAAAGCAAAATTATGGGTATTTTTTTTAACACCCGGGAAACAACGATATTGGCAGGAAAAATGGCTTGGACTTTTCGTTATCTTTCTTATTTCTGAGATTCTCTATATTTTTGATACCTTTTTTTATATTATTTTTTTGAGTTTTTTGTATTTTTTGTATTTAGAATCTTTTTGATGCTTTGAATTCTATGTATCATTTTTCTTCAAAAATTTCTAGATTTCTTTTACCCTTAAGGTTATCTAAACTTCTTAAGTTTTTCAAGAATGTTTCTATTTTTTTTTCATTTTTGAATACTTTGCATTCTTTGTATATTTTGTATCTTTTTGGCTCTGAAACGTAGATTCTTCAAATTCTTTGAGTTTTTTTTTTTTATATTTTTACATACATTACTAGATCCTATAGATTTTCGATTATCTTTAAGTTCCTTCATTGACTTCTTTAGATTTTTGTATTTTTTTATTGAGTATATTCTTTAAATTAAAATTATATTCTTAAAATATTATAAATTAAATTATATAAATTATATAAATTATATAAATTATTAAATTATATTATATTCTTTAAATATTCTTAAATTTTTTGGACCTTGAAACGCACATACATATTTTATGAAATCTATTACTATCTTATCTTCTACAATCAATATTTCGAAGTAGCTTCAAATTTTATTGCAGTATATAAAAAAAACCTTTGGTCACATGTATAAAGAGCCTTGTAAATGTATTCTTACACTTATCAAAACAAAAAATATGTACATTTTTTTTATAGATTAAACTTTATTATTATGACTTATAAATCAATTAGAAATCTTGCAATTAAAAATGTTTCTATATATAGACTTGGTTACATTTCCTTAGTCAAGTTTTTTATTATTAAATATATTCTTAATTATGTATTAACAATTAAAATTAATAAACCTGCTAATTCGCTAGTATTCATGATTTACCAGTGAGATCATTTCAGCAACTGCAGTTTCCGTTGTAGAGGTTGAAAATACTTGGAATTTGATATTATGTTTAACAACTATAATAATATTTACAAATATTATCATAAAATTACAATTAATTGTAGCTAGTTTGGTTAAAAAATGTTGACTATTTTCTAATTAAAAAACAGAAGTGGACAATATTTTTTATAACATTTTTACGATACATAGGCAAAGTACGTAAATTTCAAATTAAATGCTCTTTCGTATCAAAATTATCATCAACTGAAAAAGAGAGAGCTCAAACTGACTAAACATTCATAACGAACTGAACAAATAAGTAAAATACAATTCACACGACTGTGAAATGTTTCAGATCCTGTTGTTCTAAACAAACGTGTTTACAGCATGTAAACTTTTTTGTTTTGAAAAATTACCGTAAAATTGCCGTGTAAAATCAGCGTCAATTTCATGGGACGGAAAGATTTAAATATTTGTTATATTTTTCGAACATGAACAGGTTTAATCGCACCTTAATTACATGTTTAGCCTCTTGTAAAACTAGATAAGAATCAAACTTCAAGGTGAGTATCCACTCAAACTTTTTATATTTTTTACGATTCAGTATTCCCAATTTTCACATTAACGCCACCCACTTCTCATTAACCTGGAAAGTTCCATCAGATGCACTTCGAAATGCCATCGGAATTACTAATCTTCAAACTTATCTGTTTAGTTATTATATTTTCGTGTCAAGGATGTTAAGAGTGTTTCTGCAACAATACCCTCCACGCATATCAATTCATTTATCAATTAAAATCCTTCTGGTTTTGTCTGGACATTTTAATTACTAGTCATTCGCCTTGAACATTTCAGAAAATCGTTCAATAAATTTAGGCAAATAGCTTCATTGAGTTCTTATTCAAATCAGTGGGGATCCAGACAACATATTATTTTAGCACCTAAGGCCTCATCTGTCAAAACGTTCATGGTTTATAATGTGCCGAATCATTTTTCATTTTAGCACCTATTTAATTTGAAGCAATTTTCTCGCAATTAGATTAATACATTATTTTAACAACATTATAATAGGAAGCAGGTGGAACAGTTGCTAAATGCTATGAAAAATAACTGATTCTTAAAACGCGATCGCAATTTCCGGTTTAAATTCATCGGAGCAAGGTGCGAAATCACTGGACAAGTTGTGAATAGTATCGTTCATCATTTTTATGGCGTATTAATAGACAAACAATATCTATTGTTGAGCCCTATATTCGCAATATGAAGAAAGAGAAATGTCAACCATTGTCCTTGACACTTTATAACTGGAATGAATAACAGCAGTGCCGCCACAAGAACGGCATTGCCTTTCAAATGGTTTCATACCTGACAGTTGTTACTCCTGTTAAATAATATTTAAACCAATTAGATTGTAGGGCGGTCATAATTATAGTCAAACTAGGAAGTACTGTCACATTGAATTAATAAGACAATAATTAATTAATCAGTCACAGTTAGCCTTGACTCTTACATAGTTTTCAAAATTTTGAAAATTGTTTTTTAAAACCACTTTCTTTTATCATTATTGCATGTACTGATTGATATTTAATGTAAACGGGCACATTAGCTAAAGAAAACTCATGTTTTATCGACATTTTTTACGTTGTCGAAACAGGTCTTCAATATGAGGTGGCAATTAGGATGCGATTTAGATTATTTTTTCATTTAAAAACTCTGTGAAATAAGATTACATAAAAAAGCTACCAATTAAATTATAATGACTTTTCCATTCAATCAAAAAAGAAATTAAGGCTCAAGTGTTGCATCAGCTTGTTATCGAAAATCCTACAAAGTAATTTTTGGAAATAAAAACCAGGGACAAAGCTGGACTTGGGCGTAAAAGTGGGAAGTTAATTTAGCTACTAAATATGGACAAAACTATACTTTTAATTGTGAACTTTTTAAAAATCTGTAGCTTGAAACGTAGTACACAACTCAAATTTCTAGATTTGTTTTACAATTACAGTTAGAATTGTTCACTACACGTGTATCTTACCTTGATATCAATAATTGACGCTTTCAAACTGGACAATATTAAGAAAATGTCATGGTTAAAAAAAATGTTTCGAATTAATCTGAAACAATAGTAGAATATTAGGAGCGGATGTGTGGTGGTGATTCTATTGCTGATTTATGGTTCATTTAGCTACCTTCAACCGCCCACATTGTGACAAAAAATGGCAACATACTCTTTTTGAACTCTTATTTTCACCTAAACAGTTTTGAATATCGACGCTGTTGATTAGGACAAAAAAAGAAACTAAAACAGCAATTAATTTTTAATTAGCATGGATTTAGTCGGAAGTCTTTTTTATGTTTTTATTTCACGATAAATCATTGCGATCAAATGTGTTTCTTCTGATGTAATCGTGCAATTATTATCAGAGTAGTAGTGCAATTTTAATGGAATTTTCACGCATCAACAACTCAAATGAAGTTGGCAATGCGCTAGATATAGATTAGAAGTTTGTGTACTTTTCATTAGCAAATAAGCAAACTGAGCTTATAGCGCCGATAAAATATTTTTTATTTCACGTCAAGAATCAGATTATTATAGTTATCTATTTTAACAGGCGTTATAATTGTAACAGTTTTTTGGAAAATGCAATGGTTCCATACACTATTTTGTAATTGAAGTGTCGATATAAGAAATAATAATTTTTAAGAAATATTGTTAAAAATCCTACTCTACTAGACCGAAAAATTTAATATTTTTTACACAATATTGAGAAATTTTACTAATGTAATCAACTTTTAAAGAACTTATTCTAATCTTCTAAATATAAATGGGGTATTTTTCTTATGCTGAAAGCTTTAGATTTTATAACTAATTATTAATAATTTTGTTTTTTAGCGTAATACGATTATTTTTACGCATCATTGGGCTCACTTTACAAAATAAATAAAATACAATGGATCCACGCTGTGCAAGTTTTGCAGTCAATTAGAAACTAAGCCAGTTAATCTAAAAATTGCTACATAATTTTCCTATTATCTAAATTTAAAAAACATGGTCAAACAATAAATGAATATCGATATTTTGACTACTTTCTATTTGTTTTCAACTGATGGACATTTTATTTTCTATGGATCAAATTTATACAAATATTTCATGCACACGCATAAACATTTAATAAAGATGTGTGCAATTGTGCTACTGTTTTGAAGAAGTTGATGATCTAACCGTAAGATTAAATGTGAAATAGCAAAAAATAAATAGTCTGAATATTAAAATTCTCTCTTAAAATTCAAATCAACTCTAACGTCTGCATGATTTAAACTGATATTTATTCATATAAAATAAATCTGATGAGAAATTTTTTACGTCTTAGTTTATCAACATGTTAATATATTTATTACAATATGCTGATGTTAAATAATATTTTTCCAGTTGTTTTATTTTTGACCACATGTGTTTTCTATAACAGTACTTTTATTTCTTAGCTTGAATTTTTTACTTCAAATTGAAACAAACAAAATACTAAAAATATGAGATTCATTTTTATTGCTGATTATCAAAATGTCATATGAAATTCCTTATAAATTTATAATTAATATAATTAATTTAAAAGTGTATCAATTTATATACAAATTTACGTAATTTCATATTAAGCATAATTATATCTTTAAACAAAACGAAATTATTTCTAAATGTATTAAGATACAATTATGTATAATACTAAATTTAAAAAAAAATATATTATGCATCCCAGTTATGTTTGTTACGATTTCTGAAACAATTTTTGGTGCTAAACAAAATATAAATAAAAGTATTGTTCAAATAATAGACAATATGATAAACCTGAAAATATTATTACTTGCGTTATTTTTCCTTTTTTCAATTATTTTTAGTTTGAACTAATTGCATCAAGATTTCTGGGTGGACATTTCAAAAACAAAAATCTGCTCCTTTTGCAACTTTTGCTTTTTTTCCCAATCCTTTTTCATCAGCTTTTTGCATACTTTTACTTACAAAGACGGTGGTAAGGGTGAAAAGGAGCAGGGAGGAGTAGATGGAGGCACACATGTCTGCCAATTCACATCATCATGCGCCACTCACTCGCCCGTCCGCGCCCCAACGAGCTTCGCGAGACACTGAAACAACACTACACTCTAACCGACCGCAATCGACCGGAGACGTTCACACTTAGATGCCTTCACCCGGAGTCGCTCCGGTATACCCAGAGACTCTTCTTAATTTAACGTACGAGGGTAATTCCGATGGTTTGCGGTCGTTTCAATGCCGAAAGGTGACTGGAAACTTCGTCAATTTTACGGGGATTTCGTTTTTTGACCTTAAACTTGATGAGAAAGATGTCGGTGAATCACAAGTTGTCGGAAATTCTTGAGGAAGACGGCGGAATTGCCAAACGAGCACAAGACGGAATTTTGGAAGATTTTTTATTACTTGGAAAAGAATTGCAGTTTTGCGGTTAGGGTTATTGAGAAATTTTAAACTAGTTATTAAAAGTTGCACTTGTTTACGTATCGTACCCCTGACACTGTGCACCAATATTTGGGCAGCAGAGCACACAATTTTCACACCAAAATGTTGAAATCCGTTACTTAATTTCAACCACGCTTTTGGCGTTATATTGTTTATTTTCCTGTGTGCGATGAATGATTTAGATGGCCTTTGACCCACATTTATATTATGTGGCGCTTTTACATTCAAAACCACATTACGTCAAAAGAATTTCTATGGATTTTTAGGAAGAAAACATTCATCGCATTTTATGCTGACTAACTGTCTTAAGTTAACTTGTTTCTCAAACACTCACTGAAAATTTTCTCTTAATAAGGTTTTGATTTTTTGAAAATAGAAAAAGATTTTACGGCTCTGATGTTGCCAAGGCTAACGGTACAAGTGTTTCATGTTATAACGGAGATTTAAAGCCGTGTTATGTTAATAATAAAATTAGATATATAATAAACATAAATCTAGAGTTTTGACGTGTATGCAATCAGATAAGTAAACAGTACTTCTAGCTCAAAGCTTAAAACAAAGGAATTTGTAATGTTGAATATAAAAGTGAAATGTTGAACTCTTGAGAAATTATTAAAATGTGCTGGTACTTGCAGTATTTGAAGCCATTTGTTACCACCCAAACGCTTTTGAAATACCATGGCACACAGTGTAAAAACAACAAATTTTTTTGTCCTATCTCCTTGAATTAGACGTTGAATGTCACTAACATTCAACCAAGACGTGACTGATTATTAATTATCAGGTCTAGTCTGCTAATAATCACAGTTGTCGTACAATTAAAAAACTATTACTGTCAATTACCTGTTTTTATATTTCTAGAAGAGTTCTGGTTGAAAACAGTGAAAAACTCTTTCTGTGGCCTAGAAATGGTGCTGTATGTCCTATGAGCGCTGAAGTTATAAATTCCCCACAACAATACAGATTTGATTTCAGCACTGAATACTTCTCTCCCTAATGATAAATTATCACATCCGATTTTACAACCGTAGTGTTGTAAATATCGCACAGACACAGCAGGTGAACACAGCTGGAGATTTATATGATACTAATAGTGTTATAAGTTCAAAAAAAACTTGAAGCCAAAAAATCTCTTAGAAACGTTATTGTTATTTATGATGCTATTTTCGGTCGTGTTTATGGATGTAATCGGATTTTTCACCTTATTTTAAAAATGCAGCCGGATTTAAAGACAGTTAATGAATATAAATGCTACTAACGCAAGTTTGTTTTTTTAGTAATTGATTTCGACTGTGCGCATGATTGATTTGGCCATAACGAAATAAAAAATGAGTGGTTTATGTAAATATTGGATGTTTTAATTGAATTGTGCTCCAATCTTTTTCTATCAAATGCTTTAATAATAAAAAATCTTATTTGCGTCGACGTACCTATCAGACATCTCGCAGAAAACATAAAATGAATGGCAAATTACAGTTTCCATTTTAAATTCCTTAAAAAAAAAATACATATATTTATAACTTACGTTTAAATAAATGTATTCCATTTTTTAAGTTGCAATGATGCTTTCGGCAATTTAAAAGTTACTAACTAGAATGGCATTTTACAAAGGAAACTGTGAATATTCAGTTCTGATCATATATTGATTAAGGAAACTGTTTCTACAACTGCATGCCCGTCAGCAACAAAACTATTGTTAATTGAAGGCCATTATGGAAATCAACCAATTTGACATTTCAATTGATAAATTATGTAATTATCTAAAATCTAAACAGAAAATTCATCACAAACAGCATCTAATCCAAACATGGTGAATAATAAACAACTTCGAAATGTACGAAAAAAATCTGCGCTGGAATATTTTTCATGAAATCTCTAATACCAAGCCATACTTATTCAAAGTCAGTTAAGCAAATAACGCCCAGTGACAGCTGTTTTTAATTAATTCGTTTTTTCACTCGTGAAAACTTCAACTTAATTTTAGTGTCAACATGTTAGGTACGAAAAGGAAGTTAAAAAAAGCAAAGTAGAAGCTTATAATTAAGAGATTCAGTAATTTAACCTACGTAAGGTATGTTTTTTATTGCTGTCCGCAAATGCTAAAATTATGTTAGTAAATAAGAATATTTGTCACGCGTCTTTTAAGATGTGATAAAATCATGAACCTAACGGTCATTTTTCGGCTACCACCTACAGATCTCTACCTGTGACAAAGTTTATATTTTTATGTTTACAAAATTATTTTGAAATCTCCTGCTGGATCCTGTTGAGTTGTCCACGTACATTTCTTGAAATTAAACTTCAACTCTAACCTTGACGGTTTAAAGCTCTCTGACCGATCAAAATTTAAAGTAACTGACTCAAACCTATCATTTATTGGCATGTCAGTGTCATTATTAACGTCGATAAAATTCCAATAGCAACAATAAAATACTTTGGAGGTCCACGGGAAGGTTCATTGTCTTTCATAATGCAAAATTGTGGAAAGTAGGCACAAGATCTGTTATTTTTTAATAAATCTTCTACAAAATAAAGTGAGAACAATAAGGATGGTGAGCAAATGATGCTATAAATTTATTGACAAAATAGCTGTAAATCATCATTGGTATTGCATAATAGAGACTAGATTTCAAGGATAAATAAAATATGAACGTTACAGTTTCCGTATAAGTAGCGTTGTGATTTACTGGACACTGACCATTCTGGTTTTCGACATGGGTGGTATTCATTTGACAAATATCTATTCATTAAATTATAAGAAAAGAAATATTGATTGTGGGTGCGATTCATAGATATAGAGGATAGCAACGGTATCAACATCAGATATAGTTGAGATCCTTGGCTTTTAGATTTATATTAATAATTAATATATTATAGAAGCTGAAAAAGTTCTGATTTTTTGAAACAGTACTTTAATTTTTTTATAACTTGTAAGATATAATAATGCACCTGCTAGTTTATTTTACACCAGTTGACATTTAATAATTTTCGAAGTTTGTGGGGGTCAGTAACACCCAACAGAGTCGATTAATTAGTTGACCAAACAACAAGCTGCAAAATGTAGTTATAAGTTTTTATAGCTAATAAAATATGCGCTTAATATGCCGCCGCTTTGTCAAAGAAACACTCTAACTAAATAAAACAAAGCAAAAACAGAGTAGATAAATAGCTTAAAGGTCTTGTTACAAGCCAGCAGTATTCTATTTATTTTAATGTGTTAATCGCTGTAAAGATCTAAACGTTATTGCAGCATTCTATATCAGGAAAGTAGTCCATATTTGGATCCTCTCCTCTACCAGCACAGCTTTGTGTTTCTTCAAAATAATAAATATTCCAACCCAAGACTTCTATCGAATTCGGTTTGGTAATTGAATTTTTATTCACATCGTGTAGGCACCTATAAAAATGTAAAACACGCGTGA